>OW387138.1:37920296-39237552 GCA_936440205.1 Lepidonotus clava | reverse complement strand
AGGACGCTCGATTCCAATAATTAACGTTGTCAGATATTTTCCAAGCTTTGGGCTCACAATTAATGTGGGCACTCCACTGACCAGAATTTAAATCTAAAGTCAAATCGCTCAATGGTATACCCCCCCCCCCCCCCCCCACTTCCCCGCCGTCACCCCCCCCCCCCCCCCTTGATGTGCTGACAGCAGGTGACCAGCGGTCAGTCCGTTGGTCGTCACCTCCACACGCCAGGCACCAGCTAACCCCTCCACCCCAAGGGTGGTGGTCACTGGGACGCTGGGGGGGGGGGGGGGGGGGGGGACTCAGTTAAAAAACAAAACATACTGGCTTACAGACAGGGGTATATTCATGGAAACTGAAAATAAAACTATTTTTGACTTGTATGGAAAAACATGTAATATATCCCGACCCAATCCTAAGTTTTTATTTACAGTACTATAATTTATATCAAAACATTATTAGAATCTGACAGAAAAGCCGGACAGAAAAGGTAGAAAATACGAGTATTTGATTAAAATACCTACTTCTAGACAGCAAAAAGTATCGTAGAAGGTGATATAGGAAGATGGACATATAAACGTATACTTGTACACCCTTATATATTATAGCTATTTGTTTTAATTATGAAATTTTATGATATTTGTTTAAAAAATATAGAATATTGTGCCTTATTGAGTTACTCTTAACAACTAATGCTTCAGGGTATTTTAAGATATTATATGCAAAATGTACATTTTGAACCTAATCTACAAAAGAAACTTGAGGAAAAGAGTAGCCCCCCTGCTCTCCCCTACCTGCTACCTGGTCAGTCGGTTGGTCAGTTCGCGTCCTAGTGGTCAGTGGGCGCAGCTCGGAGGGGGTCAGTTCTCACGACCTTCTCCCCAGAGGGCGCCCCAAGTCTCGTCTCGTCACGTGCCACGTGACCTGGGGACTGACCACTCTCCCCCCCCCCCCCCGAGGTATGCGGCTCGACGTCAGACTCACTCTCCCGTGTTCAGCGTCCCTGACGCCAACAGCCGCTACTCCGTGTCAATATTAATATCATCAGGGATGTCAGTTTTCAGACTTTAGTCTGATTTCAGATTTTTTTAGACTTAAGGAAACTGGCATAAAATTGATCAAATATGGTCAAAGTATGGACAAAACCTCAGTAGTATCCAAAGACATGTTTGACAGTGACAATGGGCTTGATAATCCACTTCTGAATACAGTTTCTAAACATTAAAACCAGTTCAGACTTTCTTCAGACTAAGTTCAGATTATCAGAATAGTCTGAAACCTTTCTGAGCAGTGAATAAATACTGGCCTCTGATTGGTTGATATTAATGCAATTCCAAGTATGACTCCTAAAATGTCTTTGATTAAAAAAAATCCTATGAGAGCAAGAGTTTCAGACTTTTTTTTATCAAACCCGACTTACATCCCTGATAGAACGGTGCGTTGGCCTCCTAAAAGTGCTCTAACCGAGGGTAGAAGCTCGAGTTTGAGGGGCACTACTGCCCCGACTACTGCCATTAGTCCTGGAACCCTGCCTGGGACCTCTCTGTCCTGGTCAGACCATTCAAAGGAGGTCAAAGAACAATGTATTATATTATTGAAATTATTATGTTTTGCCATCAACAGTTCAGATGTACTAGCCAGCTTAGGATCTTATAATTTAAGAGTGTTTTGAGTTCCTAATGACTGGATTGTAATCTATCCATGCACAGGATCATGGTCAGCCATTCTATGATGAATTATTACAATAAAGCCGCATTTGCCTATACCGTCAACATTGGCCATTTCAAAGTAGTGTCCACGTTGTTTTTCCCAATTTTGACGAGTTTCATAATTCCACCTCATAACATAAACATATCCCGGGAATGCATCTTTATCGGAGTCAGTTTTGTCCTATGTTTAACAAAAATTCATATTTTTGTCATTAAGACCATTCTTACTAATAGACTAGGCCTATAGTGTAGCCGTAGCAGTAGACCTCTCAGGAGGGCCACTGCTGAATAATAAAGACAATTTACAATGTTATTGTCATCAACGAAGGAGTGGAAACAGACATAAACCGAAACTGGAAACGGCCGGATCCCTTCCCGACTGGTCCTTGTACAACGTAATGGACCTGGAGTCGGACCAGGTTTAATGGTTTCTTACTCCGCCAGGCGGCGCGTCAACAGCGTCACGACGTCACGTGACACCGGCCGTGACGTCACGGCGCTGACAGACCAGAGCCCCCTGTCGGCGGGGCCTGTCACCTGCCACCACCCTGCGCCCCCTGGTGAGGGTGAGGGGAACCAGGGGGAGACTCGTCAACAGACCTGTACTAATTAGTTAACTAATTACCAGTGGTCCCGCGTCACCCGTGTGTGGATGGTGGGATGTGATTTAACATACTGACACTTTGTACCTATATGTTAGCATGGAGCGTAAAATAAGATGTTTGTAGCGGTATAGTCAAACGAATTCTATTTCAATTGATATTGATTTTATTGATTTTATTCTTTTATTCATCCAAAAGTATATGATTAGCACAGATGTAAGTATTCTTCACATTCAAGTGTCTTTATAGGTAACAATTTCAAATTAAATAACAAGGAGTTTCTTAAGAAAAATATACTTCACAATACTAATGAGTAACATGAACACAAACAAACTGTAAAATTTATATATGAAACGATCAATACTTCTAAACAAAAAAAAAAGTTTTGATAACTACCTTTCTCCCTTTTGTAATGAACTGAAAAACAAAGGCAACTCTGATGCTTGTTGCTGTCTATCTATGCAAAAAAACAGACAAACACTTGTGGGGCAATTGCAGGGAACGGTATAAGGACACATTTAATGTTAAAATTGTGTACCATTTACAATCATACTTTTTTATAAAGAGAAAATACAATGTGGCTACCCATAAGTTGCTTACTGTCACAATTGTACTTGTTACATTTAGTAAGACTGTACTATTAGTATTTAGTCGTCCAATGTTTTTCACTAGCTTCTATAGCGGAAACTTGTTCACGCATGAATATATACGAGTTTGTTGGTTGAAATATCAGTCCTATAATCCGTAAATGTATATCTTCCCCCGGGCTATCCCTGAGACAGTAACAGAATGTATTTATCCCTATCTCAGTAGATACCATATATCATTATATGAGATACTCGGCCTATCCAGACATGATTTCCCAATAGCCACTTATGATAACACTCCCGATAGAAAGACCTGTCTATATAAAATATTGGTGGGAGGCTTGTAGGGACTAGACGGTGTAGATGAACTAGACGGGAGTTGTCTGGGGTAAGAACTCTATTTGGTGTGAAACATTCACAGTTAAGGCAAATTCTTCAAAAGTGTTACTGAAATCACTTGATTCGAAGATATACACAACTTTTTTTTTTCATGAGGAAGCTTACTTTTATTGAAACATTATATAGGTCATCTTATCATCTATGCGACTTCATTTGTCATCGTTTGACTACGAAGTAAATATACATGAAAATGCATAACCTTAACCATGAAAAACTTTAGCTATGCATTTATGAATACATCTCAAGATCGAGCTATCGTATAGACATGCACCTATGTGCATGTGGATGTATTGTCCTATTTTTGTATCATACTTCAATCGCATAGAATTTAAGACTTCAAAGTTATTGTCGTATGAGAAAAGAAACATAGTGTAAAACAATTTGATTTCAGTTGATTGCAATAAAACAAATTGTAAGGTTTCTTTTTCGCAATATTATTTAAACTTATTGTCATATAGGAGAAACGTAAGATAGAATGGATAAACGGGAGACAAACTTGACTTCAGTTGCATACAATAGAAAATAATTAAAACTACTTTTTGGTACCGCCCACCCCCTCACACTTGAACCAGTCCACCACCACCACCTCTCCCTACCCCACACCACTGCGGTGATCTGTCTGGCCACTGCCCAGTCAAGTGTGGGATGATCCCCTCGTCTTATCACCTCCCTACACTGACCCCCACTGACCACTGTGTAACGACCTGCCTGAGCCCGCCCTATAAGACCCTGGAGGGGCTTACCTGACGGGTCCCGGCCTCACCTGTCTCCACTGGATCAAAGGGCCTCAGGCCGCCCCCAGACAGGGCCCTGGGGGATACGTAACACCTGGAGGGTCGGGGGGGTCAGTTCTCACCCAGGTAACTCATTACATAATGGGTCCGTCCCAGGCAAACATGGGACGTTATTATAATGTTGGAGGAATTTTCTGTTTGGTTCTGTATTGGTTCTTGTTACGTTATTTTCATGGCTCCCAATAACGTTGCTGCAACGAACTGCTGCGACGTTGCACTGCGCCGTCATTATAACGTTCTGGTTATGCTATTCAACCTAAACAGAATATTTACAACCCGCAGGTTTGAATTCAAGAAACTATCATTCATAATAATCACATCATATATTCATACATACATTACTAGATCACAGAGGACACCCACAAGAGTCAATTGCTATTATTGGCTAGTTCAAATCTGTTAAGAATTATTTTATGGACCCTCTGTGAATAGTATGGGCAACCCCTTTGATGGTTGTTTGGGTGCTGGCTGGTTTATGGTCTGACCTGCCATAAACCAGCTGCCACAAAGCATGCTGGGATGCAGGGTGGGATTCCCATCTAAAAATGGTTGCTGGTGTGCAGACCTACTTTGGGAAACAGTGGGTCTGACTGGACAGACGGGGGGCGGCGGGCATCAAAGGGGGATTAGGTAGATACTACCTGTCAGCGTGTAATCTGACCGGTCAGGGGTACCGCCACTGGTTACATGGTGGGGGGGGGGGGGTAGGGTGAGGGGGTAGGGTTGTTGCCTGGCAACGCTATCACAGGATGGGTGGTTATTGTTGTATTTGTGGTATAGGGTGCAAGTGTACGAATTTCTTGATGGGTTTCGGTCATTCTTACTTTAAAAAAACGAAAACTATATTCTTTTCTTTTTTTTCAAAAGCGCAAATTGTTTTAGATCTCACAAGCCAGGGTAGGTACTAATTATTTTCTTCTTTTTAATTGTTTGAATATTGATTAAATGATACCGAAATTTATTTGTTATTTTGGTATAAATGATTTACTGGTAGAAGCTGTTGTTATGCAATGACGATAGCTATTGCTGTATGTAAAGTCCTGCCATTGGTCCTATCAGCATCACTTTTATCAATGTTCATGTAATATATCTGAAAACCATGCAGTGGAAACACTGAAGATTATTATGAAATAAAAATTAAAAAGAAAAAAATAATTAAGATCTCCCCTAGCTTATGAGATCTACAAAATAATTTGCGTTTACTACAAGGTACTACAAGCGGACTATAATCTAATTAACATTCTTCCTTATATATCCTATAATAAATGCATGTACACGCCTGAAGGGCATGTTGCGATACCTTTTCTACCTGTTTATCTAACATCTCGTATATATTTCTCGTGTGCAGGATGTTGGTATTTTTTCCCCATATACAATCCTCCGTTTTTTTTTTGTCTTTTTATTTTTTGTCTTTTTTTAGTCGTTTATTTTTGTACATACATTGTCGTTTTATTTGTTATCCGTTGTCCGGCTAATCTAGACACACCTGTTATCAAAGATCACAATTAAACGTGTCTTCTCAGGCCTAAATCCAGGAGTCTAAATCCAGCAGTAGCGATTACGTACGTGTCAATCCCGCTAAACGTTACGTCGGTAGGCCAGGCCGGATTAGAGATTCCGATGATCCACATCAATAGTCCGCACGTTCATAATCCACGCCAATAATCCACTAGTACCCTGGGAACGCAGCGCGTCTTATCGGGGGTTGAGTTCGATAATCCGCCCCGGCTCACGCCTCCCTAACTGGGGATTCATTAGGGTGAAGTTCCGGTCGAAGTTGTTGGGTTGAAATTATGAATAATGTTTAATTTCTGACGCTGACCAATGGGCACAGGAGGCGTGGGGTCGTGTCACTGGGCGCTGTTATCGCACTAATTGGCTGTAACTATGTCCCGTAAAGATGTATTAGGGAGATAGGGGAAAACCTGCGCACCATTTGTATGGAGATATGCCTAAAGATATACACTCCGTGGATTATACAGGATGGAGTTTTGTTGAAAATTGTCACATTTAAGAAATGCTTTGTATGGTTTTTCTATTTGTCGCAGAAAGACAACCGTTTCCGTGGATCTCCAATCAGTGGCAATCAAATTGTAGGTTCCATACTGTTATAGCATGTAGGGATATGCGAGATATGTATCTTATACATGTATTTCATATTTTTAAGAAGACCATTTTTCTTGAGACTCAAGAATAGCATTATAGTTTAAAAGAGAGTTTTACACCTGTTATTGACTTGGCAGGTGGAATGCTGAAGTGTTGAGGAAAAGAAAGAAAATACATAAAACTCCGTGAAATTGTCCATTTCTTACACAAAAATCTGATGCAGGTTTGAAAAGACAGAACCATGTCAATGTTTTTACTTAATTGATCTTAAATAAAAAGTAACACTGTTCACCAAACTTTTGATTTTGACCAAACCTTGCATACAACAGTAGTACATATGATTAATATAGTTAATCATTTTACTATTGACCATTCAGTTGTCTCAATCACACTGGGGAGCGTTTTTATTGACCAACAAAGAAACAGTTTAGGCTATCGGCGGTTTAATTGATATATCTGTTCATTACGACAGTGCCAAATCTGTCTTACCAGATAGCAACTGATATGTCAGTGTCCACTACAACACCTGACCTAACGCCCTGACAGAGACAACCTGAACTTTCCCCCATCACCTCCCATTATCGCTACCCCTCTCATTAAGCCTAGTCCTCTCACCCCCACCACTGTTTGGTCATATCTTAATGACCAGGGTCTGGTGATATATTGGGGCAGGCATGATGGACTATCTGATGCTATAATCTTGTAGCCCATGGCCATCATTTGTATACAACACTCACTATCTTGTGCCATCGTGTTGTTTGTGGCTGGTCGTCATTGGTAGACATGGATGGTGGCTTCTGGCAGGTCATCTGTTTGGGAGTCTGCTGGCATGGGAAAATATGAAATCATTTCAGTTTCAGGCCAATGCATACACAGGTTCTGCTGTGTGCGGGGGGGGGGGGGGACGAGGTTTCTACTCTTCAGTGGAATTTTTGCTTATAATAGCCATAATAAGTGGGGTGGAGGAGTTCACCAAATGGAACATTTTCTTCGATCTTTTAGGGTTTTTACATTGAAATTTGGAACTTTTTGAAAAGTTTTCTCGGGGGAGGGGGGGGGGGGGTTATGTCTGATTGATTACTATTTTTGTTATCGATCGCAGGGCATGGTGTAGTAATGAGAAGTTACAAATCAATCATATTTCTTTTAGCTTTTTACAGCAGTTTTGTGTCAAGTTATGAACGTAAGTCAGTAGCGGATTCAATGGTTTTCAAGTCCATGGTAGGGGTGGGGCGCTACTGTAAAAAATTACACCGGACCTTCACGGCCCGAGAATTTTACACAAAAACGATATTTGATGAAAAATAGGGGAAAGAGAGTCATTGCATTTTAAACAGAAACTGCGGATGAAAATTGTAGGTTGAAAGATCTAAGTTATTTTGAATTGTCAAATGTTCCTGGCTGGCTAGATAGAATAAGATAGAATGCTGAAACTGTCCAAGGGGAACTATATACTACAAACAGCTAAGGAATCCATTTACATGTATCATAAATCATTTTCTCGGATTGATGTGCCATACCTAAGGACAGGTACAAAGGGGGTTCCTAGGATGTCTGGAACATTCTCAGACTTTAAAAAGTTTACATCACAATATAAGGGGAATTCTTATCTGGAACCTTTAAAGCCCCGGCCACACTAACCAACTCAACTCAACTCGACTGTCGCAGCTTTTAACGGCGCCAGCACCTACGACGGTCTAGTCTTAGCAAAAAAACTCAACCATGCCATAGGATGCGACTCGACAGTCGTAGCCTGAAGGATATCTATTACATATGCTTATCTACTCCACACCCCCCCAAGAACCGACTATCCAGTCGCACATCTTCATCATCTCAACATGTAGGACTCAACTCAACTGTGGTAGATTTTGCTGCGACTCCCTATGCCACACTGTAAGACTGAGACCAACTCAACTCAACTCGACCGTCGAGTTGGGCTCAGTTGGTAAGTGTGGCCGGGCCTTTAGCTTGATTGAAACCTATTTAATACCAGGCCAAGCTGCGACATATCAGAAACATTCTGCAACTATACTTTTTTTCATCAGTCAAGTACTTACTTAGATGGCACGTAACAATTACGTTATTTATGGTTAAGCCGTAACCTTACCGAATCATAATGTTATCAAAACATTATTGTTGGGTGAGGTTAGGACGAAACCAAAACAGAACGTTATAAAATCATTCTGTTTAGGTTGAATAACATAACCAGAACATTAAAATAACGTAACCAGAACGTAATAATAACGTCACAGTGCAACATCACAGCAATATGTTGCAGCAACGTTGCTGGGAGCCATCAAAATAACATAACAAGAACCAATACAGAACTGAATGGAACATTGCTGCAACGTTATAATAATGTCACATGCTTGCCCGGGTAACTTTCAATGTTTCAGATTTGCTTGAATCCCCCCCCACCTCCCTCTCCCAATTTACCTGAAATTCAACTGGAACTCCCTCAGAAGCCTCTCCCAGTTTGCAACAACATTAACGTTTACCATGAAATATTTTCAAAATTGCCACTGTACTTGCTCCATGAAAACAGGTGCATCATACAAAAATAACCAAAGCAATTTGGCAGACAAATCACTCTAAAATTTGTAAAATGCAGGTTTATATATTGGGATTTTTCCTATAGGAACCAATGTTAAAGCCCGTCTGTCCAGCCCATCATGTCCAACCCTATTTTGCCCTGAAATACGACATTTTGATTGGCTGGCAAACCTATATGAATCTACCAATTGATAACATTTGAGAAATTATAATGTTTTAACAGTACTCAGAAGTAGGCCTATAGAAAAATACAATTTTTTTCAGTAACCGCGACTATAGGAGACAAAGTTGGATTACATGATTATTTTTTCTGCCCCTTGTCCCACCCTAGGATATACCCAATGTGGGATTGGCTTATTCCGGAACCCCTTGAAACCTAGGGCTTGGTACGGCCCCTGAACACGGACCCTCGGCTTCACCGGTGAAAGAAGCCCTAGCCAAGTGCATGGTGTTGTTTTCATTCAAAATCCCTTATCTGCTGTCCGGTATATAGCTTACCACTGGGTGGTTTTCCCAAACGTCCATGAAGATAAACTTTGTTCAAACCCTCCATGAGGCCGGGCCGACCCACGCGGCGGGCGATAATGAAGGAGATGTGACTAATTAGGACCATGTGTAGAGGGTACAGGGGGGCGGGGTCCGCTGGTACCCCGCCTCCCCCGGGACCTTCATCTCCCGTACGCCGGTAACCAGAGCGGCTCCCGGCATGCACCGCTCTTCCGGCCTGACTGAGCAGCTCGCCTTAATGAGGTCAAGGTCATTATTCCCCAAGGTCACGCTTGTGTGATTTTCTCTCGGGGTAACTAGGAGTGTGGTTATTTTCAAGCGGTATATATTTTGATCTAATTTACCACTGACATAAATTGGATGTCAATAATGTCCGTCATAGATTTTATTAGATTAGCCCTTATCATAATAAACTGCACCCATAGAAGGTCATCCCAAATAAAATCACAGCAATCTTGCCACTTAGGCCCCCTATTCCCGTTCTAATATTTCCGTGGCCATTTGAGATGGTGTCACGGATTTCGGGGTGGGGGTGGGGGGTAGGCTAAGGTATGGCCAGGGGAGTCGGAGGGGGGGGGGGGTATGGGGACTCCTGGGTATGGGGGTTATGGCACGCCGTTCGGGGGTAATTAAAACAGGCTTAATTACCTTTTAACGACCACTAGGAGCTGCAGGTGCAAAACAAATGGCCGGGGGGAGCTGCTTAAGGTTAACTCAATGTCAGGCCCTGAGAAGGGCCATCAAAAGGTCATTGCCCTTTAATGAGTTGTCGTTAGGGCCGTGTAATGTTGGCACAGGTATGTTCTGGCCCATGTCACGTGACTGACGTCGACCAATCATTGAGCAGCGTGTGGCATAAAGTAATGATAATGGGCATCAATCTCAAAGCGGAGGTTTAGACCTCTACACTAATTATTTAGTAGCCCTACGGGTAATATTAATGTACACCCATGCTTGGAAAGAAGCTATTTTCCAGCGTGGTCAAATCATAATAACCTTTATTTATCAGGGCCGGATCCAGAAATCTAGCGTGTAGTATAGAAAAATGGTATCTGACACTTTCAGAAGAAAATGGGTATGGCGCATGCCTAACATTAACTCCGTCCCTGATTGTGTGAGAAGAAAAGGTGGTTTACCCCCCCCCCCCCCCCCCTCCAGCCCCAGCCCCCACCCCCGCGTTCCCCGTCACCCCCACCCCTGCCCCTGGGGACCCCCAGGCCCGTAACACCCCCTAATGTTTACATTTTCCGCGCCCCAACGTGATTTATCGCCCGAAAATGTTTGCGTTGGGAACGACTTTAGCAGCAGTGTAAACAAGGGAGGGCCGTTATGGTCGTGACACGGCGAATTAGGTCTGGTCAGTCGGTGGTCAGTTAGTGGTCACCCAAAGCGGACAGGGGATGTTCGGGTGTAGGGGGGTTACGTATTTTGAATTCAATGGAGGATAAAAAAAAAATAACACTAAGTTTATAGAAAAAGGGAGGGAGCCCCCCCCCCCCTCCACGCCCACGCCTTCTCCTGGATCGGCCAATAATCTTTGAGTGTAGGTAACAACTGTGGGACTTCCCTCATTCTTGGGTTTCTAGAAAGCTGACCTCTCCCCAAACAAGCTATATCAAACCAACGAGTATATAGACTTCTGCCTATACTCGTTATCATTCATCACCCAAGGTTTTTGCTCAGTCAGAGTTTATGCTCCAGAGAAAACCTAGATGAACTGTCCAATTAGCACCCTTGTTGCTCAGTTTCAATCCCAAGTGTATGATTTGATGAATGAAAATAGAAAGTATTAAAAATGATGAATGACTGCCCCTTTTTTTAACAATTGAGTGGGGGAAGGGCAAATGGGGGTTGTCAGTGCACCGGTCCACTAACGCCTCACAGCATTGTGCAAACAGTCTATACCAAAACTAATTTTGAGAACCCCCCCCCCCCCCCCCCTCGACCTCGGGGCGGAGATGTTAAACCTCCGCCGGTCGTGGGATCTGTTTGTCTTGTCCGACACTGTCCAACACTGTCCCGACGAGTTAGATGTAACATTAACGACACGTAGATAAGGTAATCTGATAAATGAGATTGTGGTCTGGTCCAGGCTTATACCTCCACGTCACCGACATCGTATCACAGTATCACAACAACCTAATCAAATTATACATTTACTGACCCGTAGAAACTCGTCTAATCACACTCAAACACAGAGGTGTACATGGGCATATTCTGGTTTTAGAGTTTTTTTTTTTTTTTTTTTTTTTTTGGTAGCACTTTATTTCTTAAAAATTGTAGACTACAGTTGTTGACATCCTTAGGCCACTATTTTTGGTGGGTACATTGAGTATTGAACCTCTACTATTTCACCATAGGATTTTCACTGATGCTGTTAGTCGAACCTTTAAGTTTTTTATACGTACCTAGCTGCTGATATATGGTTAACGTATGAGGTAACTATGTCCTAAAAGGACTTCACATGGTATTGTTCTCACCCCTTTTCTATATGAGACTACCTAAAGACAGGACAAGGACAGCACAATGGACATTACAAGGAGAGAGGGCCGCAACACCCAGCATTATTTACATATTCTGGAGAATTTTTTCCCATATCTTGAACTTTTTAGGTTTCATTTCTGCATAACATATCTGCTTCTCCTTCAAAAGATACATTTTGAATTCATAGAACCACCCTAAGGAGTCCAACTTGTTCGCGTGAAATAGGCGTTGTCTATAAACATAAAATTTTACATGCATAATTAAGGCATTAAGCATCCTGGACATGGTATTTCGGCCAATTATTCCTAAAAGAAATTCTCTTTCTTCTACCTCATGCTACGGTAATTCTAGATTGTTTCTTACTAAAGTTGTCACACTCATTAAAAATTCCTGTACATCATTGCAAAATAGAAAAAAGTGACGGATATCGTCTACCTCACCGCAGTACAAGCAGGCAGGTGAACTCACACCCTTTCTGTTGAATAAGTACTTTCTGGTAGGGACAATGTTGTGGAATATTTTATACTGTAATGATTGAAGTTTGGTCTCTCTCGAAGCCATAAAAGGGGTGACAAAGATACTTTCCCAGAATGATGGAATTTCATGCAGATCTTCGTACCTCATTTCCCATCTCCTAACTGCTGTGGGCAATCTGTTTTTGACATGTCGGATAGCTTTATAAATGCTTTTGCTAGTTTGATGAATAACATCTATAGAACTGTTTACTCCCTCCCCTATATAGAGGCTTATGGGATCATCTTCAATTTTTTGTAGTGACATATTTCTCAACCATGGAATAGCACTACGTATTTGGAGGAGGTTCAAAAAGTTACAATTAATACCGTATACATCTCTTACTTCCTCTACTGTCATGAACGTATCATTGACTGTTATTAGATCTTTGATTTTAATAATTCCTGCATCCCGCCACTTGTTCCAACACAGCTGCTGTCCCCCTGACTTTATGAACATGTTGTTCCATATGGATTCATTCTGCATTTGTGTTTCTGTAGTTGGCTTTACTAGATAAATTTTTTCCCATGTTCTGCGTATGTCATTATAGAAGGTGCACTGCAATGAAGAGTCAGTTTTCTTTTCTTTCTCAAGAAAAGACACATAGGCAGAACCTCGTATGTTAAAAAAGTACCTTGGGAAAAGTGTCCAGTTTTTGAAGTCCTCCTGACAGAGCCTCCCAACCCATTTGACATGAGCAGACTCTTTTAAGGTAGCAAGATCCAGGAGGCCAAGACCTCCGTGGCTTATTGGTGAACAAACAGTTTCATATGCAACTCTACTCACAGGACTAGACCACAAAAATCTTGTTATAATTTCCTTAAATTCGAACATAGCAAGTGCTGGACACCTTATAACCGATACTGGAAACAGCATAATTGATGTTACCAAAGTATTTATGACTGTAACTTTTCCTTTTAATGACAAATTTCTGTTCCTCCAGGATTCACAAACAGCTCTACATTTATCCAACCGCTTCTTGTAATTCCACTTATAATTCAACATATCATTTTTGTTTTTCCCAACCTTAATTCCTAATATATTTAATGAGTCAACCACTTGGTATGGTTCTTCCCCTGCCCTTCTTACATAGTTTGGACCTAGTTGCATGATTTTAGATTTTTCTCTACTGGCCTTCAAGCCAGCATATCGCCTAAATCGTTCTAGAATATCGTCTAATCGGTGGAGAGAGTCCCAGTCCCCCAGAAAGCAGGTCACATCATCAGCGTAAAGAGAGATCTTTATTTCCTTTCCCCCTATTGGGATTCCTTTTATGTCTTTTTGTTCCCGAACAGCTATTGCCAGTATTTCAATAACCAGCAGAAAGAGGTATGGAGACAGGCAACAGCCCTGCCTTGTACCCCTGGATGGTTGAAACCAATTGGAGTGATATCCATTATTTGCAACACATGTTGCCACATTATGATAGATTATGTTTATCCAACTAATAAATTTTTCACCAAAACCAAAGAGTTCCATTGCCTCGTTAATACTTTTCCAGCCGACTGAATCAAAGGCCTTTTCAAAATCTATAGCCAGTAGCAAACTGGGAGTGGAAGTCAAACTTGAGAAATCAATTACATCCTCAACTAATCGGATGTTAGTACCAATATATCTTTTTTTCATAAAGCCTGTTTGGTCATGATAAATCAGATCAGGCAGAGCTTTTTGTAATTTCAAAGCTAGAGCTTTCGTCAGGATTTTATAATCTGTATTTAATAGAGTGATGGGCCTCCAGTTCCTTATGCTCAATCGGTCCAAATCTTTTTTAGGTAGAAGGGTTATAATGCCTCTTTTTTGTTCCATACTTAGCTCTCCTACTTCAAAGGCATATTCTATGCTATTGAAAAGTAAACTTTCTATATCTTCCCAGAAGCAGGCATAAAATTCAGTGGGAAGTCCATCGCTACCAGGGCACTTTCCATTTTTTAATTCTTTCAGAGCTGTTTTGAGGTCTGCCTTTGTCAATTTTGCCTCTAGAAACTCGTTTTGTGAGGTAGATATCTGAGGTACTGCCCCTTGGACAAGTTGACCCATCTCTGCCTGCAGGCTGGTGTTAATATCTTCTCCATAGAGTTTCTTGTAGAATTTTGTAATTTCATCTAGGACTTCTTTTGACCCTACTTTTACTACCCCTTCACTACTTCGTATCTGAGATATGAGTTTATCAGTATAATTCTTTTTCTCCAAATTTAAAAAATATTTTGTTGGCCTATCACCATAAGCTGCCCAATTACATTTTGATCGAAAGATTACCCTTTGTGCCCTCTGCTTCTCCAAGGTTTCTAATTCTCTCTTATAGGAAAGTAATTCATCAGATGCATCCTTGCCATCATCTAGTTCCTCTGTTAGCTTTTGGACCTGTGTCTCTAAATTTTGCTGTTGTTTTCGCATCTCTTGGTTTTTATTCTTACTGTACGTAATTGTGAAAGTTTTAATTTCGAATTTTGTGAAGTCCCAGAGCAGGGCAGGATTAAGATTAGAGTTCTCTTTCTTGCTTTTATTAATGACTTCTCTAAGGCCTATTCTATATTCTTCGTCATTGAGCAAGGTATTATTCAACTTCCACCAACCGGGACCCCTTTTTTCTTCCCCATTATCTATATCCAATGTTATCAGACTGTGGTCCGTATGTAACCCAACCTTTATGTCTACCTCTGTCACTTTATTTTCCAGGATCCCAGATATAAACCAATAGTCTATTCTACTTCCCTGATTCCTCCGATGGAAAGTAAACCTTTTTTCCTGTGGGTTTCTAATTCGCCAGATGTCACAGAGTTCCATTACATCCAATAATTCATTTAGTTTCCGTCTATATCTATTTGACACTAAAGGTGACGACACATTCTTCCTGTCCAGTTCTGCATGGAGGGAGACATTAAAGTCACCCCCAAGCAGAACTGACATATCCTCAAGCTTTTCTAGACCCGGCTTGATTGAGTCAAGAAATTCCGTTTGTTCTAATTCATTAGTAGATGTTGGTGCATATACATTACATAAACCCCAGCACTTATTGCTCGTTTCTGCCTTTGCTAGTATATATCTCCCATTTCTATCAATATCTGTTTCTTTCAATACAATATTTATGCCTGGTTTAATTAGAATTGCAACCCCACAAGTATTAGTTCCACCATGAGAAAAAAGAGCCTGGCCTCCCCACTCTGCCATCCATAACTTGTAAGTTTTACTGCAGCTGTGTGTCTCCTGAATGAATGAAATATCATACGCTTTCAGCTTTCTGAAAATAGCTCTCCTTTTCACCCCATCTCCTAGACCATTCACATTTAGGGAACAAAGTTTCAAATTGTTATTCCTCATATCAGTTCATGTTATTGCTGATGATGTACCATGGGTCCCGCCCTCTGCCCGTGGACTCCCCCCACCTTTCCAGTTGCACTCCAACAGAGCAACTGAGTTTACGGCCATCTCCCTCAACACAAAGACATCTAAAACGAGGTACATATAAACATGAAAACACGAAAAAAGACATGGCTTCCGGCTGCCCACGTAATGCACTAACACAAAGAGCAGAGATGAAGCAAAAACTGGATGCTCCTCCACCCTCCCCACCCTCAGACTATGTTTTGTGGAAAGTTTCTACGTAATAATAGTTATGTTGAAAAGTAAGGCCACTTCCACAGCAATTTTATAAGTATGCGTCAAACATACTACTTTTCTAAGTTGGTTATACAACATAAATCTAAACATGCATGAGTATATCCCCCCATCCCATAACCACTGTGCTGTAGTGAGTCATTGTTTAAGTAAGAAAATGTTTTGTAACAAGTCTTGGTCGGCGTAAGTATGACCTTTTAAGAATGTACATCGTGAGCCATTTGATTATTCTTTCGGGTAGTGTTCACCTTGGACAGACATCAGACAGTGTCTGCTCACTTTTTCTTCCGAAGTATTTCTCGAACTTCCATTAACAGCCTCCCCAGAAGATTCTCGCCAGTCCATGCTGCTCTGTTCAGAGCCGCCTTGTCACCGAGTTTGAACCCTATTCCCCACAACTTTGATGTGGAGGCCTCACCGAGATAAAGATCCCCAGTATCTAGGAGTGCTTGAGCCAAGGCCTCGTCCTGCTGGAATTTTGCCAGTATTGCTGGCCTAGCAATTTCCTCCGCCCTCTTCTCCCACTCCTCCTGCCTGCCGTCCTTTTGCAGGATGTTCAGCACTCTCTTCATTTCGGCGGGATCGGTCGCCTCCCAAGCCATGTCTTCTAGCCTCTTGTTGGAAGAGAGTCTAGCTCTCTGTACAGCCAGGAACTGCTCAAGGTGTGTGTAAGTTTTGCCCCCAACAGTGAAGGGACTGCGGCGATGGTTCGAGAAGTGGGACCACCTGGAGAAAAACACCAGGACTTTGCTGTTCCTGTTTGTCGCCAGGAAGGATGGTCGTAGCGGGATCGGTAAGTCCTCCAAGTGTTCCACCCCATAGGGAACCCCATCCAGGTAGAGTGTAGATCCTCCGATTCTGACCTGTCTGAATTTCTTTGAATCGATAGCCGCCTTCTTGGTCCTATGTAGAACAGCCCCCGTGTCCCTCAGTTCTTTCGGGATATCTTCCTGGAAAAGCAGACTTGTGTCCTTCTTCCGGGCTGCCCAGACCTTGTTTCTGGCCCCTAAGGTTGCGAAGCGTACAATAACTTTTTTTCCGTCCCACATTCGGTGAGTGGTGTCAATCCTTGCGTCACTGATCCCAAGCCTATACATGAAGTATTGGCCTAGGATATGCTTCAGATCATCTTCCGATTGGTTCTGTGCGGGTGTCATTCCTGTGACATAGAGGTTGAATTTTCGGGAATAAGCCTCCTGCTGGAGCTGTCTGTTGATCCAAAAGTCAATCTTCTTCCTCAGTTCTTCATCGTGTACGCAGGGAGCTCGGGAGACATTCTCGATTTTTTCCAGTCTTTCGTCAACTTCTGCCGCTCTGACTTCCAAACCTTCCACCTTATCTGACAAACGCTCCACCTTCCCTAAGCGAGTGCCCAGATCTTTGATTTCTGACTGCAGATCAATTTTCACGTTGGATAGCTCTTTCAGGATGAGCCTTGTTCCTTCGTCTACCTGTGGATGAACAGGCACGGCGCTGGCAGCCCCCTCAACCGGTTGCTTTTTTTTCCTCCCCTGATCATCGTCTTCGCCAGGCTCAGGACTTCTCGTTCTTTTCTCTACTAGATTCTCAATTCCTTCCATTTCATCTATTTCATCGGCCATTTTTTTTTTTTTTTTTTTTTTTTTTTCTTTCACTAATAGGGAGATTAGGTCAGTGTCTTATTTTTCTTATTTAGTTTACTCCAAATAAAGGCAAGAGGATATGCGAGAACAGATTGATATATTTTACTTGGCAGTGTTTGCAAGCAGACTTCAAGTGAACCTCAATATTGCTTTTTGTTACTTCTGTCCCACAATGTTTTGGCCGCTTCTGAGGATGTAATGTGATAAATCAGAGGAATTTCAAAGCCGGTGTGCAGTTATTATAGTTCTGAATATTGCAGTTCACCTGTTTCACTCCAGATGGCGTCGCGGCTTTGTTTACGTGCGTAGCGTTGTAACAATGCCAGTTTCGGAAAGAGGAGATTCAGGGCTTTCTAACAACGTCTGGCACTTGTTTCTATGATGATTCTAAGGGTTTATAGTGTTTGATTGTATGTTATTGACTAGTATTTTGGGAAACTGTTTATATTTTGGCTAGGAATCACTCTAATAGGGCCACAGATTTGCTGAGACAACACCCGTCGCTGGTTCCCTTCCTTCCTCTTCTGTTCTGTACTGTCTGTTGCCTCCTACCAGTAACCAGCTGCAGTATCTGCTGGTTCCAGACCTATAAGTTCTTTATACACATATATTTCTAGACACACCGGGAACCAGCTACAGTCAGACCTTAAGGTGTCACCATACAAAATCAAAAAGATGATTTTCTCCTTGAATTTAGTCAACAAAGTGAGTCCTGCTCATTATTTTCACTAAGATCATGTGTGTCAGGAGTATATTTAGGGAGAGGGAAACACCCTGCACGAAGGAGTCTTTTAGTAGAATGTGTAATAAGGCTTATTTTCCCTGGGCTTCTTGCTCCTTTGTTGTTATCAGATCCAAGATGGGGGATTCCTCATGGCTCCAGCTTCCTCCAGGGTGAGTGACACAGAATTGAAGAGTTCGTAATATGAAGCGTAGATGATCAATGTTCCTATATGTCCCTCGATTCTTGAGCAGTTCATAGGTGTCCTAGCCAAGTTTTGACTCTTGTGGACGATTTTAGATTAGGTTGAGAGGGGAGAGGAGCTGCTCCAGAACTCAACACAACATGATGGACTCAGAGCCAACCGGGAACCCTGGTTTTAGAGTTTTTAATAGATGCTTGATCTTCCTGTTAAATATCAGTCAACTGCATTAAAATGTTATCATAGACGATAATGAACGTTCAGAAAGCACGAATTGGATATGTAGCCTATAGAAGTGTTGATGTAATCTGCTAGGGGGCCTTTCATTAAGTACGTTCGAGCATCAAGAGGAACGGGGTCTAAGATTTTTGAAAATTTGCCCACGGTAACCTACGAACTAAAACAAATCCAATGCTTATATTTGTCCAAGGGGGGGGGGGGGGGGGGGGAGGTCGGGGTCTGAAATTGTTCAAAACTATTTGAAAAGGGAATCGCAAGTGAGGTACGAAGGTGTACATAAATATTAACTAATTCACAACCTTTTTCTTTTTAGCGTACTTTTTATTCAGTAACAAACATCAGTATCCCCTCTGTTTTTCAGCTCATTACAAAGGAACAAAAAGGTGGACAAGGGTGTAAAGTATATATATTATGGCTTTCTTCTTGTCACATAAGCAGATTCCAAATCACTGTAGGTGATTATGAGTCTTAAGAAAGAGTATTTCTAGGTAGAAATGCTGAAATAAAACTATAAAAACTAAAGTCGAAACTACCCTCTGCCTGAGTCAAAGCGACATGTTCACATACTACTCACATCCCATGGCAAAGATATTGTTGGTTCCAGCATGGAGACTAGAATAAAACTTTACTCTCTCTGGTTCCAGTAATGATATTAGTACCCACTCCCCTAATTTGAGATTTGTATTGTTGAAAGTGGGAGTGGGTGGAAGATCGGCGATGCCGAACCCTTTTTGACCCAAAATAAAATCAATTAGAAAAAAAAATCCCGCCGGGCGGGCCGTGCAGACGGCGTCGTCGTCCGCACCGGTCGGCGGGGGTCGCGCGCCGGGAGCGGGGGCCAGGCCCGGCCGCTTGCCCTATAACGTATGTACAGGTGGCCTTCTAGTGCTCTTAAATTTGTCTGATTTCTTTGAGCAGTCTTATAATTATTGATAGAGATTGTATATATTCTCTCGACGACTTACACATTGACAATTTATTTTGTTTTGCATCCAAAACACATGTACCAGGAAAAAGTCTCACTCTCTTTTGGGGGCCCACATGGATTGATCGGTGAAGTCCCGGGATTAAGTGGGTATAATATTATATCCTCGTCGACTGAAACTACTTGTAGCGCCGCTACGTTTTTTCAAAAGCCCACAATGCATATATGCAGTATGCCTAGGAACCCCGGGCTAGGAACTAATGCAACGTTTAATGTTGGAGCAAAGAAAGAAAAAGGAAAAAGATTTCCCTGAATTCATGTGGCCTCATCCCCCCCCCCCCCCCTCCCCGCCCGCGGCGGGGGCCCGTCGGGCGGGTAGAGAAGCAGGTCCGGTGTCGGGCTGAGCGGTTTACCGGCCGGCGACCCGACGGTGGGCTACTGATATATACCGTAGGGTACTTGGGGCGGGGGATGGCGGAGTTCCTGGATTGTACACTGTATTTGAATTTTCTGCTTGTTTCAGGGTGTTTTTATATTGGGTCAGCGACGGATCTTTCTCCCCAAAGTTTCACCTTGAAATATGAGGTATGTGAACAGTCCAGGAACCTACATAACGTTCTTGTTACAACATGGGAGGGCGACATGGTCAAATAAAGTAAGATATAAGTTTGGGATATTAGGGGAAAATAGCAAAATATATCAAGTCTTACAAATTAAAAAGAGGCAAACAAATTTTACTTTTTGTGGTGAAGACAGAGGTTTGATGGAAGAGATTGCTGCCCGGGGGTTGCTGTCTCGATTGACTTGGAGTGAGGCCGGGCGGGCGGGCTGCGGCTGACGGAAGCCCCGGCGGGGAGTCCCGTCAGCCTCTCCCCGGCCTTCCCGCTATAGGTCCGCTGGTTATGAAAGGGCTGATTTTGTTTGTTTTTTTGTTTTTTGATGTTCACTTTTATTATACTGAGCTTTCTTCAAACATACATAGTCTGGTCTCCCCGTCCACTCAGTCACAGGTATACTAATGATATTACAATTTTGGAGTAGACGTACAATGAAGTATAAGTTATAAATTTGTTCGTGTGACTTTATTTTGTAAAGAATCAAAGGGATCTGATTGTAAAACTATGAGCACTCAAATATACCACCAGAACAAAATGTCATGAGGAAAATATGTTGGGAAATTCTCAAGTATAGATTAGACATTCACAGAAACATTTTATGACATTGCAATCAGCTTTTATTATAAGACGTCACAAATTTAAGTTTTAAGTTTTTCAGTCATTTCTTGGTGAGCAGACCTATAGGCCTCCCCCGTGGGCCTCCCCCTAGGCCTGCAAATAGGGGATGAGGGCCCGTCACGGTCCAGTGGTAATGGGGCGCCGAGGGGGGTGGGGCTCTGAGGTATGGGGCCGGGGGGAGGTGGGCAGGTGCTCACAGTGCTAAGGATGGATGGGTTTTCTTCTACGCCTCTTGGTAATAAGCAAACCAGGGAGGGGGAGATAAATTTACCTGACTGAGAGTGCAAATAAATTACGTGTATCCTTTTCATTGGAAAATATATTTGAATAAAAGAATCATATATTTTGTATTATATATATGTATGTGTATTAATCATATTTTTTTGTATTATATATGTATGTGTATATATGATGCACACGCACACATATATTATATTATATGTATAAAGAATACTTTATATCAGCTTAGATATTTTTGGACACATATCAAAAGAAAACGTCGAACGCTCTCTGTGAAGTGACCCATGTTTAAAAGCATTGTTTTACTGTGTACGATACCCCAGTCGCCAAACAACCAGAACAACCAACTCGTAATTCTCGTACTCACAGATACATGTTTTACTTGATATTTCCCCTCGCCCCATGCAGCCGTGGCATTTCGCGCCCGTCCGCCTCCTCCCACCCCACATAACCGCCATACCCCGCACCTCTTACATCCAGCCGGGAGGAACCTGAAGGCTGGGCTCAACCGGCCGATTTTATTCCCGATTTCAAGAACAAATTGGCAGTGTGAATATGGATTAATCATATAGATATGTTACATATCATTAGGATTTTTTTAAAATTCTCTTTCAAATGATGTATAGGACACACTGTCTTTTGTCAAATAACTCGTTAAAGGTAATACATTACGAAATTACCGGTAGTCAGAATCGCCTATACACAGTTAGTGTTACCAACGAGTATAGACTTCTGTCTACTCGTTGGTATTACAGACGATAAGGTGGTATCCTATACTACACGGCATGAGCTGTGATATGATGATGTCACAGAGAAATCACACATATTCGAGACAAAATTCTTTATTATATACACTGTAAAAAATAACCGTAACTTTTACGGGTATATACAGTAAAATTCTACAGTAAATTACCGTATTACTTTTTACAGTAATAATCCGTAAAAATAATGCAACTAACAGTAGATAACCGTAATGTTTACGGTAGGTAAGTAATGTTTACGGTAGGTAACATATACGGTAAAATACCGTTTTTGGGGGCACTCACAGAGTTTTACAGCAGGTGGCACCACAATAGCTAACATTCAGCCTGCACTAAAAAAGATATGATACTTAACATGAAGAAAATCTCAGTGAGTAGTAAGTGTCAAAAGCAGATAATAGTGTTACATGACTAAGAAATAATTTCTTTCCAGGAATAAGGTAAGAAACAGATATATCACGCATTCAGTTAGGAAAAACATGATTTAGACTACTGCATTATACGGTTTTGCAAAATGTTTTCCTGATTTAATATATATATACTATAGTATATCACACTTTCAATTAAGGAAAAGTATGATTTACTCGTTGGTATTACAGACGATAAGGTGGTATCCTATACTACACGGCATGAGCTGTGATATGATGATGTCACAGAGAAATCACACATATTCGAGACAAAATTCTTTATTATATATACATGTAAAATACTCCAAATTGCCCATTGGCGGATCCATTATTTTGAAGGGGGGGGGGCGCTATTGGAATTATTTTTCCGTAATTACATTTTGGCTGAATTTGACATTAGAAAAACGCTAAATTTTCCGGAAAAGGGGAGGGCGCCCCCCTCTGGATCCGCCCATGCAATGCCAATTTCAAACTACATGTATTACAGGTCTATCAATCTTGCGTGTGAATTTTCATCAGTCATCTTATCGGGCCGATATCGCAGCTCAAAGTCGCGTAGTGGAATAGGGCCTATACCCTCCACCTCTAAAGCCCTGTTTCCTCCAGCCGGGAGTAGCGCGGACCGTGGAGGAGGGGTATACCAGGGGTGAGGAGGGCTATACGGGAGGAGGAGGAGGAATGTGCCTGTTGTCGGGGTGTCGGGGGTCAGGCGGGGAATGAGGCGGGCCGGCTCCGGGCTGTCTGCCGCCCGCCCTGGAGGAGGAGGGGAGGTGTATGTGGGGGGGGGGGGGGGTGTTCATCACACGTCAGGTGGGAAAGACGCGGGGAGGCGGCCAGGGGAGGCAGCGACGATATACCCATGCAGCCAAGTCGAGACGTAACAGTGCCGTTCTGCGATCATATTCCTTTGCTCAACTGAAGATGGCTGTAGCAAAATCATATACAATATTTACAAAATACTTTATTTACAGTGAGGTTATTATTTTTGGTGTGGGTGAGGCCTCACCAAACCAAAACATCAGCATGGAATATTTTGGCGATGGTGAAGATTAGGTTCAACCCTAGATTTACAGAAGATAGCGGGGTATAGCTATAGTTGTAAGACAATAAGAATCCTTCATCCTTCTGCTTACAATGACGGATTTTATAGCGATTTATAGCCGGCCAAGGGGGGAGCACGCCTTCTCCAATTTTTGGCCAGAATTATCTATTTTTGATATAAGATTCTCAGAGGAGTCAGTGGAAATGTGTTCATTAGTCCCCCGCTCCTTTGAGAATCTCTGGGTCACCCACAGTTATATCCTATCATATCCTATTATAATATAGTAAAAAATTTTTTATAATATTATTGTATTACATTATAATAATAAAATTATTAGTTTTATTACATTATATTATGTTAAGTTACGTTATACTAGATTGAATTATATCATATCATAGCATATCATATTATAGAGTGGTTCTCGGTCTACGGAGAGTCTGGGAAGGTGCATGGTGGTGAGGTTAGGGGTGTCATAATTTGTAAGTCAAGCCGGAGAAGCGTTTGTCTGGGGCATTAACCGTGGGGGAGTGGATGGCGCCGGGCGAGGAGTAATAGCCGCACGGATCACCGCCTGGGTCGGCCTCCCCCATACCCCTCATACCCCATCACACAACGACCGGAGGGAAAAAACAGGCCTAAAACAACAACCGTGGCCTCTCATCATGTCACACCGTCAGACCGAGAACCTGGCATGTACCCCTGAAGGGGGGCAGTGGGGAATGGGGCGCTTTGTAGTGGGGTAGGGGAAAAACACGGCTGATGGATAAGAATGCCATGAAATCATTATGGGTGTTTTATGTTCCTTGTGGTTCTTTTATGTGTTATTTGCAATGTAACAAAATTTCCATGGGAAAAGGAACATGTTTATGTTATATAGTAGTAGTAACTTTTAATTTATTGACAATATGGAGAAGTCAGAACTGACTCATGTGTCAACGGTAGAGGTGCAACTTGCAAGAAAAATACTATTCAGCAGGCTATAGTCTACTTCTAATATCTTAAATGATCTAGATCCGGGGTTTGTTTTTGTGGGGATGAAAAAACCCCTGATATATCCATGGCCCTATGGCATGTCGCGCCATATAGTTGTTGCTATGGCCATTAGCGTTTAACGTAATACATTATTTTGGTCAATAAAATAATAAAATAATGTATCCTGTATGTGGTTACCTCCGCCGTGTTGGGGTTATAGTTATGCAGACAATGCCCCCCCCCCCGTTCCCCCTAATCTTATAGACTTATCTCGTCAGGATAGCTCGGTGATAATACACAAGTCCTGCATGTAGACCCTCGAGGTATACCTTTCCGTCGGAGCGAACATAATGTGTATCCCGGGGTATGTATGTGTGCGTTGGTGTGTGTGTGTGTGTGTGTGTGTGTGTGTGTGTGTGTGTGTGTGTATGTGTGTGTGTATGTGTGCGTGTGTGTGTGTGTGTGTGTGTGTGTGTGTGTGTGTGTGTGTGTGATGCGAGTCTATACTAACGCATTTTCCAACATTGATAAGGTTGAGTTTACAGCGACAAGACGAACACAAAGATGCACGGAGCTATTCGAGGGGGGGGGGGTCGTTTTCTTCCGGCCCTTTTCAACATCCTGGATTCGCCCTGGATGATTTCTTCATCGGCGTGAGCCGGAGGCCGGGCCCTTCCGCACATCATGTTCTCTATATTTACCCACCCGCGCCGCGCCGTTTGCCCTATGAAGTATCCAGTAAAAGCAGTGTCTTTGCCGCGCCGCGCTGTGCTCCGCGCGGCACCGCCCAGCAAAGATACTGTTTTCACTGGACACTGGATAGGGCAAACGGCTCGACGCGGCGAGGTAATAATAGAGAATTTACCGCCGTGCCGCGTCAATGGTACTTCGTGCCGCGCCGTGTCAATGGTACGTTGCCGCGCCGTATCGCGTATTGCCGTACCGCGTCGCGTCGCGCCGCGCCATTTAATTTGCACGAATGAACTAATATTGGGATTTTTGCCGCGCGTGGTTGTGGCGCGACCCGACGCGGCGTTCTTGGTGTTAAAATCCACGTCATGTAGGTACTTTCCCTTCCTTGCGGCTCAGACATCATAATCGGAAACATTCTTTTGCCTTTGAGACATGGGCACATACGTGCATGGATGGGCGGCCCGTTTTGTCATAACATGACTGTTGTGAAATGCATTATGTATTCTTCAAGGGCAGGATGATGTTATGCACTGCCACTGATGGATAGCAAATTTTGCATCTCAATATTCAAAACCTGACCGTATAGGACTCTAATGAGAGTAGTATGATGGAGTCGCTGGCGCGCATAGTCAATGCTACTAAGTAGGTCAGTAGGTCACTACGACCGAGTTTAGGTCTAAAATAGGTTCATAGCTTAATAGAGACTTTGAATAATTAGGTCATTACGACCTACTTATAAAAGCTATTTTTGTAATTAGGTCAGAGGTCAGAGGTTAGAAATATTAGAAAACAGGGTCACTGAGAAAACATGTCAGGGGAAGAGCGCGTGGAACGACGTGGAGACCGGAGGCCGTAAGGCCGGAGGTCTGCACGTCGTTCCTCAACGCGCTCTTCCCCTGGCATGCTTTCTCAGGGACCCTATATTCTGGTTACGGCTAAAATATTACATATGTTCTGATATTTTTATTGCAAAGGGGGCGGTGCGGGCATTCCATGGGAGGGCTGTTTTAGGAATGAGGTGGAGACCGGAGGCACAGCCGGAGGTCTCCACCTCATTTCTAAAACAAACCCTCCCATGGGCTGCGCGCACCGCCCCCTTTGCAATTTTATCACTTATACTATTACTATTCGATTCGATTATATCTACTTTATGTGTATGTATTCATTTAATATGATTTTGATAAAGTTTCGTCTTCATATTCATTAAATAATATTCGTATAGAAACTGAATATAGAGTTTTCCTGTTTATATTGATTAAATAATATGCGTATAGAAAACACAACATATAAAATTCGTTTATAAGTTTTATTCATTAGAAACATATATAGAAACATATTTACAGTGTCACAGATACATGGTGTAATCTTTTATTTACATTGAAACTGTTCACAAAGTGAAAAATATATAATACAAAATCATTTACACTGTTGGCATAAGAAAACATTGTTTCCGTTGCCTGGTAATAAACAAATTAAACAATGAGAACAGTTTCGGGCAAGTGTCCTTATCTTCGGCTGTTTCAGTTTCTCTTTGTTCCATGTGTGAGTGTATACATATGTGTGATGAGGATTTCTGACGGATTTAGCAATGGTATGGTGAAAGAGAGACTGTGCTTTGAAAAAGTTACAGTCTACTTCAGTCGCCAACACATTGTGACCGAAAACAGGATTCATTTGCACCTGGTATGAAAAGAAATTTTCGATGGCCTGAATGTAAATTGATTTCAGCTCACAGTGTAGTTGTATACATGTAAAACAGAACAAAGGACCAACAAAAGTGACATCGGAATCACGGATTCGACATTTACAAAAGGCCTGTGAAACGGCTGTCACTTTATGTTGCTCAATGAAAACCATAAGTGACTTTACACTGTTGACGGTGTATCTGGTAGTAACTCTGAAACATGAGTCTTGATGATGTTGATACACCGCCAAACAGTAGTCCTTGTGGTTATCGCCGTTGATAAGCTGGCTCGTTGCGAAACTATACCCGTCCCACATAGCTTCTGTAAAAGTGGAACAGGATCGCGTCGTACCAGTGGTGTGGTCTACAGTACTAACATGGTGTGGTTTCAGATAAAAGTCGCTGTACTGTGCGGGGATAATCTCCCAAAAGAAATATCCACTACATCCGCAAAGTACAGCCACTTTATCATTTTTGGGTATAAGTTGAAAATTAATGTCTGCTGATGGATAGTTAGAGTCGAGAGGACTATCCGGAGATTCAGGTCGTGACTCAGCAATATTGAGAAATGATAAATCGAGACCCCAACTAAGTGTGGTCTCGTTATCATTTGTTGATGAATCATTGCTTGCCAAATCGATTAGAAAATCCGAATAGCTGCTGTCGCTCATATTGAAGCTGTAATATAATACTGGAAACTATGGCTACACTAAGCAACTAGATGAATAAAATATGGGTAGCCAGTTATTTTTGTAGTATTTACTATTTAGTATGTACTAAGAAAATAACTGGTAGTGGGTAGACACCTTAAATTTCTCTGTGATTCGCTGAGATTTTCGCTGCCGGGAGTTCTACCCTAGATAAAGCCATGCATAAAGCCAAGCATTTTTTTGTTTTCTCTGAGATATTGTATAATTTTTTTTTTTTTTTAATATTTTTCTAATTTTTAAAGTTTTTTTTTTCATTTTCTTAGACAAATATTTATATTTCAAGCATTTTTTTCTGTCTCTATGTGAGATTTTGTATAATTTATTTTTACTTTTATTATAATTTTAAAGTTTTTTTTTTTCTTTTTAAACAATTATTTCTTTTTTTAATTTCAACTTTTGAATATTTTTTTTAATTTCAACTTTTGATAAATGATATGTACAAGCTTAATTTTCTTTTTCTTTTTATATTTTTTATATTTTTTTGTTGGAGTATTTCTTTCATAAATGATATATTTTGTAGTTATAAGTCTGTTATTTTTTCAGAATTAAAGAATATTTACAACATGATTGCCGAATTCCTAGATATCTAAGGGTATCGTGCTCACTCCGTCTTCACAAGTTTTTCTTTTTATATATTGATAACTTAAGCCTGTCTTTTTCTGTTTGTATGTTATTATATGATGATCTACAACTTTGAAACCAGTGTTAACGGCGTCCATCGTGATTTGTGTTTCGAGTACGGTGTTAAAAGATTCCATGTCAAGTATGTTTTGTTTCTGTATGACACCTTTACAGCTAGTTTTCTTTTCTTTTCCATGACCGATATAACATTTTGAATTTAGTGAAGTCATTTCATCTCCTTCCCATTCAATTTTGAATAGTCCTGGGGTCCGTTTATCATATTTTTCTCTTTCTTTACAACATGGTTGTGGAAACCATGGTAAATTATTTGTTTTTGCTATTATATATTGTTCCCTGTGATGTTCATTATCACAAGATTCTGATGGTAACCATAAGTGGCGTTCTCTATAATAGGCTTCTCTTTTTTCTGGAATTATTAATTCATCTAAAGTCTGTGCGCTGAGGGCGAAATACAGACTATCTGTATCCATTTCACAGAGTTCAAAGTCAGATTCTTCGATGTACTTTGATAAGAAGTCGTAGTAAAATTGTAACATTTTCAGTTTTGCGTATTGATATACCATGAAACCTATTTGAACTGGAAGGTCGTATGTTATTGACGTAGGGAGTGATGAGACTTCACATGTATCTTCACACAAGTCTTGGACATCTTGTACTGTCCAGTGAAGAGCTATTCTAGCGGCTTTTTCTGGTGTCATATATCGAGTGTTTGTGAAGTTTTGTTTGTTACAAATCGTTTTTCCATATGAACTGTTTCCTAGGAGTTTGTAGAGGTCAGAGAGAATTTTACAGTCAGGGTTTTTGTCGCCCTTTCTTCGTGCCTCTGTTACTTGATCAACAAATGAGAGAAACGATTTCTGTGGTATGTATTCAACTAGTAAGTGAACTTTTGTTACGATTAAGCCTTTTTCTAAATACCATTTAAGTAGTGGTGAACCTAATAAAATATTTTTTGCAAAATAACTTCCGATTAATTGACGTTGTGGCCTTTTGACTCTATCGTTCTTTAATAGATGTTGTTTCATGTGTTCTCCTACATCATCTCTTGACACCATTGTATTTTTGAAAATGGGCGTAATTTCTTCAAATTTGAATTTAAGGTGCTCAGGTGTGTGTATGTCCACCGATACTAGTCCAAAAATAGTCCCATTTTTTACACCGTTTATTATATCTATTTCAGAAAGGATATTGTGTGTGTTTGGAATCGGTATGCTCCACAGTGATTTACATGCTATAACACTGTTGTTGTTATTCTTGTCTTTGTTCCAGTCACATTCGTATTTCTCAATGACAGTATAACCTATTAGTTCTAGATACAGTGTTGTTTTAAGAGTTTGTCGACATCTTTCTGACATTAGTTTACGACCTTTATCAGTAGAGAGAGTGTTTTTATTCATGTGACACGCGTGCCCATGCCAGTAGCAACCATGAAATTGATACACGGTTTTTGTATCTGGAACCAGGCCGTCCACTCGAACTCTTTTTGTACCCACACTAACTTCCCCATGGTTATAAGCATGTAGTATTTTAACTTTGTCTGTAATCTCTCGAAACCGCAACCATTCTGTTGCAGCGCGACTGACTTTTTGAGATTGTTCAGGTTTGTAATTGTTACTACTTCTGCGGACTACAAAGTACCCCGTACAGTGTTCTTCACCCATACATTTAAGGTAAAGACTGTTTGCATCTACTCCTATGATATGACGGCACACTTTACTTAATGGTCCGAATGATCTGCCCCGTATTCGTGTCACTCCTGCTTTTTGATGTCTATGAAATATAATCGATGGACCACCTACCAAATTGCTTCTAATTAATTTGTGTACATCTTTGTCTGCCTCTGAGAATATAATGTAAGGAAGGCTGTTTGATGATGTGTTATCAAATAGAAATTTTAGTGTAAGGCCTGGAAGAGTCAGACCATCTTTGAACATATCTATTCCTCTTTCACTGAAAAATTTCATGTGTTGGTTTATAGCTTTGACAAAAGGTTCTACATCTTTGTTATTGTAATATATTAGATAATCTCTGAAAGTTGTCATTCCATTATCTTTCCACACTTTCTTACACTTGGCATAGTCTTCCGCTGATATAGAAGTACCCGTAAGTGAACTATAGAAAGCTGAGCGAGGTGGAAGTTTTAAGTTCCCTAGTTTTCTAGTTGATGTCATCCACTCATATGGAAAGAACCCTTTACTTTCATCTTGTAGGAAAGCTTTTAAATAGCTAGCATACGAGTATCCGGGAGCTAGATAATTTAACATGTCTAAATAAACACAGTTCTCTGTGTAGACAGCTATGTATTGATTACTCCTTTTTATGGTTTTCATCTCAGCTGTTTGCTTCTTTGCATAGAAGGAATGGAAATCTCGCTTTATTAGATTTAAGTCGTAGCGACCCGAATTGAAACCTATGACAGGTACTCTGTAAATATAGTTCATAAGACGAATTTTGATTTTATCTATTCTGTGCGAAGTTTTATTGCTACTCTTTTTTCCTATACTCTTCATTAGTGATTTAGGCACTTTTTTTCCTTCGGCAATCTCGTTTTTCTTATACTTTTCAAGCTTTTTTATTATGTCAGAGAAACGTGTTTCTACAACAGCTCCTATTTTTTCAGCTAACTTTTGTATGTAATCCAGAGTGTCGTGAACTATTTCATCATTTTCTCCATCACTTTTTCTTATGAAACAAACTGGTTTTTCCCACTCTGGAAAGTCACTTGCTACACTAGATGAAAGCGGTACATGATGTGATTCGACTACTGTATTAGTTGTCTGAACATCACCTTTTGTTTTGTGAGAAAAATAACTTTCGAAATCATACACAATTTTGTATGGATATATTCGAAGTTCAGATGGTACTTTTATACCTAGCTCCTCCAGTCTATCAAATACAGATGGTTTGTTTTTGTAAATACCACCTTTGTAGATGAATTTAACTTGCGTACAGTCGCTTTTAATGTTAGTGTGTCGCTTAAGATTATACTCTGTTTCAAAGAGTCTTCTACACTTACGACACATGTGGAACTGTGAATATTTATTTAGATCGTTTACTAGACTGAAGTGATGGTCGTATAGATTTAGTGTCATAACTTTAGACTCATCCTCAACACTCATTAAATTTCCCTTTATACATTTTAATGTACAAGGTGTCCCCCTTTTAAATTTCTTTTTCTTGGAAGTAGTACTCTTCTTAGGAATGAGTGAAAAGACTCTTATCATAATGTTGTATTTGGTTTCTATCTGGGTCAATGCCTTAATTGAAATGCCTCTGAATGATACTTTAGTTTCATCAGGAAAACATTCTTGAAGTAGTCTTTCACAGTGGGATGTGTTTTTGAAAAGAAAATATGACAGACACCTAAAAAAACACAGGTAGTCTTTGTACACCCGTTTGCTCTTTGGATTACGATGAAAATGTTGTAAACCCCGTCTACGTAGGAAATTCGGAATTGTATCCAATCTTCCTATTAGACCATCCTCTCTACCTTGAACCCTTACTATGTAAATGTTTGCGTTTACATTACCCACTAGTCTCCAACTTGTGTCAGCTCTATTGACACTCCATTCTTTATCGCGTAAAAAACTTATTACATCTTGCAAGTCAGAATCATTTTTAATATGTCTGTAATTGCTTTGCTGTTCGTGCTCTAACCAAAATAAAGAGGAGTTATTCACTGAAGGATGGTAATACATAACTTCTCGATCTTCTGTATAAATCTTTTCTTCAGCAGTTTCTGTTGTTCCTCCATTAAGTCTTTCAAGTAATGCACCTAAAGATATAGCTAGTCTATATTCGAAAACTTGGTTCTGATGTATTTTGTTAATAGCCTCTATTATCTCTTCAACTGCTTCTTTCATGTTCAGAGTTGAGAGTCTGACATTGAAAATTGATTGAACACTTCCTAGGAGAACTAAACCGTTTGCTATTGACTTAAAGTTTTTAACATAAGTGTCGTGATACCACCAATAACTACCTATAGTTGATGGCATTACTGTTGTTTCTATATCATACTGTTCTCTTACGCATGTAGGTGAAGAACAGATCACCTTTCCAGAATGTAAAGAAAAATTGCGAGGACGACGTGGCACGTTACACATCGGACAATTTATATTCTGATTCATTTTCTTATTTTTCGACTTAATAACTATATAAATATACACTTATGTTCTAGCTAGTTATTTAAAAAGCTGACTAAATATTTTTGTTTGAAGCTAACTATGTGCTACACTAACTATGCGCTAGGTGAATATATAAAGCTGACTAAATACTTTCTTTGAAGCTAGCTAATATAATATCTACAGCATGATTAAATGTTTTCTGTGTATATAAGTATATAGGCAACCACACCACACCATGTATAGTTACTGATATGTTTTAAGACCACACCTACCTGCCCTTGGTGATTACATCATGTTTCTGTGATCTATTCGGACTGCTTTAAGTCATTCAGGATCTTTGGTCCCAGCGTGCTGACCAAGTCGAAGAACAGTGCGGATGGCACGGTGTGTCCCTGGTCTTTCGGAGGTGCGTCGTGCACCCCGCCCGAGTTGACCCGTTTCTCCAGCTGCTCCACGTAGTAGCGGGACCCGATATGGATCTTGGCCTTCCCTTGGTAGGTGGTCACGATGACCCAGATGTTGTGCGTCTTGTTGACCTCCTGGACGTAAGGCTTAATAGTCGGGATGCCCTGTTCTGCTTCACCTGAGGCCCGTTCGTACTGCTGGATGATCGTTCTTGCGGCGTCGAGAAGGTTCTGGAAACCTGTCTTACTCAAGTTGATCCGGCGTTCGTAGGCTCGCTGAGGGTACTGAATTATGGCGACCTGAAAAATATAAGCATAATTTTGTTTTGAGTTATATGTATAAATTTGGGGCTCTCTCTCTCTCTCTCTCTCTCTCATTCTATTTCTATTTAAACTATTATGTATTCTTTACTTCTATTTCACATTAAATAATTACAATGAAAGTTAACTATAAACGAAGCACATGTTACCTGAAATAAAAATAATGATTCTATAATTTAAAATCGTACTTACCCCTACAGGATCAGGTGGCCCATACACGTGGATGCAGGTGTTCTTGAAGGCGTCACTGTTGAGGAAATACACCTTCTTAGCTTGCGTGATGTAACCGTCCTTGTACTCGACGTCCAATTCCAGTGGCCAGAACAATCCGGTCAGGTCCAATATAGGCGAGAGAGGGGCGGCTTTACTCTGCTGTGCCTCTAGCTCCTTCAAGACCGCATCAGCATACTGCTGCGCTAGTGCAACGTCCAGTGGAACTACTTTACCTTTCTTTGCACGAGGTTTCCGTTCACCAGCAGGCTTCCGTTTTCTCGGCGGTGCCTTTTTCTTGTCTGTTGGTTCTCCCTCCGACTCTTCTTCGATGGTGATCGGTACCGAAAGAGCTTCGCCGTCTTTCGGTGGTGGCACGTTTTCTTTGTTGGAGTCGTCTTGGAGGGTAGCGGCGGCGGCGGCAGCGGCGGCGGTGGTGGCGATTGTGGCAGTGACAGCGTCAGTCAAAGATGCAGGTGGCTCGGGATTCCACAGATCAGAAATATCGTTGTATAGACTGGCATCAACAGCGTTGACGGTGATGGACGTACCTTCGCCTACATCTGTAATATAGCCAGATTGAGTGTCCATGGACGAATCTGTCGCATAACCCCCAACTGCAACAGGAACGTAACTGGCGTCTTCTCTCGATGGAAACACTCGGTATTGATCAAAGTATTCATCAATGACCGAATTTCCAGGAGGCGGCTGCTTTGGAAGTCCCTCCTGAGCGGAGGAAGATGTTGAGGTCTTTCCACGAGCAGTCAAACTTCTACGTCCCATCATGAGAGTGTTGAGAAGACTCCAGCCCATGAGTCTTTTATACAAAAGTTTACTATCAACGTCGATTAAACGTAGGACGGTTTTTCCATTTTCACAAAGTTTTTCATGAGCGTCGTCCGTTATTTTATTCGTATTTTGTTTTGTTACCGATAAGCAGATATCACTGAGTACATGGTTCCATTAGTGACGCGACGCGAGAGTCTGACACGTGCACTCCATAACAAAATATTCAAAATTTACATGTATCAGTTTCATTGGAGATACGTATTGTGGTCGTTAACAAAAATGATAATATACGCTCTCAGAGACCCTCTGAGATTCATTTCTAGACTTGTCACCAATCGCACCAGTCTCATCATGTACATGAACGCACAACCCTCGGTTCAGCACCGTGTACCGCTGGCACCGCTCATTGGAAGACCATCTCATTTTCGAAATGCGCTGGTCAACGTGCCTTTTGCGCGAGCATCAGGTATCTGTGGAGAGCATCATTGGGTGAAATACATCTGTCCGAGAGATGGAAGGTATCAAATTGAGGGTGAAATTCATCCAAACATTTTATTTCAAAATTGCAAACTTCTGAAAAACATTCGGCTAACCCAACAATCTCATCTAACGCTCAAAGATATGATAACCAAGAAACCTTGTGTTGTCGGTTTACCGACAACACAAGGTATCTTGAGCCACATTTTTGCGCGACACTCTGTCAAGGAAACAGTGCAGAGACGTTTTTGGCGTAAATCAGAAGCAGATCCTGATGGAAAACCCTCTATATTTCTGCACGCTGATATTGTTATTCCCCTTATCAACGCAACCATCCGATATCCTGACAAAATAGTGAACACCCTTGACAACAACAAATTCTTCTATGAAAAAGAGTTCGATACAGAAATCGGACATGGTCAGGAGGGTTGTGACCATATTGTGAGGGTTGTCGGAAGGAATGGTAAAGAATCAAGTCTCGTGACGGCTTATTCTATTCCTAGATTTACTCCTACTCCTACTATCGAATATTAAAAAAGAAAACAAAGATCCTCTTATGCTCCTCCAGACTATTCGGTTTTCTACCAAAAGGTAGAAAACCACCCTTCAACCAATCTCTTTTATTTTCACACTTATAACGTAAAGACGTCCGTTTATTTACTATACAGATCTATAAATCATGCCATTATTTATGTTGCCATTGAAACAAAACGTTTATGTAGTGATGAATTAGACGCTGGTTAGGTTTATCTCCTGCGACATACGAGCTGATAATAAAGTTGATACTATCAAGCTTGTAACTCTAACCACACGTTAACGGTTATAACCACTTAATCAAAATAAAAACACAAACGCCTCAAACGGCGTTCAACGCTTTTCTTGAAAAGAGAAAAGGGGGTGCATAAAGCTCACCCCTTTTCTCTTTTCAAGAAAGTCAAATTCACGCTTTATCACGTCAAGTGTTTCCAACTCATCCACGTTTTCTTACCAACGTATATAACGAAGAAACATCGGCGAGACACTCATATCTAGTGCTAGACTTCAAGCAGACTACACCCAATACACTAAGGGTGCGTAACAGCGTGACTACACCTCTCAAGACAACTGTATTCATTCCTACTACACGGAAACAATGAAGGCTAAACAACTCGCTCTCATAAAGAAACATCTTCCTCTATTGAGACATCTGTCTAAATGCACTGGTAAGGAGTGTAAACATATAATGATGGGAATGTCTAATGAGGTGATAAGGTTGATAGCGCAAATAGGTGTGAATATTATGAATAAAAACTTGCACATCTCCAATAAACAAGCAGTCGGTCGTCTATCGAGGTACAAGACACAACTCAAGGGTCTTACCAAGCCTTCAACTACAGTAGGACACAAACGTAAGATTCTTGAACAAGAAGGTGGTTTTATTGGTACTCTATTGGGATTAGCTGTTCCACTCATATCCAGTCTTATCGGAGGCCTTACAAGACATCATTAGGAGAAAATGACAAGCTATAAACGAATGCTGCTCGTTCATCCAGATGTGTTGCAAAGTTCTAACAAAGTGGAAATGGAGAGTTCAACTGTTTCTGGCAAAGTTGATTCTCCACCTCCTGCCAAAGAAAGTGACAGGGATTCCTTTTTCGAAAGGTCAATGGTAAAAGAAAAACTTGAACCTACAGCGCCTACCGTGGAGGTGTTAGCTCGTTTACAAAAAGAAATGAGTCGTGTATTGAACGATCCAACGATGAGCAGAGAGGAGAAACTAGCCACATACAATGATCTCATGAACAGGTCCTCCATCCTTTCCTCTAAAGCTAAAAGTATGTTGTTTTCAACATCGCACCTTTCACGTTCTCCTTCACCATCTCCACCACCTTCTCCGACTATCATGAAACCTAAAAGAGTTTCTACAAAACCGAGAGGACTACTTATGCCGAAGGTACTACCACATAAGATGGAAAAAGCACTAGAAAAAGTTCCGGGTTCTTACCATAACTCTGTGCGTAATCTCTACAAGACCTTGGCCAAATCACGAAAACAGTTCACAAAGGACGGTCGGCTCATTCTAGGAGACACACCTATAGATGAAACACATTTAATGAATCTTCTTTCGAGTGCAGTGCGACCGACTACTAAGAAGCGAGCCAGCTTACCGGGGCAGAAACAATTCGTCCAGATTGTTAAGAAGTTAAATCCGAAAATGAAATATATAAGGAACTACAACATGAAGGGTTCCGACAGTGAAGAGGAACATGAAGAGGTGGAAACACCTAGGCGGAAAGAGAAGTCTCCTCAACAAGAAGGTCACGGCCGAAGTAAGAGACATCGACACTTTACAGTAACACCATTTGTAAAATGGTCTACAAGGCTCTGAAGAAAGATGTGGTTAAACACTTCACTGATCCTAAACAGCCAGCAAGCTTCACAAGTGCATCCAAAATAAAGAAACACTATTTCAAAAACACTGACATAAAGCATATTGAAGATGCACTTGAATCTGTTGATGCTTATACTAAACATAAACCATTCAAGAGGCGGTTTCCTAGACGTAAAACACAGACTTTTGGAATAGATAAACAATGGCAAATGGACTTGATAGATATGCAACAGTTCAAAAAGTATAACAAAGGCTATTCATATATAATGGTTGCCATAGATGTCTTCTCCAGATTTGGATTTGCACAAGCTATAAAAAGTAAAAAAGCCACAGATGTTACGGAAGCTTTCAAAGTTATGACAGTTAAAAGATGTCCTAAATACCTTCAAACAGATAAAGGTAAAGAGTTCCTGAACAAAACTTTTCAGGATTACTTGAAAGAGACAGGTGTATCTTTTTTCACTGGAGAAAATGATGACATAAAATGTTCTATAGCAGAAAGGTTCAACGGGACCTTACAACAGAAAATGTGGCGATACTTCACTCACATGAAAACCTACACATACATAGATGTACTTCAAGATCTAGTGCATTCTTACAACCACACCTTTCATTCTACCATAGGAGGTCGACCGGTAGACGTTAATAAAGATAACGCCGATCGATTGTTCTATCATTTGTATGAAAGAGTGCGAGCTAAAGATTTAAAGACGAAAAGAAAACCTTTAATGAAAAGTGGTGATAGAGCACGAATTCTAAGAAAAAAGAAAACCTTTAATCGTGGATATGAACCAAATTGGAGTGAAGAAATATTCACTGTAAAGAACCCAGACTATATTAAGGGGTATGAAATCGAAGATACCCTTCAAGAAAGAATAAAGGGGTGGTTTTATCCTCAAGAGGTTCAGAAGGTAAAAGTTACTCCGAGGAAGCAGTACACTGTCGAGAGCATCCTTAAATATAGAGGAAAAGGTGCTAAAAGAGAAGCACTCATTAAGTGGAAAGGATACGGAGACAAATTCAACAGTTGGGAACCAGTCAAGAACATACAAAAATGGATGTAACCTGCACCCTACCCAGTAACTCATCTACTAAGACCTTTCCAGACAACACTCTGAGCACTTACAGAGTTCTTTTACAAAAGTATATGGTACTACCAGCTGACACAGACTGTGCGTTATCTGAAATAACGCTTCCAGTAAAATGGTACAATGTGCGAAAATCAACTTTCTACCTTCTCAGCGCAGAAGCACCGTCAGAAAAGAAGAAACATAACACCGCACCAACTAGGGCAAGAACTTCCCGCGGTTCTGATGAACAGCCTTCTTCTGAATCTCCTGCTACTTCCACAACTACACCTGGAACTGCAGCTGGTTCAATTGAAACACCGACAGTACCAGACCCTGATCATGAAGAGTCTTCTGGAGCGTTTATTTCAGATGCAGTGTCAGCTGTAAGAACAGTTAGTGAGAGTATAGCTCCTCCGACACCAAGTTCTCACACTTCCGACGGACCTACACCTCCTAAAAAACCTAGAGAAGGAGTTACTCCATTACAAACACCTCCGACAAGGTCCGTTGAAGCTATCACTCGACTAAAGCGTGAAATAGAGAGCAGTAGGAAAAAACGTGACAGAGAACCGTTCCTAACAGACATGTTTGATACTGATTTGGTAACACACATGCATGAAACACCCCCGAAAAGAAAACTAGAAGTTGAAATGGAGGGAATTGAAAAAGAAGAAAACGATGACGATGACGACCAACCAGAGCCCACAGAAGTATTCGAAGAAGCTGATGCTGATGAACCAAAAAAGCTGCCTCCCACATTGAGTTACATCGATTCATTAGCAAGGAAGCACTTTCCAGGAAAACGGTCTTACGCTCGTTTCTCAATGGAAAGCGGGCGAGTGGAAACCAACAAAGATCTGATCAAACTCCTGAATAAAATAATGAAGAAAAATATACCAAAAGTCATCAAGAAAATGAAAGAAGAAAAGCGAAAAAATAAAGGAAATGGTCCAGATGAAATTTTCTCTTATAACGAATTCACAATGAAAACACTTATTGCACTGCCTTCCAACACAATGCTCGTCATACCAGAAAACCTTTCTTATCAACTTGGTTTCGAAGGAAAAATATACATGGGTAGGCGCACACGAGCAAAACAAATAACAGATGTCAACTACAGAAACCATACAGTCTATGTCTACTCTGACATTATTCACAACGGGGTAGTAGGAGATACTGAAGCGCCACTTCTTCGATGTATGGCTGTAAACAACTACTCTCAAAAAACAATGGACACAATAAACTTTCCCAATTTGATTTTCCATCCTCTACGAATAACACATTTCAAAGAGATCGGAGTGTACTTAAGAGACAGTGCAGGCGAACCTATACCATTTGAGCACGGGGAAGTGTCGGTAGTACTGACCTTTAGAGCTCTCTCTCATCCCTATAGTACATTAGTATAAGAAGGAAGACATTGGAAAATGGTGAGTTACTATATGAACGTGCCACCCTTGTATTCATCACCAAGAGGTGAATATGGCCAATATTATAAGCGTTCACAATTTGGAAGTGGACAATTACCTGCTTTCGGTGGAGCTAAAAGACAACGTGGCCACGGAATATTCGGAAGTATAATGAGATCGGCTCTTCCGATGATAAAGAAGCTCGGTGCGTCAGCATTTAAAGCAGCCGTCCCCACCATCGTCAAAACAGGAAAAGGTGTTTTTGACGATGTCGTGGCTGGAAAAAACTTTAAGAAGAGCCTAGTAAAAAGGTCAAAGAGTGCAGGAAGTTCCTTAATGGACACAGCATTCAGTGCAGCCAGAAGGTACTTAAACACTGACGACGATGGCCCTCCAGCCAAACGACGCCGAGCAACGCAAGGTGCAAGACGTGGTAACGGGAAGAAGAAGAGTGTAGGTAGACGTAAGTCTACCCTTTTCTAAAGGGTTCATCATGAGTCTCATTCACCCCTGTGCGGCAACATGTGCCGTAGGTGAATTGGATTTACACGCACTACCTATATCACAGAAAGATATTCTCCGAAGTCAATTCGTCAAGAAAACAACAAACAACGCTCTCACTGACACCACAACTTGTTTTGACTTCACCTTCGAACCGAGCAATCTTTACACAGACCTCAGCGAAGCTGAACTCTACCTAGAGTATGTAGTTCAAGCAAACGACGAAGCTGCCTTAACCGTGGCACACGATGCAGCTCCAGTCAACAACTTAATTCATTCACTTTTCAGCAGCGTGCAGCTTCTCGTCAACGGGGAGAAGGTAACTTCGAACAATGAAGAGTACTCCTACAAGTCCTATCTCATCGACCTCCTGACGACGGAGGAGGGGGCCAGAAAGTGTCGCCTCCAAGGTTGCCAGAACTGGTTCATGGACACCCCGGAAAAAATGGACACCAGAGGTGCAGCCAACGCAGGTTGGAACTCACGACGAACAGTCCATGTCGGAGGTGTTAAGTCTATGGTAGCAAGACCACACCTCGATTTGTTTACTCAGTGTAAACTCCTACCCTCTCACTGCGAGATCAAACTCGTCTTCGAACGTCAGCCCGCCAGCTTCTACATGCAGATGGCCGCTAACGAGAGTTACAAAGTCGTCATCAAGAAGGCCGAAATGACCATGCGCCAAGTTCACGTCAGGGACGAGGTGGTGGAGGTACACAATAAAAGTGTACGCGACCCCAAGATGGGACCATTCAACTACCCGATCACCAGGAGCAAGGTCACAAAGCACACCCTCACGCAAGGTTCATCGGAGTACACGTGGACCGTCCCCGACACAACGCAGATCCCCACGGGGGTGATTATTGGCTTTGTCAAAGAGTCGGCCAGCTCAGGGAGCAAGACGGAGAATCCGTTCAACTTCAAGCACTACGACGTAACAGAAGTAGCCTTGCAGTTCGACGATCAGAAGTTCCACGTGAAGACAGACTTTGTCAACGGAAACGTTAGCAGAGCCTACAGTCAACTCTTCAAGGAGACTGGACTATTAGCTTCGGGTCACGACTGCGGTATTCAGTTACATCATTTTAAGAACGGGTACACGTTGTTTGCTTTCGACCTGACCCCCGACCGAACTCCGGAGGACGCCCGAATCAACCTGCTGCGACAGGGAAAGCTGTCGGTGTCCCTGAAGTTTGCTGAAGCGCTGGGTCACGCGGTTTCAGTAATTATGCTGAGCACTTATGACAGCTTGATCCAGCTCACAGCCGACCGATTGCCGGTCACTGACTACGCCATGGTGTAGAACTGAAGATGGTTCTCAAAACCTCAGAATTGAACAAAATTCTACGCAACCATCCCCACACAAATAGATATTTCCTTGGAACTTTTCCCTCTGATAGAATACCAAAAAAACCACAACCCTTCACTTGTTTCATTAGCAACACAGATCCTCACAATAAACCAGGGGAACATTGGGTAGCATTTTGGGTATCACCACAAGGGAAAACTTTCTATTTTGACTCATTCGGGTTACCACCAATAGCTATAAAACACATCTCGTTCTGCCAACGTTCGTCATACGGTATCTGGGAGTATAACCGACAACAACTACAAGCACTCACAACCACCAACTGCGGAGCGCACTGTGTTCGTTTTCTCATAGAAACATGTCGCACTCTCAACCCCTACGTCGCACTGTCAGCGCTAGGTACCCCAGCCATGACAAACCTAACGGACAAGACAGTTCTTTCTTACATGAACTTAAACCGGTGGAAATGGAGAAGACGGAAACACCAGATGTTGAAACGCTAGAAATGTGGTTATCTACAGATACAGCGGAAAAAGGAGAGTCATCAGAAGAAGAAGATGTAATACTGGACATGCCTAAGAGACGTCCCATATCACTAGGTCGCATGCAACGTGATCTGGAGAACACCATTGACTGTGTGGAGGCCCTGTCGTCTAATGTTGACCGACTCCTCTTCGCCGTTACCAACTTGCAAAGTAAGCTGGAAGAACTCACAGAACGTTCAGCGCAATCTAGAGGCTGTGGTTTCTCATGCTCCAACAATTCCTTCGCCCTTTAAGAAAATAACTGACCAAGGACAATGAATTATAGATAAAAAGCTGAAAAATGACTGCCCAAGGACAATGAACTATAGCTAAAAAAACTGAAACATTTTCACTATATAGGAAATGTATGAAAAACCAAAAAAAGTATAAAATATATGAAAAAACATAAAATATTTAACAATTTTTTAAAAAATCTAAAAGAAAAGCAATGTATATATGAATTATAATCCGCTTTTTGCGATTTTTAATAAAAAATAACTAAAAAAATGTTGTTTTGTTTTATTTATTATATGTAATGAATAATAAATGCCATAAGCTTATACAAACTATATACAAAAAAAATGTAAAAATAACGAAAATAATAGAACATCCGGTAAATTATCCGGTAAAATATACGTAGAAAGTATATATAAAAAAAATGAAAAAATAACGAAATAACACATACGTTCCTTAAACGTATTTTTAAAAGTAGGTCACGAAAGTAGGTCGTAATGACCTAATTATTCAAAGTCTCTATTAGTCTATGAACCTATTTATGCCCGATGCTCACTCGTACTGACCTAGTGACCTAATTAGTAGCATTGACTATGCGCGCCAGCGACTCCATCATACTACTAATGAGGGATTGGGGTCTGAATCATAGGAGTTATCAATGCACGATGAAAGCTTGGATTGGATTGAAGAAACGTGAAGTGTTATAATATAGGGGCGTCTTGGCGTCCAAACCGATTCAGTAAAATGAAGCTATTGTACCCGATACTCTGGTGACCATTCAAACGTGGCTCCACAGGTACACTGGCAGGGCAAAAAATGGTGTAGTCATTGGATGCTACAGGACACTCGGGTTGAGGAGAAAACAGATTAGTATGAAGATTTCATGAAGGTGTACCGGGTGTGTTTGAAGGTGTCGGGGAGGTCGAGGTAAACCTGCCCTGGGTCTCGGGCCCCTCCCCCCTGCCCCCCCCCCCCTGCCCCCCGACCACCCAAAACGGCCACCCCCCACCCCCCACCCCCACCCTCCACCCCAGGAGGGACCATTTGGTAACCCCCGCCCCCCGCCCGCCCCGCCCCGCGCCCCGCCCACGTCCGCCGACCAGATAACACCCGAATTAAAAGCCGCGGGACTGGATCACGGACGAATTAAGGCGCTGGATAAGACGGGGATTAGTGTCGGGGATGACTCCCTCCCTCCGGTACCCCCTGGAGCACTGACCCACGCCTCTCAACGCTCCCGACACCCTTCGGACCGACCCCCTCCTCCCGCTGGGTGGTTTGTAACGTTCCGAACTTTTCGGGGCCTTTCATTAGGTGCGTACGCAAATTTTCAAGAATTTCAGACCCCCCAACCCCCCTTGCGCTAAAGTACGCATTGGATTTGTACAGGAACGTTTTCCAAAATCCCAGAGGTCCCCTCTACTCCCCCCGTGGTGTGCCCCTTCTCTGTTCACCGTGGTGGACCGGTCTCTATATTGTGTGTGTGTGTGTGGGGGGGGGGGGGGGGGGGCAAGGTTTCGTAATTGGACATTTCAATAATAAAAAAGTAAACTTAAAAAGGTGGTGGGGCGGGAAGGGGTTGGCTAGAAGTAATAAGTGGAACCTTTCAATGTTTTCCTGGATGGTTGTGAATTTTCTCATATATAGGCAGGGTTGAGTTTTGTTTGAAAATTATCCTTCATGGGAGGTGGCCCACCCCCCTCCCACCCCCCTGAAAACGGACCTGGTGGACGCGGCGTCCCCCGGGCGTCCCCCGCCCCCCGCCGGCAGCACGCGGCCCCCTCGGCGGGGACCCCCGGCCCGCCGACGACGATAAGGCGCTGGAAGCGACGACAGCGACGACGGCGACGATGATCCGTCGGGAAGAGAACAGATAGGACCGACGAACACCCCCTCCCCTCCCACTCCCTCCTCTAACGGGCTTTCTCCTCCGCCCATGCCTACCCCTCGCTCATCCTTCATACCCCCCCCCCCCCCACCCCCAACTGCCTCTCCCCGCCCACCCGACCCCCACCGCGCCTGCGCAGAGACGCGGCACCTGAGCGCGCCTTTTACCGCCGTCAGGGGGCGTGGCGGGGTGAAAACGGTGTCGGTGGGGGCACCTCACGTCCGTCGGAGTTATTCGTCGACGACCACTCGAGCTTGTATCAAAGCGGCGCGGGGGAGGGGCGGGTCGAGGAGCCAGGAGAGGGGGAGGGCACATCAGGGGTATCAGAATCAAACAGCGAGGGGAAGTGCATCATGGCGTCCCCAGGGGCGCATGCGCGGGCCGCCTCCGCACACCGGATGTCTGACGTGCCGGAGGTGGCTCCCTCTGGTGGGCGCGGAATGAGCCGAATACCGGGCCGGGCGGCGCTAATGCAGATCCGAATTAAATCTCGCCTCAACGGCAACTCTCGCGTGAATTCACGAGATATTCACGCTGGGACATGGCAGGGAAGATGAGCAAGTCATGCGGCATGGGAATAACCAGCGGAAATGTTTGTAGCTCTCCGAACAGACGTTTGCTGTAGAATGAAGCCAAGGCGGACAGAGTAAATGAAAAAAGGCTACGCTTGGAGTGTGATGGGTGCATTTTTGCTTCATCAAAGGTGTTTGATGTGACGCACACTCCAATGCACTCTGGGTAAAACTAAAAGGATCACCTCGTTTTTCACCTGTCGACCATCTATCCCCGCCGCGCTCTCACCTTCTCTCGTTGACTCTCGCGAGACTGGGTCCAGCAGAGGGTGCTGACGCCACACCTCCTCCCCCTGTCCACACCCATCCAGCCTCAAACACAACACTGAACGGACAAATATTTGTACAACATCCATTGAAGTTCCCAGAAGAAAATCGACCGGTCGCCAACAACCGAGCGGCTCAAAAAGACCGCTAAAACCTGGCAAACATACTCGGTTCATGTCAGAGAACTATGCCTAATAAATGCTGCGTTTCATCCCCAATAGAGCCGCCCGTCCGCCCCTCCTGACTAAAAGCACAGAAAGAAACGCCTCTGCCTGGAAAGTGAAAAAAACGGCTCCCCTCCCACTATCATATCTCATTAATGCCATACTCTGTGATTGGTAATTGCGTTATCGCGCCCAGATAGGAGCTCTGTCGGAGGGCAGCCATTAATTCACGGCGATACATGGAGAACATAATCTTATCTGCACAAATCGTCCCCTCTCGGCCCAGCCGGCTGACAGGCTGGCAGGGGTGTTACTGGCGGCGATAGGAGCCCCAGCCCTGAAAATCACCCCTCAGCCGAGATAGCAGGGCCTGTAGGGTGGAGGGCCCTTGGCTGGTGTAGTAACCAAGGCCCGGCCCAGGGGCGGGGAGAGGGGGCTGGTATCAGGGCCCTGAGTGTGTATATGGGCGCAGATACCTCGCTCTATGGGTCAATAATGGCCTGATTAGATAATATAATTGGCGTGTTTATATACAGCTGCTTGTTGCACTTGGTCGGGGATTTGCGGAAGCTGTAGGTTGGTGGACGTGGTTGGTTATCGGAAAACGCACGTTCACAACTTTCGATATGATCTGTATTTAAGTAGAACATGTTATCATATATACTATATATACTGAATGGTGATGGGTACAATATACTTTAGGTTGATTGACAAGGATCTATTATAGATATTACCGTTGTCATAAACTGAATATTACTTGAAATTTGCATAAAATGACCCATATTGTAATGATTTATTGTGAGCCTGTATATATTATTCACACTTGTAAGTGTGATAACGCTGAAAACCAAGGGAAACCTTGATGATTATTACTAATAAAAACCTTTAATATATATATATATGTATATATATATATATATATATATATATATATATATATATATATAGCGTGAATGTATCAATAGGCATCGTGAACTTATCTCGATACATTGGGACATCTTCAAATTGAGGTGTCAATGTGAGACCAAGGAGGAAAGAAGGGAATGCCTTTGGTGAGACTACAATTTCCAAAATTGAATATTTATCTCATGAGTTAAGCTTAAGCATATGAAACATGAAGTGAGCTTTGAGATGGGTTACAGTAATACTAGGTATCCTGTATTAATTGAGTGTTAAACGCTAAACCTCTCTAATCTCAAGAATATACATGTACATTCAAGTGATTCCATCTGACTGGATACATACTAAATGTAAACATTTTGTACTTATTTCTCATGCATGTTGGTTTGATATGATGTATTCGTAGTCTCATTGGATTTGTATTTGAGCTGTGGCGGATCCAGGATATTGAAAGGGGGGTGCTACTGAAAAAAAATCTTCCTTAATTACATTTTGTCCGAATTTTATATTAAAAAAGTCTCACTTTTGTCCAAAAAAAAGGTGGGGGCGCGCCTATATAAATGTCATATATATATATATATATATATAAAATTATGTCATATACAATTATTTCATAAACAATTTGATATCCCGTATCTATTCCTGTACCATAATGAAACTTCAAAATCTAAATATTAGAGGCTTAAAGATTAAACATGTTCGGATGAATATAAAAATGACAAATATCCATGTATCACAAAATTCACAGGCTTTTAAGACATGGTATGCGGAGACAGTAAATCCTCCCGTCTGTTCCCACGGCCGTGGCAGTCCCCCAATACCGTGCACGTGGACATCATCCATACCCGTCCCCGCACCATTTGTTTTATCTCCACAACCACGCAGTTCAATTCTACCTGCAGAGACCTGATTGGAAATTTGGCCGGCCTCCGTCCCTGGACCCCCGACACTTCTTTCTCCGGAGCGGAGGGTATCCAGGGGAGGGGGTTGGCTGGGAGATAGGGAAGGGGGGTTACTAAGGTGTAAAATGAATTGAGAAAACACATCACAATTCATAAATGAATGTGCTTCAGGGGCGTAGCCAGTCCTAAAATCAAAGGGGGTTCCAAGTAGAATTGAGAGTATTACCGGTGAATTTAGAGGGTTCCAACATATATTTTCCATAAAAATTCTAACATTTTGCTTATCTTATATTTGGGGATATTTACGGGGATTCCAGACACCCAGGACCCCCCCCCCCCCGGCTACGCCACTGTACTTACAAGTGTGTGTGTGGGAAGGGGCAGTTAAGAGGGGTGATTGTGGTTGAGGTGAAATTACAATGGGTACATGGAACATTAAACATTACATCTAAATTAAAAATAAATTAAAGGAAACCTTGCACATAACTTCAGGACAGTTATTTTTCAATGAATTCAATTCAGCGGGTTAGTCACAACCTGCACTATCAATGTGATCAAAATCAAAGGAAAATTCCTAGTATACACAAAATTATGGGACATTAAAAATCTTGTATTTTATATCATTTTTTGAGGGAAACCCCCTAATTAATGACGTAGCAAGGGGAGTTCCTGGGGAATCCCATCTGCCCTCATAAGGGAATCCCCATCCCTGTAGAATTTATACTAAGTGTTATGCTCTCTTACTTAGATTTTATATATTTGGCCCAATGCAACTCATGATAAATTAAAATATATTTCCTTATGCAACCATTTATCAATCAAAGAATCCCAAAATAATTTTAGAAGGAATTCCCATATCTGTGACGTAGCAAGGGGAGTACTGAGCATCCCAACATTCAGGGGATTCCCTAAAATTGAATTTGTTCCCTAAATAATTCACTAAGACCTGAACATTTTTACGTTTTTACTTTTGAAATATTTTTAGGATACTTACATTAAGGTAATTACACAAAATATAGCACGTCGTGAATTTATGTGCAAGTTTTCCTTTATTAAAGGATGCTAATCGTATTTTCCTCGGTATAACTTTCAAGTAAATATTTCACTCAAAATATAAGGATAATTCTATTAACAACATCGTAACAACTATATTTTCTCAATTAATTTTTCAATAGAAATCTGTAATTTTACCTCAGTAAGTTTCACATCATTAGTGGACTAAATCTAACATGTTAGATATCCATCATATGTGGAAAGAGTGTATACATGAATGGCAGGTTTTATAGTCAACATTGTCAATATGTGATGACTCTATAACCCGAGTCACCTCCCCCAACCCTCACTACACGTATATTACATATACCAGTAGGGTGCGGCAGTGTTGTCAATATGTGATGACTCTATAACCCGAGTTACCTCCCCCAACCCTCACTACACATATATTACATAGACCAGTAGGGTGCGGCAGTGTTGTCAATATGTGATGACTCTATAACCCGAGTAACCTCCCCCACCCCTCACTACACGTATATTACATATACCAGTAGGGTGCGGCAGTGTTGTCAATATGTGATGACTCTATAACCCGAGTTACCTCCCCCGCCCCTCACTATGCATATATTACATAGACCAGTAGGGTGCGGCAGTGTTGTCAATATGATGACTCTATAACCCGAGTTACCTCCCCCAACCCTCACTATACGTATATTACATAGACCAGTAGGGTGCGGCAGTGTTGTCAATATGTGATGACTCTATAACCCGAGTACCCTCCCCCACCCCTCACTACTGTGAACGTATATATTTTCGCGCTGCTTAATTTTCGCGCACCTAGCAATAAATGACATTTTCGCGCATTCATGATTTCGTGCATTTAATGGTTATTTCTATTAGCTCTATAATATTCCTAATATTTACTCATATCATATTTTGGCGCACTTATAGTGGTGCGCGAAATGCGCGAAAATATGTACAGCGCGAAAATAAATACGTTTACTGTATTCGTATATTACATAGACCAGTAGGGTGCGGCAGTGTTTCAGGATTGGGTTGAGGCAGGGTCAAACTCTAATCACTACTGTGGACATTTCCATGTCTGACCCCCTCCACACGCCCCCCTCGGACATCCCCTTATCTCCTCCAGGGTGGCAGGGCCCCGCGGGAGGGGGGCCAGGGGGCTATATTGAAGTCAACTTTCATACCGTAAATCATATTGTGTTTCCCATCAGGCTTAGCTGTCATGGTCATTACGTACATTGCATGAGTTTCAAAGAGGGTCTGGATTCTTCACTTGTGATATATCGTCAATGTATTGACTATGAATCATGGCAAATGGAAAGGTGCCAGAGTCGTTCTCATGTCTATATCTCTGTTCTTTGAATTGAGATACCAGAATTTTACATTAGGCTGAGGCTCGTGCAGAAACCAGAATTATTTCTCCAATTTTCTCTTATGTAACGTGACCTTCCGATCCATTAAGCGTGTGTCATACGTGAACACAGGCCCAGGGCATGATGCCGAAGGCAACGTGAAGGACTTTGAAGGTCAGCAGAGGTCAATCAGTGATTGGTCTTTGGTACACTAATCCATTGGCCAGAAGCAAGAGCCAACGACGTAGTGACAAAACAGGTCATGTTGTGGAAAACACACACTTACATTTGATATACATACATTCACACAGATACACACACACACACACACAAACACCATTACATACACATACACATAGAGATACATACACACATAAACACAACCGCACAAACAAAAACACACACACACACACACATATATATATATACAAATGTCAAACAACAGCCTGCACACACACACACACACACACACACACACATACATACATACAAGCAGACACAGTCATGTGCGCACACAGTAACACACGCACTAGCACACACACTTACACACATACACACACTCGTTCATATGACACACACAGTCACACACACAATCACATGCTGCTTAACAGAATCGTAGACCTTTATATTTCAGGCATGCGCATTAATGTTTTTATATCAAGATACAAATCTTTCTTTGTATTCCCTCTACATGATATGTTTAACACTTTACCTGGTTGTTTGACTATACCCACATTGTAGAGTTTATAAGCTTTCTCTGGGATATAGGTTCCCACTTTGGGCATGTGGTTCATATTAATACCCCACTTAGGTACACTCAAACCTCTGCTCATGGCAGCTATATGTGTGGGGGCTGTTACCAGCCAAATTGCGACATTACAGTAAAGTTCTGCAACTGTACTATTTTGAGTCAGTCTGTTACTTACTATAAGATGGCATGTAGCAATTATGTTATTGATCGTAAGGTTGAAACCTCACCAAATCAGGTTATTATAACATTATCTTTTGGTGAGGTTATAATGAAACCAAAACAGAACATTCTAAGAATGTTCTGTTTAAGTTGAAGAACATAACCAGAATGATATAATAACATCACAGTACAATGTCACAGCAGTATGTTGCAGCAACATTATTAAAGCCATGAAAATAACATACAAAGAATAAATACAGAACCAAACAGAACGTTGCTACAATGTTATAATAACGTCATATGCTTGGTTGGGTAGGTGGCTGCATCGGGAACAAAGGTTATAACTTCTAGGGAGAGAGAGCAGAGCATTCACTGAGTCTGCTACAATATATATATAGGCCATACATATTCCACAATTTAGCTTTTCTTATACCTCCTTCAAACAATTCGGAGAGGGGAAATTTCACGTCTTTCTCACTACTTATGCCTTGAGATACCCATAAGGATAAAATGAGGGAACCTACATACCGATGTTATTCATGTGTGCATTAAGGAAAGATCACAAATGAATCCACACGATAAGAAAAGGGAATATGCACCTCAATGGAAAGATAGATTATTATCAATTTCAATAATCGAGTTATACTTCCAAGTTATACTTCCAAAAATCATGGATATGATTTAACTATGATACGGAATTATATTTCCAACTGAAATACATTTATATGAGAAATTATGAGTACCTCAAATCAAATCGGAATGGAACTTAAACCCTAAACTATATTAAAGGGCAAAGAGCTGCTCAGCTGACCGAAATACCATCCCCCTCCCCCCTCCACATTCCCCCAATACGGTTATACCCCTAACCACCACCCCCACATACCCCCTTCTTTGTGTGTGACTTTAAACACACACACCCACAACACGCATAGTCATCACCTCAGTCGACAAAATAACAGAGATGTTTCCAGAGGCAATGCCTCCTGCCCTGGCCTCCTGCCTACCTCCTCATACTCCCCCGGTCCCTAAACGACAGGCAGATCGGGCCAATAATACTTCCTGTCGCCATGTCTGTTTTCACAATCAACATAAGCAAGTGGCCGGGGCGGCGGGCGGCTGGGGGCAGGGTTAGGAGCAGATCTGATGGGAGGAAGGGGGGGGGGGGAAGAGTTGCTCAGAGCAACTCCAACTCTCAGAGCAGCTCCTCACATGAACCTATTCGCGGGTATCAGTGGCTATTGTTTTATTATTGTAAGGGGAAATGTAGGCAGGGTTTCCATAGAGATCTGGCCATTTTGTACAATGTATTTCTTTTTTTGTGACATCGGAAGAGATGGAGATTTGGCTTGATTTTATACATTTCATTTGATACGAATCGTTGTGCATGGATAAACAGAGAACATGTGGGCAGTACAGTTTGAATTTGGCACCAGAGTTGCCATTTGTTGAACTTGCAAGAATACGGATAAATACTAACTGTCAGGAGGTGACAGGAACTTTTCCGAATGGTTTCCAGATTCATAGGCTTGAAGAATCCAAAATCCAATTCAAATTTTGTAAAGCCTGCAAGTGGCTGATTTTGGAGGGCTGTGCTCTGTAAATAAGAATTGGACGACTTTAGACCTATATGAGGGAATATGTGCACTTAGTGAATACCATGCATTATGACTAATATTAAGAGTTTACCTTCAAGATATAAAACATAAAATTAATGTGGATAGATTAGACTTTGGTAAGGTATGTACAATAAACGTTCATGTGTTAGTTGAAGTGCTTGGGTTTGAAATGTGACAAAATGCCACTGAAAGAATAATAATTGTTTGTACAAAGAAAGGTCTTCTTTACCAATACAAAACTTGTCAAATAAAATGGGGACTCCATGTTCGCTTAATCTGCCATTGCTGCGTTGATCTATTGGTGACTACTGCTGTAACCACTCCAGCCTCAGGGGCTTCAATATCATCCCCACATACAAAAACAGACCTCACATAGTTATTGGTGGAAGCCGTCACCCCTACGGATACCACTTCTGTCAGGAAACAGGTGCACCCCTCTCAGAATGTCGGAGTCACAGGGTGGGGCTTTGTATCTGTGTACAATACGCCCGGCGCCTGGCGGGGGGGGTGGGAGGCCCGGCCGGATCTCAGGGCTCCCAAAACAGCCGTGAAATGTGGCGGAGTGTTATTGGAGGGCGGGTGGCGGCGGTAGTTTGGTCTGGCGCAGGGATCCTGACGCCGGTCGGGGTGGGTAAACAGGCCCCTCAGCGACGAGTTGTCACTGCCTTGTTTGAAATCTAAACACCCCGACAGATCTCCTTGCTCCTAATCTCCCTCAGATTTTTCTGAATGTTTCCCCTCTTTCCCTGCTCAAAGAACTGGTCCACGCCCTCTAGGCGTGTGTGTGTGTGTGTGTGTGGGGGGGGGGGGGGGTGATGAGTATGGGTATATGTGCAGTGGCGGACCCAGAATTTTGAGGGGGGAAAAAAGGGGGGGGGGGGTCGCTATTGGAAAAAAAATTCCTTAATTACTTATTGGCCGAATTGTACATTGAAAAATCTAAGATTGGCACCAACAAAAATGGGTGGACGCCCCCTTCTAAACCCGCCACTGATGTGTGTGAGTATGTGTGGGTAGGTGTGTGGCATATGTGTTTGTAGTGAGTGAGTGAGTAATGGATGCTTTCCGCCATTTCGAGATATGTGTTTGTATGTGTATTTGAATGTTTGTGTGAGTGTATGTACGTGTGTGAATGTGCTGGTATGTGTATGTCAGTATGCATATATTTATGTGCTGATGTGTCTTTGTATGCATATATATGTGCACATATCTGTGTTAGAGCTGATAAGTTTCTGTGTCTGTTTTTGTGTTTGTGCAAGTGTGTGAGAGTGTGTGTGTGCATACATGTGCATGTATATGAGTGTGACTGTGTGAGTGGGCAGTGTGTGACACACACACACACACACACATATATATATATATATATATATATATAAATACATACATACATACACTGTAAAAATGGTGTTTAGAATTTAAACATGTCAAGGGGCTAAACATGTTTAGAATCTAAACACAAGAAGTCTCATGCATTTAAAAGCTAAACACTTGTAATTCCTAAACATCTATGGATTAGATATGTTTAGAATATAAACACATAAAATTGCAGGTGTTTAAAACCTAAACACTTTCTACTTCTAAACATGTGTTGGATTAGATATGCTTAAAATCTGAACACATGAAATTGCAGGTGTTTTAAACCTAAACACTTTCTATTTCTAAACATGTATTGGATTTACCATGGGTGTAGTTTAACTGTACTCCACCAGGTGACACTGTATGCCAATGCTCTGTAGTTCTCAGAGATTTCTTCTAAATGTTTATATAAATTCATTATATATATAGAAAGGTATTGTAGAGTGTTTAAGAAATGTATATGTAATAAATTAGAAGTATTTTGAGTTTAAGGAAAATAACCTTGTTCGAGGCTTTGAAGATGTACTTTGTTTAGACACCTTTCCTATATGCAGACAGACATAGGGACTAGGGCATGGGTCTAAAAGTTCTGGGACCCACTAGAGGTAGCTAAGCCCTTCCTCAGTTGAAAGGTAAATTCTGCATGTCTACATGCATAACATTGAAAGAGGTTTAACTTTAGGCTTGAATTTTACCTCTTTGTTGATCAATTGAGATGAGGAAACATGTTTTACTTTCTGAATTGTAGGTACATAACATTCCTGAATAATATCAGTGAAAATTACCAAAAGAAATTGGCTTTATTGACTTAAATGCCATATAGTCTAATACTTTGAAGCTAAAAATTATTTCCTAAACATCAATCAAATCCTAAGCATTTAGATTATAAACACATTGAAGACCTAAACACTTCATGGTAAACACCTAAACATCACAACTTTCTAAACACTTAACCCTAAACACCAATAATTTAAACATGTTTAGGGAAATAAAGTGTTCCAAAACTGGATGCGGCGAAGTGTTTAGCAAAGTGTTTAGGCTCTAAACACTTGTTTTAACAGTGTATATATATATACATATATATATATGTATATATATATTTATATATATATATGTGTGTGTGTGTGTGTACATACATATATATACATATATATATGTATATATATATGTGTGTGTGTGTGTGTGTGTGTGTGTGTGTGTGTGTGTGTGTGGAATATGGGTACATGCCAGTGTATGTGTATGTGTGTATGCAGTTTCAGGTTTGTATGTGTGAGTGTCTATGTGTGTGTGCATGTGTTTGTGTGAGTGTGCTGGTTTGTGTGTTTGCATATTATGTACATGAATTTGCTTTTGTTTGCTTTTGTTTGTGTGCTTATGTGTTTGAGTATGTAGCAATTAGCATACACATAATTATCACCAATTAATGCAGCCACTGGTTATGGCGAGTCACCAAAATAATTAGAGGTTCTATAGTCTCTATATGAATTACGTTTACATATATGGGGTCTCATCACACTTATTTTGAATATACGCCTTGGTTTTATTCGTCGGAAATATAAATTGTTCATGAATGGGTTAACTCAAAGACCAACTGGTACAGTTCAGTATATAAAGTTGTTGTGGGTTATCTCTTATCTTAAAATTCTAGTTTACCTCGCAAATCATACGTTCACAGCAGTAAAAACACTGGTCATTCGAGATTAAGTTTTGACACGAGAATACTTTGAAATGTAAATGTTGTACTTTTACGGATGATATAAGCGATTTGTAATCTGTTAGTGGGAGGTATAATGGTCAGAAAACAAGAAATCCGAGATAGTTTTATCACTACCACTGATATCGCTGTGTGGCAAGTTCAACTATAGTGTGGGGGATGTCTCCATACACATAATAGTCCCCATCTATAGGCTTAGTCAGCACATGAATACGTCAGTGGGCTGACTTCATGAGAAATACATAACAAAATAAAGTCTTGCTTTTTATTCATATATATGTATTCTCAGTTGTTCCTTTCATTTCTCTTTTGTCTCTTGTATAAACGTCAGCTTCCTAAGTGTACATGTCTTGTTGTTTCCGGTCGTTCTCCTTAATGTAAAACGATTGGTTGGTCAGATATTTTCCGCTTAATCTTTTAGTTTTTGTTTTCTGACTTTAAATACAGATCAACTGGCCAGTGCTAAAGTTCGCCAAAACTAATCTTGGAATGTAATATTAAAATTTGACACACTTCATTTGATCTTTACCTGATTAGAATTTCTAAACTTTTCACTCTTTGCAGTACATGTATACATGAAGTTTGGAAAACGCCATTTCGCCGGTCTTCACTAAACTTCACATTCTATTATAATTATTTCCAAGCTATTAAAACTATTCCCAGTACAACCTCCTCTAAGGATAGGGAGCCATGGCCACTTATCCAAGGGGTGAAAGGCAGCCTTATCACACGCCTTGCTCCAATTCTATTTTCACACCAATAGTGGTGGTTTCATTTCCACTTTTTCCTCCCTCAGTAGATATGTTTTTATTGGTGGCCTGCCGACTATACCCTTAATGTGAGCGTTGACGGCGCGCCTCCCCACCCCATCGACTTCCGGTCGGCAGGCGCCAACCAGCCGCCAGGGGGCTCTGTCTATCAGTCACGTGATCACTTGTGCGCATGCGCCCTTATCGGGGGTACGCCAGTGGGGTCAGAGGTTACGAATCTCGCCTCCAGATAAAACTGGGTAAAAAATGCATGAAATACAGCAAATTGGATCTTATGTGCTCTTTTTCTCAAGGATGGATTAATTTTGATTCCTGCAAAGACTAGGAGCAAGATACGTATCTATATTTCTTGGGATTGTGTCATTTTCATCATCAACAAGCATTTTCATTTCAAATATATAACGTTCCATCGTGAAAAAGGATTTTTGGGTTGATATTCCTGATGATGATGCCTGCTTCTAAAAACACATATATTCATGCAGATAACGTCTTGCTCTGATGTAAATCTGAGATAACAACAAATGTTATCATGATAACTCATTACAACCTACTCCATATCGGCTTAAGTAAAACAGATAAATCAGTGGTATAATCTTATGGAGTTATCTTATGATGTTTTACCCTTTAACGTCATTTATTCACATTCTAAATTATCATTCTGATCATCATAGAATCTTCACAAAAGAAAGTATATCTAGTCGGTCGGTCGATGTTGATCCGTGGACAGCTCAATGGGCCGACAAGAACTGATATGAACGCGTGGCCGGGAACAGAACTCAGCTCAATAAAGTGGGGCGGAGTCTGCACCACCGGCCGACCTGCTCACAGACCTGCTCACGAACTTGCCACGGACCTGCTACGGAGCTGCTCGCATGGGTAGAGCAGCTCGTCTAAAGTGACGGCGATTGGCTGAAAGTACCCTCTACTGGTGGTGGCGGAGTAGGGGTGGGAGGGGGCCGCCCGGAGGGGCGGGAGTGAGGAGGGGGAGGGGTGAGTCGAGGCTGTACTGGAGGGGGTGAGCCCGCCCGTCAGTTGTTACCAGACTCCGGGAGGGTCAAGATGAGAGGAGAGTGCTCCACGGTCCCTGCTGCTGCTACCACCCGTCCTCCTACTCCCTCCTCCACCACCACCACAACCCATCCCCGCCGCCACTAACACCAGGAGCAGCTCGGGAGCAGCTTACATCCGTATCAGGTGCTCGGACCCACTCCAGTGTTACAGCTCCGAGCAGCTCAGATAGAGACCTACGCACATATAACACGGTGCACGGGGCGGACTCACTGTCATACTATAGAACGGACTCCTATCAAAGTTTACCCAGAGAACACTGGCGGATTCCCAGCTCATTTTTTTTTACTCCATGAGTGACAGACTTGACCCACAGGAGAGGGAAGGACGTCGCTTGACCAGTGGTCATCACTAGGTCATTTCTCCAGGGGGGGAAAGATCGGACATTATTATACCCAGGAGCCTCCCCTTATAATACGACAACAAGAGAATACTGGCTGATCGTCAGTTGATTGTTTTTTTATCTACGTGAGTGTGACGAGCTTGACCCACGGGACGGAGAAAGAACATTGCTTGACCACTGGTCATCATTAATTCCTCCAGTGGGGAAAAAGAAGAGACCGGACTTTACACCTTAGGAGCTCTCCCCTATATAATACCACGACACATCACCTTTGGCTCATGAGGGACAGGCTGCCCTCATGCCTTTATCAAGCCCGGTTAATATACAGTGGATAAAGAGTGATAGCCTCGGCCCGGCTTATCGGCCTTGTCTCCGGCCGCCTATCTACACCTCCAGCTAAGTGGGGTCGGCAATACGTTTTCAGTCTCATTGGCTGGCAAGGATACAACACCAGACAGCGGCTCTCCTCCTCCTCCTCATCCCCTCCTCTGTCAGGTTCGTACCTATAACCGATAGACCCAGCACAAGAGGTCTAAAGCGACGTTTTATATTGGCCATTGACTGTATTATGGTGTGTCTTGTGAATTGGGGACTGTGAGTTGTGTCCGAGTAGTGTGTGGAGGGAGAGAGAGAGTGGTATCGGTGAGTGTGGGCATGATCACTTCTGTATCGTCGTGTATCTCAAGTTGAGGTCCATAAAGATAGCCAGAGTTGTGTTGCTGCACTGCGATATGAAGTGGGGGGAGTTATTGTGATTGTCATGTCGTCGGCGCCAACACTGCTACCGTTTATAATGTAGTATGTATGATCCGTCATAATTTCAATTTCCTTAAATCAGTAACCTTTGTGTCAAAATGGATGTGTTTCCTCACACATCTCCGAAATTGCAGTAGTCATGCATTACATTTGCTGTAGTTATGCAATGTACAAATCGCAGTAGTTATACAATTGTCAATTTATAAATGATTTTCCTTAGGACACCTTTGTTCTTAGCATTGGATTGATTGAGACTTAGTTTGGCGGATGATATTCTGATTAGTGGTATATGTTATACCATATAGGATTTAAGCACACATTAGATAATTTTCTACGTAATCGACTTACTGCGAGTGTGTATGAAGGGAATAATGATATTAATTTGGGTTACATATATGTGGTAGTAACTAGTTAACACTTGTTGATTTATATTAACTGCACATATTTTAATTTAGATTTGAATCCTTCAAGTTATGGCTCAGTTTCACCAGTTCACATTCTTCCAAGTATACCTCCCAGCTGTGTCAACCACAATCAAGTCACAGAGATAAAATCGCGCAGAAACCGCCGTCTGTATGGCCACTGTGACGGACTAATCCCGTTTCATATTTATACTCCCTGACCCCTCTGTATACTCTGTACACACGCCCCTGCTACGTCCTGGGTTGTGATGTGATTTTATCTCCCCTTACAAGATACCCCTCTCTTGTGGGGGGTAGGGGGGGTCCTCCTGGGTTTCCTTATACCGAGCACGTGTGGCGAATAAGGATAAGGTGCTGGATATCTCAACACGTGGGGGTTGGGTTGTGGTGGTTTAAAGTATTGATCATTTCAACATGTTTTGTACAGATAGATTGTATGTGTAACAATGGCCCCTTGTAAGAGATACAGAAATGATTGAAGTTTTTAGTATACACGGTGTCCTTTATTATAAAACAGACGTATATATGTATATATTTTCTTACTATATCTTAAATATCCTTAAATACTTGTAATTCGCAAATGTGGACATAGAGTGTCGTTTTGAAACTTGCATTGAAATGTATATACAAATTGTGAAATTCATAGAATTAATGCCTTGGATATGTTTACTTTCGTTACTTTATAGAATGAGAATAACCCATGCATTGGGACCGTAACTTCATGAAAACGATGTCGACAACGCTATTATCATTACGCATATATGTTGACACACATACATGTAACATATATACATATCATATTGTATAAACACTAGTCATAATGAATGACTCTGTGTTGGTATCATATTCAAATGCGACATAATTTGAGACCATGAGAACACACTTTGTACTATAGGTTTAGGAAGTTCTAGTGTTAAATTGAAATTTACAGTGTCCATTTCTGAGTGTCCACTTTTGCAAGAATTCAAGGGCTATGTAATATGTAATGAGGTTTTACAACATTCCTGTAATGTAAATATTCTTCTCATCCCCAGAATAACCAGTCAAAATAATAATTTTCACATGGGAATTGCATCATAAATTTCTCTCGATAGATTCAGTTCCTTCCCAGTGATATTTTCTTTCATAACATTTGTTTTAATATGGCTTTCCTGATTTAATCTCTCACGGGAACTATCTCATGTTATTCTTCTAGTATTTTGATGTGCGTAAACTATTAACGTATACATCACTTGAATAAGATCGTGTTTTCCAATGTTAATCTAACACTCCCGGTGTTCTATCTAAAACAAACTACGCATTTGAACCTATTTCCCACCGCTGAAATTATCACGAGTGTTCCAATTCTCTGGAACATACAACAACGTCGGGGTGTGAGGGGAAGATATTGGTCCCTTTTAAATCTGTTAATTATCAAAACTGATGACATAACAAGGGAGTAAATTCATAAGAATAGTTCTCATATAATTTTCTTTTGGAAATCTATATTAAATAGAGCAAACTTCTTCAATAACACTGGGCATCGTAACATAACAGCAAAATATTGATACCACTTTTATTTTTGTTTTCAAAATTTTATTAATTTCATATTTTCTCCATTGCAGGTATCTGACCAGTACGCCACCACGCGGGTCCTGTGGGAACCAATCCCTGTTTGTCGTCTGGTCCCCGTCCCCGGGGGAGGTGAATGGACGCCGGGGGACACCCGCCTGCGTCCCTCAGACTACACCCAACGTCTGCCCTGGAGCAGAGAAGCGTTCTGCACGGACAGACGACAGGGAAGTTACCTGGTAACAGTAACCAAGGGGTAGATTACAATCAGAACCTTGTGGAGACGTTTGAAGGTGGTTTGAAGGACAGAGTGTACCTCCACGGTTCGGGGGTGTATCTAGACGCAGGAGGAAACTGGACGCTGCCCCAGCGTCCGGCGTCCTACACCCAGGAGGAAGAGACGCCGTGGGTCAAAAGGGTAGACAGGGACGCTGGTAGGTTCGGGCACATTTCCGGCGGAAGTTCCGACTACTCCGACGCGGGACGAGGAGCGCGTTCCGACCCACCGGTCGTCATTCCCCCCGCTACGACGTCACTTCCGGCGTCTCTCTCGGCGTCTCCATCGTCGATCTACTCTTCTTCTTGTTCTCTGTCGTCGGCCCCGTCGCCGACGCACCCACCCGTCACCCTGGAGGGCCTGACCACCTCCCCGCACCTCTCCAATTACTACTCGCAGTACGCCAAGGACCTGAGCTCGCCGCACGTGCCGGGCGCCATGAGTTACGGCATGTTCTCGGCGGCGGCGGCGACTGTGGGCGGCGGGGGGAGTCACTCGGTGATGCCCCCCACGTACCACCACCCGGGGCACCACCTCAACTCGCACCACCCGCACCACCCGCACCACCCGGGCCACCACCACCACCCGACGGCGGCGCACGACACGCACTCTCAGCCCTTCCTGCACGCGGCGGGCGCGGCGCCCGTCTACGTGCCCACCACCCGGGCGGCCACCACCGGCCTGCCGGGCTACACTGGAGGAGGCGGACATAACGGACAGGCGACCACCAGCCCCAACCAGTCCTCCCACAGCCCGCTGGGTTCTAACGGCCTGGGCGGGCTGGCCTCCAGTACCGCCCCGGCCCACAACGCTAACACCGTGTGGGGCGGCCCCATGCTGCCCTCCTCCTCCAGCCCCGGCGCCACCACCGGCGTCACGTCCAACCCCATGGACTCGTCCGCCCTCTCCGCCTCCTGCTACGTCAACGGCGGCGTCAATTCCAGCGGCGGCGTTAACGTGAACGGCGGGTCGCAGTCTCTCGGCTCGCGGTTCGGCTTCGCGCCCACCCCGTCCCCGCCTGGAGGAGGTGGCGGCGGTCTGCAGGCCTCCTCCCCGCCGTCCTCCATGGTCGGGCACAACGCGCGGCCCGACGCCTCCAGCTTCTCCCCGCCCCTGGCGCGGGGGCCGGCCGTGGGGGCCGGGGGGCTGGGGGCCGGAGGGCTGGGGGGCGCGGGGCCGGGGGGCGTGTCCGGGGGGCTCGGCCCGTACTCGGCCTACGCCGTCGGGCCGACCGACATGTGGGGGAACCCGTCCTACCAGGGGCTGGGCGGCCAGCACGGCTTCGCCGCCCGCCGGGCCTGCAGCTCCTTCGGCGACTACTGTAAGTACAACACTCTACATATCATTTGATTTTTAAGAAATATCAGATTCCCGTGTTCAAAAATTAAGAATACCTTTAGAATGCATGAAAAAATGTAATATATAGTTTCCCAAATCAGGGGCGGATCTAGAATCTTGAAAAGGGTGTGGCGCGCTATAGTGTAAAAAAAAATTGCTACCAGAATTTTACATCAACGAATCTTAAATTGTCTGAAAATTGTTTGAAAAAGGGGTGTGGCGCACGCCTGCGCGCCAAACATTAGATCAGCCCCTGAAAATATGAATAAATAATGATACATATAGTTAGGGGGGTACAGGATATTTTTATAATCATAATCGCTCCGAAAAACAGAGGGAAGCGTTTCCTTTGATACTGGTGAAAACATTACAAGAAAAATCCAGTAAAAATTCAATAGAATTCAATAAACTTCCCCAATCTGAAAGAAGAATAGGATCGTTCACTAGTTTATCACTCAAGTGGTTAAGGGACTGTCAATTAATCAAGCATACATCCCAAGGGGGGTGGATCTGGAATTTCTGAAAATATGCGGACGCCCTGTGTAATCTAATAGGTTCTACCAACGAGTATACTCGTTCTTTCTACAGGCGAAGGGGGGCATGTCTAGTATTAGGTGAAAGTACACGTATAATTAATGGACGCGCCTAAATATTACAATTTAGGGGTCGTATAAATAAAGACAGGTGATGATCAGGTCGGGCGCTATAGGTCTGGCACTGAAGGAATAATTCACAAAGTAGTCTGGCCACTGGGAAACTACATGCTGGATTCGCAAACATCTCAATCATTGTACCTCGTGTTATATTTCAACAGTTTTATACTATATTATGTATTAACTAATAGAGCTTTCCACGCAAGGTGAAATACAGGAATAACATATTTAGGGGGTGGTGGCGTACCAAGTACATCATTCGTGGTGTACATGCTTTTCGGCACGTCCGTCACATACCAAAACCAAAAACTTCGAGGCACCGAAAAATATTACTACATGTATATTATTTTGTTTTTGCGGAACAAGAATTCACATTTTTATAATTCAAAATAAAAAAAGAATGCAATGTTCCTTATCAAAAACCTTTTATCATGACATCATTATAATCATTATAAACACTACCAAATGAAAGGCAGGCTCACCAAGAGAAGATCGGCTGCATAAATAAATAAATAATATATATATATATAATATATTTATACTGCTTAGCCGATGGGTTTTATTAGTATTAAAAATGAATTATGCATTTTCACATTGCACCCAAGACACTATAGGTCTAGTTGATGCTTAGTCCTACACCTTGCCATTCCACTCGAGTTGATCCGGGAGTTTCCTGTAGCACCTCCAGGTAAAGGGCGGTCTCCAGTAGCCCCTGGTCCCGGGCTCCATCCAGGCCGTAGTCGGGGTTTGGGGCCCGGGAACGATAAGGGATTCTCTACAGGATGTAGGGTGTACGGAGAACCAGAACTCAGCGGCACTTTACCGTATAGGTCTTAATTAACCCCTTTTTCTGTTGTAATTGGACATATATAGGGTCACTTGTTTGCAATATTCTATCCGGCATGAACTAAACTTAACTGTTGCAAACACATAAAAGCAAACCTTTCCCTCTCAGACCATATTATTGCCCTACAATTGGGATAAAGCAGGGGCGGATCCAGATGTTTTCAAAAGGGCGGCGCCCTAAATATTGAAAAAACAATAATTATTTTGCCAAACATTGGGGGCACGCGCCCCCTGCAACTGCCCTAAATCCTAAATCCGCCACTGTAACGACATCATACAGCTATAGTAGATTAGTAAAGCAAAATAGATTACCATTACAACAGCCTTGTAGGCGACCACCCTGCTACCCCCTACCGTTCCCTACGCCTTCAATAATATTATGACAAATATTGGTAGCCCGCACATGAAAAGCCTAAAAAGCCTAAGCTGTCCCGTGGAATAAGCCTAGGTCCAAGACAAACACCGCATCTTAGGCCTTTATCTCCACACCCCCATGGCGTCGGATGAAAAGATATTCCAACTGCCTTGGCATGATTTATTAGTTTATTCCCGGGGTAGGGAGGCAGGGCGGGCTGGTTACCATGGTAATTAGATTAGAAGCTCCAGTTCCGTCCGGCGCCACCAGACGGCGTCCTTATCTCGTAGAAACACGTTACAGACACGAGAGGACACGAGAGTTGGGCGTGTTGCGCGCGCACACCGGACATACGGGTCCATCTGTCGCTGGTTGGGGCCCGCGGGAACCAGATCACTACTAGACCGTGAGGACCGATAAGGGAGTGGGGAGGGGGGGGGGTGTAGGAATCAAAGACGGAAACTAAAATATGGAAAGAAGAAAACCAAGGCGCGTTTTTTTTTGGCAGGGGGGGGGGGCACGCCCCTTGCCCCTTATTTGGACCAAATTTTATTTTCTTAATGCAAAATTCATCCACCCAGAGGGCGGGGCCGAAAATTTTGCTATAGCACGCCTCTCCCCCCTCCCCCTTTCTTTTTCTAAATCCTGGATCCGCCGATAACAGAGGTAAGGCGTAGAATAAAGCGCGTTTGGGTGGGATGGGGGTCATGAGAAGATCCTGAGGGGATCCCCCATAAGATAAAAGAAGTCAAAGTTGATTTGTTCAAAAAGTTTGTTTGAAACACCGATTGACCAACCCTCTATGATATCCTGAGCAAAAAGAGAATGTTGACCATATTACCGTGTTGAAATATTAAAATGTTCAGTTCCGGAGGAGAACAGATTTTACTTATTGTTGTATGCACTGGCGGATCCAGCATTTTGAAAAATGGGAGGGGGGAGCGCTATTGGAAAAAAAATCTTGCTTTTTGACCGAGTTTTACATTAGAAAAATGCAAAATTTTCCGGAAAAAGGGAGGGGCGCTGGATACGCCCACGGTATGATAAATGGTTGGTAAGCAGACGGTTGGTAACATGGTTGCAGAAAGTCAGTGTAGGAATACTGATACATGTATAAGTACAGATGGCTCACCCGGTCCTCTACGATTTTCCAATACGTTTATTGCTACTCCATCACATCCACCCGTCCCTGCCCCCTCGGCAGGTGGGGGACGCCGGGCAGCGTCTCCTCCAGGGCCCCCCCAGGTGAGGTGATTACAGGTGGGGGACGCCGAGCAGCGTCTCCTCCAGGGCCCCCCCAGGTGAGGTGATTACAGGTGGGGGACGCCGAGCAGCGTCTCCTCCAGGGCCCCCCCAGGTGAGGTGATTACAGGTGTGGATCCAGGTTCCCGGGCTGGGGGGACATTAATACTACCTCTAAAGTTTGTGCAATTTAACAAAGTAGAACTGCACACTTTTGAAGCCAACTGAGTTTAGATATAACTTTGGGTTTCTGCGGAGTCTAATTTCAACCCATGGGTGGATCCAGGAATTTCAAAAAAGGAGGGGGGTGGGGAGCTTATGTACAAAATATCATCGGCCTTTCCGAGGGAGTGCGCGCCCCCCTACGACCACCCCTAAATCCACCACTGCGAACCTACGCTGCCAACGTACATAGCAGAAAGTCATATTAAAACATATACGTCTCAGGATGTCACAAGACGTTAGAAGATCGTCTCAGAACGTCCCCGTTGCCTCGCTCCTTGGCTGGGGAAGCTGTAGCTATGTACTACATGAATACAAACAGAACCAAATAGATGTTACTGCAACGTTATAATAACGTTACTTTCTTACCTGGATAAATATACTACATGGATGTATACACCTGTACAACACCACCTTCTATGCAATGTCCTCCCCCCCCCCCCCCACCTCCCCCTGCCGGCCAATCCCCCGGGGGGTCCCTGATGGCCTGCCCACCAACCTCAAGGCTCATTTAGCCCTATCTCTGGGGACGATGAGCTGCATTCCCCTCCCCATACCCCTCCCCATTCCCCTCCCCATACCCCGTCCCATACCTGACGTACTGAGGTGATCAGAGAGGTTCAGAAATCTCCGGTACCCTCCAGGGGGGTATGTAAGTACCTGCTCCCCCCCCCCCCCAACACACTTCTTTCTGAACACCCTATACTATATCATAGAGGACTGGGAGAAAACGCTGGCAGATGTTAGTTTAATTTAGTTTTAGTAACTTAGGTTATTTCATGTAAGAAGTGGCTCACCGTCACACTTTTTTTTCTTAGAAAATTCAATCTCGCCTTCTAGGCTGATTGAAATCTAATTTATGACTTTTAACAGTAAAGGGTCCGAGTGATTTCCCCAGGCCCTTATGGCCAGCTGTTCCGACCAGCTTTAATTCTGACCAACCAGCTTTAATCGACCTAAGTTGGTCAAAACTATATCATAAAAATGAAAATCATTGATAAAACTTCAATTTCTGACCGACTTTAAAGTCATAGATTCACACACACACAAAAGACACATCGTTTTCTCCAGGTGAAAACCGTGAATTTCTTCCCCCCCCCCCCCCCCAAAAAAAAAAGAAGAATATATATATATATGAATAAAAAAAAAAAAAAAAAAAAAAAGAGCTTTGAATGTTTCCTGTGGGGATAGCCCAGCCCCGATCTCATCAAGCACCCCTCACCACTATTCGGGGTATGTCTGTAAGTGCTCCTACCTATAGACCGTCATACCCAGGGGACGGGGGGAGTCTGATATGTCATGATTATTGAGGCATCAACCTGGACTCATTATAGGGGGATCTGGGGGAGGCAATAAGACCTGGGGATTGGGAATCCCCTGGCCTTTCCCCTCACGATAAATGTACTGGAATCCCCTCTCCTGCATACCGACATTCTTATGAATAGTAGATCAAGACTGCCTATGTGTTATATATACATTTACATTTTAGGTGGTTGAAGACTACTTGTGTTGTGGTACTGCCGGGTTCCTTTCTGTATACCAGTGTTGTTTCATAGTCATATATAGTTGTGGCGTTATTGACTAATAATTTAGCGTAACGTTATCTATTATATAGGTTATTTAATTAAATTGAGTATGTCAATCGACCCTACGTTGTCAGCCATGATCTCTACTGGCCTAGAAATTCAAGAGGGGAATTCAAGAGGATTGGCAGAATTACTAGTTTGACAACCTTGCCTCGTATCGAAGCAAACTTTAAAAATGAAAATGAAAATTATGCTAGTAACATAATGTTCTCTTGCTTAAGTTTACCAATTTACAGTTTTCATTCAAACCAGAGACCGCCCATGCATAGATTCTGATATGAGCACTTTTATTTGAGTGCGGCTACTGGTTTTCAACACGTCGGGATTTTAATAACTATAGGAGGACATGGTATACCTTATCTTGGGCGTCATAAACCATATCTCTGATTCTCATTGAATAACACACTGCTACTATCTCAGTAGGTCGTGGGCTCCGTCACTCGACATCGTTTCGTGCACCGTATCCATTTGTGTAACCTCTAGTTTGTTATCCTCTTTAAATTGTTAGGGGGCTTTCTATCAAATAGTCAGAGGCGGAATCTGGAGTTTTAAAAAAGGAGGGCGCCTATATTAAAAATGCCCCGGCGCCCCCTCCAGGATTGCAAGTTTTACATTAAAAAGTAATATTTGATCCCCCAAAAAAGGGGAGGGGCCGCACGCCCCAAGCGCCCCCTCTAAATCTGTCCCTGATATGAGTATATTTCGAAATGGAAACATTCATACTATCATACCACTCGAGATATGTTGTTCCAGTGAAGTTTTCATTTCACGTACAGAAATAGATCATATGTAGATCTGTTTGTTGCACAGACTTATATAAACCCTCAAATGATGAATCAGACAGGAAAGAAAGGACAGATATATAATGATTTGATCCAGTTTAAGTTGATAGATCCTATAGTCAACATATATGGTACCCGACCCATACCACCGTGTGTATATACCCAACAAACATAACTCTAGAACGCCCAAGAACGTCCAGAAAACCTACTCCTTGAGTAAACAAACCGGGGCCCTACTTTTAAGAGATGATGGTATGTATCCTTCCGCACCTGCCAGTTTCCAGTCCCGGCGGTAAACTCGGGTGTCCCTCCGAACCAGGAAATAAACCCATAAAGTGCCAAGTCCGTCTCCTCCACACAACTTTATTGCTCATCATAAACGCGAGACACCGTTATGGGGCGCTCACTCTCCAGCCCTCTCCATTCTCCAAGCACCACCGCTGGCAGGACGTTGTGGTGGGGATGAGTGCCAAGGAATGGCCATCGAGGGGTAGGGGAGGGACTGGCAGGGTGGGGACCCCGGGGGGGGGCACTCCACCCGGGTTTGGGTGCCCACTGCAAAACGGGCGGCGGAAGCTGTGGCTGTGACGCGGGTCTAGGCTGAAAAAAGGGGAGCTGTAACTGACCAAGGAAGTCCCAAAAGGGGGGCTGTCAGGGGCACCATACTGTGGGAGCTGTTGTGTTTAGGTAGTCTAATCAGGGAATAAGCATTAGGATTAGTTAATATGACTGTTTGTATTACAATTTAGAGAAAAGAGCCAATTTCTGAGCTTGGTCTGTAGTCAAATCATATAGCTGCAGTAAAAATAATGGGCTGTACATTGACATCCAAGAAAATAGGGGGCTGTTAAATCAAAGCAGAGAGCTGTCTCATTGGAAAACCGGGGGCTGTAGTTTTGGTTTGGGTACCTACCCTCAAAGAGTCAGTGCCCCCCCCCCCCGGGGTGGGGACCCTCTAGAAGTAAGTAGAGGTCCCAGCAACTAACATCAAGAGCCAGGGGGATGGAGTAAATATTGGAGGCAATTGCAGTCAATGAAAAAGCAGACTGCAGGAATTCCTGTAAATATTCTTTTGGGAGGGGTGGAGACAGGATATTTGGCCGGTATAAACGATCAGGACTCGGTCCCACACTCGACTGAAGTGGTTCATAACCTAGGCTTAGGCCTGAATCAAAAGCTCGGGACTATTTGAGAGGTGCACTTACGATGCACACCATACCTCGATCCTATAAAGTGCCACACTCCAAGCTATAGAGGGTGAGGTATAAGGGCTATAGGGCACCCAGAGATTCATAAATAAAGTCCCCTGCCTCCTCGGGTATAATATAACCATAGAACACATCACACGTTACGCAATGGGATTATGTGCCCAGGGGGCAGGCTCAAAAAGATTCCTGACGACCCCCTCCAATTGCCCTCAGGAGTGGCGGGCCGACTCTGCCGCTTTGAAGAGGACCTGCTCTCAAGTCAGATTTATGTAAGGCTGATAGAGGAAAAACCTGCTGAGTGTCTATCATAAGACCAGTAATGGAGACTTTGAACAGGAATAAACCAGCGTGAATAAATGGGGGTAAATATCACATGGCTGGGTAGTATATGGACCAGAGATTACATGTATTCGGGGTATGGAATAACAAATACTTTGGCTGCTATAACAAATTATGGTTGTTATGGATATTGCAATTTGTGGTCATTCTTTTGAATCATTTGTATTTGCCCTGCAGAAGGATTGGACGTCTTCAGTGCTCCTCTATCGCCAGCAAAGTGTATAGAAAGTACAAGATAGGTAAAGGTATCCAAATCAATCCATATTTCACTTTTCTAACAACCGAGTGTGCTTGCAACAGAATTGCATATGAAATAGTTTTCCCACACTTTCAAAAATTGTCCCATCAACATTTTGTACAGTGCGAATATTGTGTTAACAGTTTCTTAAGCCCCATGTGAATGTCACGTACATTCATATAGGGCTTGAAATAACAAAATGTTAATATACATTTACTGATAAGAAAGGGACAGTCTTTGAGGGGTATGAGGTAGGACTGGGCACGTCTCTGAGACATACTGAAGGAGAACTATACATTCCACTTTGTAGTTGCCACACGGTTAGCACCACACAAAGACACTTTGTAATGTGATCTGTGCAGTGACACCTAAATTTAGGCTAGAAGCCAGTACTTTGGGCCTCACATCTCCCTGGATCCACATCTCCTTTATCCCCCACCCCAGCGGCCTCCAACCACCCAACACTCCTTGTCTCTGCTGGGCCTTTTTTCCCTCCCCAACCTCTTCATAGCATGTCATTGCTGGCATCCTCCCGTTGGCTATGTCCTGTACACATATCTAGTTGTTATTGTTTCCCGGGAGTGCTTCAAGATAAGCCTTATCTTTATGGGGGATGATATTGGGAGGCAGTGTTGAACCCACTCAGGAAAAGATGCAGGCAGCCAGCAGAAAAAAAAGTCCCCCCAAGTTTGTATCCCATCTGTGGGGTATCTGTTGGTCTGCTGGAGATAAGCAAAGGGAGCCCACCCAGCCCAGGGAGGGGGGGGGGGAGTACTCAGTCTCTAATGGTATAGGTATACCCACTGCAAAACTGCAGCCCCCTGATTCTGTGATATGACAGCTCTGTGTGATTCCTGTCGATGTATATGTAAGTTTACAGCCCCCGGTTTTCCGAGATGACATGGGACAGCCCCTGGTTTTCATTGCAGTTTCTGTGTTCGCTGCCAAAAATATCATGAGCATTCTTCTTCAAAGATCATAATACAATTAGTAATACCAAACAATTTGAACAGTCTAGAACATACCCATGATGCGTTCTCCTGATTGCAAAAGCTATCCCATATAGCCCTCACAGGACAGTAAGCATTGACAACCCCCCCCCTCCCCCACTTTTATTTTTAGAATTGTCCAGTCAGTGACAGCCCCATTTTTCCTGCCATTGCCACAATTACAGCCGCAGCCGCAGCCGCCAGAATTTTAATGAGGTACACTTAGCATTGATCAACAGCAAAAATGATTTCTAGGTTTTGATCCCCTGCTGTTTGCTCGCCCTGTCACCTTCATGTCATAGATACTATCACCAAAGACTGACCAAGTCAAAATGCGTGTATGAAAAGTCGTCCTAACTTGTTTTTGCCATGAGAATGACACCTTGCACTGGGTACCCAAACCCTTATGGAGTACCCCCCCCCCTCTGGCCCACCCAGCCTCCCCGTGCTGTGCCCGCCCACCCTGCGGTCCTCCAGGTGACCCGATACTACCCCCTGTTTACCTGTGTCCGACCCTACCCCCTGTTTACCTGTGTCCAGGTGACCCCTCCTCCAGTGTTTACCTCCCCCGGCGTCCCGGGTGTCCTGGGGGACCTGCAGGAGGGGTGGAGTGGGGGCCGAGTGGATATCTCTTACCCTTACCCCTGGGGCACTAAAAAAAGGCTGCTCGGGGAAGGACGCACTCAGGGGTGGGCCGCTCGTCTTATCATAGAGGGAAGAACAAGCCAATCACACATTGGGTATATCCTGGGGTTGGACAAAAGCAGGACAAAATAGACATTTATGCCATCCTTGTCTCCAAGACTTTGGATTATTCAAATAGGTAAGAATTGTGTTTTTCTATATCCCCAAGTACTGCTTAAACATTATCATTTTTTAAATTTTCATGGTAAACTTCATTGTTAGTATGAACTGGGACGGGCTTATTAGCGATATGTATGAAGGACATTTAGAACGGGCTTCCCCAGATTTTTCTTCCCTGTTCCATCATCATTTTACAAAGGTTTCGCTGGTGAATCTTACATTTAACACAATCTAAAACATGAATTAAAGCTGCAATATTAGGATTTTAAAACCAGTCAGTCAGAATTAAAGCTCGTCGGAACAGCTGGCTGTAAGGCTGCAACCAAATTGAGTTATATTGACCAAGAGTGATGAGCAACACCCTCACGTGTCACCAAATACCTTCACAGGATTAGCTGTAAGTTAGTCTATTTCCGTGAGTTATATACACAGATAAATTTGACAAGGAATTGTTGCCTTGTCACTGGTGACCAATGGTTATCATACGGTATGGTATTCGGATTAAAAACGTTGCATTGAAATAATCTAGTGAATTGGTTTGCCATTATTGAGTGCCCTTTACACAGCTGGCATACCTTTTGACGAATAATATTATGTTTACGGGGTAACATTGTATCTGCATATCTGCTGGTAAATCAATCATAATATTAACAAAATAACACATGTTCCTCATTCAGAATAATAAATCAAATGTCAATTACTGTAAAACTTTGGTTACTTGATTCTATGTCATCGTCCTACATCCACCTAGCTCCGACCCCTACTGCTTGCATTAGGAAGGATTCAAGGAATTCAGTAGTTGGAGTATTCGTTATTACAAGAGCTGCCTGCAACCAAATTCTGTTATATTCAACAAGAATGATGACGCACACAAAATAGCTTTACGCAAATCGATTTCTGTGAGTTATACTAACAAGAATGATGACGCACACAAAATAGCTTTACGCAAATCGATTTCTGTGAGTTATACTAACAAGAATGATGACACACACAAAATAGCTTTACGCAAATCGTTTTCTATGAGTTCTAACTCCTCTATCCCCTCTAACTCCTACTTATGCCTGCTTCAGCGCTGGGTGGAGGCTGGGAGCCATTAGGAGGTGTTGGGGGCTCTCCTAGCGATTTAATCCCCATCCTCAGCCCCACACATCATCATCAGGAGCATCATCATTACGGCCAGACATCCCGAACACGTGGGACTGCCCATCGGGGGGTGGGAGGGGCTACAAGTGTATAATATGAAACACTACACACCCACACCCACCTCACCATATCCCCCAACACCCCAAAACACCAGTAGGGACCCTCAGTTGAAGCAGCATTGTAGGGTTTGGAGAGGGGGGGTACTCACTCTTTGAAGGCTACTACCTGCTGCCAAACTATCACCCTTACTTTTCGTGACTGACCACTCCTGAATTTCAGATGTCCGTCCTCAATTTTTGGGGGACAGAGGTCAACCTAAATATTATATCAGAGTGTGTCAATACCAGGAAAGTCACAAAAAGTGCTCCAAAATAGTTCTCATAAAATGTCAATAGTTGTTATTTGGGGTGAAATATAGTGACAATAAAGCTAAGTTTCAAGTTGTTGTCCCTACTTCTATGTTCTATGGATGTAGACAACCGCTCCCCCTAATTTGGCTAACATGTGGTCAACTACCCCTCAATTTTGACACTCACCACCCCATTTTCCTGGTCTTTTTGGCAGTGGGTATCCTTTTTAGGCCAACCCAGCCAGCTTGCGATGTAACAGAAACCTTCTGCAACCAAATATTTTTAGTAAGTTTGTTACTTACTAAAATGGCATGTAATAATTATGTTGTTGATGGTGAGGGTGAAACATCATGGGAAACCTCACCAAACCAGAATGTTATTATAACAATATTTTTTGGTGAGGTTAGGATAAAACCAATGCAGAATGTAATGAGAACATTCTTTTTGGGTTGAAGAACGTAACCAGAATGTTGTAATAACATCACAGTCCAACATCCTTGGCTGGGAAGTGCCCCCCCCCCCCCTTGGTAAGAGCACCTTACCTCCGGTGAGAACCACCCAGGAGCGGGCAGAGTAGATCAGACAGATCTGTCTCCCCGACCAACCGCTACCATATGTGAACATTATTGGAGCTCGTTATGTTCTCACCCCGGGCGCTTTGATCCAGTCACCCCTGTACGGGGGTTAAACTGGGGGGTGTTGGGGGGGGGGGGTGCTGGAGGGCGGATTAATTGTATACAGTGTACTTAACCAAACCACCCCTGCACACCCCCTACTATTAAAGGAGTGGGGGGTTGGGAGGGGAAAGTACTCTTTTTGAGTTTATGAGTGTACTACATGTACGACTGACATGTATAACTACGTTGATTAATCAAACTCGCCAAACTGATCATAATACTAATACAGCCTTTCTTCTTTCATAGTCGTCAAAAGGATTATGGTAATATGATTGAAGTGAGACCACGTTGGTTAATCCTCAGCTTAACTTTTTTTGTGGGAGGGGATGAGCAAAATTATTACCTTGAATAGGCCTACCAAAGTGCCCCGGGGCACCCAACACATAGCCAGAACCAGGAGACGAAGTAAAGAACATATTCCAGATGATGTCTTTGCTGCTTATCTAAAAAAAAAATCGGCAGTTGGAATAACAGTTGAATATAGACATGTCATAAATCATTAGAACGGTTTTACAGTTCTCTTTCAAATGGTATATAGGATGTACGAATTTTATCATTATGTCTGAGAAAAATAAACAAATACGAAACTGCCAGCATCAGAATCGGCATGTGGAATACAGGCTTAACTCGAATTTAGAGGATTTCAGCAGGAGTAATTGCTCCAACAAGCTGGGTGTCCGGCGGCCTGGGGTCTGTCTCCAGCACCCCCCTACCCCCCCTATCCCCCCCCCTCCCCTCCTGTGTCACTCATCCCCTGCCCTGCCCGTTGCTATGGTAGCCATCACCCTCGGACCAGGCGGCCCTCACAGGGGCTAGAGTCTAGACCGTGGAGGAGAGTATAGTACTACTGGGGGCTACTCTTTCAGGAGTTGTTTGGGAGCTTGTTGGGTTTGTGGTGGTGGTGGTGGGGGGGGGGAGGGGTAGGTTGGCGTGGTTTGATAGATCGGCACAGGTCCATTTTCACATTCTAATCACGAGCTCATCATATAACCTTGACATTCTAATATTACACTAACCTTGACATTTTCCTCAATTTCTTACACCAAAGGCCTTGCAATTTAGAATAGTATTACTGCGAGATTTAGGCGGTGTCCTGAAAGTTTGATTTCCTTTGCTTTGTTGAGTTGTTGATACCCATGGCAACAAATGTCTAATATCCAAATGTAGTTTTTCCCACAACAAAAGTGCAATATCTTTGTAATTGTCAAAAGAATACTGTGTCTTGAAATTCTAGAAAACTTGCATAGGATCATAAAATGCAAACATCAAATAGAATTAAAAAAGAACTAGCAATAAAATCTGGGTGCTTGGACCTCATAAATATAGCATGAGCTACACAAGATAGAAAGTAATTTTTTGGTTCTGTCCAAAAAACAAGCAATACCAAGGCCCCGACCCACATAGGGTCCTAACTTTGCAGGGAAAGAAATTGATTTATCAATAGAAAGTATCTAGCCACCAATAATTGGGTTTGCTTTTAGTGAAGAAGGTCTCTTACTTTTAAAAAACAAAAATCCTGACTCCTAGAAGGGACGCAAAGCAAGTCTGTGCTTGGTGTCTGTGACAAGTGCAGGCCGTTCCTGCACTAATTCTACCTATGTGTACACTCCCCTAACACACCCTGGGCCGACCAGTTGACAAGTCTCCTAAACACACACACAGAGGTCACGGCCCGCAGGCAAATAACACTGAGTGGGGCCCTGAAGCTGGATACGGGTCTGCACTTTGTCCAGGCCCAGGAACATGCATTAGGGATGTTCAATGGGCTGGGTAGGGAGGAAAAATCTTTGTAACGTTCTGACTGGATTCTGTCAACTCTTTCTCTACATGTATGTGTAGTAATGTTGTTTATGTGTGTAACACAAGAAAGAAGGGTTACATATCTCTGATTCAGAGAACGTGGTGGGTGTCGGAAACGACATTGAAGGCTGTAGTCTGTCATCAACCTTTTCACCGACTGTAAAATCTATTTTCCATTTGACAAGAAATTGTATGAGCCTGCTGGGTGATGATCCACGGTGGTTCTCTGTTATATCATAGTGTATGAATGAGCTGAATGTATGCTGGAAAAAGCTAAGTTAGAACATTAGGATACAATCTATGCCCAAGGAATCTGAACTTTACAGTAAAATGACAGTCTAAAGTTTTTTAAATTAGCAGACGGAAATTAATATAGTAAACAGGGTACACCAGTATTTGGGGAACCATTGACAATGATATCTTTGCTGCTACAGAGGCTTAGATGTAGAATTACAATGATCAATGACCATTTCTGTTTGAATTATAATAGCCAGGTGCACAATTTGCTAAGGTATATTTCCTAGCATTCACATACAATAGAATCATCATCTTGTCCAAGCAACCCCCCCCCCCCCCAACCCCAACCCCAAGGCCCAACTGTTCTCTCCCAAATTTCTGGATCCCTGCAAGTACACATACTTTCACATTATAAGTACATGTATGTAACCTGTCCACTTTGCCAGCTAGCCCACCCCTTATTTCTATGATATCAACATTATTAGAAAAATGTTCATCATACTTGATTCACAATAGTTTTCCTAGTACTATTACCCAAAACGCAACTTTATAAGCTTTTACTTTCAATATGATGTTAAATATGTAGCTTTAGGACTGGAAAGCAAAAATGGCATTTTCCCATAGGGAACAGTGTTAAAGCCTTTCAGCTTTGCCCACAATTTCCAACCCCAAAATCACAAAAACATACCTTATTTTGGTTCACCTAAAATGGAGGTAATTACCTAATTGAGAGAAAATAATTATTCATCCTCATTTATCAACACCTTATTGACTTAGAAAACATAAGTACTTACTTGTTCACTCAGATTTGTGTCAGTGCCTGACTTTGCAAAAACTGCAATTATGTCTGACCTCTGTATCATGCCAGCAAAAATACATCCCAAAGTGGACAGGTCTATTCAGAAGCCACACATAGCACTACTCACCATGGACCTCCATATGAGTGCACACATTCCTGAGTGTGGGCTATAGTGCTGCTGTGCACTTGTTGCCCAGAAGTTGAGGCTGCCCAGGCCCAGATCACTGACCCCTCCGGGTAGTTCTAGGGGTAATTAATCACCGGAGCAAACCTCAACAAGGGATCGGGCCTCCAGGGTGGTGGGGGGTGGCCTAGAAGTGGCTGGGCCTTATGGTTGGAGTTTACAATTTAATTCCTATTTTCTCTTTTACTTATAGAATTGTCAAATTCTGAGACATTTGGGTGTAACTAAAGCTGGTGCAAAATGGAAACCAATCGTGTAATAGAATCAGTGTATCTGAGCTTGAAATAAGCCAACAAAGTAGCCGTAAGGGGGACCCATTGTTCGATTCAACCAAATGTGAGTGACCAGAACTGGTCGGAAATGATCAGAACTTGTCGAAAACAACCAGAACTGGTAGAATCCTGGTAAAATCGCTCAATGGGAACACCATATTTTTGTTCGTTTTCAACCATTTCTTGTCGTTTCCGACAAGAATCAAACGACTAGACCTGGTCGATGGGTTCCCCCCTGTACACAAAGTGAGCCTTCCATAAGACCCTAACAGAAAAGGTGTGGTACATTACAAGGCTTCATGCAAAACAGGCTGATGGTAGCTACTAATGTTATTATTTATTATTTTGATGTGCTTGCAATATAGTAGTTTTGTCGAGGTTCTTCTTGTATATATGTTCTAGATGTGTCCGGGCCTTACTCAGGGAACCATGCAACATTATCATGATGTAACAGTAACATTCTTTTAACATCCCAGCCAGCCTGTGACATAACAAAAACGTTCTGCAACCATACTTTTTTTTAGTCAGTTTGGCACGTAACAACTACGCTATTGATGGTGAGGCTGAAACCTCATAAAATCAGAAAGTTATTATAACACTATTTTTTGGTGAGGTTAGGATGAAACCAAGACAGAATGTCATAAAATCATTCTGTTTGGGTGAAGGCTGGGTTGAAGGATGTAATCAGAACATTGAAATAATGTTGCAGTGCAACGTCACTGCAGTATGTTGCAGCAACATTATTGGGAGTCATCAAAATAATGTTACTAGAACCAACAAAGAACCACACAGAACATTGCTGCAATGTTATAATAACGTCACATACTTGCTTGGCATGAGCCTCCCTGAGTAACTGAAACTCTCTGTAGTGAGGTCCTTTAAGAAGACCATAAACTCCACTCTGACCATGTGGATCGTGCCAAGGAGGTAAAAAGAGGTAAAAGCCCCAGCCGTCTGTCCGACCAGGAGGTGCCACTCTGTCCGCGGCCCAGGACTGAGACGTTACATCAGGCGCATCCCCATTTATTTGCCCTACCCACTGGGCAGAAAATGACTAATTTCACGTTTTCCTGGCGTTTCTAGGGACGCCGCCTTCCTAGAAGGTTGCCATGGCAATGGCGCGTGTCTTTGATCCCTGTGGGGTGTAGGCGGGGGGTGTTTTGCCTTAGAGCTGGTTATATAAGTTGATCCCGTAAGGCTGCTCTAACATCCCCCACCCGGTCATTGGGGGGGGGGGGGGGGGGGGCACACTGCCTGAATTCTCCCAAACACGGATAACAAGTTTCTTTACTTGTACCTGCAGATTAGCCTAGATCAGGATGCATGCTGGGAAATATGTCGACAAAACCCAAGCATTCAGTATAGTAATTTTCATGAATCTCATCATTATGTGTAATTAAACATTTTGAAAAATGAGCCACTATCATTTTTCAAATCAGTATCCATTATACAGTTTATATTTTCTTAGTTGTTTGAAAATGTACTCATTATAACTGAATATATGACAAATATTTGTATATTTTCTATAGTTTCTAAAGGGATTTTGTCGACGAAATCAGTCCAAATTAGCCTGCAGGTCCTTAAAATACTGTAAATCAGCTATCCGTGGTAGGCAGAATTGATGAAATTTTGGTAGTTGAGATAACTCTAAGGATAATTATGTTTAAAGAATCTAGCTTTGTAGTCAGTGGCAAAAACCTCATTGGTATTCCATAATAGAGGTAATGTTTTCATTTGTTTGTAAACAAATGCAATCTTTGCAGATCTACATTATTTGAATTGAGCCAGGAAAATCTGTTTAGGTTCTCAATATGTCATTTGATGTTGCCGTCATGTTGCAATGTGACGTTATTGCAATGTTCTGGTTATGTTCTCCAACCAAAACAGAATGTTATCAGCTGATTTTTCTTACTTTCTGTTTTGACTGGGTCTTAACGTCACTGAAGAATGGCATTAAGATGGTGTTTTGATTTGGTAAGGTTTTTTTATCTCCCCATAAATAACGTTACTCTTTTAATATGCCGCTTACTAAATATCAAACTCACAAAATGAGGGTTGTTGTAGAACGGTAATATTGTGTCGCAACTTAAGCCCCACTTAAGCCCCATACCCACTAGGCGATGGGCAACTGGGAGAATCGGCCGATTCTTATGATTGCCTGTCAGTATGGTATATTGAAATGTAGTGCCCCCTTCCTCAATTATCCATCCACCTGCCGCCCCCTAGTCCACACCCCACCTACCCCCTCACCTTCCACCCTTTGAACCCCCCGAGCCCCCCCTGCCTCCTTTAACCACCCCCCTCCTGGGGCAGGTGCAGGGGGGCGGTGGGGGCGGATTGGGGTGGCCGGGGGTTAAATGTAACCACGTTATACTCGGGGGGCAAACAGTTGGCCAAGGGCTGGTCTAGTTTGATCGGAATCTGAGGTAGTTATGATAAACTCCCCATCTGTTGATTTTATGTCACTAAGCTGCTTATGACCCAGATCAAATGGACCCTTGGGGTGAGAGTTGTGTTCTGAAAACTTACCACGATATTTGCTATATACACATCCGAAGATGTTGTTCAATTCGTCACCCAAAGATGTTTTTATCTATTGGGTCTCCTTGTCTAACGTTACAGCCAACAGAAAACTTACTGAATAGCAATTAGCATAATCTACTACGATATCTATGCAGAAAGATGGACAATTCTGACAAACTGCTCATAGATTAGATAAGTGTTATCCAGTATTCGGGTATATTGCAAATATCGAAATATGCCGAGTGTACATGGAATTATTCAACAAAAATTATAAAGCCATAACATTGATGAATTTGTGTATTGCATAATTGCTGTATATTAAAATCATAGCAAGAATATGAAAAACATTGAAAAGCTGAAGAAATCAAATTTGGGATACACAATATAACACCAAACAATCCAGACACCTTCGAAATGATCTAGATCAAGGAAGACATGTTGTAAATTGATACCAGGAGAAATGGTTGGTTTCATCAAAAAGGAATCTGGTCCCTCTGTGGGGGCAGGCAACTCGATACCGGGAGTATACGGGGACGCGCGTCACCACGTCGTCCTCACTGCGCATGAGCAGTGAGTCACGTGGTCTCCCGGCGTCTCCCGTCACCTCCCCCGGTGCATGCTGGGAGAAGCATACCGCCCGGGTTAAAAGTGAATCAAGTTAATAAAGATTAAATGAAACTGCAAACTATATAAAGGTGCGCGCGTGTCACAGTTATGAGAAACACCCAGAGCCCCTCCTACTCTGTAAACCGTCCACAAATTGACAATCGCGCACCTCCCGGATTGACGTTACGTCTCCAGTGAATGTAGGTGACCCTTACAACTGGAGACATTTTGCTTCTTCTTTTTTTGTCGAAATGAGAATGATGTATAGGGTTGCGATGACACAGCATTAAAAAGTAAAGAATCGCCATGGGAAACACTGTGAAACTCTCAGCTGTCATAGGTGGTCTGTAGTCACTGAAGAACTCCCCACAGACACACGTAGACAAGTGGCCAGGGTGTGTGACTGAATGAAGTGTGGATTTACTTTGATAGGTCGGGCTGGTTTAATACCCTGGGGACAATGCCACAGGCTGCAATGGTTTGAAATGGGATGGGAGCGGTCGGACAGCCGAGTTAGGAACATTATTGAGAAAGACTTTCCGCAACGTGCTGTAACTTTTCATAATAAATGCAACGTGCCAATTCTGGTTGAGGGGAAAAACACCTCAGAATATTGGATATCTATCACTATTTCCTGTCTAACTCAGGAAGTTAGGAAATCCATCTGTGTACGTTTTTATATTATTATTAGGGTATGATTGGAATATATAGAAATACATAATAGACATTCAATTTCAAGTCTCTTGCAGTATTAATTAGCGGTCTGGATAAAGTGTAAATATTGAGCACTGGTTATATTATTCAAAAATAACTGGTGTAAAATTCCCATTAATCTTCAAGTACACGGAGGGGGCGGATACTTCAGGGACAAGGCAGGGAAAAGGGGGTCTGCAGCTGACTGGACAACTCTTTAAAAAAAAGGCGAGGGGGGGGGGGATCTGTTACTGACTGGACAACTTTAAAAAGTGGTAGCTACAGGAAAGCATCGGGGCTAATTTTGAGATCTTTAAATCAGTTCCCCACCCCTTTGGTAGCAGGGGTGGATCCAGGGATTTTCAATAGGGCGGGCGGGGCGCCCTATTACAAAAGTCTTGTGACCATCTTGGGCCAAGAATTTTACATTAAAATAATTAATATTTGGCAAACAAAATTAAAATAAATAAATAAATAAATAAATCAAATAAAGGGCGCGCACCCCTAGCGCCCCACCCTATAGCTCCGCCAGTGGGTAGGTACAAATCCCCCCTCACCCCTAACTCTACCTCCACACGTCTGCCCCCCGTCCGTCGTCGCCCCCCCTGGCGGATGTCACCTACTCCCCCTAGCGGCGACCAGCTGGCGGGGGCAGTGGCCACCAGGGGGCGCCAACAGACGGCGGGCAGCGCACCCGGCCAGGGAGCCACGTTAGGGGCCCCTTCTGCGACGTTATGATAACGTTTTGCGACGTTTTGCGACGTTGAAATGTTCTGTGGCGACGTTAGGGGCACTTTCTGCGACGTTATGATAACGTTCTGCGACGTTTTATTCAAATGTTCTGCTGCTTCACATAACTCGCTGGGTATTAAAAGGGTCATGGGTGGAAACAGATTTTCAGAAAGGGGGTTGTAATAACGTTCTGTGACGTTTTGTGACGTTAGTAGACTGACGTTGTTTGAATGTTCTGCGTCTTCACATCCCTCGCTGGGTATAGGGTCATGGGTAGAAACTGATTTTCAGAAAGGGGGAATCACCACATAGGCTTATTAGTAAAACGTTGAGGATCCGTGTGCACACGCGCAATGTTTTCCCTCTGTCTCATTCCAGTTGGTACCAAAGAGGAAGGGGGTGGTCGAGATTCCCTGGGATTTTTTTTATATTATTATTTAATTTTTTTACAGTAGAAACAGGAGAAAAGTTGCATTCAAATGTAAGTGCCCCCTCCAACAATCCCAACCGACCGGTCTGACGTTTCTGGATCGGGTCTGCACTGCCTGTTTCCCCTTTGGCTTTGGCAATAAATCAAAACCCTGTTTTTAGTCGACAGCCCACCATTAAAACTTACCAAGTCAAGCCTCAGTGCCAACCCTGAGCAGCTGGGATGAACAGGTCCTGATAAACTCCCCATCCCAGGGTTTGACGTTATTATAACGTTATAGTGATGTCCTATTTAGTCCTGTTTTGGCTCTTGTTTTGTAATTTTGATGGCTCCCAATAGTGTTTTCACAACGTACTGCTGTGCAACTGCAAGGTGATATTATCTCAATATTCTGGTTATGTTCTTCCCTCAAAATAGAACGTTTATTATCATAATGTTTTGTTTTGGTTAGGTCTTACCGTCACTGAAGAACACTATGATAACATACTTATTTGACAATGTAACAGTACCATTCTGCTAACACACTTTTATGAGTTTGTTACTATCTAGATTTGCGGATAACTGTATGTTTTTTGATGGTGAGGTTGAGACCTCACCAAATCAAAATCTCATTTTTTTGTGCATGATGTTACGGCCCGGTCAAAACTAAACATAATTACATTTTTCTGTTTTGGTTGAAGAACGTAACAAGATTATTGCAATAGTGTCACTGTGCAATGTTGCCGCAGTACCCTGCCGCAGCATTATTTGAGGTCATCAAAATAACATAACAAGGACCACAACAGAATGAAACGGCTTGTTTGGGGTGGTTCCCATTAAAACGTCCTACCGTGGAGCAGGTAGACGGAGCGCCTCCTGGTGGTGGGGAGGGGTGGAGTAATTACGTGGACCAATGTTTATGTTTGTGCAGCGGCTGGAACAGGTCCATGAGCCTCTCGCTCCTGTGTGGGTTTGGGTCAGTTGATGAGGGGGGGGGGCACTGACTCATTGAGGGTTACTACCCACCGCCAAACTACTACACCTACTTTTTGTGACTGACCGTTCCTGAATTGTATTAGGACATAGATCACTGCCCCTAAAATCAGAATGTGTCAATACCAGGAAATATACAAAAATCAGCAAAATTTCATCAGTCTCTTTTTAATGAAAAATAATAACAATAAAGTCAAGTCAAAAGTTAATGCCCTATATCGTTCTATGGGTGTAGTTCACTGCGCTTTTTTTTTAGCCTAAAAGGTGTTGACCGCTCCCGGGACCGCTCATCAATTTTGGCATTCGCCTTGAAGTTCCATTTGGCAGTGGGTACACTTTCCGGTCCAAGTCCCCCCCCCCCCCCTCTCCCGAGGGGTGGGGTCAGTAAGGGGGGACGTAGCGGTCAGTGTAGTTAACCCACTGGAGGGGAAAGCCTCCAGGGCTTTTGGTGGTGGCATCTCCAGGGGGGGGTTAGGATACATTGAGAGGACCTTCGGGGGATTGGGGCTTATTGAGACGGCTTTCAACAATACAGTCCTGTCCATCGGGACATCTGAGAGGGCTGTTTTTCTACTTAATCCCATTTGTTAAGTCGGCTTGACCCCTGGGCAGCCCTGGACATGGAGTGTAAACACTCCAAATGTCATATACTGGGGATACAAAGGGCAGTCTCTTCGGGAGAGCTGGAAAGGGCGCTGGAATGTATTAGGTGGCGCCTGGGATATGCGGGATGAACATATGATAGCCACCCACTGAGTGGATATTATAAAATTCTCACCAGATGACTGACAAGATAGGAAAATGTGATCCCCCAGCCGACTTTAAACTTGTGAGACAGGTCCATTTATAAGGTGGTGTGGAGTGACAAATGCAGTCTGGAGTCTTACCCAGTAGTCTCCCCGGTTATTTCGCCTATAAATTCCGCTCCGGGAAACCCACCTAAATCAAAACTCGGAGGGGTGTGCCTTTGATATTAAAGAGCACTGCTGCCATCTCAAATCAGGAAAAGTTCCAATCTCTAACAGTTTACACCGGCCAGCGTTATAGCCCAGAGAAAGAAATTCCTCAAATGCTGGCGCTTTTGATGCATCACGTATTTGAGCAGGGCCGCCAGCGAGCCCCAAAACCCAACCCGGGAAGTATGCGGCGTCGCTGAGCCGGCCATTACTTCATATTTGGTCGTCTATTAATTGCTGTCTTGTCTGCTGTGTGCCCGCACCTGACGGCCCCCCGCCGATGTTATTACACCTAAGTGGGACCAGACCCCTCGGTCGGCCCGAGTTAGCCCCCAGACCTGCTCCCAATGTCACCTTGTACGATTTGTTGAGTTGCTCCAATCAAACAACACGTGCGCGTGGCCTGCCCCTTCTGTGGGTAGATACTCCGCGATCTTATGAAAGGGGAAGGGTGGGGGGTACTCTAACTGCACATTTGTTATTTTTCAATACGTGCTAGGCTTGCACCTTTTAAAAAAGCAGTCGAGCGCCCACATTTGCGTTTACTTATTTATCTTATGATGCATATTGGAATTTAAAAAAAACAACAACAAAAAACAACAAGTCATAACAAACAATAATATCTGTCCCTAACCCTTTTATTTAGTCAAGTTTTGCTCCAACAGATTGTGAGTAGTTTGACATGTTTGATAAAATATTTTAAGTCAAATGCTTGTAATAGAGCCTTCCACTCAAAGATAGGGAATCAAGACTGTCTCAGCTTTGATACCCCTAGCCTACCCCAACACATCTATAACTCACAGTAGTTGCTTTATCATACATTGCGTGCTGTTTTCCGGAGCAGTTAAGGCCGTATTACACTACGCGTCGGGGGTATGGTCGCGTTGGGTGACGTTGCCCAACGTGTATGATTCGCGTTATAGGTATATTACATTAAGCGTTGGAACCCAACGTGTAGTATATTATACTATGCGTTTTAGGGTTGCGTTGGGTTGCATTTTTCGCTAAAGGCCATATTACACTACGCCTTGGCCGTTCAGATTCGCGTTTGCTATTCGCATCGGCAAAAACGCGTATGAAACGGCCCCAACGCGAACCAGCCGACGCATAGTATAATACGGCCTTTAACATTTCAAGTGCCCCCCCACCCTCACGCCCCGAGTCGCTCGGAGCCGATCGGAGCTGCTCGGAGCTGCTCGGAGCAGCTCAGGCCGTCTGATTGGAGGTGACGTGAGGCGTTGGTCGCCCCACTCTCTCCCTGTGAGTCGGTCTTCACCTCACTATTGGTCGTTTCACCCATGTCAGCCTCTGGTGAGAGCGTCGTTTGTCTGAGTTACTCCGTGTGTGTAGGGCGAGCTGCTCAGAGTTAAAGGGAGGGTAAGGCAGGGTGTAGGAGTTAAGGGGAGGGGCTGGGTGTTAAACCATCGTGTTGGTGGTTAGGGCAGGTGTTAGGGGGTAGGGTGGGGGTAGGGGGTGGAGGTGGAAGTTGAGGAGGGGAGGGGATGCTGGGGCTACAGGTGATGGACAGTTTTTGAGGGAGTCACCATTGGGTAACTTGGATATTAAACTTTTTAATTTGTGTCAAATTGATTTACTGAGTAACCATTGAATCCAGACTTGGAAGTGCTTTATCTGTTCAACATTACTTATTAGGTAACATCTATCATAACTATTACGTTTTTGAATGAAAAAAAAAGGATAGATCTGTGATTCGCTGCTGTAGGAGCAGAAGAATCTTATCCGTCATGATAAACAATTGGTAAGTTGCACTTTCAAAGGGAGGCCTCATTGGGTAAGGGTATTTTCTATAAGGACATGCACCTGTCGCACAAGTCGGCCGGGGATGGGGAATTGGAGCAGCAGTGGTATTTATAGAAGAGAAAAAATAGTCATTCGTTAGTATAAGCATTCCTATTCTGAAACGTCAACTATGTTGTCGGAGCAACCGTTCCCATGGCAATTTTCTGGCCGGGACAGTATTGTGACATAGGAGCCAACTTAAAAGCCCAGCCACTCTATATAAAACCGATCTGGGTCAGAGAAGCTAAGCGGGGATTCCCTGTTTTTTTCCCTCACCTCCCACCCTGGAGGGGTAGTTCATAACCCCGGTGCAGGAGTTGATAACGGTTTGATATTAAACGACAAGAGTCCAGGGGGTGCAAATGAGGATGTAGCACGTCGCCAGCTCCAGCGGCGACGTTCTGACGTCACAAAGAGAGGTATGACGTTGCCTAGTAACCTCAGCCCACTTCTGAAGCTGACGACGTGACGGGCGACGTGACGTCGCCCCGCCCCTAGCGGACTCCCCGCCAACTACCCCTCCGGGTGGTTACCACAGATCCTCCCCACCTCTCTGACCCCAAGGTCAAGGCCGCAGAGACGCCGCGCCGAACGCCCTGCGGGGTTCACGGATTCCTCTGCACGGGCTGCCAGCTCGGGGTAAGCCCCTTGGCGACCCCGCCGGCCCGCCCGTGCTGGTCTAAGGGTGGACCCCGTAGTCTTCGACGTACCACCTGGTGGCGCATGCCCGAACCATGATACAATGCCGGCGGAATGCGCATGCGCACGTGCTGGTGGGTTTGGGTACCGACGACAGGGCGGAACGTGGACCTTTGTCACCCCACCGGAAGTCAATCCCGCGCCTGCGTAATGCTACTCACAACTTGGATTTGACCCCTGACTGTGATACTGTAACGTCCCCCGCGGCCTCGATGACGGGACGGAAAGGGGCTGAGAAGGGGAGAATGGGCAGAACAGAAACATTCAATTATGCCCCATATGTACAACATATTTATAGACCTAGTGTCAGTCTGAGAACAGAATATAAGATTACATATTCTTGGAACACGCGCAAACAATACGCTGAAGATTTCTTTTGATTATCTGCTTTATACGTGTACAGTGGATACACAAATTGAGGTTTACCTTGCAGAGTGGAAATGTACATGAAAAGTGTATTCATGATGTGTACTTGGTGGTCGTACCAACGAGTGTAGTCTTCTTATACTCGTTGATCGTGTAGACTACGTCATGGCCCGGAGGTTCGGACGGGTGGCCCGATGTGGCCCGATGTGCCACTGACAGAAACATGTGTGCAAATAGTTGTCAAACTTGTCAGATCAAAGTAAACCGATTTAATTCTATTGTTAGTGGAGAAGGGGAAAGAGCATTACCAGCCAAGACCACCGCAGGGAAAAAGAGGTGTTGGTGAGAAAGATCGTCAACAAAACATCCACTCCAATTATGTGTCGGGCATAGGAGGTAAAACATACAGTGAAAACCGTAACCCGCTATTTAACGTTGGTAGGATCTGTTTTCGAATTTGTCTACAACAGCGTTCAGAGTTTGTAAACATTGATTGCTCTGTATGGCCTTTCATGATTGTCACATCAATTACCTAATTTTCTTATGTTTAAGAAACGTCACACAACGTTAAGAACAAAATAGAAAACAGTCCCAGGCAATGTAATGGGTACAATGTGCCATGCCTATGTGGTCAGTCATTTACTTGGTAAAGTTTCACATGACAACTGCATTATTGTACATGACTGCGGTTGGATTCAGCAAAAGAACCACAACAATACTACATTTAAGTGAAATTAAGACCTTACCAACAGAGAAAGGTACAACAATGTTATCTTTTAGTGAAAGAATGTAAGCACAATGTTATAAAAACAATAAAGTGTAACGTTGCAATGGTAGGTTTCAGGGACGTCATTTGGGTACTATTGAATTTCAATGAATGAAATGACAAGACCAGAACCAACCAGAACAAAACAGAATGTTCGTGCAATGTCATAATAACTTAATGGCGGATCCAAATTTTTTCGAAAGGGGGACCGACTATGGTCGAATTTTCGTCCGCTGCTTCCGGACGCAGGAATTATAAATTCAAATGAAACATGTTTCAGCCAAAATAACGGGGAGTGGGGGGAGGAGGGTCTAATGCTTGCCTTGGTGGGTTTAATGGGGTGTAGTGCCACCAGGGGGCGTTGACGGCCGGCTCAGACCGAGGCTGGCGGCAGGAAGAATACGTCAAGTCGGCCGTCCCCGCGTCCCCCCCGGCCCGATACCCGAGAGGTATAGGGGCGGCCGAGTCAAGTAGGACCGATGACAACAGGCGGGATCCACAATAAAACGGTCCGCACGGCGTCACCGACCCCCGCCGGGGAAAAACACCACCCCGTAGTGAGTGAACGGGGGTGTATGTGTGTTTGGTGGGAGTTTATACTGTATAGGGGTTAGGGAGAGACAAGGCCGTTCACTGAGCTTTATATATTTTGAGTCACTCTGCGACGTTCGTGCCTCCGCGCCGGGGAAAAAGAGAATATTTTAACTTTCTGTATAAGGTGTCGATGTGGCCGAGTGATTTTGAGTTAGAGGCCTTCTATGTACGCATCAAGGGAGCAGGGGGTCTGAAATTTTATAAAATGTGCACACGTTCTACATTGGCGGATTTAGAGGGGGCGCAAGGGGTGCGCGCATCCCCTATTTTTGGCCAAATATTGGCTTCTTTTATGTAAAAAGGCTCCTTTCAATACCGACCAACGTAATCTGTGATTCACTGATAGGATGTTTATGCAATTTTGATCCCGTATTTCCAGAAAGAAAACGGTGACATTTTGAATCATGTCATCTTATCCAACCTGGAAACAATCCGATATTACATTAGGCAGTGAAAGTTTTTACAAATGTAATATTCGAAGGTGGCTTCACAGGCAAGTTCCGGTTATAACTAATGTGGTTCCGGTCCTTCTCATTGACATTACCTTTCGTGAATGGCAGTTGTATGTATGGTATAGATGCAGAGGGCCGAGGATATAACAGATCCATAATTTTATTGGGGTTGTGTGATCCTTTTCACCACGCCTTTACAGTTAACTGTTTAACGTACATATATTTCTGTTTTTTCTGTGAGATTATTTGACAACTACCGCTCGTACTCAAGCCGCGGCAGTTGGGAATGTGGTCGTGGTTTTTACATGGATTGAGGGGCGAAGATGGGGGCATTGTTTAGCGCGGGGCAGGGGTCTGTTGTGACGTCTGAAGTAATGACCAGCGACAAGGGGTTAAATAAACACAAAACAAACGTCGGGAAAGCGCCGCACAGGTGACAGTGGCTCGTGAGACGGAGAGGAATTCTACTCCAGAGGTTGGCACCCACTAAAAAGAACAGTCACTGCAATTCAGGCTTTCGAAAACCGAGCAGGAAATCAATTATTCAAGTTTGGGCAGGCTAGGAAAGTGGACACGGACAAGCTGCTGGTTGGCGTGTGACATGTCAAGGCTGTATTCAACTATCCGATTTTACTCACGATTTCAAAAATCGCCAGTGATGATAAGAATTAGATATAAACATGCGATGTACCATTAGAAATTATTCCATATTTGCTTTTAAACTGTATGAAGCATGCAATGGTGCCGTTTGTATAAGTATATATAGTATAAGAATTTTAGTCTGAATTCAAATGTTTGATTCTACACAAAAATGCGTGTTCACATGACATTACAAAACAAATTAGGATGCTTACAGATTATATCATATACAATGTCAGATTGTTTCCTTAATCCTAACTTGCACCCCTGTATACTTCTAATAACAATTCAGAGATTTTCTAACAACAATTTAGAGATGAATTCCAGAGAGTCGAAATTGCCTTGTGGAATACATCCTTAAGGGTAGTTTGTGGGAAGAGGAGGGGGGGGGGGGTGGCAGGGTATATATATGCGGCAGCCATCTCTCACCGCTGGCCTCAACTGGCCCCCGCCGACGGAGTTCCCTGACCTGCTGACGGTGGGTTTCCCGGCCGCTGACGGAGGTTTACCGGCCGTTAACCGAGGTTTACCGGCCCTGGAGGAGGGTTGACCGGCAGCGGCTGTTGTGCAGCCGTCGTCGCCGGTCGCCCCGGGCCGTCGCCATGACGAGGGGGGAGACAAAGCGACAGGTCGGTCGGACTAGGGGTTGACGTGGTGGGGTAGGAAGGCTGGGGGCGATTAATGGGGGCCGTGGAGGGGATGGGGGATTGAATGCACTTGGAATGAATGGTCACTGGAGTGAATTATATTGGTCACTTCGTAAAAGGTATTTAGTTTATTTTCCCATCCAGGGTCGCGTCCAGTTGGGGGATCCAGGGGGTCATGACCCCTTCCTCTTTAGGTTGGCGCTAATACTGTCAAATAAAAAGACGTTGTGCGCATGCGCGCAAATGTGCGATGTTTACTACTTTTTGCTACCGAACATAACCCCGAACGTTACACCAAGACCTGTAGGAAAGATAGATTATGTTGAATTTTGTGTAGGGCCTAGTGGGGTTATGTTTAATATTGTATGGTGATGATCTTATAGTTTGGGTATCTATTTTGATATAACAATTTATTATACCGAAAATTTGCACCATGAGGAGGTTGAATGGTGTTCGAGTTTTTATCTTCAGTCCTCTTTTATTTTCTTTGAGAGTACCCCCTTGCTCCCCCCCCCCGGCCCCTTGACACCCTTGCTATGACACCCCCACTTGTGCCGCCCGTCTCCCCCGGTCTCCCCCGGTGGTCAGGGTGACTCGTGTCACCCGGCCACTAATACAGCCCCGTGTGGTATATCACAGACAGCGCCCAGATCACCTTACAGCGAGAGTACAGCGAGAGGTCACTAGGAGAGTACGACTAGAGATCTGACCTCACGTTATGACGAAAGTACGAGAGCCTGGGTGGACCTCACGTCACTACGAGAGTACAATGAGAGGCTGGGTGGACCTCACGTTACAGTGAGAGAATGAGAGGCTGAGTCAACCTCACGTCACTACGAGAGTACAATGAGAGGCTGGGTGGACCTCACGTTACAGTGAGAGTACGAGAGGCTGAGTCAACCTCACGTCACTACGAGAGTACAATGAGAGGCTGGGTGGACCTCACGTTACAGTGAGAGTACGAGAGGCTGAGTCAACCTCACGTCACTACGAGAGTACAATGAGAGGCTGGGTGGACCTCATGTTACAGTAAGAGTACGAGAGGCTGAGTCAACCTCACATCACTACGAGAGTACAACGAGAGGCTGGGTGGACCTCATGTTACAGTAAGAGTATGAGAGGCTGAGTCAACCTCACGTTATGAAGAGAGAACAACGAGAGGCTGGGTGGACCTCACGTTACAGTGAGAGTACGAGAGGCTGAGTCAACCTCACGTCAATACGAGAGTACAACGAGAGGCTGGGTGGACCTCACGTTACAGTAAGAGTACGAGAGGCTGAGTCAACCTCACATCACTACGAGAGTACAATGAGAGGCTTGGTGGGCCTCACGTTACAGTGAGAGTACGAGAGGCTGAGTCAACCTCACGTTATGAAGAGAGAACAACGAGAGGCTGGGTGGACCTCACGTTACAGTGAGAGTACTAGAGGCTGAGTCAACCTCACATCACTACGAGAGTACAACGAGAGGCTGGGTGGACCTCACGTTACAGTAAGAGAACGAGAGGCTGAGTCAACCTCACGTCAATACGAGAGTACAACGAGAGGCTGGGTGGACCTCACGTTACTTCGAGAGTACAATAAGATCACAATTAGATCACAATGAAAGGCAGAGTCAAACAAAATTTGGACAGTACGGTATTAGAGGGTGACACAAAGAGAGTTCGGCTCAAGCCCACATTACAATGACCCTGATCCGGAAACCAATGCTGTAAGACCTGCAGGTCAAACTGGCTTTGTAGCTAGAGAACAACCAGAGTACACACTTCGTGGGTTTGATTAGTGCATCCCAAAACGAACCCTCCTCGAGATCCTGGCTTGACCTCACGTTACAACTAGATCTAAGGTCGACCTCACGTTACAACGAGAGTACAATGAGAGTACAACGAGATCCAGAGTCAACCCCAGCGAAGGCTTTATCAAGGTCCGTCAGGGCCCCCGTCAGACCGACAGCAGGGCTAAGGGGGTGGGGAGAACGGGCGGCCCATCAAAACACGTTTAACACGGCCCATTTCGGCCTCTTTCCACTCCCCCTCTTCAATCAAAAACCTCTCTCCTCTGCTATGTAAGACATGCCCGGTGCCAGAAATGAGTGTCATTTTATGGCACAGGAAACGGGCCCAAGACGTAATCCTACTCTCCTATCAGGCTTACATCTTCAAATCTAATGTCAGGTCCGGAAAAAAAACATGATTAATTGCGGGGAGATAAATTTACATCAGACATGGAAGAGATCGAGTTATAGCAAATTTGTACTTTTTCTGTACCAGTGAATTTAGGGCTCCACGTTCCAGTCTTTTCGTAGATATTTCATTCCATGATTCGAGGAATAAAAAGAATTATCACGGTATCAAAATATTTGCACACACATATCTTTTAAACTTTCTACCTTCTATGATCTACTCCTTTCCTTTCCCTGTAACTCATTATGTTTACCCCTGATTCTCACCAGTCCTTTCTCTTCATTAAATGATGAAGAAGCCACGCACACAGTGGCGGTTTTAGGGGGAGGGCGCGCGGGGGGCGCAATCTCTGTTTATGGAATAATACAATTTTTTACTTTTTATAAAATACCCTGCCCCCGGTGGTTCCAATGGATGTTTTTACAATACGTCGCCCTATCCCCCCCCCCCCCCCGGCCTTAATTTCTAAAATATATATTCCTCTGACACATGTACTTTCTTGGTGTGTCCTCCAAATCTCTGATCCCTCTTTGTGTTCTCTGCTCTGAATCATACCCACTTTCCCCTACCCCCAACCTCTCAACCCCTTTGCCTGTCCACATACCAAATCGGACACTATTCCCATGAGTAGCAGCAGCCTCTCCACAACCTCCGTGCATGAGGCCATTCATTGTTTTACCGTAGAATCACAAGTGAAAAAAAAGTTAAAAAAAGAAGAAGATAAATATAAAAAATAGCCTCTCGTCACCTTGGGAGCTGCCCGTCTTTTGCCCACCACTCACCCTGGCGCAGACAGCCCGGGCATACTTGGCTAAGTAAGACCACATTGCGGCCGCCTAGTTCGGCCGTCACTCGCTAGGCGTCGTCTCAGTTACTGCCGACAAATTTGAGTTCAAAGGGCTCCTGGGTTGGGGGCAGTGGGGGGCGGGGGACAGGGGTGTAGGGGGGGGGGGGGGTGTCAGGTGCATACCCCTACACCTCCAGCCCCTGGGGCAGGAGGGGGTACTGACTCAAAACAAAAACTTCCCAAAACAAAACTATAACCCCCGTTTTTATGGTAAGATAGCTATCCCTTTTGATTTAACAGCTCCTAATTTTCTAAAATGCAAATAGACGGCCCATTGTTTTCGTTGCAGCTATGTCATTTGCCTACACAGAAAAAGCTCAGAAATGAACCTTTACCTCAAAATTGTTACACAAACAATCTTAGTGACATGATCCTTGATGACTATTCCCCTGATTAATCTACCCAAACACAACAGCTCCCAGCCCCTGACTGACCCCCTTTTTGGGACTTCCTGAGTCAGTTACGGCCTCCCACTTACCTTAAAGTTACAGCCAGAGCTTCCACGGTCCATTTTACAGCGGGTACCCAAACCTTGATGGAGTACCCCTCAGGCTTTTGGCCCCCTATGGGGTGGGATGAGCAGGACTGAGCAGGAGCGAGCAGTTGACAGCTGCCCACCTGCTCCCATCTACCCTCCTCCAGGGTGACAAGTGCACCCAAGGAGTTGGGGGTGAGTGGGGGGGGGGGGCACTTACTCTGAAGGGTACTGCCCACTACCAAAATACAACCCATACTTTTTTTTGTGACTGACATTCTTTCTTTTTTTTAACGTCCTATTTTTCTTTTCTTTTTCTTTCTATTTCTTTTTATTTGAGGGGGGGGGGGGGCACAGAAAATCTCTCAACATTTGGAGCGTGTCTGTACCTGAAAATGTACACGTAATAATCAACAAAATTGCGTAGGAAGATTCACGATAGAATTGGCATAGTTTTGTGTATGAAACGATCCAAGCAACAAGCTAAGGCTAAGTTTAAACTCATTGCTCCTGTATAGATTCTATTGAAGTATTTCTCCGACCCCTTTAGAGGCATAAAAGTGGCCGACTACCCCTCAATTCTGATATTCAGGGCCTCCGTTTTGCAAGTCCCTTTGGAGACCCAAGTGCCCCCCTCGGGCCTCACCGCAGTATCTCTGTGTGGTTGGCATTGTCGTATTTGGTTTCATGTAAAGGATTTTTGTTTCGGTAATTGAACATTTTCGGTAGCCTATGATATTCTGAGAAACATTACGAACGCTCTAGTGTGGTTGGGTTTAAAAAATGAAAATTACTCATTGATGGGGACATTTTCACAACACACGTGACTAGGCAACACATGCAGCACCATCACTGATGAAAGCCCAAACAATGTCTGACATAACTTTCTATTCAAATACACTTATTCGAAACCACATAAACACATTGGCCTCTGTGATAAATTACACAGCGAGAGTGTATATGGTTTACAGGATATCGATTATACAATGTAGGAACTGTGTCACATAACATAGCAAACATTGTATCATGGACCACAAGGTTGTAACTTGAGGCCTTGACTCTGCCCACCCGCCTGGGTAGGAACACTGCCACTGCTACTATAGGTCCGCCCATTTATCACGGCCAATAATTCAAGGTGACACGCAGACAGTTTTAGGACATGATACACGGCCTCCGTCTATGGCTGACAACCATGGCCGATGTCAGGGACATCTGACATACATTTAGATAGGTGGGCCAAGAGTCATCAATCTGGATACAGTATACACAGGCCACAAACTACCAAAAATAAGATGCATTTAGGTTAAATGGGATGTTGTTTTTACTGTAAGTTCTTTTTAATCCTCATCTGAATCAGAATTATAATTTACGAGATAACTAGCCCATAATTAGATTATTGTTACAATACAATAGGTTACCTACGGGTGAGGGTGCATTATATGATCAACTTTGTTAGAAACGTTGGTTATAAAAGTTATGATCAACTTTGTTAGAAACGTAGGTATGAAGCATAGCATCAATGCAGGTATGAAACATAACGTTAACGTTTTAATACTTAAGTTGGTTTTTTTTTCAATGGAAAATGAAATCCCACATGAAAACGATGTCCCAATGGGCGTGGGCAAGTATGCTAGTATATGTAGTATTTCAAAATCTTTAAGTGATTAAATAACCCTTTACGGAATACAATACACTGATCATACGGTGACTATATTCGTCTTTACAATGTTAATGGGTGTAGGCAAGTATACATACATGTTTCAATATAGATTACAAAATCTGTTGGTGATTAAATAACATTAACACACATGCAATTCTGTTGGTGATTAAATAACATTAACACACATGCAATGTACTGCCCTACGCTGCCTGCATCAATTCTTTCCGCCATCTTGCAATGGCGATCTCTCAGGGAAGATGAACACCTGATGGGTATTTAGTAGTCCCCACCTCCAGCCTGAACCCACCCTTATCTTACCTTATCGTGCCGTGTCCCAGGCCCAGGCCCCATCCATAATGGCCTTATCTCCCTCACAGGGGACCGCCCCACCACAGGTGTACAGGGGCGTGGTCACGTGATAACATGGCTGCCCCACGTGACCAGAGGTCACAGAGGTCAAGGCTGGGCGGGTGTGGGTGTGGGGAGGGGGTGTGGATGGAAGGGGGGGGGGGGCAGAAGGGGGTATATGATATCTGTGCAATATGAGCTTACTGGTATGTACATACATAGCTGAGCATTATATGAACTTTGATAATTTATTTAGTATGTAGTACTGTTGTTTTGTTCCATAGAACATTGATGTCTTTGATTTTTTGTTCCATAGAACATTGATGTCTTTGATTACCATCAATATAAGCATCTCATGAGTAGTTCCCAACGTCAAATATAATGCAATGAAAATACTTTCCACGTTGTGGTTTGTAAAAAAAGGTGTTTTTTTTTACATAGGAAGATTGGTCAATCTGTAGCCTGTAAGGCCTTTTTCGCGAAGAAGCCACATTGGAAGCCACTTTTGAAGCCACATCTAAATAATCCTTCAAATAGCTATCTTTTTGATATAAAAAGCCAATGATAGCTAGTTTATTATCAATCACCAGCATGTTGAGATTGTAAGATATCACCGAAATGATATCGCATTGACATGAAGAGCCTACCCTAATCATTACTTCCTTAAGCATGTACTACTTCATCAATAATGACCAGTGTAACCAGAAATACGAACAGCGGCTCTATTACACTCTATTACGGTTCTTTAAGTAAATCTCCAACTATAACTTTGTGATTTGTATGCAATTAATGTTATTGTAAGTTTCTTCCCTTTGCTATGCACATAGTAATATACAAGTTTATGATCCTCACTTACCTTTATTATTTCTCTTTTGTCTTCTTTAGATACTCAAGAATACTTTGGGGAAGGAAGGGAGTGCGTAAACTGCGGCGCCATCTCCACGCCGCTGTGGCGGAGAGACGGCACGGGACATTACCTGTGTAATGCCTGCGGTCTCTACCACAAGATGAACGGCTTCAACAGACCACTCATCAAGCCACAGCGACGGCTGGTAGGTTATGTGAGTGATAGAATTTGTCAACAAAATCCCTGTAGAATTTGTCAACAAAATCCCTGTAGAAGAATTTGTCAACAAAATCCCTGTAGAATTTGTTTTAAAAAAACTTGTAGAAGAATTTGTCAACAAAATCCTTGTAAAAACACAATGAATAGATTCAGGTGCAAATATCAGCATGATTTCCTCTGTAAATTAATAAAGTAACTTACGAGGGATTGTTTGCTTGAGTGAGCCTGAGAATTTATAGACTTTTTGCGTAACACACTATTCAAAGTTCCCATACCTTAACAGTGTGATATTGTAGGAGATGTCAATTTTGCAACGATCGGGAATAACCATATATTCATAATATGGCTTATGCTCAATGATTCCTATGGTTTATTCTATAACAATAATATTATAAAGGCATTGTGGCTTACCTAGATTGTTTCGAAAATTTCTCATGGCCTCCAGGCCAGTCCTATCTATTATCTAATTAGGAAGTAAACCCCTCCAGTAATGGCGGTGATCTGAGAAGCATGGCTCTGTTTTTGGTTCCCTTTCATTCTTCCTAAAAAAAACCTGATTAATCATTACACCCCTCTCCTTTTGCAGTCTGCGTCGAGAAGGGTGGGTATGTCCTGTGCCAACTGCCACACGACCAACACCACCCTGTGGAGGCGGAACAACGAGGGGGAACCCGTGTGTAACGCCTGTGGGCTCTACTACAAACTCCACTCTGTAAGTATACCCCAGATATATAATTATCTCTTTCTTTTCTTTTGCTTATCTCAAATTTATCCATATTAATACTATGTAATCGGAAAATTCTCGATATCCAGTTGTAATTGCTACATTGTCATGTCATGTAGATATTTCAGATGATTAATGATAGTGGAATGAGGCTACTGTGATTCCAATAAAATAATATTGATTCTACAAATATATAAAGTGTAATTACAAACTAATTAATATATGTTGCTCAATTATGCAGAAATAGTCAAGAATTTGCTTGTTCGCAATTGAAAGTTTTCTAAATTTTTCTGGCTGAACGAATTGTAAGAATTAGTTCCAAATGCTTCGGATTGACTTTCCTGAAGGGGAGGAATTAGAATATGAAAATGTATATGATAGCACTACATTGTCATTCAATTCTAATATCAGATCTGCTTCCAAATAGAACAAAAATGTGCTAAATGACAGACATTTGTAATTTCCCTTTTGCACTTCTAATCCCTACCGTATATCACTTTACTCCCAGGTGAACCGCCCACTTGCCATGAGGAAGGACGGCATCCAGACCAGAAAGCGAAAACCCAAGAGTGTGGGCAAACCTAAGTCTAGCCCGATCAAGACAGAGCCGAGCGATAACACAAGTAGTACCTCCTCTAATAATAACAACACCACCAAGTCGCAGTCGTCGCCAGTGGGCGCCACCACTGCCTCCACCATCAAGTCGTCCCCCTCCCCGCCCTCCGGCGTCCCAACATCCGGGCACCCCACCATCATGATGGCGTCCACGCCCTCTAGCGGCAATATGCCTCTGACGTCCCTGAGTCTGGGGACGCCGGAGACGTCGCCGGCCATGACGTCACCGGGCAGCCTGTCGTCGTCCACGTCACAGAGCGTCTTCCCGTCACCGTCACCCCCCAAGGGACTGTCCCTGCGACTGGACCGTGACGTCACCATGGGAGGGACGCTGGGAGGTGGGGGCGGCATGAACGCCGTGTCGGTAGGCGCCAACTGAGACACATACCTCCAACATGGTGGCATGTGACGTCAAAAATATCCAAATTGGTCGCCTGTGACGTAAAACACATCCAAAATGGTCACCTATGACCTAAAATACATCCAACATTGCGGCATGTGACGTCACTTACATCCAATATGGCAGCATGTGACGTTCACAAATGCATCACAAATGGTCGCCTATGACCTCAAATACAACTAAGATGGCGGTCTATGACGTCATATAAGGGCAGGGTGGTCCCCCAAAATAGCCCAAGCTACGAACGTTCATTAGAGTGTTGTGTGAGACAATGCTTTCATCTTGAACTAAACCACATCATTTATTATTCCCTTGACATTGAGGTGGAACCATGGGAAGGGAGAATATCATTAAAGACAAGATGTATCTAGTTACACTGGAGAACTGTCCCCATTCTGAAGTCTTTTTTAGCACATGGGCCATTGATACTCAACATGTACAGCACAATGTCTATTACGATGTAACTTGGTGACTGATTGTATCATATCTAAGTTTGTAAGCCCTAAAGTCACAACTACAATTTAGTTTGAATCGTCCAACTCCAAATGACCTTGGGGATGTTGAACCAGTCATCAAACTTTCAAAGTGTTGCTGTTCATGAACCCCACATATAGTGGATGGTGTGACCTTCAGAAACAAGGTTTGGAGAGACGTCAACAAAATAATACATGAACATTTAGTATCATGAACTACAACATGCATGACGTCTGAGTGTTCTCATACGAGACGCTATGACGTCACTTAGTCTGATGACGTCATATATGAATGTCATGCGTCGAAACATGACGCACCCAAGGAAGCACACAGAGCGTAAAAAGTACAGCGAGATGCTTCCACTTTACATTCAACCCGATTTTAAACTTTGAATTAACACGGAGGCAACGAACTATTATAACGTTATGAAGTTGCGTGGATTGTGGACTCGGGTCGGTGCTTTAGATGGACACTTTAACAGAAGACCCTTGGATCTCTAGGCTTTCAACAAGGTATAGGAATACTTTATTCCTGCCTGTCTGTTTTAAGAAGAAGACAATATATATATGACGGTATACATATCACTCCTTGTATGTTAAAAAAGACTTCACGACCTGTGTGTCAAAGCGGGGGCAGGCACATATGTGTCACTGCGGTTATACTCTAAGAACACTTTAGTTTGATGATACTGACCACTGCTATCATTATTGTTGTTTTATTTATAAGCACTGTACTTTTCTGTAAAAGAAAGGGATGCTTGCATAACAATGTGTAAACTTTTGCCATGTCCGACAGGCTTTAATGGTCTGTTTTCATGTGGTCTCTAAGTATTGAATGTAATCTTTATTTAAGATGACTTGAACACTGTCTATCATACTCGGATGCTTTGGTGAATTCACTTTACTGACGTCACTGCATCATGTGGGGTCATGGAGACTGGTGACGTCATCACCGTGTAGAGTGACGTCACAAAAGACTTCAAAGAAGTTTGTATTTGACTGTTTAACCTTGCAGTATGTCGCGGTATTTCACGGCGGGATTCCTATGGGTGGATGCGTTATATATCGTATACCAATACAGGATTCTAATGTATACATGCATCTCCAAATTGACTACACGTAGCATAACGTACCTCGGATTCAAACTCTTTTGCTGGCAAATTATTATAAAGAAAGTCCGACATAATAAGATAATGATTGAAGCATTTCTCTGGTACCGATGGATGTCATAGTACACGTTTGCTATGGTAAAATTCTGCAAAGAATTATGAACTTGACACGTTATAACACGGTACTTCGACAAAACAAAACGGTAACCCGTCTGTCTAACTCATGTTGACCCACAGTATTTATGATAAAATGTAATGGTATCACAAATGCGATATAAAATATTTCATCTGAAAACTTTTAAGATATTGTTTAATCATTTGTCGAGAGATTAATATTTCCCACGTTTGATATTTGTCTACGTGTTGATTTCTATGGGGTGCTGAGTAATTTATTTGTGGATATATTTGTGATTTTCAATGGATGGGATGTATGTAAAATAAAGATGATATTGAAAATGAATGTTGGTTTTTGTGAGTTGTTTATAGAATTACTATCAAGATTACATTGTAAATAATAGACGAAGGGATCCCTTGGTAAATTCACGTACATAAAATACATACATAGACATGTATTTGTGTCAGATATATCTACATGTATATGCAAACATACATGTTTGTGCTATCTCTTACTATTTCTTTTGGATAACAGCTATGTTTCTTATAAAAACTTTTGTTCAACAGATCTGATTAGGCCTATAACTCATTTTCATTACTACCAGCTGAAAGAACAACAAACCTATATATGTATGGAAAGTTAGATTCCAATCAGAATTATATATCTGACCCACAAAACTTTTTTTTCTTGTCTCATATAAGCACAATTATAGGCTATCCCCTTAAACCTTTGCTAGAAAACTTGGAACTTTGTCATATTTCCTGGCTTTATCGAGGAAAAGGTTCCACTACAGAATATATAAGGAGACTACTCCAGCGCCATACCCAACCATGCAGAGGGGGGTGTTGACCCCAACTCCAACCCCCACCCCAAACCCCAACCCCACCCTCTTGGTGGAGACATAAATTTGTCAATGACAAAAAAAACGTCGCACGAAAGCAAGCCATTTTAGTTACTTCGCCTATATGTGGAGCCCCCCCCCCCCCCTTTTTTTTTTTTTTCTTTCTTTTTTATTCTTTTTAACTTCGATGTTGTCAACCACATGTTCTTAGACCGATCTGAAAAGTTGTCGTTGTTACACTCGGTCATTGTGCAACGGCACAGAAAAGTTTCCCTCGGATTTTGTCAAGTTCAGGATATACCCAACTTAAAGATACCAAATTTGGTCGACCTCGTCGACTGGAACCCCCATAGCTTTATTTGGAAATACCTCAATTTTTACTAGGAATCCCTTCAGATTTACTAGGAACAGCCTCTCCCCCCCCCCCCCTCCCCGAATTAGCAAAATCACTATTATTACATGTATTCCATTGAGTAACCAAATGTAAAACACTACATGGAAATAATTCAGAACGTAGGCATTTTTATAGCCTTAAAAAATATAACATTTATAACAATTGTGAGAGAATCTAGAGTCTAAATCTTACCTTTTTTTCAGTTAATGAATGGTACCTGATATTATCAACCAAATTGGTAGCGTTCAAGTACATGTAATAGTATGTAAAGGTAGCTTATGATACTATGAATACTAATATTTACCCCTATCATTTCAAATACTTGTTGAATAGCTATCTAGACGTGAATCTGTACCAATGCTGAACCCATACACCAGTCATTGAAGTATACCCTCACCCGACTACTTCTAGAGTCCCAAATGACTTGGTGATAAATGACAAGACGTCCGTGCGAAACAATTCAAATCAAATTCAGATAACGTTAGGACATTTACCTGTCAGTCAAGAGCTATTATTAGAGAGAAACCAGTGTACTGGAGTTTGATATATATCTGTCAAGTGTTTATAGAAACAGCCTGACTCATGTCACTGATTAACTATGGATTTGTATAGTGACATGACTTTACCATAAAGAGGAGTGTTTTCTGCAGGATGGGGATTTGTGGTCGATAGGTGTGACGTCCTATTTTCTTTTAAATAAAATTTGGCTTTCGATCCCAGTCGACCAGGATGTGACGAGTTATTGAAGTAATCTTTAAATCGGCAGAAAAATATATTTGACGTAAACAGTGCACAGTGGCGGATCCAGCTGTTAGAAAAGGTGGGGGGGGGGGGGGGGGGGGTGATGCCCATAGAAAGGGAGGGCCCCAGGGGGGGGGGGGGGGCACTTGGGCTTGAAAATGTAACCACTGCCAAACAGACCCATGAAGCAGGGGGCGGTGCACATCTAAATTGAGGGGCAGCCAACCACTTTTTTAGTCAAAAAATGGTGGTGGTGAACTACATTATTATATAGAACAATATACTTGAAACCTAGCTTTAATTATTGCCACCTTATGTCTTATAAGATTGTATCAGAAGTTTTCCTAGGCAGTTTTGGTGATATTTGTTTAGTTTCTGTTATTAACACCCTGCTTTTGGGGGGTGGTGAGCTGTGTCCCCCAAAGAATAGGGGGCGGTCAACTAAAATTCAGGAGCAGTCAATCACGAAAAGTCAGCCCAGATCTAGAGTCAGTACCCCCCTGGGGGAGGACCGATGCTGGGTTCTGAGGGTGTCTGGAAACCCCTCAGATTTCTCAAAGTTTAGACGATTGAACTACAAATAGAGGGAATTGTATCAAAATGTTGGGTGTCTAGAACACCTCAAAAGTTTGTATAGTTAAACTACAAATATAGGGATTCTTATTAAAGTAACTGGTCAGAACCCCCTCTATTTTTCATGAGACCCCTTCGGATTTAGGGCTAGGTACCTGGAGGACACATTCTAGCAGGGTCGGAACCATTTTCAATTACAGGAAAACTACAAGTGAATCTATCTTTTTCACTTCTCACCTCCTTTGACTAACCCCACTAGGAGACCTAGAGCAGCGCCAAAGCCTCCATCTGTTTGGAGAGCCACCACGCTGTAGCTGGTTTCCTGTGAGCGAAACCATGAAGTAGTGTGTCGGTGAGTGACAAGCGAAAGGTCTAGTAGACATGGGTAGCTCCACTCTTCCAGCATAGTCTCCCTAACATCTCGTATAATGGGCTTCTTTTCCACATTTAATTGAATTCCTGGAATGAACCAGTCAAAATCAACTATTTTTGTATACTGCCTTTTATTTTAAGATACTCTTTTTTAAGTTCTTCAATTTGAAATAAACATCAGGTTATCCCCTTTTTTAAGATTATCATATATTATAGAGGAAAGTAATGATAGATTACATAACTATAGATCCTGTGAGCTGGCCATCGAATTTTGCCGTGGCTTTCACCCCGATAGATTTGATCACAGCACTTGTACATTCCAAAAACTGTGAATTGGTCCTGATATAGCTGAAAAAATTGCTGAATGGACAATAAACTCCAACAATCATCATCAGAAACACACCGAATTAATTTCACTCATTGAAACTCTATGGGGGTCGTGGGATGGGCCTGACGGATCCCCATAGAGGATTTCAGCAGAGATCAAACATCAGGGTCTACATCAAGATTGGGGGACGCCTTCTTGCATCAGTCATTTATTTCCGATGAATAACCCAGTATGCATAATCATAACCAGTATCTCTCTCCATCTCATCTCATCTCACCCTAGACTCACCCTGTAAATATATCTATGTAAAAAGTCTATGAATACAAACTATATTTCCAAGATTTATAGAATCAACAGATCTTTGTAAAGACAGCTCCCTTAAACACAACATCTAACCCAAGGTACTACTGGAGCTTGAAGGAGAACAGGTCTTGTACCTGAGACAGTTTCAGACTAGATAAAAATAAAATTATAAAAAAAGAGAGAATTACAATAAAATCAATATTTCTCCAAATATAGTGCTACAATGAGGTTATATGAAAATGTATCCTGAACAAATTCAGCACAACATGCTATCAAATGATGTCCAGAAAAAACACCATTTATTGATAGGTATTGTTCTCTTTTTTTATTCTCACATATTGTGCTACTTAATGAATAATTATAATATCATCAGGATCAAAACACATTAAGATATTATATTCATAATGAAATAGATGATGGTGAAACATATTTTTGTGGCAAAAACAACAAAGGGGAGAACAGAGAGAACGTTGAGATTACTATTGATACTTTAGGGTGACATGGGGCTATCTTTCATTCAGGGTCAGATGTCAACTTTCATATCTTCATATCAATGCTGTTCCCTTTGTTACAAGCTTCAGAAGAAGAGTTCAACGTGGGCCAATAATACAGCGCACTACCACGTCAATAATGTAAGTGTTTTTATCACAAGGGTATAGTTCTTGTTGACTGTAATCAAATTATTTTTTGCGTTTTGATCCTAATGATATTTTATAGAGGAAGATACACATTAGAACATGTGTTAATAGTTCTTACATATATCAGTAATAATCATTTTCGATTATAGTTTAGGACGGTTTAGGATGGTAAAAATAAAGATCCCTTCTATTCAAAACAATATGGGACTCATCTATTTCAACAAGATAGGCGCAGATACTTATGACTCACAGTCAATGTTACTAAATTTGATAAAGAAATAAAGATATCTTAATGAGATGTTTTCGTGCACTTGCAATGCATGTTTAATGAGTATATGACGCGTATCCCCACAGTGATATATAGCTATAGGATTGTCAACTAAAAGTTTGTAGTGGTAAGTCACACAAAAAAGATTGCATGGGGCAGAATTCTCCATTATGTATATATATATATCTAGAATACTTCATTATACTTTTTTTTACTGTTTTCAAGGAACAGGTAAAGGGACATATCAACATTTAAATGTTCATAGGTTTGAAATGTAGAAAATTATGCCAGGAATGCCCTGAGGGTCCGAAAATTGTACATCTAAATTTTTTTAATGATATTTGGCCATAAAATGGGGTGTGGTCGGGGGTGGGGCACACATTGCACCCCCCCCCCCCCCCTAAATGTGTTCCTGTTGCTGCTGAAGATATTTTTCACGTGATAAGTAAGAAAGCCATATTTGGGAAGTAAATAGTGGTGAACACTTGAACCCCTGCGACCAAGATGCGGTAAGAATCCCCATGGTTGGTACTGAAAGAAGCTAGTGCCTTATTTGTGTGAAAATGTTAAATGATCCTCTGTGCAATGTGAATTGTACAGAGGCAGACCCATTTGACCAACCATCTGATTTATGTTATCATTTCAATGTAATTCCATCTACTCCTTCCTGTCGCTCTAGTTTACGAGTAATCCTGCCACCTCTTATCGGTAAATGTAATTCCATTAGTCCTAATTGTGATAAGATCAAACATATGGCAGGTTTCAAATGACCAGCGTCGATTTGTTTCTCAATTAATTCTTTGTTCAGCTGAGAAAAAAACTCTTTTTGCTTCATGTTTTCATGGGATGGGGTTCGACCAGGCTGGTAGTGTTACTGCATTTCCTTGATTTCTTTATAGTATATAAAAAGTGTTGTATCTATGAGTAGACTTCTATGTTTTTTGCATGGCCGAATTCCTATTAGTGCATTTTTCTCAATGCAGATCTGTATGACATTTCGTGTGCTTGAGACCACCTATGGTGCGTTATATATTCAACAGAGTTTTATAATTATGTGTACCAATCAAATTTTAGTATAAATCTATTTTGTTGAAATTTAAGAATTTATTGTATTCGATTCAGGGTAAATCTTCAAGATCAAAATCATTAAATCTTTAAATCGCAGAAGAATTCAGTGTTGAGATGGTAATGCAAATAATTAAGAACCCGGAAATAAAATGGAATGCATATATATATATATATATATATATATATATATATATATGTATGTATGTATGTATGTATGTATGTATGTATGTATGTATGTATGTATGTATATATATAAAGCCTTAATGCAATCCTTAAATTTGAAAAGAAAATTTGAAACTATTTCCATTTAATTTCGGTGCCTTAGATGAAATGATTACACTGTGGGGTGTTTTTCTTAGTTAAATTTCAATAAAATCTTATCGTGGCTAAATAAGATGTTATCTCTAAGGGTTCCGCCGCCCTCTCCGCGGCCGTTACCTTTATGAATGTGTACACCCCCCCCCCCCCCCCAAACTACCCCTGCCTACGCGCCCATCTAGGGGTGGGACCTTGTCCAAGGGGGCACTGACTCTTTGAAGGTTACGATCCACTACCAAACTATTAATCCCCTTACTTTGCATGACTGACTGCTCCTGAATTTTAGTTGAACCCTGCCGAGATTATTTTCGAGATGACCACTCCCCCCCCCCCCTAATAAAATAAAATAAAATAAAATAAAATGCTTGTCAACTAGACAATGATCCTCTGAATTGCATATCAATAATTATGTTCTTTAGTGCAATATAGCAGTAACAGGAAGACTATAAGTTTCATGCCATTGCTCCTATATTGTTCTTCAGAAGTATTTCACCAACCCCCTTTTTTTCCTAACTACAGACTGACTGCCTCTCAATTTTGACATTCACCGCTTTAATTTTTTTGGGGTTCATTTGGCAATAAGTCACTTTTACGTGAAAATTGAAAAAGTGTTTTTTGATACCCAAGTGACCCCCCCCCCCCTCCCTGAGGGCCTTGTTCATACGGCGTGTCACCCCCCCCCCCCCACCGCCCCCGGCCCCCATATGGTCCTCCTCCATAACCCTGGAGCCAGCCTGGTGCCAGGTGCAGCAGACCGTGACCAAACGTCTGCCCTCCTCCCGGCCACCTCCCACCCCTCCCTCGTCACCTCTCACCCCCTTCTCCTCCCCCTCACCAACATAACTGTCCCCCCTTCTCCCCCTCAAGGCCCGTAACTAGGGGGGTGGGGGATGGCGGGGGGGGGGGCATCCCCTCGCAAAGGAAATTTTTCCAAAAGTTCCACCTGTCCTTGCGAAATTTAAAGTAGAGAAATTAGTAGGAACATGTTGAAAAGTTCCACTTTTTACTACTCGCCCCCCCCCCTCTTTTTTTCAAGCTCAAATTATTGAAATTATATATAGGCAAAAGTTCACTTATGGAACCTCGTCACCCCCCCACCCCCCCAGAACATAACCTGGGTACGGGCCTGGCCCTCTCACCCCCCCCCCCCCCTCCCTAACCTCTCCCCCTATGCCCTAACCCTTCATACTTATCCCTATTTCTGCTGCCTTCCCCCCACTCAATCTTTACTAACTGGTTGAGGGGTGATGAGGGGGGGATCAGTATGAGACGCCGGGCTGTCAATCTTGTTTGTGTCTAAATTCATTTTAGAGGTCATACAACTCTTCGCCAGGTAAATTGCTGCCGGTATATAGGAGCGAGTGTTGAGAATCGCATCGAAAAAGCCTATATCTATTTCTATATCTATATCTATCTATATATATATATATATATATATATATATATGATACCATATTAATATGTAATGTTTACTCGGCGTAACCCCCCCCCCCCCCCCCCTCCCCACCAACACCTTGTCAAACTACCACATCTCCCTCGTAGGCTAGGGCGTGGCCAGCTCTCAAAGAGCTCATAGGTAGATTTTCAACTTCAATTTCTCAGAATTTTCTTAGGCCCTACTTTTACTTACATCTTCAATTTCTCACAACTTTCTCACTGGTGTCTTCCATTTCTCACAATTTTCTTAATATTTACGTATACCTTCAACTTCTCACCACTTCCGTACATTTAATTTATATTTTGGAAAACAAAAGTGGTCCATAGCCCTCCAGGCCCTGCCCATACCTCCCGCTCACCCCCAATACCCCCCCCCCCCTCCCCCCAGTACTGCCCCGTCACTCAGCACGGCGACATGCGTGTCAGACGTACGTCACGCGTGACCGATGACGTCACGACTGACACGTCACGCGGTGTGACGTCGGCCGTCCGTCTGACACTTCCCGTGGTCGGCGTCTTTAATTAGACCGTTAACGTCGGCGCTTATCGCGGGGAGGGGCTGGCGAGCAGGCTAAAGCCCTGTTTCCACCAGCCGATTTTACTACCGATTTCAGAAATCGGCAGTGGGAATATTGGTTAATCATGAACATGTTATATATAGGCCTATACCACTAGAAGATATATAAATCTTATTGTTAGGAGGAAAAGGCAGCTGCTGAATCTTGCTTTCAAATACAGTAAAAACTCGGATTTTGTAGTACCAAAAAGAACTGATCGACTGAACCAAAAATAAGATAGAGTTAATGAGACTCTTTACTACAAAACAGTACATTATGAATAGTCCTTACTATCGTATGTGTATTATTTGGGACAAACTTCCAGATACAATGCAACAGATGGATAGTATAAAGTTGTTTAAAAGTCATCTGAAAAAACTAGATGTGCATAACTTTGACTGGAAAACGTGAATGGGCATTGAAGAATCCTTTCTTCTCTGCCAGGAGATTATAAAGCAATGCACTACTATCATTCATCCATCTTCCATTAAAATTGTATACTAACAATATAAATTGTTACTAACACTTTCAACTGTCTGAAAAGCGTTTTTGTAAACGAGATGGTTTTGTTCAAATAAAAAAAAAAAAAAAAAAAAAAAGAGGTTTTAAATTCTCTTTCAAATGGTATGTAAGATATATAATCCTTTGCCATATCACCAGTTAAAAGTAATAAGTTACCAACAAATCGGTAGTAAAATAGGCTGGTGGAAACAGGGCTTTTAGACTGTATTCCAACAGAGGATTCTGACCGCCGATGTTTGGTCATTTATAAGTTGTCATCAGTAATACCTGAAAAGTCAAAATCAGACTACAAGGAATTATTTTGAATTGAACTAGTGTGATGTGTGATAATTTTTTAGAATTGTATGTATATTTGATATAGGCCTATATAATAACCAATTTCTTGTTTACCATCTGGAAGATCAGGGACACCTGAAGATGTGCTCAATAAAAATTAAAATACTGCAACAAACCACATGTCCTACATATCACTTGTAAGAGAATTTGAAGACCCTTCAAATGGTATGTAACATGTTCACCAATATCCCTACTGCCGGACTTTTTTTTAAATCGGGGGTAAAAATCGGCCAGTTGAATACAGCCTTTAGAATGATCGCTTCTCTTTGTGGGTATTTACTAAAGGTGGCTTTTATGAATGTGAGAATGTGGCATCCTATACATGATAGATGTGTGAAATATAGTTGTGCGCTCAGTCTACTACTATGCTCATAATTCATGGCTAAAATCTTCCGACACATTGCGATTATAACTTATAGTATGAGTGATGGTAAGTTAGTTTTTAATTAGTGTACCTATAATATGTTATCAGTTGCGGACCAACGCTCTCCTTTGTGAGGCAATTATTGCACCGTCCATCTTTCTAACCCTAAATTAAAGTTGCGTTTCGGAATTGAATTAATAATAAGAGTTGACCATAATGACTAATTGCTAACTCTGTCCTTACAAGTTTATTTGGCTTCTTCATTTTTGAACAATTTGTTTTATATTTCGTTTGCAGCAGTTGCCGGGTAAAGTGTCAGGTCTCCTGTTGGAGCAGTGGCGCCGCTATGCGACGCGTAAACGAACTAAAAAGACCAGGACGCCGGCGCGCGTCTCCGAGAGACGCGGGCGTCTGAAGGGGTTTTGAAAAGGGGGCCCACTGTTTAGGGATCATGCTTGGATTTGTGTGTGTGTGTGTGTGTGTGTGTGTGTGTGTGTGTGTGTGTGTGTGTGTGTGTGTGTGTGTGTGTGTGATGTATGGGTGTGGGTGCGTGCATGTGGGTGTGGGTGTGTGGTTGGTAGTGTGTGTGTGGTGTGTGTGTGGTGTGTGTGTGTGGTGTGTGTGTGGTGTGTGGTGTGTGTGTGTGTGTGTGTGTGTGTGTGTGTGTGTGTGCGTGTGTGTGCGTGCGTGCACTGTAAAAAGTAAGTACTGTAACTTTGCTGGGGCCCTTGATGGGGGGTCCCAATGTCGCATGTCGAACTTAAGAAAGGGTAATGTCACCCTGTCGAATTTAAGAAAAGGCAGTGTCGCCCTGTCGAATTTAAGAAAAGGCAATGTCCCATGTCATTATCTTTTAAAATCCCATGTCCCATGTCACTAGACCCTGAAAAGGGCCGTGTCGCCGTGTCGAATTTAAGGGTCTAGGGCCATTTTGCTGGCAACAAAGTTTCATGTAAACTTTGCTGTACAATTACAGCATACGATGTAGGCCCTACTGTATATTGTACAGTGCATGATACTGTAGGTGTCTTACAGCAAATAGTACTGTAAGTTAACAGCAAAATAAATACTGTATTTGTACAGCAACATTTACTTAAAGGGGCGCCAGGAGTTTGATACAGTTTGCTAAGGCTTTCTAAATAAACAGGTTTAAGAACCTCTGGATTTCTCCATCATAATGACTTATAGGCCAAGATTAAAATGTAGGGACACCTTAGAAGGTAATACATTTAGGAACTTAACTGAAGCCGCATTTTAGAAATTACCCTAATTTTCGAAATGTTATAGGCCTATAGGCCTAGGCCTATTGTTGAAATGGCCTGACATTCCACAATAGCATTAAAGGGAGCCCCAAACCCATAAATTCAACGAAATTAATTGAGCCTTTTTTTGACTATGTTAGGCCTAAAATCTAAACCATGAAATATGGTAGAAAATCATTAAAACATGTTTATCCTGCTCAACTCAATTTATGTGGATCTGCAAAAAGGGGGTTTCTTTACAAACAAATGGAAATGTTACCATCTCTTGTGGAATTCTACTTCAGTTTGAGCTAGTTTTCACATGTACAGCTTATACTTTACCACTGAGTTCACATATTTGTATAGGCTACTTAGGCCTAGGCCTTTCTCAGTTTTGAAAATTTTGTCAATTATATTGGTTTTGGGTCTGTTCATAGAACTACTGGACTTCTGTGCAGTTATTTTGAATAAATTTGCTATTGGTTGCTATCCTTAATTTAGTGTTCAAAAAAATTTATAACGGAGAAAAACAATATGGCAGTAACAAAGCTGTTACTGCCATATTGTTTTTCTCCGTTATAAATTTTTTTTCACCTTTCTCGCCTAACAATACCGCGGTAACAGCTGACATTGCTCACTAATTAATTTAGTGACTGGACACAGTCCTACCACGTTGACCAACTCCCATTTTTCCTGCTAAAATCTTTTCTGCTTCATCACTGGAAAATTCACCAACATTTCTCAAAAGTTGGAATGGGCCTGCTGTTAAATTTTTAAAAAACTAAAAATAATTTTAGATAATTTCACTCTCTTGTGAAATTATAACCAAACTCGCACCTGATGAGCCATTTAAGGTGAAACCACTTTATACCAACAACAAATCAGTGGCGGATTTTGGGGGGGGGGCCGGACGGGCCTTGCCCCCCCCCCCCCCCCCCTCCAAAAAAAAAAAAAATAAAAAAAAAAAAGGAAAAAAAGAGGGAGAAAGGGGGAGAAAAGGAAAGAGCTCCTAGTTCCCCTGCCGGCCCTTTGCTTCCCCTGCCGGCCCTTTGCTTCCCCTGCCGGCCCTTTGCTTCCCCTGCCGGCCCTTTGCTTCCCCTGCCGGCCCTTTGCTTCCCCTGCCGGCCCTTTGCTTCCCCTGCCGGCCCTTTGCTTCCCCTCACGGCCCTTTGCTTCCCCTCCCGGCCCTTTGCTTCCCCTCCCGGCCCTTTGCTTCCCCTCACGGCCCTTTGCTTCCCCTCACGGCCCTTTGCTTCCCCTCCCGACCCTTTGCTTCCCTTCCCGGCCGTTTGCTTCCCGTCCCGGCCCTTTGCTTCCCCTCCCGGCCCTTTGCTTCCCCAGGGTTCTCGCCAGGAAAATTTCACAGCCCGGTGCACTAGTTGCCGCGAAGCATCAAGGGGGAGAGGATGGGAGGGGTCCCCCCTCCCATTGGGGGGGGGGTATGGGGGGTCACCCCCAGAAATTTTTTGAATATATGACCTCTCATTCATGCAATCTTAGGCATTCTAAGGTACTTTGATGACCTTAAGTAACAATAAGTTCCCCCTAATATTTTGAATTTGTATAGGGTAAGAGAAGGGTTTCCTTTTAGGGGGTATGGGGTGCCAGCCCCAGGAAATTTTGAAAAAATAACCTCTCATGCATACAATCTGAAGCAGTCTGAGGCATCTTAGTGACCTTAAGGGACAATAGTTTTTTTCCAAAATATTTTCAATTTGCATACACAGAGAAAAGTAAACGCATCATTTAAAGCTATTACAGGGTCAAATCATTGATTTCCTTTCCTTGCTCGGCTTTTGGATCATATGACTCTAACTCTGAGCCAGATTGACTCTGAATTAAAGCAGTGCTACTTGTGGCTCCAAAAGTGAATCATTGTACCTCAAAAGAGAGTCAACCTGTCACGTGACCCTTTTGTTTTTGAATAAACGGTCGTTTGGCTCATTTCCTGCCAGTCCTTTGTCTGGTAGGATAAAGTTAGTAGGTCCTATACGTTATGTATAGGTCATTCACTGTTTTGATAAAAGTATATAGAATTGCATATATATATATAGGGGGGCCGACCTGTGGGGGCTGGTAGACCTTGGATGTATGTTAGAGGGAGGGGGCCGACCTGTAAGGGCTGGTAGACCTTGGATGTATGTTAGAGGGAGCAGCCCGACCTGTGAGGGCCCTTTTCAGGCCTCACCAAATCCAGCGTCCTGGGTGTCCTGTCCACCCCCTAAAGACTCAGGACACCCGACAGGACCCTCTGGGTGTCCTGTGGACCACCTTGCCTTGCGGTCGTTTCCACCCAATAGATTCGGTCAACCAATTGCAACTGGTACACACAAACGTCAGTGGCCCTGATATAGCTGAAACATTGCTGAGCGGATGTTAGACTCCAAAAATCATCATCATCCTCAGGACAGGAGGGGAGGGTGAGGGCCGATAGGTGAAGGCCAGGAATCCCTCAGGCAGGAGGGGAGAGTAAGGGCCAACAGGGTGGAAATAAATCTCTAAATTAAGGAAAAATTATCCTAATTGGCTACAAGTATCCAAAATTCAATAAATGAAGGTCCTTCTCGTCAGATTATAGATATCACTCAGAGTGTCCCAGATTTCATATTTCTGGGGTTATTTTTTCAAAAGTTTCCTGCCAGCGGGAGGGGCAACCCCTCCCATACCCTCCCCTGTCATATTCAAAATCTTTTCCTAGGAAGAACCCAGAAATGCCTTATAAGATTGCATGAATGGGAGGTCATATTTTCAACATTATCCTGGGGGTGGCTGCCAACCCCCGCCCCCCCCCCCCTCAATGGGAAGGGAAACCCCTCCCTTACCCTGAATCCCATTTACAGAGAAATTCAAAATATTAGGGGAAAAAAATATTATTAGGCCTACATCAGGTCACCAAAGTACCTTAGAATGCTTTAGATTGCATGAATGACAGGTCATATTTTCAAAATTTCCTGGGGGTGAATGGGAAGGGAAACCCCTCCCTTACCCTGATTCCCTTATATAAATACAGAGAAATTCAAAATATTAGGCAAAAAAATATTATTACATCAGGTCACCAAAGTACCTTAGAATGCTTTAGATTGCATGAATGACAGGTCATATTTTCAAAATTTTCCTGGGGGTGGCCCCCCATACCCCCAATGGGAAAGGAAACCCCTCCCTTACCCTGATTCCCTTATATATAGAGAGAGAAATTCAAAATATTAGGGGGGAAAATATCATTACTTCAGGTCACCAAAGTACCTTAGAATGCTTTAGATTGCATGAATGACAGGTCATATTTTCAAAATTTTCCTGGGGGTGGCCCCCCATACCCCCCCCCCCCAATGGGAGGGGATACCCCTCCCATACTCTCCCCATGGACCCTCATTGGGCCCTCATATACTACTAACATTTTTAAAAATCTTGGGCCCCCCCCCCCTTAAAAATTCCTGGATCCGCCCCTGACAAATTTCAATAATCAGACCGACTCCACTCAGTTGAGTCACCTTGGATACATATTGCATTAGTATCCTTGTGTACATCTTTTAATGATGTCACACCCTGGGTTGCTATACAAACTTGGGTTGTCAAGCAGGGTACTGTTGGCAACTTCTAAGTGACAACTGTCACTTGGTGTGGTAGTGCTGACAGAAACAGTCATACAACCATTACTCCCATTAGTGTTCAAAAAAAGAAACCAGGCTCCTTAACCTCTAGAAGAGGAACGTCCCAACCAAAGTTGGGTTTCCAGACCTGACTCACCAGGCCATATAACCCAAATAGGATGTGACCAAAACGGCTCGACCACGGCGCGACTCGAACACGCAATCTTCTGATCCGAAGTCAGACGCCTTATCCATTAGGCCACGCGGCCGCTCATGATGGCACGCGATGTGCCTAGGATTTTAATGCAAATCAGTCAATAAGAACATAATTATTCATGATAATGATAATGTGTTATTCAATAAGGGATCGCAAGGTACATTTTCTAGTGTGATGTCAATGATCTATAGAGCCTATAGGCGTTTATCAGTGCAGTGTCTATTCACAGAGAATAAAGACTTCCGAAATTTGAGCTCATGCTGTTTTATCAATTAAAATCTTTGTATTTCGTACATCTTAAAGCTCGTGATACATGAAAGCATATACCTTTTGACAACCGGCAATTCAAACAGAAGACCTTGTCAATTATCCACAAAAATATGGTCAATGTGAAAACATTTCCCCAGAGGGCCCTTGCTCTTTGTAATGCACGCTTATTACACAAGGGAAAGTGCATTGGATTCTCTCTCATTCACATGGCGTCATTTTAGCTTCATATGACATAGAGTAAGGCCCAAAGACATGCAGTCCTTTGTGGTTAAACCTCTATGTTAATGTGATTATTAGAGTTGACAGACACATCGTACAAACCACGACCACACCCCTGACCCCCGACCCCGACCCGCGCGCCCCCTACACCCCCTACACCCCCCTACACCCCCCTACCTCCACACTGACTCACACCTCTCGGCACCCTGTAGGTATCTATATGTTATTGAAGGTGAAGTTGAAACCTCACCAAATTAGAATGTTACTATAACATTATTTTTTGTTGAGGTTAGGATGAAACCAAAACAGAACGTTATAAGAACATTCTGTTTATGTTGAAGAACATAACCAGAACATTATAATAATGTCACAGTGCAACGTCACAGCAGTAGGTTGCAGCGACGTAATTGGGAGTTATCAAAAGAATGTAACAAGAACCAATTAACACAGAACATTGCTGCAATGTTATTATAACCTCACACCTTTATGGCAACAACTATGAGTGTAGACCCCTAAAATAGGCAGGGCGACATGCCTATTTTCTTTAGCCTGCATTGATAAGTATATGTTATGACTTATTGAGGGTTATTCTAAATTGTACATCCTGAGCTTCTTATTCTAAATCTTTGTTTTCCGTACATTGCACAGAGGCCAGATACCTGTTGCATTCTGGATCTATTCTGTGAGGGGTATCATGTATGTACTTTGCTTACCTCCCTAGGCTAGCAGCGACACAACAAGCATGTTCTGCGACCATACTTTTTCTATAAATCTGTCACTTGATAATTTTCACATAATGGTTACGTTATTTTAAGTTAGGCTGAGACTTACTAAGAAGGAGTGTTATAATAACATTACAATTGAGTAAAGTTGAGACCTCACTAATACAGAATGCTATAATAACATTTTCTTTACATGAATTTCAGAAAGAATGTAAGAAGAATGTCACATTAGCGTTACAGTTCATGCAATGTTGCAACATTAGGTTCTAAATACATGTTTGTGTGCCATAAAAATAATATAACAAGAACCAAAGCAGAACTAAACAGAACGTTGCTGCAATATTATAATAACGTCACATCTTTGCTTAGGTTTGTGCCCCTACCATTGGCAGTCTTAAGGCCTGTTTCCACTGAACGACATTATGCTAAAGACCATGAACAATTCACAAATCTTTTGTGGTCATTAGTCAAATCGTTATTTGGAAACACAAAACCGGTGGTAAAGACATTTGTGAACGACTGCAAACAGCATATGTGATCGACTAAAGTGAATGATTCACCAAGGACCAAATATCTAACCTGTTTAATATTTCTAGACGACAAATGCTAATGAATATCTCCAAGAGCAATTAAAAGCAATTAAATCTATTATTCCCTGGATTTTCTAAACTCTGTTATTTGAAAAAGTCGTCCAGATTGTGCAAGAATCGTTCAGATATCAGTATTTTAGTCATTCAGTTGAAACAAGAAATTGTTGGGTTTTTTTTTAAAGGTTTTATTGGTAATAATCTTCAAGGTTTCCCTTGGTTTTCAGAGTGATTACAGTAACAGTAAATATATACATACAATCAATATAATGCTATGATAATCAAGCATTGCATAGAAGACACTGACATTGGAACCACACCATAATAATGGAGACTGGATAATAACATAGTCTATTTGACAATTAATGGACAATTTGAAAATATGGTCAAATTACATTTTGCAGCAAGTCAAGGTATTTCGAATACAAATGTTTTACTTTACAGCTAAAAAAGTATGCTGTTTCACAGTTCTGAATGTCCCTTTCCAATTTATACCAGAGTAAAGTACCTCTATAATATGGACTGTTTTTGAAATGTGTTCCAATGCGTGTCGGGACTATAAATGTTTTCTTCTCAGCTGCACACGTTAAGCGGCTAGGGCCAGTATTGTGCCTTTCGGAACGACTAGAATGAGCAAAGATTTTCATTTTTCTCAGTCATTCATGGTTCATGGAACTATCCACGAAAGTCGATCAGTGGAAACCCGGCTTAACAGGTCCTGGTGGAAAAACCATAAAAGGACCCCCTTGACCGTGACCCTTAAGCCCCACTCGCCGTGGCGTCGTAGAGCTCTGCGATCTGTGAACGTTGGCAATGTTGCATTATCGTAGTCCTCTGCGATGTAATCCCTTGCGAAATTATTCAACATGTTTAATATTTTCGTAGAGATCCTGGGAGATTCAGGAGGAGATTGCTTACGAAAATGATCGCAATGGACCTCAATTCTTAGTGTGAATGCTATACGATAATTATCCCTAGCCTGCGATCATTTTCTCTCCCGTGAGATTATTATCGTAGGAATGAGACAGAATTTTCTCTGGGGTCTGCGATGGGAACGTTCACCACAGCGAGTGGGGCTCCAGCCAGGTAGGAAACCAACACCTGAAGCTACATCTGGCGACTCGTCGTGGGGTATATTTCACTACGATTCACTTAAAATCGAAAGGATGGAAAATCATTATTACTGAACCTTATCCATTGATTACTTCATATTAAAGCATAGATTATTGTCCTAGTTAATAGCTTAATTCTAAATACAAAAACGTTGTAGTTCTTTCTCAGATCGTAATGGAAAATTGCAAACGGCCAATAGGGTTCACAAGTCAGTGAAAAGTTTTTGTGGAGCGGGATCGTACGAGTTGGAGGTCCAATGACAGGAGTGGAGATGAGGGGAGGACGGACCCAGTGAAAGCACCCAACAAGGGTTCTGCCTCAAGGTTTTTGGTCAGTGAAAGTTTTCATGGACGCGTGGATAAGAAAAGGTATGCGCGAAATGTTTTGGTCAGCTTTCCTGTGGGGGAATTTTCTTATAGGAGGGTCCAATATCAAGAGCGGAGGCGGGAATACAACCCCATGAAACTATCATTTTATGCAAATTGTAAATGGCACATTATATATGTATATATATATGTGTGTGTGTGTGTATATATATATAAATAAATAAATAAATATATATATATGTATATATATATATATATATATATATATATATATATATATATACTACTCTGTTACACATATACACATAATACACACAGATGTCACGTCATACTTGTAGCCCCGCCATGTGTAGACTTCCCGGTAAAGTACGCCCATTATCGCCTATGGAGATTACAAAAACAAGATGTTGTGTTTTATGTAGACATTGGCCAACGAAAATGCTGAGCTTTCCCCCACCGGGTTCACGACAAGGGATTCCCGACCCTTTCCCTCCGATCACTTTCTCCATGCCAGTGAGATATATAGTCTAATTTCATATAATTATTTTGTTATTCTATAAAAGCAAAATAACGTTATGAATTGAACAACTTACATCCGATTTGAATAGCTTATAAATGATGTAAGTGTTCTACAAGAAAACATGTCAAAAATACCCCTTTTCCAAAAGATTAACATAAATATTATTGTCAAAAGCAATGTTCTGTTAGAATTTGAAAAAAAGTTGTTAACTAACTGCAGAAATATGTTCTATGAGTCAGATTTTAGTAATTGGTAGAGTATATGAACCATGAAAATGAACTTCAATTTCACATAAATTAAATTATTTTGGTGGGTCACCAAAATTGAACAGGTCGAAGTTTGAATGTATTTAATGAAGTTTCACCCATTCTGCATGGTCCATATTTTACCATGAACATAAGTTATGGCCATAGACCACATTTCAATACATGTAGTTTTAGAATTCATCCAACCACGAATAGTCAATTTCTTGAGTTTTACCTGCAGGTTAGCATTGATCAGGGTGCATGCTGGGTAATATGTCGACAACTCACAAGGCTTAGGTATAGGAAATTTCATTAATCATATTATTGTTTGTAGATTGACACGAGAAAAAATTAGAGATGTTTATTTTCTAAATTTGTATCCATATACATTACATATTTTTCCAGTTGTTTGGAAATTCAATTATCATAGCTGGATATATTATTACGATTTTTCATTTATTATATATAGTTTTCCAAGGAATTTTGTCAACAAAATTAATCAAAATTAGCCTGCATGTGCCTAAAATACAGGTAAATAAGCTCTCCGTGGTAGGGAGAATTAGCAAAGTTTGACCTTGTATTCCATTTGGCTGCCTTTGAATTTCTAGGAAACCTTGCACATATAACTAGAGAATGAATATTTTCAAATGATATTCTTTGAACAAAGTTTAGACATCAAGAACTAATAATGCTAGGGATATGTCAAGAATACTCCAAACATGGACGTAGTTATGAGACGTCGATATTTGGTCTATTTTATGTGTTTTTAAGGGAAATCCCCAAATTTGTGACGTCACAAGGACTCTAATTAGAAATCCCCAGCTTTTAATAAAAGGGAATCCCCAGCTCTCAAAATGGAAAAGAGTTCCATCTTCAGACCAAAATATCTATGTTAGATCCCATACTCACCATTATCACTTGCATTCTTTACTCTCCTAAAGCATATTAGATTAATGACTGACAAGAATGGCTTTAAGATGGCAGTAAAACAGTGGCTGAGAAGTATATAGTTTTTACATCATCCTCTCATGCATAATCTCATGCTGAGAAAGAAATTATTGTTGGACTTATGACACTATTCGAATGTTGTATATTGCATATTATGAATGATATGTTTCATAAACTTTATGTATCTGTAGTGATGACTCATAAACTCATGAGGCTGCTGCACCACTATGTTTTGCTACCTATAAACTCATGAGGCAGCAATTCCAAATCTATATCTCATATGTACTGTCAGACTTGCATTTTGTACTTACATGGAAGATCATCACTAATGATGAATGTAGTTGAATGAATAAAAAAAAAAAAAAAAAAAATTCATTCAATGTTCTGGGAATCCCCATTATTATGACATCATAGCAAGGACAGCACTGAAAGCCGAGAAGTTAGGGAATTCCCTAATCAAGTTTTCTTTCTTGAATTTTTGTCTATTATCTTAATACTTTGTCTATTTTTCGTTTGAAACATTTTTATAATACAGAACAGAAGTGAAATACACAAAAAATGGAAACTTTTTGGGAAATTTTATCAACTTCTTCACGCGTCACACATGATCTTCCAGAGGTTAGATGAATAAAGATACAATAATATAGTATAGTAATATAAGATGAATTTTACATGATTGAGGAGCAAAGAATATGCAAGGAACCCTTTAACTATGGGATCTTTTTGTTAATGTGTGTATTGAATAATTAAGATAAATTTGATCTTCCAGATATTACAGGTAAAGGCCTGTTTCCACCGAACGACATTATGCTAACGACCATGAACGATTCACAAATCTTTTATGGTCGTTAGTAAAATCGTTCAGTGGAAACACAAAATCGGTGGTAAAGACAGTTCTGAACGACTGCAAATGACCTTTCTGAACAACTAAAGTGGAAGATTCACCAACGACCAAATATCTAACCTGTTTAATATTTCTGGACGACAAATGCCAACGATTTTTTCCAAGGGCAATTAAAAGCAATTAAATCTATTGTTCCCTGAATTTTTTTTTTTTTTTTTTTTTTTTTTTTTTTTTTTTTTTTTTTTTATTGTAACATCTCTTCATTATTACACGAAGTTCTTCCGATGAGTTGATGTGAAAAATGTACAATACATAATGATGAATATTGATGAACAATTGATCGGTGCCTATATACATATTTCAGCAACATTTCATAGAGTCATTTATATATTATAACAACAATTATCATATACTATTTTTAACTATTTCTAACCCCTGTCGTTTGAAAATGTCGTCCAGAATGTCCAAGAATCATCCAGAACACAATTTTTCAGTCGTTCAGTGGAAACAACTAATTCTTCATTTATAAACGATTTTTACACCCGACGATTTACTGACGATTACAATTTTTTACAGTCGTTTGTAGTTTCTATCTTTTCTCAATAACCCTGGAAACCCGGCTTTACAGTCATATATTACATTAGTGTTACATATTCATCATTTGGTATTCTAATAAGATTTTACTCTCCATGGTATGATAATCCATTCCCATCCTTAACTCATAATGCACACCTTTCTTTATAACACATTTTGGATGAAAGTATAGATATCAATATTAATATCTTTGTGAATCTCATATAGACGTTGTGCAGATGACGTCACATCCTCAAAATTAGGTTGGCCGCCATATTGGTGATCAATCTATTATCAATAGTATTCTCAATTCAGAACATTTAGAACAAATATTTGTGCTCCATTTAATTGAAACAAAGTCTTTCAATCATAATCAACTATTTTCATCCTTTAGAATTTAGAATTTAGAATTTATTTCACATGCCCATGGTCATGATCACCACGTGGTGATCACCAAAAAGTGATCACGTGACCATGTCTGCACAAGGTCTATAGATAAGCTAAATGATGTACTTGATAAAGGATTGGTTTACTTTACTAAAGCCTGACCCAACGTGGTTTAGGTGATCAATACCTTCGTCGTTATGGCTAACAATAGTAAGAAATTCATAGACGTTTATGACTAAGGTGGGTTGGTCATAGTCTACTTATTGACAGATGACAAGTTGTTTATATATTAAGTAATGATCACTTTAATTTGTTTAACAAAGTTAAGCACTCATGACTAACCTTTTGTAACATGAGATAATACGGATACACATATATACCTCTTATTGTGCAGAGTAGTTATCCACACGCAAAAGACACTGGCATGAATTAAAGCCATCCCAGCCAAGGTTATGACATGGCAGATCGTCCTAATATATATTCATCCTTCTTATTTTCACGTCTGCTATAAGATATTGTTATACTGGAAGAACACATGTAACATTTATATCTTTGTCTTGTGTACTGACGCGGGTGGCCAGTCCATGTTTTGTAGGCACTACGGCATGAGCTTTAGAAGCACACGTGCAAGCCATGTTTCACTTTGTCAATGGTGGAATGGGGGAGGAGTCATGGTGTGACGTACCACTCTAAAAGAGTGTGTTCCGCTCTCGGTCAGTCAGAGTTCGCTGTAACACTGTGTGAGTAACATCCTGGAAAGGTTGGACCTTTAACCTGCAGTCTTGGTTCTGGATAGAGGCATAGAAATCGTGTAAGAGCGCGGGAGCGTTGACTGAATGTGTTTGAGGGGATTCTTACCTCGGGACTGATCATGGTCAATCAAGTTCTTGTCACAAAGCGACTATACACTGGATAATAAAGAAACAATATCCTTTCACACGAGTGTTCATGTCTTACATGATGTGGGAACTATAATTATGTATTGGACGACAGCAGGCGACGAGGAGGAGACTGCGTACGGAGCTAGTTATTATCTATAAACTAATTACGACATTTACGCACCCTACAAATAACAGATAATTAACCTCTATAGTTCACTTGTTTGATAGCCGTACGCGTTACCACGACGTGATATGGAATAACTCATAAAATGATCATTTCTAAAATTATGTCAGAATAGTTTATTGTAACAATATGAATTTTGGATTGATTAATATTTGCATAACTATCCCATTCTAAATGTTTAGAATTGTAAAAGATTATACATTGATCCGATATGGGAGCCAGGCCATTTTGGGGGATATGAAATCATCTGCGCAACGTCTATAGAAAAAAATAGACGTTTTCTGTTGACCGAAATTCCTGTACTTTCACAATCTCAGGAAGATTTAACCACCAGAGTGACCCTCCAACTCACCGATCGGTGTAGGTTCGTCTGATAAGCATTCGGAAGGAGAAACGCTCTTATCAATGACTAAAGTGCCATGGGGTCTCAAATAATGCGCGAAACTTCATATACATTTATACATATGACTGATATAAGATGGAGCTTTTTCAAATTCAGTATTTTTCTGTTTTCGATGACCATACTGGGGAATGTGTGAGGAAGGTAGGGGGGGAGGATTCCTTTTTTTAATTGGTTGAACTATAATAAAAAAAATTATAAGTTTTATTTTGTAATAATGTCAGGGGTTTTCAGTGTATTACAATATTTACAAGATATCATAGGAGGGCATGCGTCAAGAAAGTATCTAAAATAAAATGCTTCTGTTCTAAGCTAGGATAAACATTTTATGTGAATTTAAAAACCAAATATTGGTTAAGTGCCCTATACGTTCTTGCCCGTTAATGCTGTAGGGGCTCCTGGAGTGGTGACATGGAAGGTGGGACTGTAGGTAGGAGGGGGGTGGGGGGCAGGGTGAGGGGGGGTTAGGTACTGTGGGACGCTCGTCGGCCGCTCGTCCCAGCCTTATCTCCCCCCCCCCCTCCCCTCGATCATCGTGTTTACCTGGACTTGCCAACCGCCAACACTCGCACCTAGACTTGTCCTATGCCCTGTGATAAGAGATAAATTATGGTTTGTTAATTAGATAAATGTAGCACGAGGTACCACAAAATAAAATAAAATGAAAGACTATATTATTATTAAACTAAGATTTTAGTGTTACTTCTTCTACTAAGCCAGACTGATAACACTTGTCAAAATGTAATGAATAAAGGAAATAATTTCAAATTTGGCATAAGGGTAGGGGAAGTAATGCTCTGTCCATTTCAATTTTTTCCACATTTTTCCTGTGTAAAATAAATTTTCTAGAATTTATAAAATTTGACCTACTAAGGCTAATGATTGAATCAAAACTTTTTACATTCAAAAATGTTTATAAAATACAAGCCTTACATTTAAAGACACTATTTATATATCAATAACAAGATCTATACCATTGTTACAAGATTCTTCAAACTTTTATAGTTAAAAAGTTATAGGTAGTTTGATATGGCCAATTTACATGTGCTCAAAGAGAGAAACCCCCCAAGCTTGTCTGGCTAGCCCTGCTTTGGGTGAGTTCCACACTAGGTGGCGTGGTCCGGAAAATCATTTATTGGGAACAAGGCCTTCATTGGAGAGTTCACTGCGCAGATTCATAAAAATGGTGTTTATATATATATATATATATATATATATATATATATATATATATATATATATATATATATAATGCCTAATAACATGTATTGTCTCTCTAGGCGGGTGGCCCGTCTAGCGTCCAAAGGGCGGCGGTCGGAGGACGGCCCCACACACGGCCCACAGGCTGTCACCTCTCACGGGGGACCTCTCAGGTGGGAAACTAGGCCGGCAGACAGGTACCAACCGGAACACCTGACGACCAACACCTGAGATCAGCCTCTCCGGGCCCGGCCTGGTCGGTGATTAATGAAGACTTTGTATGTCGGCGGGTGGGGGATGAGAAAGGCCACATGTGTATTGGGGGCAGGGACAAAGTGACTTCCTATTTGTCAAAATACTTTTTTTTAATATTAAATAAAACTCATAAATAGGCCTGGGTTTGATTATTAAAATCCATAAATAGATGTTGATTTATGGAGTAAAAGTGTGGTAGTCAGTTATACATTGAGGTAAGAGCGGTGTGTATGGGGAAATGTGTCCTCAGTCTAATCAGAAATAAACTTGACAAACTTGTGTTCGATTTAATTTTTGATTTCGTATATTTTGACACCCCCACCCCCTGCCCTCTTGTACATGGGCTGGTATGAGTAAATGGCAATCATACAACCGTGGACCCCCATTTTTCAGAATATTTCTACCCCCCCCCCCCACACACACACACCTATATCCTTTTGGTTCGCATACGTCATCAATTACAGTATAATAATGTAATTTTATAGTTTTAATTAAGCTTTTATACAGAACGAAGGATATTGTGTAGCATTATACAATTGCCTTCGTGTACTGTCGTAATGCTCTGATTCAAAAGACCTGGGTCTTGCTATCTGTTCATGTGGTTAAATCAGGTTGAATTAAACATAAAGTGTATTATGTCTGATTCCATGTAATCTATATATCAGCTCTTGTATACAGAGTATATATCTGGTAGTTCATTCAGAAGCACCGTTGATAATACACACGTATTTCCGATAGTACACTTGTGTAGATATAAATAATTAGCAATTTGATTATCGCAGCACTATCACGGCCATTTATTGCTAGTATCAATTCCCCATATCGCAATTTTTATCATGACCAATATAAACAAGGAAAGGGAAAGGATTCCCTATCAAAAAGATCACCTTGAATGATCATAAGACAAGCAATAGCAGATAAAATGTCATAATCGCTGGTATCAAGTATGAACTAGAGGAATGTGATAGAATTATCGCCAAATTATCGTCCTCGATGACTGCACTTAGCCAGATAGACCAAAGGAGATGATTAAGCATCAACCAATCTGAAGGGGAGAAAATAAAAACAGCTCACAGACACAACAATAAACATGTAATGATTAGATATTGTGCACACGATAATAAAGATACACGAGAGATGTGTGTATCTAATCCTTTCAAAGAAGTATTAGGTTGATAATGGGTTGTTTGAGATTGGAATATCGAATGGAAGTTATCTCCATATCATTAGATATATGAAAAACAGCTAATATGATACAAATATCACCAAAAGTGAGTCTTTTCCAAAGGAAGGCTTTAAAATAAATGGTCGAAATGATATATCCTTCGACAACTTAATTTCATTTTTATAATCTTACGTCTTATGATAGAAAAATATAATATCCAAAATGAAAATAGGCATTGATTTTTTTTATCATTGATTTCGACAATACTTTCTGCAATTATTATATTTTGTTGAACCGAATGTAACATATGAGCAAATTTTTGCAATTGATATTGGGTTTATTTCTTACGTTTTTATGTCCGAATCTGTCAATTCAAACCTGCAGTCGCACGCAATATGTGAAATTAGGAGTCCCTGGTATAGGGGGCCATTACACGTATGATGGGACATTAATTTGTTAATTGAGTTTAATGGAGAGACACTGGCGGCAGGGAGGCTAACCACCACGTGGTCATCCCCTGCGGCCTGGCGAGTGGGCCACTCAAGCAGAGCGGCCCTGGAGGTAGCACAGCGCGGACGTGCATCTCTTCTCTCTGAGCAGCTCACCATGGGCGACAAAGAAGAACACTTTAACTTTGAAGCCTGGGCTTCTAAGTTCAAGCTCAACAGAACGACTACGGCAGCGTTGAGGAAGGAGGATTTTAAGGATGCTGAGATCCTCCAGCTCATGACAAAACGGGACATAAACCGCTTGGGCATCACAGCAGGGCAGGCCAGGGCGCTGAGATGCGGCCTAAGTGCGCTCAACAACCCCATAAGCTTAGGGGACAGTGACGATGAGGATACGGTGCAGCAGGACCAACCAGGACCAGAGAAAACGCAGGACAAGGAGGCAGACAAGGAGGATGATAGTCACGGCACAGGTGAAGCTTTTGACAAGTTCCTGAGGGGGGAGGACTCGCAGCTGGGGAGGCGGATCGGTGAAGAGTCAGGCGGAGCCAGCGGTGGGGCAGCGGCCAGTTTTTCTGCTCACCACTTCGACCCACGCATGACACTCACTGTGAAGGCTAACAAACGTAAGGTACATCATATCCAGGCCTTCCTCCAGGCAGAGGCTAGGGAGAGAGTGGCCAAACGGATTAAGGCCCAGGAAGTCGGGAAAATATATATCTCAATAGATGAATGGGCAGCGGCAAACACTAGAATCATGGCTCACCTCCTGGAGGAGGGGGAACTGGCACGTTGTGATGTGGAGTTCTATTTAGCATACACAGCTAATGTCATGGATCTAGTGCCTAAGTATGACTGGATGAGTATACTGGAGTACGACCACAGGTACAGGGAACTCCAGGCCCAACACGAATTTCAGTGGGGGACAGATATTATGCATCTGGAGAACAGGATCCTTACCCCTCGCCGCCAAAACCCAGCCCAGCCAAACAGACCCAAACAAGGCTTAGACAGGAAATATAAGTCGGAGGAGGCGTGCAAGATATTTGCAACCAGGGGTACCTGCCCATTTGGAGCAGCTTGCCGTTTTAGCCATGAGAAGGGGGCAGAGGCCTCGGGACACCCAAAAAACGGTCAGTAGGTGGAGTGGCGGTGGGTACGCTCATCCCGGCGGCGTGGGAAAGGGAGCTCCCCCGTCAGGACCCCCACAGGGCGTACATCCTGGAGGGGGTCACTAATGGCTTTAGAATCACATCCCGGTCCTATGAAGGCCCACCGGTCCACGAGCGCAATTACCGGTCAGCGACGGGGCCCCAGTACCGACAAAGAGTGGAGGCACAGATCTGTGAGGAGCTCGCCAACGGTCGCTATGTAACGACTGACACTAGGCCCCTTATCATATCAGCACTAGGGGCGATCCCCAAGCCGGGAGGAACAGATGTCCGCCTCATCCATGACTGTAGTCGCCCTCCAGGGAGGGCGGTCAACGACCTAGCAGATGTGGACAGATTTAGTTACCAGTCAGTCCAGGACGCCACAGACCTAATTACACCAGGCAGTTTTATGGCCAAGGTCAACCTCAAGTCAGCCTACCGGTCAGTACGCATACACCGAGATGACCATCACCTGACGGGCCTGGCCTGGACGTTTGCGGGGGATGAATTCCCGACCTGGATTAGGACACACGTCTCCCGTTTGGCTGCTCTACTGCCCCTATTACCTTTAATCACCTGTCCCAAGCTGTCCGCCGCATGATGGCAGCTAGGGGACACCCAGGGGTGGTCGCATATCTAGATGACTTTTTAGTGATAGCAGATACATATACTCAGTGCATGGATACGATGAGTTGCCTGATGCAGCTCCTTAGGAAACTAGGCTTTGCAATTAATTACTCAAAAGTGGAAGGCCCGACACAATGCCTCACCTTCCTTGGCATCGAACTTGACAGTGTCCAGATGGTTCTGAGACTACCAGAAGAGAAAACATCACGCCTGCTGGCCCAGTTACGTGTGGTGGCGGCCCAACGTTCAATTTCTAAGAGGGACCTGCAACAGCTGACTGGGCGTTTAAACTGGGCAGCACAGGTGATCTACGGTGGCCGCCAACATATCCGACGTTTGATTGACAGGATCAACGCCCTCCATGCCCCTTCCCATCGCACCAGAATCAACAGGGACATCAGAGCGGATCTGCACTGGTGGATCAGCTTCCTGAGGATATTTAACGGTAGCAGGGCTATGTTGGATGCCCGACCTCGAGTCCCTGTGTGCCTGGATGCCTGCAGCGAGGGAGGAGGGGGTTATCACCAGGGAGAGTGGTTTCATGTCAGGTGGGCAGACTGGCCGGGGGTGAGTGAGAAACATATCAACCATAAGGAGGCCCTCACCCTAGAGCCTGCAGTCAATCTCTGGGCACCACAATGGCGTAATCATAAAGTGATAATCCACTCAGATAACCAAGCAGCAGTGGCCATGATAAACAAGGGCACAACCAAAGATAAACTCGTGATGGAATCATTGAGAAGGGTTTTCTGGATCTCGGCCATATATAATTTCAGACTGTCAGCAGTTTACTACCCAGGGCGCCATAATAACCTAGCAGACGCCGCCTCTCGCCTACATGAGCCGGGCCAACTCCAGAGACTCATGCATTGTCTCAACCACACAATAGTAAATCCGTATTCATTACCCCTTCTTCTCACAACCCATAGGGTCGCTAGCAGCAGCGTTGGACAAAGAAGTGGCAGTTCTCATGGGCCAGGCACTGGCCCCCTCAACTCAAAGGGCGTATGCAGCTCACAGGAAGGCCTACCTGGCTTTCTGCAAACGGCTGGGAGCCAGGCCTGTCCCTGCATCTCTCGTCACGATAAGGAGATATGCAGCATTCATGGCACGACGGCTCCAGTACAGGTCAGTGAAAATATACCTCAACATAGTACGTCTCATGCACCTGGAGCGTGGATTCCCAAACCCCATGGAGGGGGATTATATCCTGTCATCGGTCCTCAAGGGGATCAGACGACAGCTGGGAGACCGGGTTCAAAGGAAAATGCCTATTACCCCCGACCTGTTGTTGCTCCTCAGAAGGAGCTTAAACTTGATGGACCCGGCAGATGCGGCGGTATGGGGGGCAGCATTGATGATGTTTTTTGGCATGCTAAGGAGGGGCAACGTCCTGCCACCTTCCAAAGCTTTGTTCAATGCCACACAACACCTTCGGAGACGGGATATAACATTCCGACCAACAGGCCTGGAGGTCTCTATCCGCTGGTCAAAGACAAACCAGTTCAAGATCGCCCTGCCCTTACCCCGCCTCCCGGGCCACCCCCTGTGCCCAACCAATGCAGTCTTCAACTCATTCATCAACACACCATGTGCGCCCCTGGACGGTCCAGCGTTTGTGGTGCACGCTTCACCAGCCCCGCCCCCCCTGACTGCCCAAGTGTTTGTAAACAGGGTAAGGGCGCTCCTGACACCACATGTACAGGACCCTGCGGACATCGGGGGACACAGCTTCCGCAGGGGAGGAGCGTCCTGGGCCTTCTCGGCAGGAGTCCCTATAGATACCATCCGCCAGATGGCTGGCTGGGCGAGCAATGCGTACACCCTCTATGTCCTGGATGACCGTCAGGGCCTGGAGAAGGCTACATCATCGATGGCTGAGGCCATCCCCCCTTAACTACCCCTACCTTTTAGGGTTTGGACTTATCAACAGGCGCGCACATAGACTTAATACCGGACTCACCCAGTTTATATTATTCATTACCTTATGTTACCTTAGCGTTTAACCCTTCATGTACTCTCTTATGATTACTTGCAACTTATACCTAGCGCGCGCATACCTATGTTTATCTTAAATAAACTTGTATCTCCATTTCAGTGTCGTACTCATTAAGGGACATTAATTTGTTAATTGAGTTTAATGGAGAGACACTGGCGGCAGGGAGGCTAACCACCACGTGGTCATCCCCTGCGGCCTGGCGAGTGGGCCACTCAAGCAGAGCGGCCCTGGAGGTAGCACAGCGCGGACGTGCATCTCTTCTCCACCTCCTCCACGCCTCCCCCCTGTCTGACAGCCCTACTAGGCAGGGTAGGGACTTATCAACAGGCGCGCACATAGACTTAATACCGGACTCACCCAGTTTATATTATTCATTACCTTATGTTACCTTAGCGTTTAACCCTTCATGTACTCTCTTATGATTACTTGCAACTTATACCTAGCGCGCGCATACCTATGTTTATCTTAAATAAACTTGTATCTCCATTTCAGTGTCGTACTCATTAAAATGCAGCAACCCCCCCCCCTCCAGCCTCCTCACATCCAGCCTCTCTACCACCGGCTGTTGTGTGTAGGACCCTGCCTATGGGACCCTGCACATTAAAGAACACCTGCCTCGGTAAATGTGTAGGGGTATGGTCTCTATCTTCTCATAGATTCGTTCATTCCATAGACACGATCATCAATGACAGAATTGTCAAACCTTGTTCTCGCCGTGATATGACCTTAGATGTTGCTACAGCGTTAAACCCCAATAACCAACCAACCAACCCAGCCTCTCTCAAACTACCATCGTTCACACTATCCAGAATCCCCCTATACCAGCCTTACCAAACGGCTGTGCCCACACATGTACCCCTATTTCACCCCTAGTAGTATATCCCAGAACCTACCCATCATATGTGCATTACTATAACTCAAAATTTAGTGGACTTTAAGTTAGTGAAATATGCTGAAGCATAAACGAAGACATTAAGTGAGAAGAAACAATGTCAAAGTGGAAATAAGGGTGTGAGTCAGGATTTTGAAAAGTGGGTAGGGGCGTCATTTTTATTACTTTTAGGCCGAAATTTATACAATTTATATAAATTTGCCCCCCTCCCGCACAGATTGAGTGCACTGAAATTAACAATACTCAGCTATTCTTTCTTGTTATACCAGGTGAAAATTCTTCATGTGTATAGGTATACCATCAACTTCAGCCCGCTAAATCTAGAGTAGCAATGTACCCCTGCATGGACTGGTACCAATGTCATGGTGTGGGTGGGTGGGGGAGACAGGGGTAGATAGCAGTGTTGGTGCATGGTGGACACTGTGTCGTGGATGTGTGGGTACAAGAAGCCTTGGTGATCCCGGCTGGAGGGACGTACTGCCTGACCAGTGGTGGGTTTAGGGGGTGGGGGTTTCTAGCCAAATACATAATCTTTAATATGCACATGTGAAATTCTTGGACACGAATGGTCTGGCGGAAAATTTTAAAATACCCCCTCCCCCCTTTTTTTCATTTGGTTTTAATCTTTGGATGTGCCCTTGCTGATGGTCAAGTTCAGGATTGAAGGGGAACTGAAATAGATTTGAAAAGAGGTGGAGGATTGAGAGACAGGGGGCGAGGGGAAAGATTAAAATACGCCTTATGATTTATTTCTTCACTATATACATGGGTATCTTTTTTAAGGGTGTTTATTACAAATATCCATCAGGGTCTCCTCTGTTTTTAGGAGTATTACAAGAGGTTACATTATATTTGTACGAGTAAGGTGCATTATAAACAATCGTTATTGAGAGAACATAATTATATAGATCTGCGTCTCCTCTCGCCAGGAGCACTGGATGCCTCATGACCCCCCCCCCCCCCCCCACCCCCACCCCCAATACACACACCCCTTAGGTCCACAGACTGCACGGTATATATTAGTTTGATTGGAAAACCCACCATCCTGGGTCCACCACACGGTGATTCCCATGTCTACGTGTACGCCACAGTCGACCCCCAAAGGTCAATGCCTTATCATAATCCACGTTCCGCCCCCTCCCCCCTCCCCGCCCATTGTGGACCGTGGATCCACGGCCCAAACGGCGGCCCGGCAACCTGGATATTACATGGGTGGGCGGGTGGGAGGAGGGCCGGCCTAGAGCGAGCCTAAAGTCAGTGATCCAACCGGCCACCATCAGCCTAGACTAGGCGGCCCTCAGCCTATAGGCTCAGACTGTGCGGAGAAGCCAAGCCCGTCGGACGTTGCATGACTATAGACATTAGATTATATATGACGGCGGTGTGTGTACGTAAAATAACGCCCCCTCACTCTATACCCAGACACCAGGGCCACTAAAAACGGCTGATATCAGAACAGCGCTCCGAGATAGTAGAACTCCACCGCCATCCATCCATACAGGCAATCGGCCGACGACTTGGGGATATCAGCGACGGCCAGCTATCAGGATCCCAATAATTAGGGTGAGTATATCATGTTGCTCTTATCGCTGGTTCTCCTGGGCAGAACATTATTATCTTTTCCCCCGGCGTTACGGCCGACGGCCATATAATGTGAGGTGGAGGAGGGAGTGTACTGGAGGGCCACCCTGGAGTATATCTCTGTATATGTCTGCCCCCTGCGTCCCCCCTGCGTCCCCCCTGCGTCCCTCGGGCTTATCGACCCCCTAGTCCCCGGGACGCAGCGTCCTATCAGCGTCTCCGCCCGCCCTGGAGCACAAGAAACGTTTAGTCCGACTCGGAGCGGAATAAGAAGTACTTCTTGTGAGTCTCCCCCGTCCCCGTCGGCGCTATGGAGGGAGCAGTTCGTGTACTGACGACGGTCAGGACCCCCCGCAGGACTCCGTGTAGGGGCCCACCATTAAGTACGTATTCACATATTCATAATTTTCAGATCCCCCTCACCTTCCTTTGGGCTTAATTGGTAGGCCTACGCATTGGATTTGTACAGGTACCTACACATATTTTCAAAATGTTCGCCCCCTCCCCTTGGTATGTAATGGGAGGCCCTGTATATGTGCATCCGAGTCGGGCCGGGGAGTTTTTCCCCGCCGCCCCATCGTCGCGCGTTTCCGGACGCCGACGTCGGCGTCTGGACGGACGCGGAGGTCCATGGAGGGACGCGCAAGGCGAGTGGTGGGTGTCCGGGGGGCAGGGGGTCATCCGTTAATTACGTTCTGACTTCTGGATCCCCATCACCCCCTTAGCCTAAGAGATGCATTAGATATGTAGGGAGAATAACGTACATTTCCAATAATTTCGGAACTCTCCCCTTACTGAGTATGGTTATTCAGTGGATGCCCGCTATAGGATACTCCCGGCGCGGGAGAGGCGGGAATAGTATAGCATGTTGGATATTCTAGGCGCCCTTCCCCCTAGTTTTGGCAAAATGATATCAGTTTTTCTAATGTAAAATTCTTGGACCCGGAGGGCCTTCTGGAAATTTTTACAACTGCCCCCCTTTCCTTTTGAAAATCCCTGGACCCGCCCCAGAGTGAAATATTGGTATCAAGTACACTTATACTTCCAGTCGCGGATTTAGAGGGGGCGTAGGGTGTAGGGCGGCCCCACTCCTTATTTTTGTGGTCAAATTTAGATTTTTTTTCGATGTAAAATTCTGGGAAAAGGGGGCGCCCGTCCACTTTTATTAGCGCGCCCCAACCTTTTCAAAAGGCTGGACCTGTCACTGGCTTCTCTCTGAAAATCATTTTAAAAATCATTTTAAGTATGCTATTACCATTAACTTATAAAACTAAGACACAGGACCTGTCCTGAATGTTTTCGCTTTCGAAAAAACAAAAGCATGTAATCGCTACACGCTTGCCCCGCCGTGTGTGCACGGCCCGTGGCCTCCTCCCCCCATGCCGGGACCGTCCCCTGGTCGGGGGCCGGCCGTCACCACTGTCCACCCCGTCCCCTGGTCGGGGGCCGGCCGTCACCGCTGTCCACCCCCGGTGTCCACCCCGTCCACCGTCTCCAGTCCACCGACCCCCGTCCTAAGCGCCCAACGTCCCATGATCCGCGACCGTCGCCAACTGCCTTTCCTGTTCAGTGTCCAGGAGGGGTTCCTGGGTGTCTGGAACCCCTATTGATTCCCCAAAAAATATAAGAAAAATTGTTAGAATTTATGGGAAAATCTTTGGTCGGAACCCCTTAAAATCTATCAGAATCTACACAATCTACTTAGAACCCCTTTCATATATTGCTACCCCGGTGACTTATCATTTTCTATGTTTCAATTGTTTTCATTTGGGTCTCAAAGGCTCGGCTTGTCCGATCTTCCGCCATTTCCTATACTTTCTGACTAAACCCTAATTCTGTTGTATAAAGTTGTCTTTTTGTTTATAAAGCAAAATTTATTTTCCGGAAGCATCGGAAATAATTTTGACAAATGTACCCGCAGGAATACCTTGGAATGATTTTTGATATGAATAAACCATAACCAGGTACGCTAGAAATAAGATTCGGTCCGTTTAAATTTGGCGGCAGACTCATCATTTGGTGGCCTCCCCTCACCCTCCGCCCTGCCTACGTACTTCCCATACTGTACATCCTCAAAGACCGCGAGATACCCCCCCCCCCCCCCCCCCACACACACACACAGGAGTAGCCCCCAGACCTAGGGGGGCACTGACTCTTTGAAGGTTACTACCCACTGCCCCGGGCCCACTGCACAAACTATATATACCGTCCCTGCTTTTCATGTCTGACCGTTCCTGAATTTTGGTTGACTGCTCCTTGACTGCTCCTTTTTGGGGAATATAGATTACCAAGCCCCCACCCCTCCCCGGCACACCCCGCAAAAAACCCTTGCATTGTGGAAATTAATAGACAAAAAGATTGTAAAGTACTGATACAAATTCTGATAATATTTGCAATATATTCTTTAGTGAAATAAAGTAAGAGAAGACAACTCTCATGTTATTGTGCCTGTTATTGTTCTACATACAGGCGCATGCTACCGTCCCCAATTTTTGCCTTATACAAGGGACTGACTGCCCCTAATTTTTGACATTTACTGCCTCCATTTCACGGGTCTGTTTTGGCAGTGGGTCCCCTTTAAGACTTGAGTACCCCCCCCCCCCCATGTACAGGAGTAACCCCCAGGGTTTATCTCGGCCGTCAGACCATCTGGAGTTGATCCCCAGAGTCTATGGATCCTCACACTTAGAGACGAGTCCCCCCCCTCACATCCCCACACCCTACCTCCCCTCCTCCTCCTCCTCCTCCTCCTCCTCCTGCCCATCCAATACCCACAGCACAGATCTCCGGACTCCGGAGTTTATAATCCACTTCGCCCATTGCAGAAATGGATTATATCGTGCGAAACTGAAGTTTTCAATGTTTCAATTATTTAAATTGAAGAGATCTTTTCGAGCTTTTTATATTTTTGTAGTACAAGATAAAACTAAGGTTTTACAGGAAAAAAAAGAGATGGAAGAGGCAACATTATAATCATATGAAAGTTTAATTATAACAACATCATTTTTAGAATATTTGAAATCGCTATTTTATACAAATATGATGCGTTTGATGCCAAAAAAACATTACGGTTAGCAAATAAGCTGAGGCGAGATCAGAGGTTCCAATTTAAGATAAGGGGTTTCCAAGTAAATTGAATTTTGTTGCATCTATGCTTTACCACAATATTTCTATTTAAAGACTGAGTATTTTACTTGTATTTTGGGGAATGAAAGTGATTCGAACCACCCAACAGCTCCTCACCCCCCCTTCCCCTCTTTGGCCACTGCAAGCATCTAATCTAAGCCCGAAAAGGTTCAAAATTCAGTTCATACTTCAGCCCATGAGAATAGCAATAGATCTGATTTTTTTTTGAAAATGTGTGTACGTATACTACATGGAAGGTCCTTTGTTGCATAATAGACAAAACAAAGGGCACTTTGTTACACCCTTAAGCCCCATTCGCCTGGGAAGTTTTTGGACAATATTTTCGTGGTTTACATAGAACCCATCTATGTATGAAGCTATGCGGTAATTGAGTACAATTGATCGTTTTTTTTATGCTTGCGATTTTAAGATCGCATTGAATAATTGCCCAGCGCGAATGGGGCTTCACCGGTATGTTTTCATGGTTGTGTGACGCCCCCTCCCCCCTTTGGCCACTGCAAGCATCTAATCTAAGCCCGAAAAGGATCAAAATTCAGTTCATACTTCAGCCCATGAGGATGGCAATGGGTCTGGATTTTTTTTTATTTTGTTGTTGTTGAAAAAGTGTGCACGTACTACATGGAGGGCCCCTTACCGATCTGTTTTCATCATAGAACTGGAGCCTTCTACAGTTCCATGGTTTTCATGGTTGTCTAACGGGACCCCCCCCCCCCCCTCGGGCCCCCAGTCATTGATTCCCCGGCCCCGGCCCTGGAGTAGTGGCCGTGGAGTATACGGGTGTTTATCCACGCCCTGACCGACCCATCTATCACCAGACCTTTTTTTATCATGCCTTATAAATGTACCCCTACGACTGGCGGAGTGGGCCATCCAGGGTTGTCTCATTTAGTGCAGGAGGAAATGGTCAAATAGTGAGGTGCCTTTTACCCTGTGTGTTCTGTGATGATCTCCGGGGGTCATTCAGGCCTCCCAGAAGTCAAATATACACTGTGGGCCTGCTTCTGGTGGTTAAATGGGAGCATCTGCTTGTATGGAATACATGTGTACTACATTATAGCGTGTGTTACTAGAATACTAATAACAATATTGAATACTTTGGTTATACTTTGCTTCAATTCTTTGTATTAAATTGCTTTTCCGATGTCGGATTCTTTATTCTTTGTGAACATTTTTCTTTGTGAAACAATAGAGAGAGCATTATTTTCTGTAAAATAAACAAAACAAACAGAGTGAACATTTTTCTTTTAAAAAAGAAAAAGAAAGTTACAAGAATACAATAGGCAAAAGCTTAATTCATTTTAAAGAAAATTGGAATCCTTTTGATCCTAAACTAAAGACTTGAATTATATAGAATGATATAGAATTACATTATAACCGAAGCCATTGTTATTAAATGTATGCATGTATATATGTGGGAAAGAAAATCGTCGTTCTTTCATCTTTAAGAATAAACTCACGTATATAAGAACACACATATTCATGTCGTGCTAGAAGGTAAAGGTCCTGGTAAATTAAAGGTGCGCCGTCCATGGGAGGTTTAACAGGTGAGATGTAGACGTCCCCCCTCCACACACACACCTCTAAACCCCCCCTCCACCCCTCTCCTCCCAACACCTCATCCTCCGTCCACCCCCTCCCCTCCACTCACCCCTCTGACCCCCCTCCCCCCTACCACACTGAGAACAAACAATATGGCCGCCGTCACGTGCCCTTCACCACACAGCGTCCCGCCGTCCTCCAAGGACGAAATGTCACTACTAGATCCATAAAAAATGTCTTAATTAATGTCTGGTCCAATGAGGGCCAGGTGAGCTCAAACTGACCCCTTTAGATGATTTATTCGCGTTTTTATTTTATTATTTCTTTTTATCTGTACACATATATTTGTAATTTCTTCTGCCACACTGTTGCAAGCTTGTCCACTGTAAAACGATGTATATTTTTCTGGTCCTATTACTGCAAATATTTTACAGTATTAGGAATGTTACTGAAGTTCCTGGTTATTTGTTTTAATACACCATAAAAAGATTGGAAGTTCATATATAACTAGGCGTATGTTTAATGTATTTAGGCCCTCCAATAAATGTGTATCATTTATACTTATATGTGCATGAGACACAATCACTTTATTCCAATTCCCTAAATAGTCTCACTTTCTTCACAATTATCTTGACTGACCAACTTTCCGATAATATCTTGCCCCAGATTCCAATGGTAGTTTATTATCAATCACATAATATCAGCGTTTACTGATTATCCCGATTACGAATTTTGTTATCATTACTGATTGCAGGTATAAACATTAAAGATACAGTCACTATCGCTCTTTTACCGACAACCATGGGAATTTCTCGAATGGCCACAAAACCTTGATTGAGGTAAACGCCTCCAGTGATAAACGTGGAATGATTCGAGGATGTTTTAGCGGTTTTATGGGATTTATAGGGGGTGTTGTAGAGTTATTTATGGTTCACTTAGTGCCATTTGTTTCCCGACCCATTGTAAACATTACGTGCCCGGTGCGCCGTCAAGATGTGTATTCTATTAAAGTGAAATAATGTGTATTGCCCGTGCCCTGTTTGCCCACAAGAATTATATGTATACTGGTCTGAGGGGTATGTGCTGTGGGGGTGTTTCACACTGGTCCTAAACTCTAAAGCCTGATATTTTAAATGAGATATTTTGACTGAATTTTGAGATGGTGATACATGTACTTCAGACTCACTATCCTATGTTTCTGGCGTTAGTGAGGCCTATGCATTAAGTATAGTTTTTTTGTTTTTTTTTGTTTTTTTTACAGTTTTATTACATAATAGTCCATCAGGGTTTCCCCTGGTTTTCAGGATTATTACAAAAGTTGATGGATTTATATACAAATGATGACATAAACATGATATGATGATCTATTCAAACACAATAATAGATTATGACATACTAACATTGCGAGGAGGAGACACTGAAAACAATTATCTCAAAAATTACAGTAAGTCACGGTATGTATTATGTAGTCTTTTAACAATGTTTTTAAACATGAGTGCATTCTCACAGTATTGTGATCTAACATCCAATTCATCCCACAGTATAGTGCCTCTATAATAGGGACTATTGCGATATCGGGTATAGGGTAATGACTGTAAAAAATCATCTCTAAAATTTAAGATGTGAGAAACTCACTTATGATTCTTTGAAAGGCTTTTATTCAAAAAAATCTTCAAGGTTTCCCTTGGTTTTCAGAATTATTACAACGCTTGTATGTATTTACAATACATAGTACATGACATTCACATTCTACATTTTGTACAGTATAATATTTGGTACAGGTACAAAATGATGATAAAAATGTAGCACGAAGCATGTAGCCTTTGCGAGTGTAAAACTCGCCCATAGTGCGTCCAGCCCCACGCAGTTCACCCGGGGAGAGGTGGGTAAACAGCGGGGGTTTGGGCGCCTGGGGGGAACCTTAAGATCCGGAGTTTGGAGTCTGAGAGAAGCGGGGATAGCTTTTGATGTTGGATTCTGTGTTTATTTTTTCGACAGGTCCGGCGAGGGAAGACACTCCACAGGGCAGCTTTGAAGGCCTAGCCGGCGGCGGGGAAGTCCTGATCACTGGAGGAGGGGGTCTGTGGGCTACGGTACAGCAGGACAGGTGTGTGTTGTAGGGAGGGCCGTGACAATCCACACACAGCCTCACTCACACCCACAGCCCCGCGTCACTTCAACATCGCACCTTGGACCCTGGCGCGGTCCATACCTCACACACTCCTACAGCCCACACACACTCCCCTCACACCGCGCCGCACACACACTACACAGGAGGAGGCCCCGCGCGCGTACCTACACCTCCCACCATCCCGGCCACGTCCTCCGTCCACCGTCCGCTCCCAATACACTTCACAGGCCCCGCCGGGTTGTTCGATTGACCGCTCCGAGCGCGGCGCGTGCGGCAGGGTTTCTCCTACTACGGAGTACAGAGAAGTGTGAGCGGCGCGCGCCCCCTGAGCCCCCCCGAGGGTGGAGTGTAGGCGCCCCCCGAGCTGAGTGGAGAGCGGGGTATAAACACGGCCCCCAGCATGTCGACGGACACATCCCAGCCGGAGCAGCCCGGAGTGACAGTAGGAGCAGACAGCCCGGAGAGAAGCACCACCTCCAGTAGTACAGAGGGCCGGCCGAGCAGCAGACACCTCCAGCCTCCTCCTCCCCAGCACCCTGTAGCCGACTCCCCCGTCACCGTCCACGTTACTCCAGCAGGCCGCAGCGACCACCCGGACGGGTCTGTTAGTACGACCAGAGACATGGGGCCTCACAAGGATCACCACAGCAGCGACATGACCCCGCCCCACCACCCGGCCTCCACCAGCGCCGGCCCTGGAGGGGTGGTGGACCGGCACGGGTACGACGTCCCTGAACACCACTCTCAGCACCACCCGCACCATCACCTCCACCACCAGCAGCACACCCCGCCACCACCGCCGCCGACGATGAGCCCGCCGGCCGGAAGTGGACGCTCCAAGGACACTGAGGGTCTTCATCACGAGTCGTCGCCGCAGCGCCAGGCCGTCGCGCCGTCCCCGAGGGAAAACGGAAGTGGGACTACTCCTTCCGGGATCCCGACGCATGCGCTCAGCGTCGCGGCGCAGCAGCACCTGGTAGCTTCCGGTTATGGCGGTACCGGAAGTTCCGGTCCGCACCACCCCCACCACCACCACCCCTCCCAGGTGCACGGCGGGCCGCCGTTCGCTGGTACCGACGACGTCGAGTGGTACCTCTCCCACCTGGAGCGTCCCCAAGCCACCGCCGCCGTCCCCGTTTCCGGTTCCTCTCCAGCCCCCGCCGCCGTCGCGTCGCCGTCGCCTTCACAACAGCAGACCACCCTGGCCACCTTGACCAACACCCCGGTCTCCATGAGCGCGTCGTCGCCGCACGCCGACGGCGGAAGTCACAGCACGTCGTCGCCGACGTCACATCCGGTCTACCACCACGCGCACCACGTGACGTCACAGCAGCACGTGCCGTCACAGCAGCACGTGTACCACGCCCTCAGCCACGAGGAACCCAACGACCCCCACCACCCCCACCACCACCACCAGCCGTCCTCCAGCAGCCCCATCCCCACCACCTACCAGCTCACCCCGCAGCAGCAGCAGCAGCTCTACGGCACGCCGCCCGCAGCGCCCTCCAGCGGCAGCCCGACCCCCGGCGGGCCTCCCGCCGCCTCCCAGCACCCGTCGGCCTACACGTCGGCCATGGCCGCCTACTCCTTAGCCCCGCCGCCGTCCTCCCAGTCCCACGTCTACATGACGACGGGCGGCGCCTACCCCGTGTCCACCCCGCCGCCGCTGTCCCCGCGCTACGCCGCCTACCCGGGAGGAGCCCCGGCCGACGCCGCCCCGTCCCCCGGCCTGCAGACGTCGGCCGACCCCGGGGTGTACGCCTCCTCCACGGCCGCCGCCCTCACGGCGCGGTCTAACGGGGTGGCCGGGTATGGCTTCAGCGTGCCCCCGCCCCACCACGCCACGCCCGGCGACATGACCGCCCAGTGGACGAGCCTCGGCAACAGGACCCTGCCCCCCATGGGTGAGTACAGTCATTTTTTTTTAGGTATTTTCTTCGTTTAGTTGATAAGTCCATGCTGTGGATACGCATCCTTGTTGGCGTGATCCGACTGAGCCAGACATTTCGTACACTGTCCAAATTACCCTTTACTTGCAAAGAATTTCGACTAAAGGATTTAGAAATTATTGGCTCGTCACTTTATTTTAGTCAAGCTAAAAAATCGAGATTTTGTACAATAAGCTGGTACGCCCCTTTTGGTCCAAAAACAAGATTTTAAAAAAAGGAGGTATTTTAATCTAGCTTTAATAAGTTAGACAACGATCCGCGGAAGTGACAAATAATATTAGTTGAAAAGTGAACTGTTTAAACAGATTGGTGCCACAACACCGTCCATACTGGTAGGAGTAGCACTAATATCATGTAGACCCTGGAGTCCCCTCTCGCCGACCGGCTGGTCCCTGTTTAGACCTCCCGACATTAGGCCCCGTGGTGGCCGGGGGCGGGGCGGGCCCCATTAACCCGGCACCTGTCAGTAGGAAGGGCCGGCTGGGATCACTCACCGCCCCACCCCACCGAGCAGCTCAGAGCAGCGCCGAGCAGCTCGGGCTGGGTGCTAGGGGGGTTAGTGAAGGGGGGGGGGGTGCAGTTAGGGTGGCCAAACAGTGCTTTCTAGGACTAATCCAGGGTTACTACTCATTTCAAACTGCCGCCTCATCTTTTCCTGACTGAATGACCGCTCCTGAATTTCATTTGACCTCCCCTTTATGTTTTTAGAGGATTGCGGATTCTGAATCAATTTTCATATACGAGTAAGAATAAGGTTAGATTATTTTGTTATCCGAAAGTAGTTCAGCATCGTTATTTGTGACCCTCTATTTTTGCTACCCCCTGTATTTTTCATATTAATCTTATGGATTTTACATAAATTCATTTCCATGCAATTTCAAAAGCAGTGGCTCTGTTAGTGGGTTAGTTTACTACGACGTCAGGTCTGACGTTAAAAGGGGTCTAAATGATAGATAAACAGTGTAGACAGGGCTGAGCTATGGTCTAAATACTGAGTCCGCCAGATGGGAGACGGCGGAAAAAGTTTAGTCAATCTAAATCTTTGGTCTTCCCCTAAAAGAAATTACCTGAATGAAACTGCACAATAATACCCCAACATGAAATGTAATTATAGATACATATATATTTATATATAACTTGTTATCGATATCGTTCATTAAAAGTGATTTTTTTCCCCCTGATCAATGTTATTTCTTCAAAATTATATTTATAAAATTACCATTGGAAATTCACAACTTAAAGCATTTGAAATCAATTCCATAATCTGGATATAATGCTCTCGTTAATGACAACGACACTGCTCAAGTGAAAGAGAAGGGTCGTCCATTCCCACTTGTCGCTATCGACTATCTCTTCGGGGAAGTTGTCTATCTCAGCCCTGTCTATCTCGACACGGCCTATCTCAGTCTGTTTTTACGCCTATCGCCGCCGCCCTCTACATTCCCGATACTTTATCTCTGAATGAAGCTGAGTTATCAGCTCTCATTAGAACAATGACAACAGTGAAAGTCGTATAGCATTGTCTTTGTTTAAAACGATCATTAATGTGTCGTTCACATGTGGTGGATTGTATATATGTAGTGAAGCATGAGGACTTTGTCCAATCAAATACTGCGATAAGGGGAAAAGGCATAGGATTTCTTAATGTCCTTTATCAAAGTTGATTATAGTGTAGGTAAATTCCATATATATATATATATATATATATATATATATATATATATATATATATATACGTGTATATACAAACAATGAAGAATACAGTTATTATAATCAGGGCAGTGATACCGCGTTTCGAAGTTGGTCTAACTTTTTCATATAGCTCTATATGATAGGGATATATAACATTATTATTACATGCATGAGTTTCAGAAATTTGAGAAGCCCCCCACCCCTCCATACACAAACCGTATAGATCTATATTGAAATCGGCCCCTACCCTTTACGTGTCATCCTGCACCGTTGTATACTGGTGTTTACCCATGGAGCCGAACCAAGATAATAAGTGCTGTTACCTAACAGGATTTATTTGCCAGGCCCTTCCCACCAGAAATAATCCACGTCAAAATGCAGCTATGTCAATATCCAATATACACACCTCAATATCATGTATACTAAGACTAAAGTTATTGTCTGAAATATTTGAGAGAGATAGGACATAGGGCTTTACATTTGAGTAACTTCATCCCTACAGATCTTTAGATCAGATAACGTACATATAGAACATGATAATCTATAGTTCCTCATTCTGGAAACTCAAGGCGGTGCAGATGTACCTATGAAATACTAACTGCACAAGAACACACAGGGCAGTGTATTCATCATTATAAATTAATGATGATAGTAATAGATAACTTTAATCTTCAAGTCTGCATAATACCATCAAACATATCTAGTACTTATATAGTATAGTACATCTTTACATGACTAGTTTTTCAAAAGGCCTAGGGGGCCTATATTTGGTCCTAATATTCCCCAATAAGGCGGGGATCCAGAGGTGGCTACACACCTTTAATAATACACACCTGTACCAGGTACCCAGGTATAAAGGTGCGCCGTCCACCTCCACGCACGACCCGGCCGTTATCAGGCGCCCCAGAAAGGCACGAATTTCACGGATGGACTGGAGAGCTGATAAGACGAGATAAGGGCGGCGACGGGAGCGGTGGTCCCAGCACTGATAAGGGAGAGAGGCCCAGCGTACGGCCAGTGTTATTAGGTCGGGCCGCTTTGTGTGCGGCGAATTATTAATAAGCAGCGCTTTTATGAAATAGTGAGGCCAGTTTTTCAACCCTGATGTTATTTTCGTTGATATTTTACCATCTGTTTAGGGCAGGACTAGCATTTTCGAGATATGATAATGTAGTATTTCATCTGAGAGAAATATCATCAATTTCACGAACCAAAAGTTTGCGTGTATATTTTACAACGTTCAAAACTACGTATCGATAGGAAATTATATAGCTGAAGTAAAATATCTGAATCCACCATACTGCTATACATGTACAGGCAGAAACCCAAAGCTGGTGAAGATGAAGCTTTATCTCGAGTTTCAAGATACGTGCACGGCTGCACGTCGAGATTATGAAAAATCTTATCGTTTCTGATTTCTGAGATTAGATCCCGTGATAGCAAATAACATAACACAACGAGATAAATTAGCCGTATTGGTGCTTGCTGCATGGAGTCTTCTGGTCTGGGCCAGATTTTAGACTGAGGGACAGCCACAGCTACAAAGTGTGTAGATGGGGTGTTGGGGGAGGCATGGTGAGAGTGATCATGGTTCCCCATTCGTCGCAAGCGATCTCACCCATAATATCCCAGTGCAATCTTCCGTATATTTTTTTAAGTAAAAACGATCGAATTAATTTTCCCAAATACTGGAACTAGTTGCTCAAGAGAACTACTATCTGAAAACGATATTTAAAAAGAAATAAAAGAAACACTTTTATTCATTAAAATGGTCAAAATTGAGAAAATGGCACTTTTTCGGATAATTGGCCTTTTGTGTTTTTCCACCAAATTGTCGGTTTCTATGCCTGCAACTTCACAGTGAAAAAAAAGCCCATAGTAAATGGGGCTTAAATGAATTCCATTCTGATCTGTAGTCGTCATGATAGAAGTGGCAATATGCCCTTTTTGTGGTATAGTTCTCACCCACGAGCCGCGACAAGACACACCACCCCCACTCACACCATCAAAGACCGCCGCTCGTCACCCCCCCTCCCCCCCAAACTTCACCCCCCGCAAACTTCACCCCCCCCCCCCCCTCCACGTGCCGGGCACGAGCCGGGGGTGAGTCCACAAAGAAAAGGGGGCAGGGGGTGACCACTGGAGCGTAACGAGCCGTGAAGGGGGCGCGCGCCCGGGGAGGGGTGGGGGTACACAGGGGGGGAGGGGGATTAGGGCAGATTACAGGGGATTAACGGGGGTAATTCACACGGTTTGTGTTTATTGGGGGGGGGGGGGGGGTCGGACCCCCTGTGGGGTAATCGACGTGTCTTCGTCGATGACATGATGGCATGTTTACGACCCATGTAAAAGCCACATGTTATGGGGTGGGGGGGGGGGGGGGGGACCACTTGAGATGGATGTAGAATATTATCCTTTATTACATGTACTTCGTAATTTACCGGGGGTCAATATCAGGAATTAAACTGGGCTACAATTAACTGCTCACTCAAAGGTAGAAAACAGTTACTATTGGCAATATCTAGGTATTAAAATACCCTAATGATTTTTAAAAGGTTTCAGATTTAGCAGCATACTACAAGGGGACTGCAGGGGTCAATCCACCTCATCTTAACCTAGTATACCTTAGCCCTGCGGATCTGATACACTTCCTTCCCGCCCCTATATATATAAGAGAGGGGCAATATTTGATTATTTATTCTCACCAAACAAGAGGTCGCTACATCAAGTGTGTATCATGTGTCGGGACGGGCCCTTGGGGTGGCAGGGACCTCAAACATGGCTCGGTACATGTACCCCTTCTCACTCTGTAATTTCCCAGAAAATACACTTTTAATTCTAAAATACCATTCTTGAAATGTGCTAATATTAAACTGAACGATATCTGAAGCATGCACAAAATGAGCCATGTCATAAGGAAATATAAATGAGACTCTGTAAATATTTCGATTTCTTTTTAATTACCTAAAAATCAAGGTAAACATTGACGATTAATACTAATAAAAACCTTTAAAAAAAATCTTCCATCTCTAGCCTAGTAGGGAAACACCACCTCCCAGGTTCTGTTCCCCAAAGCCCAGGCTTGGTTCACACACGTTCTGAGTGGGCCGTTTACAGTAAGGGGTGGTAGAGGAGGGGGAGAGGGGGGCTAACTGCTCGTCAAACACACTGATGTAACAGTCATACGTCCACTCCCCGGTCTCCGGGATCTACAGGGGTCTGTCACCCACAGTTAATTAAGGCCGCAGCCTACTAATACAGGCCCGTCCAGGCCTATACGTGGAGAATACCGCCTCAACTATACACCTTTTTACCGAGTCTGCGCAGTGAACCCCCGTGGGGACTCTCACAAATACCACGATCCCAAGTCTCTGATATACCCCACACAGACTAGCCCCAAGATGTGACAGTGTTTTATGACCCATATGAATCCATATCCAAACTCATTGCATCAGGCCATATAGCAGTGCATCTTACTTATGGAAAAGGTCTATGATGCTTCAGGTTTTATTTCTTTTGTAACTGAACTATATTCGTTAAAAAATAACACTTTATATTGTACATTGTACTTTCCGTACAGTACAATCACATCGATCAATCTGATCTCATCTTAGTAGAGAAAAAAATTAGGACAGCGAAGGTATGAGCCAAAATGTAGGGGAATGGTTGTGCCCACATTCCTGTGTGACTTTATTACCCTCTGTCCACATCCCCCTACCTGGTAGGTAGCGGGAAGTACGGGCTAGAGGGCGGGTTTATGTCTTTACGACCCGCTGCCAACAGACTGACACAGTATGCCTCTCCCGAGACTGTAGTTCAATCCCAGTCCGCTAGTCGCTCAAACTAGGAACCAGCAACCGTTTATTGATGCCATGGGATGTCCCACCTATTCCCCAGTGCATTTTCAAATTGCAACCAATCAATGGTTTCTGGTGTCATAATGCGGGAGTCAGCAGGGGAAGGATAGTCCGGGATATACAATGATTACCTAATTGAAAACAATCCATTCCCGCAATTAAATGCAAATGTAACTGACCACTGGAGCCCATCAGCCCTGTGTGGGTCAGGGATGGACTAGAATCCCCCATAGTGTCTGTGTACCGGTGAGATTAGGCCCAACTCTAGGCGATGATCTGGGGATTACCAGGGGGATTGTCTCCTGTGTCTCCACAAGGGAACACGGGGATATACCGCTTTAGGGAGAGGTCCCAGTGGGCGCCGCCATATTGAACAATAGAGAGTCCTGATTGGCTGAAAGTCGCGCTTGTCCACCCATAGGAAACTGGGTCAAAGGTGTGCGCATGCGCAGATCAGGACTCCCGAATGGGGTATATCCGCGTGTTCTGGGGTATACCGACATTGAGGGTCCCATCATTTTGTATTTTTGTACAATCTTGAAACTATGTATTCCATGACGGGTTACTTTCGTGGTTTTCCTACTACTTCAGATATATATAAGAAGAGATAAAAGAACAGGTAAAAGATAAGGTTCATATCAATATTATTGAAATTCATGGAATTTTAGATTTGCTTCACAAAGTAGTTCCGGTCATAAACACTGTAGTTCCGGTTTCTCTTCGTTATAGCTAAAGTGGGACCCTCATAGCCTGTATAGGGGACCTCAGCCAGCTCCTTATGAATCTTGCTTCGAAACTCAATTAACCAATTTGTATCATTCCTTACATTTATTCATACTTTCCATCGACTTTTCCTCAAAATGAATTGTAACATTTTTTTACAAACATAAATATCTAAAATCGGATGTAAAACGCCACACTAATTATCTACGTGTCGAGGACGGTGAATGTCACCATGTAGCTATGTGCCCAGGCCACTCCACACATCCATACACTAACCAAGTCCCGGGTATTTCGGTTGCCTGGGCATTTACTGGCATTTAGTACTATAAAACTGGCGGTGTGGGGGCCGCTATAGTGACAGTAGTGACTAGAACTACTCGTCTTATCGGTAATATGTTGATCGAGCTGATGGCCATGGGGGATCCCAGGAAGCTTCCCCATGGTAAATAAGGTCGGGTTTCCCCTGAGAACGAAACCAACAAATAGAAATTACACAGAGTTTATCGGCTTAAATAAGGGACGTTAAAGCCACCCAATCTTCAAAATCTTGGATAAGGATTCCTTGGGCATACTTTATACCTAGATAAATTCATTATAACACTCATTAATCAGAATATTTATGATTTCGTCATCTATGCATAAATTAGGTCATTTTTTTCCCTCTGATTCCAAATAGTTTGAGGATTTTCCGATCCTATAGGCGTACAGAAAGTGGCATGGGTGCAGCAGGTTTTTCCTGGTCAGATCATGAAGCAGCCCCCCCCCCCCCCCACTTCACCTGGCCGGGTCCAAGGTCCGCCCTGGAGGAGTGTTGACCCAGCGTCGGGGGTCTCACCTGTAGGCCGAGCGTCCTCCGGGGGGGGGGGGGGGGGGGGGGCTGAGGTAGGTGAGGGGAGGGGGGGGGCTGAGGTAGGTGAGGGGAGGGGGGGGGGGCTGAGGTAGGTAGGTGAGGAGGGAGGAGGAGGGGGGGGGGCTGTGTGTCACTGAAACTGGTTTTTCTTTTTTTATATCTATTTTTATTTGTATATAGGATCTTAGTAAATCATTTTCGCTGAGGTAGGAGGTAGGGCTAGGGGAGAGAGAGGGTGACCTCAGCTTTACACGTCACCTTCCAAATTGGTATTGGTATTTAAAAAACTAAGATTTTTTATTTCGTAATAAACATCGGTTTCGGAGGGGAGGTAGCGCGTGGAGGGGTAGGAGCTTGAGCTTGAATGTCGCCTTTTATAATGAAACTTGTAATCTAATTTTAAGGATGTTATTTCGTAGTAGACCCCAAGGTTTCCCTCGGTTTTACAAGGTATCAGAAGTGTAATTAACCGCAATTCTAAACGCAAATGGAATTGAACATTTACATATCATTTGGTAGATCACATTGCAAGTAATTAAAAAAGATGACGCTTACAAAGAATGTTTTAAATTATTATCAAATTACAATATATCATATAAAATTCATTTGTTCATTTGTTATTACCTAATTATTAACTGACCATTTATTGTTCTTGCAGAAGGAGATTACTACTCGGAGGCCCGGGAGTGCGTAAACTGCGGTGCCATCTCCACGCCGCTGTGGCGGAGAGACGGCACGGGACATTACCTGTGTAATGCGTGCGGTCTCTACCACAAGATGAACGGCATGAATCGTCCACTCATCAAGCCACCGCGACGCCTAGTGAGTGTTCATTTGCAGTGTTGGTGTTTGTTTCTGTTGGGGCCCTGCGTAATGCTTAATAGAGGTTGCTTATATGTAGAATAGAAGGACTTTGCCTTGTGGTTGGCTATCCTAGTGTATGCTGCCCTTTTAAAAATTTTCTTTAAAGGAATTCTACTAGATTTATTAGTGGTTTCGGATCTATAAGAATTAGGCAGATTGCTGTGAAAAATATGATTTAGATTTTTTTCAGAACACAATGAAAATTAAATTCTAAAAGCAGGCCCTGTTTTCCGTCGATATTTTGTGATGCCGGAAGTGACGTCATAGATGACTACAGGTGGCGCCCTCTTGTGTCTTTTCAGGATGACACCGAGTACAACATGTACCGCCAGATGGAGACGTACCCCCACGTGTTGGCCGCGCGCTCCCCGGCCTCCGCCAGCCACAAAACGGTACAGAACACACAGCAGATATACACTGTGAATTAGATATTTTCGCGTGTATTCATTTTCGCGGATTTGCCCTAAAGGACAAATTCGCGGGGATCTAATTTCGTATTACCAAGTTGCTTTATTAGAATATATATTCGCGTCGTACATATTTTCGCGGAAATTACATAAACGCGAATTAAGCGAAAATATGTATAGCGCGAAAATAAATACGTTCACAGTATACCATATATACAGGGGGGAAGTGGGTCCAGGGGACCCCTCCCCCCTCCCCCCCTCACCCGTTTGGTGGACCCCTAAACTACAGAAAATATACATATATACGGAGGTGCTTGTACATGAATGCATCTCGTTTAAGTACCTAGCTTTTATGATGAATCAATGCCCTCTTCTTTTGGAAATTCTATACCGGCTATGGCTGCAGAATTTCAAAAAGGGGAGGGTTGGTCAGCATAATTATAGTGCTAAAACGTCACACATTCACACGCATGCATACAAAGTTTGTTCTCTGAAACTTAAAAATGGGACTTTTGGAAATATCAGGCCCCCACTGGATCCGCCCATACAACTAATCCGCCCCTGATATACAACTTTACAAAAATAACCCACATTAATATTATATTCATAATTTCTCAAATTCACTGCCTTACATTTACCCATTGCTCTTCCCTCCCCCAAAGGCCTAGTTTGCTTGACGTTGCTGGTACCCGTTTACTCAGTAAGATGTGGCTATGGGACGTACACAAATGTATTTTGCTTTTAAGTTCACGATCTGGTGACATGCACTTGAACCTTTATGACCGGGATAGTTGGTAACGTCAACATATCCCCTCCCACATACGGAAACGTGGTCCTAACCCTGAGTGGTCGGTTCATAAATCATGTCCGGGTAGGGCAGGGGTAAGGGTACAGTAATAGTGTTAGTTTTGGGGGGTAAGGGTACAATAATGGTGTTAGTTTTGGGGGGTAAGGGTACAATAATGGTGTTAGTTTTGGGGGTGTCTCATCGGGCCCTGGCAGGTTAATGGTCAACAATGGAGATAAATTAAGGCATTCTATAACTGGGTGCTGACCAGTCAGTGACATAAGGGTGGGAATTTATATTGATCAGAACGTATGTTCCACATCATGGTTACTCCCCATTCCCATACACTACTTTTCCCCCCAATTGTATTATGTCAAGAAATAAATGCATCATGTTGCTGGTTGAAATATATTTAAAAAAAGTTATAATTTTGATTTTGTGAGTAGTGTCTGAGAATATACCTGAATATATGATATGGGCAAATAGGCAGGTATGTTCTTAATGATTAAAACAAACACATACAGCCATTTAATCAACCTTATTTCTTTCTTTATATATATATATATATATATATATATATATATATATATATATATATATATAAAGAATATATGCCCTTCAGTGTGTGTAACTGCCCTTCTGTCAATATAATATGTATAAATGTATATATTATATTAATGGTTTGATAATTCATCAATACATAAATTGTTAGATTATTTATCAATGTTTATATGTTTGTCTCCAGGCGTCGCAGTCCAATTCCCGCCGGATGGGCCTGCAGTGCGCCAACTGTCAGACCACGGTGACCACCCTGTGGAGGCGCAACAACGAGGGGGAACCCGTGTGTAACGCCTGCGGGCTCTACTACAAACTCCACCAGGTAAGGAGTACATCTGTCTGTAGAGTACATAGAGTGTCATAATGGCTTGTAATTCTCTTATTTATGGGGAAAATTAGGTATTGTAAACGTATTGGGAATATGTGGAAAAATGGAAATGTTTTATACTGGTATGTCATAGTCAATTTAACCATGTTTACCTGCCCTTCACTGAGTTTAACTTCCCTTCATTTACCACACTTAACTGCCCTTCATTGTATATAACTGCCCTTTACACGTCTAACTGTCCTGAAGTATCTGAATGCCCTTCACCATGTTTAACTGCTCCTCACCATGTTTAACTGCCCTGTCCACTTTTCTGGATATCTGGGGTCCAACTTACTTAAAACATATATATATGTGTATCAGTTTTTGACCTTTCCGTATAACCTTGACCTTCAGGTGGCGCGCCCCCTGTCGATGAAGAAGGACGGGATTCAGACCCGGAAGCGGAAGGCAAAGGGTGACGGGAAGAAACGGGGGTCCAAGGCCCAGAAAACCGAGGACAATGGTAAGAGCGCCTATTGGTTACTACTCAGATTGGGGACTATCCTTATAAGAGCCCATAACGGATGGTTACACTAACTGTATTGTGCAATAAGCACTATGGGTACCAAATCCCCTTCTTGAATCTATATTCTAAGGAAAATGGTTACGGTTAAAATAGTTACAGGGACGGAGGAATAGAAATGCCAGAAGAATGGTGGTTTGATTATTACAACAAAATGTGTAACGACAATATAAACGTTATACCCGTGTGACATGGATGTTACCTCATCCAAAATGTCTACGTTATGTAATTCTTGATTATTTTCTATTATTTTCCAATTCCCAAGTATTGTTACTTTCTCCTTTGGTCATGTGCCTTGTCCTATTTCTCTCCCCTTACTGACCTATTGAAACAGGATATAACTAATCAACCATGTCCTTTTATGTTCATAGACGTGAAGCCCTTCCAGTCGTCCCTGACGGAGGTTCCGACCAGCGGGGGCGGGGTGATCGAGGCCGACAAGACGTCGCCCGTCTCCAGGGGCCACAGTACCGTCATCTCCATGCTGCACCCTGCCACCACCACCTCCTCCTACCCGGCCCCCACCCCGCACGTCGCCCCCCACCCCCACGACCCCCACCTCCTGTCCACCCCCACCAGCCTGTCCATGACGTCACTCGCCCCCCACCGCCCAATGATGATGTCCGACGCCGATGCCTACTACAGGTAGGGTTTTGACATATTTATGTATATAAATCATTTCTAATCTATGGAGGTATTGTATTTGTTTCTTAAAATTGGATCTTAATATGGATATTTCCATCTAGAATTTCCCCTCATTATCAATATTCTACATTTCTCCCTCAGTATGAATCTCAATATGAACATTTTGTAGACATACAAAAGAATATTTTTCTTTTTCTTACCTATATACTCCTTAGGCTCAGGCCATATAAAATATGTATAAATACTATATGATAAAGAAAAGAAGAAAATAAAAATGTAAATATATAAACTATCTCTGCATAAAGTATATCTATACATTATATATGTTTGCATAAATATAATTTATATAAATCAGATTTGACGTATTTTCATGCTATTTTACGATATTTAACACACACACCCTTCTCCCCTCTCAGGACGTCGAGTAACGCTGTGATCACGTCGTGGACGTCGCAGCAGATGCCGCCCCTGAGCACCTCGTCCCTGATGATGTCCTCTCCGGGCCTCCTGTCCCACGGCGCCCTCTACGACACCGCCCCCGCCGCCCCCAAGGCCGTCCCTGTGGCCCTGGAGCAGGCCTACGACGACCACGACCGCACCAGCCCCAGGGTCAAGCCAGAAATCGCCACTCTGTCCTCCAACTAGGAGTTCGTTTAGATGTAGAAAATGGCCTAGGAATAACTAGTACTTTTTTCTTTATTGGGGGGTCATTTTTAGATGCATAAAATGGCCTAAGAATAGCCTAAGAATAGGGGATGAGGATGTCATATAGATGTATAAAATGGCCAAGGAACCTAAGAGTAACTGGTATTTTTTGTTTGTTTATTGAGAGTCATTTTAGATGTATAAAATGGTGTGAGAATATCATTTTTGGGTTTATGTTGCACCATCGGACATTGTCGAAGTCACAAGGTGCGTTTTGTGCTATAACATGCAGTCATATTCTTATGATTGGAAACATAAATACTTCCCCATTATGGGATCACCATGAGTGAAAACTTAAACTGATGGTCGCTGAAACCACAAACGCCACTCCCCCCTGGTGTGGAGTAAAAGAACTAAACTGTTGTTCTACCTGGTGGTTTCTGCTCAAAACGCAAGGATTATGAGTAACAATGGGGGTAGACATTGCCATAGAATTTTTCATTAAGATAGCGCATCAAATTTGAAACAACTTTTTGGGAGTTTTGCTATAGTTAAGCTATATGAAGTGGAGTGAGCTAGTTACCCCAAAAGGAGGCAATGTGGAGGACTGTGCAGGTCCGTGGGAAAGGTGTGTTGTATCTTACTACAGTAAACCCCCTAAATGGTATTCCCATTTTTATATTGTTTAAAATGTATTACTTTGGCAGTGGCGCTGCTTAATAAGAGGGGCCTGATTCAGGCCGACATTCCAGAGGGGTGAACAGTGCACGTGTACTTTGTGCAGGCTGTCGATAATATAATGTATAGTCTCGTCAACTTATGACACATACTTGATGCATTTCAATCTAGTTTTAAGGTCCGCTAAGGAAAGAGGTTCTACGGCCCGTTTTGTACCAGGGCTGTAGGACGAATTTTGTACTGTCTCTACTGACTTTTCTGTGGGTTTCTATTTCCCAGAAGGGTTTCTATTTCCCGGAACGTTAACTTTATTAGCGTTTAGGACGTTGCGTCTCACTGCTCTATAGGTATAGTGACATTGTGTATTATTACCCTTACTACACAACGACCAAGCACGTTTGTATCAAACATGGCTTATTTGATGTAAGTAAAGATAAGAAATGGCTATGTTCAGAAGCAACAGTGTTAGTTGATATAATTAGAGCAATATACAAGTCCAGTCAAGATGTCCATGTGAATCTGCCAAAGATGTAAAATTTGTTATAGAATCAGGGTAAAGGAGCAGGTTGGGCTCCCAGTATAAGGTAAAGGAGGCTAGCTGAGCGTCTACAATACGGTTAAAGGGAACTGTTTTAGCTCCCACAGTAGAGATGTAATAATCTAATCCAAAGATGTAACTGCTATATTTTATAGGACGAATATATATGCTGTGAGAAGTTTTGCCGTCCACAAATTTTTACAGAATTTGTTATTTTCTCTAGAATTCAATAACGTTTTTTTTAGGTGAACCAGGGATATAGATCTTTGGGTATTGGCCAAAGAATAGTATTCTTTTATTGTGTATTCTGTAGTCATCACTGGTATGTGCTGTATATAAAAACATAAACATAATGAACTATACATGTAAAACATATTTTCTGTGTGTTGCCATTTAGCGACTTTGTGCTTTTCTTGCCAGATGTAAAATGATGATGTAGATTTTATTGCTCCTATCGTGGTACATAAATTATAAGATGATTATATTATTTATTTTTTGAACGCATGTTGCCCCCGGCAATTCCTTAATCTTGTCAATAAAATACTTCACAATGAATAATCTTACCTCTTGTTATTTTATTCCGTCGGATATTTCTAAGAAACGTTATAGAATATATATATATATAGAATATATATATATATATATATATATATATATATATATACAGGAAGAGGAAACATCATAATATCAATGTTTAATGTCTGTGAGACTAGCTATGAAGAATATTCCCCCCTTAATTGGTTCAATAGAGAAAATTAATTTACATTGCATCAATTTACATTTCTCACTAACTTCACCACTATTACCTCACAAGTATTACCCATGGTAAACTAAATGACAAATTTTGAAAAATCAATTTCAGTGTTTGTGGCAGGGATATAGGAAGATAAGCGTTAAAAGTAGGGTGTTGGGGATTTGTTTCGTAGGATTATTTCACGTCGTATTACTCCAATCAAAGTAGACGCTCCCTTTATCAGTTTATATCATGATCTCCAGAATGTAAAGTCAATGGTTTTAGTTTTATATCCTCTCCCAGGTGGCGCCATGAACGGTCGGGAGTACAAGCATTGGTCCTTCATACATATGAACTCTAATTCATGATAATTCATCTCACAAACTTACATCAAGAACGCCAATAACCCAGTAAAGACCATGGAAGTCTTGGCTGTTATATCAGGGATTTCTCAAAGTTATGGATGAGTGCATTCAAATACCCCAGTTTAGTTTAAGTATGTATTTTGAAGTACTGGCGAAAGAGCAGTGATAGTCGAACCAAAATCAATCCATTGAGATTTATTCTAAATAGTTACCCAAAAAATGGGAAAATATCCATTCTTCTGTTAGTTTCTCATTCTGTTTTCACCGGAAATTCTGCATATATGTCCAAATAATATTATGAGCTGTGGAAGCATCACGTGCTATAGAAATAGCGCCTTGCTGGGACGGAAGATATTTGATCACTTCCAAGCCGAGGGTATGACATTATAATAACATTGCATGAACGTTTTGGATTGGTCTTGTTACATTACATTGATACGTTGCAGTGACTTTCTTTTGATGACTCCCAATAGACCTTTTTCATTAAGAGTGTTGCGCCCCCTGGTGAATTAAATGGAACCAATGGTTTAGGTCATTTCCCATAGTTAACCTACATGCTTCACTATGGGAAATGACCTAAACCATTGGTTCCATTTACTTCACCAGGGGGCGCCACACCCTAATTAAAAAGGTCTATAATGTCGCTGCAACCAACTGTTGCAATGCAACATTCTGACATTCTGGTTACATTCTTGCCACGTTATTATTAGGTTCATATTATGACCTTACCAAATAAGATTGTCACAATTACATGGCCCTAGACCCCTAAGTATGACATGGCGACATGACCGTTTTTGAGGCTTAGTGACATGGGACAGGAGATTTTTGAAAGATAGCGACATGGGATATATGACCAGTTCTTAAATTCGACAGGGTGACATGGCCATTTCTTAAATCTGACATGGTGACATCCTCATTTCTTAAATTCGGCATACGACATCAGGACCCCCCCCCCCCCCCCCATCAAGGGCCCCAATAACTTTCTGTTTAGGTGTGGTTGAGAACTCACTCAAAGAGAATGTTAGTCCGTAGTACTGACACCACACACTAGGGCATAAAGTGTGAAACGAGATTGGTCCACTTGATGGACTAAGAGAATGTCACCATAACGTTCTGTTTAGGTCACGTTGTCAACACCCTGAAAAATGGGGAAAAAAATAATTAAAAAGATTGTGTTTTTCCTTAACCCCATTCACCATGGTGGATGTTTCTGTCATAGAGTGCCGTGAAAATTCTCATGCATTTGCAAATAATATATGGTATGAGAAAATGATTGCAAGCCAGCAAAATTGATCACATAGCATACGTAAGCTCCCTTGCAATAATTTTCGCAAGCAATCTCATCTGGAATTACACGGGTTCTTCATGTAAATATTCAACATGTTCAATACTTACGCAAGGAAACAGGTCGCAGAGGGCTTAGATAATCCAACATTTCCAACGTTCACTGATCGCAGAAACATACAACAAATCGCATTGACCAGGACGATTGGGGGTTTAGGTTGAAAGGCGCCAGTTAATGGTTCCAGGCCAATAAACCAGGACATTTCGCCCTCTCTGCCCCATGTTCACGTGTTCGTAGGACTAAGAAAATTAAGATGCTTCAGGAAAACCTGAAAACGAACCAAAAGGACGAAGCAGGCATAACAAGGTTATTTGAATTTTGAAATATTTCTTTCACGTCATTGTGGAAAACCGCAGGCAATAAATTAGGTGTCCCTTGCTGCATTTAGCCCAATACCCACTAAGCGATTTTTACACAGTTGGCAAACTCATCGGCACTAAAATCGGCCTATTCTTAAGGTAGTCTGTTAGTATGGTATTAGAATGTGCATGTCTGATCTGAATGGCCAATAAAATCAGCCAGTTCTACCTTTGGAATCGGCAAATTTTATGGTCGATCTGTTGGCAGACTCAGGCAAAATCACCTAGTGGGTATGGCCTTTACATGCATTGTGAACATGACGTCACAATACCCCAAAATGGGTCGCCACCATATTGGTATTCAATTTAAGATTGGTGATATTGGCACTTCAAAAATAGCTGGAACATTGTGTTTATTGTATTTATGGACCTGTTTATGTCAAATTTATCATCAGTTATCTTCTAAAGTCATGACATGCCAATTTTATTTTTTAGAATTTATCAAGTCTAGATTAATCCAACTGTCACACATTTGTAATGAGCAAATGGTGTTCACCTAAAAGTGGTCACATGACCATGTCCGCACAAGGTCTATACCATATTGCTTTTTAAAGTAATATTCACAATAATACCCCTACTTCTTCAAAACTTCCAGCAATCATTTGAGAAAAAAGCAACCTTAATTGATACACCATAGGCCTACACAATAGCCAGTACTTCCCTGTTCCCACGTCCAACTGATGTCCAATACAGAATGTGTGATACAGACTAAAGCCCTGTTTCCACCAGCCGATTTTACTAACGATTTGTTGATAATTTATCACTTTTAACTGATAATATGGCACAGGATTATATATCTTAAATACCATTTGAAAGAGAACTAAATACCGTTTCTAATGGTATATAACATATGTTCATAATCAACCAATATTCCAATGGCCGATTTCTGAAATCGGTAGTAAAATCGGCTGGTGGAAACAGGGTTTTAAGCCTATCGCACACAGTGTGATTCTATGCTGCGATTTGTTGGAATTTAGTCTCAGGTACAAACAATCGCAGCATTTATCGCCAAGTAGAAAAATTGCAAATGCATCACTGTTCAAACCATTCCGAGCGACAATGGAATAACAAATGAATTCCCATCTCAAATTGATTGAGGCCCTTGATGAGGGACCCCCAATGTCGCGTGTCGAATATAAAAAAGGCCATGTCAACTGTCACTTAACCCTCCATGTCCCGTGTTGCCTCTATAAGGGACCCTCATGTCACACGTTGAATTTAAGAAATAGGCCCTGTCATGTCGTTTATTCTCTCTTCATGTTACTAAGGCCCATGTCGCATGTTGATTTTAAGAAATGGCTGTGTCGCCATGTCAAATGTAAGGGTCAAGGGCCCCTTGATTGTCATAACGGAGGTATATCTGTATGTGATTTACGATCAAGCACACAATTTAGGTGTTGGCAGGGAACAAGGGGCAGTTAAAGAGTCTTCACCCCCAGGGCCTAAAACCTGCCTGGATGCTGGTATCAAAAAAATGAAGGACACGTGTCATTTTTCAGCATCAACTGAGAATAAATGAGTCAGCCAATGAAAAAAGACAATCTCCGGCTAAATTAGAGCTTTTTCCAGATCAAACACAGTCTACTATATAACTATATACCTATGAAATTATAGCCATTCTATAAAGTACATAAAATCATAGAGAAAATAGCTCAAGTCTGTCTTCATAGATAAGGATGCATGGGTACTGGTGAGGGGGAACACAGTGTTTGTATTGGCTTGCCTATGAAAAAAAGGACAGATCTAAGCACCAAGACAGTGTTTAGTTCATACTTGACTATTATGACAATTCTTTATATAATCGTGACAAGTTAAGATATTTGGAACAGAAAGATTCCTGATTGAAATCTATAAATATGCATTCAAAACAAATACAATGGTGAATGGCTGATAAAGATCCCAGACAGCCAACATCGGGGAAGTACCCCACAAAGGGTCCCCCAGTGGCACAGTGGTAACCAGACAATAGAAACCGAGTTGTACATTTATATAGAGCCTACCCCAGGCAAGCAGCGACGTAACAAGAACGTTCTGTGACTGTGCTTTTTTAGTTTATCTGAAACCTGTCCAATTGTCATGTAACAATAACGTTATTCTAGGTATAGTTACAACTTATCAAAAAAAAAGGTTATAATAACGTTATATTTTGGTCGAGTTGTGACCTAACTAATAAAGAATGTTATAATAACGTTATTATGATGTGAAAGAACGCTACAATAACATCACAATAACATTATATTGCGACATCGCAATGTTAGGTTCTAAAGACGCTATTGGGTGCCATCAAAATAATGTAACAAGAACCAAAGCATAACTCACCAGAACGTTATAATAACGTTATTATAACGTCATATTCTTGCTTGGGCACCCTGTGTGTGAGGGGGAGGGGGGGATGGGGTGGGGTGGCACTCACATCTAGTTTCGGTATTGATATAGGTGCAGCAAGCAATGGCAGTGTACTTCTTCTGAAAGCTTAAATACTTCATATACATGTATATTCTGTTTCAGATTTTCTGTTTGTGCACCAATTCATGTACATAACAGTGTTATTTATTAGCATTAGTGCTAATTAGGGAGTTTGTACTGGTATTGTCTTGAGTGTAGACTCACATGCAATAAAGCAGGTCAGCAATAAACTTGTTTGAAACTCAAAAAATGGGAGTGGGAAGTCCACAGTCATAACCCCCCCCCCCCCCCCCCCCCCGAAATGAAAGAACCGTGGGACACGGTTCGGGTCATATATATATTCACACACTACATAGTTCTTCCTCATTCTCACACATGCTTGCACGATTTTTGTATCATATCAGGCATGATACTGATTATTATTTATTTCAGTTTTCATTTATTCATTCAGTCTAAGTTGCTATTCCTACCAGTTAATTCTGGCGTTATCTACACGTAATTGCAACGCATTAAACTATCAACAGCTGCCAAGGTGAGCTGGCTGTCTATATTTCTGTACGCACAGAGAAGTCAAGAACAGCCATGCTAACTACACTAAGGGGTCTTTTGCTACTTTGGTTGGTTTTCTCAACATTCAAACAAGGTAAGTCAATACTAAATAGTTTTCTCAACATTCAAACAAGGTAAGTCAATACTAAATGCAAATAGACCTATATGCACGATCAAAAATATAGATATAGGTTTATAATTCTATCATAATTTCATCCATTTAAAGAGAGGAGCCAATAACTAAATTAACATTCGGTTCTTGTCCTAATCAATGCGTGATGTTTGGTATACAATGTATTAGGAATAATTGTGTGCAGCGCGTCCCTAACCTTATCCCAGTACTCTTTTAATTTCAGTAGCAGGTTCCTGTGGTCCTGGGGAATTCAGATGTTTGAATACAGTAAATGAAACGTGTATTAACCAAACGTTGGTTAATGATGGGCACATAGACTGTCCCGACAATTCAGACGAAGGTCAGTAAATCAGGATTCCATAGTAACCAGATTACCTTATACATAGATATCCAAACAGCTTATGCACATACTGCACTACACAAACACCTTAAGGAATTAATTTATTTATACAAATAGGAGGAAATTCGATCATGTTGATTTACATAAACCAGAATTAGCTGATTCAGTATTAGGAACAAGGGATAAAAGTTGAAAAAGCCACACACTGATAAGGAACACGTGTCAAAGTGTCCATACTATATTGGACGGAGAAGGACAGAATATCCAAGGGGAAATTCTGATGAGAGTTAGAGCTCAAATCACCAACTCATCACCAAAGAAACAGTTCTCCTGTGGCAATAACATGTCACCACTGAGCACTGATGACACTACTACTAAAACCAGATCAGCTGCTACTTAAGAAAGTGACAGAAACACTGATGAAGGCCTGAATAGGCATCTTGCAGGACAAAAGAACGCGACATATGCCGAGGTGGTGTGCAAACCAAAAGCTAAGCAACCCAACAAAGCACAACAGCCCAAACAAGATACCAGCAAGTGTCCATCAATTATAATCCATGGAAACTCAAACGTTTGAGAACTAGCTGGTGAGCTGAGGCAGTGGGGTATAGAGGCTACATCCTACATTGCGAGTGGTGCTCCTTCATATGCCATAAAACAGGACATAGCCAGTGGCACAACAGAGAAGGTACCAGGCCAGGTGCTGATACACAGCGGTGATATTGACATCCGCAACAAGGACCAGCACACTTCTATCAATGATCTGATTGACCTCATTGAGGAGACAACCAAAAAGTACCCAGCGACTAGGATCTTTATAGACACTCTACCTGAGACTGTCAGTGACCACAATCTAAAGCAACGGATCATATCTATCAACAACGCCATCACACAAAAGTGTGCAGCAAATCCCTACCTCAGCATCCTCAACTGCGCAGATCTAAAGCTTAAAGACAATATACATCTCAGCCAAACCAGTAAGGAAATAGTAGCTCAGAGAGTCTCCAAGAAGATATACTCATTTTAACCGTCAGAGTGCTTTGACAAACTGTAAGAACAATCAACATACACCAAATGCAAGTGAACCCTTATCACCCCATCCAACAACTAGCAAAAGAAAATTAGAAATAGACTACAACCAGGTACAAGTATTAAAAGTCATAGCTTGGAATATACGGGGCCTTCATGACAAAATTTTTGACTCGGATCTCCAAAAATTATTGTTCGGTCATGATATTATAATTATAACAGAGACACATACAACCAAGACTGATCGAGACTTCTACAACAGAATACCAGACTTTGAATACATTAACTTTCCAAGAAGGCACACACATCCATTGGCTCCTGGGCCATCTGGTGGGATTGGTATATATGTAAGAACGTGCCTACTGAGTAGTATTGAAACTGTCTCACATGATGAATCAATTGTATGGCTTACCTTAAAATCATCTTTCTTTGGATGGAGCAGAAATATACTAGTGGGATGTGTGTACTTTCCCCCAGAGGGATCATCCTATCTACATAGCACAAACAATAGGACAGATTACTTTAATATCTTAAGTGAACAAATAGCCAAATATAATGGGGATGGGGATATCATATTATGTGGGGATTTTAATGCAAGAACTGGGGAGCTACTTGACCATGTAACCTCATACCCTGGTACTGAAGGAAGCCTACAGACTTTTATAGAATCATTTGGACAGGAAGAATCACAAGAAAACCTAAGGAACAGAAAAAATAGAGATAGGCAAACAAATGAGTATGGCAGGAAACTCTTGAACATCTGTAAATCCACAAAACTATGTATTCTGAATGGTAGGCTAGGTGATAATGGGGATTTCACATGTTTAAAAGAAAGAGGGTCAAGCTTAGTAGATTATGTAATATGCCACCCCAGGAACATTCCCAAAATTTCACATTTCAAAATCTTGCCAAAAGAAGTATCATCTGACCACACCCCAATCCAGTTCCATATAAGGCTCCCTCTCACTCAAACACTGGAGCCAAAAAATTTAAAGAAGATAGGGATAAGCCTTTCAACGTATAAGTGGGATGGGACAAAATTAGAAGCCTATAAGGAAAACCTTAACAGTGAAGAATGTAAGCCACATTATGAGCAACTCTTGTTAGATATAGCTGATCCAGACAAGAATAGTGATGGCATAAGCACAACTTTATATGAATATCTTGATTTGCAATAGGAAGAAGTTTTAAAAAGAAAAAAGGTGCTCTACCCTCAAAATTCCCAACCAACAAATGGTTTACTGAGGAATGCAAGATCCTTAAAAGACAGATTAACGATTATGCAAAACTGAATGATATCTCCTTACCACATCACAGGGAAGAGTATAGAATGCTGACCAGTTTGTATAACCCTTTAAGGACGCCAGTATCTCTCAGGCATCACCAGCTATTGACACCTGTATCTCTCAGGCATCACCAGGCCTAGACGACAGATGCCTGAGAGATACATAAAACATATGTCAGAATTGTCAATTTGATGCTTAATATATATCCAAACTTTTTTTCTACTTAAAAAGACTGAAATGGACCATATTATAATCTATCTAACAATTGCCATTTGGGAAATAATTATTTATATCCATTTGTTAGCTTCTTATTGGTATCAGTGGCGTCTTTTGGGCATATTCCCCCAGGTATTTGGTGTCCATTTGGTACTATTTCAAAATATTGTGGCGTCTTGAAAGGGATAATAGAACTAAGCAGAAATATAAACGGCACTATCGTAGAGATGTGTGCAATAGACTTGAGCATTCACATTCCAAGAACCCAGATGCATACTGGAAGCTATGGAAATCTCTGAAGATTAAAACTAATAATAACAGTAAACTAACCTGTGAAAATTTTGACATGTACTTTAAAGCTCAAGTAAAACCCCCTCAAATGGACTATTTAAATCTTGATCTACTGAAAGAAATAACAACATTTGTGGACAAACAATGTGAATGCCCATCAAACTCCAATCTTATGCAAACATCCTCATCTGTCTCTAATGATATCTGTGAAGGTCCAATCTCAAGAGATGAAATACGCTTAAGTTTAGATAAGGTAAAACTCAATAAAGCAGCTGGTGCTGATGGAATCCCGGGTGAGTTCCTTAAGTATGCTAAAAATGAAATGATTGACATCCTGTACTGTGTGTACAACTCAATTTTTGATAAATCTGACTGGCCAACTAAGTGGGCTGAAGGTATTATAACACCAGTTCATAAAAAAGGGTCCATAGATGAAGCTGACAACTATAGAAAAATAACAGTCATGCCAGCCCTAGGTAAAGTTTTGGAATCAATTTTGAACTCTAGATTAATCACAAGGAACATAATTCTTGATATAGATGACCCTTATCAGTCTGGATTTAAACAAAATGCTCGTACCACTGACAATGTTTTCACTCTGTATGCCTTAGTCCAAAAACAACAATCTAAAAGCAAACCACTTTATATCTGTTTTGTTGATTTTTCGAAAGCCTTTGATTATGTGAATAGAAAATCATTGTACTATAAACTCACTAAAAGAGGAATAACTGGTAAACTACTTAAACTTATCATGAATATGTATAGCAAAGCAAAGTGTAAGGTCAAATGGAAAGGGGAAATTGGAGTAAACATAGATAGTGAATATGGTGTTCTGCAGGGAGGGATGACAAGTCCTAAGTTATTCAATGAATTCTTGTATGATGTCAAAATGTATCTAGACAGAAATACTGGGGTAATGTTAAATGGCACTTTGCTAAACTACATGCTGTATGCTGATGACCTTATACTCTGCTCAGAAACCCCTGAAGGCTTACAAACACTGCTTGATTGTCTGTACAACTTCTGCTGTGACTGGCATTTAATTGTAGGTCTGCCAAAGACAAATGTCATGGTCTTTGGGGACAAACTGAAATAGTATAACTTCACTTTTTATAATGATAAGGTTGAAATCACAGAAGAGTACAAATACCTAGGTGCCCTTATTTCTTCGTGTACTAAGGATGTACTTAAAATGACCCATGTTCATCTTATTGAAAAATCTCAAAGTGCACTTTTTGCTCTAAATACTTATGTAAAAAACAGCATTGGCAACTTAACACCTATGCTAGCCTTTAAAATGTTTGACATCCAAATAAGCCCAATTCTAGAATATGCATCTGAAATATGGTATACCGGTAAACAAGTAAAAGAAATAGAAAATGTTCATTTAGGCTTCCTAAAAAGTACACTCAGGGTTAAAAAGACATCTTGTACCAATGCTGTTTATGCAGAATGTGGTAGGTTTCCACTCATTATAAAACAAAAAGTCCAAGTACTGAAGTACTGGGAGAGGATTCTCAAACAGGATGATAGTCATATGGTGAAACAAGCATACAAATCTCTTCTTGAACTGTGTGACCTTGGGCAGACAAATTGGTGTACACACATTTGTAATATTCTTTCAGAAGTTGAACTTCAAACTGCATGGCAGCAACAGGAAATATCTTCTAAGCAGTTAAATTATGCATGTGAAACCCTACACTCAAACTACATGAAGAAATGCCTTGATGAAATTAAAGATGAAACTAAATACCCAAAATTGCAGACATATAGCACTTTCAAGGATGAATTTAGATTTGAAAATTATTTGTTGGAGATGAAAAACACCAATTACTCTCTTGCTTTGGCCCGTTTCAGAATCAGTTCTCATAACCTCAGAGTTGAAACTGGTCGCTATGACCAAAGAAAAATTGCTTTCAAAAATAGGCTATGTCTCTACTGTGCTTCTCAGGTTGTTGAAGATGAACACCACTTTTTACTACACTGCCCTCTCTATGCCCAGGAACGCAAAGTCCTTCTTACAAAAATAAAAGATACCATTCCACAATATGATCTATACTCAGACAATGAAAAGCTCTCAACCATAATGAAATGCAAATCTATTGATGTAACTAATGCACTGGGTAAATATATCTACTGCTGCCTTAAGAAAAGAGAACATAGTCCTATGCAACAACACATCAACTAGACGGTAACAAAAATATCTGCTGGTTTGCAAATCAGATGTTACAATACATCGTCTGGTGTTTGGTCAAAGCACTCTGTTTCAAACCTAAGCTGTTTTAATAGTATTACATTAACATGAGCATGTCTTTGTATACTCTTTCTAGTCTGCAAACGTACTAGATACTAGTTCTCTAGTCTACTATATAAACTTAGATGATATATCTCTAGTCTACAATGTAACTTTACTAGTCTTTAGTCGTGATAAAGATCATGGCTAATAACTGAGATGAAATCAAAGCTCCCTCTATGTCAAGGTGCTACGCTACGATATGTTTTATGTGCTACGATATGCTATGATATGTTATGTGCTAAAATAATTATGTTATGTTTGATAATGATCATGGTTAATGGATCTAATTGAGATGGAATCAAAGCTCCCTCCATGTCAAGGTGCTATGATATGTTATGATTTAACTGAAAAGATCTGTATAACTTATCTTTATTACCTGAAAAGATTCATATCTTTTCCCTGTACATTGTTTGACTGACACATGAGATCAAAATGTATGACTCTTAGATTGTCAATAAAATTACTACTACTATTGGCATGTGTGTGTTAATTTGGACCAATTGGAGGCAAAGATGAAAAATTTACAGACTGCTAGGTTGTTTGATAATGCCTTGAAAATAGTGAATCAAGACACTCTTGTAATGTAAATGTATTGTAATAAACACGAATAAGAAGGCTATAGTTATGTGTATCGTTTTCATATCATTTCATGTTTCTTTTCTTAAAAAGTCATATTGATATTTGTTGCAAAATTGGGTTTAATGTTATCCAGAAACTGTCGGAAGAGCTTTTATATGAGAGAGATCATTGGATCGAATAATAATAATGATAATAATTATGATAAAAGAAATCCGGCTTGGTTGAGGGGGGGGGGGGGCACTGGACGTTCAATGGCCTCCCAATATTTTTGGTCAAATGTTTAAAAATGAAATTAATATCGGCTTATTAGCGGCCTCATCCCCAGAAACAATTTGTGTAACTGGTCATGCCAATTATTTTCTGACATTTTCTGACATTGGAGGGCGCACAGGGGCAGATACAGTATTTCTGAGGGGGGAAACCGTGGGGTCAACATATAGGCCAAATAAGGTCATTTGCATCACAAGCGTGGTATCTTCCCCTTTTTTTGTTGTTTAGTTTTTCACCCCACACTCCTGGATCTACCTCTATATCGCTATTCTGTATCCATTAGTGTTAAGTCAGCATTTTGCAGATGTTTTCATGAATGTAAGCTTACAATGTATGCAAGAGTATGGGGCCGTCCATAGTGCATAGATGATGTCATCCGTTTCTAGGGTACTTTTAGAACCCCTCCCCCCCAGGGGCGGATCCAGAAATTCCTAGAGGGGGGGGGGGGGGCCCAAAAACATGAATGTACAGGGGGGTGGGCCCCCCATCAAACATGAATTAACAGGGGAGGGGGGGGGGGGGGCAAGGCCCGTCCGCCCCCCCCCCCCCCGGGTTCCGCGCCTGCCCCCCCACCCCCCGACCCCCCCCCCCCGACCCCTGTCACACTAAATATTCTGATCTAAATATGAAAACTATGCCCATTTTCAGGCAGTGTCACACTGTTCAACCTACCCACCTACCCCCTTGTGTGTGACATCATTTATGGACGGCCCCTATGGCTTGGGGTCGTTTCAATAATTCCAATTATACAACTTGTACTAGTCTGTGTTCAATAAGATGCAAAGAAAATTAGTTTCAGTGACATGTCCAAGCTTAAGGTCTGGAACTTTCGTGTGCACCTCGGGAACGTGCATACCATCAACTTATCGATTTGACAGCGAAGAAGATTGTGGGGACGCCATTGACGAAGGTACGTGGTCTCCATTATTTCACCCCCGATACAAAGTTGCCTATCTTTTAACACGCACGGACACCTGACGGCCGGCCCGGGCGATACAACCTTGTATAGCCCTGGCGTGACGTCATGCCAGGGCGATCCAGGTCGCTGCAGGGCCAGGTAAACAAAACGTAAACAAAACGTAAACAAACAACTGCGCATGAAATTCGCAAAATAAAGGCATGATTGCCATTCTAAACGCATTATTAGTAAAGCATGTATGTAGGAGGAGATGAAATACCAAAAGATTGACAAATGTTTTTGTATATTTTCGATGTTTTCACCTTTCTGAAGTTTGTTTAAAGGACGTTAGATGGCGCCGTAAGTACGCCAGTGTGAGCTGTAAGTACGCTAGATGTCGCTGTTGTCAAGTCATACAGGAAGTAGGTGATGTAGGAAGGGTTTATTTGTTACTTTAGTTCAGACATAAGACAACAGGTGGCAGTACTTGTAGTATTAATTTGCATATAGATCTAGGTCAATCATTCTGCAGCTGTAGGTACGCAACACGATTTCACTCCGAAATTCCCCAAAAATTTGCTCGAAATTCGCATAATAAAAGTACAATAATGTGTAAGGAGGTGAAATAAAAACAATACTAACCTTGCCTGGGACCCTGAGCCTTGTATTTCGTCTCGGGGTCTAGTGTGGCAGAGTCCCGCCCTCGGGCCCTGCGGCCTTCTGGCGGGACCCTGCCACACTAGACCCCTCGACCAAATACGGCGGCCAGGATCCCAGCCCGGTTAGTATCTGCTTATTATTTCATATACAGCACGATTATCAAACAGATACGAATAACAAGTAGGGGTTCACTGGCGGATCCAGAGGGGGGGGGGGACGTGCCTCTCCCTTTTTTTGGAAAATTTTGAGTTTTTTAAAGCTGGAGTATCGTCCATGCGTTTCTAAGGTTAGGGACACCACCCCTTACCCTAACGACGTCGCAGCTGGCGACGTGTTTTGCGACGTAAGAACGTAATCCGGCGACGTGATTGGTCACGTCACGAAATTCCCGCCGCAGTAAGGGGGTTACAACGTAGCAAAATACGTCCATTTCACGGACGATACTCTGGCTTTAATGTAAAATTCGCCAGAAAAGTCATTAAGGAAAAAATTTTCCAATAGCGCCCCACCCCCCTTTTCAAAACCCTGGATCTGCCAGTGGGGTATACGAGTTGGTTATTGTCATGATGTAATATTTTGTGTAGTGAGACCTGAATTAACAGATTGTCAAGATGGCTTTTACTAGCTAGTCAGAGTTTATGTTTCTCATGTTTGAACCCACGATTTCATGTGTGAATGATCTACATGAGAGTTATCTATCTCAGCTTTAGACAAACATAAATATGCAAGCATAAAGTTGGTATCACAGTTGTTTATTCAGCTACATAAAAATTGTGGAATATAGAATAGCTTTGGACATTTTGCATATATATATGTATATGAATCTGTCAAGTTCAGTGGTAAATAACTGACAGAATGAAATAGTCCCTGAACGGACCGCATTCAGGAATTAAAAAGACGGTTACAGATTCTTATTCCGTCATGTTAGTTTGGTTTACTTTATAGAGAAAATTGAAAGAGTTGTAAGTTGTTTTTCTTTTGTTTAAACAATATACAAGCAAGGCCCTACTCTATAACTGTCCTTTTAACTCTTGAATGTTGTCTGTGCAGGGCCAAATATGATTTTAATCAATGCATGTCTACATTTTCATTTCATATTTTTGATGTGTCAAATCAGTGAAATATTTGGGGGATTTCTGTGACCCAAAGCATACAAGCTTCCTATGTTCAAAGTATACCGCAAACTCCGAATGTGTTGGTGCAACCTGCAGATGTGTCCCTGGGTGGTTGAAGGTCGACTTCAAAAGCTGTAGAAAAAGTAGGTAGCTATATGTATAGTTCTCACCAAGGGAGCACAAATAATTGTTATTGCCCCAGTTTGCACACACTGTCGAGGGCTTTAGCCTGAGAAAGGGGTGCATGCAAACTGGGACAATAGCAATAATTGCTGAGTGTGCCCAAGGTCTGTACTTGATTTATCCTATGCCGATTACACAAAAAATGTTGTCCTTCCTGACGACACCAAAATTTGTATTATCATATCCAGGATAATAACAGATATATTATTCAGGGCCAGACCAAAAACATCCACAATAATTCTATACCCACGAGAAGTTAAAATACCCACGATCACAAAATTTGCTCATGTGAGTATTAAAGTTCTCGTGGCAAAGAATTCAATTTTTTCAACTATTAAAGTGTTCCAATGTCATTCTGACATACTATAAAAAGTAATATATGTAAATAGATATATTATGGAACTGATTTTAGTATGATTTTTCAAGATATTTTCATGTCCAAAAGTTCTTGTGGATGTTTTCTGGGTGGGTATTTCTTCTCGTGGACGTCCAATCACCCCCACGAGAGATTGTGGATGTTTTTATGTCAGCCCCCCTGCTTTTAACTCGGCAGGACAATACTGAAGGAATAGGGGTGGAATCTTGTTTTAGAATAAAGGCATTATTACACCAATAATATATCTTCAAAGTATATACAATAATGATAGTCTTTTATTCCTGGATATACTAGTTTGTGCTCAGTGCTTTTCTGTTACATTAATACTGTCAGAAGTGACGGTCATGCAAAAAGACAAATCTATTCTTATCTTATTTACTCTATATTCCACTAGGAGCGTTGGGTGATCCTTGTAGTTCTGACACAGACTGTACAGCTGCCATCAACCAATCTCATTGCCTACCTGCTAACAATGTGATATCTGAATCTAGTTTTAGCAGGAAGTAGTAGGTGTTTATTGAAATGATAACCATAGTGAAGTTACATATGTTTGGTATACTCAATAGGTGGCAGCACTGAGTGGAGCTAACTCTGATAATATAACATCCCCCTTTTTTTGAACGAGATGCTTATACTGTTATAATATGCAAAGTCATATGTTACTTCTGAGTTCGTTGCGTACTGTCTTTGGCACAAGGATAATTACTGGTGGTAATTAGATATGTTAGCAATATTGAGTCTTTCTTCGTCTCCGTGGGACAGTCTTTGTTGTAAAGTTTTATGTTGTAGATATCGACTTATGACTTTATGAGTCACTTACTTATAATATAACTACTAACAACTAAGTTACTTGGATACGAAGTTAAAGGATATATGTTTGTTAACTAGTACATTTTAACTTTCAAGACTAGTGAATATCAGATGTCAGATGTCTTTGTCTCTGAACTTATTCATTGAAACGACTAGGCTTTCTGACTTCGCGCCCACTGCGCGTCACTACTGCAGATGGAGTAGAACTCGCCACAGGCACAGATGGTTTGCCCATGGGATTTCGCCCCTCGCTGCTGCCGCTACCAGTCCCAGTAGGAACCGGTCTGTTGGTGGTGGTAGGTGGCGGTGCCATGTTACCGCCCCCTGTGGTAGCCTTACGTGGAGATGGTGGTGGCCCAGTGGCCTCAGGTTTACCAATACCTGATTGGCCCTGCGTGGTTGTTCCAGGTCTAAGTTGAATGCGGTTTCTCCGCAGAGTCTGTCCACTAGAAGTCTGGATGTTATAGCTCCTTGGCTCTGTAGCCCTTGACACAACAGTAGCTGGGGACCATTGTCCGGTCTGCACATTTTGGTACGTGGCCCTTTGGCCGGGGATGAGAGGTGGTAACTCCTTCACGCTCCTATCGTGGTAGGCCTTCTGTTCACTTTGTCTGTTGTTTAGTTCCTTCCTAATGTCCTCTTGGATGGGGTTTGTGTTCCTGATCTTTGATGGTAGAGTGTCCTTCACCCTCCTTTGGAACATCATTTCGGCTGGGCTAGGTAGCTTACTGCTGACTGGTGTTGTCCTGAGTCTGAGCAGTGCCAACTGCACGTCGTCGTTGGCTTCCTTAGCCTTCTTGATCACGTTCTTGACTGATCCAACCTGACGCTCTATGAATCCATTGGATCGCGGATAACGTGGTGATGATGTGATGTGTTTTATACCCCATTCGCTGGTGAATTTTGCGAAAGCTTGGCCACTGTAGTGAGGTCCATTATCTGATCTTATAATGTCCGGCACTCCCATGATGGCGCAATGGTCTTTAATGATGGAGACCACTGTGCTTGATGTTGCAGGTTTTGGGAGCTTGTTGACCAGAGGGAACTTGGTGTAGTAGTCTGCGATGATAAGGTACTGGTCGTCATCAATTTGGAACAGGTCTGTCCCGATCACACTCCATGGTCTGCTGGGTGTCTCGGTCGGTTCCAGTGGTTCGTGTGTCTGACTGCGTTGGTGTTCCTGGCAGATAGTACACTGCTTGCAGAGGTTCTCAATGTCCTCGTTGATCTTGGGCCAGTATACGTCTTTGCGTGCGCGTAGCTGAGTCTTGGTGATTCCTAGGTGTCCAGTATGGAGATTTTCGAGCACGCTCTGTCGGTGCGGTTTGGGTATGTAAATGCGCTTGCCCTTGAGGATCAATCCACTGTCAACACTGAGCTCATCCCGATACGACCAGAATTGCCGGAGATCAGTTGGTAGTTCCTTCATTGTTTCTGGCCATCCTGCGTAGATGACTTCCTTTAGCTCGCTGAGGACTGGATCACTCTGCGTTGAGTCCTTGATGGCCTGGACTTTGTCGACTGAGAATTGGACGTGTTCGATCCGCACATCCGTCTTGACGTCATCTTTGTTGTTTGGGTTTGGCAGTCTGCTTAGAGCGTCTGCAAGCCCGACGTCCTTTCCCGGTAGGTACTTGACCTTGAAATTGTAATCCTGTACGGCCAACATCATGGCTTGAAGTCGTGGTGGTGCAACGATCAGGGGTTTGGCACAGATCATCTCCAGGGGTTTGTGATCACTCAGCACTGTGAATCTCCTGTTGTAGAGGTAGGTGTGGAACCGCTTGATTCCAAAGGTGATCGCCAGCATCTCGCGCTCGATGTTGACATAGTTCTTTTGCGCTTGAGACAGTGACTTGCTTGCGAACGCTACAGGCCTGGTCTCGGTGGTGTAGCTTCCATCCTGTAGTCTGTCTGGCTGAAGTAGTGCTGCGCCTAATCCTCGCTGACTCGCATCTACCATGAGGTATGTAGGTGCCTCGGTGTCGTAGTATTTGAGGCATGCTTCTGTGCTGACCAGGGTCTTCAGATGGTCGAACACATGCTGGTGGTCTGCTGACCACTCAAACGGTGTATCTTTACACAGGAGTTTCCTAACTGGCTCAGCTTGAGCGGATAGGTTTCGGATGAACGGACTTAGGTAGGTGATGAGACCTAGGAACTCCTGCAGTTCCGTCTTTGTTGTTGGAGCTGGCATGGCTTTCAGGTCGGTGACTTTTGCTTCATCTGGTTTCATCCCATTGGCGCTGAATACCATGCCGAAGTACTCGATTTCGGGCTGCTTGATGATGCACTTCTTGCTGTTAAAGACCAGTCCGTTCTTTTGTGCCTCCGCCATCAAGTTTAAAAGATTCCTGTTGTGTTCTTCTTCGGTCTTTCCGAAGCAGGCGATGTCGTCTGCGATGCCGACAGTGCCAGGACACTTCTCCAGGACTATGTCGATCTTCTGCTGGAAGATGTCCTGGCTGACGCTGAGACCAAACGGCAGTTTGCGGAATTTATACCTGCCGAAAGGTGTTCGGAACGTGGTGAGAATTTGGCTCTCCTCGTCCAGTTCCACGCTCCAGTAGCCAGCTTTGGCGTCCAGTTTGCTGAAGTACTTTGCTCCGTGGAAGCGGTGGCTGATTTCCTCCAGCGTTAAGATTTTGTGCGGGCATCTCCTGAGCGCTTCGTTGAGTTTCTTCGGGTCAAGGCACACTCTCAGGGTTCCATCCTTTTTTATGCTGGTTACAAGGCTGCTGCACCAGTCAGAGTGTTCATCCACCCTCGCTATTACACCCTGCGACTCCATGCTGTCGAGCTCTGCCTTGAGTTTGGGCTTCAGGTGTATGGAGTATTTACGCGGTGGATCAATGAATGGTGTGGCCCCGTCGTTCAGGTGTAGTTTGGCCTTGCCCGGGAGGTTGCCGATCCTGTCGAATTGGTTGTTGTACAGGTGCTGCAGATCTTTCACTGACTCGATGTTTGTTGGTTTTGGCGTTGGGGTTGGCATATCGATGTTGCAGTGTAGAGTAACGAGGCCCAATGCTTCGGCCATCGGAAGTCCACACACAGCTGGGCTCGGCACATCTACAATGTGGAACTGGGATGTTGTCCAGTCTCCCTCACCGTAGTTACACTGTATGTCGATACTGCCATAGCACTTGATCGTTGTTTTGTTGTAAGCTAGTAGCGTTGTGTTCCTCGCCGCCCTGCTGATTTCATCATTCGGTGTTCCATCGCTGCTCAGTTTCTCAGGCATCATTTGCTGAAATATCCTGAGTGGGAGGGTGTTTCCCATGGCTCCTGTGTCGACCTTCATGTTGATAAGTCGCTTCGTACGATCATTGGGTCGTCCTGGGATTTTTACGTTGATTTTCGCGAAGACCTCTTTTCGCTGTTTTTCTGGACGTGTTACGTCTGCTATGTTGAGGCTGATCATGTTATATTCGACAGTCTCGAAGTCATCGCCTTCTGAGTACTCGTCGTCGTCGTAGTTGCTGGCTGCTGTGACGTCATGTATACGCCTGTGCTGTTTGCCACGTTGGTGTGGTCTTTGCTGCTGTCCGCCTCGCGATGTACCCTTGTTCGGTTGTCTCGGTGGTTTTCTCTGCACAGGTTGCATGCAGAGGTGTGCCCAATGTCCAGTGCGGTGACAGTTGTAGCACTCAGAATCCTTTGCTGGGCAGCTGTCTCGATCCTTCTTGTGGTCGCCGCCGCAGCACTTGCATACCGATTGTGACGAACCTTTCTTGTTGGTTTGTTGACCACGCCCCTTTTGGCGTATCGCGTCGACGTTGGCTGGTGTAGTTGTGTTTTGGCTGCGATCGTTGATATGGCGAATGCTGTTGAGCGTTGTCTCAAATTTGCGACCCTCTTGTAAAACTGCTTCGATCGTCACGTCGCCGTTCTGGCCTAACAGCCACTTTTTGAAGTCTTCGATTGGTGTGCTTGCTAGGAGCTGCTCGATAATTCGTTCCTTTTCTTCGCCGGGTGTGAAGTTGCAGTCTGCTGTTTTTTCGCGACATCTCGTGTAGAAATCATCCAGCGTCTCGTCTTTTTTCTGGTAGTAAAAGTGGAGATCTAGTCGCGCTGCCCGAAAGTTTGGTTTCGCTATTTTCAGGCGTTCGTCAAATTTCGCGAAAATGTTCGCTGGCACTTTTCGTTCGTCATCAGATAGGTGGAAGGCATTGTAAATTTTCAAGCCCTCGTCATCTAAGCCTTGTAAAATAAACGGGACAAGGCTCTCTCCCGTTTTGCCCGTTACTTGGGAATAAATGTTCATGCGTTGTTTCCAAAGGCTAAATTTTTCAGATTTGTCGCCTTTCCCCTCGAAACACATAACAGGGGGTGCCCTAGATAGCGCCATGTTGATGATGTTCAGCCCTTTTTTGGTTTAGGTTGGTAATATGGGGCTTATGAATACCACTGTTACTGTTTGTAGGCTCACAGTTGCTGTTTGGAGATGTCAAAGTTTATGTTCACAGTTCATTTCACACCTATGCTGACAGTTTGTTGAACAGCACTGATAGATATGGGCATATAGTTGACTACACAGGCTTTGTTCTTTGTTGTTTACAATATGGTTTCCTGACCCAGGGAAAGTTCTCTGACCTACTTCAGTTTTCTGCTGTTAAAATGTTCAGTTTACATAGTTCATTCGATTCAGTTTGTTCCTTAGGATGTTTTCTCCTAATTACCCACCTTTTGTAGCCTCAGACACATTAGGGGGTTTTAGTTTTTGATGATCCCACCGGTGCCAACCATGTGATATCTGAATCTAGTTTTAGCAGGAAGTAGTAGGTGTTTATTGAAATGATAACCATAGTGAAGTTACATATGTTTGGTATACTCAATAGGTGGCAGCACTGAGTGGAGCTAACTCTGATAATATAACAAACAACACCTGCCAGTGTGAGTGTGGACACGGCAGGTATGGGGGGAACTGTGTTGAACTAGGCTTCCTAAATGTCACTGGTGCTTCAACCCTGGCTTCAGCCACTGGATCATACAGTGAGTATGAGTTACTTGACCCTGGCGGAAATCATCATAGGTATTTATTTCACAATGGTTTTAGTCATGTGTGGTACCATTTGGCAATCAGAAGGAATTAAAATCAGTTGTAGATCCGGAGGGAGTGGGTCAAGTGAGCATTGACCCTCTTTTGATGGGCACTTACACTTGGCAAATAGGAAAAAAGTGTTGCGTGTTCTTATGCTAATGCACAACGTTTTAATAATTAGCCTATATACAACTATGTGGAAATACATTTATATACAATATGTGTACCAACCCCACCCCCACTTCCAAATTCCCAAATCTGCTCCTGAATATATGCGGTGAATAGAGCCCTGTTGTTTGCCATCCTCAAAGGAAAATTTGATATTATCTAGAGAGTTTGACACATCCCTACCAGCCAATTGTCATTTGCATTTACTATATAAAAGCCCACTAATGCAATGCATTAATTTATTTTAGGCATACTAGGCTATCACTAATGGAAGATATCAGTTAAGATATGTACTAAATATCAGAATAGTTTATACCAAAAATTTACAGTACTCTGAAATGAGCTAAGTACAGAGCTACATTGTTATAATACTATCACCTTTAAAAGCTCTGTAAAAAGATTGTATTGTGTGTATTAAGATTTATTATGAAGTCGTAGTTGTATAATTTTGCCCCGTAGATGACTTCTATAATTCCTCAAAAATGTATATTATGTACATCCTGCACATCTTTCATGTAACATTCCTGAAAACCAGGGTTAATCCTGATGGATGTTATGAAATGGACATAATATAATGTTTGTCAGAACCCCCTGTGCCCCGTCGCATAATGGGTCTCGCTGTTGCGAACATTGGCACATTTCAAAAGACCTCTCCCTGTTCAACAGGGAGCGAATGCACCTTTCATCCTTACAGGGATGGTTTGCACACCCGATTTTTCAATTTATCAGGGGGACATTTTGGGGTTAACATTTTAAGATTTTGTTTTCAGTAAATGTTAGATGTGTCCTTCAGCTTATAATTTGTATAGGAGGCAAGTGGCGGAAATGATTTATTAGCCAATTCAATTAAATTCAAAATGTGTACAAAACCATCGCAACAGGGAGGATTGGCACATCCCCAAAACAAGGAGAGAAAAAAACAGCGAGCAAAAAACAAATCCATCCTTAATCGCTCCCTCTTGCGAGAGTTTGGTTATGCGACGGGCCACTGTGCCCCGTCGCATAACGGGTCTCGCTGTAGCGAACATTGGCACATTTCAAAAGACCTCTCCCTGTTCAACAGGGAGCGAATCCACCTTTCATCCTTACAGGGATGGTTTGAGCACCCCTTTTCTTTCATGTCCCGGGGGGACATTTTGGGGTGTTAATTTTAATATTCTGTTTTCAGCAAACAATAGCAGTGTCCCTCATCTTATAAAATATATAGGAGGTAAGTGGCGGAAATGTATTTATCAATCAATTAAATTAACTTCAAAGTGTGTGCAAAACCATCGCAACAGGGACAATTGGCACATTCCAAAAACAAGGAGAGAAAAAAACAGGGAGAAAAAAACAAATCCATCCTTAATCGCTCCCTCTTGCGAGACTTTGGTTATGCGACGGGCCACTGTGGCCCATCGCATAACCAAAGTCTCGCAAGAGGGAGCGACTAAGGATGGATTTGTTTTTCTCTTGCTGTTTTTTTCATCCTTATTTACCCCATGTGCCAATCATCGCTGTTGTGATGGTTTTGTACACATTTTGAATTTAATTTAATTGACTGATAAATACATGTCTGCCACTTACCCCCTATACATTTTATAACCTGAAGGACACATCTAACATTTGGTAAAAACAGAATCTTAAAATAATAACCCCAAAATGCCCCCCCAACACAATGAAAAATCGGGTGTGCAAACCCTCGCTGTAAAGATGAAAGGTGGATTCACTCCCTGTTGAACAGGGACAGGTCTTTTTATGTGTGCCAATGTTCGCTACAGCGAGACCCATTATGTGACGGGCCACTGTGGACCGTCACATAATCAAGTCATTGTGAGACTTATTCTGCAATGCACTACTGAGGCTCATTGCACAATGACCTATTTGAAGAGCAATAACTTTAAAAGCACAGTTGCAAAATCTTTGTTATAAAATTTGTTGTTTAACAAGTGATCACTGTTATGATTGATATTGTGCAACGGGCCACTGCCCCCCCCCCCACCCCCCACCCTCCTTGGATCTCCCTTGGGTCTGAGGTATAATTCTCAGCAAGGTGACTAATACTGGAGGGTTTTTCAAAAGAAATTCTTTCAAGATTTGCTTGAGGTACAAAGAGTAGTTTGATAGTTTTATTTAGCATTTCTTAAAAAAAACACTCTATTGTAATGTTTTCTTTGTTGTATCTGTTAATTCATATGGCCATTTCCCCCTTCCCCTCTCCCCAAGTGAAAGGAAATGACACTCTCCATCACATTTTCTAGGTCAATATATCATTAAAGCATGATAAAATATGCTGAGAGAGTTCAAAAACAAGATTTTTTAATAAAAGGCTTTTACAAAGAATTCTCAAAGTGTAACTTTAGTAATTTTATAAAACTAAAATGAAACAGAAATTCCTTTCTTTGTAGCTTCTTTTTACCAAGAGGTCCCAGGTCAATAAGGTTTCTTAGCTATGTATCAACCATTGGAATTTGAGCCTCGGAGATCACATTTTAGCTCACCATAGATTATTTGCAATGATTCTATATTCATGAACTATAGAGGTTTAATTATCCATTTAAAGTTAATGCGTGTTTGTGTTATGTCGTTGTATAGATAATCGCTAGCTCCATTCACAGTCTCCCTCCTCGTCGACTGCGGTCGTCCAATACATAATTATAGTTCCCTCATCATGTAAGACGTGAATACTCGTTGTGAAAGGATTTGTTGTTTATTATCCAATGTCTAGTCATTCCGTGACAAGAACTCGATTGACCATGATCAGTCCCGAGGTTAGAGTTCCCTCAAACACATTCAGTCAACGCTCCGCGCTCTAACACAATTTCTATATGCCTCTCTCCAGAACCTAGACTGCAGATTAAAGGTCCAACCTTCACAGGATGTTTCCTCACACAGTGCTTGCAGCTACTCTGGCTAGCTAAGAGCGGAACACATTATTATATGGTGGTACGTCACACCTTAACTCCTCCCTCATTTCACTACTGTCAAAGTGAAACATTGGCTTACACGTGCGCTTCTAAGCTCACGTTATGCTGCCCAAACATGGACTGGCCACCCGCGTCAGTACAATCGACGGCGGCTAAGTTCGAGGATAGATATGGTGGTAATCGATCCCTGATTAGTGTCATAACTTTGAGTTACCTTGTCACTAAATTTTAATAATAATTTTTAGAATCTTCGTGTACAATGGTATCCAGCATACAGTAAGATGTTTCAGTTTGTTTACAATGGCCTCCATCATACATCGAGATATGTAGTTATAATTAACTTAACCAATTTTAAGGCTGAGAATCTTCCCATTTTACAGTACTCAATTAGTCAACCAGCAGTTCGCTCATATGCAATAGTACCAGCGACATCAATACAATGTACCTTATCTGAGTACTCAATTGTCTACCTCTAAAGACCAGTATCAATAATTCACCAGCGTTACCAATGCAAAAGAATTCACACATCCAGTTGACAAGTCGGCGAAGGTCTAATAAAGAGGTGATCCATATGTATTAACATGGAGTTTGTCCTTTCATTTACATCAAAGCTAAGCGTTCAGCTCGTGCAGTTTTTTAGTTGTTCGGACTTGTTTAACAACTAAGTCTCACCACATTTGATAGGTCTCATTTACAATCAAAATAGGTCGACATGAGATAAGTCTTCACGACTCTCATTACTCATAGTTGTTTTTCTTAGTTTTTCGTTCCTTTTTCCCGCACTCGAAACGATTAGGAATGACTAGTATGTAACCTAGTCTAATACATTTGCAATTCGTTGCACCACAACATAGCACACAAATTACATGCACAGTTTTCAAAACCTTGCCAATGAACAGAGAAGGCAGTATTTTTTCCAATTCAACAGGCAAAAGTGAACAGAAGGACTGTATCGTCTCCAAAACGACTGGGAAAGAACTCACAACGCATACAGGCAAGGATTATCATGACAACACATGATTAACAAGATAACTAGCGGACTGCAAAAGTTACCATCTCGTATACTCTATAGCGTGCAAAGTTCAAGATTATTCCACCACTTTCAAGGAATCCCGTCAACAGAATAGTATTCGTCCTAAGGGCATTACTCTAATCCCTATGGTGAGGAATGGACAAGACGTCCTCACCAAAAGAGAAAAAGAGATAGACCTGTCATTCCATTACAATTGACTAATAACCATGGGATATGCCATTTAACTAGGCAAGAACACTTCGCTTCGAAACATTGATGAGGATGATCAAGAGGTATGAAAAGACTGAAGTGTTTGGTGAACTCCCATATTTTAGTGGTCGAGTCAAAAGTGGAAAGTGACAGGGGAGGATTTCTGACCCACATTGTCTAGATTCCGAGCACTAACCCTCTGATGAAGTTCCCCATGATTTAGGACTAAATCACATACAATGCCCAAACCTGGAGTTTTTTAGGTAAGTAAGTCAGACAACCCTTATCTACCAAGAAGTGGGACCCAACATGTTTGGAACCAGGCAGTCAACTGACTGTAAGACTTCTTCCCGATAGACAATAACTGGTATAGAGCCCAAACGGACGGTCAGGTCGCCATCATCGGAAATGATCTCTTTTTGCATGACAACAACAGCACCTCTGTCATATCCTCAAGGAAATTCCGTCAATGGATCACTTGTTCAGTCAAGAAGCATTGCTCCGACTACCATTGTGAAGAACCAAACGGCTCAAGCATCAATGGGGACAGACAAGTTTAGGACGAAGTACAGGATGTGTTCCTTTTGGAAACAAGCGACTCAGCTATAGAAATATCACCACATGTCAAGGACATATTCACCAAATGGCGCAGATCATGTCAAGCTACCAATGGAGGATATCAAGGTAAGAGTCGGTCCATTCGATGCAAGGCCGTCTCAAGGTGCGGCACGGAGTACTAACCACTCACTACCTACCATTGAGAACTCCCCCCTCCCAGATCTCCTAAGACAAGAGTCATTAGAAGTAAGAGTTGGTGATGTAGACGTAGTATTAGGTCTACAGGTGACAGCTTTCGCTTAGAGTGAATGACAATAGGTGGAAGAGAACACAAGAAGCATGTGTATCAGTGACCTCAACATCACATATGTGGGACATATATGTTACTGCAAATCTTACTTTGCAAGAGAGTGACGGGGTGGACATGAATTCCAAGATGGACCAGTCTAATGAGATGATGACAAACCATTATAGGTTTTCACATAGGTTTTTCGTTATATGTACTGTCCCACACCGGAACAGCACCTACAACATATTACAATATAGCAAGTTTTAACAGTGAGAGAGAGCTTCCGCGGTTTTACTACACCTTCAGATAGAATTTCTATAGGACACCTTTCCAAAGTCAGGCACATGTCTTTTATCCCAATGGGACATAAGCAGTGACAGTGAGATATTTGGACGCCCCTACGCGTCACAAACACACAGTTCGTGGCATGGACATATTTACGCTTTGACTTGGAATACCCCGATCAGCAACTCTGGGTCGCGGGGCTTTGATGCAGCATCTGCTCGCCCAGCAATGGTTTTAAGGTAAGTTAAGATGTTCAAAACAACAATGTCGATATTAAGAACATCGCTCACGCACAGTTCTGGACTCAGCTGTCACAAAAAGGTGTGTTTATGGTAAGTTTTTACAAAGAATGATGATGAGTTTTGTACAGAAGCCTTACTGTAACAATATTTTGGCCCCAGGTCCCTAAGAGTCGACCTGTTACCATGGCTTTTTGAGATGATAAGAGTAGAAGAAGACTAGCGCCATACCTTCACCAGCCTATCTTTCTTTTCCCTTATAGGATTCATCATGCAATTACCATTTAAACGGAAGAATCTGCACTATTACCACAATATCACGGTTCACCCACCATCCGGTTGACCAATGAAAGCGGTAAGTGTGAATCGAGAAACAAGGATCCACCCCACAAAACAGGTTGGTCAATATGAGAGAGGTAAGTACAAACCATGAAATAAAGATCTTTCAGACTTGCTTTTCCAATAACACAATTGTTTTTCAACACAACATGCAACATGAAACATTTGTTTTTAACACAACATGCAACATGAAACATAGTTTTTTAGAGCCATTCCAGCAACTGACCTCCATCAACAACTGAAATATACCGTTCCCCCCTTTGCTTTGAGGCTCCCGCCCATAGTTTTGAAGAGTACTATTTTACGGCGAGAGGCCTCCCCTAGGAAGAATTATAGATGGTGTGGCGCATAACGGCCCCCAACTTCCGAGAGCGTCCACCAAAGCTGACTCGCATCGTCGTGCGTTGACTAGGTGTGGTAGGAAGGCTTCCTTCGCTACCACTTAACATCCTAATTGTTCACTCACTCAGTTCACAGCCCGCTGATGAGCTTCACATAGATGTTTTTCCAACCCTTGATTATTGTGTTCGGAGCAATCCTGCTCCCGAAATATTTTTCTACCTTCTGCCTTATTTAGCATAATCAGTAGAGCCAACTAATTGAGGTTCTTTGCCCCTTTTAGCAGGTTTTTGCGAAATTATAGATTCCATAATTACATAAATTATGTATAGTCAGCAAAACCCGATCAGCACCTTGTGAACCGAGTGGCTACTCACTAAATTCTATAATTTCTATTATTTTACCCGGGTCGAATACCCAATGGTAAACTTTCGACACAGAAATAATATCATAATTTCGACTCCAACTCTACTCACGTCAGGGTCTTTTTACAGATGCCTGTGTGAACACATGTAACCACTTTGCATGCGACAAAGCAAAAAGCAATCATATCCAACATCTGCAGGAGTTACCTTCGCTGAGTGTTAAAACAACCCGTAATGTCCCGTCACGAAATGAGGAGATTATTTTGGCGATACCACAACCATTTTATAGCACCGTTTCTCCCATGAGGTATCACAATGGGGACGAAAAGGATGGATGACGCCTACATTCTGAACGAATGTTTTAGTATTATTATGCTAGTTCAGCATAATACGGAGCCTCTTACTTATACTTCCCATGTATGGAACTCGAATTAGCTAAGGTAAAGGTACCATCCCCAGCATAAGTCACGGATTTGACGCGACAGAATTCTTTGAGAAGATGTGCTCCAAAAAGGGTGTCACTGACCGTACGGGGTGCGGTAACATGACGTATACTTCAGTAGAAGGTATACCGCATACCCTCTAGTTGTATTACTAGAAGGCGGTCTTCCCCCTAAAAGTAGCAGTGTAGGACACATACTTTAGAAGTAGAATTTAGAGTATTACACTAAGCCGAGCACAGTCGTGTAATATGAAACTTACCCTGTGAGGTCTATAGATACGTGTAGGCCTGGCCTACTCAAGAGCGCACCGCTCATTATTTTACTAACCCCTCAATATGTATTTTGGCAAGTCATTGCCACGGTGTTAGAATAAGGGTTATTAGATAGTTATCTTATTATGGCGTCGTCAATCCATCTCAGCAATAAAAGCACTTACCCTGCATCGTGAACAAATGTGTACCAAAAAAAAATTTCAACAATAGTAGTGTAACCCTGTTGATAATTCATAATTGTCCTTTGCTGATAGTCCTGTGGTTTTCTTTAGTTCAGTTCAAATTCACTTCTCAATGTTTGTTGAGTGTAGTATAGGTATTGTCGTATACGGTAAGGTGCCATTTACATCGCGAGGGCAGATTCCATCTCCTCACGTGCAGTAAGTCTTGTTCATAACTCTTGCACTGTCTTAACCGTCGTCTAACAAGCACAATACAAAACACATTGCAATGCGGATTTCCCTCTTCAACCTTCTACATTGCACATAAGGCAATATGCAGAAAGACGATGTATAGGGTTCAAACAAAGTTTTCTTCCTGGATGCAGAAGTTAGGTAAGTCATTTAAACTCCAAAACCTTTCATTTGTTCATTTAGAGGAGTCTGTTGATCCCTCCTGTTTATCAAAGAGCTACCACTTCCTCTTGATTTCGATGAGAAGGATTGTCCACAGTATGTACACTTTATATTTGCGGCGTGACTACTTTGTCGCAACCTTTTGTTCACACGTTAATTTAACGAACACTAGATACATTACAATTCTCAATGTCGCATAATAATGGTGGCTGTTCAATTATGTGTTTTGTTTACGGTATTAGCGCTTCGTAAACAGCGCCCGTTCCCGCTCGGCTTGATTGGTTGCCAACTATGGCCGGAGCCGTTAGAGGTCTCGAACGAGGTTCCGGGGCCCCCAGGTCCGTCCACCCAGCATCCACCAACCATGGAACGTTTGCCGGTATTGGTGTTGCCAGTCCACACGAGTCTGGTCCTGGTGAGCGATTTAGACGTACCCATCATCAACCTGGCTAGTTTCTTAGATACTACTAGTGTCTCAGGTAAGGGAATGTCAGCTGGATGCATTCCCGGTCGTGTCGCTGCACCTTTGAGTTTGGTACCCCAGTACATGGTTAAGGTACACTGCCAACAAAACTGATTAACCACAGCATCATGTACCAGTACATGACCTTCAGTAAATGTGTGGTCATATGGTACGGCGAGTTCGCCAATGAAGACTGTTTCAGAGTGCACTGGGGAGGCGAATTGGACGTAAATTCCATCCACCATCTGATGTAAAAGTCCTTTGCGCCTTTTCCATATCACAACAACGATGCCCACAATAAGTATTGCGAGGAGAACAGCCAACACCGCTGTAGATGTCGGATGCGCATCTCCCTCAGGGCAAGGTGGCAGGGTGCCCTCCTTTAGTCTGTCCAGTGGATAAGCCGACGTCTTTGGCAATAATGATGACAGCGCCAGGCCTGTAGCTCCCCCTTTTAGTCCCCAACATTTCTTGGCGATACATCCTATCACAACTAGGATGATGATGACGAACACTATAGAGGTGATACCGAAGCCTCCTTGGAATCGGCCCCAGCGCCATCTTGTCTTTTCATAGTGGTCGTGCGCTCTTTTGATTCCTTCCTTCCTATTCTTCTCGTTCATCTTTATTCGATGCAGAAGGTCAGATAAAGGGACTCGGGTCGCAAAGCCCTTGGCCGCGTCCTTAAGTTCAGTTCTGATTTTCGGGGGAAGAGGGTCGTCCGCTACTACATAGGACGTACCTTCTTCATGTTCCCTAGTCAGGTTGCCTAACCATGTTTTTACATTCAGTCGAGCTTCCAGCAGTCCACTTTTTACGGAAAAGAGACCGTAAAAGTGTTGGTCCCTTTACTGCATGCTCTGAGACTGTATGGGATCCAGGCTCCTCGTGTCTGGAACGCGCAGTCGCATCCAATATGGATACGCGCATAGTTTTCTATTGTTTTCATAACTGGGGGTTGGCTTCCACAGATAAGTGCTCCCTGTTTTTCAGCGCTGACTATCAGGACGTCTCCTGGGACATCGTCCAGGTAAATGGCCATCTCGCCAAAGTCCGGATTTAATAAATAGTCCAATTTACAACGCTCGGTCACACCTCTCTTGTCTTTGCGGAGAAGTGTGGCAAGACAGGTTTCATCCGTTACTTTCTTCATGTAAGGGATGTCCTTGCACAGAATCACAGAATTTCCATAACACGTTGCCCAATTAAGATGCTTCATGGGGATGTAGTAGTTCTTACTGAGAGAAACAGCCACATATTTCGGTAGATCGATAATCTGCAGAGCCGCATTATTGGGTAGGTTTATCGGAACAGGGAACGATAGAATCTCATAGACTCTAAATAAATGTTCCTCTGAAACAACAGGAATCCGGACGAATATCAGTAAACGGTGGTCCTGGCCCTCCTGGTCGACAGCTTGCAGCGAGAATGTGGGTCTCGCGTTATCATAATAGAATGAAGGAGCTTTGAATGCCACATCAAACCGTGGGTATACCTTCTTAAGGTATACGGTCACCTGTTGTACGGCCTGTTCCAGTGCCGTAGGTGGTACCAGTTCCATGGCTAGTCTGCCTTGTAACAAGAACTGTACGCCACGCCTAAATGCGTACGTTTGCGTCATTAAATCCTGGAGGTAGATGGTTGTTCCCAACCTATCTTCCAGTAACAGGGGAAGTAGACTCGAGAACAACTTCACAGCGCCTATTTCAAGGCGTTGTTCTACCATCATGTTTCTCGCACGTCCCTGGTAATATTCGTATTCCCTCATCCATTCGAGTGCCTCATCCATAAACTGTTGCACAAGCTTGTCTTTTTGCTCAGTCCGGTTGAGAAACTCTTCAAAATTCCGACTAAGGTTAGTAAGAGCCTTGTCATTAACCTTTATAAGCTGTCGGCTCAGGTCTACCTCTGCCTTTGAAGCAAAGTCTAGTCCAAACCAGTGTCCTTCCGCTTCTTTAATTTCATTGCGTTTGCTCCGGGGGTATGGATCTCGTTGGTCCTTTGGTAACGTATCAAGCACTGCCTTCACCAAGTGGGCCTGCCTTTTGCGTAAAACCGTAGTGGTCAAGTATAACCACTTTTGAGTTCGTTCAATTACATCACATACCTCTATATACGCCCGATTTGATCGTGCATCGTGCTGGGACTGGTGTTGTCGGCAATATGCTACGACGCTTTCTGTGGGAGTTGCCCGATCTGTCGGTCTTGGGATGGCGATGGTGAAGCCCTGGCGGACATGAGACACGTCGGCCGTTGACATGAGTCTGCCGGGTTTCAGCACAATACCATACTCCTCCAAGCTAATGGTCATCGCGTCGATTGCCCGTGGGGGTGCCTGAACTGACAGCACGACATGGACCATGCACAGAATGCACCATGTTTTTAACCAAAGAGCCGCCATTTTTGCTCGTTTTACCAGTGCGCGTGGGTATCCCTTCCCAGTTTTAGGAAGTGCTGTTTCCTGTTTCCGGTTCTTCCCGACCAATTATTCCTGTCAGTTTAGATAATACTGTTCAGTTATGTTCCGTATAAACGTACCATGTTTGACCTGTCTTTTGGTCAGTCTCTGCTACGTCGCCGTAAGAGAAGGACAAGCAAGACTGTTTTCCTTTCCAGTCCGCCCTTCTGCACCGTCTCGATATGGATTCTCCAGGTGACGACTACTTCTCTTTCACCGTGGGGGATAATATTACACTACACGTCGATCCGTGTGCCCTTGAGGCTGGGCAGCATTATTTGCTGTTACCAGTGGCGCCAGCTCCGTCGCAGGGAGGAGATCTGGGCGCCACGACGATGCCTATTGTTCATCTTGGGTCCTCGACACCATCCTCTGAGGATCTACGGCGCGGGCGCATGGTTGCCCTGCATTCCTCTCTGTCCGCCTCCGTTCCTCCTCCTCGTGAGCCTTCCGTTGAGCCTCCTCACGACTCTTCAATCGCCGCTCCCACCACCACAGTAGACTACGACCCTCGGGCGCAGCTCTCGCCGATGTTGGGATCTCCGCTTCCAACTCAGCCAGATCCCGTAAGGCCACATCCACGTAGTCCCGGGGCAAGTCCTCCGGCGGGAACGAGCCGGGAGGCCAAGCGAAGACGCGTGGCTCCTGGGGACGACCCCCAATCACCAACGGAGGGTAGAGGCCGGTAGCGAGCAATTCAGCTCGCGACGAGCAGGGGCCGCGTTCAGATAGATAGAACCGCGGCTTTACCTCTTTCGGCTTGACTCATTTCGATGGGGAGGATCTCAGTCTCCCCCTCAGGGTTCGTAGGAGGGCCGCGCGTGACGCCCGCCTTTGCGGTGATGTCGCCCGTTGAGGCTCTCCCTTTAAGTCCAGCGAGGTCAACACCTTCACGCTCCGGTCCCCGGTCGTCGTCGCCCTCGAGCTCGCTTGACAGTCCTCCAACCACTCCAGGAGGTAGGACTGCTTCTGCTCGGGAGCAATGGACTCTAAGCCCACTGACCGGGACGTCGACGGCTCATCCATCGACTGTTCCACAGAGAGTCATTGTATGTCGGCCCGGTCCTTTAACCGGTCCCTCAGCCACTCCACCCCTATCAGTTACCGTGAGAACCACACGTCCCACGCGTCTCACGGCCGCCGATTTGCCAGAAGAAGACCGCCGGAGTATGCTTTGGATAATTCGGCAGTTCCAGGCTATCAACAATATCCGCGGGGTGTTGGAAGTCCTCGCTAACACTTTCAGCGAAGATGACCAGGAGTAGCGCCGGCACAGGCAGGTCTGATCACTCGCAATTTCATTTCGTATAAAAAGGTCCCATGTACACTCCCCGGATGGGCCTTTGTTTGCGTATGATCGACCGTTTCGCATTCAAGGGGACAATGACAGTTCCATCGCGTTGGACCGGTACCATAGGACAAGTCCTCGGTCCCTCATAGGGTTTGATCGACAAACAGTTTCCCATGATGGACGCTCCCAATCACATCCAAGATCCATCTGGTAAGTCCGTCAATCATTTTATGTCCGTTAGGTTAAGTCCGCATGGTGTTTCAATCCTTTCGATGAAGTTTCATGTAGCGAATGGTAGAAGTCATCGCCCGTTGACTTTGCGTAGTATGTCTTCGTTTCCACGAATTGATTGAATGCGAACACATCCAATGGTTGAGGTGGCTAACGCATGGTTCGACGCTAAGTGCCAGCCTATGTAGACGCATGAGAGCCCTCGTCGCCGCATCATCGGGTCCCATGGTGTGTGGTTTAGAAATTGTAAATTTCTATTTCAGCAGCTTAAGCACGAATCCTGCGTGTCTCTCCGAACCAGCTTCCAACTAAACTCTCCAACTTTCCACAAACATCCCAACAAAATGCAAGTGGTTCCATCGCCCTTAATTATTCACGGCCATCGCTTACGCTTCCACTCACTCCATCCTCTCCTTATAGGGTGAGGGAGAGCGATGTCCGCCAATTTTGGTCGGATGCTATCCTCTGACGTCAGCAGCCGGCCCCATTAATTTGTTTGCCTTAGAATTACAGAAGTTCACTTTTTCTTACTATCTGCAATAGTAACGACATCAACCGAGAGTGGCAGTAAGTACCAGCTTATCAGTACTCGGGCGTTGCTGCCGCTCTTATCATAGATGCGTTGGTGCACCTGTCTCAATGCGCAGTTTCCTACCAGTCATACTGGGGGTCTGCTAGCGTTGCGTAATCGGTTCTTGGTCTTTTTCGCAACGCGAATCTTCCCTTGGGTGGATCATCAGCATCAAGCTGTTCACCACCTGGCGCTGAACTTCCAGCAACATCAGTATCCGCCTTAGGAGAAGTGGCCCTTATGTCTGCCTTATCGTGTGATGCAACGGATCCAGGGGCCGTTCCCTCTATCCCCGTCGTCTCGCGTAACGCAGGTCGACCTTTCTTTTTCTTCTTTGGACAGCCTACCTTTCTTGGTTTCACGAGAGTTTCACTAGGCGGGCCTGGTGACCTTTGCATGTCACCGTCCTGACCATTATTAATCGGTACGGTTGTCTCCGGTTCCCGAGCTTTCTGCTCAGTTTTTGGAGCTGTCGAGTCCACCAGGAGAGGTCCGGCAGTTGTCTCTCCCGTTCCATCGTCGTTGGCGACGGCGACTATTCTCTCCTTAGCCGGGTCGTTGACGTTGGTGTGGGTCGACTCAGAATGGTCGGACTGGACCTCATGTTCTGAGAGTGCTGGGGCGTTAGTATGGTCAGGTTTTGGTAGGGCGGGACTCCATGCAGGGTATGCTTTCTTTAGCTTAGAGATGTTAACAAAATGGGGCATTGTTTTACCCGTTTTAAGCGACGTTAACCTCACCACATGGTCCCCTTTAGTTTCAATTACCCTATGTGGCCCTGTATACCTGTTTGAGAACTTAGAAGATTTATTAACGGCACACAGCGGATCGTACATGTATACAAGATCTTCCTCCAAAAACCGGTGCGGATTTGCATGTTCATCTATGCGGTCTTTTAGGTCTTTTTCATACCCCTTTACCACGTCAGATGTTCAAAAAGAGCTATGCTGTCACGAGTCTGAAGATAAAACTCGATGTCATTTAGGGTCTCTGGAATTGTTCCCTTGTCAGGTAGGCCCATACTGATGGGATCACGCCCATATAACAATGTATGGGGGCTGAAACCAGTGCGGTTACTTATAGTGGATCGTATTGTCCACAAGGCAACCGGCACCAGATCTGGCCAGGTTTTGTGATCATCAGTTATGTAGTAGGCAACAATGTTTTCGAGGGTTTTATGTAACCTTTCTACTCTCGCGTTGCCAGTGGGCATTCTACCCGTGGTGAATGTTTGTTTGCAAGCCAGTCTGCTGGTAATTTCGCGAAATAAGTCCGATAGGAACGTCGCCCCTCGATCAGAGTGCAGGCGCTCAACCTTTCCATATCGACACACGATACCATACAGGAACTGTTCTGCAGCTGTCTTAGCCGTTGAATCTTTGGTACAGAAAGCCTCTGGCCAGCCGGTTAACACGTCAATGAAAGTCATTATATATTTAGACCCATCATTTGCTCACTTGAGCGGTCCGATAAAATCACATTGAACCACCTCCCAGGGTCTGGAGGGTCTGTCCCAAGTTTTAGCCATCGCTTTAAAATGTGGGGCTCGCTTTCGTAAAGCACAAACCTCGCATGCTTTGACATAGTTAATTATGTCGGCATACATGTTTCTCCAGTAGTACTGTTCGGTGATTTTGGTATTCAACGTCGCAGCTCCTACATGTCCCCCTGCCAATACATCATTATGTAGCAAGTGAAGGACTTTTCCAACCAGGCGCGGTGGTACCACTATTCGTGGTTTAAGCTTTGTGATTTGTTTGTTTCTCTTGGATCGGCTTCTATTGATTTAACATAGTACGCCGGGGGCGAGTAGCGCCATTGTTTCAGCGCTGTCAATAGTTCTACCAGCGTCCTCTGAGTTCGCCGGGAGCTCACCCCGCTCCAAGTAGGCCATGACCTGACTGCACTCTGTGTCTCTCAGCTGTTCGCTGATAATGGAGGATAATGTTAGTTCCTCTAAATCTATCTCTGCTCTAAATAGCTCGCAGCCTACTTCTGGTTCGTAGTCCTTGTCTAACCTCAGCGGGATAAATAGTCAGGCAGAAAGTGGGTGGCCCCGGACTCGTGAATGATTTCAAAATCAAAGTCTGTCAAAGCCAATCCCCATCTTTTCAGCCTTGCTGAAGGGGCTTTATACGCTTGCTGGAGCAGCGGTACGAGGGGCTTGTGATCAGTCACTATGGTCACTTTAGCACCCTGCAACATGTCCTCATAATTCTTGAGAGCTTTTACTACAGCAAGTGCCTCCTTTTCAGTAACCGTATAGTTTAGTTCAGCGTCACGCATTGCGCATCCCCAAAAAGCTATAGGTCGATAGACATCGTTCAGCCTGTGACAGATTGCAGCGCCACAGGCTGTATCAGACGCATCGGTAAGAACATAAAAATGTCCCCCAATGTCTGGATGAATTAATAGTGGTGGGGACGTAAGCAAAGCCTTCAACTTTATGAATGCCTGCTCACATTCCTCAGTCCACTCAAATCTGATGTCCTTTTTAAGTAGCTTGTTTAGCGGTACTGTTATTTCAGCAAATCCCGGTACGAAGGTTCTGTAATAGTTACACAGTCCTAACAAGGATTTGACCGTCTTGACATTATGCGGTCTGTTGAATGTTTCAATTTTACGAGTAGTTTGCGCCTGGGTTTTTACCCCTTCGGCATTTACCACATGACCCAAGAAATTGATCTCGTCGCGACACCATTCACACTTGGATGGTTTCAATTTGAGCCCTGCGCGGTAAAGCGCTTGTAGGACCAGTTCTACGCTTTGAACGTGTCCTTCAAAGTTTGTATCGTAGACTATTATGTCATCCAAGTATGCTAGGCACACCCGTGGTACAAGGCCTCTTAACGCAATGGCCATGACTTTGGTAAACTGCCAAGGTGCCCCGACCAATCCGAAAGGTACTCTCTTATAATGGTACACTCCCATGGGTGTCTCGAAGGCGGTATATTCTCTAGACTCTTCTTCGATAACACATTGGTGATAGCCACTTAGGGGATCTAGAGCGGTCCAAATGGTTGGTTTCTTGTACGCCATGTACAAAAAGAGGGACCGTGCGGTCGGCATGGGAAACTTATCTTTGAAAGTAATCATATTTAACATTCGAAAATCGGTACATAACCGTGGTTTCCCATCCTTCTTTTGTACTACAACCAGTGGGCTTCTCCATGCTGACTCACTCGGCTCAATCACCCCTATTTCGATCAATTGCTTTACCTGTTCATCGATAATGTCCATTTTCTGTGGAGAATATCGATACGGTCGTGATGCCACAATGCCGGCGCTTTCTTCTACCCTAATTTTCATAGGTGCAATATTGCATTCTCCTAATTCTGCCATAGAGAAAGCGAGGCTTTCGCGATTTCTCAATAGCATTTTTCGAAACTCTTCTTTTTGGTCCTCAGTGAGGCATGATTTCGATAGGTCGATCTCATTTATCTTTTCCCTATCTTTTTCTAGTTTCTCATCGTCCTGACTATCATCGGGGCAAGTAGTTTCTACGCCAGTGGCCGCCTCATGCACTATATCTATAGTAACCTGGCAAAGTGCAAGCGGTGTGTCTGATTTAGACAGATAGGCAAAATCAACAAATTCCTCTACCTGTTCTCGAGTTACCGCAGGAGCTTTACAATCTTCCACAAATCCCAACACATCCTTAGGGTCTATGATTTGGGTGGTTTCCAGTGGATTCATTACCTTCAGCCACCATTCTCCCTCGGTGTTGTTAAGACTGCTCGGTCCGCCGTGGAGACTTTATACCAAGGTCGCACCGGTATTATCATTTCTGAATGCGATTCAATTCTTACCTTTTCTATCGCACTTATGGGATTCCCTGAAAACACTTCGACTTGGGGTCCCGGTAGTGATAGATCAGTCTTTAAGACCGTTAATAGGTTTCGCCTGATCACTACCTCGTGGCAAAGACTGTTCACCACATTAAATTCATAATATGCGGTAGATTCAGCGATTTTGAATTTTAGTCGGATTTGCTCCAAAAGTTGTTGGGAAGGATTATCCGCTAGACTAGTCCCAGTTTTTACATCCCAGGCATCCTGAATACACTCTGCCGGTAGTTTTTCCCTAAACTTCTGAGAAATGAAACAGTCACTTGCGCCCGTATCCACTAGAGCTTTTACACGAAAATGCCCGATATCAAGACTTAGGAAAATGGCATCGTCCCCCTGTTCCCGTCGTGCTGGCCCGTCCGCCTGAAATAATTCAACGGTCGGGTGGGCGGACCAGCTCTCTAGTTTCCCGCCCCTTGATCTTTTTCTTTGTCGCGAGACCCACTAGAGGTATATGGAGGTTTTTCTTGCAACCTTTTGATGAGCCAAAAGCACGACTCGGTGGGATGCCCATACATCTGGTGGACAATGCAGTATTTCGTATCGTCTCGCATTGGCACCACTTTCTTTCGGGCTCCTTGATTGGCTGATTTCTTACTTTGATCTGAGCTTTGATCATTTTTGTCATTACTCTGCTGACGAGAGTCTTTATAGACTTGTCGACCTCCCTTGCCCCTGTAGCCTCCCTTCCCCCTATTCCCTTGGGGAGGGTTGTTTGGCACACTGGGCGGAGGGGGTTGTGGAGATGGAGCCTGTTGGCTCTTTTGCGCCCATGGATTCGCTTCCATTCGTGCGAGTACTAGATTAAATTTATCTAGCATGTGATCCATAGGTTGCTTCTCTTTAGTTTGGGGTTGATCATTTTCGAGCTGTACCACTGCTGCTGAGACCTTGGTACTAGACTTTTTGTCAAGAGATTCGATTCTCGTGGCCGCAGCAACGGCTTCTTCAAATGACACAGGATTCATAACAGCTACCTGTTTCGCTATGCTTGCTTTTAGTCCATCCAAAAAGACTGCCAAAATAGTGTTTTCACTCACTTCACATTTTGTCTGTCTCTGTTTTAAAAGACCCGCAAAATCTAATACTGTCTGATCTTTTGTTTGGACTAAGTGGTATCGCCAAATATCTTAAACATAGAGTCCCTTAATCGCTCAAACGTATCCTTCTCCCCGTCTGGTAGCGTATTTTCCCAATCGTCTGCCCTTTCCTTCAGCCCGATTAGCGTCATAGCCAATAGCCGGTCATCATCCCAGCCATAAATAGCTTTATATCGCTCCAGCTCGCGGAAATATTTATCAACGCTTTCCGATTCCTTACCATGGAACCACGGTAATCTAAGGTGAGGGACCTTCTCCGCCATTCTTACTGGTTCTTGTACAACAGGTATATGACCAGGATTAGACTCTACGTCTTCATCTAAACTCCCCCGTTCATCCCCTGAGTCTTGAATAACTGAGCCTTCTTCTAATTCATTGGACCCCTCATCTACTATTGAGCCCTCATTTGAATCGATTATATCCTGATCTTTGTTACTATCGTATATACTACTTTCCTTAGACGATTCCCCGCTCCCTATCTTTTCAAAAGAGCTTCCAGAACTATCTGGTGAAGAAACTTTTTTATGTACACTTGGTGTAGTGGTTTCTGTATGTGTCTTTGGGAAATTTAGTCTCGCCCTGGATAACAAAGTAGATATACTTGGTGAACCTCCCTGATTTGATTCTTCCCCATCCCCTTCTGCGCTTCCCTCCCTACTCTTTCTAGGAGCAAGTACAGTACCCTGGACAATGGGTTGGGACGGTGTATGGGGAATAAAAGGGTTAGTAAGGTTACCGTGCTGTAGTGAGTTGTCTCCCCCAGTAGCGGTTGCCGGTTGATCGAGGTCAATACCCCGCTCTGTGGGAGTGGAGACGAGCCCTGTCCGCTCCGCCGAGGAAGTTGTCGCAGCGGCCGGAAAAGGAGATCCTAGTGTCCTTCCCACTTTGGCTGGAGCAGGTGAAGAAAGTTCACTAGTAAAAGCACCATACTGTGGACCAATCGCCTGGCCAATGGCGTAGCTTACAGCACTGTACTCCTCCTCAGGGTAAGGGCGAAATTGCCCTGGCTTGTTCCGTGTGTGTTCCTCCGGTTGGTCCTTTTCTCTGAGTAGGACTGGAGAAGCATCAGAGGTTATTGGTAGAGGCTTTTGACTGATCAATTGTTTGTCCGGTCCTTTGGCGTTTTCTCCACCGTTCAGATTACGGAGTCTCCCGTCAAAGATAGGTTCATCTTGTGACCCTAGGCTGTAAGGAAGTGGTTCGCCCTTCGAGCGTGTCTGATGTTCGTTTCCCCGGCCAGGTTGCCCCCCTGGAAGCGAAGGTAAGGGTCCTGTTGAACCGCGGCTTGACTTCATCAGTCCATCACCCGGCCATCCTTCGTTCACACGTAGTGCCCCGCAGGCGCTAGAGATGAAGGACTCACCTGTAGTCCTGAACAGAACAAGAGTTCAAGTCGTCCCGACTTAACACAGACAATCCATTCGGGTATTTCTCCACCAATTGAACTATAGAGGTTTAATTATCCATTTAAAGTTAATGCGTGTTTGTGTTATGTCGTTGTATAGATAATTGCTAGCTCCATTCACAGTCTCCCTCCTCGTCGACTGCGGTCGTCCAATACATAATTATAGTTCCCTCATCATGTAAGACGTGAACACTCGTTGTGAAAGGATTTGTTGTTTATTATCCAATGTCTAGTCGTTCCGTGACAAGAACTCGATTGACCATGATCAGTCCCGAGGTTAGAGTTCCCTCAAACACATTCAGTCAACGCTCCGCGCTCTAACACAATTTCTATATGCCTCTCTCCAGAACCTAGACTGCAGATTAAAGGTCCAACCTTCACAGGATGTTTACTCACACAGTGCTTGCAGCTACTCTGGCTAGCTAAGAGCGGAACACATTATTATATAGTGGTACGTCACACCTTAACTCCTCCCTCATTTCACTACTGTCAAAGTGAAACATTGGCTTACACGTGCGCTTCTAAGCTCACGTTATGCTGCCCAAACATGGACTGGCCACCCGCGTCAGTACATTCATAAAGAATTCTTTAAGTTTTTTTTTGTAATGAAAATGAACTAAAAAAATGGAACAAAGATTTCTTGATGTAAGATTTATTCTGAAATTACCCCTTAATCTCCTGGAGGTAATTTCAGAATAAATCTTATATTAAGAAATCTTTGTTCCTATTTTTTAGTTCAATCTCCTTGATGTAAGAAATTCTTAAGAGAAAACTTAAAAAATTCTTTGTAAAATCCTTTCATATCTAAAACCCTTTGTATCTATTTATGATCTATGTATCTTGGTACTCTAATCTCTACAAAGACAGAAATTCCAGCTTCATTTTAGTTTAAAAACATTCTCAAAATTACACTTTTGAATTCTTTTTGTAAAAGCCTTTCATCATAAAATCTTTGTTTATCTCTCCCAGCATATCTGTTCATGCTTTAACTGTATATTTATCCAGAAAATGTAATGAAGAATGTCATTTCCTTTCAGATGATGAGAGTGTAAGGGGGGCACATGAATTAACAGATATAACAAAGAAAACATTATAATAGAGTTTCTCAAGAAATGCTAAAGACAGTTTTTAACTTTTCTTTGTATCTCAGAAAATCTTGCAAGTATCCCAAATATCTTTTGAAATAACACCTTCTTGAACTTTTTTCATTGTGATACTTTTGGCTGTTGAATACAGGATCCAGGGGCACTGCTTGTGATAGATACATTGACCCGAAGGGTAAAACAAAGTATTCTTATGAAAGGGTTTTTCAAAGAATTCTCAAAGTTTACCTCTAAGAATGTGAAAAAGGTTGAATTGGACAAAGATGCTTTTTGAGAATCGATAGTTTCTTATATTATCAAATACCTAGGTAAAATAACTTTCTTACTTGTGTTTTGCCATTGATTTGCCATTGACTATACTGGGGCTAAGATCAGATTTCAGGTCTCTTTAGGGAGTAGGTACATGGAGAAACTGATAGTCAGTATCAAAGATTTTTTATGCAGAGCTTTTACAAAGATTTTTTAAAAATCCTCTCTTATCATTAAGAAAACCTTATGACAACAAGGAAAAAGAATCTTTAACTACGATTTTGTTCTGAAGAAGCCACCTGTTTCCTTTTCATATGCAACAGTGGTTGCCATAGTAGGCTGGATCCTTGTTGTGGTCATCCTGTGTGCCCTGGGTATCTTCTGCTGTGTGCAAAGGTGAGTTGTTTTTGTGTGTAATAACTGTCAGACGCTATATAAGTGTTATTTAGATAGTAAATATACATGTACTGGTAGTGGTCATGTAAGAGTTACAACATGCAGTAGGATAGACACACCCTGCCAGCATGTGACAATTCAATACAATTCAAGACTGTTGCAAGAAGGGGGACATTGATTCTCAGAGACATTGAGACAAGAGGGTAGTACTCTATACTCATAAATTCTGAGAGAGAAGATATAACCCAAATGCTTTAGCCTCCAACTACCTATCCACACTGGCCCACAATGACCTAAACAACATTGTTTTCCCTTAAATATAATACTACATGTATTTCTTTGAAAAAATCTCAGAGAAATAATTGAGACAAGACAAGAGGGTAGTACTCTATACTCATATGTCCTGGGAGAGAAGAAATAACCCAAATAGTTCAGGTGTCTGATAACCCTCAGATTCTGAGAAGTTGAGGTAAAAATAAAACATAGAAAATCTGAGGAAAACAATTCTCATCTGCAAGCCCCTCAGATTAATTGGAACCCTCTTGAATTTAGCTGGAAACCCTCAGAATCTTCAGAACACTCTCTGACTATGTCAACAATTTCTAATGTGGTTCATGATATGGGAGAGTCCTTTTTATCAAAGGGGTTAAGAGCAAACTATTTTGAAAAGAAGTCTTTTTTTTAAGAACCGAAAAGAATTATAGGTGCTACATAAGGATTGAGTACTTTCTATTGCAAGTACATGAATAATCACATTTCAAGCGAATATCGCTGTTTCTGCATATACACCTTTCTAATGAACTCTAGATGCACTGTTAAAAAACACACGTAACTTTCACAGTTATATACTGTAAACCTCAACAGTATAATATAAGATTTTATCTTATGGCTATCTACCATAATATCATTGCAATTTACAGTACATATATATAACTGTATTTATTACTGAATTTAGCCTCACAGTAATATACCGCATTTGGGAATTGTATACTGTATGGAAAAAAATGGACACTTTGGGATTAGAACCCACGTTCTCCACATTCAAGGTAGAAGCCTAACTAACTGAGCTAACTTGGACTGCATGAGGTGTACACTGTCATAGTCAGCACCAATGAGTAAGATCAGTACTACCATACAGATGTTCAACATTAGACAGACATTAGGTCATTACTTTCATACCCCTACTTATTCAGTTAAGTAGCAAAGCTTGGATCTATCTACCTACAGGCCTCCATAGCTCAGTGGTAGAGCACAGATTTCATATGTGAGGGATCCCGGATTCAAACCTTGGCTAGTCATGTTATCAAATTACTACTATGAAGTAATGGTACTATAAGTAGTAGTGGTTTGCAGCATGCCCTCTATATTTTTGGCCATGATTAGTAAAATATCTTTTTCATACATTTAGGAATTTGGAACTTTATGATTACATAATTATGTTAGATTTTTAGGTTTTCATAGCATTATTAAGATAATCACCTCATTGGCCTGCTATTTTTGGTATGGTCAACCAACCAGAACACCCTAAAACATTTACAAGATGTTTTAAAACACCTTTTCAGTAGGATAAACATGTAGACACCTTTTAGTACAAGATCTCAGCTATAGCCCTGTAGGTTTTACCTCCAACAATCAAACAACCCATGCAAGGCTAAACTAAGAAAAAAGGACATTCTTGGTTATTGGCTAAATTATCCTGTGGTGTGATTACAGGAAAAATAAAACTTTCTATGCTGTTAAAATTACATCCAGTGTAAACTGTATGGCATCGTACCATAATATGTATTACAGAATATATTATTGCTGAGCTTAAACGGTTTTGATCCATAAGAATGAAAGTCCGCCGTATGTACTACAGTATATTACTGTTGAACTTAAACGGTTTCCATCTGTAAGAATGAAAGTCCACTGTACATATTACGGTATATTACTGTTAAACTTAAACGGTCTTCACCTGTAAAAAATACAGTCACACAGAATTACGGTCACCCGTTAAATTTACGATAAAAGTTCGGCAACATAGTTGCCAGTACTTTACCGTAAATATGACAGTTTTTTTTAACAGTGTGCAAGCCCTCACCTTGCCACCTTTTGGGGCTTTTGACAAGTGGGTCTCTTCACTTAATATATGTTAACTATAGAAGAAGTTCAAAATGTTGTTTCAAATAAAAAACACCAGGGCAGTACTAATTTATTGAAAAAGACTCATGCAATTTATTCCAATGAATTCAAGACTTCTATGTTGTATCCTCATGTACCAACCAAAAATGATTTTTGAATTATATATTAATATATGATATTTTCCTTTTACTTCAGACAAAAATATCAAAAGATGCTTCAAAAAGTGAATACTATGGAACTGGCCCTACCATCACCCTCCTCTGTTTCGGTGGCATCTCAGAGCCCGGTGAGGGATGAGACTGTGCAGAATGAGGACACAAACACTGGTAGTACCTCAGATCCCTCCACTGGCCATCAAGACCCCCCACAGTATGAACATCTAGATATGTATGAGGTATTAGATCAGGAGTGTGGTGTTCCTGGGGCATATGAGGTCTTGGGAAACAACACCGATGGATACCTTGTTCCCCTTCAGAGACCACTCAGCCATGGCGATGATGATGACTACATAGAGGTAATAGAGGGCCCTAATGATCTAGATACATAAGTCTTAAACATGGATCTGGTCATACAAAATTCATGATAATTATCCCGATCCATACTCCATCCATAAAACGCTCACGATACTCCAAACAAATATAGAAAAGGATGGCTATGACCATGGTGGCACCCTCTGGTGTTAGACCCTATACACCACTCCACCTATGGTCAAGGTCTCAGGGAACTAAATGTTTTCCTGTATAGTCTAATGTAATGCATCATCCAATAAAAATATTCAGAAAGAGTGTTGCTCAGAAATTCAATTCTAAACCTCTAGACAGACCTTTCATACACAACATATCAAAACTTCAGCATAGGTTAACCCTGAAAATCTTGAATAAGGGCCCAAAATGTGTACCTACCCTCATTTTGACAGGTCTGCACTGCCAAAATGCACCTAGAATACACCCTGTCCTAAAGGTATTCTCAAAAATTCTAAGAGTCAGATACCAGACTGTATAATACATAAATCAAATCAGGAATAGTTGAAGAGGTTGAGCATTACTCCACTGACCACAGCAGTGAACTATAGAGAGTTAATTATCTGTTATATATTGTGTATGTAATTAGTCGTAAATAATTGTAGATAATAACTAGCTCCAAACGCAGTCTCCTCCTCGTTTGACTGCTGTCGTCCAATACATAATTATAGCTCCAACATCATGTAAGACGTAACACTTGCATGAAAGGTTGTTGTTTATTAATGTTCTCCTATGTATTGTTTTTTATTTTTTTCTACCAGGGGCCGCTATGGCTCCAGTGATTAATTGTTAATAAATACCACTGGTTTGCCCAACCTTTGTTTGAATTGTTTATTCCAGGAAGCTGATAGAGTTTATATGCTGCCAACGTAGATTTTGGTTCTAAAAGTTGGAAGTGGGAAGACACACAGAGATCACGTAGAAATGACGTTATTATAAAATTCTTTTTCAGTAAGGTCTCAACATCACCAGAATATAACTTTATTATAACACTCTATTTTAGTGAGTCACAACTTAACCTAAAATGACCGAACTGTTACATGACAATTAGGCAGGTTATGGACTGACCAAAAAAGTATGGTCGCAGAAAAAGTATGGTTGGAGAACGTCCTTGTTACGTTGCTGCTTGCCTGGGAAGACCCCCAGTGTAGCTCACCAACACTCTGGTACCAAAGCTTTGACATCATACCTGGATTTTTTTACACACAAAAAAAGATTCACAAATCCCAAATCAATAATAGTCTCAATTCCATATTTTTAGTGTGCGGAAGATTTGTGGTCACGAGTACTGTATTTTCCAGTTTTTCATTGTTCCACTTAAAAAACCTATTTTATAACACTGCAAGGTTCTCATAGATATGAGAAAGCAGTTAATGCACAGATATGCACTTTATGAAGAGTATCTTTCATGTTTGAGAAGGTTGATGGACCTCCATGAAGAATTGTGAATGATTTCTGGATGTACTTTAGGTTTACGACAAATAAAACCATTCTCATGAATATTCATGAAAGATTCTTGGTCATTAGATTTTACTATGCATGCAAATAGAAACAATAATCTGTGCCAATTCAGAATTTTGATATATTTTCCAGAGTTCCATTCAAATAAACTCCTCCGAAGCAGCATTTACCTTCACCAACAGGTGGTTATCGAAAAGGAGTAGAAAGTAAAAACAAAGTAAAAAAAGTCACAAAGGGCACTAAATGAAAACCTTTATCTATTAATTGTCAACTCAGTTTCATCACAAAATGTATAATGACTTAAAGTTCCTCATGTGGTTAGGACACCTCAGTCAAAAAGAAATTATTAAACAAAAATGAAATACCATTAAAAACTCGAATCAATGACAAGGGTTTGGGACATTTATCTATGAAAAGTACCGAATTCTTCCCTCTAAATGTCTGTTATGTACTACAAAGACAACTGAAAATTAAGACAGAAGAACATTCAAGTTGTCCAATGTTGTGTACATCGAAAGAACTGTACAATGGGTCATTCCATCTCCATGCGTTCAACAAGCGCCTCAAGAATTTTGTCTCAAATTTTCTTTAAACAATATTGCAATATTTGTGATCTAAGGCTAGGCCAAATTTTGAAGCAGAATTGGACCCCATAAATCTGATGCCAACTTTCCCTAACTTTCCCTTATCTCAGCTGAATATGCAGTTAGAGCCTTGAAATCTGTAGTATCCTTAGTCCTATAGGTACCCTCAAAGGATATATCATGGTTTGTTGTGCTGGATTCTACAGAGAAGAATAGTATATATATGCAGGGAAAAAGAAAGAATTATCTATCCACATGTAAAAGATAAAAGTGACAATGTTTGGGACCTTATAGAGAAGAATATTACAAAATGTTCAATCCTGCTCAACTTCTTCTTCATAGTTGTGTGTGGGTCCCTCCGAAATTTGGTAAAATTTACATGGAATGACCATTATGAGAAATCTGGGGAATTTGACTCCTGGCAGCCCTACAGGGGGGTACATGAAGCAAAGAGCCTGCAATTTAAATTCCGCCTACCACAGATAGCCAATTTCCAATATTTTACCTGCAGGTTAGCCTAAATCCAGGTGCATGCTGGTTAATACATTGACAAATCACAAGGCTAAAGCCCCATACCCACTAGGCGATTTTTCTGGCGACTGGCGATGGGCAACAGCAGAATCACTAGTACAATCATTACCAATTTAGCTCACATGTTAGTTTTTAACATTTCCATGCTACAAACTAACATGTGAGCTAAATTGGTAATGATCGTACTTGTGATTCTGCTGTTGCCCGTCGCCAGTCGCCGGTAAAATCGCCTAGTGGGTATGGGGCTTTAAAGGGAGCCAAAACCAATAAATTTGACAAAATTTTCCAAACTCAAATAATCATGGAAATCCTTTCCTCGAGCCTATTTCATGTTAAGATTTAAACCATGAAATATGGTAGAAAATCATTAAAAACATGTTTTCTGTGCTCAACTTAATTAATGTGGATCCGCAAAAGTGGGGGTTGTTTACAAACAAATGGAAATTTTACCATTTCTCGTGATATTCTACTTTTGTTTGAGCTATATAATCAGCTATCCATGATAGGGTCAATTGACGTCACATGTTGTATCAATTTGACTGACTGCAATACTATCATAGCATGATTCCTCATAGCAAATTTAGCATGGTCAGAAGTACTCCATTAAAAACGGACTATGCATAGAAGAGAAATTATAGCAACAGCTTAGCAACAGCGATAAAAGAGCATTCTAGTTTTCAATCGTCAATCGTGTTTAAATATTGACAGCTATATGAAAACAACATAGTTCTTCCAAGCTGCTATTGAGGGAGACAAAAGACTGACAAAAACTAAATTATGGTTTTTCCATCTTACACACGAGCTGCGGTAAAACACAATAGATGTGTTTTATGATTTCTACATGATATTTTTATTAATCAGTCTGGTTGACAGGTTATCGGAGAATCTCTCCACAGGTCAATGACATAGCAGGTTATAGATGTAATGCACTTCAATAAAACGAACATCCAATATACATGTATATAATATACTCTTGTCACGGTTGACGAACGCCACAGTTTCTGCAACACGAAATCATTTTGGTCATGCAATAAGTGTTTTTGTTTTACTGATTTCTCTCTATTATTGTCCCAAACACAAGTCATTCATGAATTGATCAATAATATACTCCCAGATCAGATCGACTGAATCACGGATCTGTAGGCCAAATGCTACATGTACCGCCTCCAAATACATTATTATTTGATTAAAGCATAGTTAGAAGCTGCCTGTCTGTGCGTATCCACAGATATGCAATATTGGATTAAAGGAGTAACCCTCAGCGTGGAACATGCTAAACAAAGAAAGGCTCTCATTTGTAATTCTTCTTTGTTTGCCTCAATCATCTGTATGTGAGTATGATAACGTTAATACTTGAAATTGCTTATCCCAATGTACGTATGTATGTATGTATGTATGTATGTATGTATGATAACGTATGTGAGTATGATAACGTTAATACTTGAAAATGCTGATCCCAATGTATGTATGTATGTATGTATGTATGTATGTATGTATGTATGTATGTATGTATGATAACGTATGTGAGTATGATAACGTTAATACTTGAAAATGCTGATCCCAATGTATGTATGTATGTATGTATGTATGATAACGTATGTGAGTATGATAGCGTTAATACTTGAAAATGCTGATCCCAATGTATGTATGTATGTATGTATGTATGTATGTATGTATGTATGTACGCACATACATACACACACACATATGTACATACGTATGTATGTACGTATGCACGTACGTATATATGTATGTATGTATGTAAACATATATAATATATTTAAATACAACTCTTTTATAAAAGAGTATATTGAATCAATTATCTATTAACTGGGAGTGTGTGTGTATGTGTGCAGCCATATATATGTCCATGAGTGGTGTGTGTGTGCATATGCATATGCATATATAATACACTTGTCTGTGTGTATATATGCACATGTTTGCACATGCATACATGTGTGTATTTTTGTGTGTATACATTAGGTTGTGCATGTGCACAGATTGAGATTAAAGGCTATATTCCACAATACGTTCATTGGCACTTCCATTCCGTCTAGTTAGGTAACGTGAGTTCACGTTATATACCAACATGTTAGTATATCTGAATGCAAGTACTGCATAGAAAATCAACATACTACACAACGCAAGTATCAACACAAGCAAATTCTATATTCCACTATGTGTTCTTGAAATTGCTTGCATTTCCTTGTGTTTCACTTGCCTTCATGTCAAATAACACAAGTAAAATGCTTAATACAAGTGAAATGACGCATAATGGTATATAGCCTTAAGAAAACCTATATATATATATATATATATATATATATATATATGTGTGTGTGTGTGTGTGTGTGTGTTCTACACTAGCAAATACATGTTACCATTATACTTTTTAGTATATGCAAGGCATTGCCGTAGTCCAGGCAGCTGCACCAATGCCAGTCTGGTGTCTAAAAGTGGAGTTTATCCGGGAAACTACGCCTTCTACAGTTGTCTAGGTGGCCATTTGTTAACTAATGGAAGTAATACATTTTACCAGATATGCAAACTTCATCGCAGAATTGGAAGCTCAGATTTCAGCTATGAGTGGGATGGCTGCTCTATCTGCCGCCGTAAGTAAAATAAACCACGTATTGTAGAGCAACAAATATTATAAGTAGTATTATAGAGCAACAGATATTATAAGTAGTATTACAGAGCAACATATATTATAAGTAGTATTATAGAGCAACAAATATTATAAGAAACAAATAGAGCACTCGGGTGTAAGACCTTGTATGTAAAGGGCGGTACCCTTCAATCATTGGGTGATCTAGTCTAAATTCTGGTTAAACTTCATGTCATGTCAAGAAAAACGATTATTTTTTTTTTTTTTTTTTATTTATTCAACAAATCATCCTCAGGGTAACCCCTGGTCTTCCTGATGATACATGGCAGTGTATATACAATTTAAGTGAAATAATAATAGAAAATATCAAGAGCTTACAATAGCAACATTGTTGAAAAGAAAAGGAAAAGGAAATAACATGGAAATTACAAATACAATACGAACATCAACATAACAAGGTAATTATAATAATATTATATCATATCAAAAATAACATATACAGTTACATTTAGGTTACAAAAGTTTTTCATAAGCCCGATACAATTTATTAAGTTCCATCTTAAATTCTCCAATATTTACACTCTCCGTCACTTTTCTTGGCAAATTTTCCCATAGTTTTACCCCCTGATAATATGGACTTCTTTGATATTTACAAGTTTGCCTATTATGTACCTTGAAAACAAATTTATTTTGTTGCCTTGTATTTATACCAGTAACATGTCTGAGTTCCAAATTAGATTTTTCATGATACATCAAAGCCAATAACTGTTTTCGGCGCCTTTGTTCCAGGCTTATTATTTTACAATCTCGATGTAGGTCACCTAATTCAACTTTGTCTGTTAGCTTAACATGCAAACAAATTCTTAAACATTCATTTTGTAATGTTTGTAATTCAGTACGATCACTCACATTACATGCTATTAACAAGAAACCAACATATTCGAATAAGGGTAAGATCATAGTTTTATATAGTTGTATGGACATTTGTATAGTAAGATATTTGCGTATTTTCCTTAACAAAAATATTTTGTTTTGTATACGGCGTTTTGTATCATTCAACAAGGGAATAAGTGTTAGCTCAGGGTCAATGTTTACACCGAGATATTTATATACGGTTACATATCCCAACTGCATGTTACCCTGTTTAAAAACTGGTTTGTCCTGCAATCTTTTCAATTTTTCCCTAGTACCAACTACCATGGATTTTGAGTTATTTACATTTAGGTACAAGGAATTATTAATTCCCCACCTTACAAATTGGTCCAACGAATTTTGTAAATTCCTATGTACAGTATCGTATCTGTTCGAACTATAGTACAAAACACAATCATCAGCAAACATATTAATTTTACAATTTCCAATAAATTTCAAAACATCATTAATGTATAATATAAAGAGGGTTGGGCCGAGGCATGTCCCTTGCGGAATCCCTGATAATACCTCTAATTTGGCAGATAAGGTGTTATTATACCTTACTTGTTGTGTTCTAGTTAGATAGCTCTCAAACCAGTTAATCATAAATTCTGGAAGGCCCAGTTTCGATAATTTGGTCAGTAATAACTCATGGTTTAGACAATCAAAAGCTTTTGCCACATCTAAAAATAATAATCCAGTATACTTATGATGATTTACTGCATTAAACAAATTACGTGTTATGTCAAATAACGCTTGTTGTGTTGAACGACCAGGGATAAATCCAAATTGTCGAGAAGATAATAATTCATTTTGTATACAATGATTCAACAAGCGTTTCTGGACAATTTTTTCAATCACCTTTCCAAATATTGGAGATTCTGTTATCGGTCGCCAGTTACTTGGGTTTGACAGTTTACCTCCTTTCGGCACTAGGCATATAATGCCATATGCCATGCCCCTTGGAAATATTCCATTTCTAATTGAAACATTTATAAAATCACAGAAAATATGAGGTAAGCCCAACAATATAGCCTGGCTGATATGACTATTAATATTAATCATGCAACTTGACTTAGAGACATCAATAGATTTTGCAACTTCTATAAGTTCTGGAGGATCGACATTCTCAAATACAAAATCCCGTTCCGGTCTATCTATATGTGAACAGTCAGAGCTATATACATTAGTTGGATTTATACGTCGACTGGTCTGTTGAAAAAAACTATTTAGAAAATCCGGGGTCCCATTTATATCAATCTCTTGATTAGTTGAAGGATCAACAAATATATTCTCGTTGAAATCATCCCGACTTTTAATCATACTATTTATTCCACGCCAAAACCGTTTTGGATTTTTCCTATCATGAAATAACAAATTCTTTACATATTCTGTTTTGGAAGTTTCAATCAAAGAATTAACCTGGTTTCTATAGAAATGAGCAATGCGAAGAATATCCAAGTTTTTGGTATCCTTATATAGTCTAACAAAGAAATCTCTATTTTTCATAGAGTTTATAATAGCACAAGTAATCCATGGTTTCCTGTTTTCCCTAGTGTGGACAGTTTTCCACGGTGCCATATTATTCAAATTATCAATGAGATTATTCCAAATTATATCCCACTTCTGATTTACATCATCTAAATTCCAGTAATTTGACCAATCTAGATTTATCAGTACATCAACATAATCATTCAGTTTGAATCCCGAATAATCACGTACGTTTTTTTTACACTTTACCACCCTTTCTCTACTCTTTTTCCGTGAACAAAAAACAGGTAGATGATCAGATATTAGTACATTACTAACTCCACTATTTTCCACAAATGCACTATTGGTGATTATAAGATCAATACATGAGCCCTTTTTGGCCGGCCTTGTAATATCAGAAATTAACGATGTCAGACCTTGGGATTTTATGAATATTGAGAGTTTTACAGTGTTCGCATTTTGAGTACAACGCATGTCAGTATTTAAGTCTCCCAAAATCCATTTCTCACATTTAGCATATGCTTTCAACAAATATAGTGATTCAAGGAACTTGACTATTTCCGCAATTTTCCCTTTTGGAGGTTTGTATATACATGAAATTAACATCACTTTATTTTTGGGCTTTTTAACCAAAATAGTTAAAATTTCGAAATCCGGACATGTCATGATTCCCTGATCAACTAATGATACAAAAGAATTCCATTTAGAAGATACATATATACACACACCTCCACCTTTCGGCTTGGCAATATGATTGTGGATATTATCATACCTGTCTTTACGATAAATTGACATATTAGAGATATTAAGTAATGCATCTACAAAACGGTTATCTAACCAGGTTTCACTACAACATATGAAATCGTACATACCGTATATCGACTCAATTTGATTTACCTTGCGATATAAGCTTCTACAATTAAGATGTACAAATGAAATACCAACCATTAAAGATGGTAGTATAATAATAAATTATATATAGAACCAAGAATCTAAATTCTAGATCCTTGGCGAGTAAAAGAACACCTATTGTAGGCTGATAAACGCCCAGGTGAGGTTTTACTATTACATATGAATATATATATTTACATTCACGAGCAAGTCAAAGATTATGGTATACAAAATATACAATATACAAGATGGCGTGGGGTTTTTCAGAGCTCCACAAGAAACAAATCTCCATTTTATTTACATTCTTGTTTGCATATCGCTCAAGTTGTCCGACCTTTCTAATATTTTAGTGTCACGGAATCTGGTGAGGGCAATTCCAAAGTCGTTATTCCCTGGGATCTCACCTCGGTCGTAACACTCAGATCCAAACTTTTCCCCTCCACCCCAGCCAGCATCAGCCGTAGCTTCGATCAACAGGTGGGGAGACGTAGCAATCAGTTTATCCAACAGATCCAGGTTCTGGCCAAATTTGGCCTCTAGCATTAGCCATACTTGTTGCTTACACATCATGAGCCATTCTTCCGATGTAACAATTTGTCGTCCCAACTCTTTGATCTTGAACGGATCTTGGGTGCTCATAATCTGCTCAGCCAGTTTGAACATTTTATGAAACCTTGCCTTGGTGAATTGATATGATTGTTCTAAAGAACAGAATGTTACGGTTTGAAATACAAAGATTACAAAGAACATATTAGACAGAAAGGCACTGGGGCCAGCAAAACACATCCCTGCAGCTGTGATCTTGATCTTTTCTTTCCTCTTTGGGGTTATAGGGGGTGCGGTAGTCGACGGCTGGGTACTCTTGTCCTTCTGTACTGGTAAGTCAGGAACGTCAACTTTCACTTGTAAGTCAGCAGGAATTTTGTGTAGATCCTTTAGGTAGTAAGTCACATCATCAATTACTATGTGATCGTGTTTTTGGCTCACTTGACGACCAGCTTCCCGTGCTTGCCATGCTATTTTCCGGAGTTTTGACTTCAACCTTCGAGTTGGTAACGGTTCATCTGCGTTGATGAAGACATCTTTGTACTCATCCATCTTCCGCAACTTGATCTTGTTACGGAGCAGACCATCCCTGATATAGACATGGCTTACTGTTACAAGTACTGGGGTTGGACGTTTATCTGCTGGGTTCTTCCTTGGTAATCGGACCAGATCTACAATGTCAGACACATACATAATCACGCCTAGTTCATTAGCAATTCTAACGATTTTAGCTTTGCGATGAGCATCTTCTTGTTCTTCAAGTCCCTCGAATACCAGGTTACAACGACGGTTCACTTCAGTGTTTGGTTTAGTCACCCTGCTTTATTTACCTTGTGGGGCTGGCACCCAATCAGCTGATCTGGCTGGCCAGTCTGTCCCAGCCGATATCTCCGATGCCAGTTTCCCGTCTACAGCCGACCTGAATTGGTCAAACTGGGCTTTATGTGCAGTTAATTCATCTTTTAGCTCCTTTATTTCAAGTGCTTGGGTTTTTACCGTGTTTTGAAGTACTGTATGGTCGTCCTTTGTCACAAATTGATCCAAGTCGCTGAGTTTTGCTGTCTGCTGAAGTGTGACCGACATGTCAGCGAGTGTTTTCATAACATCACGGATCGTAGGTTCACGGTCATCACGATTGTCATTCATTGCCGATTCCACCCGTATACGTTTTTCCAATTGCTGGTTTTGACCGGATGGAGATGCTTCAGAAGACAAAGTTCTGTCCCGTTTGTTTGATTGTTCAACAGAAGTGCACAGTGTCGGAGGCGGTGATGCACTTGAATATTGCTCAACAGAAGCACACGGTGTCTGAGACAGAGGCGGTGGTGTACTTGAATACATTGGTAGCCATCCATATGTCGGTTGGTATGGCGCCGGAGTAAACATGGCTGACCCAGGTGGGTTGTAGAGCATTGACCGGGTCATATCCACTGGCATTTGGGCTTCCTGAGCACTTGTCATCTCAGTTGTTTTTTGTTTTGTTTTTTTGGCCAAACTGTGTTGCAGTCACTAAATTATATTCTGCCCAGGGATTTTTAAGTCCAGCGATTTTGACTGTATATATCAGAGCTCAAACCCAAAACATCCACCTACTCAGGTGGCGCCATCTTCACCTATACCTCAAAGTCTGTTGTGATTGGCTGGCTACATGTCCCACTACATGGAGCAGGGTAAGAATTGAACAACGGCTGTAAAGCAGCCCTATTATCGCTCAGTTGAGGTGTTGTTTATTCAGGGCCAAACTCATTTTTGGAAACTGGTACAGGCTCAATTTAGGTGGCGGACAGTTCTAAAGGGCACCATTGATGTGATTGATCAAAAGAACAAGCAAGGTAAGGCTTAGAATGTCACTTTTGACTTATTGTTTTGCTCCCACTCGCCGCTCGCCGCCGCCCGCCACCGCCCGCCGCCGCCCGTATCCAATGTTATGAGAAGAAGTTACAGAATTTCAATCACACTGCTCAATGGGTCCCCCACTCCCTAGATGTTGCTGTAAATCCTTTGCTGCCAGACATTTTTCAGGCAACAAACAAAGGTCTTGTTGAAAAAGGAAAACTCATTGCTGGAGTGACAGACTCATCATGAACAAAAAGAACAGTGGCTTAGTTGAAATTCTCCAAACCACAGATAGCTTATTTATTGAAATTCACCTGCAGACTAGCTTAAATCAAGGTGCATGCTGGGAAATATGTAGACAAGTCACGAGGCTTAAGTACAAGAATTTTCACTAATCATGGCATAATTTGTGGTTTAATATGTTGGACAACTAGCATTGACTATTTTTCCATTTGATATCTATATGTATTTATCATTTTTCAAGTTGGTATGAAAATTTATTCATTTCAGAAAGATTTTAGCAAATATTTGTAAATCTTCTGGAGTATTCCCACAGTTTTATTCTACAAAATTAGTCAAAATTAACCTGCAGGTGCCTTGATTGGAGTAAATCACGTATCCGTGGTGGGGAGAATTCAGGTGATTATTGCAGTTTAAAATTTTGCTTTAACGACTTCTATGTTTTCTGGACTATAACCCAAACAGGTATCAAGAAAACACCATACAAAATATTTGAATTTTGAATTTCTGTTTCAGCGTCAGCTTGTGGGGACCCACCAGAAACATATTCAACTACCATTACCAGGCAACTAGTGCATGAAGACTCCAGAGAGGTCACTTATGAATGTCTGCCCGACGTCTTTGATACAACTGGCCCATTGATTAATCACACATTTACCTGCAACCTATTACGTCGTTAGGATTAGGGTGGAGACCTTAGCCCTCACAACAGAAACATGATACACTGGCTTTAAGGAACCACAGTATATACAATATTTCCTGCATTTGAGCAATACTAACTAAACTGATACAAGCAAATAGTGCTCGAATGGTCACATTTTAAAATTTATTTACTTTAACTTGTTGTTGCTGATGTTGCTGGTATCTAACGATCAGGCTGGCTCTATTCACGTACCTTTAACCTTCCTCTAAAGCCCCATTCCCACTAGGATAATACAGTGATGGTCATAAACTGTATTCTTTGAGTCGGTAATCCGAGCACTTTGGCATAATTCTAGGACAATCACCCCTGGGACAACTACCCCTGGGACAACTACCCCTAGGACTATTGCCCCCATAGGACAACTACCCCTTAGGAAAACTACCCCATAGGACAACTACCCCTTAGGAAACTACCCCTTAGGACAACTACCCCCTAGGACAACTACCCCTTTAGATAGGACAATTACCCCTATAGGTAGAACAATTACCCCTACAGATAGGTTAACTACCCCCAATGGAAGGACAACTACCCCTATGATGGGACAACTCCCCCCCCCCCCCTTGATAGGACAATTACCTCCATCGATAGGACAACTACCCCTATTGGTAGGACCTGGGTGTCCAGGGCTAGCCAAAGGAGGGGTAGGCCTCCAGGGCTGGGCAAAGGAGGGAGAATGCCATGGGGAGCTGCTCTGGGTGTCCAGAGAAGGAGGGAAATTGTCTTATCATAGGATTGGTTGTCCTACCAATTGGTGTAGTTGTTCTATCAATGGGGGTAGTTGTCCTACCAATGGGGGTAGTTGTCCTACCAATGGGGGTAGTTGTCCTACCAATGGGGGTAGTTGTCCTACCAATGGGGGGGGGGGTTGTCCTACCATTAGGGGTAATTGTCCTACCAATAGGGGTAGTTGTCATACCAATAGGGGTAGATGTCCTACCATTGGGGGTAGTTGTCCTACCATTGGGGGTAATTGTCCTATCTATAGGAGGAATTGTCCTATCTAAAATATAAAATATTGCATACTTTAGGGGTACTTTTTTTCCCGCCACCCCACCACCCCTCACCATAGGCTAATCACTGGTCACCAGACAGCTGTTGTCACCCACAATGGCGGCCTGAGCCTAGCAACAGCCAATGCCGATCCAACAGATAATCATTGGGTCCATTTCTGTTAAGAGTTAGCGACAAATTATCCCCATGCTTAATTTGGATTGGTGCTGCAGTCAGTGCTCCTGTCGGCCAACTCTAAATGGACAAGAGGCATACCTACACATAAACATATCACATCAATTTGATACATTTTTTCACTTTGTTACATTGAAGAATTTATACTGAAAAAGATTGAGAATAACTTAGGCAACTAAATTAGTAACCAATAACTTTGTTTGAACAATATGTCCAATCTAAAGCAGTTAATAGACATTAAAACGGTTTTTTAAAATGTTAGTTCTTACTATAATGATCCAGATGGCGCTCTGAATGGCTGTAACTACCTTTAATCTGTAATGGAGTCTTGCTAAGTTGGTTCAATACATTACGTGATTATCTATCTAACAAAACCTTAATAAAGATCAAATCGTGTAACAAAATTAATGAAAAGTAACAATTTTTTCCATTTAATTCAGACGACAATGAAGACTTCAAGACTAAACAAAATTGTTTATTACATGTTGTGTATATGTGCTCATGGCAGGCATCTGCAGAAAGGTACAAAAGATAAATCCTGCCACAAATTTATCATCTATAATTTCAGTCTATTCCTGCCCTGGGGACCTGATGCGGCCGACTGTGACTTTCAGATGGCAGTCCAGCTCAGAAATAACTACAACGCTAAGTGACAATGACATCACCACATGCCTTACCTTTGGCCCCAGCTCCAACCAGAACCTCTCGCCTTACGGTATAACAGTGCTGCAATATGACAACCCAAAAGTCTTCAAATTCTGTCCGAGCGCTGCCTTTAAAGTAGTCTATGATGGGGTCCTGGCTGCCTACAGCCAGTCTCTGGTTGTTTATAGCTCTGAGGAGACTGGAGCCAACACTGGTCTGAGGAGGATGACCTTGTGTACACCAGACGCTGCCGTCAACGTCACAGAGTCTCTATTCTCCAGGATCTTCAGATGTCATTGTCTAGACGACTGCGCTCTCTATATACAGATTGGGTCGGAGAGGTTGTTTAAGTCAGGCTTGAGTTATAAGGTGTGTGAGACCCTTCCTGTGCCCTAGACCACACAGTCAGAACTGAACAATATAAAGGGGGTTTAACCAATAAAATACAACGAAATTTTTCCAACTCAAATTATCATCAAAATCCATTTCTTGAGCCTTTTCCTGGCCCATATCAAAATCTAAACCATAAAATGGGTAGAAAGTCATTAAAAGCACATTTTCTTTGCTCATCTCAATTAATGTGGATCTGCAAAAATTGGGTTTGCTTACCAACAAATGAAAATATTATCATCTATTGTGGAATTCTACTTCAGTTTGAGCTAGTTTTCACAGCTAATACTTTACCTCTGACCTTAACTAGACACATCAAACATATTTCTATAGTTATCTGAGTTTTGAAAATGTTGTTAACTATTGGTTTTGGGTCCCTTTAAGACCATTTTACAGATTGGAGTCTGGTTTCCATGGGGTATTAGGTTTGCATCTAACAATCATTGCTGGTAACCAAAGTGCTAACTAAATGTAAATAAAAGGTAAATGTGGGGATTTGATCCAAGTTCTAAATGATCATAATGCATTCTCCTACCGTTTGAGAATCTACATTGATACATTCGGCCTATAGAGAAACTTTAAATGCCTTGGGTCACCATACTTATTTTGGAGATATTAGACTCTGAAAAAATAATTTCTATTTTCTGCAAATAGATAATTTTCAATTTAAACTTGGCAATTCCAGCATAAAACTACATGAGGTATTTTTCGCTAAAGAAAACTTGTGATCACCATCAAAACTCTAATTCTATTCAAGAGAAAGAAAATCTGCTCGAAACACACAAAAAAAGTCCCATTATCTTTCAGTTTTTTTGACTATCATGATGTTTTTACTCAATATCAGATAGACACATAATTGTTATTCCTATAAGGTCTGCAGGGCAAGAAAGGGCTGATTTTGGTTTTCAGTTATATTTTGAGTTCTATTTTCCAAAGATTTGTTCTAAGTTTTTTTTATATCAATCACAGAAGTTTACTGGTGGGGGAGTACATGATTGATAACTTTTTGAATTTTCTAAACATATTTTGTGAGTCATTTGTGGCCATTTATCATCTGAACATATCTAAAAAATTTCCCCTTTGTTTCCATTAATTATTATATTCATTAGCAATGTCGCATGGGAGGATGCTCATATTTTGAAAACTTGTGCCGTCTTTGGCAGATTCTACTCCCATTTCTTAATTAAAATACTTGTGCCTGACAAACAATTTTGGTAATGAATGATAGAAAAAAATATACTGAATCTAAATATACTACTTTTATTTTTATCATAACGTTATTAACAGTGCTACATTTTAAAGACAGGTAGAAGGACCAGATATTTCAAGTTTTTCAGTCCTTTCTTGTCCTGCAGACCTATAAATGAAACACATTTACCACAAATTTGAAAGGACTTGTTCAATAAAAATAAAAACATACCAGGTGAAACTGCTTTGATTGCCCATTTATATACCTTAACCTCAATGAAAGCGAGAGCACACACACACACACACACACACACACACACACACACACACACACACACATATATATATATATGGCAGGGAAAACTGGCTTAGGACATATAATAAATTATATTAGAAAATGCACCTTCAAGGTCAAATACAGAGTTACGTCATACATATACTTCAAACGTCATGTACAAACAAATAGTTGTGGCACAAATGGATTATTGATTTTATGAACAATAGTGGGCCATCAGATAAAATAAATCAATTTGGCAGTCTTCAGGAAAAGGCTATCAAAATAGAATATAACAAAGCATATCCACTAATGGATATGAAACTGCTAAACTTTCCCTATAATTATTTAAGCACTATCAAAAAATAGGAGAGAATGTATTTATTGCATCTTAAAAACACAGAGTATGATGCTTTCAAAGAAAAGAAAATTAGTAATTCAAGACAGGAAATTAAAAACAAAAAAGTAAGGCCTCTGCACAGGTTATTGCATATATGGGATCAGTTAACCAAAGTCAAACTTAAAGGGAGGGGCCAGTGATCATAAATTAGCATACTGCCATGATCTATACCATGATGGGAATAACCATACCAAATTTTATGCTTTTATCTCTAATAGTTTTTGTTTTATTCACATTTTGTCTCCACTAATCTGAGTTCCCCTGCCTGCATCTGACACTGCCTGCACAGATCAATTATCTGTATGTGACGTCACAAGCAGAACAGTTGAAAAATAATAAAACTGAAATAATTGCAATAAGAAATATGTTAAATATTCTTTATAAGTCTAAAAGAGATCAAAATAACCAAATTAAATGATTTATAAAAGAAAATGTGCAAAAATATAGTTTTTATGGAATTTAGAAATTTGAAATTTGAATATGACTCTCATTTTGTGTGACGTCACACACAGATATGTGTTTACCTGTGGATCACAGGAATAAGAGGTTTATCAAAGTTAAAGCCCATTTTTCACATGAAAGAGTACAATATTTGCATTGAAACTTTTCATACCTTTATATAAGGATTAAATCTAATGTATAAAGTGAAAAATAACAAGAATCGAAATTTCACTGGCTCCTCTCTTTAAGAAATTATTGCAAATTTGACTGATATTTAAACTTTGGCTGATACACCTCTATTTAGAATATTGTCTATTGATTTTTCTGCTGGTCAGAGTAGATTGATATTGTTAAATCTTCATTGAATTCCATACCCCATCACTCGTCCATATCATACGTGTATGTATATATGTATATATATATATATATAATGTGTATACTAATATAAGAACACCTGCGGGGGTCGTCAGAGGGTGGACGTACGTACCGGAGGCGAGGGTATGGCCCAAGGGCAAAGCCCGTATGTCATACACTCCCCAAAGGTGTGTCCAGCCACCTGAGGATGACCCATAAGGGTCTTTTATCAACCAAACAAAGCACTAAATATGTTAGAAATACTGAGAATAAGGAGCGGTACGTACAGCTAGTCAGTACTCACTGCCCCTTATACCCAAATGTCAAATGCCTCGGGTGGAAGATTGGCTCCGCCGAACACCGTAGACCCAAATAAAATCAACTTTAAAAAAAACCGCACTGCTCGGCAGCCATGCGGGTGATAAATAAATAGTTTTACATAAAGAAACTTGGCTATCTGTAGTATAGAGAATGGTAGGTCTTGATTGGGGAACACAAAAATAGAAGAAAATGAAAACTGCCCAAATTCAAAACGAGGTTGTCTGTTTCATCTTAATGTTCATACATGTACTTCCAGGTAAGCAATATGCATATATATAATATATATTCATTTAACAGCAAAACTACATCTTTTGTGTCAATTTTACAGAAAATAAAAAAGCAAAAAAGACATCTGCGTCAGTGATAGGGGCATGAATGGCACCCTCCCTTTACCAACAATCACTAGATTTATTTCATGTAGTATCACTAATTAAATAGAAAACATCATTACGTAGCCAACACATCACCGTATCTATTGATATGAATAATATTGAAAACGATAGAAAACTATGCAATAGTACTTAATCAAAAGTCTCTAGTAGACCACCGTCTGTTGTATGGAATGCCCTGACACTGCATATAAAAGCGGTTAATTAAGGCATTAAGCAACAAACTACCAACCAACCAAACAATATTGAGATTAATCTCCAACCTAACACTGCTACATGGTGCCACATTATTTTCAGTGACACCTACAGGGTTAGTGAGTGGTTTGTTTTTGACACTAGATGGAGTGAGTCAGTTCTTATTTAGAGAACAGCATTTGACATATGGGTCTGTACTGCCATAACTTGCCTATGATAGCAACAGTATGCTTGGGGATGTGGGCAGTATGTCTTATAGAGGGTAATTGTTTTATATGCCTGACCAATCGTGGGAAAAAGTGACCTAAGGGGGTAACCTATGAATTTGGATTGACTTATCTATCATCACACTCATTCAAAGCACAATAACTTTTCTCACAGACCTTCATTTGAATAGCAGTTTTCATAGACTGAAAGGGAAATGCTTTTTTTTTAATATTTGACAAAATCATTCTATATAACCTAAACATTCTTTATTCGGTTGCCATGGTAACATAATGATACTCCTTATTCTGATGCCATTTGGCAAAATAGACATTCCATGTATAATTACCCAGAATGTAATGTTCATGAATAAATCGAATATTTTGGTGATCGTAATCTTAATCGGTAGGTAAATGTGCATGAGTATTTAGTCAGGCTGATATTAATAACTCACTTATTAATGAACGTATTATCCCATTAGGATACCATATCATGTGACTGGTCACACGTGTGTATTTTATTAACCCCACAAGGGTTCAATGATCTGATAATAGGAGGTCATGTCCTGGGGTGTTATATCAGTGGCAGATTTATGGGGTGGCTTTTATTCTGGAACAAATGGGATGAGTCCCCACATTCTATAAGCGCGCCCCCACCTTTCACAAAAGCTGGACCCGCCACTGTATATGGTAGGGTATAGCCGTGTCTCCACTTGAGCGACGAAGCCACGGCGATGAAGGTTATCACCCGATGACAAGGGACAAATCTGTCACCTGGTGACGAAAATCCATTGCCCGGCGACGGAAATGTATATCGCCACATTGAAGGCCCATTCGGTGTGGCCGATGATTGTGTCGCTCCCCAGCCCGACAAACTTATAGCACGGACAAGACAATATTCTTGGCGTTGCTAAAATGTTTGCATGCAGGCGAAATTGAAGAATTGGCATTCACACTGACAAGAGAGGTCCCAAACGATTGCAAACGATCAGTTTTTCAAGTGCTTATTTGCTGCAATTGGCCAGAATTCACACGAATCAATCCAACATGTTTGATCTGATCGCTTGCAGACCTATCGTTTGCAAGATCGTTTGCACCTGGAATGGCAAATGACGAGGGTCGCAGCAGATCGGAAGCACCGTGACAGTCATGGTGAATGGGCCTTGAGCGACGAAAGTTCTGGAACCTTTCTGTCCACCGATATATCCCCTATAATTATGGCCGGGCACTTTGGGCATCAGACCAAGCATGTTTGATCGGGTTTATCGCCAACATTGCTGGTTTTTCACAAGTCGCCAAGGTTTATCGCCAGCCTGTCTACAGGGTTCTGGCTTCAGGTCTCCCTTTGTCGCCAGCGAACATTTTCAACTCTCTTGCCCAAGTGGAGACACGGCTTTATTAATCCGATTTTTATCACCTGCACTGCAGAGGAGAGGGACGTACAGAGAGGGGATGGTGTGTAATGTAAGGCCGTATATATCCTCGTCATTTTGAGTATTTTCAACATATTTGAAATATTACTTGAGTGATAAAATACAGAAAAATCTTAGGGATTGTCCCTGGGTGGCCGTACGACCCATGGGGATCGTACATAGGCCTACCTCGACTTTGCCATTGGTGACTTTTCCTCTCATTCAAGAACTTGGCAATAATCGATATGGACAAACCAGGTAGCACCAGTGCTCCAACTTCTTCAGCACTAGAGGGCTCTGCTTCCCAGTCTCTACACTACAACTCATGACGTCACCCCCCCTATTAATACCTGATAATTCATATTTTAATCGTTTTAATCTCAGTGTTTTACTGATTAAATCATATCCAAATGTGTTTCATTGTGCGCCTGTCCTTTTATTCAAATGTATGTCCAATATGTGCTTCTCTGACATCGGCATATCACAGCTCAAGTTCACCAACAGCGGAATACTGCTTTAAGGCCCTATTACCCTACGCCGATATCTGCTCAATAATGATGATATTACAGAAGATTTACTATAGATATTACAGAAGATTTATTATAGATATTACAGAAGATTTATTATAGATGATATTATAGGTGATATTCCAGAAGATTAGCATGCAAGAAGGATATAATTGTCTGAAATTGATAATTTAGAGTGTTTACGCCTGTGTAGAAGGAAGTTTTGTCTCTAAAATGTGTGATTTATCTGCGATATTGTCATATCACTGCTCAAGTTCTACGATGTAATACTGCTTTACGGTCTTTTATTTCTCAATATTCGCCTTATTGTGGTTTCCCATAATCCTTCAAGATTCACTGTTTTGGAACAGTTTCCGGTTCTACGCTGGCCATGCTAAGATCTTTTGGGATGAGTCTAGCACTCATAATTCTGGTACACTTAGATAAAACATGCTATATTTTTGATAAGATATATGGTTCATCTATTACATACTGAAAAATGAAAGCTTAATCTCCAGCAGTTGATGAGATATTTAGGAAAGAAGGGCACCGCCAATGTTAAAGGATAGGCAGGAGACTGTACCCGGTGGTGTCCCGCACGCCAGTCACCCGTACAGTATTATATGGGCCTAGACCCTTAAATTTGACATGGCGACATGGCCATTTCTTAAAGTCGACATGCGACATGAGGCTTATAGTGACATGAGTAAAAAAGATAAACGACATGACAGGGGCCATTTCTTAAAGATCCACTGACACCTCCTGAGCAACTTAACTTATTATACCATATTATGACAACATGAGACATTGCAGCATCTTAGAGGCAACATGCGACATGGGAAGCGGATTACCCCCCCCCCCCCCCCCCCCCCAGTCAAGGGCCCCTAATACGGAGAATGTAGTATTCAACTCAACTGTTATAGACGCAGTTACGACTTCCCCCGGACAAACTGTACGTCTTGGCACTACATGTAGTTTCTTTGTGCGGCTTGCTCTTTTTGTGACACTCTCTATATGCTTTTTTGAATCATTCTAGAAAACAGAGGACCAGCATTTCCCCACGGCATCTATATATCACATACATCGTCCCGAGCCAAAGGTCTTCCAATTTTGGTGCCTTGCCAACCTCAACGTGTTGACTCTTTGAAAGCGTTCTTTTCCCATCCTTGTTTCAAAGGGACCTATACTAATGAACTCAGTGGCGGATCTGGTTGGGAGGGAGACAGAAAGAAAGATTTTTCCCAATAGCGCACCCGGGGGCGGATTCAGGATTTTTGGGGGAAAAAAAGGGGGGGGGGGTTGCTATAGCCAATTTTCCCCTGCACCCTCCGGGGGCAGGAATTTTACATTAAAATAATTAATATTTGGTCAAAATAATAGGGGACCCACGCCTGGCACGCCCCCCCCCCCCCCCCCCACACACACACTTTCTTTTTTTCAAAATCCTGGATCCACCACTGGGAGGGGAAGGGTGCAGTTGGTCCTGAGCCCCTCCCCTTTTGGCTTACATTAATTTTGACGAAGAGAAAAACTTCTATGTGTATGCACAGATGCACGACACTTCAGCACTTACCCTTATTCAGACACCCCCACCACATCCCCTCCGCCCCGCTTTCCCAAACCCAGTACCCCTACCCTCTTGTAACTATCCTATATTGTGTCTCAGAGTGTTCTGACAATACATGGAGGCGCGTTTCGCAGGAGGAAAGCTGGGCGACCTTCTTATTGTACCTGCAGGATATATCTTTTCACGTCATGACCATTCTCATTGCACTCCTCCCATGATGGTAATCCGTGTGAAAGTGATCCATTCATTATACAAAGATGGAGTCAGGGGCAGATACAGGATTTTGGAAGGGGGGTGGGGGGGTGGGGGGGGGGGGGAGAGAGGTAAGTGTAAAAAACGAAGTTACTCAAATATCGCTAATTCGCGCAAAGACTAGCAACATTGTTTCTGTTTGTCAACTTTAAATACCCACTAAAGGGTGGGGGGGGGGGGGGGGGGGGGGGATTGGAGGAGTACTTTCTGTTTATATAATAGGACGTGAACTGTATCAAACTCAAACTCCAGGTTGGGTGGGCATTGGTTATTTTATTAACTGATTTAAACATGTGTAGAAATCAACATGTTTAAGTTGATCAACCTTCATCAGGATTTATTTTGACACAAAATAGCCTAGGTATATCAATTATTAACGCTGTGAAAAAAGTTTAATGCTGTTAAAAAGGGATCCCCTCAGTAGTCAACGTGTTGATAGAAGATAATCCCCTCTTGTTTGTCTTAAGTCGGTCATTGTTTATGGGGTAATTAATAAGAAAATAGAAAAATAGAAAAAAGGAAAGAAAAAGGGGGGTTTGGGGGCACAGCCCCCCATTTCTAACCAATATTGACAACAAATATTCAACCACACCCAATTATCACATCAATATTCTTGTCTTGAAAGTATTTTTGTAATTCTTGTATAAACTTTGACCGGCACTGCCACCCGACCCTAATCCCTGAGTGTTGTGTTAAGTTGACTAGTGGATGGCAGCCGTTAAAAAGCTGGTGAGTACGACTCAGCTGATTTGACCAAGAGAAGAAATAGTTAAGATTGAACTTGTTGAAACGTTAAATTCTCTTCAATAAAGTGAAAATATATATATATATAATTATATATAATTATATAATTATATATATATATATATATGCCTATACCTTTGCGTCTTGTCGATATATTTCCCGGCATGTATCTTGATCTAGCACAGTCTGGAGGTAAATCACTGGGGAGAATTCGAAAACACTTTGGTTTTGTTGTCATAAACTATATGTAGGTATTTCGCCCTTGTGTTTGTTTTCCGCGAAAGACACTGCAATGAATTACTTTTATATTTACAACTTCTTACCTCCAGGTCGGCCCTCGAGGGGAAATCTCTGGTTCTAAGTATTAACTGTGCTAACTGAGAAAACTTTCTTTGGCTCCAAGCTTAGAGCACGTTATTTATTACCATAAGCCTGGAGCAACCAAATAACAGAGCTCAAAAACAGACAATTAAGGTTGCTCTAGGTCAGGTCCTCTCTAAGAAACTCCTCCCATCAGAACGTATGACCCCAGGTTTGGTTTGTACATATAGCGCTTGGACAGTGGAAAGATCCTTAAGCTCTCATATCAAAAAGGGTCCCAGCTACCCCTTCGATGGCCTGATTGGGCCAAAAACGGGGGCGGGCGCCTCATGCCCCCACCTCTAAATCCGTCCTTGTGTAGGTATGTATTTATTTGTAAATGCGGCCCATTGAAGAAACACAGCCCCTTGTAGCAGTCCTTATAAAGCCTCTTTTACTAATGGTTAAACCAGAGGGGAAGAACGTCCGCTTTTTCTGAGTTCAGCCATGCATTGCTTCGTCCTATACTTGGTGCAACAGAATAAAAATATTTTATTACCCGTGACCCCTTTTTACAATACCAAGAATCACGTCATTCACTTAGGCAGCTTACAATTAGAACAAATAATGGTGACCTTTGACCCGGAAGTTGTGACACATACAACTTCCGGGTCACAGGTCACCAATAAAAGGGACCCATCCCATCTGCCCCGCGCCCCCTTTTCCCGAGTCAAAACAGGAAGAAGCGAGGGTCACGTTTGTGAAATCCGTCAGGCTTCGCTGATTTGCTGTCACAGCTATTTAAATTAGCGGACTGACTCACCGTTGTAATCCCTTCTCCTAGGGCAGACTACATACATTATCATATGTATATTGTATGCGTACAGTTTCTATGAAATTTTCAAATACAAACAAATACTCCACAATATATACCATACAGATCTGCTTGATTTAGACATGATTAATTACCTCATACTTTATTAAGAATTCTCTCTACCACGGGTAGCTAATTTACCGTATTTTAGCTACCTGCAGCTTAATTTTGACTGATTTTGGAGTCTAAAACTCTGGAAAAACTTTAAAAAGAAAATTACGAATATTTGCTATATAGCTTTACGAAAAGAATGAATTTTCAAACCAACTTGAAAGATATAAAATATATTTGGATTCGGAATTGGAAAATAGTCAATACACGTTTTCAATCATATCAAACGGAAGTTATGCCAGGATTATTGAAAATTCCTATACTTAAGCCTTGAGACTTGTCTACATAATTAATTCCAACCATGCGCCTTGATTTAGGCTAGTCTGCAGGTGACCTATAATAAATAAGCTGTCAATGTTGGGGACAATTCCCCAAGTGGTTCAAAGGTGTAACTTCACTACACATATATATTTTAGTAGTATATTAGCTGCAGATCCATCCAGAATCTTAAAGAGTGGTGACTAATTATGACTTACTCCGACGTTATACATGTAACTATAGTCAGATTAGATGAGGTCACCAGAGGGTCCAACTTCCGTCTGTCTCGCCTGACTTCATCAGCCTCTCTGATTTTTCAGGTCTTTTTAACTTTCCCATGTGTAAATGCTGACATGTTTCCTCATGATAACTAACTTCCTGTGAGCCCCACCTCCTTGAATAGATTGATCTCTCTACTTCACACATACTGAGCCGAGCCGGGAATTCTAGAAAGGGAGTGGGGAGGGCGCCCATATTAGAGAAAAAGGCCAGGAGCGTTCTCATAATTTACGTTAGAAAGATTGATATTTGACCCAAAAAAAACAGGCGCCCCACCTTAGTCCATTTCGGCACAGTTTGGTATGTTGGTTTAACAGAGCGCAACTAGACTATTTCCCTATTCGTAACACCTGCCGATTTTGAAAAGTTGAAGTTATATGGATCTCCATACAAGTACATTGTAAAAAGTGCGTCTCTTTCAATAATTGAAGGAATGCTGTACAAGAATGACTTTTAAAAAGTAAGGTGAAGTTTTACTGTTAAAAGATTAAAAAGGAATTTTAATAAAATACCTACTGTTATCTAGACACATAATTTTATCAAATGGTAAAAACGGACTAATTGCAACTGTCAAGAGGAAGACCTTAATAGTATTTGAAGAGGTAACTGTTCCTGGTGATTGGATAAAAGCCTTCAGACCTTTCTAGCTGTGTAGGAGCAGTCATGACCCCGTGTGTTGTGATTTGGGCCAGTGTTCGTCATTGTACGGAAATAGCCACTCCGCTCAGAAAGTAGGTCAGACTGACCCAGTTTACCTTCATTCACGGTTTACGGCCAAGGGCGCCCCTCAATCTCCGTCTTTGGCAAGGTAAGGTATGAACACGCCACCCTGTCTGATTCAAGGCTCATGATTCAAGATCCAAGTTGGTTTATTGACTAATGTATAAGTTTACATTCATGTCACCTCAAGGTTGTCAATCAGACAAAGATAATATACTTACAATATTATATACACAGTTTGCATTCGTTGTTTTCTTTTCAGGGAAGGATCCAGATATTTCAAAAAGGGGGAGGGCGCCCTTATGTAAAATTTGAGGCGTCCCATCCATGGTCTAGAATTTTACATTAATAACAAAAAACAACTGAATTTAGCTTCTTTTTTTTCTTTTCTTCTTTTCTTTTCTTCTTTCTTTTTCTTTTTTTTTTTCGGGGGGGGGGGGGGGGCTCACCTCCGCCCCTCCAGCCTAAATCCGTCCCTGCTCTTGGAGATCTTTGGTACATTCCGGATTACCACAGGACAGGCAGTATCCGCTGGGAGAGCGTCCTTTATGACTAAGCCGTGACAGTGGACACACTTCACTGACCTGGAAGACTCCGGAACTGAAACCTGTCGAGACTCCAGTATGAAGAACCGAGTGTTGCCCTGTTAACTTTTACCCGCCAAACTCAGAAAGATTCAAAGGAAACATCACGTACCAGGGCCCAAAACTCTGGAACTCTCTACTTGTACACATCCAACGACAAGATAACTTATGTCCCTTCAAAAACCAGATTAAGAAGCTCTATGAACTAGCTGTCCCAAACTAACCTCACACATCAATTCACCCCACCTCCATTCCCGATCCCCCATCCCCCTCACCTACTGACTACCATTCTAACATTTTCCAACTTAATATAATTTCAGCTTCAATTTCAATCAAATGACAACCCTAATTTGTCTGCACGTCAATGTTGTTATTAATGATAACTCAGATTGATTTACTTCAAGTCTCATTTCTCAGCTAAACCTAAGAATGCCTGTTACAGACTCCCAATTGAAAGGGCAAGTGGATTTAGAGCTTAAAACACCAAATCCATAAACGCTGAATTATATAATTACCTGCACCGAACTATTAAGTTCCAAAACATTGTATTCAATACAATTGTATTCGCTGTAATTATCACTATTCATGTTTGTATGACTTGTTAAGTGAAATGTATTCTATTTTATTAAACTTGTCGTAGAGCCAGCAGTGTGTAATGCTGGTAGCACCTGGAAGATCGCCCTACACTCGCCGAAGGACTGTATGATGAATTAAGTTCAATTTTTAAAAAATCTACCACAGTGGTTTCCTGGGTGTCTGGAACCCTATGTGAACTCCCTAATTTTTAAACACTACAATAAGAAATATTGTTTAAGAAATTCACATATTTCTCTGTTTTGATTATAATCCCTTTAGTTTCAGTGGAGGCATAACTGACATAAATTGCCTAGGTGCAAATTTCCCAGGTATTTGTTATCTGCCCTCGGCATCCCATAGTGGCCGTCTACATGGCCACGCATGGCTACCCACTCTCACACTCTGTCTAGGATTGGAGGGGCCGGCCACACACCGCATCCTGGAACCTCCGTACACGGACCTACCCTTACAACCAAACCACTCTCCCTAGGACGACTTACACACTTAAACCAGCATGGATCTCACACGGAGAATACTTCTTATTACTTTAGCCGCCATCCTAGTAAGTTTACTTTTGCTGAAGCTCACTGTTTGTTTTCGGGAATCTTTGGGTTTTCTGTATAAAGATACCTGAGGGGGACACTCTTTCTATGGTGTGAATGTATACATGTTGGTTCCACCTCACCTATTTACATAAACTGGGTTCGCCAATGCTATTATTACATACATATATATCATTGCCGAACCCAAATTATCTAAATATTACAGTATTGTAAGTATGCAAATAGGTTAGGCATGTCATTGAGACACATACCAATGTGAGCATGGATATTTCTGCGAGTATTCATAAATCTTCGCGAAATTGATCCAAGGGGCGTATTTGCATGGATTCATTTTCGCGTTCAAATAAAACTTTGTGGATATAATATCCCATTCACGTCTTACTTGTAGCGTCACTGATATTCTACGTACATGAATTGAAATAAATATGTTATTATACATAAAGATAGTATATGAGTCTCATATATATGGCTCAGTTTTACACTGAAGGGGGTTTTACACTTATGCGACTTGAACTGCGATATCAGTGCAATGTGACGATATGACAGCCTATTCATATACACCCCAATAGTATTTATTAAAAATTTGCCAATTTAGAGTATTTCTCATATGTTTACCTAAGAATAAGCCCATCCCAGTATACATGCACAACAAATTTTACCATGAAATTAGAAAGCTATGTCTTTCTGATTTAATCCCCAAAGATAGAAGTGTAAAACAAAATGAACCATGGTGGTTTGGTTCACAAATTGCTCCAAAAATTTGTAAAATGTAGCTTTATAATTGACCGTTTTCCCATAGGAACCAATGTTAAAGCCTGTCAGCCCAACCTATAATGTCCAACCCCTTTTTTCCCTAAAATGTAGCATTTTGACTGGCAGCAAACCTGTAAATCTGTCAATTTATAAAAATTTAAGAAATCATAACATTTTATCAGTACTTGGGGAAATGGAAAAACATAATTCTTAGTTATTCCAGTAATCCCAACTTAAGGAGACAAGGATGGCTTACATGGTAATTTTGTCCAATCCTGGGATATAATCAATGTGGGATGGGCTTTGTTTTTCTAGTATGTGCGACTTCTATGCGACAGCGTCATATCGCACCAATATCACATAGTGTAAAATCTCCTTAGAGGCGGTATTATACTACACACATATGACAATGTCGTAGATAAGTAACATTGTATTAGAGATAAAGTTCTATATTTCACATCTATGATATTCTCCAAACTGCTAATTTTCAAACATCGTAAGATTCCTGTATGAGGTTTTGCCTGCAATATCATCATTTCGCAACGATATATTACAGACAAATTCGCAAGCAGGAGTAATATGAATGTTTGTAATTGGTAATTTGGGCATGTTACATCTCCATAGATTCGATCATTGAACTGTAAAAGGTAAAAAATGTGAGTGGTCCTGATATAGCTGAAACATTGCTGAGTGGACATTAAACTCCAACAATCATCATCATCGTAGCAGTGTAATACCCAGGATGAAGGTCTAAGCTACGACATGGCTACGACATGGTCACGACATGGCCTATGATATTACTTCATGTCGTGGGTCATGTCGTAGCCATGTCATAACCATGTCATTGAATCCATGTCGTCTAGTGTAATAGGCCCTTAAATATATGTGTGGTTTCTCAATGACATCGTCATATGGCAGCTCAAGTCGTGTAGTGCAATAGGGCCGTTAGATCCATAACATTCCCATGAGTCGTAGAGCCAACCAAGGACGATAGTTGATCTTGTATTTTATCACCCACACAAAATTTATAGTACATTAAAAACCATGAAATGAGGAGCGGCCGAGGTACGTAAACCACTGTAAAACTGGCCCCAAGCCCTATATATATATATATATACATATATACATGTCAAAACAATCAATTGAACTTTTATTTCTGGATTTACTTTCTGCTTTTGACTCTCCTTCCATTTCTTTTTATGATAATTATGTGGCTCTTATTTTCTCCGTTTGCATTATCCAATTTGACGTGGGCCTGTACTTTTCCTGTTGTGATTTTAATATGTTGTTAAAACAATGCGTCTGACCTATGAAGTCATAGTGCAAGTAAACGGATCTAGATTGAAGCTGTTACCTGTTTATTGCGCCTTTTGTGTCGCACACAAAGAGTGGGTCACTGCTTCACATTACTAGTACGTCCTGAAGGTGGTATTACACTACACGACTTGAGCTGTGATATGGCGATGTCACAGAGAAATAGCACATATTAGAGGCAGCATTCTCTGTATATACTTATGCTATATACCTATATGTAGAATACTCCAAATTATCTATTTTCAAACAGTTACACCACTCCTGCATGCAAATTTAAAGTTTCTGTGATATTATCATATCACAGTGATATCACTGCTCAAAGTTGTGTGGTGTAATAGGACCTTACCACCATAATATTACAAGCACGGTGTGTAACGGGTCCATATCACGAGATGGATTGAATACTGCCTGGTCGTACGTACCGCTCCTCGTAATATTTTGGATATTTTTTTGGGGTGATATGGTATGCAGAACGTTTGGGGTTGTCCTTGGGTGGCCGTACGACCCTCAGATCATAACAAACTCCACTAGGTCATATAGAGGGATCACTGCGCCGAATCTTCGGGAAGGTGTATCTCGTATATACCTATAAGTGTGGCACACTGCCAGCGTAATAGGCTGCACCTTTGGTTCAAATTATTATGAAGCTCACTGTGCTAATTAGGCTAAAAGTGTGCGATTTTCAGACTCATGAAAAAGGTGTTCAGACATTTGACGTTAGTGTGGGGCCCTTGATTGAGAGGGCATGTTGATCTTAAGAAATTGCAATGTTACCCTGTTGATTTTAAGCAAAGGCCATGTCACCCTGTCGAATTTATGTTTTGGTTTTATTGTACTAATAGCCTAGTACTTTTAATATATTATCATACTTTATAATTTAGTTAGGATCAGGCCTAACCATACTACTTCTGAGAAGAGACGTTTAACGCTCCTAGCGCCACCTGTTAACCAGTATAAAAGGTGTTGCAAGGTGGGGAGCGAGTCAGTTTAGTTAAAGAGTAAGTGGAGTTAGTAACTAGTAGAAAGTCAGCAACGTTAGCTGAGCTGCTCGGAGCTATGCCTACCAGCTCCTGCGTAGTATCCTGGAGTTTACCTATACCAACTACCTCGGACAAAGGATTGTGATAGAGCTAAGTGCTAGGGTGGTCTAGGATGTGCTGGAACAACTTGTATTCTAATGTGGTTGATCACTGAGTAGGAGATGGGAAGGTGGACAGATTGAGACTTATTCACTGTGGCTTTGACTCGGGATGAGATGTTTACTTGAATAAACCCTTTCATTTTAAGAGCTCCCTCATCGTCCATTTCTTTTGAACTATTGGGGGATGGATGAATTAACTTTGAGCGCATTCTGATTGGCTCAATAACTCGGATGAACGACTCATGGATAAATCAATTATACAAGCTACGCAGCGTCCGACAAGTCTTAAATCAAACATTAACAATAGTTCATTATTTCTAATTGAACCCAGCAAGTTTACAAATTCCTAGGATGCATAATTGTCTGGTGGAATACAGGCTTAAGACTTTACCATGATATTGTATTCATCCACGTATCTTCTTAATATAACCCCGAGACATGTTGGCTGTTAAGCCAAATAAGTAAGAAAGAGACAACCCAACAGATAGGAACTTTCATAGGGGTACCTTCCTATAGGCCTATGCAACATTTTCAAAGTTTTCACACACACACACACACAAACATAAACACACACAAACACACACACAAACATAAACATACACACACCAAATACACACACACACACACATACTCACTCACACACACACACACACACACACACACACCACACACACACACACCACACACACACACACTCACTCACACACACGATGCATATAATATTGATGTATTACGGGGGAGCATCTAGATACTTTCAACAACAACAAAAGCGGCGCCCTATACACCTTTCCCATGACCCTGCGCAGTCCCCCCCCCCACCTTGCCTACCATTTAGGGCTTTTGGTAAAAGGTCACTTCACTTCAAATACCTTAACTATGGGAAAGACCTAAAAAGCTGTTCCAATTTGAAACCATCAGGGGGCGCCACCTAAATGAAAAAGATGTATAACTCTAAAAAAATCGATATTCAGCCAAAAAATACTCCCCAACCCCAAATCCACCACAGTACTAAGAGTCCTTATGTGCGGGTTCGTACTTTTCTTGCGACGTGACCCGGAAGGTTGTGGGAGCGTACCCGCCAGTCCCTTCTATCTCTCCATACTTCACCTCACATGGTTTGTTGTGCGTCACCCGGTACTCAATCAATCTGTGAAAAGGGTCACAAAAAGAATAGAGTGTCCATGTACAGATATATAAGATAACAGACAAGAGAGGTTGGTAAGGGCGGAGATGTTGTATAGATGTTTTCATCAGGGATCTCATGGGCAGGGACAGGTACAGGTATCAAATAAAACCACCAATAGATAAATAATTTTAAAAAAGGGGGTCCGTATGATAGGCCATGCATAGCAATACGTTGTGCATTCACACACACACACACACACACACGTGTGCGCGCACACACACACACACACACACACACACACACACACACACACACACACACACACACACGGCATTTGTTTCCCTCAATTTCAAAGTATAAAGTCAAGTATATCGGGGGGGACCCCGGACCCCCCCTCCGATCCTTCCCTGATGGGGATATGTTTTTTGAGGCTCATTTCACGTTAAAACGTGAGGAGGATGTGCGGATCTTTTGCCGACTTCCATGTGTGCTATGGATCTATCTCCTTTACTGCAACTAATAGCAGTCAGCCTCTTTGGATCCCCCCTCCACTTATATAACCTCAAGACCTATATCCTCCTATGGTATAATGGGTCTAAAAGAGTTTTCCCCATACAAAAATAAGTATCATTTAGATTACTCATTTAATTGACAAAAGTAGGCTTGGCACACGGAACTGGATCATGTGAATGTGTGTCTTACTCATACTGTCACACGGCCACTATAGGCCACGACTTTGGCCTCTAGGCCCGTAGACTGTAGTTACATCCAAGTTCGCTAGTTGCTCAAACTATTATGTAAAAGAGAACTAGGTCACGGAAGTACTTATGGGCCAGAGGCAAGGAAAAATTGGCTCGCCCCACTAAATAGCAGATAGTGAGTAGTCATAGCGGATATAATGTCCATTGGCATCTCTTCAAAAGAGGAATATTATAGTATGAAGACATTATTTTGGAATATGAGGTCAGCTATTTTTACCTGTAGGTCAAATAGACCACGCTCGTTAGGGCAAAGTCCTGAAATTGACCTACAGGTAAATATATGACTGACCGAATTCAACACAAATAGGTCTTCTATATTGCAAAATAATTTGCAGCGGCGATGTCGGCAATGACATCATAGTGATGACGATGCCAAGATCTTTTTGTTTACCTAATTCTCAAATCTCATTGGCCATTACACACCATATGCATAGATATATATCTCTATGCCACATTATGTCTTTTTCTTCTTTCTTTGGCGGGGGGGGGGGGGGGGTCTCCAGCAGCAAATGCAGTTACAAGCACCACTACCCGTCCTACCCATAACATAAATTGAAAGTAAAGTTTCTAAGGGGAACCAATGGTAAAGCATGTTAACCAACTGATACGTCCAACCCTTTATTGCCTTAAAATACTGCATTCTGATTGGCTGCCAAACCTGCAGATCTGTCAATTGATTACATTTCCGAACTCATAATGTTTCAGTATTACATAGTGATACAGAAGAGTCTTGCTCTAAGTATAAGTTGTGGAAACGGGGATGTAAGCCGATGTATTGTGTCCAACTATTACCCATTCCCTATATGTTTACAATGTGGGGAGGCCATGTTGACAGATTTATTGTTCCTCTTTATCTTACAATCAACATATTTCTTCGTACTAAAGGCCATTAACTTAAGGACCTGGAATTGCAATTAGCTGCCACAATATGTTAATAGGACATGATACTGATGACCTCACAGGGTCAGACACCCAAATTACCTCAAGTTGTACTCAGTTGTGTCTAGGGGAAGTTTTCCTAAGGAAATCCTTATGAAATGGGGAAAATGTTCCGCCAAGACCTTGGTAAGGGGCCTTCCATTATTTAAGTATGTAGGCTACGCATCAATAAGGGGGTGTCCAAAATTTTGGAGAATGTGCGTACATTCTAGTACAAATTCAATGCGTATTTTTGCCCAGGGGTGGGGGGGATCTGAGTTTTTCAAATTGTGCATGTGTACTAAATGGAAGACCCCTAGAGGTAATATTTTGGTCACATGTATGCATGGTGTTGTCATACCTTAAAATCAGTATGACATCTATACTCTGAAACATATTATTTCTAAATACATTCATGGGAGAACTAGTATAAAATGATACACAACATATTCAAAATTAATAAACACTGATCACAAGGTCCAGGTGGAGCCACCTTCCACCTGGAGCCTGACCAACCAATCAGGGCCCTGGAGGCCCTAGCAGAGGGAACTTTGAATGCTCCACTCTGGGCAGTGGGAGTCTGGACATCAAGGTGAACACATGTCCTTTGTGTAGGAGCCTGGGCCTAAGCCTATGGTTAATAACATGTGACTGAAGAATCGATATAACATCTCAACACTACTCGTGTCTTCAAATCTTCATTACTCCTCTAAACAACATCCTCAATAAGAAAGAACTACTACCCAAAAAAAAAAAGTACTTCAGTGTCGATACCCCCCTCCCCCTATGTTTAACACACTGACACAAACGGAATTACTCCTTGAAAGGCTAAATATGAGAAAAAACATTGTATTTATTCAGCCAACAAAAATATAAATTGTCCCCTGAAACGCGACCAAAAAGCCCTATGGCACATCAATTAAATGAATAGCATAAGATAAACGTTGACTCTATAGTTATTCATCTAATTTTTATGTATAGAGGGATCAATAATATCTCCAACATTGCAAAGTAATGAACAGTATACACGGCTGCTACATTACAATATTAACTGTGTGTTTAACTGTTCCATCTTTGCTTTTACAGATAACGCTTAATGAAGTACATGCGCAAAATGGTAAGTGTTCCAGATACCTCTCATGTTTTTATAGTCTATTGCATATTCTAAAATGACCTTAATAGTATTTTTTCCAATAACACCACATACTCTCAACATCACAAGGGTGGTCTAGGGTCCAGTATATAGTATGTGGGCCCGGGTTTGATTCCAACAGGTCTCCGTTAGACCACCTTTCTGACCTATTTTTCTGCCACATAGTTTTGATCATCAGTAGCTTTTATTATACCTTAGGGTGATACAAGTTTAGTAGTTAAGAGTTTAACACAGGGCGATACAAACCTTGGTAATAACCAGCCTTGTAGGGCCTTGCAGGGCGATACAGAAACTTTTTGTTTTTCAAAAATTCATAAAAAAAAACTTAAATCATTACGAAATAAGATATCAAACATATGCATTATCCGCACAACGTTGCTAGCTACATTTTACTGCTTACTGTTTGTGGATTTGATGGATATCAAAAGAGTTATATGAAAAAACATATAAAGAAATGTGCAGCATCACAGCCCCACCATCACTGTCTGCTGTACATCCTTCCTTGGAAACAGAAAAGGTATAATAAATCCATAACCAACATCGAGGGAGTACTCGGGTGGTTATCACCCCTTGCCGGGACCCCGATATCAGCCCTCGGCCAGCCCTTTCGGCCCTGGCTTCAGGCTGATATTGGGGTCCCAGCTCAGGTGATAACCGCCCTCGTAATCCTTCTCAGATGGTTATATGTATGTTCAAAGCAAAAACGTGAGCTGATATCAAAATAGTTTGAACATTGCTGATTCGATCATGACAACTCTGTGGTCAAAAATCGGAGCTGGTCTCGATATAGCTGAACAACTTTTTGTTTTGGTGTTGTAATCTTTATTCGGGTTCTTGGGATTCATCATTGATGATCTTCCTTCCCCTCCCCACAACTTTTATGATCAAACTTATATTGTGGTTCATAATATATACTTTGACTCCAACACATTATCTTAAAGTATCAAAATAAGGATGAGTTTTCTGTCCTTCACTGGTGGCAACTTACATATGACAGACTACTGTTATCAGTGAAGAATGATTAACTTTTCTTCTCATGTATTAAACCACATTCATCGATATGCTTTTCTATTTAGGCACAAAAATAGTATTGAAGTATTACAATGAGTAATTTGTGTAGTCAGTATCAACTCTTTGAAATAGTAAAGAAGAAAATGACAACTAAAACTAACACAAGACATTATGTGTTTTGTTCACAGATAACTTCAGTTTTAAACTAAAGGCGTAAGGAAAATATTTTCTTCGTTTGATTATCATAAAATCATAGGATATTTCATATAAGGGACCAACCTATTTCCTGACCTGGCCCGATGCAGAGAGTGAATCTGGAGTGTGGGGAGACCTCTGGTATTTTTGAAAGCGCACACCTATACACCTTTTTCAATAGCGTGGCGCCCTGCTAGCGGTTAGACCTGAACCAAACAGTTTGGGTATGGTTTCTGTGGGACCAGGCTCAAACCGTTGGGTACAAGGCGTGTATGGGAGGGCCCACTGCGCAGGTTTGTGGGAAAGGTGTATAGATGTTGTGCACATGACGTCACATCTCCTAAATTGAGATGGCCGCCATGTTTGTGATCATTTTAAATTCATCATTATTGACAACTCTATAGGATCTATGATGAAAATTTCTGTATTTTTTATCAATATAAAGTTCATCGAATAATAATTAGCAATTATTGTCTTAAACTTATGTATATATTTGATAGCCACATGGTGTAGTAACCACGTGGTGATCACCAAAATCTGGTCATGTGACCCTATGTGCACAAGGTGTATAACCATGATAGGAAGTGCTACTTTAACATTGGTGCCAGGAAGTTTTGGGCTACTTTAGAATTACTGCCAGAAATAGTTGGCTTTTTCAGAACTGTTGCAAGGGAGTGTTGGGCTATTTTCAGAATTGGTGCCAGTAAGTGTTCGCTATTTTAGAATTGGTGCCAGGAAGTGTTGGGCTATTTTTAGAAATGGCTCCAGGAAGTGTTGGGCCATTTAGATATGGTGCAAGCAAGTGTTTTTCTATTTTAGAACTGGCTATGAACATTTCAACTTGTATTCTTATGCATATCTTCACACATGAATACCTTACAGACAGCCAACAACAGCTCCCAATCTTAAAGAGAGGGGCCAGTGAAATTTCAATTTTGTACAAAACTCATCTTATAAAGTAGATATGATGTTTAGATATGAGTACAAAGCAGTTTTATAACTATAAGTTGTGTACTGCATAGAAAAACTAGTCTATATATTCAATCACATATTCAATCCCCTGCACACCTGACACTGGATGTCTGTTTGTGACGTCACAGAAAATGACAGTTATATTCAAATTTCAAATTTCAAAAATTACATAGATAATATTTTTTTCACATTTTCTTTTCTAATTCAATTAATTTGGTAATTTGAAATACTTTTAGGCTCATAAGGAACACTTACATAAATGAAGTATTGATTTTTTTTCAGTTTCATAATTTTTTAACTGTTCTGCTTGTGACGTCACATACAGATAAATGATTTGTGCAGGCAGTGTCAGATGCAGGCAGGGGAACTTGGTTTGATACAAACAAAAGTTTATAAAACAAAAACTATTTGAGATAGAAGTATAAAATTTGGTACATTTATTTCCTGGATGCTAAGGATCATGGCAATATACTAACTTGAGGTCACTGGCCCCTCCCTTTAAGCCTGGTAACCACCAAAAGATATTTGTCTTTCTTAGATGAACAACTGGTTGTTTCCACTAAACAACCAAATCATAGGTATCTAGACGACTCCTGGACAACAAATCTTAGACAAATAAAGATACAAAGACAGGAAAACAATGGATATAATTGATTTAGTTGGTTTTGGAAGAAATCACTGACTCCACATTAGATAAAGTTTTTGTCTTCAATAAATTGTTCCTTTTCTACATTTCTAGTTATTCACACTCGTTTGCAGTCCTTTACATTCACCCAACTCACTAATCACGCATTACCTGATATGTTTGGATCGTTCATTGCTAGCTTAAATTGCCCATTTGTGGCACCTTTAACATTATTTTACCTTTCATAACATTGCAGCCTGCAGCTCTGGTTCCTGTAGGAACGGTGGCACGTGTTCCTCCAACGACCCGGTACTCTACAACTGTACCTGTAACCCTGACTGGACCGGGAACGTATGCCAGAGTAAGTCACACAGTCTCAGTATATTCAAAAATAATATAGCTACACAAAGATGGTCAAGTCTGACCCTCGCCTACAGCATTTTCGTGACGTCCCCAATAGTGGCGCCGTCTATGAGAGTCCGTGCAACCAAGTATGACGTGCCGTCCTTTTTGCCGTTTTCGTGACGCCACCACCTCTTTGTTTGTGAATGACGTCATGAAAACGGCAAAAAGGGACGGCACGGCGTACCTGGTTGCACAGACTCTCATAGACTGCGCCACTATTGGGGATGTCACGCCGAAAGTAATCCAGTCAGTAATCTTTCCTTTGTACTATCGTTTGTATATTGTAACTGGGTGGGGTATCATGTGGACCAGTGACATGATATCTCAGTAAGGCAGTACTAAAGAGGGCATTGGGTACCACTGCTACAAATAGGCACCTCATCGCATAGATTGGATCACCAACACGTGATAAGTTAATGGCTGTTAAAGAGGGCATAAAGAAAGCGAATTTATAGGAGATGCAGGTAGCGTGTGACCTCCTACCCCCCCCCCCACCCCCACCCCCACCCCTACCCCCAACCTTTCTTTTTGCCAAATAAGTTTTACAATAGGGTACCCTGCCCATTTTGAATTCAATAGGGTGTGGCACTCCCTGGTGAAATAAATAGAAACAATGGTTTAGGTCATTTCCCATAGTTAACCTATGTGAAGTGAAGCATATAGGTTAACTATGGGAAATGACCTAAACCATTGTTTCCATTTAATTCAACAGGGGGTGCAACACTCTTAATGAAAAAGGTCCATATGTATACATACTATTATAAGAAAAAGTGTGGGGGCTTCCAAGGGTGGTCTTTTGCCCCAGAGGGGATCATCACAAACCAATAACAAAAAGCACATACTGCATGCATACAAACATAACGCACACATATATTATATACATGCAGGATACATAGAAACATATATAAAAGTATCTGTACATATAAGGGGTGCATAATGCACATTTAAGAAAATATTTTAGTCTTTTCAATAGTAGAATTCGAATACAAACTTCCTCCCTTATCCTTATAGAGTGAGTGAGTGAGCGATGGATGTTTTATGCCTTCATGACCGCCAGAGTAATTTTCATGGTGTTGTATCTCATCCCTTAGTGAACCTAGGCACCAACAGGGAATCAAATCCAATGAACCACTTGGTTAGTGCTGGGTCCCCACTATCGTCACCTTTTAAGATCAGCAGGAGCTACTGGTAGCCTTTATTCTTCCCAGGAGCAGAAGCCCCACCCTGGTACCCCTATAGGGGCTGATCCCTATAGATGCTGTTCAGATGATGTCAGAACTGTCCAGAACGGGCTAACTGCGATAGTGGTGATCAGTTTATAATCGTTATTACCTACGATTCTGAAATGTTTGAAATACAGTTTTGTGCTACACATACTAGATTAGTCTCATGCTATTATATCATCATTCAGAATTCATTGATTTTATTTTTTTCCGTTTTGGTCTTGATAACCACGTGGTGATCACTTTTTGGTCTGCACAAATTCTATACCACGTATCAACTTGTAATGTTGGTGTGCTACACGGTCATATGACATAATAGTAATTGTTGCAAAAATGTAATTATGTTTCTGTACTTTCAAATTTCATCCTTACACTTTTGAATTTAAAAGAAACTTAACAACGATTACAATCCGACCTACATATTGTTTTCACTTTGCTTACTTATAAATCGCTACTTCATTTTGGTACACGCACGTTTGTTACGAACTTATACTTATTTCCATCGTAACCATCTGTTTTTATTTCATTACAGCTCGAAACTTTTGTCATACGGACACTTGTAAAAACAACGGAACTTGCATAAACTTATCAAATCGGTTCAGTTGTAATTGTTTTGGACCGTGGTCTGGAACAAAATGCACCAGTGAGTATATGGTTTATCTATTTTCAAAAATCAGGTTTTTAGACTTTAGAATTGTTATTATGTCAGTGCATACAACTTGAGGCCATATTACACTACGCATTGGGTAACGTTCGCGTTGGGTCTCGTTGCCCAACGCGAGTGATTCATGTTATTTTTACAGACATGTTTGTGAAATCCCGACGCGAGCTGGATGCCCAACACAACCCAACGCAACCCAACACGACCCCCAACATGGCCCAAACGCGTAGTGTAATATGGCCTTAAAAAAAACCTTTGCTCCCCGGGACTGTTTCTCTAGGTGCTCCCCAGGGCTTAGTCTACCCCCATCCTCTTTAGGGGGCCCCAGTCAGGAGTGGACCAATGTTTATATTGATAGGCATACATTAATTGCCCACTAATGAGGGAGCTATCATTTGTGATGGTTAAACTATATAATTCTGTTTACATAGGCATAGAGAATACAAGGCTAGCCCACAGCTTTCCTGCACTCACACCTCCCCATAACAGCTCAGTTCGCACCTCTATTGTCTATGGCCCACTGGTCAGTTGTCACAGCCCAGGGGCCCAACTGTGGGTGGAGCAGCTTGTTCTCACACTCCCCTGTGAGGGGCTCCCTAAAAGAAATTTGTGAATATCTCTTACTTTTGAGTACAAATAACTTGATGATTTATTGCATTTATGTCTACAAAAAAACATATCTGACATTGTGGGAAAGTGTACTTTTGAGCCAATGTATTTTTGGAAAAAATACATTTATTCATTCCATGCACAGTTTGGCACCTATAAACTTTTGGGCCCGTCTATAGACGGCCCTGGGGACAACAGGGGGTCAGCCAGGCCCGTCTATAGACGGCCTGGGGGAGCAAAGGGTAAAAATTAAATTAATTAATTAACTTAATTAATATGCTCTTCATAGGTGGGAAGGTGGGTCCCGCTGCCCAAACGCATTGGGCAGTGGGACCCACCTCCCTTCATCTCTCTATCTTCGATCCTAGCTTTTTCTTACCGAATCTTCTATCAAAATTTACACCTTCAATATTAGAAACTTGAGTGATGACCCCAAAAACTTTCTTCCTCAAATTGTACATGCATTGACTTTTTATGATGTTGTTTTATGATGTTGTTTGTTCAATATCACCATCAATTATATGACCCTGCCATTTAAATAGGACATAAAGCAACCAATAACCAACCAACCAATCAGATATGATTATCTTTAAAAAAAAATCCAATTGGAAATTTAATATGTCAATTCTATCATTTTCCCCAAAATAACCCCAGGCCGCGCCCAAGGTTAGTTCATATGGAAATGACTATTTCAAACAAATACATCATACTTTGTTAATTTCAGATTACAACCCCTGCCGTGAAAGGGACTGCCTCAGAGAAGGTAACTGTGTTAACCGACTCAATGAAAACCAACAGCTCGTGGCCAAATGTAACTGTCAGCCGGGAACTTACGGAGAGTTCTGTCAGTTTGGTAAGCTTACTGCCTAGTCCCTTCTCATATTCAGTAGGTTTTTCAATCTTAGGTGTCTTACGAAGTTACTGATATTGTCTTTTCTGACTTTTTTCTGACTAAGAAGAAAAACACTGCAACATTTTTTTCTGGGATTTTTGAAATTTAAAAACTCAGGTATTTCCCATAGAAACCTATAGTAAATACCTCAAATGTTTACAATCCCCTAACTGAAAAACCAAACGGTAAAACTTGTTTTCCCTCTGGCTATGTATTCCTGATGTACTAAAGAAAATTTTGAGGAGGTATGGAAAAAATATCACTACAAGTTAAAACCCTGTGGAATAGGTACAAGTACAGGTAAGTCGACGAAAAGACAAAGGCAGGCGACATTGACTTTTTTTTCTTATTTTTTTGGACATTCAACACCACAAATCCCCCACCACCCAAGGCCCAAATGTAGGCTTTATATTGCTCTTTTGTCCATACGACGTCGTGTAGAGCATATCCATATGTATATATATATATATATATAATAATAATAATATATTTTATTGACAACTTACAAGTCTACAGAGGCTTATGTGTCATTTCCATCGAAGTATAACTATACTACAACTACTCTAACTACATGACTAGGTACATAATAGCACCAACGGGGCAGAGTTATTGTTTCACAATAGTCCCCTTTTCGTTTGATCAAGTCAACATTTCCCTTGAGATTCAATCAAGTACACTGTTTTTTTTTAAACAGGTTACAAGGAAACCAGAAGAGATCATGTACATTCAAGCATACACATGACATTTAAGGATGGAATAGTGCCACAACATATAGCACCAAGCATTTTTTTTCTATACATAGAATAGGTTTAACTGATATGTTGCCAGAGTTTGGCCCATGCTCAGTAGCTTACAATAATATTCAAGCGAGTTACGTAGCACCATACAAAGAATATGTCATAATCTGTGACAGAAAATTGTATTTCAGAAGAACAGTTTTCTGGTTTGAAAGCTGTTGTACACAAAATGTGCTAGAGCTTTAATCAATATATAATACATACGTATGTATACATTATATCTATCCGCAGTATTGCATATATAATTGTATGATTATATAGATTATATTTCGGAGGACACCAGTATCTCATGAATATTTATTAGATCACATGCTGTCACATGTTAGTTTGGCGGGCTTCATATGTTTTCAAGAGGCCATTGAGAACGGGTGCCTCCATGTCTTTATAAAGATCAACAGATAATGTCTTTGTAAAGATTAAACGATTATGTTCTCTGTTTACAGACACCGACGAGTGTGCGACAGGAGACGGCGGCTGTGTGAACGGAGGCACCTGTAGGAACATAGCCTTCTCCTTCAGGTGTGACTGTCCACCCCCCTACTCAGGACGCTCCTGTGAGATAGGTGAGTGACTCCATATCAGCAACGATCCTATAGCAAGCAAAGATATGCAACTCAGACCATCGCCTACATGAGTTTTCGTGACGTCGTTGATAGGGGCGCCCTCTGCGAGAGTCCGTGCAAACTGCTTTAATGCTCTGTCTCTTTTGCTCTTTTCGTGAAGTCATTGGCCTTTTGTTTACGTTTTGAAAAATAACAACAACAAAATCTTAAAATAGGGAGTGTTCGCCAATAGCGGCTGGAAGTGGGTCCAGCCGGCCACCAGACTACCTATTGTGTTGATTACAGGTACAAGCAGTGTTCACTGGTGACACACCTGACTGCACAGATCACAGGTCACAGTGACCGCTGGTCAAGGTGGCACACCTGTATACACCTGGCTGGTTCCAAGCAGGCCCTTTTGCACCGCTATTTGGCCGTACATGCCCTATTGGAATTATTTTTTCATTTTTATAAAGGGGATCAGGGTTTGAGTCCACTAGAGCACTGACTCTGGTTACACCGCTGTCCAAGGCTTGACGTAGCGTAAACGTAGCCTATCGTTTTTCTCAGCTTTCATAGTGTATTTCAAAAATATTTCTTTATGAGAACCCTATTATACCACTATCCCTCAGTACCCTGTGATTATAATTACCAAACTATACTCATGTGCCCAACCAAATGATTAGGGAGATTACAGATAGTACATTCACGTATCGAGATGCGTTGTGGTACCTGAAACTCCCCAGTTTTCTATTATCACGTATATAGGCCTATTACATCATATGATTATATCAAATTTAAGAAGGGACAACAGCGCCCTGTCAATTTTAAGGAAGGGCAATGTTACTCTGCCAAATAAAAGGGAGGGCATTATCACCCTATTGAAAAAAGATGGGCAAAATTGCCCTGTTGAATTTAAGAATAAACTTTGTCACCATGTCGAATTTAAGGAAAATCCCCTATATCAGATGTCACTTACCCATAAAAGACATCATGTCGCTGAGTCAAATAAAAGGGTCTAGGTCCATTCTCCTACTTTTTCAGGAATTAACGAATGATCAGTAAATGAGCAAGTTATTCAAAAATAGCAAAAGAAACCCCTGTGTTCTTTGGCCATAGATACTTAAACATGTTCTTCTGACTTGTCTTCGTTTTTCAGGTCTTAACGGGACGGTGGTCAACCCATGTGCCGCTGACCCGTACCCGTGTCAGAACGGTGCAAGCTGCGACCCGAGCGAGCCCTGGAGGGTCAAGTGTATCTGTCAGCCCGGCTGGGGAGGCGACTTCTGTGAGAAAGGTGGGTTGATACATGTATATATATATATATATATATATATATATATATATATATATATATATATATATAACCCCTCAATGCAATGTTCACCTAGCCAATTTTACCCCCGATTCCGAAAATCACGAGGGGAAATATGCACTTGTCATAGCCACGTTATTACACTCTTATATAAAACGGTACGAAAACGAGATTTGCTCCATGAGCCGCCATGTTTTTTCGCTGGTTTCTGCCTCCCACTATAGTTTTAGGCCTAAGTAGACCCACCTGCCGCATTGTATCCAGCGGAAGGAAATCACGGCAAAAAGAGAACAGGATCTAAATTTCGAAGTGTTTTGTCTTATCTATAGGTTATCCCGTTTTTATTTTCAAATGCAAAAAGGAAAATAGTATGCTAACATAATAATATTTCGTCGCCGTCATGTCGACGAGCATCGTACGTAGCGTCGTCACGTCAAAAGACGGAAATCACTCGCCAAGCAGATGTGCACACAGGGAACAGGGAAGGCTTGGAGAGTGTTCACTGGTGGCGGGAACACCCCGTCCGCTCTAGACTAGTTCCCGTTCCCAGTAGCCAGTCTCTCCTAATTTGATAGAGCTTGCCGAAACTGAGAGGTTGTTGCGTGGACTAGCCCACTCAAAAGGGCGATGTTTTGCTTTTACCTAGGGCTAGAGGTTTGAGCCGAGACGCGGAGCGTCTTGTATATCAATAGAACGGGTTTTGAATTACCTTCCGAATGGTATGTCACATGCAAGGGGTTTTTGTAATGCGTCTAAGAAAACTTGAAAATAAGCCAATTCTAATTAATCAGAATGGCCTAGTGGAATACAGGCCTAAGGCTCTACACATAGTATACACTAAATTATTCAGGCATAGACTTACAGAATACAATACCCTCTGATATACAACCACTGGAAGATAAGTGGTATTTCAAGAATGCAATAGTGAAGATACTATCTGTATATAATTATATTTACCATATTCTATTTCATTCCCATTTCATCATTCCATGTATCAAACGAAAATTCAAGGAAGAACTTATAATTACGTACATAAGATAGGTGAAAATCAAAAAAGAAGCATGCTTGATTTCCCCAGGAGTTTCCTAGAAATATATGATGATTAAGCGTTTTACAAGTCTACTACTGTTGAGTTTCCTAGAAATATATGATGATTAAGCGTTTTACAAGTCTACTACTACTTTTACGACAAAATGTACTATAATAAGCACCGTGGGGGGTGTCTGAGGGTGGCTGTAGGATTCATAGGGGATCGTCACATACCGAGGGTGAAGCCCGAGGTTTGTATGATCCCCATGGGTCGTTCAGCCACCCAAGGACGACCCCAAAGGTGCTTCTTTATTTCATCACCCAAACAAAATGAAAAATAATGTTGAAAAGCATGAAAATGATGAACGGTATGAACGGCTTGTCAATACGCACTGCCTCCAATACGTACCACTCGACGGCTGAGCGGGTGATACAATTGATGGAAATTACAACTGTTTCTCTTTCTGCAGCATCCTGCGGAAGTCCACTCGAGGATGATGACTACGACTACAACTACGAGGAGGGACCGCGGGGGGAGTTGGAGAACATACCTCCAGAGTTCGCCTACCAACTAAACCCAGAATATTGTTTCTTTGGTTCGGTGTGCTCCGTCCCCGACCCCTCCTCCCTGCCCACCTGTGACTGCCCGACGGGCTACCACGGCCCGCGCTGCTTCTGTGAGTATAGCCCGTTTTACACCTAAGATGCGACTTGTGATGCGATATCGGCGAGAATATAACAGAAATTTCGCACACATGGATGATATATATTTTTTTGAAATAGGATATTTTTAGTATTTCACTCGTGTATGACCAAGACTTTTACCTTTAAAACGTGCAACTTTACTGCGACATCGTCATATCCAGTGGCGTAGCCACGGGGGTTCCTTGGTGTCTAGAATACCCTAGAGTTTTCAAACACAAGTAAAATATGAGAAATTTTGTAAAAAATGTAGGTCGGAACCCCCTTTGATTTACCTAGAACCCCCTTTGATATTAATGCTAGCTACGCCCCTGATATCGCAGCTTGTGGTATCACAGAGTGTAAAAAGCTTGTTGTACTGGTTGGGTCGGCCGTTGCTAGGACTGTGGCGCTGATGTGGCCGTCATGGTGGGTGACAACAACTTCTGACGGGGAGTTAGAGCTGTTTACAGCATAGGCCGAGTGGACACATGAGAAGCGAATGGAGTGAGAATGGAATGTGTGACATGTATTCATATATGGATAGACTTAATATCTGTATCTCAAACTACAAGTGCCTCTTCAGTCCTAAATTTGAACAATCTAGTGCTGACAATGGATAGAATGACTTTTATGTAATAATATCAATAAGCTAACTTTCTATGTATGACTATGCCTTCTACACAGCATATAAACACTACAATAGTTCAATATATCAATAGAAAGGTCTGGGTGGTTATGGGGTGGTTCCAGGGTGGTTCTGGGGATTTTTCAGATCATTTTTTCAGATCATTTTTTCCAGGAATTTTCCCTATCATCCAGGTGCCCAGAAATTAGTTCATAATTTCACAATTTGCAGAAATTTATAATCTTTTCATGTCACTCAACTGAGAACCAACTTTGAAAGTTTCTATACTCCGTCAGGGCCATGGCTTTAATTATGATAATTATCAACCTGTTTACCATGTTTGTATTTTAACTTTTTACCTTCTTCTTGTATTCAGATCGGTCCACAATCCTGTCGGATGTATCCCCTGTCGTTGGCCCCTGGGCAGGGGGCACAGACATCCTCTTCAGGGGCATTAACCTGAACGGAACGACTGACAGGCCCATTGTGTCTGTTGGGGACTTTCCCTGTCTGAGAAAGTTTGGGTGAGCAGCATTTCTGTGAAAAAATATAGTGAATAGTTAGAGTGAATCATAGAATTATGACTAAATATGAATGTTTTTCTAATGAAGGAATTGAATCGTATTGAGCATAAAAAGGAAGTAAGAATGAATGAAAATGTGTAAGCTTCAGCCTACAAATTTCCCAGTATATTATATCTTGATTTAGGCTAGACTGCAGGTAAAGTGTATCGAATAAGCTATACATGGCAGGGATATATATATATATATATATATATATATATATATATATATATGCTGTAATTTTTTTCTTTTGTAGTTTCCCGTAATCAACATATGCATTGATTAGGCATGGGTCTTGTGCAGAGATGGTCACTTGACCACATTTTGGTGATCACTATAACTCTGACCATAAGATATTATACTATTCATATAATTTAGATAACAAAAATTGCTAATTGTGACTTCATGTGTACCTTAGTAAGATTCAGCAGAAATGTATATTCTACATGATTTAAACTGTGAATTATGATATTTTCATAATAATCATTAATATGGTGCCCACACCCTTTGTGATGGGGCGCACAGGGTGGAAGTGGTTAGATCGACGGACTTGCATGGGAGCAGCCTGGGTTTGATCCTGGCCTGGGCTGGGCTACTGCTATACCCCTCTGCATGTCTCCCAGTGGCAACGACTGGGTTATCAAAGGCTCCTATGAGGGCCACTGGCTGTTATGTGTCTGGCCCTGTCTATGGGACCATGCACATTAAAGAACACCTACCTCAGTAAATGTGTAGGGGTACAGTCTCTACCTTCTCATAGATTCGATCATCCCAGACAGAATTGTCAAACATTGTTCTCGCCATGATATGATCATAGATGCTGATCCAGCATTAAACACCAACGACCGACCAACCAACCATTATGCTATATTACATACCTGCAGGAACCACACGCTCCTGGTGTACACGACCCCCGCGGTGAACGCCTCCTACGTGGGCATCCCCCAGAACCTGACCATCTTCTTCAGAAACACGCGAACCGTACTGGACGTGCCGCAGGACTTCACCTACAGGCCCAACCCCAACATCACCAGCGTCCAGCCCACGGAGAGTATAATCAGGTGGGTCCTCTAATATACATACACAGACACACACACACATACACAGACACATACAAACACCGACAAGCCCAACCCCAACATCACCAACGTCCAGCCCACGGAGAGTATAATCAGGTGGGTCCTCTAACATACATACACAGACACACACACACGTACACAGACACATACAAACACCAACAGGCCCAACCCCAACATCACCAGTGTCCAGCCCACAGAGAGTATCATAAGGTGGGTCCTCTAACATACAGACACAGACACACATACTCTCACAGACATACAGACACATACAAACACCTACAGGCCCAACCCCAACATCACCAGCGTCCAGCCCACGGAGAGTATCATAAGGTGGGTCCTCTACCATACATACACAGACACAGACACACAGACACACAGACATACAGACACATACAAACACCGACAAGCCCAACCCCAACATCACCAGCGTCCAGCCCACGGAGAGTATCATAAGGTGGGTCCTCTACCATACAAACACAGACACAGACACACAGACACACAGACATACAGACACATACAAACACCGACAAGCCCAACCCCAACATCACCAGTGTCCAGCCCATGGAGAGTATCATAAGGTGGGTCCTCTACCATACAAACACAGACACAGACACACAGACATACAGACACATACAAACACCGACAAGCCCAACCCCAACATCACCAGTGTCCAGCCCATGGAGAGTATCATAAGGTGGGTCCTCTCACATACATACACACACAGAAACACACATACACAGGCACATACAAACACCGACAAGCCCAACCCCAACATAACCAGTGTCCAGCCCACGGAGAGTATAATCAGGTGGGTCCTCTCACATACATACAGAGACACACACACACACATATATATATACACGCATATATACAAACACCAACAAGCCCAACCCCAACATCACCAGCGTCTAGCCCACGGAGAGTATAATCAGGTGGGTCCTCTAACATACATACACAGACACACACACACGTACACAGACACATACAAACACCGACAAGCCCAAACCCAACATCACCAGTGGCCAGCCCACAGAGAGTATAATCAGGTGGGTGTCTCCCATACACACACACAGACACATACATACACAGACATACTGACAAACACCTACAAGCCCAACCCCAACATCACCAGCGTAAGGCCTACAGAGAGTATAATCAGGTGGGTGTCTCCCATACACACACACAGACACATACACACAGAGACATATGCTGACACACGTACACATAGACACATACAAACACGTACAAGCCCAACCCGATCAGCTCCAGCATCCAGCCCACGGAGAGTATTGAGGCGTGTCCTCGCACACTCACACACTCACAATCACACACACATGCACAGTGACACACACACACATGAATACAGACACACACATTCACACACAGCACAAACTTACATATTCAACTAATTCCATCCATGAAAATTACGTTTGCTCATACGATACAGATATACAAATTATCCTTTCTTTTGTATTTCAAATTGCATAATTTTGTTTGTGTAACGAATTAAAATGAAACTTTGTACTGAAGAGATCCAATTAGTGTCACTAAATTTTTGGCAGATCACCATTCACTGAGTTGAATAAAAAAAAAAGTGTACCTATTTTTAATTATCTTATCAGATTTTAGATTTTGCCAGACTTACGTCCCATAGCCAATAGAACACTTGGGGCCTCGACGATAGTTTTTCCTTTGATCGCCTGTCAGTATGCTATTTTGAAATGGACATGTCTGATAAATAGCTGGTTGAATCGTCTAGCTATTTTCCCAATAATCACCAGGTCCAAAGTGTTCTAGTGGGTGTGGGGCTTTAGGCTCTTGTAACATTAAGTTACTATGTAGGTGCGGGTCCAGTAGGGGGGGGGGGGGTCCTAGGGGTCCTGACCCCTTCCTACCCCGTCCTTTTTTGTTTTTAGCTGTCCCATGCGTATGCGTAAATGCACGCCATTTCAGTACTTAACCTTTAAGCTGCAACCCCCCCCCCCCCCCGTTTTTTTCCCCCCCATTTTTTTTCCATTTTTTAAAATCTTTTTTTGTTCCTTTTGATAATCCTGTATCCGCCCCTGCTATGTATAATTGTTTCAGTTCGCAATTTTCTTTAAGCGTCAAACCTGCTTTGGTTCCATTTGTTTGTTAATTGTGTACCCTTCCTCTAGTGGCGGCGTCACCCTGACCGTGTTTTTAGCTGTCCCATGCGTATGCGTAAATGCACGCCATTTCAGTACTTAACCTTTAAGCTGCAACCCCCCCCCGTTTTTTTCCCCCCCATTTTTTTTCCATTTTTTAAAAATTTTTTTTGTTCCTTTTGATAATCCTGTATCCGCCCCTGCTATGTATAATTGTTTCAGTTCGCAATTTTCTTTAAGCGTCAAACCTGCTTTGGTTCCATTTGTTTGTTAATTGTGTACCCTTCCTCTAGTGGCGGCGTCACCCTGACCGTCGGGGGTGCGGGGCTAGACGTGGTCGGAAGGCCCGTACTACAGATCACCGTCGTCTACAGGGGGATGCCCGTACACGTCTTCGAGTCGGTACGTACTTATGAACTATATAGAGGTTTAATATCCATCTAATGTTAAGTTACTATTTATTCTTTGCTTTACTGTTTCTTTCCATAGATATTTACCAGCTCCATTGGCAGTCTGAGTCCTTCCAGACTGTGAGTCCAATCCATAACGTAGATCTGTATTATGAAGGACATAACACTCGTGTGAAAGAATAAGTTTATTAAAGTCCAATGAGTAATACCTGTCACAAGAACTCCCAATGACAGTGAACAGTCCAAAGGGTAGTGTCCACTCAACCACACACAGCCAACACTCCTGCCTGTCTACCAGTATATCCCCTTCAATTCCATAAGAGAACCTAACTTCCAGTACTGAACTTTCCATTGACACTGATTAGCACTTACCCGAGTGCTGCACCTAACATATATTTACATACACTGCCTAAAGCTGCCCTTATACACTCTTCACCTGAGTAAGAAGAGTACCGTAACACTCTTAGCCCCAAGTCTTAGTCCTACACAATAATGGCTAAGCTGGAATGTGGACTGACAACCTGCATGGGTACACTAACATCATCAGTAATCATTAATCGTTTGCTCTATCAGGGGTGGCTACCATAAAAGATTCACGAATTCAAAATATAATACAAGTCACGATTCCAAATTTTGCGTTCGTGAACGATTCATGGTCACAAACCTCGTGAATATGTTTTGTTTGTTTGTTTTCATTTGTTTTCGTTTTTTCCGTTTACAAACTATCTAATTTTATCATAATGTACATATATGAAAGTATTTTTCCATGTTTAAGAATGTTTGTAGACGCTCACAATGGTTTATGAACGTATCAACTATGTATGCGACAACAATCAAAGTGATATTTTCATGTACTACTCATGCTATTATGTACACGTCGCTTGTGTATATGGTACTATTAACGCTATGAGGTTCACAACTTTGCCAACATAATTCATTCAATATAAGCGACGTCGTGCAGGAAGAGTGTGTAATTTACGCGACAAGATCCAAATTACCATTTGTCTATACTACTCACGTAATCATAAATTGTCGCGTGTACAGTTCACTTGATGTTGTCGCCTGGATACTGAAACCTGTTGAGATGACTTCGATGTCTGACTATATTACCTTTATCTGCAATATGTACAATTAAAGCTACTCCATAAAGTGGCCTATGCACACAGTGGTGGGAAAATACCTCTGTCTCATCACGGATAATTGTTAATAAAATAGATGAAACAAAAATATCTAAGATAGTTTTCAAAGATTTAAAGGGGCGCAGGGGGCGCGCCCCTCACCTCCACCCCTCCCATTTTCTGCCATATATTGATTTTCACGTCGACCATAACTAAAAGTGGTGACTTAAATCTACTAGATTAGAACTAGGGATTTCACATGCTCTGAATCGTCCACAATCTTGAAATTAACCATAAGAGCACCGGCAATCCAGTGACATTAATCAACCCTATGTGATTGGACAAAAGTCCTGCCATCCTTATCTCCACGCCTCCTTCCTGAAATTGTATATTGTTAATATATGAAATACAAACTAATTTAGCAAATTGTCTATAAGGAATTGCTTGTCAAACGTCAATCTCTCTGACATACAACATCTTTATTGATCATCTAATCAATGTGCCTTACGTTCACACTGTGTCCGATGAGTCATTTAAAACAAAACCACCTGCCTAACGCAGGTAACGTCACTTAGTGGGTATGGCCCTTTAATTTGAGGCCCCGAACTTTAATTGATTACCTACTAAAGCTGATAACTAAAGGTTCCACCCCTGGTTCTCTCCCCTTGTAGGTGTGTACCGTGACCAACTCCACCCAGATGCTGTGCCCCACGCCTAAACTGAGCATCCTGGATGCCGACGGTAACCTGGACTTCAGCGCCATCCCCCCTCCCACCCCCGAGTACGGCCCCAACCCGTCCGGTCCGTCAGGTCCGAACGGTCCGATAGGTCCGCAGCAAAGACGTAGGAAGCGTGCGGCGCCACCTGGGGGACTGAACGACGTGCCGCGCATGCTCCTCTCCTACTTCCGGTCGCTGCAGCGCCACCGTCGGCAGGCGGACAACACTAAGGTGGCCGAGTTTAAGGTGAGCCAAAAGCAATGCTTTGCTAAAATATTGAACTAAAGGGTTTATTTTACTGTTATCCATTAGTCTACCATTTCTTAGTTTTCCATCTTCATGGTTCCAGTATGCTAGCCATATGTCGCAGTCTCATCTCGCCTGTATGTCATCCTCAAACATAGCTTGAAATTCACGGATGACAAAGAACACTTGTATGAAAGGGTAGTTATTTATTAATCCAAATGCCAATGATATATGTCACTGGGTCCCCATTGACTATGTCAGAACTGAGAGATAGTCCACTCTACTCCAAACAACCAACACTCCTAAGCACTACCCACCCACCTGGCTCCACTCACTCGCCCAGACAGTAACCTGTGTTCACTGAGCCTCACACTTCTCAGACTTGCCTGCTCGGCTAATCTAAACCCGTGTCAGAACAATATGACAAAATACCATAGACATATATAAGATAATCTTATGTATCTCTATGCAAAATACTAACAACTTCAATAACTATAGAAATACATTCAAAGAGCCTAACCTTAGCTAGTGGTACAGTTTAAAGTATGAAAACTAAATTTCAATCAATAAACGTCTTGTCCATTCTGCCCAATATGTTAGTAAGCAAACCAATTTATTGTGGGTCACCGACATTGACCAGGGACATGTTTTATTGTATTTTGGTGGAGTTAAAGCCTGTTTTCACAGTCTATATTATACCACGGGCCTCATATATGGTCACAGAATGTATACCAACAGTTAATACATGTTATCAAATTTGGACCTAATGATTATTGCTTTGGGCTCCCTTTAAGGTGAACAACGAGACGGTGGAGTTTTACATCGGCTTCCAGCTGGACGGTGTCGACACCTACCGGAACCTGACCGAGACCCTGCCGCAGTACTCTAAGCTCACCGTGTACGTGGACCCTGTAATCACGCCCTGGGTCGAACAGCAGGTGGTCACACTGGACAAGAACATACTGGAAATGGAGGTAGGAAGAATAGTTATATCATACTGAAAACCCTTAGCCAAGATGAATTTGCCAAAATGGGAGAATTTTTGGGAAAAGGGACCTATTGGCAACTCATCATGTCATCAAATATGGCATGATTGTAGAGAAACTACTCTTTCAAATGCTGCAAACCAATTCCTGATATAGGCTGAGATTTGTATGAGCCTTGCTACCTCTCATAAATTGGTGTGCCCCTATTCCCAATTGCTGTATTTGTCCATGGCAAATTAAAGTTAACTATGTTTTATCAAAAAAGTAAGTTTACTAATTATCAAAAATACCAAAAGTGCAATATCTTTTGATGGGGGTGCTTGTTTCACTCACTGTTTGAAATATTGAAAAGAAAAAAGCATTTTCTACATTACCTATGAATTATGTTCTTTTCATTCTTGATATTCTTTCTTTTGTAACCATGGCAACTTGCCAACCTCCATTATGCTTAGAAAATCTGGCAAACAAATGTTCCATTTAGAATTTCCGATGATGCATTGGTAATGCAAATTCAGATATTTTTATAATTGTCATGAGAATCTCTACAAAATTTCATATTAGTCAAAATTTCTCAAAAAGTAACTAGTTGGGCATCATGGTAGGACTTTTGTGAATAAAGCAACAGACACAACCCGATCTCTTTACGGAGGCCCTAAGGTACATGAAAATGTTCGGTGGCAATCTGGGAATTTTCTCAGGAGATCCAGGGGGTCCTGAACCCCCCACCCTTTGGTGGACCCCTATACTTTAAAAAGAGAGGAAAATGTTATACGGTACCCACAAATGCATGTTGTTTTCGTACTTAAGTTTTATCCATGCTAACCCTTCCCCCACTTTCAAAAACCCTGTGTCTGAGGGGTTTGAGGGGAAACTGAGTACACTAAAAATCTGCATTTATTCCTCAGGGTAAGCGGCTGACGACGGGCATCCAGCAGACGGACTACCGCGTGTTGATAGGCAGCGCCGACTGTAGCGGAGTAGAGGTGTTTGACAACAGGATCGTGTGTAAAGCACCCACCGACACCCCCGACCCGCACCCACTGGACGGGGGCTCCACCACAATTAATGTTAGGGTAAGTGTAAGGACCGACACCCCCGACCCGCACCCACTGGACGGGGGCTCCACCACAATTAATGTTAGGGTAAGTGTAAGGACCGACACCCCCGACCCGCACCCACTGGACGGGGGCTCCACCACCCTTAACGTCAGGGTAAGTGTATTAAGGCACCCACCAACACCCCCGACCCGCACCCCCTGGACGTGGGCTCCACCACCCTCAATGTCAGGGTAAGTGTAAGGAGCGACACCCCCGACCCGCACCCACTGGACGGGGGCTCCACCACAATTAATGTTAGGGTAAGTGTAAGGACCGACACCCCCGACCCGCACCCACTGGACGGGGGCTCCACCACAATTAATGTTAGGGTAAGTGTAAGGACCGACACCCCCGACCCGCACCCACTGGACGGGGGCTCCACCACCCTTAACGTCAGGGTAAGTGTATTAAGGCACCCACCAACACCCCCGACCCGCACCCCCTGGACGTGGGCTCCACCACCCTCAATGTCAGGGTAAGTGTAAGGCCTCTATACTGACACCCCCGACCCGCACCCGCTGGACGGGGGCTCCACCACCCTCAATGTCAGGGTAAGTGTAAGGCCCGACACCCCCGACCCCCACCCGCTGGACGGGGGCTCCACCACCCTCAACGTTAGGGTAAGCCCAGGACTCTTTTAAAAGCTGGGGGAAAAATTGTGTTCAGGTTTCCGGACCGACCCTACTATTTTTCCCGGACCCTAAAGGAAAATGTTTGGGAAAGTCCATAAGATGATACTACAGTGTGAAAATGAACATTAAATTGCCTCTGCATGATCAAAATATGTATCACCAAATGTTAAGAATAGTAACTGATAGTATTAGTATATAAATCAATTTCCTAATTTTAACACTATCTGAGTCTATCTATTCAGTTAGATAAAATTCAATATTGAAAAAGAAATCGACCCTCCACTTTTGTCGTTTCAGTACTTAGCCCAAATGCTTACCAGGCAAGAATATTACATTTATTATTTGGTTTTGTTGAATATTTGTTGTAAATATTGGTTAAAAATCGGGGGCTGTGCCCCCTGACCCCCCTTTTTCTTTTCTTTTTTCTATTTTCCAATTTCCTTACCAATTGCTCCATAAACAATGACCAATCTAAGACCAACAACAGGGGATTATCCTCTATCAACACGTTGATTACTAAGGTGATCCCTCAGAAATCCTTGACCTGCCCCTGCTTTATCCACCCCATCTTTCCCCTTCCAGGTGCGGATAGGCTCCTTCAAGGACCCGTTCTACGTGGGCGAGGTGACGTACAAGACGTCCTTCTGGGACAACGACCAGGTCAAGTGGGGGCTCATCGGAGGGGGCATCGCCCTAGCCGTCCTCATCATCATTATTATAGCCATCCTCGCCGCCCGCTGCACCAAATAGACAGCCACAGCATGGGATTTTTTTTTATTATTTTTTTTGACCAATTCTAACACAGTTATTTCTTCCATGGTTCTGTAAAGATGGTATTACGGGGGCGGATACAGGATTTCAGAAAAGAAAGCGCGCGCGGGGGGGGGGGGGTTAGCATATAGGCTAGTTACTATAACGACGTGCATTTGCACATACACAAGAGCAATGTATCTTTCTCTTTGTGAAGTTTAAGTGTCCACAGAGACGGTATATTAGGCCATGGCCTGACGGGTCACGGCTCAATTGCTGTATCTAATATAGGGTATAGTAAAGGAAACAAGGAGGGGGGGGGGACTAAACTATGAGATGGATGGATCAGTGAATTAGGCGACAGTTAGCAAGCCTGCGTTCGGCAATTCAAACATGCTTTCTGTCAATGAGGTGAGACAAAAACCAAATGTAATGTCGCCAACAATGTCTTTCCACTCACTTATGGCAGTTATTCAATGAAGTGACTTCTAAAAGTTAAGTGATCGATCTTGACAACCAAAATGGCGGTTTATGGACAATATCCAACGAATATTGGCCTTCTGGCTGTCTAATAAAAAAAAAGCTAAGTTTTGGAACTATGCCACTAGGTTTAGTAGATTCTTATGTGTTCAAATGTATTCAGATGAAAGATAATAGTGCAATCAACGATGGTGTAGCAAGCAGACATTGATCATCAATGAAGTTTTACTTCGAATTGCGGAATTACTCTTCTGGGCCATTGGGTATAAGTAATAGATGGTGAGGGCACTATGCCAGGTACTTTCTTTACCCCTGGTTACTGGCAAGGTACACTGATAGCCTTTCAGTGATACCCAGTGGACCAGAAAAATCGTTCCACTCCTCATTCACCATCCAAAGATTACAGAGCGGAATATGGCATACAGGCTCATACTCGTTTTACTGTGACGTTTTTACTATGCTCAAAGGGAGGTATGGGTCTGTAACTAGTGACTTATGTGTTAAAGGTTCTCCGTGACGATCTATGTGCAATGTATGAGTGAGGTAGGTCCTAAATACGGCTGTGAAATCTCAGATAAAAGTAAGATTTAAGTGTGCTATCTTGTGGACTATATATAGTTGAATTAGTGACGGTAATCATGAAACACTAGTGACAGAAAAGGATACATTTTTGTTCCTGTTATTTTTTGTATATAGGTACATTTAAAGGTGTGTGTAAAAGTCTGTATCTTTACCCAGTTCACATTGGGAATTTGAGATAGGATCATACATTAAATTCCATCTATTTTTCTCACTAGTTTTATTATCAGAGAAAACATCATTCTCTCGTATCTGATAGATAGATTATATTGCTTCTAATGACTTAAACATTTTGCAATATTCCTAATAAACCATCTATTTCATCAATCTATATGATAATGGAATATTGCTCTGTTATTACATACAGAAAGTCAATTTTTTATGACAAACGTTAGAATCAATATTACAGATCTTTTGTACAGAAATGCACTATTTCAACTTTGTATGCTGTTCACTTTTACAATTCGTTCAAATTATACCCAAAAAAAGCGGCAAACACTTCAATGTTTTTAGCAGCCACTGACTCCAGTATTGATGTCCAAAGGTTATGATAACAAATAATCAAGATAGTTGATCAAATTGAATCATGTATCTCTAATGATATGTGATCCACGTCAAATATATCTATCCAATAAGTATGATTATAAAAACTTTATGGGTGAAAATTCCTTTACAGTGTTTATTTTGCAATGAAAGATTGTCAAAGCATGCACGTTAATATATTATAATTATGTTGGTTATTCCAAGCAATATTGGAGTTCCAGTTTGAATAAAATTCGATTTGACGTACTGCACTATCGTGTTTTTATGTATGAGATCCTATTGAACATTATCTGCAAAATCTAGAAATTATGAGATAATTCTGTTTCTACCGCTAAATAACTGAAGAGTATATAATCATAGTATATATACATATAATTATATCCACACAAACTGTAATTACCCCTCTACATATCTCCCAGCGGCAACAACTCGGTTATCAAAGGCCCCTGGGCCACCGGCTGTTGTGTGTCTGGCCCTGTCTCTGGGACCCTGCACATTAAAGAACACCTGCCTCAGTAAATGTGTAGGGGTATGGTCTTTTCTCATAAATTCTATCATTCCATAGATACGATCATCCAAGACAGAATTGCCAAACTCTGTTCTCGCCGTGATATGACCTTAGATGTTGCTACGGCATTAAACCCCAATAACCAACCAACCAACTACAAACTATAACTATTATATACTAGTATTTGCACTTTGCACCAGGGGGCACCACCTACTTTCACCATTCAGCACACTGTATACCAGAACAGGGGTTCTACCGTATAAAAAATATCCAAATCCCCCCCCCCCTCCCCTTCTATAGGAGGAAATAAATATTTTTGTGAATGATTATGATTTACAAATGATGTCATATTAGGCATATGTGTAATAAAAAAAAGCATTTAAGGATTATCTTAGTAATAGAGCGTTTAAGGATTATCTTAGTAATAGATTTCAATGTGTTAAAGCCAATGATACTGTTTCTGACATGAAATTGATTACTTTTGGAGTACCACAGGGTAGTGTGTGTGGGCCACTGCTCTTCTTAATATATATAAACGATTTATGTAATATTGTAGACCATACAAATCTCTCACTATATGCTGACGATACAGTTTTGTATATTAGAAATAACAACCTAGATTTGGCTTTGGCAAATATGCAACATTATCTGAATAAGCTGGATATCTGGTGCACTGAAAATAAAATCTCTATAAATTGTAAAAAATCTAAATTTTGCATTTATGGAATGAGATCAAATATTAGGAAAAGCAAAACCCCAAATTGTATATTATCCCTGAGTAATAAGAGACTTGAACGAGTCTGCTCATATAGATATTTGGGCTTTGTGCTTGACGAACAGTTAAATTTCAATAAGCATATACAAGACTTAAGTAAATTATTTAGCCATAAACTGTACTTATTGGCATGCATGCGAAAATACATAACTAGAGAAGCGAGTTTAATGGTATTTAAAACAATGATATTAGCCTTGATTGAGTATGGCGACACAATATATGCGGGTACCTCATGTAAAAATACTACTAAGCTGGATAGATTATTCTATAGAGGTCTAAGAATATGTGATGGCAACAGAGATGTACCAATTAGTAAATTACATAATGTGTAAAGAGAGCAAAGTAGCATCATTAGATGTAAGAAGGGATCTACATTTATTGTTATTCATGCACAAGCAAAAAGATAATTTAAAACTGTTGAAAACTAAGATACGTGAGACTAGATTACATGATGCACCTGTTTTTAAACTTTACAAACCGAATAACGAAAAAGCAAAATTAAATGTATTCTATCGCGGTGCTATGTTATGGAATGATTTACCAGCTGGACAAAGAAACATGAATTATGCTGATTTTAAAAGATTTATTGTTAACCAGATGAAAGACATATTTAGGTAAATTACAATCTTTTAATGTCTTGCTTGTATTTTAATTATACCTCTATCATGTTATGACTGTATAGTTCAGTTGTCTTAATAATGGGTAGTTATTGTATTGTTTTAGATTCCAACCATTTATCTAGTCAGTTTATATTGATTTGTCATAAGCTTATTATATTGTGTATTTTATTACTTGATTGATGATTTGATTATTGTTTAATCTTTATAGTATATGATAATACATTGTATGTATTACATGCTAACAGGCACTTAATGTAAAAAAGTGCTTTTGCACTTATTACTTATCTGTATAAATAAACGAATTTAAAATATTTTTTTTTATAAATGCAAGCAATCTAGCAATGCGCAAAAACTGACAACCCTTCTCAAAAAACGAACCACCTTTAAGAAAAGCTGGCTACGGGCCTGTTATTCATTAATATTGTAACTGGAGTACTAGCATTTCCTTTTAATTGCTTCACTTTTTTTCTTTTTTCTGAATTCCTGTGATTACAAGTTCTTCCATCAGATTTTTGTGTTTTTTTCATTACCAAACAATGTTGTACAATTTTCGTTTTATAATTTTTGATATAGGTCCATCATTTGATCTGGTCTTCAAAATACTTACATGCAACTTTTCTGGAGATGTATCTGCTAGGATGCCCCGAGGGGGTTATATATTAAGCTCTACAGCTAATATTGAGGGAGCTTTGAGTAGGTTTGTAAAAAAGTATAGGGATGAAAACCAACTTTTTGTGTAGAATTCAGTTATCCCACTCTAAACATTCCATTCTATTTGGAATGTTAATGAAATGTGTTTCCCCCATATGTGACCTGTTTTGGCAAATGGGGTTGGATGTCGCAAGAAGTCGGATGTCGGCTGTTACACCTTGTTTTAAAGCTAAGAATCTGAATTTTCTGATGGAATAGATCTCTAAAAATGGACCCGGTGCGACATCCGACTCAATTTGCCAAAATGGGTCACATATATTAGGAGATATTTGGTTACCATGGAAACAACATTTTGTGAATTTTTTAAGAAATTGTAACCTATTTGGATAAACATGACTTCATTATATCATCAGTCCAAACTGAAATAGATTATCTTTTCTAGATCAAAGATTCACATAAGATTCACATAATAGCTTTTTAATTAATTTTGTTAATTTATGGGAAAATCTTACTACTGAATACTTAGATAAACATTCAATATCAGGGTGTTTTGTCATTTTCAGGAGTACTGACAGTCCTGTGTTCAACAGCCTGTAACTTCCTTGAATTTTATCCAATTTGTATTTGCTTAGTATCATTTGAAAGCTTAAAACATCTTCTGTAATGCTTAATTCCTGCATGGAGCATCCTTTCTGTGTGGGGAGACACAGTCCTGGTGTTATTTCATGCAGAAGACTTGCCGACAGAAAGGACTACCTCAGGCAGTGCAGCACACTGTTTACTTAGAGCACCAATTTTATTACTAAGGTTAACCAACAACTGCCAGTCTGAGGCGACTCTTGTAAAAATAAAGTTTTCCTTCATATGTTTTAGCTGAAGTCTACCTTTCCAAAACCTACACACGATCAGGACTAACCCATAGATGACCTTTTAGTGTGGAGTACAGTTAAAATAACTCATATTTCTGTTGTTTTATGAACTATATGGAAAAAGGGAGGGGCATACTTGAATTAAACATGATATTTGAGAGAAAAAGACGTGTTAGAAACACGCTAGAAAAGTGAATATCATAGAAATTCAGTCTATACACCAGTGCGAGTGCAAAAAGGAGAAAAAAATACTGCGTGGTAGTTGGAACAAGGTAAACGTTCAAGGCTGGGTGTGGCTCAATCAATATTCTTTGTAGTATCACATTCCCTCTTAACTTGAAGCGTTAAAACATACAGAGAAAGAAGAAACCTTACTCAGAAAGGTGTTGGAACCCGACTAGAGGCGCCGCCCTAGGGGGGGAGGGAGAAACTTAAGCCCATATTCCACCAGAAAACGGAAAGCACTAAAGACAAAAGAAAAGAGTAAAAAAAATTGGGTCATTTTCTACTACTTTACTTCATCTAATTGACAATCAAACAGTAATGACCAGCACCACTCAAACTGTAAGCTTGCATATTTGAGGGCTAACGGTTTCGTCAAAATATCTGATGGCTAGAAATGTTTAACACAAAACGTTAACTGCCCGAAGAATTTGTAAACAGTTTGATCATTTATCTTGACTAATCTTGAAATACGTACGTTCATTCAATGTGTGCTTTTACGTGGTAAACTTATTTTCTTCACCTTGGTCTTCAACTTTCAATAGAGGTGTTGAGTCTACTATATATCTGCGCAATACACCTTTTTTTCATGAGTCTGCGCAATGAAGCCTCTCATAGCCGCCTTGAACATTTATACTCAAAACACGTTTTAAACCCCAGACGTTTTAGTTCACATTTTAGATATAACCTATACGGGAGAAATAAGTGGAGCCAAGGCAGGAGAAGTTGTGCTCAGCTTTAAGGTTGGGTCCAGAATGCCCCGGCTTATCTATTGCTCATATAGTTCACCTATTCAGTTTTTATTTGATGTTTGAAAATGATTTACACCAAAGTCTAATACACCAACCTTCCTCTCACTGGTCGTTACATATAGACCTTGTGCAGACGTGGTCACGTGACCACCTTTTGGTGATCACCATGTGCTCATCATGGCCACGTGATTAAAGAGTAAACCAAAATTGTGTCAGTTCTAAGTAGTAATTGTTATTGATTATGATCCAGTAAGGTAAATTTAAGTGAATATTGCATAAATATTAGTATTTCTAATTTTTACAATTGGGAATGATATAATTTATAAATTGATCACCAATATGGCGGCCAGTTCATTTTTGGGAATGTTACGTCACCTGCACAACGTCTATACCTTTATTTATGGCAAGTCAAACTCAAGAAAGTATTTACCTAATTATTATTTGAAGACCATTACATGACTTTACATGAGATTCGGATCTATTACGCCAGTATGGCGTCACACTCATGAAAAAGGTGTATAGGTCACAGTTATGTTCCGTTAGCCCTGTCCCTCTGGATTTATAGTTTAAATGTCAAGCAGTCCAAGCAGCGGCACTAAGATATAGTTTATACGTGTATATACAGGCCGGGGTTCACGGTGGGAAGGGTAGGAGGCAGAAATAGTCCCGGGCCTTAGTACTCAATACTTAGGTTAAATAACCTTCCGCTCCTATCCAGACGTTGCTTTATGCAGAGTGTACATGTGTATTATGTCATCATTATTTCATTCTTTTTTTGTAAATAAATCAGGTGCTCTCGGTCTCTGTATAGTTTGGCAATTTTCAAAGCTCATAAAGAAGGTTCTTATTTTTATTATCAAATTTAGTTTTCTGAGTTTTCTACTACTGTTAATAGATACTCAATCTCCCTCATAGCTTATTTTTTAATTCGCAGTTTTGTTCAAACCCTCATCCAAACACGAAATCATATATGATAAGATCACCCTCGGACCTCCAATCTCCCGCTTGAATCTTGCTAGTGATGCGTTATGAAAATATGATAATACATGTATTATGTTTAAGGAAGAGTGCTAATCATAATATGGATTATGCTTGATATGACAACTCTCCTTATCGTTATTGGTACAAGGCCCACCATTATATCTGAATTTCGATGTTATAGCAGTATAATACTGAAATATTACAGGCACTCTTTTGAAAAATGTCCAAATGAGTTGAAGACTATGTAATATCAAACAGGTGCAGTACATGTGCATATTTTTGTTCGGTCGTAGCTGTTTTCTTTACCAATTCATTGGCATTGATATCTACATTCCTATTGAGTATTCCATCTACAGAGCTAGGACTTGTTTATGTGTTTACGTTCAGATAAATACTTGTGAACATTCCATCGACTGAAGGGTGGAGAGGCTGCTGCCCTGAGGCCCACTGTTCCAGCATGTTGAACACTAGTCAGGTATTGGCCGGGGAGCTGATTAGGGAACACACGGCGAAAGGCAGCGTGCCCAACTCTGAAGAGGAACCGCCTACAACATGCCACAGTGGGGTCTGCCAACGGGGTACCAGCCCAGCTGGAGGTGTGACGCTATAAAAGGGAGTTCCAGATCCCATGTGCAACGCATCTCAATACGTCAACGTATCTCAAACCTTCCTAATCATATTTAAGGTTAAGATAGCAGAATCTGGTAACTATAATTGAATGGTCATGTAACATTTGGGTCCAATGGTACGTTTATGATGAAATATTTTTGAAGTACATTATGAGAGCTGAGATAAAAGATACATTGCGTTTGCGTTACGTCATGCCTGGGAAGATTGAAACTCACTTATAACGTTGCAGCAACGTTCTTGTTTGGTTCTTGTTACATTATTTTTTTCATGGCTCCCAATAACGTTGCTGCAACGTACTGCTGTGATATTGCACTGCAAAATTATTCCCAGGCAAGCAGCAATGTAACAAGAACGTTCTGTGACTGTACGTTTTTAGTTAGTCCGAAACCTACCCAGTTTGCACATAACAATAAAGTTATTTTAGGTAAAGTTCAGACTTGTTAAAAAAGAACGTTATAATATCATTATATTTTGGTATAGTTTATACCTAACTAATAAAGAATGTTATAATAACTTTATCATAATGTGAAATAACGTCACAATGTTAGGTTCTAAAGATGTTTTTGGGTGCCATCCAAATAACGTAACAATCACCAAAGCAGAACTAACCAGAACGTTGCTGCAACACTATTATAACGTCATATTTTTTGCTTGGGATCATAACATTCTGTTTATGTTCTTCAACCCAAACAGAATGTCCTTATAATGTTCTGTTTTGGTTTCATCATAACCTCACCAAAAATAATGTTATAATAACGGTCTAATTTGGTGAAAAAGCATGGTTGCAGAACGTGTCTGTTACGTCGTAAGCTGGCTGGGAGACGGAAGCAAGCATGCAACTTATGATAACATTTCAGTAATGCACTGTCTGTTTAGATCTCTTTTGGTTCTTGTTACATCATTTTGATGGCACCCAATAATGTCTATAGAACCTGATTTAAACATTCTGGTAACATTCTTTCCCCAAAACGTAATCATACGGTAATGTGGTGCGGGGAAGTCACACCCCGAGTACTATCCAAAAGTAGTCCTTCTATTTGATTTCGAAGCATGATGAATCTTTTTTTTTTTTTTTTTTGATAATTTTTTTATTTGTCGTCTTCAGAATTACATCTGTTCTTCCAGGCGTAAAGCCGGTAATCCACGTTGCGATATTTTCTGGACCGACGAAAAAAGGGCAAGTCAACCGATTTCAGGACCGACGGCTTTTTGTCGGTCCTGAATCGGTTTGGCAATTAAACCTGGTGAACCTAAAATCGGTCCACAATCGGTCCACAATCGGTCCACAATCGGTCCCCTACCCATGATCCATGGTGAAATTGTAAACAGACAGTTTGCCTGTATTTTAGACTACAAATTAATAGAAATACCATGGAAAAAAATCAGCCAGTTTATTTATTAAAATTGTGCACATATTTTTACATTTTGTGTCTAAATATGTTTCATACAATCAGATATGTATTATATTTAATCTATTGGATCAATAAAAAGTGAAATAGTAGAATACTTATTGAAAAGCATTAAAAAATATATGCTGTGAAAGAAAATTCATTTTAATGTATTTTGGTACCATTTTCGTTCTAATAAACCCAAAAATGATTGAAATAACATAGGGAATACCTAGGCATAATAAAATCGGTCCAGAATCGGTCCTGAATCGGTCCTGAAATATTAAACATGATTAATAATTTTGTCGGATCATCGTCGGGTGGAGATTGGTTCAGAATGATTTACTATCACATATGTCGGTTAGAAATCGGTTGGAAAAAATCGGTCGACATGATCCATGTTACGATATTTTCAAAGGTGGACCGATTTTGGACCGATTCTGAACCGATTCTGAACCGATTTTTGAGATAGAAAAATATTTTGAAATCGGTCCACTATCGGTTCAATTTCGTCGCAACGTGGATCACCGCCTTTACAAGGAAATTGTCATGACTCTATTAATCAAATATTTTCCTAGAAAATGAAACATTGATTTAAACTGACCTTATTCGATATTTTATATCATGATTATTATTCAAAATTGAGTTTTTGAAAGTTGTCTTTTCCACAAAAACTACTTAGGCATCGACCTGATCTTCCAAGTATTTGAATATAATTTCCTAATTTCGAGACTGGTGAAATCATTATACACATTACATTTACTTTGGCCGACTAGAACAAATAGATAGAGTGACTTTAGTAATAACCAGCAATATTAGGTGATTGGTTTGGATATGAATAAATAGATAATGTTTATCAAATTATTTCTAGTTACATCTACTCTAAAAATTTAAAGTTCTTGGTGAAGTATATGAAGCAGTTGAAATGCGAATGCGGATAACGATTACAGCACAAGTTTATATAGCAGGATGTCAATAAGATCGCGTAACCATGGTTCCAGAATGGTTATTTCACCACCATGCCAGAAAAAAACTATTTTTCTGTAGGTCTCGCTGCAATACATAATTATTACAATATATTTTACTACAATACTACATTAAGTAGGGTACTAAATAGTAGCTACTACAGGGAAGTTGATTTATGGAATAAATAATCTGTAACAGATCAACGGTTGGATGATAAAAGACTGCTTAATTCCACTACTGAAAGGAAGCTGTATATTTAGATAATCTTCACCATCTAAGTTATCATTCATTACGACATTACTTCATTACATACTTCATGAATATCCCATGAAGAACTTATATGTGTAAGATTGGATTAGAAAAAACTTATTTTTTAAATTATGTATAAATGCCATGATGACGCTTCCCCCCTACTTCCGGTAAACTCATGCAAGTTCCTGCCTTTCTGATTGGTTGAATCGACAACCTTGTGTGGTGTGACTATACTTATATATGATGTATATATGATGTTATAAACATCTGCTGAACCAACGGGTTGAGCTTGGTGCTTCCGAGGTCCATTCTCATCTATGGTACACCCAACAACCAGAGTTCTCCCGCTGCCAAATCGCTCCAAGGCCACGGGGCAAGGGATTTGTTTGTCTTGTCTTGGTCCAAGTAGATAGAGTACTAACTCATAACTTTCGGCTTGGGGGATGCATATACATCCTGCTTGGTACAGATAGAAAATAAATAAGATGACTTCCTGGGAGTAGTGTACACATGTACAACCAGGAAGTTTCCTCTCAACCGTCAGTCTGGTTAATATGTAATAAGCCCATCCCAGTTTACACCAACGTTAATGTTTGCCATAGAATATTTTCAAAATTGTCTCCGTACCTTTTCCATGCAGATAGTTACATAATACGAAATTAACCAAAGTAATTTGGTTGGCAGATTGCTTCTTAAATTCATAGAATAAAGCTTAATATATTGGCTTTTTTCCCATCGGAGCCAATGTTACAGCTTGTCAGCCCTAGCTATAATGTCCGACCCTATTTTGCCCTGAAATACAACATTTTGATTGGCTGGCAAACCTGCAAATCTGTCATTGGTAAAATCTTAGAAATCATAACGTTTTATCAATACTCGGGGATATAGGAAAATTTATTTCTTGCTCATTTCAGTAAACCTAACTCTAGGAGACAAGAATGCTTTAAACAAGAATTTTGTCCAACTCTTGTCCAACCCTTGAAATACCCTTTGTGAGATGGGCTTATTATCAGGTATTACATCAACATTCAGAAACTAAAACAGGGGCCACATAATGGGACAAAATTACTGAATACTATTACACGTTTCTTATTGTTAACGAAACAATAATCTCCAATCACCATGCATACTAATATTGAACCATTCCGGCGTGTGATGAACTATGTGATAATACTTTTTGATTATTATTAATCATCTCTTCTTTTACACAAAGTTCTTTCGATGAGGGTTACCGCATATTTTGTACATGATGATAGAAGCTCATGAAACATGAAAAGGTAAAATGCAACACCGGCTGGGAGATTAGTCATATTATATCGAAGTCCTTTGTGCCCTGAACCTTACGTTCCCTGAACCCACATGCACCAATACCTATGTACAGTGGTGGATTTAGAGAGGGGGGCTATGGAAAGAGGCATGCCTCTTTAAGAAGAGAGGGGTCTGGAACCCTTTGGCTCTGCTTTGCTGTTGTTGCTACCTCAAAACAAAGGAGCTAAGTGAGTTGATCTTGCCAGAGCTATTGTTAATAGAAATAATCTTCTTCCAGACGAGCTGACACCCATCAGAGAGCAATATGAAGGGCTAATGGAGTTGAACCTGTGCACTGTAAACTCTGATGGAGGTGTGGGCGTAGTCTAAACTGACAGGTAGGTAATGGGCATTGAGCAGAGTGTGGGAAAAGGCTGTGAGGTGTAGGTGTGGAGTATACACCTATGAGGGTGAACCGGTTCAGCCAATCAAAAGAAGAGGAATTGAGTGGGCGGCCACTCTGTGAATTTGACTAGATACAAATTCCCTTCAAATATTTTAGATTGGTGCTTTCCATCAAGCATTCAAGGGGTTCACAATTTGGCAAAATCATGTGTGTTTTTAAGATACGATCATTTTTACAGAAATTAATCTCAATGTGACGTTATAACTAAAAACACTACTTAGACCATAGGCTAGTGGGTCGCTAAATAAAATATATAAATGCTCAAATTACAGGTTCTTCAGTTGCAAGCATCAAACGTGTCCAATCCAAAATTCCAGGTAATGGTATCTCTGAGTCTCATTGATTTTGTTATTGCAATCTAACTCTTTGATCCATCATTGCAATTACTTTAATCGAAACGGTTCGCACACCGTGTGAATTATCTGCAGAATTTCTACTTGTGATTAATGCTGCAGTACTTATGGCATTCTAATGCAATACTATCCCCCCAGAGTGAAGGGGTATATACAACCAGCATACAGCGGCATAGGACTGAAGAGTTGAGTTTTTTTTAATCTAGATATTTTACCATGTACTTAATGTTTAGCTAATCAGCTGGTCTTCCACATTGTCTTGGGGTAACTTACTACCATCTTTTGCTGGGATGAGAGACTGGAATTCAAAGGGTTACCCCCTGCTCTTATTAATCCAAATAGGAATCCGGAATCATTTCATGCAGGTACATAAGGGACAGAATCCTACACATTCATGCATGGCCTTTGGAAAGTTGTGGACCAGGAGTAACAAGCATCTGGTCACATGCCTCATCATATTCCATGATACCGGTTCTAAACCCAGCCAAAAATGCAGCGTTATTATAACGTTGCAGCAACATTCTGGTTGGTTCTGTATTTGTTCTTGTTAGTTCTCTTGATGTCTCCCAATCCCATTTAGGCCATAACACACTGGCAGCTAAACTGTCGATGAAGTTACCATTTTTTCCTACTTCGTTTTTTAATGCTTTTCCTGTAGTACAGGAGTTGCTCTTTCAAAAAAGCCAATGTTCTCAAAAATTCGTCTGCAGATGTGGAAGGAACAGTTGGTTTCCATGGCAACCGTCAACAAAATTAGACTATTCTGAAATTAACCTTCTTTAAGTCATATCTTTCCTGATATGCAAGGTAGAAACACAAGTGAGGTGTCAAATTGACACATTCTATCAGCTCTATCAGATAATGGAATGAAATTGGTTGTCTTGGTTATTTAGTTGCCATGGTAACTGAAAATATACTCTGAATTGACCATAATTCCAGGTTACCTTCTTTTTCAGTTACCATAGCAACCACAAATATCAGTCTTTCAAAGAACAACAAGCTTCACCTGAATGGTATACATTTCTACTTTATGAAACAGGGCATTGATGTGAGAATATCTGTTTGGAATATAGTGATTAGCTGGTTTCCATGGAAACCGAATGAAAATTCAGCTTTTTTGAGATAAACATCATTTTGGCCATATTTTCCTTGATAAGCAAGGTAGAGACACAATTTTTATCTCAAATCAAGGCATTCATAGAGTTCTATAGTACAAAAGATTGAAATTGGTTGCCTTGGTTACCTGGTTGCCATGGTAACCAAAAATATCATAAAAATTGACCAAGAATACTGTTTTCCTCTTGTATTTGTCACCATAGCAACCATATTTAAAGGTATTACAAAATGCAACCTATCTTATCTGAAGCAAGTACATCTGTACTTATCAAAATGAGGAGGCCTGATTATGGAATGAACAAAGAACATAAGAAAAATCTGGTTTCCATGGAAACCAATCAAAATTATGACATTTTGAAATCAACAGTATTTCTGGCATATCTCTGTCACTATGCGAGATAGAAAGTCAAATGACACCTCAATTTGAAGGGTTTCTAGAGTTCTATTGGACAGTCTATTGAAATTGGTTGTTTTTAATATCCTGTTGCCATGGTAACCACATGTGCTTTTCAAAATTGACCTTAATCTCAATTGTTTTCTATATCTATGTTACCATAGCAACCATAAAATATTACTTAAACAAAGCAAATCCACCTGACCAGAATGTTATACCTCTGACTCGTGAAATGAGCTGGCATACTTAATGATCCAGCCCATGGAACATAACAAATAGCAGGTTTCCATAGAAACCAACTGAAAATTGTGTTTTTATAAATTCATGTTATTTTAGTCATATCTCTCTTGATATGCAAGATAGAAATACAATTAGCATCTCAAATCGAAGCATTCTTAGAGATCTATGGGATGGGAGATTGAATTTGGCTAATTTGTTTACCTGGTTGCCATGGTTACCAAAAACATCCACAAAATTAAGCATAAAGGCTGGCTTCTCTTTCATTTGTGGTTGCCATAGAAACAATATTTAAAGGTGAAACAAAGCACAGTTTACCTTATATGAAGCTTAAACAATTGTTCTTTATGAAACGAGGTACTCTGTTGAAACAGTGGACATAGAACATAGTACACAGACTGTTTCTATGGAAACTAAGCAAAATCATGCCTTCTTTTAAAATGACACTATTTTAGCCATATCTCCTTTATTATGCGAGATAGAAAGACAAATGACACCTCTATTTGAAGGGTTTCTAGAGTTCTATAGAATGGTTAATTACAATTGGTAGTTTTTGTTTCTTGGTAACCATGGTAACCAAATGATATATTCAAATTGACTGTAAGTTCAATTACTTTTTCTGTTCCTGTTACCATAGCAACCAGAAAATATAGTTATGAAAAAACACCACCTACCTCATATACATGATATATGTCTCCATTACATGAAATGAAATGCCCAGATAAAAGATTGGGCACAAAACATGGAGAAAAGTTGGTTTCTATGGAAACCGATTGAAAATGAATTGACCTTGACATTCACGTTGTTTTGGCCATATCTTTCTGGATATGCAAGTTAGAAATACAATTAACATCTCAAATCGAAGCCTTCTTAGAGATCTACGGGATGGGAGATTGAATTTGGATACCTTGTTTATCTGGTTGCCATGGTAACCCAAAAACCTCTTGAAATTTGACCAAAATTGACCAAAATTTCTCATTTCCTTCCATTTTTGTTACCATAGCAACCATATTTAAAGTTGGACCAAACTAGAGCTTGCCTGATTATAAAGTGTAGATACATATAATCAAATGAGGCAAAACTGTGATTTTCTATGGCTTTAAGTATGGTTGCTATGGTAACAATAAATGAAGAGAAATCCAAAATATGGTAGATTTTGAAGATGTTTTTGGTAACCATGGCAACCAGGTAAACAAATCAACCAAATTCAATCTCCCATCCCATAGATCTCTAAGAATGCTTCGATTTGAGATGCTAATTGTATTTCTATCTTGCATATCAAGAGAGTTATGACTAAAATAACATGAATTTCAAAAAAACACAATTTTCAGTTGGTTTCTATGGAAACCTGCTATTTGTTATGTTCCATGGGCTGGATCATTAAGTATGCCAGCTCATTTCACGAGTCAGAGGTATAACATTCTGGTCAGGTGGATTTGCTTTGTTTAAGTAATATTTTATGGTTGCTATGGTAACATAGATATTGAATACAATTGAGATTATGGTCAATTTTGAAAAGATTATATGGTTACCATGGCAACAGGATAACAAAAACAACCAATTTCAATAGACTGTCCAACAGAACTCTAGAAACCCTTCAAATTGAGGTGTCATTTGACTTTCTATCTCGCATAGTGACAGAGATATGCCAGAAATACTGTTGATTTCAAAATGTCATAATTCTGATTGGTTTCCATGGAAACCAGATTTTTCTTATGTTCTTTGTTCATTCCATAATCAGGCCTCCTCATTTTGATAAGTACAGATGTACTTGCTTCAGATAAGATAGGTTGCATTTTGTAATACCTTTAAATATGGTTGCTATGGTGACAAATACAAGAGGAAAACAGTATTCTTGGTCAATTTTTATGATATTTTTGGTTACCATGGCAACCAGGTAACCAAGGCAACCAATTTCAATCTTTTGTACTATAGAACTCTATGAATGCCTTGATTTGAGATAAAAATTGTGTCTCTACCTTGCTTATCAAGGAAAATATGGCCAAAATGATGTTTATCTCAAAAAAGCTGAAATTTCATTTGGTTTCCATGGAAACCAGCTAATCACTATGTTCCAACAGATATTCTCACATCAATGCCCTGTTTCATAAATTAGAAATGTATACCCTTCAGGTGAAGCATGTTGTTCTTTGAAAGACTGATATTTGTGGTTGCTATGGTAACTGAAAAAGAAGGTAACCTGGAATTATGGTCAATTCAGAGTATATTTTCAGTTACCATGGCAACTAAGTAACCAAGACAACCAATTTCATTCCATTATCTGATAGAGCTGATAGAATGTGTCAATTTGACACCTCACTTGTGTTTCTACCTTGCATATCAGGAAAGATATGACTTAAAGAAGGTTAATTTCAGAATAGTCTAATTTTGTTGACGGTTGCCATGGAAACCAACTGTTCCTTCCACATCTGCAGACGAATTTTTGAGAACATTGGCTTTTTTGAAAGAGCAACTCCTGTACTACAGGAAAAGCATTAAAAAACGTAGTAGGAAAAAATGGTAACTTCTTTTGATTTTTAGGCCTCTTAGGTTCAGGCGTGTTGTGGTCTAATTGCTGCAACATACTGCTGTGACGTTGCACTGTGACGTTAACATTATTACATTTTTGTAACATTCTTGAACCAGAACTTTTCTTATAACATTCTGTTATGGTTTGGTCTTAACCTCACCAAAAAATAACATAATGTTCTGATTCGGTGAGGTCTCAACCTTACCATCAATAACTGTTATGAGCCATCTTATTAAGTAACAGACTGACCAAAATAGTATGGTTGCAGAAAAGTTCTACTATGTTGCAAATTGGCTGGGAAACCAGGCCAGGAATCAGACCTTCCTTCTGTGTGACCTAGTATGACATAGGATTTGTTGGGAGGGTGGGGGGGGGGGGGGGGGGGGGTGACCAATATAAAACCACCAAACTAGAGAGGTAGATGGTTACTTGTGGTCCTAGTCTCCTCGGGATACCTACTACCCTGGAGCAGACCTAGATAGACAGGTAGGCCTACAGGTAGACAGACGGAATCACCTGGCGTCGGGAGTATGCCGTCTATACCGTGGCATGTGCGCTCCTCTAACATCCTGTATTTCCTTTTCTATAGAACAGAAGTGTCTAATATATTCATTTTCACATGTCACAAATATTACATTATTTCTTTAAAGCCTCAAATCAGATCATAACACTTTACTTTAATATAAGTTCATTCCATTTTCCAAATTTTGTTTCAAAATAGAATCTTTTTATTCCATTGTACTGTTTGTGAAACTAGTGTGGATTAATTTTTCAATTAATTCTGAACCCAATAGTTTATGAAGTAGTAATATCTCATTAATCTACAAAATTGTGATTGTTAGAAAAAGGGCCTTTTTCCATAAGCCTTTAAGTCGCCCTTTCTTGGTGCATGAGCTATTGGGTACCTTATTGTTTTCAAATTGTTTTATTCATCATGTACATAGATAAGCAATGAATGTTACTTTACATTTGATTTCAAAGGACGGCTGTGCAAATAGATACATGTACTTTATGACAGAATTTCGTTATATATTATGATACATAAATTGAAGAAAATTCCGTTTCAAACAGTATAAAGCATGTATGGTTTCATACCATATTCTCAGAGGAAACCAAACAAATGCATAATCGTGAGAATATATGGAGTAAATGCTTTAAGGCAGGGGCGGATCCAGAAATTTAAAAAAAAAAAAAGGGGGGGGGGTGTGTGCTACAGCTAAATTTTTTCCTGGGCGCTCCAGGCCCATGAATTTTAGATTTAAAAAAATAATATTTGGGCCAAAATAGGGGGGGCCTGGCACGTCCCCCCCCCCCTAAATCCGCGCCTGTAAGGTATAACGTTTAGTTCTCCATAAACGTGTACGGCTGTGTGATGGGGGATAGGTGTAACCACGAGGAGTAGTACGGGGGGAGGTGTAGGTGGGAGACCGGGGTGGGGGCTGCCTTAGTTTTACCGTGGCACCCCGGAGAGCCGTACGGCACAGGAGGGGCCTCTACTCCCACCTTAGCCCGGGATGGGCCGGACCCACAACACGGACTTAGAAACTCCAGGCTGACACGACGTGTTATCAGGTGGTGGATATTGCAGCGGGTTCATCAGTTTAACAGGTAGGAGTTTATTATTAATCTGCGAAGTATAGCCATACACAGGGGTGTGTGTGTGTGGGGGGGGGGGAGGGGGACTCCGAGGTTGTCTGAAACCCCCTCAGTCTCTGGAAAGTTTAGGAGACGGAACCCATAAAATTGAGCAATTTAGAAAAAATATTGAAGGAAATTTCAAAAAATTCTTCTCTTAAACCCTTCAAATTTACCTGGAACCTCTTCAGAATTGCTCGAAACCCCCTGGATTTACATGGAATCTTTTAGATTCACCGTTGGACCCCCTCAGATCTTACTAAAATCCCCACAGATTTTACTTGAACCCCTCAGATTTTGCTAGAACCCTCAGATTTTACTGGAACCCCCTCAGGTTTTACTGGAACCCTCATATTCATCTGGAACCCCCTCAGATTTTACTGGAACCTCTCAGATTTTACTGGAACCCCTCAGATTTTACTGGAACCCCTCAGATTTTACTGGAACCTCTCGGATTTTACTGGAACCCCCTCAGATTTTACTAGAACCTCTCAGATTTACCAGGAACCCCTCAGATTTACCAGGAACCCCCTCAGACCTTACTGGAACCCCTTCAGGTTTTACTGGAACCCTCATATTCATCTGGAACCCCCTCAGATCTTATTGGAACCCCTCAGATTTTAACCAAACCCGTTCAGATTCTAATGTACCCCTAAGATCTTACTGAACCCCCTCAGATCTTACTGGAACCCCCTCATATTTTACTGGACCCCCCTCATATTTTACTGGAACCCCCTCAGATTCTACTGGAACCCCTCAGTTTTTACTGGAACCCCCTCAGATCTTAAGGCTAGGTACAGCCCTATTGATAAGACCCTGGAGGAGACTACAGCACACCTGGACGGTTCGGGGGTCGAGGGGTGTACTCCACGGCTGAACCATATATCCAGTTTCTGACCGGTATGCGCAACAGGTGGGTAATTAAGGAATGGGAGATTTATGGTTCTGAGAAATGAGGGGTGGGTAGAGCATATATATCGGTCGTGTTGCACGAACATCTCTCATTTTAACACTCGCACAGCCGCCGAGTGGTGCGTATTGTGGAGAGGGCGTATTGCCATGCCATACGCACTGCTCACTGTGGACTCCTTGTATTCAGTAATTTCCACATATTTTGAATAATGCTTGGGTGATAAACATAAGAAGTGCCTTTGGGGTCGTCCTTGGGTGGCTGTACAACCCATGGGGATCGTACAAACCTCGGGCTTCGCCCTCGGTTTGTGACGATCCCCTATTTGTACGACCCATGGGGATCGTACAAACCTCGGGCTTCGCCCTCGGTTTGTGACGATCCCCTATTGGTCGTACAGCCACCCTCGGGCACCCCCGCAGTACTTCTTATTATAGTATAGTTTTCATTAAGATGCTAGCATCCTTTATTTAAGGGGTTATCATATTTCTGACTTATCATTATGTCTTAATTACCATACTTTTTGTAAATGAAATTATGGAGGGAAAGAACCAATTATAATCGTACTGTGAATATCTATGCAAAGAAGGTGGAACTTTTGTGTCTAGTAAGTCTTGGTTGAAGCAGGTCGAAGTTCCCAGAACGTGCATGGCGTCACCTTCTCTGTTCCTACTGAGCCCTAAAACATGAAATATATGTATACATGAAATAAGGCCCCATACCCACTAGGCGACTTTGACCTAAGTCAGCTGAATTGTCTGCGGTAAAATCGGCCGACTCTACCAGAAAAGTCAGCCGATTTTATCATCAACTCATATCAAACATGTATCTTTCAATATTGCAAACTGACTGGTGATCTGAATCAGTGCAATAATCAGCCGATTCTACCAGAAAAATCAGCCGATTTTAGGGCCGATCCAGCCGATTATGTGAAAGTCGCCTAGTGGGTATGGGGCTTAAATATCTAAGGAAACCAATAATGTGTATCGGTTTATAAAGTCAAATCAGAAATCTCTGAACTATATAGATTTCTGTGGGTTTAATTGGCTCAAATAAAACGATTTTCTTGCCAATGTCTTATATCAAATGTTTGTAAGTGACTTAGTGACTGTACATGTTTTTTGTATATTGACTATGTATATTTGGTGAGAAGACATTCAATTCTGGTTGTACAAGCCATGACGTTCACCCCCACCCCGAACTACTCCATAATAAACAGTGGCCCTCTCACTTATCTGAGTACAAAGCAATAGTAGAGGGGGGCTATGTATAGATGAGCCGATGTATAGGGTGGCTATATTTAACCCCCTCACTATTGGTGTTGTGTGTGTGTCTGAGTGTAGGGACGGGAAATGAAGATGGATGTTATTTGCCGACCTGCAGAGACTGAGGTAAATGTAGCTGAGGAGAGGAGTATAAAAACTGTACTCGGTTTCTGGGTAAGCGAGATGCTGAATCCAGCTATAAGGAGGTCATGAAGCTCTACAGTTTCATGTAATTAGTATAATCATTTTATGTTATATCATAGTGTTACCAAGACACCTATGCACATGGTGAATCCTACCGTAGTAAAAACAAACCTTCTCATATACTATAGATATAAGCATATATATATATATGTGTGTGTGTGTGTGTGTGTGTGTGTGTGTGTGTGTGTGTGTGTGTGTGCGTGTGTATGTGTACATGTATGTGTATGTATGTATGTATTTATTTATGTATTTATGTATGTATACATGTGTATGTATGTATGTATGTATGTATGTATGTATGTTTATATGTATGTATGTATGTATGTATGCATGTATGTATGTATGTATGTATGTATGTATGTGTGTATGTGTGTATGTATGTGCGTGTGTATGTGTACATGTATATGTATGTATACATATATGCATAACTATCATGACACTCCATCGTGGAGTCCCTACCTAACATAAAGAGATGTAGCTGTTATGTGAAAATTGGGCAACAGACTGACTAACAAATTATGGTCACAGAATGTTGTTAAATAGCTGCATGCTTGCCTGGGTTGTATCCTTGGTTCAGCTGGTGTTGAGGAACAAAGCTGGGGCATGTAAATCGACTGCGGGGAATTCAGTGCAGTGTGTTCAACATCGACTATACTATGTACACAGATTGTCAGAGAGATTCACCAGCTCCAAAATAAATATTTTTCACGATTCAAATATTTGAGTTGGTGAAGAGTTTGTCATCACGATATTCGTATTGATAAAATAATGTGTTTTAACTTTTTTCGATTTTAACCAGTATAATCACAATTTAAAAGTCAATTTCCCTGACGATATGGATTCATTTCTCCTGTAAACCAGAAAGAAAACATACACTTATATGATTCTCTCCAATACATAGTCTAGACAAAGTTCTCATAGATTGAAAGATGTTGGATTTCACTGATGACAAGGCATGAATATGAAAAGAATAGAAATTCTAAACAAAAATAAACTCAAATGGGTTAGATCATTTACGTAGCATTTGAAAGATGACATTACAAGTTATTTAAATCACACTTCAAAGATTGTATTACAAGGAGTTCTAGGGGGCACGGGGTGGTGAAGTGGCTAGAGCGTTCGCCTGGAGTGTGGGAGGTCCTGGGTTCGATCCTGGGACAGGCTGGGCTGCTACACCCCTCTGTGTTTCTCCCAGTGGCAACAACTGGGTTATCAAAGGTCCCTAGAGGACCATCGGCTGTTGTGTGTAGGGCCCTGCCTATGGGACCCTGCACATTAAAGAACACCTACCTCGGTAAAAGTGTAGGGGTACGGTCTCTACCTTCTCATAGATTCGATCACCATCACCACCCTTGATATGACCCTGGCAGTTAATCAGGGTGTAAAGCAACCAATAACCAACCAACCAACCAAGGAGTTCTTTATATGTTCTGTATGAATTCAACTGTAAAAAAGGTATGTTAATAAATGGTGGTTCTGGCAATAAATTTAACCATTAGGGGGGTCAAGATCCAATAAAGGAAACAAATGACCCATTGAGATTGTGCGGCCTTCAAGCATGAAGAACCTTTTTAGAGCGTACAGGCACATGTCCCCAACGGTTCTTCTCATACCATCTACATGATTGTGATCTTAACTAGTTACAAGTCCCTTCAGGATTCGAACCCACAACCTAGGTGTCTGGAGGGGGTTGCCAACCCTGCACTATGAAGCCACACAGAGGATGAAAGGGGAACTAAATAATGGTGTCATGACCTTATTTGCTGGTTCCCACATGTCCTTTTAAAAGCTGTTTAACAAATCAGCAACCAAATGGACTGGCTTGTAACAGTCTATTTCGCTGGTTCTTGGTATGGCCTGAAGTAAGTTCAGTGTGTAGACTGTAACATGCGAAAGATTATCATTTTAGAAGTAGTAGGGCAATCACTCCATATAGATATGTACAAGCTTTATTTTTTCATCTGTCAATTGTTTCCAAGAAGTGTACTGAAAATTATTTATTCCATACGATAAGGATTTGTTCATATGATAACCTCACTTATCACATTTTGAAGTAAGCTTTGTATGTATTATATCATGTGTAGGTTTTGGTTTGTATTGCACACGAAAACCTTTAGGTTGTCACAATCATTTCAATTCAAAACGAAATTTGAAATTCATGGTTTATAGTCTATAATCTTCTATAAGACCACCTGGGCCCACATCTTCATAACTAATTTGGCCAATCAGGGGAATTTTGTCAAATTGATGGTATCATTGCAAAATAGTATCAAAGAGGGACACTCAGATGTAAAATTTATTCATGATAGACACAATCTCTAATTGTGAGACACTGATCAAGATTTCCCTGATCAGTCAAATTTGTTACGAAGATATTGGCCCTGGCTAGTTGGCCAGAAAAGCACAATTAACCGGTTTTGTACTTGTACTTCTAATTAGTAAAGCTATGTTAAAATCCGCCACTGCCATCTGGCAACCAATGTAACCCAAAATTGTTGAATGAATCCTAGAATAACCCAATAAATACCTTTCACTTCTGGCTAAAGTTGTCATAGAATTGTCTTCTTGAGGAAATATATTGCAACAATGGCCAGGACAAAACAAAAGTTTAAACATTCTGACAGATTACAAACTTTTGATAAATTTTGGAAGACCCTCCAATTTATTTCTATGACCGAACCCAACTCAGGCCCGTAGCCAGGGGGAATTCGGGGTGTTCGTACGAACCCCCCTTGGAGGAAACCTCCTCTAATTTTTAATGTAAAATATGACAATAAATCAAAAAAATATGTATCTTGGTCCTTTTATTTAAAAAACGCCCCCCCCCCCCCCTGGAAAACAAACCCTACTAGTCAAAAAACGAACCCCCCTCTGAGAAAAGCTGGCTACGGGCCTGTAACTATTATGCAACAACAAGGAAAAGTCCCATATTAAATATTTCAATGTTATCCTTATGATTGATTGCATTTCACCAACCTTTCAGCGATCAGTTAGGATTCACTTAAACTATCAAACATTCAACATTTAACTCCACCATGTCAGAGTTTGGTTTCACTAAGAATTCATAGAGTAATCCATTACATGTGACAGTGTCCACAAAGTCAGAATGTAATCAACTGGTTTGGACACATTGACCGTTCTATGGGTGCAGCCGTCCACTGGGAAAACACAGGTGAAAGTGTGTTTTGAAATCAACGATTGTCTAACTCCGTGGCTTGATAGGACATCTGTAAACTAAAGTTGATGCTTATCAGAAAGACTTTTCTTGAAAAAATGACTTTTGTTGTTGCATTTCCATGGCTCCAACGTACACAGCTTTCAGATTTATTCATGATTTTGTATGAACGGGCTGTGATGTTGTGGTTGGTTGCCTATCAATGCTGCCTTCCCAATCTTGCTGCATAAGAGGCAGCCTACTGTCCTGAATGTAAAACTATAGTATCCCTTCGATGAAAAAACACTCATTGTAAATCAAATACTCTTATGTCACATTCTATATATTTATACACATATCTATATAAATCTGTTTAATATTATGTATACAAAAAAGTGTACACATGATATATATATATATATATATATATATATATACAGTACATATGTATATATAATTCTAAGATTTCTTGTCATTTTCAATGATTCCTGATCACTTCAACACACGATTCGACCAGAATTTCAGTTGCATCACTCAATTGGTTCACGCCTTTGAATTGACCTCCCCAGGACCAGCACCATTGGCTTTAAAATGGGGGGTGGGGTGGGTTGAGGGGGGGGGGGTAACCCATGGAGCAATTCAATTTCAAATTCTGGTCTTTCAAGTGACTAAAACTGGTTGGAAACAACTACAGCTAGTCAAAAACGACCAGAACTGGTCAAAAACGCCTGGAGCTGGTGTTCTTATGGAGCGATTGGACCAGAAATGTTTCCCTAAACGGTCAATTGCTTCGTAATTCTGCCAACCACAGATAGACGATTTCTTGAGTTATACCTGCAGGTTAGCCTAGAACAGGATGCATGCTTGGAAATGTGTCGACAAGTAACAAGGCTTAACTGTAGAAATTAACAGTAATCATGAGATAATTTGTGGTTTAGCATGATAGTAGGGTCTCTTGTGTACTTTTTTTGAAAATGCTTGTTAATTTATAACACCTATACTTTTTGTTATCCTTATGACTCAAGGATTCTGAAAAGTTTTGGTGAGAATTTTTCTTTTCAGGTTCAAGGTCATTTCAAGGTCATTTCAAGGTCAAAGGTCAAAAATCACAGATATCAACCGTATTTTGGCCATATCTTCCTTAATATTCATGATAGAAATACAAATAAAATGTCAAATCGATGTATTTTGAGAGATCTATAAGCTGAATGAATGAAATTGGCTTCCCTAGTTACACGGTTGCCATGGTAACCAGAAAAACCCTAAAATTGTTACCAAAATTTGAGTTTCTGGTTGGTTTCTGTTACCATAGCAACCACAAATATAATCAATAACAAACAAGAACAAACTTATATGAAAGGTATACATCCTGCCTTCATTAAATGAAGGAGTTTGCTGAGATAATATGTGTAGACTGTAGAAAATAGTTGGTTACCATGGTAACTAACTAAAATATAGCCAAATATGAAATTAACCCTATTTTGGCCATATCTCCCTTTATATGCAAGATAGAAATACAAATAAAATGTCAAATCGATGCATTTTGAGGGATCTATAAGCTGAATGAATGAAATTGGCTTCCCTAGTTACACAGTTGCCATGGTAACCAGAAAAAGCCTAAAATTGTTACCAAAATTTGAGTTTCTGGTTGGTTTCTGTTACCATAGCATCCACAAATATAATCTATAACAAACAAGAACAAACTTATATGAAAGGTATACATCCTGCCTTTATTAAATGAGGGAGTTTGCTGAGATAATATGTATAGACTGTAGAAAATAGTTGGTTACCATGGTAACTAACTAAAATATAGCCAAATATGAAATTTACCCTATTTTGGCCATATCTCCCTTAATATGCAAGATAGAAACACAAGTGAGATGTCAAATCGATGCATTCTGAGAGTTCTATAATCTGAATGATTGAAATTGGCTTCCCTAGTTACACAGTTGCCATGGTAACCAGAAAAAGCCTAAAATTTTAACCAAAATTTGAGTTTCTGGTTGGTTTCTGTTACCATAGCAACCACAAATATAATCTTTAACAAACAATGAAACAACTGTCCATAGAAAACAACTCAAACATAGCTAATTCCTTTATTATATTAGATTGAAACACAAAAATGTGCCAAATTGATGTATGCTGGAATAGAGAATTGAAAGTAGTTGAATTGCTTATTAAATTTTGGTTTCCATGGTAACTTGCAAAGTCCTCAAAATTGACCAGAATTCAGCTATAGTTTAACCATAGTTTGGTAATAGTTCAGGTACTTTAGGGATAATTAAAGTATACTTTGTTTTTTTTTAGGGTAGTCTGGGGATAATTTTGGAGGTAGTTTGAGAAGAATAAGATGATAATTTAGGTATAATTTGAGGATACTTTGGGGATCGTCTGGGGATAGTTTGGTGACACTTTGGAGGTAGGTTTGAGATACTATGGGGGTAGTCTGGGAATGCTTTAGGGATTTTTTGGGGATAGGTTACAGATACTATGGGGTTATTCTAGGAGTACTGTGGGGACCTTTTTTTAGGATACCTTTGGGATACTTTGGAAATAGTCTGGGCATTAATTTGGGAAGATTTGGTCATACCTTTGGGACTATCTAGGGATCCTTTTGGGATAGTTGAAGGATACATTGGGGATAGTTTTAGTGAATTTTTGGAATAGTTTTGATGATAGGTTGGGGATATGTTGGAGTTACTTGGGGGATAGTATGAGGATACTTTGAGGATACTTTTTAGGCAGTCTTTAGATAATTTGGGATGGCCTGCGAATACCTTTTGGATATCTTAGGGATAATAAGGGGGTACTTTGAGGACAGTCTAGGGACAATTATGCAATGATTTTAAAATAGTTTTTTGATATTCTGAGGAACCTTAAAACAATGATTTTAAGATATCTTGGGTATAATGGGGTGACACTTTGGGCATAAGTTAGGCACAGTTTCCGGATGGTTGTGCCAAAGTTTGGGGATAGTTCAAGGATATTATAGGTATATTTGGTTGACACTTTGGGGATATGTTTGGCATAGTTTGGAGATAGATTTGTGAAAGTTTGGCGACACTTTTTGGGATAGTCTGGGGATGTTTTGGCAATAGCTAAAGGATACCTTGGGCATAGTTAGGTGAAACTTGGGGATATTTTTGGTACAGTTTAAGGAGAGTTTGGTGAACATTTGGAAATTGTTTTAGGATACATTGGGGATAATTTGTGAATAATTTGTAGATATCTGTGCAATAGTTTGGACATACTATGGGGATAGTCTGGGGATCCATTGGGGATACTTTACAGATACTTTGGGGATACTTCAGGGATATTTGGGTATTGTTTGGTGATACTTTGGGGATAGTCTGGGGATGATAATGGAAATATTTTGGGTATACTCTTCAGAATAGTCAAGGGATAATTTGCAAATAGTTTACAGATAATCTAGGGATAGTTCGGGGATACTTTGAAGATAGACTGGGGATAGTTTGGAGATAGTCTGGGGATAAATTGAGGATGGTTTGAGATCAGATAAGGGTACTTCATGGATACTTTGAGGATAGTTAGGAGACACTATGGTGACATTTCTGGGGATAGATTTAGAACAGTTCAAGGATACTTCATGGATAGTAAGGAGATACTCTGGGCATAGTGTGGTGATACTTTGGGGATAGTATTGAAATAATTTGGGGATGTTTTGGGGATATTGTAAGGATACTTAAAGGATAGTTTAGAAATATTGTTTTAGGATATTCAGGCGTGCTTGGGGTCCAGGGGTTAGCATTTTATGTATTACAATTTTATTCAAACTTAATATTTTATATCACTTAAATCCAACTGAAGGTTACCCACTTATTTCCAATTTTGCCATTATTGCCTTCTTAACTTGTTACAAGTAGTTAGGCAAACTCAAGGACAGTAACATGTTGAATCTCTAGATTTGACTTATGAATAGTGCAGCATGTATTATAATAATTCACCTTACCAAGGACAGCCACTTGCAGATTAGCCTTGACCAGGATGCATGCTGTGCATCAGGGGTGTGCAGACCCAAATTTATTTTCGCAAAACTACCAGCAAAATTTGCACAATATAGTCAAAAGCTCGCTGGCTTTTGTATAGAAATTTCACTTTCCTATACAGATTTGGACGAAAATTTCGAACAAAACAAAATTCGCACATCTGTGTGAATTTGCAAGCATTTGCACACCTCTGGGTATAATATCGACAAAACACAAGGCTTTAGCATAGGAATTTTCATTAATCATGTCCATATTTCTAGTTTGACATAAAGAAAACCTAGAGATCGTTATTCTTTAAATCTGCATCCATATTTTCTAAGTTTTTTGAAAGTTCATTCATCATAGGTTGATATATCACAATCATTCATTAATTTTCAATAGTTTTTCTAGAGGTTTTGTCATCAGAATTGGTGAAATTAGTCGGCAGGTGATTAAAATACTATAAATCAGCCATCTGTGGTAGGAGGAATTGACAAATGTTTCTTTGTGCTATTACGATATCTCCAAGACCTATAGGTGGATTTAGAGGGGAGGATTTAGTGGGGAAAGAGGGGCAGGGTGGTGTTCCCCCTCCCATTATTTTTATTTGGCAAATTTAGATTTACTAACACCTTTTCAAAAAGTTGCGTCTGAATGATCTGCCACTGGGACCAGGGTAGTTGACAGAGCTCAGAGCTGTCAGGTGAACTTAACCATTGATCACGGTAAAAACCTAGTTCAAACCTAGTTCTACTGAGTTAGGGGTGATGTCAAAGTTCAGATGCTGTGAAACAGAGATGCTGCGGATGTTAGTTATAACCCCTATGAGCCAGGACTGGCTGCAACACTCTAAACCCTTATTGCAATCTCATTAGGGGTACCAGACATGAGACTATCTCAGTTGTTTCATTAGTTGTATGATAAAATGGAACTTTCCTTTTGTGTTTTGTATACATAACATACTCACTGCCTCATTAGGTTTAATTAATTGATTATTAATTAGTTAATGAAATCATTTAGGGTCATTAAGATAGTGTGTCCCCCCTCCTCATATCAGGCTGCAGCCCACGGCGGCAGGCTGTGACCTTTAGTACGCCTTAATAATGGCATCATGCTGGACTGTCACTGACCACTGGCTGTGAGCTACTGTGGATAATTTTGATGTCTCTCCTTATCAGGACAGAAAATTGGAGACCTTGGGAATAAGCATTAGCTAAGATATTAAGGTTAGTCAATGAGCATTTTAAAAATAGTTTCCTATAGGAATAAAATATTCGTATTTTTCATTAAATAATAAAAGAATGAAATATAAGACTTGACACAAGTCATGGATCACATCTACATGGTTTTAGGCTACTTTTCCTTCATGAACTATTTGTACTTTTGATCAATATTAAAGCTGTGAGAAGCCCAAGTATGACAAAATCAGCAGTATCATAACCAAAGCACCATGAGGTTACTGTCAGTCTAAACCTCTCTAATGAGAGAAGGCAGGGGCGCATCCAGGGGGACCCCAAATGGGTCTTGCCTCCCCCCCCCCCCAGTCTCCTGTTGAATTATGTTCTTGGGGGGCCTCATCCCCCTGTACATTCATGTTTGTGGGGCCCCCATCAATTTCTGGATCGGCCCGTGGAAGGAGCGGAGAGGGTTCTCAATGCAGAGTGCCTATTACAGACTTGGTTATCAGTGTACCTGCAGATATCACCAAGAAACAGTACTCTGCTGCCTCAACTGAGAGTTATATCTCATGGACTATCATTTCTGGCACAGAGGGTAGCGAATAGCATCTAGTCTATCCCCTCAATACAGAGTTTTCCTGTGGTATTTCAATACTCTCCATATCACAAGACCATCATGTGGCCACAAAGAACAGGGTGTCCCTTTACCTGCTGTCATCTGCTTAAGCATTATGCCTATGGACCACACATGCTCAAGCAAAGTAGAACAATGGCCCTTGTTCATGTGACAAATTTCGAGGTATTAGCCCCCATGCATCAAGCATTATAATTCTCATAGATTGTATAGTTAGACCCTCTAGCTCTCTAATGAAAGTATATTTTTGGTAAAATATGAGATTTTAGAAAGATGTATCATGAAGATTTCACCAAAATATGTGTATTTTACCTGAACTGCCTCTACGATTGATTGGTTCTGTGACTTAGAATCTGCACAGAGACTGTAGGATGGCCATCTGCAATCTGTACCTTTTTATATAAGGAAGAATTATACCTATTTTCTTTGGGAAGGGTGCAAAATATAGAGTAATAAGTAGGACAGCAGTTGTAGGATTCATAAAGTTGCCCCCAACACCAAACAGCCCTGAGTTGTTCATACCTCTCTGGTAATCCAGCTTGCAAGGTGATGCTTTTTTACATTAATTTTAAAGACAGGAAATCATCAGATTATACAAGGGGTGCATTTCTAGGGATAAGCCAGCCCAAGCACATCCCTAACATTGTGGGCATTGGTAGGTTTAATAGGTATTCCTCACAAAGAAATTGTCTGCCAATTCCTTGCTCAGTAACGTAATCCTGCCAACAGGTAATCCTGCCAACAGGTAATCCTGCCAATGGGTGCAGCTGGTATGATAAATGTTTTCATAGAAACAAGCCTTCTTCTATAATTGTTCAGGCTTTGTCTTTGACCAAACAACACATTCATATTATCTCATCATTCTAAAATTTACTACCCAACCCCTTATATATATATATATATATAAATATATGTCATTTCTCCATTATTTTCTCCCAAAACTCATGCCAGACTTGTCTTTTCCTCTCATGGGCAGTAATGCTTCTTTCATTTTTAGAGTGTACATCATGATTTGGTCAATTTATATTGGATTTAGTTTTTTCATTTGGTCCCCATGGAAACCAACCATTTTATACATTCTAAACATGTTATTTCATCAGAATCCCTCATTTCATGAAGGAAGTTTTTTCTGGTTTGTTAAAGCTTATATTTGTGATTGCTAAAATAACAGAAACCAACTAGAAAATCAAATTTTGATAAAATTTTAGGCCTTTTCTGGTTACCACGGCAATCAAGTAACTAGGGCAACCAGTTTCAATCATTCAGCTTATAGAACTGTCAAAATGCATCGATTTGAGACTTCATTTGTATTTCTATCTTGCATATTAACAAAGATATGGCCAAAATATGGATATTTAAAGATAAGCTTTAGTTGGTTTCCATGGAAACCAACCATTTTCTACATTCTATGCATATCATCTCAGCAGACTCTCTCTTTTTAGGAAGGAAGGATGTATACCTTTAATATAAGTTTTTCCTTATTTGTAATAGCTTTATATTCAAATTTTAGTAACATTTTAGGCCTTTTCTGGTTACCATGGCAACCGTGTAACTCAGGAAACCTATTTCAAAATGCTTCAATTTGACATCTCACTTGTGTTTCTATCTTGCATATTAAGGAAGATATGGCCAAAATATGGGTAATTTCAAATTTGGCTATATTTTTGTTGGTTTCCATGGAAACCAACCATTTTTTTACATTCTATAGTTATTATCTCAGCAGACTCACTTGTTTCATGAAGGCAGGATCGATGTTTACCTTTCATATAAGTTTGCTCTTGTTTGTTATTGATTTATATTTGTGGTTGCTATGGTAACAGAAACGTCACATTTTGGTAAAATTTTAGGCTTTTTCTGGTTACCATGGCAACCGAGTAACTAGGGAAACCAATTTCAGTCATTCAGCTTATAGAACTCTCAGAATGCATCGATTTGACATTTTATTTGTGTTTCTAACATGAATATTAAGGAAGACATGGCTAAAATAAGGTTGTATTTTTTGTTCTTTATAAAATGTGACCTTTGACCTTGAAGTGACCTTGAAATGACCTTGAACCTGAAAAGAAAAATTCTCACCAAAACTTTTCTGAAACCTTAGGGTGTGTAGATTATAAAATCAGTCACAGAAATAAATTAACATGCATTTTCAAAAATAGCCCTTTTTTTGACATAAGCTACCCTACTATGATGGAAAAATAACATTTATGATTTTTCCATTTCATATCAGTATATATTCACTATTTTTCTAAATTGTTTGAAAATCCATTCATTACAGATTTGTTTGTAGCAAATATTTCCTATAGGTTCCTGCAGGTTTCTAAAATACTGTAAATCAGCTACCTGTGGTGGGGAGAATTATCTGAGAACCCACTGAGCGCTGCACCTATGATTCGGATCAATCAGAGATTGCTCCTGGGGGTCCTGACCACCCCCCTATCCCCTTGTTGGGGCCTTATACAACGTTTTCCAACGTTCAGAGCTTCTGGTAACTCCCTCACCAAAAGGGCTGGCTATCTTAAGGACATGGTAAAACATGCATTAAACAACATTTGAATCAATTATACAGGGGCTGGCCCAGGGGTCCCCCCCCCCCCCCGCACACACACACCCATTTTTTTCTTTTTTTTTCAAGGTTTGTATTAGTAATAATCATAAATGTTAATTCATTACAATATGGCACATTTGCAAATTTCAAGTAACGTTTAGTCTATGACAATGACAATATCTAGAATAGGTCCTTGTCAATCACCACCAAGTACATTGTACACATCATATTCCAAGGTGCCTGGATGCTTCATACATTTACATGAGAATGATACCTAATAATTATCATTAAGGTAATTCAGGTTCATATATTGGACAATATCGATAACCTTTGGTAGAAACCTTTGGTAGAGACTTATACTTCACACAGAGAAAAAAACGTTGTGTGTGTAAATGCAAATGTGCTATGATTTATTTTTGCTTAGCTTTTATGCAGACCCCCTTTTTGAAATCCTCTATATGCCCCCGGTAATTATACTATTTTTATCAATTTCCTTCTTTTGTTCTTTCAGTTGGTGTTTGTAAGAGGCCCTCTGGTTCCTCCTCATTGATGCTGGAGGCTCTATGGTCTGGAGTACACCTGAACAGGTAAATCATCCCAGAAGTAATATCCTTTGGCCTCTTCCCAGAAATGGGTACTTCCCAGAAGTGGGTGCAGAAAAACAACAGGTGTGGTCATAACCCTCCCCACCCACTCCTCCTGGGTGTTGTAGGTCACCACCGACCACTGGTCCACTCTTTAAACCAAAACCAATAGAATTGCCAACATTTTCAAAACTCAGATAAGTATAGAAATATGTTAGATGAGTCTAATTAAGGTTAGTGGGAAAGTTTTAGCCATGAAAACTAACTCAAACTGAAGTAGAATTCCATCAGAGATGGTAATATTTGCATTTGTTTGTAAACAAACCTATTTTTGCGGATCCAGATTAATTCATTTAAGCAAGGAAAAGAAAACTTGTTTTTCATGATTTTCTACTATATTTCATGGCTTTGATTTTAAAATGGGCCAGAAATAAGCTCAAGGAATGGATTTCCATGATTATTTGAGTTAATTTTGTTAATTTTATTGATTTTGGCTCCCTTTAAGGAGCATGCTAAAACGGATGGAGCAGCCATAATTCCACTGGGGGATCTATCATTCCAACAGTTCAAAGGTTTCCTGGAAATATAGGGCCCTCCCCCTAAGTAAATACGCATTAATGGGAGGGGGGTCGAGGAGGGGTCTGAAACTTTTGAAAATGTGCGTATACTACTGTACAAATGCATAAAATAATATTTTTCAAAGTAGATATTCTAAGAATACCCTTTCATTATATATATGTCAATGACTTTTTTAATTTGTTCTTACAGTTGCATCGGGAAATGTGCTAAAGTGTGTTCCTCACTCAAAATGAACAGCCATCGGAAGCCTCCAGCCAATGGATGTCCCCATCTACGGCCCCAGGATGTAGGGTCCCCATGAGAATATTGCCTTCTATTTTCTAAATGTTGTAGGAACGAGTATCAATTATACAAAATGAGGAGGGAATCTTGATTTTCTCACTATAGGAGCCTGTTTGGCAGGTTATGGACCACTATTTTGAAAACTAAATACTTGGCAGATTGTGTGTATATCTGTTGAAGAATAGAAAGCTGGAGTCAAACTCACGACATAGGAAGTATAGTGTGTGACCCAGCGTCACTGGAAAAGTACCAGTATCATTGTGAAATAGATGGAATCAATTGCGTAAGCTTAAAGGGATAGTATCGTAAATGATGTCGTTGTTATTTTGTTATGTTGTAACTCCCATACATTGGCGCCAAATTCATGCTGTGAAAATAACGTCAACGGATTCAACTCTAACAGTGCAAAGCCAGACAAAATGGCAACAAAAGCTGGAGGTCTAGAAGACATGGAAAGGGTGGGTGGTGATGGGGTCACCACTCCAGGACTGCTAAAGTCTCTAAGCACAGCATTATTCAATGATACTGGACTAGTGAATGATACTGGCACTGTACTGCCATCTAGTAGCAACTACACACAACCAACACAATCACTGGTTACCACCCTACAGAGTCTGATTAACTTGACGACCGAGGCCATAACAACGGAAGCGTTGCAGGATACCGCCCGGGAGACTACCGTATCACCCGTTGTGACGTCACGTGTAACTGATGATGTCATGAGTGGTCTTGATGACATGTACACTTATACGGCAATAACGGAAGCTCCTGGGTATGTTTTGACACCCATGTTGAAGTGGTTTATCGCAACAGGGACAGTCATTGTCCTCGTGTTCATCCTCGTCATAATCAACTGCTGTCTAAGTTATAAGGATCAGTTGACAAAAACTATGAAGGACATGAAACATTATGCCGCAGAGGAGAAACGCGTGAGACGAGAACAAAATATAATCGATTGTGAGAACGATAAAATGGCCAATCGGCAAACCCATGTTTTCTGGACTTGGATGGGAAAAGGGAAAAGGTCCCCAACACAGCCTAAGAAACAATATAGCAGATGCTAAACATTGTTCCATACATGACTTCTGTTGTAAATGCTGATGAAACTACTGATTAGGATCTCACCGTCTCCTGTGATTTTTGATAAAGTCATTGTGTTTTCTTATGAATGTTAGGAAAGTATTAATTTTAGAGAAAGCTTTCATCTTCTCTGCCACCAATTTATCCTTGTTGGTCTTCGCATTCCTCCGCCATAGTATAGTGCCATAGGAGCGAACGGCTTTAACTTTTTTAAATTCGATGATGACAATAAGGTGACAATAAGGCAAACAATAATTATGTGTTGAATACCATTTTATTCTGTATCAGGATTCCAGCCCCTCTTACTTCACCAGTCTGCCAGAAACCAATGAATAAAAACTCTGTTTTTGCTAAGGAGGGCAATTATTCCTGTTTGTTAATGCTTATGCCCATTTTTGTCTTATCAATAAACATTTTCTGTGTAAATGATATAGAATAAATCAAGTACAACTACAGGCGCACTAAGCAGTTGTTAATGCCCCCAATTTGCACACACATATGTCTTGGGCTAAAGCAAGGGGATAACAATTGCGTTGTGCCCTCTTGGTCTGCAATACATATAACCTTACCAAAACAGAATGTTATTGTGCCAATTTGATTAGGTCAGCTCTTAACCTTACCTAAACAGATGTTACTGTGACTATCTTATTAGATCAGGTGTCAACTGTACCTAAACAGAACGTTGTTACAACGTTCTCTTGAAGTGAGGTTTTAACCACACCTAAACAGAATGTTATTATGACATTCTTATTGGGTGAGGTCACTATATTCTTTACCTCATAATGTGTTTCAAGAAAGTCACGACAATGTAACATTGCAACAGTTGGTTTCAGCAACGTTATTGGGAGTCATCAAAAGAACGTCACTGCAATGTTACAATGCAACATAATACAAATAAATCCAGAACATTGCTGCAACATTATTATAGCATCCCATCCTTGCCTGCGTTGTTGTTGCTATATGGGTTAGGTCCACAACTGGCTGCTGTGCATTCTCACCAGTACTTGCAGCCCTGCAGCCTTACAATGGACATTTTTATGCTTAGATAGTTGGTTGTTAAAAGGTTTCTTTTAACTTATATTATGGGTTAAGTTCAGAAATATGTGAAACCACGAGTGTTTAAAGAAAGAGTTAAAGATCTATAATGGGGAAAACATTTTAAACCTATTCACATAAAGTAAGTATGTGTATATAGGGATTTGGTTATGACAATCCTAATGAGCACACACAGTTTACCACCTTTCAATTCATCTCTACGACAACCACAAAAGTAGTGTGATGAGTTAGTAGTAGAAAGACATTTGATATCCTCGAGTTCGGTCCTCAACAGAAACTATGTACTTACTGAGGAGCCTTCCATTAAGCACATTTTCACAAATTTCCGATCCCGCCCAGCAACAACCCCCACCCCCATGATCAGCTATGCAGTGCATTTATACAGGAACCTTCGATGCTGATCTTCCAGTTATGGCGATATAGCAGTGATCTTAGTTGATTAGGTGATGCCCTAAACAGGCTACAGTACCTCTAGTCTGTTTGCCAAACCCCATTTTTGGGCTTAACCTTGACATGGCGTCTATACAATGTTTTTTTGATGATTCTCTATTTCCAGAACCTTCTGAATTCAAATCTGCCGGGTGCCAAGCTGTATTGTTTGGGCAAATCAAGTTATTCACATTTTAAGAAAAAAAGTTGAAAAATTCAATTTAAATCATCAAAATGTATTTTTTATGTATGACTTACAATTACAATGCTGTGAAGCATGTTAGTCTATACAAAATACTAAAAAACTGAATATCCAACCTTTCTTTTACATGTAAATCATCCATGACCTGTCTAGGTCACTTATGTAGGTCACATTTATGAGATATTGTTAATCTTGTTATTGAATCAAGATAAAGGTTTCTTTGCATTTTAGGAGACAAAAATAATTGTAAATCACTATTGATCTTATTGCAAGAATGTCTTTTTAGATAAATAATTGTGCAGTTCTCCATAATAGACTTGCCTTTTCTCACACATACATAATATATGTCCTCAAATGTACAAACTTGCAAACAAAGAATCTTCCTATTAATATTTAGCTTATTGAACATGTATGTTCCGACACTGAGGTAGTTTCTTTTTATATATTCATAGTCATCCAGGGCATTAGACTTGCAAATGGCCTCATGTTATGAAAATATTAATTCATTTTTCAATGAAGTCAAACTTTTTGAAACCACACATGTTCCTGCATTTTCAAGATCTGGGTAGTGAGGAATGATCACAACTTATAATTAAAATTGTAGGATTAGAATAGACTTACGTGTCATGGGAAAAATCTAGTCATAAAGTTATGCTTGATATATAGTTTCCATTAGTTATTTGACATTTTTATTTAATCATATAAACATTGACCAAGAATTATTCCAAGGTCATTTCAGTATGCTAAACATTATCTACTGTTTGGTAGGATGCATACACATGTACAACCATTGCAAGTTATGAGATTGTGTGAGGGATCCTTTGAATTGTTATGCAGTGGACTACATATATAAGGGACACATTTAGGAGGGACAGCTAGATCTAAGAGGTATTAAGTGTATAAAAACTCACTTTCTTGGCTTATAAATATTTCATAATTGTTTATCTCCTTTTGTTGTCTTGTATTTCTAATATTCATTCACAACTGTAACACTTATAAAAAACAGTGGGGTGGGATGGTGTTGTTGGTAAGCACTTTGCTTTGCATGTGACTAGACCGGGTTTGAGCCTGGGTCTTGCCTGCTACATCATCTTGCTTTGCCGTCATTTCCATCCCCTTAGATTCAGTCATCAGTACTTTGCACAAGCCAAAAAAAGTGAGTGGGTCCTGACATAGATGAATACTGTTAAATGGACCTTAAAACTCTAACAATAATCAACTAGTATAAATTCATATCATCTTTGGTTGCCTTTAACCCTCTTATATTTATTCCCCATTTTTCTTTGCCCTGACCCTCTCTCTACTTTTCTCAATTATCTCTGATTCATCATACCCTTCCTGACATGCCTTGATCCTTGAACCAACCTTGTCCCTTTCTAACCTACTCAATCTATCCCTGATTTTCTAAAGTTTATAAAGCTAACATTGTTTAAAGGCCATATTTCTCTCTTTGAATAAAACTGTGTACAGTATAATATTTCCCTTTTTATACTACCTGAGAAATTTTATAAATTTCAGACAAGATCAGAAGCATAGGCTTTTCTACGTTCATCCCTCTTAAGACCCATATGCATATCCTATAGATTGGGATACCCCAGATAGTAGCCTGTAATGGTGCACCCTTTACACCTACACTCTCCTTCTATAAGAAGAGACAAAGGAGGTCTTCACTTCTTGAAGTAGTCTAATTTCTCACCCCAACCTAACATGAGGCTAAAATATTGAGAGCTGCCCTGCATTCAACTGAGGATCCTATAATGTACCTTAATTCCTCCCCCGTGGGGATCCGGGGTGGGGGTTCCTTCGGGAGCCTCCTGGGAAGAATAGGTCCCCAGCAGCCCTTTGCTGTTCGTAGAAGGTGACAAATGGGGGGACCAGACTCAGTAGCTTTTGGGTAGAGTGCCCGCCCTGAGTCTGGGAGGTCTTGGGATTTATCCCTGGCCAAGTCACACCAAAGACTTTAACAATGGTAGTGGTCACTGCTTGCCTGGCACTCGGTATAAAGTAAGAACCACGAAACATAACTGGACAGCCTGGTGTCAGTATAATGTGACTGGATGGGGTATTGTGTGGGCATATGACACAATATCTCAGTGTGGCAGCACTATAAAGAGGGCATTGGGTCCCACAGCTACAAATAGGCACCTCATTTCATGGATTCGGACACTGCCCCTGTGGCATAAAACGCGCTGAAAGGCTTTACCTTGTGCAGTCTGGTAAAAGAACCCTGAAGGGTTGGCTGGATGTTAAACTAATCCCACAAACAAACAAACAAACCTTTATTCCTACACCTCAACTACATGATACTTCTGTGATGTTTACTGCTGACCTATCAGATATACTACTCTTGCGATTCTTGGGGATAAATGCAAACTGTTCAACTAGGGCTACATTGATTTATGTATATAAGAATTTCATATACAGCTTTCATTTCATAATACAGAACAGAATTTATCACAATTTCAGTTTCCACGTTGGAGTATTCAAATGTAAGAGAGTGTCCTCCCTCAACAACATTATTTTAAATAGTACAGAAGATACAATAATTATGACAGGATCAATATTCAGGTTTAGCACACATCTACATACAGGCATATACAACTGGTAATCTTTATTCCTAAGATATCATTTTATTTACTATGGTGTTGATGTTTTGATAAGTTATATGTGTATGACATCTGTGAATGAGTAAGACTATCAAAATCTCATAGATATGCTAGTAACTAGTAACTAGTAAGCATATTTGATTAATTTTGTTGTTGAAATTGTTTGATTATGAAATATCTTGTTGATTATGAACATGAAAGTGAATATATATAATGAAGGTACTGAAAATACAGGAAAAGTTTGATTTCATTGAAAAATAAATATCTCTGCAACATGAAGCCATTTGCAATTCTAATGCCCTGGATGATTATGTTTGTATGAAAAGAAACTACCTCAGTGTCAGGACATAATGTTCAATAAGTTAAATATTAATAGGAAGATTCTTTGTTTGCAAGTTTGTACATTTGAGAGCATAGAAGGTATATGAGTGAGAAAGAGCAAGTCTATTATGAATAACTACACAACTATTTATCTAAATAAACATTTTTGCATTAAGATCAGTTGTGATTTACAATTATTTCTGACTCCTAACATGCAAAGAAACCTTTATCTTGATTAAATAGAGTGATTAAGAAAGGTTGGATAGTTAGTTTTTAGTATTTTTATAGACTGACATGCTTCACAGCATTGTAATTGTAAGCTGTACATCAAAAATACATTTTTGATGATTTAAATTGCATTTTTCAACTTTTTTTCTTAAAACGTAAATAACTTAATTTGCCCAAGAGTTACAGTTTGGCACCCGGCAGATTTGAAATCAGAAGATTCAGGAGATACAGAATCAATTAAAAAACATTGTATAGACGCCAAGTCAAGGTAAACCTCTCTGGCCAATAGACTACTCTAATTAACTGTGTGGGTACAGTCCCTAGTAAGGTGTGTAAGCCGATACAACCTCAGCACTAGTCTGTCCCTGACCTACTTAACTCTTACATAATAGATCCGTACACCCACAACAGACCATGGCTTTTATTGGTCAATTAAAATTTGCAAGGAATTCTTTTATTGGCCCTCTATAAAAGGTATGGGGATTCCCTTTGATGGTTCTTGGCCTGCTGGCTGGTTTATGGTTCTCCCTGCCATAGACCAGTGGCTGCAAATCATGCTGGGATTTAGGTGGGAATTCCCACCTAAAATGGTTGCCAGTGTACAGACTCACTTTGGGAAACAGTGGGTCTGGCTGCTACAGACTACCTCAACACATGCTGGGCGTGGACACACCCACATGCCGTGACCTGGTTTCCCTGCTACAAATGGGTGTGGTAGGCCATGGATGCAAAATCACATGCACAAGTTTTTTTTAGCAGAAGCAGATCCAAAGCGGCAGGGGGTGGGGCAAAAAGGGCAGCTGGACTATGAATAACTGGGGGATCTGGACATGAGAGCACAAGCTGGGACGACATTAAGGCTAGGCATAAAGCACAATGGCTCGGGGCACGACATGAAGGCACGAAGGACCGGGCGCGAGCTGACATGGGTTTACGGGCAGACATGGAGGGCGCTAGGCATGAGACATTGGGCTGGTGGCTGCCACGCTTCCACTATATCATTTAGGGTGCCTACTCGACGTTAGAGCATGCAATCTAATGCCGCGTCCCCACTTGGCCGACTAACGACGGCGAGCTACCTTGGTCGTCCGACGTTTAGTGAATTAGTATGTCGCCGGGCAACCAAGTAGATGCTTTTGAAAAAAAAAAGTTAGTCGCCACGTTGGGATGCTCTTGTACTTAATCGCCGGGCGACTAGAGGATAATTGAGTACGTCGCCCGGTGACCAACTAATTACCTGTGGCCATAGGAAGATATTAAACATGTCAAATATTTTGCTAGAAAACCACGGCGACTAATGGTTTGGTTGCCAGACATAACGGCGCCAGTGTGGAGTTGGTCGTCGGGCTACTAACTACTTTAGTCGCCCGACGACCAAGCAAATCTAATCGCCCAAGTGGGGACCAGGCTTTATCTCGACCTTTTTCTGTGGTGACAATAACTGCATGGATACTTAAGGCTATAGGCAGGGAAAAAAGAAAATATACTTTAACAATTTACTCACACACACAATTTACCAGATTGTATTGAGGATGTAATAAAGAACAAAATACTATGTTGAAATTAGGGTGCTGGAATTTTTAGATCATTCACAATGTAGAAAAGTTTAATTCTTTAAGATTGTGTCTCTTAGGTGGTATATTTACTAACATTTACACCTTACTGCAGCGCCACTTAGGCAAATGCACAGTTATTACTTTGCACGTAATAACGCACATTTTGAAACTCAAAAAAACTATTTAGAATGTTAATAATGAGCTGCAATTTTAAAAAGTTAAGAGTTTTGGCTTGATATTTATTTCATTTTATATGAAATGCTGTACAAGGATAGAACCAATACCATCGGTAATCTTTGTATTTGTCATTAAAAAAATAAAGTGTGTCTACCTTACAAGAATACAGGAAAAGACCATTGTCTGGAAGTGAATGAAAACATTTCCGTTTTCAATTAACGTCCTCTGTCTTAAATCTAGAAATCCAATACTTTGAATCCAAAACCCCAGAGATCAGCGCTGTACTGCTGGGATGGCGGCCCACACCTGAGGGCATGGAGACAGGCGTTGTCTCACCTGGACGTGGTCAGGTGGGCTCAGGTAACCTGCTGCAGGTAGGCGGCTCACGGCCTACTTAGATCTTACATAATAGGCCGGTACACCCACAACAGTCCATGGCTTTCATTGGTCAATTCAAGTTTGCAAGGAATTCTTTTATTGGCCCTCTATAAAAGGTATGGGGATTCCCTTTGATGGTTCTTGGCCTGCTGGCTGGTTTATGGTTCTCCCTGCCATAAACCAGTGGCTGCAAATCATGCTGGGATTTGGGTGGGAATTCTACCTAAAATGGTTGTTAGTGTACAGACAGTGGTCCTGACTGCGACAGACTAACGGCCAGCACTCTACTACAGGTGGGCAGGCAGGAGGCCAGGTGGGGAGAGAGGTACTGTCAGCCTTATCTCTGTACACTCAGGAACAACACGGAGAAAGGTCCAGAAAGGTAGGCTATGATTTTAAGAACATTTTCCAGAGTCTAGGAACCTTGTTCAGATTCTAATGAAATATCATTTCGATTTGTATTAAATGTATGTAATGTTGTGCATCACATATCAATACTGTGTATGCTCCCTGTGAATATGACTGTGTGCGTTACACCTCAACTGGGACCCGCAGAGAAAGCTCCAGAAAGGTAGGCTATGATTCGAATTTTGTCCTGACTCCATATTCTAGTACACCATCATTTGATTTACATCACATTGATTCTGTTTTTTTTTTTATATATAATGTATACATGTGATTATATATGTGTATCACATTTTAAACAATGTTTCTGTGAATATAACTATATGTATTACACTTCAACTGGGACACACAGACAAAGGTTCAGGAGGTAGGCTATAATTAGAAGATTCTGATATGATACTATTTTGATTGCATTACGTTGGTTTGTTTTTGGTTTTTTTTATAATGTATGTGTAATTATGTCTCCTGTGAACATAACCATGTGCATTGCACCTCAACTGTATGCTTTGTGTATATCTACAGGGTTTCCACTCAAATTTAATTTTGAGATCCCTGCGTCATCTTTTGCAATGTTTTATATTTGCGATCAGGAATTCGAGAAGCCACAGCTGGTCAAACATAATTCCGTGTATTTTTTTTCAACTTTTGAGAACCCCCGGCACCTGCTGTTCACACCAACAGCCCATGTGCAGTGTTTCCGAAAAGCTTTCTAAAACGGAAATTAGTCAAGATCACATCGGACATTTCTATGCTAGACTGGACATAAGATAACCAAATCAATATGTATAAGAATTCAGCAAAATGATAATGACAAAATTGACATTTTATCAGAGCAAATGAGTACCTTTTCGTTGGTCTTAATGACAGACATTGAAGGGCAAAATGTTGGACATTTACTGAAAATTGATGTCCACTGGTTTTATCACCCACTCGGCCTATGAGTGGTGCGTGTAGTGGGCTGTGCGTATTGACAGGCTGTATGTGTCTTACTGCCCCTTGTATTCATGATTTTCAACATTATTTTGTAGTTTGCTGGGGTGATAAAATGTAGAAGATCCTTAGGGGTCATCCTCGCGATGCCGGACGACCCTTTGGGCAGCTTACGGCCCGCAGGATTCACACTTGGGCAGTACGCTGCCCGGCGGGTCGTCCTTCGACCCTCGGACCCCCCTGCAGGTCTTCTTATATTATTACGGATACACTGCCTCAGGCCTTGTGGTGCATACCTCTGGATAGAGCAGTGACTACCTAGGACTGAGTTTCACTTATATTAAGTGTTTACAAGTAGTCCCTGTCATGGCCAATGGACACAGGTGGAATACAGCCATGCCTTGTTACCTGATCCTGCATCACACATAATTGGATTAGGTTATTTGATAGGTGAAAGGCAATTCTCCCAGACGCAGTTCTCTGGTTTCTTGTATTATGGCCCACCTGTAGGCTTAATCAAGGTGCATTGTGGGAAATATGTTGACAAGACCATTTCCTGTTTTGCGCCTATAACATATCATTTTTGAGATTATTAAAAGGTAGAATTAGGTACTTTTTTCGTTTTGTTATTGTATGTACTTCAATTTCTGAAATCAGTTTCAAAATATTTTCATTACATATTTTTGTATTGCCATAAAATGCATGATTTCTATTGCTTTCCCCATGTTTTTGTCTACAAAATATGGCAAAATTAGCCTGCAGGTGAATAGAATACAGGAAAACCTGGAACTGCGTCTGCCTGAATTAGTCACAATGCAGTATAATTTGTAAGGACAGAACAGCCTGGCAACACGCTAACTGCTTCCCAAATCGGCAATGCCGAATGCAAAATTAATCTGGCAACTTTATTTTAGGATGGACTCGCCGAAAATTATTTAGCGGATAATTCTGGCCAAACTGTTTTCAGAAATGACTTAGATTTGACACCAGTCACTTCCAAAATTCAGTTGGAATAAAAGATTTCATTATGTAATTTGAAAAAGTAAGTTAATCAATATGGCATCTCTCTTATGCTAATCATTATGAATTTGCCATATTGGCGACTTTAAACCCAGCCAGAGTGTGACGTAAAGGTCGCTTTATACAACCATGCTTTTTTGGTTAGTCTGTTAATTACTAAAATAGCACATAACCATTATGTTATTTATCTGAGGGGTTGACATAATCAAAAAAGAATGTTATTGTGATGTTCTGATTAGGTAAGGTCTTAACCTTACCTAAACAGAACATAACTGTGACTATCTTATTAGGTCAGGTATATGTCAATGTAACAGAATGTTGGTGTGACATTAGTGTGACATTCTGTTTTAGTCAGGTCTCAACCACACCTGAATAGTATGTTATTGTGACGTTTTTATTGGGTATTGTCATAATATTAACTTCATAATAACAGGCAAGAACATCTACAGAACATCACAATATAACACTGCAACAGTTGGTTGCAGCAACGTTATTGGGAGTCATCAAAATAACGTTGCTGCAGTGTTACAATGTAATGTAACAACAGCTCATTCGAATGTTGCTGCAATGTTATTATAACATCACACCACCAGCTTGGAACTCTTAGGCCACCCTTTAAAAAAAGTTTGTTTCATGTCCAGCGGGTGGCCAGGAAAAAAACGAGTCGGGAGGTCGGGAAATTTCTCCTTTTCTTGATTTTTTTTTTGTAAGGGCTTAACTAAAATTTTTGTTGAAAAAGAGAGAAAAAATCCGAAAATCCGAAAAAAAAAGTCTTTAGTTGGCCCTTACAAAGTCAGTCGGGCGCTGGACAGGAATCAGACTCTTTTTTCAGGGGAGGTGTCACGTTATTATAACGTTGCTGCAACGTATTGGTGTGATGTTGCACTGCGATGTTATTATAGCGTTCTGGATATGTTCCTCAACCTAAACATAATGTTCTTATAACATTCTGCTTTGGTTTTGTCATAACCTCACCAAAAATAATGTTATAATAACATTCTGATTTGGTGAGGTTTTAACCTGACCAACAATAGCTTAATTGTCACGTTCCATCTTAGTAAGTAACAAACTGACTAAGAAAGTATGGTTGCAGAACTTTCTGTTTTGTCACGGGTTGGCTTGGGAAATACCCCATGCCAATCCTGCACCTCCCCACTGTTGTATCATCTTTACTAGTTTGTTCATATTTCTGTGAAGGTAAAGGTCGCCTTTTGCTCAAACTCCTATTTGATGCCTGGAAGGAGAGAAAGAGGAGGCGCCTTAATATCCTGTCTATTTAGCCTTATAAACACATCTTTGTTACATGCATGAACACCCCTCAGCAGGGTACCCAGACAGTCGCCCAAAGCTTTCATGCACTGAGATATTTATATGTATCGACTACTAACTGACACTCCACCACATCATGGACGTGTTTTAATGTGATCATAGATTCACTCATAGATCCTGAAGTAATTAGGTTCATGCAAGGTTATTATCCTAACGTTATAACATCTTAACAAAGCATATGAAGGCCAACTTAGGACTACAGATTAAATTAGATATATTCTTTGTCTTGGTACAAATATAGTACGATATATTGGAATCCTTCGGTCTTTCGGTTCCCCGTTCTCTTGTTCCAGTTATACTCTAATTAAATACTAACTTAGACCAAATTACTCGAGTTTGACTGGCCAATTATCTGCTATCTTATCATATCTTCGTCTTACACCCCTTCGAGGGTTATGCTACTGGAAGAAGACACGTGTGAACACAAAGAGTACCAAGATGGAACTGTTTATTTTGGGCCTCACCGCCTCCTTTTATACTCTTTCACTCGACTCTGATTGGTAATTTTAGATCACATGACTATCCAGTTTAAAATGTATTTGTACTTTTGTACTTTTGTGCTTTCGTGCCTCTACAATACACTTCTTGGTATTTCATTATTTACTACATTATTTCAATACTTGGTTACTTTTCTAAAGATGAATAGACATTCATCATTATAACATCGTCTGAAGTAGAGGTAGATTTCGTTACTGCAATCAAGCAAGGTTTTGTTAGATTTCTAACACTCAATTTCGAGGGTCTCAAGGTTTCTGTTTTGAAGTGATCATCATGAAATAGATCTTTGAATATCGAGCATTTTCAATAATTCCTAAGATTGTCCTATATTTGACAACCGCATGGAAGCCTTATGAATAACAAATCACAAAGATGGATTAATCGTTTTTAATACCTTGTTTTTCAAATAGAAAACATCCTGATTTCATCAGTAATGTTTTATATTGAAATGTTTTATCATTTTTTTACTCTTTTTTTTAGCCCAGGTTTGTCTGCCACTTTTATGAATCTGAATGGATATAATGTGATATTCTTTTTCAGAAGGGACAATACCCTATACGCCAAATGCCTTTGGTAAATTGTCGACAACCCCAGAAATAACATGCATGGAACATGCCTTTTCATAATCCGTGACCCTGGTATGAAACCAGGACCTCTGGACTGGTCCGTAACGTTACTATTCATGCAACAACAAAAACTTGTATCCAATACGACCATATTTGGAAAAGTGTATTTGTGACCTGAAAAAAGATACCCTGATTTAAGGGGTCTTCGGTAAAAAAAAAAGAAAAAAAGATAGAAGTTAAGACATAGAACGTTTTTGATGCATGACATAGTAAATCATATTGTTCTCTTTTTTTCAAAAATAGGTTCTCGAAAAGAAGTTGGGTTCATCGCTTTTGACCAAGAATAGAAAAGACCTTGCAATAGAAACCTACCATCTCCAAGGGGCTACATCGGGAAATGCCTGAATTATGAGGATAAAAGGAACAAGAACTAACTAGATTTATCTCGTTTGGCTGGAGTTATTAAGAAAGAGAAAGAGGGTAAATTGTCCAGGTTAAAAAAGTAATCAAAATGGCGGCACATCGGACGCCCAAACCCGCCGACCTGGGCCTCAGCCTCCTGGCCAAGGTAGGACCTTTTATCTGGAATCTAAGAAATTAGATAAATAAATAATCAATAATAACCAATCATTTCAATAACTGTTATTGTGATGAGCATGACACAGTGGCACTGATGTTAATCTGAAATTCATATTTATTGTTGATAACATTTTGGTTGTATGGTAAAAATATTTCATGTGAATCCTTCAGAAATGTAAATTATAAAGACTTTGAATCTATCGCTAATTGTGTGGTCACAATATTCAAAGGGATAACGGACTGTTTAACCAGAATTCTAAATCTATTACAGGTTCCCAAAACCTGAGATTTATGTTGGCCCAATGCAAGAAGATCTCATTAAAACAAAAAGATATATATTTCACCATGCTTATTTCTGAACGAGATGATAAGAGAGATCATGTCCTTAATTACAGAAGTCTAGAATATACTTAGTGATGTTCAACTGAATGTAGAATATTCAACATCCATTACAGCCATACCAAATCTTAGGAATATATACCTTAGGTCTATACCAAAGTTTTAAAGCCAAAAAAAGGTAGGGGTCACAGGCGTAATTTAATCACTGGAGACTGAAAAAGCCTTTATAAGTGATTATTTCTGTATAATCCTATATAAATCTACCTTATCTATTCCCCTGAATTTATTGAATCTATTTCAAAACAAACCCCTTGTCATGTCTAAAGAAAGATTTCTTATTTTTGAGGCATTTCATTTTTGTCACTAGGGGGCGTATGTGTGCCTGATACATTTAACATTAAATTCCCTTTTCAATTAACGTCCAAATTTTATCATTTTTGAACATTTTCATTTTAAGTCGACTGTCATCAATTTATGATGAGAAATTTTAAAATTTAAGGATTTTGAAATTTTGCCACCAGGGGGCAGAGCAGTGATCAGTACGTTATCCCTTTAAGGAGCTTTCTCAATATTCCAATTATGTTCTTTCCACCAGTATCTTGTAAGGTCTGACTTAGTACTACTATATCCAATTATATAACATTAAATATATTCAGCGTGCAATAAAAGTTTTTATAATATTCCTTTATACAGTCCTTCCAGCTTACGTCGGAGGAGGTAGAAGGTGACTCATATGAAAATTTTATCTTTTTTGTAAACTCATGTGTGTATTTTATCTTGTTAGTCAGTTCCATCCTGAGCACACCTGCACATGATTATGAAAATAAAACGATAGAGTGATCTATCAGTCATGTCTTTTATCTTCTGAAATGGCTTATCAATTTTAGTATCTTTATGTATACACATGATCTTCCAGATTTTGACAGGGGGTTCTTTCAGGGGGGGGGGGGGGGTATGCAATTATAAGATCTGATTCAACTTTTTCTGGTATGTCTCTATTTTCCTCTAAATTGTATTCTTTCGGGACGTTTCATATAACTCAACTTCCCTAGAAACCATCCATGTTGTTAAACTAACTACAGCCTTTCTGTAGTTTTGTGAAGTATTGTGAACCATTAATGTGTGTATGGAGTGTAGATTTAGACTATATTCAAAGACAAAGAGAATTCATCATATTTCAAAAACTGTTAAATTGTATCATCCTATGAGGACGGATACCATAATGCGCTTACAATCGTTAAAATGATATGCTGTAACATCTTGAATAACATTCTCAAGGCAAATATCCAATGATTTATTTTTCTCCTTGTATAGGAGCATTTTATGAATTGTAAAACTATAGCCTTTGTCTAAAGTGAAATTCAAATGGGACGTCAAGGGATTCTTGACTGATCACTGATTATGACCTTAAAGCCCTGTCCCCACGAGTGAAAGTACCTTGAGAATTCTGTCGGCTGACAAGGGGAGCTCTGAAGCCAGGGTATAGTAGACAGACTGGCACCAAGCAATTAATGAAGCCACATGGTTTTCCGATGATAGAAGCCGCCGACAAAGATAATTCCCTCATCGTTGAAGATAAAGATATTAAACAGGCCTGATTTTACATTGAAAAATACCGACGATAAAAGGGTTTATCGTCCGCCAGCCTGGCGCCTTTTTCTGGGCAATAAAGACGTCTTCATTGTCCAAAATTCATCGTCCATCATGTCCCAAGTAGTTTATAAACTTTCCTGAAGTCGACGATGGGATTTTCGTCGGCGACGACGGGATTTCCGTCGGCGCCAACGGGATTTTCGTCGTCAACGACGGGATTTTTAGGCCGACAAACCTTTATCGTCAGAACATTTCACTCTCATGGGGATGGGGCTTAAGCCTGTTCCCCTATCCTCTATGATATATGACCTCTGATGGCAGAATCTAACATAGCACAGGCAAGAAGCGACGTAACAGAACCATTCTGCAACCATACCATATTGGTCGGTTTATAACCCACATAAAACTACGTAACAGTTACGTGATTTTAGGGGGATGCTATGACATCCCATGAAAAGAACGTTATAATGACGTTCTATGAACGTCAGGTTAAAAAACCCTTACAATGTAACATCACAGTGACGTGCCAATCAGGTGTGGTTGAGACACAACTTAAACACAACGTAACTGATACATACTAATTATATGTGGTTATGACCAAACCTAAAAAGAATGTAGTTATCACGTGTTGATTAGGTGTCATAGAGACATAACTTAAATAGTACATAACTGATAAGTACTGACTGAGTGAAGTTGCAACCAAACCTAAAGAGACATTCTTGTTACGTGAGATTTCGACGTTGTAGCGACGTTTATTTGATGGCTCCCAGAAATGTCGCTGCGACCAAAATTATGTACCTTGTTTCCTAGTCTAGCTATAACCATTGATAGTACTGTTTTTCAACACCAAGGGACAGTGCAATACCATTTCAGTTGAGAAAAGGCTAAAGTTCAAGGTTTTGTGGTTTATATCACTATTATTAAAATATGTTTAAATGCTGCTGAAACAGTATTCTTTATGAAATATCAAACTATCTTCTAGAAACTTATTTATAGTTTAGTTTAATTGTTTTGGCTGACATCAATGACCAGTACCATGAAAACACCTTTCTCAATCTTTCACAATGGGATACTGAGTGTGGCTGTCCCCTGGCCTGATATCTGACATTTGCCAGCTATAGAAAGGGCCTGGGTACACAAGTACTTACTTAAAAGGCCCCGAGTCACTTTGACCAAAGCTGGAAACCAAGATTTCTTGTCTTGGGAAAGTTACAGTATGAAAAAAAAAAATAACACAATGTCACAATTACGTTATTATAACCTCGCATTCTTGCCTGGGAGTCCTCTCCACTCTCCAACTTAATTCAACTTATCAGTGACCACAAGCCTGTTATTTGTTTATGATAATTATTGTACATTGTTCGTTAATTCCATCCATGTATCATCTTGTTGTACCTCAACCCATATATCCCCAAAGAAGATACACTATATGTCTGTGAAGTTGACGCAAATAAAAAAAATTAAAATGTGTCTGTCATCATATTACGCCAATATCGTCGCCCAAGTCATGTTGTGTAATAGGGCCTTGATATATTCCAATTTTCACCACATGCCAGTATGCGATTTCAATGGTGAGGGAAGTGTGATTGCCATATTCTTAAGGTTGGTAATCATGTCAGGATATCTTAACAAACATATGAGCATTTAAGAGGGCATATGATAAAAAAGGGCATTCAACACCCTGTACTCTATCCTTAATATAGGGGCCCCTTTTTCAGAGTTCCGAGAGTCCTTCAACCTGTACTCCATCCTTAATATGATATAAAGGCCCCCTTTTCGCCTCCAGAGTTCTGAGAGTCCTTCAACCTGTACTCCATCCTTAATATGATATAAAGGCCCCCTTTTCGCCTCCAGAGTTCCGAGAGTCTTGAAACTGTACTCCATCCTAAATATGATATAAAGGCCCCCTTTTCGCCTCCAGAGTTCCGCGAGTCCTTCAACCTGTACTCCATCCTTAATATGATATAAAGGCCCCCTTTTCGCCTCCAGAGTTCCGCGAGTCCTTCAACCTGTACTCCATCCTTAATATGATATAAGGGCCCCCTTTTCGCCTCCAGAGTTCCGCGAGTCCTTCAACCTGTACTCCATCCTTAATATGATATAAGGGCCCCCTTTTCGCCTCCAGAGTTCCACGAGTCCTTCAACCTGTACTCTATCCTTAATATGATATAAGGGCCCCCTTTTCGCCTCCAGAGTTCCGCGAGTCCTTCAACCTGTACTCTATCCTTAATATGATATAAAGGCCCCCTTTTCGCCTCCAGAGTTCCGCGAGTCCTTCAACCTGTACTCTATCCTTAATATGATATAAGGGCCCCCTTTTCGCCTCCAGAGTTCCGCGAGTCCTTCAACCTGTACTCTATCCTTAATATGATATAAGGGCCCCTTTTTGCCTCCAGAGTTCCGCGAGTCGTTCAACCTGTTTGACAGGGATGGTAACGGGAGGATCGACGTGCAGGAGCTGGGACTAGTCATGCGGAACCTGGGCCAGAACCCCAGCGAGGCCGACCTCAGGGACATGATCCATGACCTCGACGCCGATGGTAACATCACCCTGAAGGGGGTATTCCACTACACAACATGGGCTGCGATATGACGATGTCGCAAGGAAATTGCACATATTAGAGATAAAATTCTATGTTACACATATGTGGCATGCTTCAAAGTACCTATCTTTAACCATTTCATCACTCTTGCATGCCAACTCTTCTCTTATATCGACATATCACGGTGATATCACAGCCCATTTTGTGTAGTGGAATTCAAACCCCATTCCCACTAAACAATATCTGATGTTTCACTACTAACGATTGCAAGCAATTGGGAAAAAGCCTATAATAATCTACCAAATCATAGTATAAGTCTTTGTGATCATAATTAAAGTGTCTTGTAGGATATAGCGGTATAATAAATAGTATACTCATGAGAAAAAATTTTGTGTAAAAAAGCTATTATAAAAGCTGAGAGAAGATAGGCTGTGTTTACGTTACGTGATGCATCCTAAACCCCCTACTATAATGGCTATTAAACCGCAATACCTTATAAAAGTAAGGATGTTATCATCTACCTGTTCCCAAAGTAGGGAAAGTAGGGGGCAGGGTTCTTGTCCTGCATCTCTTCAAGTCAAAAATCTGACCCCAATATACTGTATTTAATTATCCGCTATGCCTTAACTGCATAATATAACTCCCACCCTTTGATACAGGCAGTGGGACAGCGGAGTTCAGTTTCTCGCCATGTACGCCCAGAATATATGTACAGCACTGTTAACTGTATACTATAACTCCCACCCTTCTATACAGGCAGTGGGACTATGGAGTTCTCAGAGTTCCTCACCATGTATGCCCAGAATCCCATCTATGTAGACACAGTTAACTATATACTGTATCTCCCCTCCCCCCCATTAATACAGGCAGTGGGACGGTGGAGTTCTCGGAGTTCCTGGACATGTACACCCAGAATCCCATCTATGTATGACACTGTTAACTGTATACTATAACTCCTCCCCCCAATTAATACAGGCAGTGGGACGGTGGAGTTCTCGGAGTTCCTGGACATGTACACCCAGAATCCCATCTATGTACGGCACTGTTAACTGTATGCTATAACTCTCCCCCATCAATACAGGCAGCGGGACGGTGGAGTTCTCGGAGTTTCTGGCCATGTACACACAGAATCCTATCTATGTATGGCACTGTTAACTGTATACTATAACTCCCACTCTTTGATACAGGCATTGGGGCGGTGGAGTTCTCGGAGTTCCTGGCCATGTACGCCCAGAATCCCATCTGCGTACAGCACTGTTAACTGCATACTATAACTCCCACTCTTTGATACAGACAGTGGGGTGGTGGAGTTCTCTGAGTTCCTCGCCATGTACGCCCAGAATCCTATCTATATATGGCACTGTTAACTGCATAATATAACTACCACCCTTCTATACATGCAGGCAGTGGGACGGTGGAGTTCTCGGAGTTCCTTGCCATGTACGCCCGAAAGAAGGCTAACAAGGACACAGACGAGGAGGAGGTCAGGGCCGCCTTTAAGGTAACTTAGGGTAAGGTTGGGTAATATGGGCATAGCAGGTAATATGAGCACCCCCAATATTTCATATTTCTGTCAGATATAAGTCCTGTTACCTCTCATCACAATGTGGGGAACCTAAAAACATTGGCATAGACCATTTCTTTTCAGAAAATTTCTATATATTTATCAAGATATTTTACAAAAACTCTGAGAGAGTATCTGTCACATGACCATAGATAAAAGATGAGTGAGTAGGAATATCTTAACCATTCAAATACCACATTGTAGTGCAACCTCTTAAGAACAAGTAGAAACTACAGTCAAAGATATAAGAGAAATAGCCTCTATTCTATAGAGGATCTATGAAAGACTGTTATTTAGGGTAATATGGGCATCCCCCAAAACCCAATAGTATTCTATGGGAAGTCTTATATGGGCAGGGCTCTTGTCCTGCCCATATTAGCCTCCTTCATTTGTCACTGTATTGCTACAGGACTAATATGGGCAGGTGTGCCCTAAAATAGGGGGTGCCCATATTTCCCTGTGGTGGGTAATATGGGTTTTGAAAATGCAAAATCTTATTTTCTCAATATATTAATTATTTATTGACCTGGATGGGCAAAAACCCACTTATTTCTGCAATTACTGATAACAATTCCATAAAAGAAAACAGAAGTAAGTTATGATCATTTCTCTTGATTTTACAGACACGGGTCCTTAGGGTGCCCACATTACCCGACTTTACCCTACTAAGCATAGTCATACCTTACACTATTCAGGTTGTTTTTTTACCCTATTTTATCAACGCTTACAATGTTTTCCCTATTTGTTTGATCTTCGCCATTGATCAAGCAAGGCCAGGTGGCTACAGAATATCTTTATTTAGAATCTGGTAAACCACTCAATTATTTGCAAGTATACTACTCAAGTAATTCCAAGGGCTTCACTGTAATGAAAAAGATAAACTTGTGGAAACTAGCAAAATCTTTTCCCAAATTAGCCACTGTGCAGATATATAATTTAGATGTCCATCCATAGGTACTCTGCAGACACGTGCATGTTTCATATCTTTTTAATTTTGAGAAAATGTTATGGACGAATTTCAATTGCAACTTTGATAATAGGTAGCGTTTGTAAACCTTCGTAATTGGCCCCAAAAAAGTGTTTCATTTTTTTCTTTTCCCCTTTCATCTATCTACATTACAGACGTTTGACCGTAACGGTGACGGTTTCATCTCGGCGTCTGAACTGCGTCACGTGATGAGCTGTCTCGGGGAGAGGTTAACGGACGACGAGATCCGCGAGATGATCCGGGCGGCCGACATGGACGGCAACGGCCGCATTGACTACCACGGTGAGCTCGAGGGGCCTTCTAAAGGGTATAGGGTACCAACCGAAACTCTGTTTTCAAATATCCTGTGTTTTCCCTGAGATGTCCCTGTCCTGTGGCAATTTTTCCCTGTGTCATATCCAGCAAGTTGTTCAAAATTAAAAGCCTCTGCGTACAGAAAGATATTGGACAACCCAACAACAAAAAGTTGAATCCCTAATATTTTGGGAATTAGGTATTTCAGAACCTGGCCAAATGAAATTCCCTGTGTTTTCCCTGTGTTTTGGCAAAATTTCCAAATTCCCTGTGTTTTCCCTGTCAGGGAATTGTTTTTTGCCATTTTCCCTGTTTTCCCTGTGTGGTTGGTACCCTGATTAAGGGGGTATTCCACTACACGACTTGGTCTGAGATATGACGATGTTGCAAGGAAATTGCACACATTACAGATAAAATCTATGTTACACATATATGTCACATGCTCCAAATTTCCATATTTTAACTAATACGTCATTCTTGTATGCAAATTTGTCTGTAATATTGTAATATCGCGCTGCTATCGCAGCTCATATCATATAGTGGAATACCCCCTTTAAGAGGGCAAGAACAGGGGTACATTGGGACCGGGATGGCGCCAGAGGGCTCCACCGGCCCTTATACTATGGGTGATGAGCTATCCCCCATGAAGGATTTTTTTCGATAAGTTCCACCTTTCCTTCCAAAATGCATGTTGAAAACCAATAAAAACTGTATGAAATATTAAGATGTTTCTAATACTGGCCACATCGGCCACATCGGAAACGCACACGAGCACATACATGCACACCCTGCACACACACACACACACACACACACACACACACACATACACACACACACACACACACACACACACACACACACAAACCCATTGGATCTGTATTCAATGGGGTGTGTTTATTTCTCTCTAAGAAATGTTATAGCCAAAGGTATCCAGCTTTACTGTGTTCCCAATCCCTTAAGATTAACCCACTTTCTACCACTAGTGCATCCCCTCAATTTCCTCGTTTTCATATGGATTTTTCCCTTCCAGAATTTGCAAAGGTGATCCTCAAAAAGTGAGCCTCAACCAAGGAGAGTTGCTCTTGATACCTATTAATCCAATATGACTTCTCTGGAAGATGGATACACCAAAAGGAGCTCGGAATGTCTCAGAATGAAGATGTGTACTGGCGATTGGCAAGAGAAACACATGGCTCTAGGAAAGGACGTATTAATGGGTGCTGAAAGTGGATGCAATATGATTGGAGCAGTCTGAAATGTCTGCCAAGCCCTATTTAAGACCCGTTCGCCCTGACAGCATGTCGCAATGAGCTGCGAAAAAAATGATTGTATGCAAGAGAGAAAAAACTTTTTGGACAACAAAGTGATCGTAGGCTAGTAAAATTGAATGCGTAGCATTCACACGCAGAAGGAAGCTCCCTTGAGATAATTCGGAATCAATCTCATCTACAATCGCACAGGTTCTGCGCAAAAATATTCAACATGTTGAATAATTTCACAAGGAACCAGGTCACAGTGGCTTCGATAACATTCAGAACATTTGCAGATCATAGAGACCAATGACGACCGGGGCGAATGTGGCTAAAGGCCCATTCGCCGTGGCCAATAATTGTGTCGCTTGAAGGACCGATACAATTATCGCATGGGAAAAACAATGATATAGGGGTTGATAAAATTATCCTAACTGATAAAATTACATTCAAATTGACAAAAAAAGGTCAGATCCAATAATTTTATCATCCCTATATTATCGTTTTCTCCATACGATAACTTTGTCGGTCCTCCAACCGACACATTTACGGCCACGGCGAATGGGCCTTGACGCCCCGTTCTACCCAGGAACTTTTGCATTGCGATCTGAGATATGATTATAATCTTCTGTTATTTAGAAATATCATTTTGGAAAATAATTTTGCGGTTTACAAAGGAACCATCAATGTATAAGGTCATTGGTATTAGGTCATTGTTTAGTCAAAATGATAGTTTTTCATGCTTGCAATTCGAAGATCGCAGTGAAAAAAAATGCCCAGGGTGAATGGGGTTTTAAGGCAGAAGTAGGAAATGGCCATACACGCTATTATGTCACAAATATATTATAAGATATTTATGACGATCAATTGGATTTAACCTATAGATCTGCGACACAAGAAACTGTCACCTCATGTTAGTTCCTTTTTCCTATGTTCTTGTAAATTCACCAAAATGCAACCCTAATGGCACATCCAAAGTGCAATGATAATATGTTTCCTGTTAATGTACAAGACTTGACATAATATAACGCTACATTTATAAAATCTAGCCAGAACTCTTAACTATCGCGATATCAAAATAAATGGAACACAAATCTATAGAGCTTTCTAATGGCTACACTTGCTGTTTTAACTGTGACATCTGCATGATATTTTATCATTTATCAAAATGCGGTACTATGACAACCTCCTTAGCCTAGGAAAGGCCTAAGAGGATTATACATGAACATAAAAACTCAGAAATCAGTGAAGATGTTTACTTAAAAACTTGACATGCAGACGCGAGATCAGATTTTGCAGGTAGGAATCTTGTCAAAGCTCGTCATTCAAATCACAGGCTGATACAACATGAGATAGTATTAACCTTAGGAAAGGAATGGTCATATCTATTTCCCACTCCATCTCATTTCTTCATCATCAAAATACATTTGTTAAAGTTTAGATGGTCAATATTTCATCATCATCAATACCAGCATTAGAGGGTTCCCTGAATTTGTCCCAGGCAAGCAGCAACGTAACAAGAACGTTCTGCGACTGTACTTTTTTGATTGGTCTGAGACCTGGGTCGCCGTCCAGAAAGTTTTCACGAAACATACACAATGTTTCGTAAGTGTGTTATTAAGCCCACGATACAAAAGCCTTGTCCAGAAAGTTTTCACGAAATTTCGTGAATGTGAATTTTGGGGTAAAAATCATTCCCAATATATATTTTTTCACAGAGGAGACTATTTTATGTATGTTTTAAGATGTTTGAAACAATTTAGGATTAGAAAAATTGGGGAAAAAACGAAATGAAAACCCACGAAATTTCGTGAAAGCTCAAATGTCACGACACAAAGTGATGTGAACGTGGGTATTTTGTGTATCGTGGCTCTGGTGTGTTTCGTGAGAGTTTTCTGGACGACAGCCCTGGCCAATTTTCACATAACAATAACGTTATTTTAGGTAAGGTTTAGACTTACTGAAAAAGAACGTTATAATAACATTCTATTTTTGTAAAGTTGAGACCAAACTAATAAAGAATGTTATAATAATGTTATTGTAGCGTGAAATAACATTACAAGAACGTCACAACAACGTTCTAGTGTGACGTCGCAACGTTAGGTTCTAAAGACATTTTTGGGTGCCCTCAAAAGAACGTAACAAGAACCAAACCAGGTCTAAACAGAACATTGCTGCAACGTTATTATAACGTCATATTCTTGCTTGGGGTATGTGTGAAACACACAGACAGAAACATACGCACACATACACACACACACAAATACAATATAACTATATATAACTATATATCCCTATTATATATAACTATATGTATTAATCATAACTATACATATATAACTATATATTTATATAATCAACCTGGCTAATGTATTAAAAATAGGTGTATCCATGTGTCATGGTTATATCACACGCGCCACGGAGCTATTGACAATGACCTAAATCAGTGACGACTGTTGTTCCAGATTTGTGATGATTTTTGTGTGAATACCAATATAATTAGATTAATAGTTTGAGAAAAATCACATGAGTTTATAACAAGAAAATACAGATGCGGCTATCATCATTCCAAGTTTAATTGGATTATCATTCCAAGTGTAATTCCTTGTCCGATAACCAACTATATTACAAAGAGTAGCCATAACATTTTAAAATAATTGTATGCGTGAGTTGAGGTTGTATTTGAAGATCGCATTTGATCATTGTTAAGATTCTGTTGGCACCTTTTATGTCAGTTTCAGCAAAGATATTAGAGCTCCATTGTACTATCGTTCGTATCAGTGTGTAGTTTGTGGTTTCAAATTCAAGAATCATATATGAGTAACAACTTTTAGTTTGTACTATTTGCTTAAGATCTATAGATCAATTTACTAATGTACATAAGTACATTAAGGTAACAGGGTTTCAAGAATGAATGGCCTTCGGTATTGTTGTAACACAGATATTAACGTGTCATTCATGTTAATGGACATCTTGCAGAGAGAAAGAACTTCATCAAAATTGTAGAATTTTAAAATGTTCAATGCTGAACTTTGTAGGCATTTGGCTCATCATAAAAACATGGCCACAATTTGGAGAAGCATGTCTGGTGGCTTATGGGAATAATTTTAATCTTTCCATAATTTCCAGCCCGCTGAGGGTAGGGGCCTAGGAATTGTGTTTAGGACAGAAAAAAGTTGCCCTACCGCCACGTCGGGTGAAACCCAATCGCAAACATGTCTGGTGGCCTTGTAGAAAGTTGGAAGTGGGAAAAGGATTTTAGAAAATGCGAAATTTAGATCTCTTTTTTGAAGACTTGGCACATCATTATAACATGCAATTTTTTTTAAACTGTCAATTTGGAAACAACATATATGGTTGGAGAGTGTAAACCCAAACTTTATACTTGGAGAGTGATGAGGACATCCCATTGACATCCTTTTATCCTTTTACCCCCTTCACCCCCTTATGACCAAATGGAAAAAAGGTTGAAATATTGAGTTGAGTACCAGATAACACCTGAACACCCAGAAGACATTCAATATCCTCCAGAATTACATAATCACTTGTTTTAAGGGAGGAAAAGGAAGTGGAGGTAATAGTGAAAAACGAACCTGTTTATGGTTGATGAGGAAATGTTTATTCACAAAGCTGTTCTTGTATTATTTTCATTTAATTAGGTCTAGTTGAGGAGATACATCAACAGAGTTACTATAAGATTATTTTATGACGTCTGCGCTTACATAGAAAAACACTGTATCTATGGTGTACCTATCTACTTTGTCTGTTCTTTACGATGGGACTATGATCCACGACTTTACAAAACCTGTGTTTTCTTGGATCACAACAATGGGTTAAATGTGCGGATTGCATCACACATCATTGTGTAAATTAACTCTTGCATGATTGTTGTATATTCTGACAAATAAAGTTTCACATTTATCAGATTTTCTCGTTTGCCAATGATATGGTATACGTACGAAACTATTGGTTAAATTTCAATTCTCCCTACCACGGATGGCTGATTAACAGTATTTTAAGTACCTGCAGGCTAATTTGGGTAGATTTTGTCGACAAAATGGATGTAGAAAATAAACAAATAATTCCTATAAATCCATCTACAATGAATGGATTTCCAAACACCTCAGGAAATATTAATGTACATGGATACTGATTTAAAAAATAATAATGGCTAGTTTTTCACAATGTTGATTTACAAATAAGAATTCAATTTATGAAAATTTGTATACGGAAGATGCGGGTCTCAAAAAAGGACATCGCGCGGCGAAATTTCGCGGAAATAGTGAACGGACATTGGGGGGGCGTTTAACATAGGATCCTATGGAAGAAAACAGGTTATTTCGCTCTAACTTTTTAAATATCGCTCCAATCTTTTTGCAGTAAATGAGGAAAAGTTTGCAATTCATCCCAGGCATCCCATATAAGTCTTCAAATTTTCCTAATAGGTCAATTTTCCGCACTATTGCGAAAATTCCGATTTTCCCCATAGGCCCCAATGCTAAACGTGGTCACTTCTGGAGCCCAGTATTTCACAGCGCGATGCCGAAAATGACGGGAATACCGCTGACCCGTTTACTCCGTATACTAAAGCCATAGATTTTGTCGACATATTACCCAGCATGCATCCTGTTTTAGGCTTACCTGCAGGCAAAACTAACAAAAACTAGCTATCCGTGGTTGGGAGAATTAAGGATAGACAATTGTTGATAAGGGATGCTTTGCTATGGTTGCAGTAATACGTTCTCTTTTATAATATATCAAATAATTTATCGATACGGGTGGTCCGCCAATATGCCCCCCTCACCAGCGGCCACCTCTCAAATGCGGCCAGAAAATGAAGGCATAATTTCATAGAATGATAAAGGAGTGTGTTTTTTTTTATGCAAAATTGAAAAGCCAGGAGGTGTTGAGAGGTTATAGGGGTGGAATATCGCGCCTAGAACAAAGAGGGAGTGCCCAATATGTGTACATGTTATAGACCATGCATCTAGATCTAGAACAAAGAGGGGGCGGCCAGAAGGTGTTGAGAGGTCATAATAATAGGGGTGAGTGGTCGCACCTAAAACAATGAGGGAGCCGCCAAGACCATTCCAGGTTTGCACAGCTCTGAATAATATACATTGGTAGCATTTCCTCTTATTCATATTATGTACTTTCAGCAATAGGTCCTTTTGGAGTCCTGTAAAGATTAACCTATTATCCCGATATATTGATTAATGATAGTTTTGTATATGAAATTTTTATCTTCAAGTTATAGATAAACATTTTTATTTTTCCTCTCATAATAGGGTACTACCGCCCCCACACTTAATTAATAGAGACCCGACATTAAACTTACATTTGACAGCTTGAAACTAACAGCAAAAATAATAGACTAGATCTATTAAACATATATCAAAGTAATGAATGGAAGAACAGTTGTGCAATCCAAAACTCACCAAAAAGTAGGAAATCCTACTTTAGTATGAAAATGGCATCTCTGTAGGCCTATGCAGAGTGAAGGGGTCAGATTTGACGCATCTCTAGTTTTGACGCACTGTGCGCATTTTTATGGATGCATTTTTCTACATGCATCATACAGAAATTTTTGTATCCCCTGACACAAAGGAACGTCATGATGGAATAACCGTGAAAATTGTTGATGTTTCAGGATTTTTGTGTGTGTATATTACACTGAAAATTATGTTATGAAGTCAGTACGATTTGGAAACGTGCCGGGAGGCTTATAAAGTCGATACATTCTGAAATAATGGATACAAAATTGATTTTTCATGTATCTAAAGATGAATACCAAATTTTATAGATATTATCTTAAAGTGATAAGAGAAATTAAGTTTTTGCACATTTTTTGCATCAAATTTGCCTTAATTTTTCATATTTTTCCCCATTATTTTTTTCATTTTATGCCCAGATTTTTATACCTTAGGGCATTGCCTGGGCGTATGGACGCGAGATACCACCGATAGAATTATTTAAGTCTAAATTATTGGGGCCGTCCATAAATGATGTCATGCTATTTTTGACCTTTTTTGACCCCCCCCCCCCTCCCCCCCTTGTCATGTTTTGTCATGCGCCCCTAGACCCCCCCCCCCCCCCCCCTTTAAAAATGACGTCATTTCAAGAGGACCCCCCCCCCCCCCTCCAATCACAGAAACAGGGGTAGACATAACAGGGGCCCAGGGCCTCAAGGCCAATTAAAATAAGGTTAGGCCCCTTGAATTTCTTGCCTGCAAGTGAGTCTGGCTCTCAGAAAATGTTCGGCCTAAATTGAAAAACAGAAATTCAGCATCCAATATCCTGAGTGCACCTATGATTTTTCTATGAAATTCTTGAATTTGAAACATGATGTCATGCACCACATGACCCCCCTCCCCCCCCCCCTTGTCATGTTTGGTCATGCAACCATGACCCCCTCCCCCCTCCCCCCCTCCTGTATGACGTCATTTATGGACAGCAGTAGTATCCTTTTTGGTCGAGTTCAACACATCGAGCAGAAAATAGGGTCGAGTTCGACACATCGAGCAGAAAATAGGGTTGAGTTCAGCACATCGAGCGAAATTTAGGTCTTGTTCGACACAATTAATGCTTGAGTCAATGGTAGAATGTGCCGGTCTTGTTCAACTCATCGAGCAGAAATAGGGTCGAGTTCAACACATCGAGCAGAAAATAGGGTTGAGTTCAACACATCGAGCGAAATTTTAGGTCTTGTTCGACACATTTAATGCTTGAGTCAATGGTAGAATGTGTTGGTCTTGTTCAACTCATCGACTAGATTTCAGGTCGAGTTCAGCACATCGAGCGAAAATTTAGGTCTTGTTCAACACACGAGTGAAATTTTAGGTCTTGTTCGACACATCGAGCGAAATTTAAGGTCTTGTTCGACACATCGAGCGAAATTTAAGGTCTTGTCTGATTCATAAGTTTGAATGGAATAATGTGTTGTTCGACTCAGGTCTTGTTTAACTCAAATGTAGTTTCAAATATGTGGTTGCCATCTAGTGAAATGTTAGCGAATTATTAGTTTAAACTGCCATCTATTGGATTGTTATAGAGTTGCTTGTAAATGAATTTAAATAACGTGATTGTTAATGAAGCATATAATATTAAATAGTTTGGTGATTGGTTTTGGTGATTATATTTAGAGGTTAAGAATCATATATAATTCATTAGTAGATATATTTAAAATGGTTTATATAGAGTTTTGGTGTTGTTTGTTTTTATAGATTGGTATAATCTATGTATCGTATTAATGTTTTATTTGTATTGTTTTTGAAAATAAAACTGTTATGTGATCATAATATGAGTTGATTAATATGTTATTTTTAGATTTAAAAGTATTGATATTGAATCTTTTGTTTTAATATGAAAATGGTATTGACCTAGATAATATAAGGAAATCGTTGTGACAGCGTATAACATTTGTTGTTGTGTTTTTATTATTGAGGGTCTAGATTCTATAAATTGACGTGATAGTGCTACTTATCAGAATTCTGTTCCACTGGAGTAATGAGTTGCTCTTAATGACCTTCTGTTTAATGATTATATTATCATTTAGAGATTTAGTTTCAATGGTTAATCTTAAGAGAGTTTATGTCGGCTATTGAGGGTGTGGTCTAATTTGCAAATTGTGATTTTCATTAAATATAGGTTAAGAATAGCGTTTTGGAAGATTATTTCTGGAGTTTCAGGATTAGATTGGTAGGTAAAATGTATTTTATTTTGAATTTTGAATTTTTATCAATTTGAATATGATTTTTTTTTATGTGTTTTTAATTATAGTTTCTTTTATAGGTTTATTGAAGACTGATCGTTGAGGGACGAAACTTCTTTTGACTTTGGTAAGGTGGTATTTCAAAACTATTAATTTCGTAATCTAGATTTTCGATGTTGAAACTTAAAGATTTCCAAATTTGTATTGGTATTTGCGTAATTGTTTCTGAGCTTGATTCTTAGTACGTGGGGCGGACGTCGAACCAACGCCTCTCTTAAAAATGTAATGTTTTGTTATAGCAGGTAATAATTCTTCTTCTTATTTGTCTTCGGTCCTGTTTCAGCGTAGATCTGATTGAGGTACTGAAAGGTATTTTATTCAATAAGCCTTTTACTTTGAAAGTATTATGATGTTTTGAAAGGTATTATTGAATTTTTATTAAATTATTAGTAGAGTTTAGTTTCTTTTTGAAATAGGTTTGATGTAATCTTATTTAAGAAAAATGCATAATATTGTTTGTCATAATATTTTGACTGAATTTTGTTAGATTATTTTGTGAAATGTAAATGGAATATAAAGTTTGGAATTTTAAAATTATTGTTTGATTTTGCTTGAAAATTCGGTATTCATAATCTTTCATAATCCTTTCAGTTCCTCTGTTCCTTTGGAATGTTTGAACGTATTGTGAACGTACTTGCTGGAATTTGATTGGCTGATATTTTGGGACTTGGTATAAATAGTTACGTAGGTATAAATGGTTGCGTCACAGGGGTTGTTCGCTGTCGTAATCTGAATCTTCTGATGGGATAAGTCGAAGATTTGTTTTATTATAGTGTGCAGTAAGGATTCCTTAGGATCTCTAGTGCGGATTCATAGGATAATTCAAACAGTTCAAAGACAATTATACAGAGAACAATTGAACTTTATTGGATAATCAGTACTCGGATATTTCTTCGAGACTCTTCTTCGTTACAACACCGATAATACGAGGCTAAGGTAAGTTGAAAGTTTTATATTTGATTTTAATAGATATATTGGTTATGCATTTTCAGATATAATGTTAGGATAAGTATTCTTGGATATTATAGGTTCAGATTATTTGTTTGTTTGTTATATAATAGATGAAGTTTAATTAAAAGGTCAGTTGTATATTCGATGAAGCTTTGTTTGTTTAGTAGTTCAAGATTTAAAGAGTTGTTTGGATCGTTGGGAGTTCAAGGGGATCATCATAGAGTTCAATGGTTTCGGGGGGTAGTAAGCGGGGAGTGTGAGGTCTATAGTATTGTCGGTTCTTTATTTTTCTAAGTCTGTGGATGGTGCATGATAGAAGCGTTATTAGGATGATGAGAATTGAGCACAGAGTTCCGCCAGCAATTTTAAAGATCAGTGATTTAGTTGGAGATCGGGTGATAGCCTGAGGGGTACTTGAAGGTGTTGAGTTTAGAGAGAGAGGCTTATTACTGGTAGATAGTACTGTCGAGGCGGCTGTTGAAGGCTTGGGGTTTGTTTTTTTGATTGTGATAGGTGTGGGATTTGTTGGATTTGGTGTTGGAGAGATGGTTGGTGTTTTGTTTGGAAGAGTCGGTGACAGGATCATTGGTGTTTGAAGGGTTGAGGCTGGCTTAGAAGAGGTTGCTGGTGTTAAGGGGTTTGGAGATGGTAGTGGTTTAGGGGGAGACGGTTGTGGTCTAGGTATGGGTGCAGGTGTTTGAAGGCTAGGCGGCGATCGTGGTTTAGGCAGGTCTGTTTGAAGGGCTGGTTTAGGCAGAGTGGTAGGTGTTTGAAGCCGAGGCGGCGAACGTGGTTTAGGCAGGACTGTTTGATGGACTGGTTTAGGCAGAGTGGTAGGTGTTTGAAGGCTAGGCGACGGCAGTGGTTTAGGTAGGGCTGTCTGAAGGGTTGGAGATGGTTGAGACGCTGGTGTTTGGAGGCTTAACGATGACAGTGGTTTTGACTGGGTCGTAGGTGATAACGTTGGTGCTTGAAGTGTAGGTGATGGTTTAGGTGGAGCCGTAGGCCATGTCAGTAGTTTAGGCGAGGTCGTTGTTGTTGTTAGAAAGGTAGGTGGCGGCAGTGGTTTTGGTAGAACTGTTGGTGCTGGAAGAGTTGGTGCTGGAAGAGTTGATTTTCTGAAATAAAGAATTAGTTTGGTCGAATTTAGCTGAAATTATGTTAGTTGGAAGTACGTTGTAGCTAATAAATAGTTGAAATTATTATGTGATTATCATAGTGGTGTGGTCAGAAAAATATGTATTCCAACAGTTAAACTTTTTATGGGAATTTTAAAATCTGAAATTCAATGTGTCATTTATAAACATTTTCTGCTTCTTTATTACGCCATTTATTATTTCAATGTGCTTAGGATGCATAACACGTCCTTAACCTGATCACTAGGTGGTAGTTTTGGTTATAGGCCTATAGCTGAAATTACGTTGTGATAGGCGGGTTGATGAGCAATGTGGTCTGGTAAGATGACGAGGGTAAGTGACTTGAATCTTAGGAGGGATTTCTTGATCATTTTTTGAGTATTAAGGCAGGTAGGGTTTGCGGAAGTTATAGGTTTGATGAGTTTAGTGGTAGTTTATAATTATGAAAGTTTGTAATTATGAAATTCAGGCTTGTATAGGGTTGGGAGCCTCAAGTAGTTTCATTAGTGTTCGTAATTTGACTAAGCGTTTAGTTACAATTTAAGTATTGATTCATTCTTACATTTAGCATAAGTTTATGAGTTTGGAAATTAGATTGATTTAAGTAATAACTTACGTGCATATTCCGGATTCACATTTGTACTCTTTTTCGTTGACGGTCATTGTCGTGAGAAAGGGAAACGCCGCAAGATCGTAGTTCAGTTGAGAATTTGATGGGTCGGCCGTTTCCAATTTCAGTAGTTCTGCTTGGATTGTTTCAATCGATAGATGTGTTGGAATGCAACTGCATTCTAAAATTCCTGGTTCTGTAATGGTCTCACAGTTGTTTTGTACAGTGCACGTGGTGCATATTTTCGTACAAATCATTAAGAAAACTAGGCTTATAAGAAGAATTTTCGTCATTTTGTAGTGTTCTGGGCTCTAGGTTAGGCTCTAGGCTGCTGCTGGTTTGAGTGCTTGACGGTTTGATTCTGAGTATAATCTTTGTGGGGCATTCTATCAAGTATTAGCGTTTTATTTTGTTTGCTTTATCTTAATCTTAGGGCAAGATTTATCTAGGGGCAGAAGTATTAGGTTTAGTCATTATGTGCATCTGCTGAATTGCTGCCCTCTGGTGAATGTTAATGCCGGTAAAGGTTTTGTAAATGTGCTGCCATCTATCGAATAATTGTTTAGGTTTGGAAATGTATCGCCCTCTGTGGATTAAGATAATGAATTTCTAACAGAGGTCTTTGGTGTTTGTTTAGATCGTGCAGTGCTGGTTGGCTAGTTTAAGCTGAAGGAATTAAGCAGTAAGTATAATAGTATATATTTACAAATGAGTATTGTTATAGATTTTGTAAACGAATTTGGTATTAAGTGTTCTTGTTTTTTTTGTAGGGTTATTGTCAAAATTATTAAGTGGTGTTCTTTTTATTCGGAGTTGCTTAAAATTTGTCCTTGTGATAGTTTAGTTACTTTTTCAGATGTTGTTAAAGCCGCGACATTAGCTCAAGAGATTAATTCAAAATTATATAACAAGATAACATTAAAAGATTTATGTTTAGAAACAATTGTGAATATTGCTCCTAAAATTACTAAAGATGAATTAGACACTTTAGGATTACCCTGGATTTTAAAAGAAGAAATTCTGAATTTTGCTGAGTCACAATCCGAGGAGTTTGATGAATTTGCATATTTGTCAACGGTTGTAGTATTGTTTAGACATCATATAGGTTTTAATGTGCTATATACTGAAATTTAGTCAGCTTTATTAATGGGTTCTGCTTTTAGTTTTAGCTGTATTAATGAGTACTGCATTAGTATTAAATTTTTCTGAGTCAAAGTGTAAATTTTGTTATTTTTATAAATTGAAGAGGTCAGGGAATTCATGTAAAGAAAATCGTTGTTTTTGTAAAGTTTGTGCTAGTCATTTTTATTCTTTAGATTTTGAATTGGTTCCACCTTGTATTCCTATTTTAACATCTTTAAAGGATAAAGTTGTTTCTAAAAGATATATTTTGAATTTAAATTTTAGATTATTAACATTTTATAAGAAAACTCCACTATATAAGAGATTTATAGCTGATATTCAGCTTTTGGTTTATTTGCATTTTGCTTACTTTTGTTTTCACATTATAAGTCATGCGTCATTTATACTTTGTTTAGATGACAAGTGAAGCAACATATGTTTTAGTACCATCTAGTTCGTTTCGATATCAGACTTGTCTTGATTTTGATAAAATTACGAGGCTGAATGGTACAGTTACTGAAATAAGGTGTTGTTGTCACACTTGTATTAGTTTGTATCTTTATTTTACACTTTTTGATCCTATTCCTAATTGCCATCTTATTTTACTTTATTCTAAAGGCAGGTTTATTTCAAAAAGAATTGCTTTGAATGAAAATTTAAAGATATGTTCATTTTATAAAAAGGTAATAAAAGAGAATTATGATAATGTAGCTGAATATTATAATAGTTTATTGTTTGCTCATTATGCTTTTTTTTCTGCTGCTATTACAAAGCATGTCGGATATTCTTTAGTTTCAACATTAAGTGAATGTATTGTTGTTATGCCATTTTAGTATGCGATGTTTTGAATGAAATCTTTTGAGCGCTTTCAGTTCAAGTCTTATCTTTGTTTTTATAAATCTAAGCGGTTGAAGAAATTGGTTATAGAATATAAGTGCAATTGTCCAACTTGTATAAGTTTATATCTTTTTTCTTTTCATTTAAAATTAATTCCTCATTGTCATTTTATTTTATTGAGTTTTAGGGGTAAAATAATTTCAAAAAGAATTGCTTTAAAAGAGAATTTCAAAATATTATCATTTTATAGGAAGTCAGAAAAAGATAAATTGGTTAATTTTGTTGAATTGCAACGAAGTTTATTGTATATCCATTGTGCTTTCTTTTGTTCAGTCATTATAAAGCATGTTGGATATTCAATAACTTCAGGTTAGGTTGTGGTATGAGAAGAAGATTTTATTTTTATAAATATATTTATTCAAATACTTCAAAACGTTTTAGAAAAAGAATTTGTCATTGTGCGCAGTGTCAACATTTGTTGGATCTTTATTGTTGTAAGAAATCTTGTCATTTTATTTTATTGAGTTTTAGGGGTAAAATAATTTCAAAAAGAATTGGTTTAAAAGAGAATTTCAAAATATTATCATTTTATAGGAAGTCAGAAAAAGATAAATTGGTTAATTTTGCTGAATTGCAACGAAGTTTATTATATATCCATTGTGCTTTCTTTTGTTCAGTCATTATAAAGCATGTTGGATATTCAATAACTTCAGGCTAGGTTACGGCATGAGAAGAAGATTTTATTTTTATAAATATATTTATTCAAATACTTCAAAACGTTTTAGAAAAAGAATTTGCCAATGTGCGCAGTGTTATCATTTGCTGGATCTTTTTTGTTGTAAGAAATCTTATACAGGTTTTTTTAGGTTTCATCAGATTCTAACTAAACGTGAAATTTTGAATATTAATGATAGAATATTTGAGTTTTGTCGAATGAATCCAGCAGAGTTTCTGATTCGATCATCAGAGTACATGTTAGGATATTCAGAATTTTTTATCAAAATTGCTCAGATTTATTTAATTGTAGTGCAGCATGAAAAATATAGATTAGCTTATAAGCGTCGTAGGAAAATATAGTTGAGATTGTTATTCAGATAGTGATTAATTGTAATTCAGTATGAAATATATGCATGAAATATATAGCAATATATAACTATTATAGGTAAAATTTGCTTAAGGTTAGGTGTATCGTTTATAGATGCAGATAAGTTATAGTATAAATTTAGTTATTTTCAAAGTCAATTTTTATCCGAAAATTAATTTTGATTTGTTTGCAATTCATAGAAATATTAATGTTTCAACTGTTCTTTATAGAGGATCTTTAACATTTAAAAGAAAATCTTATACATTAAAAGTAACAAAGCATGGATTTTGTACTATTTATTTAAGGAGGAATTTTTCAAGTTTATTATCTGATATTTCTAAATTAGCTTTAGAAGTTTATGATTTTATTGAATTATATTGTACATGTGAAGAGGTAGCAGATGATATTTCTATTTTTATAACGCCAAAGAATATTCAGATAACTTTTCAAATAATTTTTGTTTCAGAAAGGAGTAAAAGTTTTATGGAATTTTGTTTTAAGATAGTGGAAAGGTTTTCAGATAAATATAGTTTTGAGATTAAAGAGTCAAATTCGAGTGATTCTGTTTGGCTGCCATATACAGGAACTGGCTCATCATATTTTTCAAGTTTTCGTTTAATTTTGAATAAGCTTGAAAGTAATTGTATTTTAACATTTTCACATACTTTTAAAGGTAGTTGTTTAACAAGTAATGTTTTATATTTTTCTGAAGTTTGTAATGATATTAGGACCTGCTATTTAGGTATCTAGATATTTAACTTATGGCCAGCATTTTAGATGAATTGCTATTGTTAGTGGTGGGGTTTTTATTGAAAGTTAATTCTGATAATAAGCAGTTTTGGCATAAAGTAAAAGTTGATGATACTCATCCTTTTCATTATATTTTTTTGCAGTTGAAAGAGCAATTTATAAGTGAAAATAAATTAAATATATTTAAGGATGAATTAAAGGCTACTCTTCTTGAACATTTAAAGAGTAGTCAAGCAACAAGGAATGTTGCTTATTTGATTATTTTTAGTGATGAAGAGAATTTAAGATTAGAGTTGCGGTCTTTTCAGAGTGTTATTTTGCAGAAGCTTGTAGATATTTTAAAATTAAGTATTGTAGTATATACTGGTTCTGGTCGATCTAATCATTTTTCACCGTTTGACCACTTATTTAGACAGGGTTTACCTTTGGTTATTCAGTGGAATAAAGATCAAAATAAATTTGTTCAAACAAATTTAGGCTGTCATAAGTCATCAAAATTTTCAACTAATGAAGATTTGATTACTAAGAAATCTTTACAAAAATCATATAAGAAAAGAAAGATAAATGGTAAACAATATAAGAGTGTAGAGAGGTTATCTACAAGTGATTCATCTGAATCAGATGAAGATAGAAAAAAGGAAGATATTGAATTGAAGCGAAAATGTAAGAATGTTATTAGTGATTGTTCTAGTGTAAATGATGATTTGTGTGTATCAGATACAGATGAATATGAGGAGGTTGAAGAGGTTAATAAACAGATAAGTGACAAAAAGGTTAATGATTTCCTATTTGAGCTTAACAGATTAAAAGAGACTCAACAAAGTTTTGATAAAAGTCAAAATGATTTTGTAGATGAAGGTAAAGAAATAGGACAAAGGAAAATAGATAAGAATTGTTTTGGTAAAGAGTTTGAGGAAAATAAAACAAGTAAGAGGAAAAATATATCAGTTAATGTAAGTGAAAGTGGAAAACATCTTCAAGATTTTTCAACATGTTCAGTGATGTATCAAGAATCTAAGGAAAAGATTGATGCTAATATTTCAAAATTTGTTGAAATTACTGACCGATTACGTAAACATGCATTAGTTATTCAAAATAATCTTTTGCCAGGAAATATTGAAACTTGCTTATGTTGTCCTGTACATTGTGCTCAGCCTTTGATTAAAGCTACAAAAGATAAGAGAGGTCCAAAAAAAAAAAAAATTTAATTTTATGTAGCGAGTGTAATAAAGAGTTATTGTCATTTTCGTTATTACGTTTACATAAATTACGTTTTCATTCAAATTATAATCCAAAAAGTCATTTGTTTATTCCACCGCCTATAAGAAATTATTCTACCATTTCTAGGAAATTTCAAGCGACGTAATATTGTGAGTACAAGATGAGAATGTGTTCTTTAGCTTTTTTCCAACTTATGCAAAGTTGTTTGTACTTTTCAGCTTTGGTTTCTTTCTATGCAGGTAATATTGATCTTCCTTTAGTAATTGAAATTCCAGAACAAGATAGTTTATCAGAACAGGAGTGTATTGGAATAATTAAGGCTATTTCTGAACATGACGAAGAAGATTGGTTTCGAATGTTTAATGAATTTTCTGTTCAAGCACTTTTATTTTTTTCATCTTATTTCCATTGTGATGCTATTTTGAGTTATATTCAAAGTACTATGTGGACAAGTAAGAAGAGAATTGTAACTACTTTAAAAATGAGTTGTTATTTATTTGGCATAAAAGACAAATATACTCAGAGTATTTTGAATTCAATATCAAATTATTTAGGTACGCCAGAAGATTATATAATTTATCTTGTTAGACTTATCCATATTAAAGGAGAGAGACATGCAATGAGAGCATTATATAGGAAATTGAGGGATGTATCGCGGTATAGAAGATTGATTTTTTCAAAATTTGATGTGCATTGTTTATTTTGTTCGTTTCCAATTATTTTTTCTTATAAAGGCCCAAATTGTGAGATGGTTTTCCTTCAATGTTGTTTTAGACCAGTTCATATTGCAGGTTGTTTTGAAGGATTTCTTTCTCAAAGTTATGATATGGAAGTTTATTGTTTTAAATGTAGAACTAAATGGCGCGAAGGAAGACCTATTTTAGATAATAGATCTAGATTGCATTGTATTGAAGAAAGGTTAAGTTATGTTCCAGATCATTTAAGACATATTCAGAAATATTCTTCAGAGTTTTTATTTGACAGGTAAATTGTTTTGATTTTATTAAAGGAAGATCAATATAACGGTTTTAGTTTTAAGGCATATTTAACTATTTATAAATTGCTTTGAGATTAATTAAGTATGTGAATTAGTTAATATAGGTTAATGTAAGAAAGTAGTTAATATTTATAATAGAATAATGACTGGGAAGATAGTTGATGGGTTTTATTTATCTTTAGTATCAAATGTTACTCATCCTACACGACATAATCTAACAAGCCATTTTTTTACTGAGTTACCTGTTGAAAAAACATGTAAGGGTTATTGGGAAGTGGCATTAGTCGAGATAGACTTTCCAATATCCTGGTATAATGTGCCAAGACATCCAGAACAAGGTCGAAATTGGGTTTTAAGTAGAGATATTTTTAAATTAAAAGATCCTCGTTTTCGTGTAATTAAATCTATAGATCAAGTAGATATGACTTCAATTAAGAGGGTTACCAAATCTTTTGCTCATAAGTTTGGAAATTATACAATAAAGTCATTAATAAAAGAAATGAATGATAGATTTATAAAAGCAGATAAAACTGCATCGGAGGGGAGTGAAGGTTATCTTAATTATCGGAGGTGGACAAAACTTTATGTTGATGATCAAAATTTGATTTGCTCATTGTATGTCGGAACTGGTGATACCGTATTTTTGTCAACATATTTAGCTCAAGTTTTGCGTTTAGATCAATGTAAAGGAGTTATAAATTGGGGACATTTATGCGAATTTAAAGGTAATAGGTTAGGTAGTACTGTTGGAGGTTTTAATGATGTATTAGCTTTGGATAAGGGAGGAGCATATAATCAAGTTATACAGGCTCAATATGGAACAGAATATGTTGGATTAGGTATTCCTGTTTTTCCTACAGATTCAACAAATATTTATATTTATTCAGATATTGTTGATTATGAATTTGTAGGCAATGTTGAAACCAAATTATTAAGAACTGTTCAAGCGTTTGGCAAGTTTGGAGATAATGTGAAGCATCGTTATGATTTTCCTTTATATAAGAAATTAGCTTATGATAGATTGAAAGAGATAGAAATTGTTATTAGAACTGATCAAGGAAAACCTGTTGAATTTGAGTATGGTAATGTATCACTTACATTGCATTTTAGGAGACTTGAGATATAAAAATTACCTTATGATAGATATAAAGAGATTGGAATTATTGATAATTCTGATCAGAGAAGTATGTTCAGGTTGAAGTCTATTCAGATCAAGCAAGAGAATGTATTTTTACTTAACGTATAAGGAAAATTGATATGAGGCCTAAAAGGGTTTTAAATAAAGATTTAGTGAGGAGACGTAGGGCTTTAAATAACCTCTTAGTTGATTATGATTTTGTTCCACAGAAAAAGCGTATAGATATTGAGCTATATCTGTATTTAAAATCTAAAGTTTTGTATAAGAAACTAGTGAAAGAGCTTTCTCGGCATGGAGGTATCAAATTTCAACTTTCTTTAAAGGTTTTATTAGGTAAATATAAGGTAGATACTGAAGAGTACTTTGAATGTCAACCATGGTTTCAGAGTCGTGTTACTCAGTTGTTGACTTTCCATTCTATTAAAGATAAACTTAATGAAGCTAAAAGATTAATTTTAGCATTTTTTGATGGGTTTATTCAGATGGGGTCAGGTTGGTTTTTGAAAGAAATTCAACTTTTACGTTTATCAGTTTATAGGTTTAATCCTTTTGGCGGGTGTGCATATATATCTCTTCCACTTCCTAATAAGCATTCACTTGTTAATATATTATGTGAAGATAATAGATGTTTTGTTTATTGTGTATTAGCTGCCTTTAAGAAATGTAAGAATCCTAGCAGATTTTCAAATTATCTTGATATGGTTTCTACTTTAGATTTATCTGGTCTTTCATTTCCAACAAAATTAAGTGAAATACCAAGATTTGAAAAGAAAAATGGTATAACTATAAACGTTTTTGGTATACATTTTGTATCTCTTACGTATGTTCCTTTTCCTATGTATATTTCAGTGAATTTTGAAAAAAGTAATCATAAGAAGCATGTTAATTTACTTTTATATAATAATCATTATATGTTGATTAGGAATATTAGTTCATTTCTTACTCCATTTTTTTGGAAGAAATCAAGATATTTCTGTAAAAAATGTCTTATTTCATTTTCAAACAAAACATCATTTAATCTTCATGAAAATGCTGATTGTACAAGTAAAGTATTTACTGGTCAACTTTATCATATGCCGTTACAGGGAGAAAGAGCTCGTTTTGTGAATTATGCTAAACAAATTAAAAACCATTTTATTATTTATGCAGATTTTGAAACATATAATGTTGCTTTGAATAAACAGAAAGGTAAATCAACTTTGAAAACAGAGCATAACCTTAATGCAGTGGGAGCTATACTTTTATCAAAATATTCTGAATATTCAAAACCACCTTTTATTTATGTTGGACCAAATGTTATTAAAAAGTTCATAGAATATATTTATCAAATGAGGGCAGAAATTTCATACATATTTGAGAAAAATAGGAAACCATTAAATTTAACACCTTCGGATATTTTGCATCTTTCACAGCAAACATGCTGTTATCTATGCGGCATTAAATTTAGGAAGGGGATGAAAAAAGTAATAGATCATGCTCATTTAGGGAGAGAGGGGAAAGGAAGAGATGTCAATTACGCATGTAATACATGTAATTTAACATATAGTGCACTTAAATTCCCTTTGTTTAAAATCCCAATCGTTATGCATAATTGTATGAATTATGATTTACATTTTGTTGTTCAGAATATTTATAAGTTTATTGCAGATGATATTACTGTTATTCCAAAATCTTCAGAAAAGTTTCTGACAATGTTTTTTGATAGTTTTTACTTTATTGATTCATTTCAATTCTTACCAAATTCTCTTTCTAATCTAGCAGATTTATTAGTAAAAAAAGATGTAAATGATTTAAAGGAAACAAAGAAATATTTTCCAAATGAGAAATATTTACCTTATGTAATGCGTAAAGGGGTTATGTGCTATGATTATATAGACTCATGGAAAAAGTTAGACGAGTGTAAGTTACCTTCACGTAAAGCTTTCTTTAATTCATTAACAAATAAACATATTACATCAAAAGATTATTATCAAGCTTTAGAAATGTTTAAAATTTTAAAATGTAAGACAATAAAGGATTATTTGAAACAATATTTGAAGATAGATGTTTTACTATTAGCTGATGTATTTGAATCATTTAGGGAGCAGTCTTTGGATTTTTATTCTTTAGACCCTGCGAAGTATTTAACAGCACCATCTTTGAGTTATGACGCGATGTTAAAGTTTACTGGAGTTAAGTTTGATTTATTAACGGAATATGACATGTATGAATTTTTTGAAAAGGGTATTCGAGGTGGAATAACAAATGTTATGAAAAGGTTTGCTAAAGTTAAGAACAAGGGGGAACATATACTTTATGTTGATGCTAATAATTTGTATGGTTATGCTATGGTTCAACCTTTACCTTTTAAAGATTTTGCTTGGATAGATCCTAAGAAATATTGTAGTTTTGATGTTTTGAAAATAGAAGATTCAGCACCAATAGGATATGTATTAGAAGTTACTTTAAATTATCCAATAGAGTTGCATGATTTACATAACATGTTTCCTTTGGCGCCAGAGAAGATAAGTATTGATTATAGTCAGCTTTCGCCCTATGCAATTTCTGTTTTAAAAGAGTTTGATATTAATTATACTAAAAGTACCGTTAAGTTAATTTCAACGTTATCACAAAAGAAGAGGTATATTTTACATTATAGAAATTTAAAGTTATACTTGCAGCTGGGACTGACAATTGAAAAAATTCATAGAATTTTATCTTTCAAACAATCTTGCTGGATGAAGCCATACATTGAATTTAATAATCAGAAAAGAAAGGAGTCAACATCTGATTTTGATAAAGAATTTTTCAAATTAATGAATAATTCTACTTTCGGCAAATGTATGGAGAATGTTAAACGAAGGGTTAAGATGGTTTTAACGTCAAATCAAAAGAGATGTTTAAATATAATAAAGAAACCAACTTTTCAATCATTACATATATTTAATTCGAAATTTGTAGGTGTCCAGTATAGGAAAGCAGAACTGAAGTTAGATAAGCCGATTTATGTAGGTTTTACTATATTGGATTTGTCAAAAATGCATATGTTTAATTTTCATTACAATGTTATGTTAAAAACATTTGGTTTAGGTTCATTACAACTTCTTTATACAGATACAGATTCATTGATGTATAAGATTATTCATAAACGTTTCGATGCACTTCTTTATGAAATAAGGAATAATTTTGATTTTTCAAATTTGGATAGAAATAATGCTTTGTTTAGTAAGGAAAATTTTAAAGTTTTAGGGAAATTTAAAGATGAAACTGCAGGGAAAAAGATACTTGAGTTTGTTGGTTTAAGGCCTAAAATGTATTCTATATTGTTGGATAGTGGTAAGGTTATAAAGAGAGTTAAAGGAATAAAAAGAAGTTGCGTTGAAGATTTTTTACATTCTGAATTTAAAAAAGTTTTATTTAAATGTAAACGAACTTCAGTTACTTTTCATACAATAAAAAGTTTTAAACAAAAGGTATATACAGTAAAGGAACATAAATCAGCTTTGTCTCCATTTGAAGATAAGAGGTGGTTGTGTTCTGATGGGATAGATACTTTAGCTTATGGTAATTATAAAATAAAAATTCGGAAAAGGAGATATAAGGACAATGAAGATGATAATGATATTAGTGAAAAATTAGACTGTGATTACTTGTGTTTGGACTGATTATTACTTTGTGTTTGGACTAATTAGTATACTTATTGCTAATATAGTAACTTATTGTTATTATAATTGTTAGTGGATAAAATGGATAAAGAAAGGGAAAAGTCTAATAGGCATTTTGTTTTTTCATTTGGGAGAAGGAAGCGACTAGATATAACAGATTTTAAAGATGAGGTTTATGTACATATTAATGATTTGTATAAAACTAAAAATTTGTCATTTACGAGACAAGAAATTAAAGAATTGTTCGGATTAAAAAAGCAGGTAGAAAAGAAAATAAAGAAAGTTCGTGCTGTGTTAAAAGAAGAGTTAAGGGGGAGAAAGGATGAAGAATCTTCTAGTGTTGTATTAAGTAGTGATGATGAGGATATATCTGAGAAGAAAAAGAGGAAGAAGAAGAAGCAACGTAAGAGTAGACCAACTAAGGTTGCGAGAGTGGATATGTCTTCTGCTGATGAGGAAGAGGAGGAAGAGGAGGAGAGTTCTTAGAGAAATAACTTTGTGATAGGGTAGATTTGTAGCTGTGATAGGGTAGATTTGTAACAAGGTTAGGATAAGATAGGTTTAGGCGTGAATGATATTAACATAATGGAGACCTGTAGAGATAAGAGTTTATCGTCAATATATAGGACTGTGAGATGTTTTAAGTGTGGTTTAGTATATGATTATGCGTATAATTTTAATATGGATGATGAAAGATGTGATTCATGTTATCAGCAAGACAAGGCTAAAGTGACTACTACTGTTATTTTGGATGATGATGATGGTGATGATAAGGAAATGGAAGAAGTGATTGCAAATGTTGATGAGGGTTTTTTGGATTATAATGAGGAAATATCTGAAGATGTTAGTATTTTAAGGAGTGATCCAGTCAAGACTGAAAAGGATTTGCCAGATAATTCTAGTATTTTAAAGAGTAATGATTTGATTGAAAAGGATATGCAAGATAATACTAGTGATAGTGATAGTGATTGGGAGATGACACCTGAACAACGATTAATCAGTAATATGTTCATAGCAAAATGGAAACGATTAGAAAAAGAACGACTATGTAAGATAGCTTTAATGGAGAGAGATAGTGATGATGATGATGAGTTTACACCTGAGGAGCTAGAACATATAAGATTAATAAATCTTAGGCGTAGAAGGCAGGAAGATATGGCAAATGATGAATAAATGTTTCTGTGATTAGGTTAGTATGACTGAAGTATCAAGCATATTCAACATTAGGTAAAGTATCAAGCATATTCAACTTACAAAGGTAAAGTATTATTATATGATATTATATTATTTGCTATATATCATTATGGTTTTACAAAATTGTAATTATTGCGGCGATGATCGTCCATTTGTTGACGGTAAAAAATATTGTGAGATCTGTGAGGAAGGAATGTTTAAGGAATGTATTAGGTGTCATTTACCATATGATCATCCAAAATATTTTACTTTGGATGATAAAAGATGTAATTCATGTCAAAATAAGTATGTGAAGGAGAAGGATAAAGTTGCATCAGCGAGGATGACAAATTTAGAAGAGAGTGAGAGTGAAGATGAGCTTATAGATGAGGATAGAGAAAAGGAGAGGGAGACTAAAGATATGAGTGAAGATGATTATGATGATGAGGATCTTGTTATTAATCTTCCAAAGAAAACAAAGAGGAAAATAGTTAGTGAGGATGAAGTTGCTCCAAAAAAGATTAAGAAGACTAAAGATATGAGTGAAGATGATGAGGATCTTGTTATTAATCTTCCAAAGAAAACAAAGAGGAAAATAGTTAGTGAGGATGAAGTTGCTCCAAAAAAGATTAAGAAGAGAGTTTATAAGAAGAAGAAAGATAATGTAAATGATGAGCCAGTTCCAAAGAGAAGGGCTCCAAACAAAGCAAAGAGTGCACCGAGAAAGCCTAGAGTTCCACCAAAACAGAGGTTGACAAGACAGGCACAAATTTACGGTTGTATTCCACTTTTTTTTGTTAAAACTAAAGGGGGGGAGACTTTAGCAATGAATCCTAACTTAGTAAAGTCAGGATAAATCATATTATATTATAATATTATATTATATTCAGCGTGAAAGCGCTGAGGTGCTTACGGACTCCCGGAGCACTATATATTTTAATTTACTATCATGTTCTAGATCTGAGTTTCAAATAGTGTTTAATGGGATGTAAATGTTTGGATAGCCAGCTTCATCCTACCAGCTATTTGAAAAAATCAGTGAAAGAATGTGAGTTTTGTATATATTGTATTTAAGCTTAGCATGTGATTGTTGTTTATATTAAGCTTAGCTTGAGCAATAGTATATTAAGCTTAGCTTGAGCAATAGTAATTAAGTTTTGCTTGTGATTGTTTAATACTTAGTTTGAAATATAATTGCTTTAATTGAGTAAAATGGAAGATTATTTGAATAAAAGGGATTTATTAGCATCTATATATTTCAATCCCTTACATTCATCTTCATTTTCTTCTATTCGAAAATTATATTTATCTGCAAAAGCTATTAATCCAACTATTACTTTGAAAGATGTTAAAACATTTTTACAAAATACCGAGACATATACTTCATTTAAACCTGTTCAGAAAAATTTTCAAAGACGAAAAATAATTGTACGTGGAAGAAATGATCAATGGCAATTAGATTTAATGGTAATTCCTAAATTGAGAAATGATAATGATGGTTATACTAATATTTTAGCTGCTATTGATTGTTTTTCTAGGTTTGCTTATGTTGAACCTATGAGAACTAAAATGTCTTCAGAAACATTATTTGCTTTTAAAAGAATATTGCAAAGAGCAGGGGTTAAACCTCGTTTAATTCAAACTGATTCTGGTTCAGAGTTTAAAGGGGTTTTTAGCAATTTTTTAAAAAAGAACAATATTCAACAGTTTTCAACTTTTCAAGATCCAAAATGTGCTATTGTAGAGAGGTTTATTAGGACATTTAAAAATAGACTGTTTAGATATATGAAAGCTAAGAAGACAAGAAAATACGTTGATATTCTACAAAATATTGTTAATGGTTATAATCGATCTTGTCATAGAACGTTAGGTGTAAGTCCAATTGAAGTAAATCAAGGAAATGAGCAGGAATTATGGGAAAAACAATATAAAGATTATTTATATAGTAAACAAAGATATCAAGGCTTAAAAGTCGGTGATAAAGTGAGACTAACTAAATATCGAAAAGCATTTCAGAGAGGATTTTTATCAAATTGGAAAAAAGAAATTTTTCAAATAGCTTATATTCTTAATACAAGACCAGCTACATTTGTTTTGCAAGATAAAGATAATCAGATATTAACAGGTGTAGCTTATATTCAGGAAATAGCTAAAGTTGTAGGGGCATAGTTATGTCGTCGGAAGAGCATTTTAATATTTTTGATGCAAGATTGAAAACTCCGTTTTCAATGATTATTGCTGGTCCTAGTAATTGTGGAAAGACTACTTTTGTAATTGATTTGCTTAAGAATAGTGATAGGTTAATAGATAAAGATTTTGAATATATTCATTGGTTTTATGGTGAAACATTTCCGCATGATAAATATTTGTTAGAGAAAAATGTACAATTTCATCAGGGTTTACCTGATTCTTTTGATAATTTTGTAGATTCTAGCAAAGAGGGTCTTGTTGTGTTTGATGATTTAATGGCCGAATGTGGTAATAACAAATTGATTTCAGAATTTTTTACAAAACGATCGCATCATGAAAATGTTAGTATTGTATTTATAACACAGAATTTATTTCAAGATGGAAAAGAAAGAAAGAATTTTTCAAAAAATGCCACTTATTTGTGCATTTTTAATTCGCCTCTTGATCAAACAATTCCTTATTCTCTTGCTAGAAAGCTTATGCCAAAGAATCAGCGTAGTTTTGTTAATATATTTGAACATGCTGTGAATAAACCTCATGGTTACCTTTTCATTGATGGCCATCAAAAGACACCTAAAAATGCAATGCTTCGTGCAAATATTTTTGGTTTAGTGCAGCATGTTTTTATTCCTCAAGTTAAATAGTGTTGAGATTGATAAGGTTAATCTTTGAAAAGTAATTTGTTTGGATATTATGGCACCACAAAAGAAGTTGATGGCTCCGCAAAAGAAAAAATCACCTCAAAAGAAAAAGCAGAGACAAAGTAAATGTAAGAACAGTGCTTATGTACATAGACATTACCTTACTTTACTTTGTTGTGCGGGCCATAGTGTAAAGAAAAGAAATCAAATTTTAGATTTAGCAGATGCTAACGATATATTTTCAATTTGTGATTGTATTCATAATGTTTTGAGAGGTAACGTTAAATTGACTAAGTCACAGTTTGAAAAAGTAAAGAAGTTTAAAGAGGTTATGAGATATTTACTAAGAAAAAATCTTTCTTTGAAGAAGCGAAAAGATACTTTAAAACAAGACGGTGGTTTTCTTCCATTTATCTTACCTTCAGTGTTAGGTCTTTTATCTAAATTTATTATGCCAGTTGCAGGTGGATTACTTAGTAAAGTGGGGCAGATTGGTAAAATTTTATCATAATGATTAATTGACTTAAGGTTAAACTGGATAATATTGGTATTACAAGATTATTATAAATAGCTCAGATGGCTTCTTTTAAAGAAAGTGTTATTATACCATATGTAATGTTTAAAAGTTGTAATTTTGATGAAAAAACGAAGAAAGATAATTATGTTTTATCTAGACAAAATGAATTAATGCAGGAACGTATGTTTCAAAGACAAAGTTATCCTACTTTTTCATCATATATTCCTCAAGATTATGAAACTATGAGGAGTAAGCATACAAATATTTTTGATGAAAATGAATTAACAATTGAGGAAATTTTAGAAAGAATAACTTTATCACAGAAGCCAAATGTTGGTAGCATTTTAAAAGCAATGAAAAATAAATCTGCATCATGGGATGAAAAAGGACAATTAACATTAGGAGATGAAGTAATTAACGGTTCAGATATTATTAAATTAATGCAATATTTTTCTAAATCAAAAGAATTTAAAGCGCAACCAGTAGGAGCTGATAAAGTGTGGGATTTCTTAATGGATATAAATATTCCAAAATCTTGGATAAAGTTAAGATCGAAGAAAGCTTCATCTATAATGGAATACTTTTCGCGTTTTCCAGAAAAAAAAGATGAATTACCTAAACCTAGACCTACTAAAAAAATTGAAGAATATTTTCCACGTATTCCTAAAAAGTCTTCTCCAGTTTCAGTAGGTAAATATCCTTTCGAAGAAAGTAATAGAGCTTGGATTTCTGATGCACTTAATACTCCTTACTTAATGAAAGATAAAAATGAAAATTTAAATCAGGGTAAAGCTGGTGTTCATGTGGGAGAAATAGTTGAGAAGAAACCACCTAAGTTTGGTGTTAGTGATTTTGAATCAGATAAGGAAGAATTATTTCATAAGAAAGTAGCAAGTCCTACATCAGATGAAGAATTTGTTACTCCAAAATTAGATTTAGTTAAACGTAAATCCAAAGAAACTGGAGGAAAAAAGGAAAAAAAGAAAAAAAAGAGAAAGGTAACTAATGTTACAAGTAATGTAGATGAGGAAGTTTCAGTTCCAAGTCCAGAACGAACATCATCATTTGGTAGACCAATTAAACGAACTTTAAAATGGGAATCTTGGAAGCCTTAGAAAGTGAATCTTGACCTACTTGAAATTACTTTAAGATTATCACTTTCAGACCATTATGAATAATTTCATTAAGTAATAAATCTCAGTAAATTTATGTTAGGTTTATGAAATAAGAATGCAAAAGTATTGTGGAAAAGATTATGTTGGGCATTATAGAAATTTCTTTAAAAATAATGCAAAGACTCAGAAAGGAGGGTATGCAACATTTATTCCTCCATATATTGGAGTTCAGCATCAACGAGGTTATGGCATTGGAAATATATTCGGCTCTCTTTTAAAGGGACTTTCTGGTATGGCGTTACCAGCTTTTGAATCTGCTAAAAAGCATTTTTTAAAAAGTGCAATAAAGGGTGGTCAAAATATAGTTAAAGATGTTATTGTGAATCGAAAAGGTATTAAAGATGCATTTAAAGATGAGGCTACTAAACAGTTTAAACAATTAGGTTCAGATTCTATTAATTATTTAGCATCTAAAGCTAAGAATAGATTTAATGATGCAGATGATGGTGAGTATGAAAATAGAAGAAAAAGGAGAAAGGAATATGATGAAGTTCCTAAGAAAAGAAGGAAAACAAGAAAAAATACTACAAATAAGAGATCAAATAGAAATAAAGATATTTTTAGTTAAATATAATTCAAGGAAATCTGCCTGAGATACACTTTATCTTATGTTATGTTATGTTTATATCAATTATTTTTGATCCTATAATTTGCTGAAATTTTGAGTTTAATTAAAATGTCTATGTTTAATGAGTCTTGTGTTTGTGTAGATGATAGTTTTGATTATTATAATGTTCCACCAACAGATACAACTGCACGTAAAAGTTTTTATTCTAAAGTTTTTCCTATAAGCTCTTTAAGTCAAGGCGGTCCAATTGAGTTTGCCTTGAAGTCAAATAAAGCTGATTTTATTGATTTATTTCGAAGTTTTTTACAATTAAAAATAAAAATTTTAAATTCTGACGGTACTGCTCCTGCTGCACCAGCTGTGGATCAACAAACTGGTGCAGTTGGTCCTATTCCAAATTTGTCAAAGGTGTTTCCTGCAAATTATTTCAGTGGAGCTTTGTTCAAAGAAGTTCAATTGTATATAGGAAATAAATTGGTTTCATCAAGTAATAACCTTTATCCCTATAAGGCATATATTGAAAATCTTTTATCTTTTAGAGAATCTGTCTTAAAATCTTGGGGTGACTTGACATGTTATCATAAAGATACAAAAGATTTTAATGAAGTTTCAAATTTTGATGCTGCGCATAACCAGGGAGCTAAAAAGAGATTTGAAAAAACTCAATATGGGAAAAGTTTTCAGTTAATTTGTAAAATTCACAATGATTTGTTTAATCAGCAAAAGAAATTTCCTGGAGATATTGATATGAAAGTAAGGTTAATACGAAATGATCCAGATTTTGCATTGATGGCCAAAATTGAAGATGCAAAATATAAAATTGAAATTGAAGAAGCAATTCTTCAAGTAAAAAGGTGGACATTAGAAGACACATTTTTAGATGAAATAGAGAATAGTAGAAAGCCAGATAATTTTATGAAATTTCCTTTTCGGCGAGTTGAGGTAAAATATTCAACTCAAGCTCCTAACAAAAGTATTCTTCAAGAAAATCGAATGATTTCAAACGATGAATTACCAAAAAGAATTATAGTTGGTTTTATAGATGCACGTGGGTTTGATGGAAATTTGAAACATAATCCATTCTATTTTCAAAATTTTGGACTGACAGACATTGTTATACAAAAGGGTGAAGATGTTTCTCCTTTTTATGAAATGAAGTGTGACTTTGACGCTGATAAATTTTATGAAGCTTATATGGCAATGCTTTATGCTACAGGTAGACTTTTTGAGAACGATCCTATAAGTATAACTCCTGAAGAATTTAAAAATGGTAACACATTATATTGTTTTGATTTATGCAAAAGTTTACCAAATTCAAATTCATTTGAATTATCAGAAAATGGTACTATTAATGTAATAGCAACTTTAAAAGAACCTAAGAATCATGGTATAGTAATGGTATTCTTTAATGAATATGACAGCATGCTTGCAATCGGACCTGTAAATCAACCTGAGGTTGTTATGCATTCTTGATTGCTTACTTGTTTGTAAATAAATAAATAGTAAATAAATATTTGACTAAGTGTGCTGGAATAATAAGTATGCTTGGATCAGATATTTATAGAGTTTTAAAATCTAATATAGTTACGTCTAAGATTTTTAAAGGTGTTTATTCTTCGGATAATTTATCAAATATAAGAAATGTGAGGTATCCTGCTGCATTTATAGTTAATACAGATGAAAGTTTTAAACCTGGTGAACATTGGGTTGCTTTCTTTTTCAAATCTTCTAAAGCTGTTCCAGAGTATTTTGATTCTTATGGTTTACCTCCGTTTAAAAAAAGTTTTTTAGTTTTTCTACAAAAGGGTAAACATAAGGATAAATGTAAATTTAAGTATTCTTCTAAAACTTTACAAAGTTTGTTTTCAACTGCGTGTGGGCAATACACTATTTATTATGTGTTTCAAAAATGTAAAGGTAAAAGTCTTATAAAGATTTTGCAAAGATTTACTAAAAATACTTTGAAGAATGATGATTTTGTTACTCGTTATGTTGAACGATTGAATAAACAATCTATAGATAAAGTTGTACGTAATGTTGATAATTTAGAATGTCATTATCAATGTTCTAAATATATGCAAGATGTTATTGAATCTTTAAAAACATGATTAAGAAATATGATTAAGATTAATATTATTAACTATGTTTAAGTATTATTTGAGTAATAAGATTAACAATATGGATATAATTAATAAGAACAATTCGAATGGAATTAAACCATCAACAAAATTAAGTATTGGTGGTTTATGTGTATCGGCTGCTCTTAGCTTAATTGTAATTGTACTTGAGATAAAAAGACCAAACTTAACTCAGCAGAAATACTTGTTAAATTGTGTGATTACTGGAGAATATAAACAAATGTCAAGGTTATTTCTGAGATGTGAAACTCAACAATTACAGTCTAATAATCAATTAATGCAACCTGTTATTGGAAAGGTTTCTGCGAATGCTTCGCAGCTTATGCAACCTGTTATTGACAGGAATATTTCAGTTTCTGAATCACGGTTGAAACTTATTAACGGGAATTGGTCGACCTTTGCAAATACATTGCAGCAAAATATTAACAAGAATAGGTCAACCTCTGCAAATATATTGCAACCCGTTTGGTAAATTCATGTAGGAGGAAGTTTGATTTACAATTGTGTAATAGTGTAATATGCATTATTATATATTTTGTTGACATTATTACTTATATGCAGACAACATTATTCTCAGAAGGAGTTTGATTGTCTGTGTAGCAATAGAGCTACGCTTCATAAGGAAGTTTGTAAGTAATAATGTTTCAAACTTTTTCCTTAAACTATATACATGTGATTTCAGTTTCTGAAAATGTATTTTAACTAAACCTATCTGCATTGTAACCTGATAGGTAATGGTATTTAACTAAAATGAGACCTGTTATTGGCAGGAATATTTCAGTTTCTGAATCACGGATGAAACTTATTAACGGGAATTGTTCGACCTTTGCAAATACATTGTAGCAAAATATTAACATTAGGTCAACCTCTGCAAATATATTGCAACCCGTTTGGTAAATTCATGTAGGAGGAAGTTTGATTTACAATTGTGTAATAGTGTAATATGCATTATTATATATTTTGTTGACATTATTACTTATATGCAGACAACATTATTCTCAGAAGGAGTTTGATTGTCTGTGTAGCAATAGAGCTACGCTTCATAAGGAAGTTTGTAAGTAATAATGTTTCAAACTTTTTCCTTAAACTATATACATGTGATTTCAGTTTCTGAAAATGTATTTTAACTAAACCTATCTGCATTGTAACCTGATAGGTAATGGTATTTAACTAAAATGAGACCTGTTATTGGCAGGAATATTTCAGTTTCTGAATCACGGATGAAACTTATTAACGGGAATTGTTCGACCTTTGCAAATACATTGTAGCAAAATATTAACATTAGGTCAACCTCTGCAAATATATTGCAACCCGTTTGGTAAATTCATGTAGGAGGAAGTTTGATTTACAATTGTGTAATAGTGTAATATGCATTATTATATATTTTGTTGACATTATTACTTATATGCAGACAACATTATTCTCAGAAGGAGTTTGATTGTCTGTGTAGCAATAGAGCTACGCTTCATAAGGAAGTTTGTAAGTAATAATGTTTCAAACTTTTTCTTTTTCCTTAAACTATATACATGTGATTTCAGTTTCTGAAAATGTATTTTAACTAAACCTATCTGCATTGTAGCTTGATAGGTAATGACCAAGACCACAAATTCATGTAAGAGGAAAAGTTTGATTTACAATTGTGTAATAAGTGTTGCATGCATTATTACTTATATGCAGACAACATTATTCTCAGAGAGAGTTTGTCTGTGTAGCAATAGAGCTACGCTTCAGAAGGAAGTTTGTAAGTAATAATGTTTCAAACTTTTCCTTAATGTGTGAAGATCATATATTGAAATAAGAGGAAAGTTTGATCTGACATTATTATTCTCAGGAGTTTGATTGTCTGTAGCAATAGAGCTAAGCTTTCCTCAAACTTAAATATTATCATAATCTTTACCGAGACATCTTCGTAGAATTTATATTATGTTTGCGCAAACTTGAAGGATGTGCGGTTCACTCAAGACTGGTTTGAAGATCGTGCGCGGTTCAATCATGACTGGTGTGAAGATCGTGCGCGGTTCAATCATGACTGGTGAAGATCGTGTCAGGTGCGCTATAAATATGGTTGAAGATCGTGGAGAAGATGTGCGTCTACGATGTTTGAAGATTGTTGTAATCAAGACTTGAGATGATTATGAAACTAATTGTTTGTATAATTATGAAACTAAATGTTTGTATGATAAAGCTAAGAGCAGTCTGAACATATTTTAATGTAATGTTTCAATGGTATATGATAAAATTGGAATTTAACAACATTTATGCTGTTGTGTTTTTATTTTTATAATATATGGTAAACATAGCGAATACTTAGATCACATATTAGATTAAGTAAACCAGTAACTAAGTAATATATATATATATATATATATATATATATATATATATATATAATACCATTAAGATGAATATATCTGTCAAGTATTAATACTATTAGTAACCGAGTAGGAAATATTTATCGTCGTGACAAATTATCGAATATAACTACTAGTAACCGAGTAGGAAATATTCGTTTGGATCTATTAACTTTGGTTTGTCTATTGACTCGTGGGTTGTGTAAAGGGCAACCAAGTGCGTGACCTGCAACACTTCCAGCACGAGTCTATCAAAAATTACCTCTAGCCTACTGACAACTGAGAGGGCGTATCGGATTAACGCTTAGTTTGAATGTGAATGGTTGACAAATTATAATGTGTAAGGAGCTTCATTCAAGTAATTTGGAGTAGGAATGGTGTTCCTGAAAATGTAGTTTTAATAACTGAATGTTTACGTGCTTTTGAAATTTATGATTATAAAAATAGTATCGTAAGCATATTTAAGATGTTTATTTTACATTCTTATATTTAATTCAATTGAAGATTCTTTAGTTAACATCTTTTGTTAAATTGACGTGCAACGTTATTCCGCGAGTAGTTGTGACGACATCTTGTGAATTACTTGACCTTAATTGATCAATTAGACATTTGCGCCACCTAGCGTATATAATGGTGTATTGACGTAAGTGACTACGTCACTAGAGATTATAATTATTATAAGTACTTAGTTACTGGTTTGTACTTGGTTGTCATCTACACAACTCATGAGCCGATAAATAATCAAAAGTAATTTAAGTCATTCGACTCTTATCTTCCCTTAAATTATATTGTGATTACTGATTATAGTACGATTGATATAGGCCTTGTTATCTGCAATTCCAAAATGAAATCTAATCGTGAACTTAAATTTGCTAAATTAAGTACTGAGGCGATAACTCCAACAAGAGGTTCAAAAAAAGCAGCTGGATTTGATTTATACAGCGCTTATGATTACGTTATAGCTCCAAAAGCAAAAGTATTAGTTAAAACTGATATTCAAATTGCACTTCCTGAAGGATGCTATGCCCGTATTGCTCCACGATCAAGCCTTACATACAACCATTTTATTGATGTCGGTGCCGGAGTAATTGATCCGGATTACCGTGGGAATGTATGCGTTATCTTGTTTAATTTTGGTGAAGTTGAGTTTAAAATTGCAAAAGGTGATAGAATAGCTCAGTTGATTTTAGAGAGAATTTTTATTGCTGATTTGATTGAAGAAGTATCATTAGATCAAACTGAGAGAGGAATAGCTGGCTTTGGTTCAACTGGAAAGTAAAGATAACCTTTGATTCATTTGTAAATGACCTAAAGATGTAAAGATGTAATGATTTTAGAGAGAATTTTTATTGCTGATTTGATTGAAGAAGTATCATTAGATCAAACTGAGAGAGGAATAGCAGGCTTTGGTTCAACTGGAAAGTAAAGATAACCTTTGATTCATTTGTAAATGATCTAAAGATGTAAAGATGTAAAGATGTAAAGATAAATAAAAATTTTCATATGACTTTAATTCTAGTGTTCTTTATTTATCAATTGCATAACCTTTTAACTCATTTGTACGAGTATGTGGTGAGATAGACATACCTTGAAAACTATTAAACTTTCATTTATATAGAATCTCTTTTAAAACAGTTTGTGGCATAGGAAGTGAGTGGAGTTTAGAATGTTCCGCTCACGAGAAGTAAAAAATTAAAGTCCAGCTCGCATCTTCGACGCAAAAGTCAGGTCTTGCCCGGCTCACCAGCTCCAAATCAACCAAATATAATCAAGTCTCTTTTATAGCAGTTAGTAGTAAATGTTTTGCTGGTGAGCCGGGCAAGACCTGACTTTTGCGTCGAAGAGGCGAGCTGGACTTTAATTTTTACTACTGACAGCCCCATTTCTATTATTACAGAAGGGTGAAAACCCAACGTCTTTGCATGAACTGCATTTAAAATGCATACATTATTGTCAAAAAAAGGCACCAGGTGTGCCAAAACTGAAGAATTAACCTATGATATAAGTCAACGGTAATTTCATCCAAATATTTTCACACTTGATTTTATTTTTTAATAATTTTACATAGGCTACTCGATCGACTACATAGATGTAAAAATGTAAAATATTTGTATTTCCCTCTTAGATTATCATAGATATCTTTCAAATTGAATGTGTCAAAACCGGCCCAGACAAAGTGATGGCCTACGAACAGGTGCCCCCCTCCTAGATCCGCCACTGATCTAATCAGAAACTGACTGTGGGTTGGATGCAGAATGAATGACGGAGCGAGCTGGCCGCTCTCTGTGTAGTTTCCCTTCTAATCCACCAGATGTCGCCACGTGCGACTTGAAATCAAACTGGTTAGCGGCGTCCGTGTCTGAGATTATGATTATACACTCTCAACAAGGCTGAGGACCAGCGAAAGTTGCCAGAAATTCAAAATGGCGCGTCAAGCGCGGCTGAACACACAAATGTCCAAGGAAACTACCAACTGTAAAGTTTTAGGACGATTCACAGCATGTCAGTATGTGTGCAGCGTTATGTCGGTAGTTTGTGCCATGGCTGCTGCAGTTCTGTGGTATTCTGGTAGGTAGATTCCACGTAATCACGATTTATTGAAAGTGAAAGTAACTCTCTGGGCGATAATATGAGGGATAGCCTATGTAAACATGTTGAACTGTTATGGACAAAGTTCAGGTAGATAGCTTATCTTTACCCTAAGTTTTTTCTGGTACTATCATATCAGTCTTTGCAGTACCGCACACTTAAAAATTTCCAATGCCATTGAGACCTACTTAGGGGGGTGTAGATTGGGGGGGGGGGGGGGGTCCCTAGATGTGTAAGCCTCAGTTTTAAGAACTGGGCTATGGGTCACCCCATAATAAAAACTACCAAATGCCACTTCTGGCCACTTCAAGTGTCTATAACTCACAAATAAAAATAAGCCAGGGTCAATGCTCATTATTAACTAAACCTCATGTATGTTTGCAAGTGTCCTACCTACTTCTTAAAACTCCCAAAGTGTCATAAATATCCAATGTGGGTGGGTAAAGTCCAGTGTATCCAAAATTTGGCTTAACCTACATTTTGTTTTTGGCTATTGATTCACTGAGCATGCCCAAGACCCAGGTCATGTGATCAAAGCCCTGTAGCTCAGCTGGTTCTTGGCTGGACACTGCATGGTCCACTGAATTGTCCAGTGACCTGTGACACCAGTGACCAGCTGAAAAACAAACATGGCTGCATAAAGCTGGGAATGAAAATTTTGCAATCTAATTTTGCCCTACAACTCATTTATGGAGCATTACTACGTGCAATGGATAAACTACTACGCATTTAGGGATATGTAAGTACATGTATACAGTCATTAAGTAAGGCCAGACCCCCTCTATTTTGTGTATGCAATGATTTGAAACTTAAATGGTAGGAGTGATTTAGAACTCTATACACAGTCTGTTAAGCTGTGCTAGAGTTCTGGAGGTAGGGGTGTCCCATGTCCCGTGTCGAATTTAAAAAACAGCTCTGTCGCCTGTCCCTATAATTGAGTTTAGAGGCATGTCCCCTGTCGAATTTAAGAAATAACCCTGTCCCCTGTCACTATCTTTTTAAGGCTCCTGTCCCCTGTCGAATTTAAGAAAAGGGCCATGTCATTTGTCACTTAATTGCCATGTCTCCTGTCGATTTTAAGAAACAGCCATGTCCCCCTGTCGAATTTAAGAAATGCTCCTGTCGCCGTGTCGAATTTAGGCATCCACCCCCATACTTAGATATGTGATATGAAAGCAACGCAAGGCACAGAGAAAACAGGGAACATGGGCCATGGCAAAATTAACTCCCTGTCACAGTGTCAGGGAAAACCCAGGCAATTTTGACATTTTTTGCCAAAACACAGGGACAACTTCGAAAATTCTGTTGGCAAAGTCCAGGGCTCAACATTAAGGGTTTGAACTCAACTGCCCATCGGGCAGGTATATGTAAATTTTTACCTGCCCGACCTATAATTTCACCTGCCCTTCTTTAATGGGTAATAATTAAAGGAGGAAATTTTACCTGCCCTTTGGGCAGGTGGATGTCAGGTTGTACCTGCCCCACCTCAAGTTTTACCTGCCCCGGGCAGGCGGGCAATGGTTAATGTTGAGCCCTGAAGTCTATGCAGGCCCATATACAGCTTCAGTGGGGGGTGGGATGGTGTCAGAGGTTCCTTAAAAGGAACTTTTGCCTCTAATTTTAACATTAGCAACTCACAAACGATACTACAGCTTCAACAAGATTCAGACAACACCTCTACAATTTCCGATATGAAATATTTCAAAATTGTCTGACATAATTTGGGACACACTAGAGGCCAATCCGTTCATACACTTTTGCACTGTGTCGTGGGGGTTGTAACAGGTATCATGTTGTAACGGGTATCATTTTGTAATGGATAGCAAACTAAATATATATATCCCTCTCATTTTTCACATATTTGGGATTCATACTTAAAAGGCTAACTCGTCCCTATTCCACCATTTGTGGAGGGGGCACCTGTCAAGCTATTATCAGTCACCTGGGCCAATGGCATGCCACCTGGTGCCCACGGAGTGCAAGAATGGAGCGGCTTCTAGCGCTGCCCTTGTTATTTCTGTGCCTTGGTTTAACTATATATTTCAGCATAAAACAGTTAAGCTATTTTGTATCATACGGAAGGTGGAACTGATACTTAGTATGTTTTTTGCTGACACTAAAAACAATTTTTTATCTTTTTAGGCTATATTGAGATGGAACAAGAAAGTCAGTGGCCATGGCTTACCCGCCTAGTGTCTTCAATCCCCAGCCTTAGCTACAGCTACAACAACGATCCAACAGGAAAGGAGCACATCATAAAGTGGTTCCAAGACACAGGCAAAATCGTGTCAGAAACAATCCAATCTTTCAAGGACACTTTAAGAGAAGAAACAGATTCTATATCAGAAAAATCAATTTCCACCCTTCTCCTTTCTTTCGCTTGGTCGATTATTTTGATTGGTGGAGCAATATTTACTTGTTACTTGTTTTGTAGAAGAAAGAGATCTACAGAACAAAGTTCATCAGCTAATCAGCAGCAGAAAATAGAAGAGTTTCAACTAAGAGAAAGTTCACTGCGACCAAGCCGAGCAGAACTAAATTATCTTGATCACCATTATGTTTGGTGTACTAGATTAAGGACACTTGTTTTCATGCTGATATTTCTTGCCGTGGCAGTAAGTATTCCCTGGGAGTTTATCCGACTGTATCAACATGAAATATCCAAGAAGGCAGCGATCACTATAGCAGTAAGTCATTTTAACAAACTTACAATCGGTTTTCTTTGTAGCCTACTATTATCATTAGTTTGTTGTAAACGAAAGCTCCTACATCCTCAGACGGCAACCGTGAAGTATGATTAGTTTGAGTACGTTTTTTAACTAAATTAATATTTGTCCAAAATATTTATATTCAAATTCATTAATAATTAGAAAAAATGTAATAGTAACAAAGTACATTATAATATTATATATAGCCTAACTCATCTATTTTTGTTCCATTTATCTATATCGGACTGTGCATAAAAAGTTAGTTTCGACCACAGCAATCCTGTGTTTTTGGGTTTTTGGGGGTTTTTTTTGCCAGGTAACCTGAACCCAAGAACTTGTGTTTATCTAAAGTAATGCCATGTAAATGTGTTCATGTAGGGTGCCCCAGTGGAGTGCTTCCCGGACCAGATGTCGCTGTGGCAGACGCTGTCGTCCTGGTTACGCTGGCACTTCTCGTGGGCCGAAGACCCGTGTGAGAAGTACCACAAGGCCGTGCTGGTCGACCCCGTCTGGGAGGTCACACCCATGATGGTAGGTACACGCATGTCTTCAATATCCTTTTCTGATATAGAGTTAAAACATTTACTGTTTACTATCAAAACATTTTATAGAGAAGCACCACAAGGCTGTACTTGTCGCCCCCATCTGGGACTCGTGGGAGGTATGATAAGAGCTCAACATTAAAGTGTAGGTCAAGTTTTACCTGCCTGATCCATTAATTCACCTGCCCCTTTTTACTTGATTATTAGAATATTACAAAAAAATGCCTTTCGGACAGGTGGACATCAACTTTTACCTGCCCCACCACAATTTTTACCTGCCCCGGGCAGGCTGGCAATGCTTAATGTTGAGCCCTGAATGATGGTAGGTACACGCAAAGACAAAAGCCTCATACCTACAGGACGATTTGGCCCTCGCTGATTGTATCTCCTCCTAATCCCCCTTTAGTATATTATATTGAAATGAGGGCCATTCCATGTCAAATCAACCAAACCAGGCGCGGATTTAGGGGGGTACTTTTTTTGTCCCCACCCCCCTCCCCGTTTCAATTTCCTGGATCAACCCCTGCAAACTTTTGAGGGTCCCACGCACTTCATCTCAGATTTTCATAGTATCTTCCTGAACCTATTAAGGAAACATGTCAAATTTGAAAGTCAAATTCCAAAAACTTATATCTATATTTTTCTTGGACATAACCTTTCTTCCTTTTAAAATCTGGTATAATCAACCTGATATACCCACGAAGGGTACTAAGAATATCAAAGATTTCAAGGATCTTACTGGGTATTTGGAAGAGATATGATGCTACCAAGCCGGAATTAAATGTAAGGGCTCCAATGTTGCTGCAAAATTTGGCGTAGAATGACCCATGAATGGTTTGATAGTATCGTCAGTCGAACCTTCCAGTGATTTTTCTGACATATAAATTTCGGTTCAGGTACCAAGTAAAAAGAATCCCATAGTTTAGTATAGTCAAAATGTATTTATCAGGTTTGCTACAAATCAGGAAAAAGTAAGGGAAAATTCTTTTTTTCAAGGTCAGGGAAAAGTCAGGGAATTTTGGAATTGGTCAGGGAAAACTGGAATTTTCTAAATATGTCAGGGAAAATGGATGCTAGTCAGGGAAAAATGCAATTTCCAAAATGCGTCATAGACCCAAATTCAAATAACAAAGTTAAAATGTGTGCATCAGGTCACAAAAATCTGATGCATCAAAAACTATTTTGTTTATTATAGCACCTTGACAGGCATGTTATAATTCTAAGGTGCATTGCTGTTATCCAGCAGCACTGCCTTGACTACAGGAGTTGCGAAGAAAAAATAGGGTACTGTGTTTCGAAAGTCTGAGCGCAAATCGGAGAAGACTGTTCTAGGGATGATTCAAGGCTGTTTCATGAAAGAATTTTCTTATCTTATTAGTCAGGGGAAAATGGAATTTGTAAGCGAAAAGTCAGTGAAAAGTCCGGTAATTTTGACATTTCTGGTTTGCAGCAACCCTGAATTATATCATGTATTCACCAAACCTTATGCCAAACGTATTCAAAATTAAACAACAAGATGTAAAAACTCCTAAAATTGTCTTTCTTTTGTCTTTCAAAAGTAAACTCTGCTTGTGTTTCAGGTGTTGTCCTCGGTCCTCGCCCGCTGCATCACCCAGCCGCTGGAGACGTTTCTCGGCGGGGTCGGGCTCGCCTTGAGGGCCCTCTTCACCTCCATCCCATCACCATGGCAACCGGTCGTCATGGCCCTCGTGGTCCTCACCGTCCTTACCTTGACCGTCATGTCCTGTGACTACCAGATATCAGTGCCCTTCTTCCTGAAACTCAAACCCCACAAACAAACTAACGAAACCCTATCGGTACCGCATGCGCATAATTTACAGTTGAAAAGAGGGGTCAGAGGTCAAACTGCTATTGAAGGTGCATATTGATGGGGAGCAGGTTTTATCAGTGAATTTTTTTTTTAAAATCTTTTATTTTTGTATGTTACTGAATCGCTTGTAATGTGTTCTTTAATGCTGTATTCCACATACCGAAAGTGTGGGCCGCCAATACTGATCCCCACCATGGTAACATTCTATACCGGCAGCCTATACTTTCGGCGCACTATCGGCAACCAGTCCAAAATCAGCAGGAAAAAATTACCAACATGTTGGTATATATTATCGGCAACACAGCTGAAAGTATAGCATATGCTAATCGGCAAAGCACTTTCGATATGTGGAATACGGCTTTTAGGTATACACAATGATACCAGTGAAAATAGTTTTACAATTGGTGATAATGATCTGTGATATCTGTGTTTAAAGTGGAATAACCAGGAGAGAGTGTATGGTTGGGACGTTTGCTTCTGTAGATGCATCCTGATAGAAGTTAGATACAAGAGTAAAAGTCACAATATTCATACAAACGGACCATGCACAGTGATTTTAATGTTCAAAGCCTAACTGTACAAAATATTTTGCATGTCTTATCTCATTGTACAACAGTTGCATTTCCCTTCAAATCACACCGTATGCAAACAAAGCTGTAGGAACTCAAATGTAACCTATTGCAGCAGTGAATATATTATAGACAACTTGTATTGTATTAAAATCCTTATATTTCGATGTTATTTGATATATAATTTTATAACAATGTTTTTCTATGATCAAGAGGGGCTCCCTTTGTCCCATATGTATGCAAATATATATAGGGCTTGACCTTTCCCTCCTACTTTTAGTTATTTTAGATTGCCTAACCGAATTGTCCTACAATGCTTTGTATTTTTATTATAGATTTTAGTTAGCTATTTGATTTTTGTATCATAGACCATCAAAATGTATTGCAGTTTTTTTTGTCGTGCCCCCCTCCTGTAACTTATCAAATATGTTGTGGAATGTACATATCAATAATCAATGGGGAATATGTGTACTGACTTGACAATGACTCGTACTATTTATAATTTTTTCATATCATATGATATTAACACTAACTTGTCTTATCATTGTTTATGGACTTTTATCAAAACCAATGTTAAAGCAAGGCTAAATATCGAGCAGAGTGATTGTTAAAGGGTTAGGTGACATGATTATGTCTTCGATTTCTTTAAGAATTAACCTATGCATAGTCTTACATTAGTTGGATTTGGATCAATGTTTAATACTAATAAACATGTGATTTTGCGTCGTTGTGCGATATACCACGTAGATCTAATCAATATGTCATGCAATTAGTAAGAAAAAATATTTCAAAACAAAAATTGGTGCCCATAAAGTCAATGACCATAATTATAATGAATTTACTTTTTCTGAGAGTACTTTGGTTTAGTCTTTTTCTAGTGTGAAAAATAGAAAGAAAATTCTCTAGAATGTCCATTAAATTTTAAACAACAATATCACTAAAACACTCAATCCCAGATAGCTTTATGAGCCACATACTTTCCCTACAGCCTTCTGTAAGTGCTAGGAATGAAAATTAAAAGTCTATTATAAAGATTATAATAGAAACCTAGTGATACTGGCCCCTCTACAGCTTTGAGTTTAACACAGTACAAGTACAGAAAGTGTCGGGCGCCAAGGAAAATGTACGGTGGCCTGGCCCGTTGTAGAAGTAGCGAGTTATAGATGTGTATGTACTATATGTTTAAAGGAAGGGGCCATTGAATGTTTAAAAAAATGTATATTGTCATAATTTGTACTGCCCGGGAATTGCTCATGCCAGTTGTTAAATTCTAATACTTATTTCTATGTAAGTTTTCCTAAATTCTACAGACTGGTTCCTGTTTGCACCTTGCACAGTGTATCTGTCCACAGACGTCAAACACATAGATGGAATATAAATAAAGAAAAAACAAAACCCAACTTTGCTGATGGTTTTTACTCTCTGACATCCTAAACTACAGAATAATGTAATTTATAGCCAAAATTTGCAGTCACAATGTCGTCACATTTTTATATATATATATATATAAATCTTTATTCCATCTCTCTTTTACAGAGCTCTTCCGATAGTTGTTAAAGTACATAATAATCTCTGCATAATATAAAAAAACAGTTCAATCCAGTTTCATCATTTGTAACAAATTGACATACAGTACTACATTATAAACGAAAGCAATACATAAACATATATATATATTCAAATTTGAGTGTGTGATAGCTACCCTATTATTAGCACAAAATCTTCAAAAATTTAATACACTCATATCCTGTCGCCTTAATACATTATTGAACTCAAATATTGTGTCCAAGTTCTGAATTGGTGTATGATGATAGTTTCATCTCGCCTAGTCTCCACTGTAGCTTATGTATATTACTTTCTAACTCTAACATTACTATATTAAATAAATAGTGCGGCGCTGATAACATAAGTCAATGACCATGCACTGAAGTCCAGTGCAAAAGAATTATTATAGACTTTAGGAATTAGTAGTAAGTATTGTAAATCCGTCCGTATTGGCAAGAATTCATAGTAAAACGTGTAATGCTGATACATGTGCTAGGCGCCAGGCGGCGCCACTGTGTAGTGGCTTAGGTAGAAAGTATGGGAGAATAATAATGCCCTCAGGCGTAAAAGGCTGTAACTGAGTTGGCTCAACCTCCCGCAGGTACGCACAGGTACGAGAAGGGACACTCGTGCAATGGAAAACCTGTATGGGAACGTATGAGTTAAAATACTTAGCTAAGGAATACTAGGGATAACAGACTTCGTCATCTACTATAGTTTGTGCTTAGTTAGAAATAGAATTAGTTTATATGGGTAAGAATGGGAAGTATGAAAGATAAGGGAACATCGTTATAAGTGTTAGAGTAAATGAGTATAGCGCCAAGCCTTTGGCTGTCGCTATATAAGTGGTATGAGACTTGAGATGGACGAGCAGACCAAGATAGAGTTCGATCAGAACACATGGGAGCAATAGTCTAACATACGGATCAAACGGGTAGTGTTGAGATGGTAGTAACCACTACGATTAGGTGATAGTAAGGATTGGGACGGCTGTGGCTTAGCCTTACGGATGATGTACTGGACGTGACGGAGATCCTACCAATGGTCTCCGGCACGGGTAGACGGGAAGTGACTCTCTCAACAGTGACGGAGCGTATATACCTTACGAAGGGGGAAGCTTAACCATAGCTATATCTGGTTGGAATGTTACTGATGTTGTAGAATTGTAAGATGAATGACATGTACTGTATGGATGGAAGAACTATATACCTGTATCTTTACATGGATATAATAAACTTACCTCTTGCCAAGCGCGTGTTCTTTGTATAGGTTTGAGCCCTTTTACTTAGAATCTCTACCACTAAGGAACGAACGATGTTCCAGGATAACGATCTACCTGGACTAAGCTAGCTACTTTAATGATTAATCACGAAGAACTCCCCTTTACTTCGATATAACAAACGTTTATTAATATCTTCGAGTAAATGAAACATAAATGATAAACGATAAAACATCACGCGGTCGAGTAACAATGAGACGACCTGATATGGAATACTATCAGATACGAACTTTAATAACGAAACATCTTTGGAATTAACTAAAGACAAATAACATCAGTCTAGCTCAACCATTTTATATCAAAAAAGGGAGTTACAAGGCTTAATATCATCATATTGATCAGGGGAACATGAAAAGAAAATCGAAAACTACGGTTAGGATTGGGGGGTAGAGTTAGGGTTAGGAGCTGGAGTTAGGGTATAAAAGATATCAAGGAGTTAGGGTTATTTTGATTTTTATCATGGTCCTCCGATTGATCTAATGAGATTTAGCCTTGTTACCCACCCAACTATCATAAGTTTAGGAGATATGAATTTTTGATGTTTTCAATTTTGATTTTTTTTTTCATAATTTTGAATTTTCCGAATTTAAATTTGAATTTTTCCAGAAATGCCTGCAATGCACTCCCAGCAAAAGACACCTATTTCCCTTTTGAAATATTTTGTTTGTATTTTATCTGACTAGCCCAGGCATTCCCTAGAACATAGTTTACTTTATTATGGACAGGTGAATGTATTTATAGTTGTAAAACAATCGAAAACAAAACATAGATGACAATATGAAAACAACATAGATCGTCATTACAGATTTCCGTATTTCAGTGACTACTCATAGATAATAACTGAAGACAAAGACATACTGAGCTAGACTGGTGTTACTTTATCTTTAGTTAATTCCAATGATGTTTCGTTGATATCGTTCTTATTCGTTTGTATCTTATATAGATATGTTGATTCGTTTGTTAGACTGCATGATGTTTGTCACATGTCATTCACGTTTTAACTGCTTGAAGAAGTATAGATAAACGATTACTGTTTAAAGTTAGGGGAGTTCTTCATTATTGTTCATCGTATTAGCTAGCTTTCATTCTTAATCCAGTTAGATCTTTATCCTGGATATTCATTTGTTCTTCAGTGGTAGAGATTCTAAGTAAAGGGGCTCATTCCTATACTGAGAACACACGCTTGGCCAGAGGTATTTTTATTATATCCATGTAGACATTCTGAAGATACAAGTACATAGTTCTTCCATCCATACAATACATGCCATCCATCTCACAATGCTAACAACATCAGTAATGTTCCAACCAGGTATAGCTATGGTTAAGCTTCCCCTTTCGAGGTCTATACACTCAGCAACTGTTGGGAGAGTCACCTCCCGTCTACCAGTACTGGAGACCATCGGTAGAGTCTCTGTCACATCCAGAACTCCGTCTGTAAGGCTAAGCCTAAGCCGTCCCAATCCTTACTATCACCTTATTGTAGTGGTTACTATAGTCTCAGCACTACCCGTTATGATCCCTTTGTTAGACTTTTGCTCCCATGTGTTCTGATCGAAGTCTATATTGGTCTGCTCATCTATCCTAAGTCTCATACTGCTTATATAGCGCCACCCAAAGGCTTGGCGCTATACGCATATACTCTAACACCTATAATAGGGTTCTCGCTATCTTTCATACTTCTCATTCTCACTTACAATAAACATAATATCCTCTCAAGCTGAGCATTTCGTACACTGAAATCATAACGCTCCCTAATATTCTTTCTTATTGCACTAGTGTCCCTTTCGTACCTGTGCGTACCTGTAGAAGAGCGAACTAACTCAGTTTCAATCTTTTCCACATGAGGGCATCATTATCCACGACAACTCCATACACTATACCTAGGCTACAGGACAGTGGTGCCACTCGGCGCCCAGCTCACATATTAGCATCACTTGTTTCACTATGTACCCTTGCCAGTACCGACGAGTTTACGACAGTTAATATTAATTTCTAAAGATTCTTTTGCACTGGACTTCAGTGCAATACAGCTGAGAATTTGAGAATAATATGGAGACAAACCTAAGAGATTTCCATAGCTGCTTTAAGATAATCAAAATGGACAAGACTGGAAGACTAAGGGTGATTACCGGTCGTTATTTATGCTAGACACACACCAATAATGAGAAAGAAATGAAACAGAAAGACAAATCATACAGTTAGACAGAAAAGTAATAAAAATGAACACAAGGATGGGCTGCATAAGCTGGTAGAAGAACATCTGCCCAACTGTAAAAAAAAAAAAAAAGATTTACAAATTCCAAGGTGTACACGTGATCCATAAGCAAGAGGATGTCCATCAACATGGAGGTGAAAAATCAATGGGGGCGATCTGTAATATTCGCGTCACCTATAGGCATATGTCTGGTCGCATCCTCTGCTGTTACTCATATTTATATCCCTATACAATTCCTCATATAGGGAAACATAAATCGTTGAGTTAACCAGACAGAGAAGTAATAACAATAAACACAAGGATGGCCTGCAATTGCCAACAGCAGCAAGTCAGCCAAACTCCAAAAGAAAAGGAAAAAAGAAAGGTACTTCAATGATACAGCCACTTTGTCCTGAATCAAATACTTCCTGTCCATAGGAGTAGCCAAATATGATAACACAGCCATTGTTTGCCAGTCTCCTATGCTCATGATATCTTCCAACGGAGTGCCAATTGAGTGCAGGAATGCAGCGCCAGAGCATCTGAGAGAGAGACCCAGACCGTTCCTGATGTATTCCTATGGACAATGTAAGCCATTTGATGAAAGTGAGAAGATCCCTGTAGAATAGACATTTCTTTGTTCAGGGATTGACACCAATGGATGATCGGGTGGCCTAGGATACAATCCTATGTGAGCCTTCACCAATGCAGCACAAAATGCCTCTTACTAACATAATGCACTGGTGTTGCAGAACACACTGATTATGCTGCAAAGTCTTAGAAGAGGAGATATCAATTATCTTCCCCAGTCATGAAAAACGATGCCATCTTAACATGTACATTAATATTGTTATCCTGGTTGTCAGGAACAATATTGGATTTACATAGTAGTGTCCTGAATGAGACGATGGTAGCAGACCACAAGGCAATGTCCAGTTCTGAAGACGAATCCGGAAGAGAGTACATCTGTGATAATTCTAATAGAAGAGGTGCGCTTGTGACACCGGGGTTCCCAACAGGTTCTTCAAACCTTTTAGAATCAGTTGTCTGAGAAAATACTTCCTGAAATCCATGTCATTACCATATAATTTATGTTATGTATTGATGGAAGACGGATAATTATTAATAGTTGAGAATCCTGGATAGAAAAACCAAGAATCCGGCAACGGTATGAGGGGTCGCTGGCAATGCTGACAAACCCATGTCAATGTCTTGAGATTAAAATCCTCTCAGTTAACTAAAACATCCTTATTGTGCATATTCTGCTTGTTTTAGTAATAATATTACTAACATTCACCTTGTTTCCTAGCTAACAGAATATATTATATTCTGTTAGTTTAGAAAACAAGTCTTGTCATTCAGAAAATGGCCTAATTTTTGGACTCATTTTGTTCAAGGCGTCAGGCTTACATAGGAATGAAACTAGAATGCTCTAACAAAAACATGTCTTTCACCTATCAACGCAAGAAGCATTTTCTGTTTGTTTGGAGAATGGTTGCATAAACCTGAACGAGTAAATATATGTGAAGTGTTAACTATCTTTTTTGACTTAACAATTTGATTGCAAATATTGGGATTTTGGAGATAGAAAAACAAATTTGCTAGAGGTATTTCATCCAACCTCATAACTTCACAATCCAAAGCACTAATATGAAAACTCTTGCTCCATCTTGATGCTTCAAAGTACAGGGTGATATTTCTCCTTAACATGTGTGTTTGTTCTTTCCACTTCATTCTAAAAAACTTGAGACAGAATTCGGAAGTATTAGATAATATTTGTTCAAAGTATTCTACTTCCTGTTGAAAGTCATTTCCATCTTGCTTGATATGTTGCCATAATGAATCATTAAAGTGTTTGTAAATGTGGCAATCAAATTTGTTTAACTCACAAACTTTTTCATGTATGGCTGAATCTGTTTCATCACTGAATGACATATGATTGTGATATTGCTGTCTTCTCAACGGCAAGAAGATGATATCCCTAAGCTGCATACACAGGTGCCTCTTTAACAAAATAAGTGAATGATTGTAGTGTTCGTTTATCCCAACAACAAAATGTTGTTCGATATATTCTATCTGTTTAAGGAGGGTAGAATGATTCATACTCAGATCTATTCTTAACTGTTTTGCAACAGGATTTATGAACTTGGCTGAGGGTTTATGAAGGTAAGATAAAAGTGGATCAAGATATATCTTAGTTCTGTTCTTTAACTGCCTCATCCCATGTCCATGATAATAATGCCAAGAGCGCAACATCTCAATTGGATTGCGAAGCATGGTAATATATTGTATTGGATGCTGAATGACCTGCAGAATATCTGTCAGATCAAAGTAGGAGTGGTCTATGAGCATGTTGAATTTCCTGTCCGTTACAACATTAAATTCAGGTTTTATCATTTTTGTAATAGCCTGTCTATTATTTGGAGTGTTGTAAGGCCTTATTTTATAGGTTACAACTCTAAGACCATAGTGCAAAGCAAATCGACTTAATATATTATACATTGTAGTAGATCCTGTTTTCGGAACTTTCATGTAATATATATTTGTGGTCCTCAAACATGTTTGCTGCTTTGGTAAATCAGATAAATGAAGCAACCGTTTTACATTTGCTTTTAGTGGTCCATGCAAAAGTACAATACTAAGGCTTAGACATATTGATATGAAAAAAATAAACTTCTTCATCATTGTATAGAAGATCTAATCATAGAACTCATTCAGAAACCGTATTTGCTCCTTACTATGTTTAAAGATCGAAAGTTGTATATAACTTAGCTCTATTTTCCAGTAAATCCCACACTGACTATTGCTACGAAGAAATAGTGTGTACAAAAGGTAGGATTTTATTTTGTCCTACATATAAGTCATGCCCTAAGAACTGGGTTATATGTAACGTTTGACCTATTTACTTGAAGAGCTTAATTGTGCCATTAAAGATCTAGTAGTAATTTTACCTCTAAAGCTTTGAACTGTAGAGAGTTAATTATCCAATTATGTTAGGTGTACTTAAGTAGAAGCATTATTCTCCTCGTTCAACTCCCTCTGTCCAATACATAGTCATAGTTCCACATCATGTAAGACATAACACTCGTGTGAAAGGATGTTCTTTATTTAGTTCCTGTGTATTATCGTTCCATGACAAGATCTCAACTGACAATGAACAGTTCCAAGGATGGAATCCCCTCAAACACACTCAGTCAAAGCTCCTGCCTTTCTATACAGTCTATCAGCTTCTATTCCAAACCCAGGACTCAGCTTCTAAGACTCAACCTTTCCAGGATGGTTACTCACAACAACGTTCAGCTTAACTCTGACTGAGCTCAAGCGCTGTGCGCCCCTTTAGTATGATACGTCACACATAGACTCCTTCCCTAACTCCCTCACACCTCACATTGACAAGGAGTTACAGCTAAAGTAGGCACTGATGAAAACATAACGCTGCTAAGCCTAAAGATCATGGACTGGCCATCCGCATCAGTACAGCTTCCAAAAATATTAAATAAATGATAGGTCACTAAGACAATTTGTTAGTGAAATTGGTTTCTGGCTGTGGCGATTTTGAGAAAAATAAGTATTTAAAACGACATTGAAATGATACCTTAATTCCTTATTATTTCAATAATAAGATGCTATTAAACTGACAAGAAAGTTGGATATGTATATAATGTGTTGAAATGATTCAGTGGGAGTGAACGCTAGTGGTTGTTTATGGGTGTTACTCCAGATATGGGGAAGCTACAGTTAATCATTACTCAGACTGCTTAGTATAGTCTCTATTAGTGTCGCTAGTCAAGTGATAGACTACATCCGTGAAATGGGCGTTCATATCCACAACAAGAATCCTGCTTGGCTGAGAGGAAGTTTATTGGTATTTATTCCAAAGGCATTCAGTGGCTGGTGCGTTATGGCCCAAATATCCGGCCCTCGTTCAACACTGCCCAAGGCTAGCTTCGTCCTTAGAGTCCGCTTGTCTTAGTGCAGCAATACAATGGTAAACTCCTATCCAAGTCACCCGATGTCTGCGTACATGGCTAAAACCAAACCCCGAATCCTATAGATTCATATCGATCCAAACAGGTAGTGTTCTCTGGCTTTGTCTGCCGGCTCAGCCCAATATATACTATCCCAATTATTGATTTTACCCAGGCAGCACTGCTTACTGGGAGGTGCCTTCCGTCTGCAGTGGTTATACAGTTATATCACCTACCAGCAGCGTCTGCCATTCTTATATTTATGTAATTTTGATTATTCTTTATAATTCCTTTTATAATTTTCCTTCTCATCTGGTGACTTTTATCTTTCATCTAAATTCTCATTCATGAAACAAAATATATTTCACACAAAAGAACTTCACTAATATTTTATATGCACAATGACTTTTGTGCAGGAGACCAGATGTCTGATGTTTGGGCTGTACAGTTTTCAAGTAAAGTGAATAAAAAAATACATCAATGACTTATATGAAGCGACAAAACATAAATTTTTGTATCTTCTAAAATTAGCCTAGTTATTATGGGCCCAACTTTGCTGTGATGGTAGAAGTTGCTAAGTTTGTCTTGGGGGACAGATAGGAATGGGTCGAGCTGCCACTGGTGCCAGCCTGTTCCTGCTCATTCTCATAGGTTTAAAAGGCATGAGGGTACAAGCATAGCTTTCATAAGCAGTTATGTTTCCTTTTCCTGTCAAAAAACAAAGGAATTGAGAATCCAGGGAGTTCTGAGAGTTGTGAATTGCATTCTGGGGCTCAGGTTCATTGTGTCTGACAAGTAGACAGTGACACTTTGTATGTATGGATATTATGTTTCAGGTGTTTCTGAACATGCCGAGTTGAAGGGTTAAATTGGTGTTCTCCCAACCAAATCCAGGTCAATATGGACGGCGAGTAAAATATTAGGTTACTTGTCTAATGTATGAGCGGAGGTGCTTGGTAACTCATACAGTCCAAACCTGTATAGTATAGCATTTCAATGGAAAAGATGGTTAGACATGTCATGCTCCAATTACCCTAAAATTACAGGAAATATCGTATTAGTTCTCAAAGAGAGAAGAGAGTAAAATTCAAATTTGGTAAACTTTTTTTTATAAAAAATACTTAACCCCAGATATGTATCTGTATATCTTTCTGTTGTATTTCTTTCTCGTCGGGTTTGTGTCTTGTATAGATAAAGAAAAATAATCACCCTTGGTGTTCCAAGATCTTCCATCATGACTATCCATAAGCAGCAGTGGATTTCCAAAATCTCTAAGGATGATCTCTATTGTTCTTATATTCTCGTATATATCTATTTGTATTCAATTGTTTTAAATATAAATACTTTCCATAGCTCTCTTTAGGAATAGGTTAGATGCTCCTTTTTAGATACATTCACCTGTATATAATAGAGGTTAGATACGTTGTGGGGAATGCCTAGGATAGTCAGAAGAAAATACAAATGGAATATGGTGATAGGAGAAACAGATTTCTTTTGCTGGGGGTCCATTTAAGAAGTTTCTGGACAATTTGGGAAAATTTTCAAAAAATGAAGAATAAATGAAAATTTTTAATAATCAAATATTCCTAACTCTGAAACTGACGCTGCTGAAGGGAGTTACATGGCTTAATCTCATCAGATTGATAGGGAAACATGAAAAAAAAGAAAACCCCTAACCCTTTGACGGTTCAAAATATTTTTCAAAGGGGAAATGGATTTCTTTTCCTGGGAGTCCATTTCAGGTGTTTCTGGACATTTGGGGAAAATAATTATGAGAAAAGAAATGATACATTTTTTGATATCAAAAAATCCATATTTCCTTAAACTAATTTTTTATAGTCACGGGGGGCACCCCCCCCCCCCCCCCCCGTGTTTCTATAAAAAGGTGAAGATAAATAACGTCAAATTTGCAGAAAATAATCAAACCTTGATTATTCAAAAAACATTTCCATTTTCTAGGGGAGGGGGAGGGGGGGCTTATGCCCCTTTTGCCCCCCTCCCCCCTCAATGACTATAGGGTGATCTGTTATCAGGATAGGTTAAGCCTAGATTTCTGCATTGTGATCTATCTAGTATTAATATTATGGGGTGATTCTTTAAATATACATACCGATCCGAGAGTCTGGGGTCCATGGCCCCCCTGTCCCCCCAACAGGTTTATCAAAGGTGTGCGGTGCCGTTTCTATGAGACATTCCACATGAAAGACCCCTTGCCACTCTTCGAAAAGAGTAGGATACCACACCTGGTGGCAGGTTTCTCCTAAATCATATAGATACGATCACCCAAAGCTGAAAAGCATTACCTTGTGCAGTCTGGAAAGAACCCTGAAAGGTTGGCCAGATGTTAAACTACCCCAACAAACAAACAAATCTTGCAGCCAGACCATGCATGTAGGCTTGACTCTAACTGTACAGGGCATATCCACACACAGTAGGCCTATGAATCGGTGCAGAAATCGGTGGAAAATCATTGCATTATGCCGATTTATGGGCCAACTGTGTAACAATTGGTAAGTGGGTATGGCCCTATAGTGATGAGTGGGATACCATAGAGCAAGTATTCATAGATTTGGTGTCTGTTTTCCATTAAAAAGTTGAGGAAAAATTTTTTTTTTTTATCATTTATTTATCTATTGCTGATTCCATTTGTACTCTAGTTCTTCTATCAGGCAAAGTACATTGTGGACAAAATATTTCAGTAAGAAATACAGTAACAGCAGTAATACATAGTATTATAGTAGTAGTAACAGCTTATTCATAAACCTGAGCAACATACAGAGGTTGTTGCTATTGTGCAGATTATTTTGCAAAAAAAAGACAATTTCAATTTAGTCTTTTTATCCCAGAATCAGACATGAGAACTGTAATTTGCATATTGCACAAAAATAACTGCAGATGCTACAACATTAACTAAAATGTAAAGAAAAAAGAAAAATCGGTCAACCACTACTGCCAAAAGAAGCCAATCATTTTTCATTTGGATGTTTTTTCCATCAACCGTTTCTTCAGCGCTTATTGGTACCACCATATCTGAATGTGAAACTCTGCCAGTATTTTGTGATCCTAGCAGCTGCTCAGTTTGATCCTTCAGCCTTAGAACATTAACCATGAAATGAATCAGTGTCTGAAAAAAGAAAAAAAGATTGACAATTGAGTGTAATCTTTCATATGAACAAAATACAGGGGAAATTCTGTATTGCAACCATTTGAGGGACTGGGCTAAAAATGGTTGTTGTTGAGGTGGACACCATAGTGAAGGCAGGACAGATACAGGATTTATGAAAGGGTGGGTAGGTCAGCATAAAGGCTAAGTACTAAGACGGTGTGCATTCACTTGCGCATGCATAGAATTTCCCTTTTTATAGTTTAGGGATCCCCAAAAGGGAGGGGGGAGGGTCAGGACCCCCTGGATCCGCCCCTAGAAGGGTTGGTATTGGGGTAACCAATATTCACACACACACACACAAATTACACGCATATTTATATCTAGAAGACAGATATTGATATATATACATGTAGTTTTACCAAAGCTCTTCCATAAAAAATCTTGCAAAATATAGTTTTACTAAAGTGCGCCATAAAGTTTGTGTTTATCAACGTGATTCTTTAATTTGTTAGTAAATGATAAAAAGATGTTTCAAATACCGGACATGCATCAAAGTTGGCCTTATACAGTTTTATCAAACCTGACATCAAATCAATTTTATCAAATCATAATAAAAAAGAATTCCATGTATGCGAGGATGATTACCTTAGCAACAGGATGCAGGTTTGTCGGACATTTTGATTTAGCGTAGGCTCTAGCAACAATAGTAGAACTGAAGACAGACATCACTACCAGTATGCTGCCAACTGTGAAATAGTAGCCTGAAATATAAAAGTATATCTTTGCCATCAGTTCATTTTCTTGAAAATATTGAATTCGAAATCAAATGTGATGATAATATGATATTATTGATAAATCATAGAGTATGCAAGCATCTTTCACCTGACATCTGACACCTAATGTATGTTTAATTCAATACAATTTGAAATCCATGATGGAAAAAATGATCAATTTCTCTCGGACATTATATATTATATTGTAATAAAATCTAAATTTTCTAAGGAAAAAGAACAATGGGAAGGATACTTGAGTTAATGCAATAAACCTAATGATAAATAAAGATAGCTAGTTACATAAGAGAGGAATGTTGGCTGCAGACTGTGGAATGTTGTCCATGAGGATGTTCAACAGGACCATGAAGCTCAGAAAGATGCTTAGACCTAAAATTAGGAAAAGAAACAAAATCTTTGATTAGGTAGATGATAGACTGAAATCGATTAGTTTTTGTTTGTATCCTCCCGCAGTCTCCAGAAGTTCCCTCTAACCAGTGCATGCTGACATTGGAGATTTTATGCTCCTTATCATAAGGGTTATTGTATTGTTCAGTAGGAATATGGTCTACATATGCGGAGCCAGATCCAGTAGGGTCCAGGAGGTCCTGACCAGCCCCCCGCCCTTTTGGTGGGGACTTAAATTTTACAAAAAGAAAAAGAGGTCCCCGCCATGCATGCAAATGCCCAAAGTTTTAGTTCTTACCCTATATGTGTATCCTTCCTTTCCCAAATCCTGTATCCACCCTTACATAGATAACTGGTATGTTTCCCTAAAACTTAACACTGTCATTCTATAGTACTACATTACTGCCTCTATTTACTATCTTAGGTCTATAAACAGCACGGAGGACTGGATAACAGTTCAGCTTAACAGTGGCTAAATTGTAGCTTTTTATATTGTTGGAATCAACCAATGATACAACCACTCTACAAAATCAAGAACAAACTAGATGCTATGATTGCTTTATGCCACACCTAAATGTTTTTAACTGCCCAGTTCTTCCTGTCTTATTGACAGATCTGTTACATTTCTGCATCAGATCCATAAGTAACATAACACTAATACCAAGGACAAAAAACTATAATATTTACCGATGTTTGTCTTGTCCTCGTTGTCAGGTGGAAGAAGAAAGACGACAGAAGTCAACAATGACAGCAGGACCCCAGGCAAAATAAGCAGAAAGGCAAAGAATCCAGCATTATGTTTGATGTCAAAGCCAATGAGAGCAAATTCAATGGTAGAGGAATTGTATACTAAAATCTTTTTCTCAATTGTCTCCTGAAGTATTTCCCATTCCCTGGGGTGCTCTCCCTAAAATTGAATAACAAATAACACTTAAGTTAGAATACCATGGGTAGTATATAGGAGGACCTAGCACCAACAAATAACTAGGATACAATGACGAAGTTACATTATCAAAGGTTCATAGTTTAACCTAAGATTCTGTGATCTTGGAAAATATGACTTACTGAAGCTTCTAGACTGTAACATATGATATTAAGATAATTATACACTTTAAACTGTACAGTTTACTTGTGATGTATGGTGTTAATTTACTACTCAGTGATAGCTGTTTCTCTGAACTGAGATAAAGCAAAACACAGATATTTGTTTACTGCTGTTTTTATTGATACCAACATTATTAAAGTATTTTAGACTATATAGGTTGACATATAGGTTATTCTAATCATTCACACTTAGTTTTTACTGCATGATTTATAAGCAGAGCTTTGTAATCTATATGGGATGCATTTGCTTTTCAGTTTTCTTTTTAGATTGTTCATTTTAGTTTTTCTGCATGGTTATAGAGTAAAATAGCATAAGAAGCCACATCCTCCTGAAGCCACCTAACCTTCTTACTCAATCTGACATAATAAGTGGCAAGTCGCATGCTGTCAAATTAAGATATGGGGCTTTGAAGTCAGAAATCTGTTAAACCATCAAAAATGTTTTTTTTTTTTACATTTTCTTGTTTGCTAATATTAGGACTTTCATTTCCCAAAATATCATATTAAAAATCAACGTCTAAATGTTCTTAAATGGCCCAAACAGTCACCCTTCTGCCTCAGTGATTTAGAACAAAAGCCTTGCTTGATACCGAGTTTTACATATTTTGTCAACTTGGGAGCCACTTTTAGGGGTCGAGAACCCACAAACTTTGGTACCACTGGATAGCGCCATATATCCTCTAGCTAATGGCAGGGTTGTATTTTGAATTTGGATGGTGATGAACCATCAAGACAGATTCTGAGTGCTGTCATGGTAAACAAACATTCCCAAGGATGTCACCTGGTGTTATCTTGGCTCTCTGATCAGCAGAGGTCCTCAGCTCGGCAGAAGCATGCGTGTTTCCTAAATTTATGCGGACAAATTGTCCGACTTTTACAGGGATTACATCGGACATTTCCATGTCATACTGGACATGTAATAATCAAATAGATGTGTAGAAGAATTCAACAAAATAATGCTGATAAAATTACTCATTTTATACAAACAAAGTGTATCAATTTCGTCGGACATATTGTCCGACATTATAGGGTATAACATCGGACATAGTTGTCGGACATGTCCGAGTCTCCGGCGGTTTTTGGGATACACTGGCACATGTTGTTTGGATCTTAACATACCTGAGATAAGATGGCAACTGTTCAAGAATGTGAGGAGGCTGTGGCAGCAGCGCTAACATGATTGTTCAGACTAAGCTTCATGGCTGCACCAGCTTTACTTGGTTTTACCAGGTTACTTGGCTTTTTTTTCCATTTCAACAATTTGCAAAAATGTTCTATTTCTGTTGCACTGGCACCAAAAATCAACAAATTTGTTAATTTATGAGATTCAAATCTTTAAATTTTGTCGGCATCCAGTTAGGCTTTTGTTCTAAATCACTGTAGAAGGGTGACTTTGGGGGCAATTTAGGTACACTTAGAAGTTGAATTTTCATATGATATTTGGGAAATAATAGTTCTAATATTAAAGAACATTGAATATTCATGCTGATAACATAAAGAAAACCTTTTTTAAAAAGTCATTTTCGATGGTTTGACCAATTTCCGACTTCAGAGCCCCATATCTCAGTTTAACTCCGTGCCATTTGCCACTCATTTTGTCAGATCGGGTCACATATATCTTATTATTATATTTCTAAATTGAGTCTGGGTTTTACTTTTGGGAAAGTGTCTTTAAAATGATTTGTGTTTTAAGTAAGGGGAACCTCTTTAAGGAATAACATCTAAATAAGACTATGGGTCAGAGAAAGCATTATAATTCTGTGGCCATTCTGCATAGATTTAATAAGTATACCATAAACCGAAAAGCCTTACCTGGTCCTTCCCGCTGGTAATGGAAAGACTTCCCAAGGCAATATTATCAAAAAGCAACCATGACCCAACTGTCATGGAGCATTTGTGTTTATCAAATGGGAAATATGTTACATCAACCTGACAATGGATCTCCTGATTACAAGATTGCGTAAATCTTACGTCTCCTGTACTGTCTATAGGTGTGAGTTGAAAGTTGTCGCATTTCCCTGAGATCCTGTGTTAGAAAAAGAGAACATCTTATTTGAATTATATAAATATTATTTTCTAAGATGCCAAGCACATCTTTTTTAACTGATTAGGCGGATCTGGATTTTATGAGAAGTGGTTGGTCCTGATTGTAATTTAGTTTTTGTGTTCAAAAATAAATCTGAATGTCATGATTTTCAGGTTTGCAACCCACTTTCCCAGCTATTATCCTGTGCATTTTATAAATAGTGCAAGTTATATAAATAGATAATGTTATCAAATGGCTATGTAATGGGGTTTCCCATTTAATAATACTATAAGATACAAATATAATGAGTAGAGATAAAGGCAGCCAAGCCATTCACACCCCTATCACTGGGGTCAACCCAAATTTTCACGGTTTAATTTTCAATATAAAATTGGAAAACAATGATAGAATGCAGTCCATAAATCATTTGGACTAAAGAAAACCTGTCAATTCTTAGTATTGCATTATCAGTTTCGATTACCAATATTACACTCACAACATGAAGACTTTGAGATTTGAGATTAGGCACAAATATAAACTTCTAAACATTTCAATAAGGCATTAGCTATTTTCATACTGGGAATGTTGTAACATGTTGATCAGCACATGAAAAACTTTTGTGTTCAGAGAGTGCAGCTGAGCATCAGTCATGTTCTACTTCAGAAACATGTAAAAGAAGCGACTTTTTTCAGATAAACTTCGCACTTATGGAAAATGGTATATTATTGCAGCAGTACTGCTTATACACATAATATGTGTACATATATAATTATATATATATATATATATATATATATATATATATATATATATATTGACCATATGTGTGCACATATGTATATGGGCTCTAGTAAGTAATAACAATCTTACAGAATTAATTTTTTCTCCAGTAGGAATTAAGTTAGTATGATTTAGAAAATGTATATCCATTGTCAAATACATTTCTGTTAGATGATCAGAAAAAAAACACGCATGAGACTGACCTAGTTAGTCCATAGAGGAAGTCACAAGATTGCGTTTAACCAAATAGTATCATGTCCACAAAATATATAGGTTAGTAAGAGAAAACTGACCAATGAAATCACAGCTTGGTGTAGGTGACCATAACAACATACCAACAATCAGGAAAGTGTGGGAATTCAAACTAACCTTGTATTACTTATGGTCCTGAAGAAGGATGAGTTATATCAATTTTGGCATTTTAATGATAAAAGTCTTACTTACTTTCTATAGAAAGTGATATCAGGTTTCCATATTTGATCAATACCAACATACAGCTTTTTGACTCCTCCGTATCTGTCAGGTTCCCAGGAGAGAAAGTCATCTCGCCAAAACTAAAGTATAAAACATCAAAGACAGAATGACTACACATATTCAGGAAAATTGTGAGTTTAGAATTTATAGAGAAAAATGAATTTCTCTTCTTCTTTGAGTGTTCTTTTAGTGTATGTGATTCCACTTAGCTTTCTTGGGATTGATAGATGGTTGGTTATTGGCTGCTTTACTCCCATATTAACTGCCAGGGTCATATCAAGGGCGGTGATGGTGATCAAATCTATAAGAAGGTAGAGCCCATACCCCTACACTTTTACCGAGGCAGGTGTTCTTTAATGTCCAGGGTCCCATAGGCAGGGCCCCACACACAACAGCTGGTGGACCTCTAGAAACCTTAGATATGTCATGCTAGCTCGCGCTATGTCTAGGGACCCTTTGACAGTCATGCTAACCACTTTACCACCCCACATGACTGAAGCTACATAGAATATGTATGGAAGGACATACTATTCATTTATATTTGAATCCTATGGAACATTGGTATTTATGTTAAAGCATTTAAATGTTGTATCCTATCATTAATCCTCTCCATACAATACCAACATTTTAATCAGGATTTGAAAACTGTCAATCTTCCATGATGAATCATATCAAAGCCACCATATCTGTAGCCCAATGACACTATCTAAGCAAAGGATATGCTATATATGAAATAAAACAAGTCATTTTCTACATTTTCATTGATAAATATACAATGTTATGAGTGATTTCAGTTTCTCAAAACAATAACTGTAATTATTTCTTTAATAGTTACTTTTTAAATTTACTTTTGTGACATCTATGGATATAATGTCTGAAAACATTGAGCGTTCTTTTTGCTTGCGATGCCCAGCAACATCAGGCATGTTTATGCTGGTGATGCCTCAAGACATCTGTTGTATTGAAAGGGTTAAGCTATTTATTTTTAGAGTTTACATGGAGAATTCTGGTCTAGGAATATCAACTTTTAAAGGCTAACTGTGTGATTTTTTAATAAAACCTAAGAATACCATGTTAAACCTGTGTAAAATAACTTATCCTTTTTAGACACGACTGTTCTTCTAGACAGAACAAGTGAGATATGATACAATTTTCAAGATCAATATTTTCTTTTTCAATTAATATGATATTCATAATAATGATATCAAAATGTTAGATAATATAAAACCATAAAGTGTGTAATGTTTATACTGAAGACCCAATAATCATATCAATATGGCTTCCTCAGCAGTCATGATGCACAATACATGGGTCATACCTATGCAATGAGGGAGATAAACCAGGTTGCCAGATGGATTACATTCACAAAATTCTGTGTAATGCTAGTGTAACTTGTTGGTTGAACACACACTTATACAAGTAAACATGAACAGTCTTGGTATATTATATATTCATAAAAGTGTCACAGTCTTATTAATCCCTATTGTACTGACGCAGATGGTCAGTCCATGCTCGAGTTTAGCCATCATTGTGTTTACACTAAAGCAGGGCTAAAAGTAATTAATCTTTGCTGAGAAGAGTAGGGGATGAGTTTAGTGACAACTGTTAGTCCATCAATATATAAGTGACATGCAGGCAGCACTCAGGCAGAGTGCTGTTAGTTGTTATGAGTTAAACATCCTGGAAAGGTTGGTTCTAGAAGCTTGTTCCTGGAGTTGGAATTGAAGCTGATAGACTGTTTAGTTTGGCTGGAGCGTTGGCTGAGTGTGGTTGAGTGGATCCTACCCTTTGGAACTGTTCATTGTCATTGAGAGATCTTGTCAAGAGTACACACATATACCAGATATAATAAAAGAACATCCTTTCATGCGAGTGTTGTGTCTTACATGATACGGAACTATTATTATGTATTGGATGACTGCAGTAATAAGAGGAAGACTGCGATAGGAGCTGGCTAGTATCCTAGGCAATCACACAACTTAAATTAGACCCTAACTTTAATGGATATTTAACCTTCTATAGTTATGAATATTAGGATGAGAGCATTATTGAAGTTAATAAGGGAAAAGGAAAAGTAAACTCACGTAATTATTGAATGACCTAAAGGTCACTGTCTGTCTCTCCTGATCCACAGCTTCAATGGTAACTATCTCAATTGTGATAGCAACAGTCACTGCTTCTGAATAGTTCTGGCGTGGTGGTATAGAGAGACCTGTTATTGGATAACTTTCAAGAAGTTGTTGAAGGAGATGATGTGCAACAGATCCATTCCTGTTCCTGAAAAGAGTGTTTGGCCGTAAATGAACAAACGGAAGTATAAAGGTAACTTGTTCAGCAAAACTGATTTGCCATTACTTAGATTCTGTTATGTATTTCACTGATTGCTCAGGGAATCCCTATAGCCTGTAAAATTCATACAAGAGTATGATTTGGCTGATGTGCACACTTATGAATGTAACCTCAAATACAATGGTAGACTCCATGTATCATATTGCCACAAATGCAAATTGGCTGCTTATCACTCAAATTTGCTTTGATCTGGTGAGCACAAGAATCCCCTATATCCACGCAGCTTGATGGGACATTACATCAGTACACAGGTGCCCTGCTTAAAGCCCCATACCCACAAAGCAACTTTTGCACAGTTCGGCAATGGATCGGTGCTAAAACTGGGCAATTCTTATAATCGCCTGTTAGTATAGTATTTTAAAATGTGTATGTTTGATCTGAATCGTTGCTAAAGTCAACTGATTCTAGGGGTAAAATCGGCCAATTTTAGTGCTGATCCGATGCCCAACTGTGTAAAAGTTGCTCAGTGGGTATGGGGCTTTACCTTCAGGGGGACACCTGGTTGACCACTGGAGGGGGCACCTCTATGCTACATCAGAGGAACAGAGATTACAAGGCAAGTGTGCCCCACCTGTGTTGAGGCTATGGACCTTATCATATACTCCCTCCAGATCTTCTAATGAAGACCCAACTCTGTTGGTGATAAATTGCCCTACAAGGATCTGTACTTTTGCTGACAATTCGAAGAACTGTTTTATCTAAGGAGGCAAACTGCGTATGCCAACTGTCTGAGACAGTGTAGTGACTTGCCTCACTGCACTGTACTGTGCTAGTCTAGTCCTGCCTAGTCATAAATGTGTAGTTATAGTGTAGCTGTAGTTAGTTGTAGCTTGTTTATGTCTAGTTTGTGATCCACTCTGTCTGACACATAAGTTTGTAATGACTTCTCTGATGCCAATAAAATACTTATTATTATACACACCTGCTACCAAATCTCTTCTCATCAGAAGACACCCTTCATAAACACTATAATAAAGATATAATACCTAGAGTTGCAAGCACCCCCCCCCCCCCCCCACACACACACATTTTGATTAAGAGACCATTGGATTTTACCACACTTTGCATATTTAATGTTGTTTGTAATCAAAGTAATCCAAAGAAAATCTGTTCCTGATTATGCACACCCATGACAAAAAGTAATGAAGGTCGGCTTATTTATTATACCTTGGGGTGATAATGGTTTTGAAGTTAATAACTTAATGCACACATTATTAAAGGGGTGTGATAAATTGACAGTTATCGCCAGGTAGGGTAGTAATCTACGCTGGAAGCCGCATAGTAACACACCTTGCGAATCAAGTGAACTGCCAGAAAAGTGAGTCCATAAGAGTACATTGCTCTATGGTCCAGGCCTGTGCAGGGGAGGGGGCAGGCCCATGACTAGGGGGGATGGCGGGGGTGCCTCCCCCCCCCCCCCCCGCCTCCAGGACATTTTTCCAAAAGAACCACCCTCCCTTCCAAAATTTCATCTAGAAACCCCTAAAAATGAGTAGGATAATATTGAAAAGTTCCACTTTTTACTACTCGCCACCCCCCTTTTCAAGTTCAAATTATTTAAAATATAGGCAAACGTTCCACTTATGGGGACCTCGCCACCCCCCCACAGCAGACCCTGAATATGATGTTTGATAGATAGACAACCCCGACCATTGAAGTTGTCCCATTATTTTCACATATAACCAGAAATACTGCTTGATGCACAGTGTTATGATTTGGGGACATGTTCTGCACTGAAAAAAGTGAAAACTTAGAAAGTTAGTCAAATCTGGCATTTACCACAAAATATGTCACTGGTTGTGACTAACTCCTGTTTGTATCCATATTCCTATCATAATACTAACCCCTTAGTCATGTTGACCAACTTTTAACCCTAAGGTTAGTCAAAAGTTAAATTAGCCTAATTATTATAAGCAGTCATCTTTACTCACAATCAAATGTAACACATAAACATAATGATACAATTATGATTATTTTAATGACATTTCAAATTTGACATATCCCTTAGTCAGATTGACTAACTTTCTAACACATTAATTGTCTGGGTCACGAGATACCGGTACCCTAATTACATAAGTATTACTACAAGTTTAAATAGTAATCAAATACATGATATAAACACAGGCCTTGGAAATATCAAATATTCATTACTAGTCCAAGCGTAGGATGCATAGCCAAAAATTACACACTCAGTTATGGGCTTATTGCTTCTAGTTCCATTTTTGATCGCTCTTCTCCCCCTTTTTAAGGCCAAATTATTTAATATGTTTGCAAAAGTTCCATGTAAGGAACCTCGCAATCCCCCAGAGTAGAATCTATAAGCCTATGTACTGCCCTGATCTTAATTTTCTACTACTCGAATAATGATAAAGAGTAATAGGAAAGAGGGTTGTCATACCCAACTATATATATTACTAGAACTTACCAATCTTTCATTGACATATATCTAAAATTTTGCATCTACTTGAGGCACCAAAAATTGCCCAACTAGTCTGGTGTCATTCCCCAAGCCCACTTAGGCATTTAATATACGATTAGAAATGCCATTGAACCCCATCCCTCTCCCCTTTGCGCATACCATTAATTGGCAGTCCTGTAAGTAGTCTTCTAAAAGTATTGCTTCACTATTGTTTACTTATCATGTTTTGCCATGTGTTCAAATTAGTGTGTAACCTAAAAGAGCATGTTATCAACTATTGGCACATGTAAACATATAATGATATTATGAATGAAATACTTACCCTGTCATTTGCCCCAAGCAGGAATATGAAGCACTATGCCATACAAATAAGTGAAACAGCAAAAATGCTGCACTTTGGGACCACATCCTCACTGGATTCACTTCTTCAGTTCAGCATTAGATACGCAGAGTGGTTGTGTGTCATTCTCTAGCTAGGTTGCAGTCCTTCTAAAGACTAGTTTACATTAAGGTTTGCAAATGAGGTAGTGACTTGTATAGTTATAGAATGCATCTGAAATACAAGCGTACCACAAATTGACACGGGGCTCACACATTTGAAGTTGGAATAAGACTAGTTTATATTGAACAACAGCTACATAAAGACAGTACCCAGGCAACCTCTGGTTCCATTTCACTGGTTATGCAATATGCTGGTCCCACTTTGGTAAATCAATCTGCCAAAGTGCAGGGTGTGGGTCAAATGAATGCTGTCTAAGTAACCTCCATTTCTACTTCTCTGTTTGCTCTCTGTTAGCAAACATGCTAATGGCAAGGACTCAGAAGTGCATAGCTAATTATAGATCTTTGCTAATGGTGTTGTGTAATACTATAATTCTTGCTCACATATCCTAAATTGATTGCACTTTAATTGAATTTGTCCTTCTCCTTCTTTAACTTTGTATGAATTATTTGAATTTAAACAGCCATAAAACTGTTAATAACTGTTATTTTACACTATCCTCTGATTTGATATAACATGATGAATATCCCCATATTCAGATGCAATGCTGGGGGACAATGAAAAATGACCTCAATTGGCCAAATTGTAATACCCAGGATAAATAAAATATTTAAAAATAAAAATACAGGGAGGGAATAATAAACTTAACCATATGACCATTTAATGTGGTCTCTATCTGTTATCGTATCTGTCTGTATAACATGTGTGGAGAGGGGGGGGGGGGTAGGAATGGATGGGAAGGCAGATATATAGGGAAAGGGGGTAGGGTGACAAATGAGGGTGGTAACTGGAGAACTCGGTCCACCTGAGAACTCAGTCCAATAATGTTTTTGACACTTCCCCATTACATCCACAAACTGTTGAGTAGGTATGAGTTAGCCATTTAGGTATGAATCCTAGACATCTATTAGAAGAGAGGGATATTTATCTAGTTTGCTTTCCCTTAGAAAGACTCCCACCCTCACTGGACTGAGTTCTCCAGCAGACCAAGTTCTTACCACATAATTGGGAGGGGGGTAAGTGTTCCAGGAGGTAAGTGTCCAGGAGGTAAGTGTCCTAGGGATAAGTGTCCTAGGGGGTAAGTGTCCAGGGGTAAGTGTCCCAGGGGGTAAGTGTCCTAGGGGGGTAAGTGTCCTAGGGGGTAAGTGTCCTATGGGAGTAAGTATCCAAAAGGTAAGTGTCCTAGGGGTAAGTGTCTTTGTGGAGTAAGTGTCCAGGAGGTAAGTGTCCTAGGGGTAAGTGTCAAGGTGGTAAGTGTCCTAGGGGGGTAATTGTCCTAGGGGGTAAGTGTTTAGGGGGTAGGTGTCCAGGGGGTAAGTGTCCTAGGGGGGTAAAGGCCATATTACACTATACGTTTTTTGAAACGTGTTTGGGCCGTTTCAAGCATGTTTTTGCCAATGTGAATAGGAAATGTGAAGCTTATTGCCCAACGTGAAGTGTAATATATTAAAAAAGCTAACTATTTGCCAAACGTGACCAAACACGACCCAAAACGTGTAGTATAATATACTTGTGTTGGGTCCGATGCATAGTGTAATATGGCTTGAATGCCAATCAGACATATTCAGCAACAGCACCCGATGCGTCCTCTAACCCGACACATAGTGTAATTAGGGCTTAAGTGTCCCAGGGGGTAAGTGTCCTAGGAGGTACATGTCCAGGGGGTAAGTGTCCTTGGGGGTAAGTGTTCAGGGGGTAAGTATCCTAGGGGGTAAGTGTCCAGGGGTAAGTGTGCGAAGGGTAAGTGTCCGGGGGGGGGGGGGGAGTAACCTAGAACCCTCTTAAATCCTGTTAATAGCTTGTTCTACCTCAACTTGCAACCGTCTGGAGAAGCCCGTTTAGTCTGAACCCGATAAGACATGCAACAACCATACCTCGTGACCTCTCAGTGGGAGACTACTGGGTTGACCGGTCCCCTGCTGGGAGTGTATGGAGTGTTTGTCTGACAGACCAGAAGTGTGTGTACCCCCAAATTATCCACAACACCTTTTGAAGTTTGTTTCAATCCAGCACTGTTGCCCAGTGCCCCGTCAGGCAGCAGTCTCTGTGACCTCCTGGTCAGAGTGTACCGGAGAATGTCATGTGATTGGACCACTAATGCAACAAGACTCATTTCAAAAGGCAATGAATATATTAAGCCACTTTACTCTAAGCCGATGTTGTAACTGTTTAAGGCCTTATTGCAGTATGTGCATTCTTACTCCATGTGAAACTATATATAGTCATTGGCTGCTATAACATAAACTTCAAATAACATAAAGTTCTAACCACTTATTTAGAGTGTAATATAATATCATAAAGTGCAATCATATGGGAATTATGTATATGCCCAGGTAACAGAGGCACGTGTTGTGCACGTTTGGGGGAGGGGATCCAGGAAGTCAAACACGTGATTTAAACTCGTGTATAACTCGGGATTCTGTGGACCTCAATTCTGGTGTTCCCCACGAGTTTTAAACACGAGATTTCGACACGAGTTTTCAGATGTAAAACTCGTGTTTTCCTATTTTCTAGTATAAGAAAACAGTGGGGGATTGAACCCAGGATCTCTCACACACAATGCCGGTGCTCTACCACTGAGCTATGCAGAATTGTTGGAAAGACAGGTCGATCCAGTGCATCTAAAACATACAGAACATTGCTATTCATGAAAAACCTTAAAATATTACATCATTATATTATCCTAGAGTGTCATTCAATCTTTTGGCAATATCCTTAACTAATTAAAATACACAAAAGAAAATCAAACCAATCTTAAACGACTTTACATAGTGAAATTCTAGTGTAAACACAGTGTCATACAAGGATTTTCTATGGAAACTTTCTATAAAAACTTGGAGAACCCCGAGGTAAAACTTGTGTAAAACACATATTTTTCACTGTCATTACACAGGCTAAAGTTATTGTATCAAAGAATGTACTTTCTCAGGTAAAACACAGAGTACTACACAACACCAGTATTACCTGAAAATGATACATGTCAAAACTAATGTTTTATACCTTCTTTACTTAGGGATAATCACTACACCAGAATGCTACCAAAAAGACACTGGATCATAAAAGTATTTATTATAAATACAATACTGTATAATTTGATATAAGTTAAAAGAAATTATCATATTTTCACAAAAATACTATCTTAAAACATTAAATACACACAGGTGCATTACTACGTGTTAACTCATGGTTAAATCTATCAAAACCCTTACATAAACTCGGGGAATGTCATATCACCAGTATACCACGATTTCAACATGTGCTAAACTGGAGGAAACACGTGTCCTGTTTGCTGGGTGTATAACTCCATAAGTGTCAACCCCTGATGTACTATATAATGTAAATAGTATAATGTAGGGGGTCCATTTAGTACATACACATCAAGGGGGGAGGGGGCTCCAAGATCTTTTCAAAGGCGCGTGCATTCTAAATGGAAGTCCCCTAGTGAAATGGTTATATATATGTATGCTTTATTAATATCTATCTGTTGGCCCTTGCTAATGGCCCCACTAATGGCCCCACTCATGGCGTTCGACCCAATCTGAACAAGGATAGTTTACAACGGACGTTACCCAACGTACAGACCAAAAACATTCGTCAAATACAGGCCAGATGAATTTCCCAGCAGAGACTATTAATATGGACTCCCTTATGGATATTCTTAATCAATCTTACTCAAGATTTTGAGAAGTTCTGATAGTTCCATGGACATGGGCCTCCAGATCGTTTTCTTTATGGATGCTAAATTGTTTCCCTTTTCTCTTTTTTTTTTATTTGACTGCATTCATAACAAGATGATTTTCTATGCAAGTATAATAGAGACATATTTCAATCAATCAATTCAAAATAATTTACATGTACTATTTGAGATCTAAGGATTCTTACAGACTAAGCTTTGCCGTGCCGAAACCAGAAAACCGATATATATATATATATATATATATATATTGAAAATGGCAGGCCTCTATTTGGCCCTATTTGACAAAATCTCCGGTGGTTGGAAACCTGGAGGCTTGCAGTGCATCCCTTCCCCTTTCCCTTCCCCTGCTCCCCCACCTCAGCCATAATGTTATAAAGAGATGAATATTTGTGTCATATTTTGCCAATATTATATCTTTCTATATCCCAAGATATTGATGAAACATTATGATTTCTTAAATCTCATCAGTTGACAGATTTGAAGTCTGACAACCACTCACATCTGTATATCAGGGTACAAATAATAGGTTTAGACATTATAGGTTGGTCTGACAGGCTTTAACGTTGATTCCTACAGGAAAAAGGCCAACATTTTAGCTGCAATTTACCTATTTCAAGAGCAATTTGCCATCCAAATTGCTTTTGTTAATTTTCTTTTATGCAGCTGGTTTCATGGAATAAGCATGGAAGCAATTTTAAAAATATGTCATGGTAAAACTGCATGATGATGTAACTGGGGTGGGCTTATTATTACATGTTAATGGGAAAGGTGTATACACTGAATCATTACCTATAGTATCCTACATTGTGTTATTCTTATCTGAAACATAATTTAGAAAGTATATGAAGTGAAATACACAAAACTTGGCAATTTGAAAATATATGTGCAAGGAAACCATTAACAATACGATAGTAAATAGGAAATATGATCTTTAGAAATGGGATTATTCTAAAACTATGTACTAGAAGGGGGTACATCGCACATTATGATTATTATTTCATATTCCAACCTTTATCTCTTTCATTCATTGGACTTTGTCTGGTGTTTTTTTTTAAATATAGAACCATAATGGGGCTTAGGGGGAATAAGGCTAATTTCACGCACCTATTGTGTGAAATTAGGCTAGGGACAGTGGGTTGGGTCTAATTTGGAGGAAAGCCTCTTGTGTTGGGAGGGGAGGGAACTACCTTTCAGATGAGACCCGACCTGGCGCTGGTATAGATGTGTATATCCCGCCTCACCTGCAGGGCACCCACACACGTCCCACATGTGATTTAGTGCTTCTGGGAAAAGCTTCTCCCCACCCCTGGGAAGGCTACGGACAGTCGATTTGTTCTAATTTGCAAGAATGCCTGATGTCTTTTTTTTATTATTATTATTATTTTTTTTTTATTTTTTTTTAAATTTTGATTGATCTTTTTTTTATTGATTGATTTTTTTTTTTTTTTTTTTTGGGGGGGGGGGGGGAGGGGGGGTGGTTGATAACTACCTTTCATATGGGATCAGACCTGGCGCTGGTATAGATGTGTAGATCCCTTACCTACCTCCCGGACACCCACACGGACGTCCAATATGGGATCAGAGGTACCTTTGTGGGTTTCGGTTTACCCTTTGGTGGAATCCCTGGGCCTGGGTGCGTGTGGAGGCACATGTCATAACACCTGTATATTTTTAGGCCTGGCCACAGATCCCCTGTTTCCATAACCTCCAAAACCTCCACTTCTTCTAACTAGGTTCTCCTTTGGGGGGTTCTTCTCCGCATCCAGAGGAACTTTTCTGACCCTTTGGTGGAATCCCTGGGGCTACCCCAACCTCTTCCTAGGAGGTTCTCCTTCGGAGAGAATATACTCCGCATCCAGAGGTACCTTTCTGAGTTTCAGTTTGCCCTTTGGTGGAATCCCTGGGGCTGGGTGCGTGCAGAGGCAACCGTGATAACGCCCCAAACTTTTTAGGCCCGGCTGGGATGCTGGGAGAGATCGCCACAGTGTTAATTCAAAGCTGCGCACCCCTACACCACCTAGTGGCGAAAAGGGTATATTGCTACAGAGCATCACTCTAACTGGGACAGGGTGACCTAGTTCACCCCACTGCCAGAGAAAAATTATCACTAGATAGCCTATAACACACCTGATGAGATCCTGTGATCGAAACCACAAATGCATGAAGGTTTATGAGCATTCCAGTAAATAATAAGTTAATATAATCAATTGAATGTTCAAACCAAATCTCAGCTGAGTGAGAGGAGGGAAACTATAACCAATGGGATGCCTTCACACATAAAGCAGGTAAACAATTTTGACCAAGGCCCACTGCTATTGGTCAGAGCAATCAGTACACTCAGGGGGTGGGAGTCGGAGCAGGCCCCACCAGGTCATTTGTGAGCTACCTCGCCACTAGCCAAGTGATCGACCAAAGACCACTCCTAACCTCGTACAATGCTTGCCGTGAGAGAAGGGTCCACAGAGCTACCTCGCCACGTCTCTCCCCACATAAAACTGGAGGCCAAACTGGAGTTGAGATCAATGACAGGTTAGTAGAGGACATTCTAGTGTAGGAATAGAACTTGGAGAATAAGAATATTTGGCTTTGTATTGAGGGTTTTTGAGCTTTCGTTGGGAATTTCGTGCTCAAACGGGGAGGGGTCTCACTTTCAGTAGCATGAAAGGGGGATGGGGGGGGGGGGCGCCCTATTGGATTTCCCCCCCCCCCCCCTTAAGTACCTTATAGGCTAGTTTTACATTAAAAAAAACTCAAAGTGCCCCCGCCCTCCCCCTCTAAATCCGCCACTGCGTCAGGGATTGAATGGTCGCACCCCCCCCCCCCCCCCCACCAAAAGAATTTCTTCCAAAAGTTCCACCTCTCCTTCAAAAATGCATTCTAAAATCCCTAAAAATCGTAAGAAAATATTGAAAAGTTCCACTTAGGGAACCTCGCCACCCCCCAATTTAAGTAGAAATTATTGAAATTATAACTAAAAGTTCCACTTAAGGAACCTCGCCACTCCCCCACAGCAGACCCTGGGCACGGGCCTGGGTCGCATAGGGGGGGGTATAGCCGGTATGGACCTTGTGCAGACGTGGTCACGTGACCACATTTTAGTGATCACCATGTGCTCTTCATAACACGTGGCTATTAGAGGAAACTAAAATTTATCAATTCTAAAGCATTACAACACGTTATTGGGATTTCTTGTGACTATCTTAGATAAATTCAGCACAGATATAATATTCTTGAAGTTTTGGATTGATAATTATGACAATTTCAAAATGATCACCAAAAATTAATGGCGGCCTGACCTATTCTGAGCATTATGACGTCATCTGTCCCATGTCGAATTAAAGAAAAGACCAATGTCATTTGTCACTAAGTGTTCATGTCTAATTTAAAAAATGGCCATGTCGCCGTGCCGTGTAAAGAAATGCCCATGTCGCACTGTCAATTTTAAGGATCTAGACCCGGTAGTGGCGTCTATTATCGGCACCCCTGAGACAACACCTCTCAGTGCGCAATTCGCAGTACCTCTTTTTAATAACTATATATTGCTTCATACTTATAGCATCATTGATGATTCGCATATCATTAAATAGCCTTTTTATAAATCTATCTAACCATATAAATCATATAACAATACATGGGTGCATACTTCTGGGGCTTGTTTAGGAATTGAAAAATTTGCATTTTTAACTTTTATTTTTTGAACAAGGATATCTTGCTTACTACTTATCATAAATGCATGAAATTTTCGGAGTCAACAGATAACATTCAATTGGAGGTAATTGTGTCTCAGAATTTTTATTTAAGTCCTAGATTTTGTTTAATTAAATGTAGAAATTAATGTTGAACAAAATAACATTTTCTCCATTATTATAAATATGTTCACCATATAATACGCTGAAAAACAGAATTGACTCTGATGCTTATTATGAAAAAAAAAAAGTTTCCGTTTTTTGACATAAATTGAAAACTAGACCTGAATAAAAAATCTGAGACACCCTTTCCTAGAGAAGAATGTTTCTGATATGTGTCCCCTACCGCCTCCCCCCGTCCCCTACCGCCTCCCCCTACCCCCTACTACCACTTCCCTCTGTAACCTACTACCTCCCCCGGCCTGTCCCCTCTACTTCCCCCTGTCCCCTACCACCTTTTGAAACCCACCTCGTGCATCCTATTCATACATTCCTCTGAGAATAAAAGCGTGTGAAAACGGCGTGTATTTGAGGGCCTAATGTTCACGTTTTATTGAAAAAAAGGGGTGTTTAGGTGCCCAAAGATTTGCGAAAAGGGGGTACTTTTTAGATTGGAGAAGACTGATGGGTTACCACTTATTGGGTTGAGTGGGGGCACCGGGCCCCTTGCCCAGCCCTTCTTAAATTACTTAGCCTTATTTATCCCTCATTAGGGGAATTTACTAAAGGTTGTCATGTTTATGATATATCATCCCTTATATGTATGCATACCATTGTGTTCCTTTAAGCACCTTCTTATAAGGAAATTGGAGAGTTTGGTAGCTGGTTTTACGATGGAATATAGATATTCCACGTGGGTCTGTTGGGGACCAGGAAGTGCGCAAATGATGTAGGTCATGTTGGTGAGAATAGTTAGATCCCAAGGGCTAAAACATGGGACTGTCCCATGAAGTAGGGGACAGTTCACAAGGAAGTATAGCCGAACCATCGACGCCACTGCAGTAGAAACAGTACAGGCAAGGCTAACAGAGCTAAGGGAAGAATTTAAATAACTTGCTGGCACTCTGTCCTCTGGAGTCCTGTAGGGGACCTCTGTTCCGGGACCTGTAAAGGGACCTCTGTGTTTGAAATCTTGGGCACATATTTCTTAGCAGTTGAAATAGGCATAGAGGCTAGATGGGAGGGTAGGGGCCTAAGTGACTGAGCCGGGAAAGTTCATGGATCCCGTAGCGGCAAAAGCCAGTATTGAAAAGTGTGAGGGAGCCTAAGGGACTGGCTACTGCTAGGATGTCATTTTTTCAGATTTAGTTCTGCCAACATCACTGGCACTCTCAAACTCCGAAAAAAAGGAGTCCTTATCATCAAATATCAACCCTACCAAAATTACTCAAATGTATAATTCTATGTTTTCAGACCTCTCAGGCTGCTATATATTGTATGGTTTGATTGTTTTAGGCGTGAACACGTTTGCAATGTGAATCTTAAATGATTTGTGATTTTTTCCCTCTAGTGTTATTTCGGAAGATATAACATCAAAATATCAAATCTGAAATCCTTGACTGAGTGTCTGTCTATTATAGGAGCTTTGCTCTCTAAATGCTGTGTTGTTTCTATATAGTTGTCAGCCATTTGGGCTAAATGATATTTTTCAGTCTGAGTTGCAGGGTTCTCCCTAGGTATGTTGGATTCCCACAAAATGATATTTATTCATGCACAGTGCTCCTGGAATGTGGGCCATTCCCACACTAGACCAAGTGCAGACCACTCCACAACAGAGATTACTTTTGCGCGCAGCAGAGAATGCAGGGAGTCATTCGTCGGTACCACAGGCACCCCCTCATACTTGCAATGTTGAGATCAGATCTTTAGTAAACACCCCATTCGTTGGACACCTATCCATAGATATGTAGATACAGCTGTGATAAGAGTGAGAGGGCAATTTGTTGTAATTTTTTGCTTTGGGGGCAACCTATAGTGGTTATTGGTAAGGGTGCCCCCAAAGCTTTACCAACAGATGTTTTCATATAAAATCAGTGGGGTGTGAAATGCTATGAATACCATCATTTGTAACAATTACCTCCTCCCCTCTCCTCTACGGCTCCCCTTACCAATGCCCTAACCAAATTCTCCTAAAAGAGGTGTTGCATTGAGGTAGTGATTAAAAACCTCGTGCATATGATTGGTGTAAGTGGAAGGATAGTCTACCTGATTAACAAAAATCATGCAGGTGGACATATAAGGGGCCACCTATGTTTTCCTGCTTATTTAGGTAGGCCTAGCAGAACTGCTTGTTAAACTTAAAGGGAGCCAAAAGCAATATTGTGTCAAAATATGACAAAATTTTGCAAACTCAATTAACAATGAAAATACATTCTAAGAGTCTAACTTTAGCCATTGGTGAAGTTTAAATCATGATAACTAGCTTAAAATTGACTTAAATTCGATAATACTCATGCCATGTATGCCTGAAAACAGCAATATTTGTAAACGAACCAATTTTGGTGACCCACCAAAATTGACCTAGGATGAGTTTTCATCTATTCTAACATAGTTAAACTCTTTATTCACAGCCTATATTTTGCCATAGGCCTAGGTAATGGCCATTGAATATATTTCAATAGTTAACAGAATTTGAAAAATTTTGACCCTACATTGCTTTTGGCTCCCTTTAAAGAAATTTCCAATATTTTAGACCGCATGTGACAAAGGCCTCCATGGTGGCTACACTCGTAAAACTTGAGATGATTTTTCACCCAAAGTGACATATGTGACCTATTTCTGAAGTTCTGTCTATAGGAGGCTTTACAGCGTTAACCAGTGTTGACATTATTGATGCAATTCACTGTGAAATAACACAGTAGCATCGGGGCAAACATTCATCCCCTCATGTGCATTCATCCAACTAGTGCTTTTAACGTGACAATAGTTTTGACACAGAACCATCACAAAGTATAGAGTAGCCTTACTTTCTCTACCTTTGTTGCAGATATCAATAAAACACTACACTCCCTAGTGAGGTCGCCGTGTCAAGTCAATGTAGGCACCTACCAATTCATGCTCATAAGCAGCAAAGTGTATGCAAAGTGTTCCTTTGAACCTTAAGGGCACCCATGTCACAGCTGTCTTGAAGATGAAAACCATGGGGCAAATCTGTCATAGTATCATAGTTCTAAATGTCAGTAAGCTGTGGTTATACACGCGGGTATGGCCAGGAGAACCCTGTGCATATATAATTACTAGTATGTGCGGGTATGGCATAACTCAAAAGTACCGCATACGTGACCGGCTGATGAGGAATATGTGTCAGCATAAATCAATGCAAGGCGGAAATAAACATGTTGTGCAATGTTTAGCAAAGTGAACACCAAACTAGTTTAGGGGCCGTCCATAAATCACGTCATGCTGTTTTTGACTTTTGACCCCCCTTCTCCCCTTGTCATGTTTTGTTATGGGGTCCTTGACCCCCCCCCCCCCCCCCCACTCTAGAAATGACATCATTTTAAGGACAATGGTGCCATTTTCCAAATATCCCAAAAATGAAAGTGCTTCAATCTTTTTCATATTTTGTATAAGGACTTATATATATATATATATATATATATATATATATGGTTAATATAAAGACTTGCTATTTATGTTATTATATACTCATAAACCAATTATAAGGTATATATATATAATCCAGAAATTGAACAGAAAATTCGCAAAAATTAATAGTATTGGTGCTAGAAATGGTGAAATATGAGTAATTATCAAGTGCTGAAAAATGATCAAGGGAGTAAAAACTATATTTTCTCCTGTTGAAAGGTATTTCATACATCCAAATTATTGTAAGGATCTTATAAATAACATGGACTATTCAAAATACTTTTAGAGTAAATATTTCATAGAATTTATGGAAAAACAAATTAATACCAATTTTAAGCCATTTTTTGGATTTAAAGTGGGTTTTCAGCTCCACTGGTCAAATAAGCACGGTGACCCCCTATTTTCTTGGTTGATTATGATAGCCTATATCCTTATGCATGTGATGTAAGCTTTTGGAGCAATTTTCAATGTTCAATTTTTTGTATGGAACTTTACTTTTGTAATTTTGAAATAATCTATTTTAACTACTTTCAAGTTAAAATGATATATTACATCATCAATGTTTTCAATAGTCTTTCTTTCTCACTTGAGAAGACAAACACATTTATCAAAAGCATTTGGGTGGTTGTTATATTATTTCTATAGAAATAATTGGCAAATAAAATTAAATTTTGAAATTGATTTTGCAAGGTAATTTTTGAATAATTGACATATATCTAGAGTACTATAGCTGAGAAGTTTGCACGGTGACCTGTGATTTTTTTTTTTAGGTACGGCTTTCATTGTGAAAACTTTTATAAAAATCTTAATGCTGCTTCTCTAATGGTGCCATTGACTTCAAGTGGACCCCACCCCCCCCACCAATCACAGAAATGATAAAGAATGCAATTTTTTTGCTTAGAAACATGACCCTGAGTCCCATAGGAAAATGTTTGCTCTATTTTTTATTTTCAGTTGAAATCAATGTCTTTGACCTTCTGATAAGTCTCTTTTTATAAATGACCAGCTGAAAAGGAATATGAGTCAGCATAAATCAATTTGAGTTAGGCCATACCCGGGCATACTAGTAATTGTTTACACAGAGGGTTCTCCTGGCCCTACCCGTGCATATTAGTCAGGGATAGATCTTAACTATTTTCTGCACTTGCCCACCGGGCTAGTGGTTGAAGCTATGCACTAGCCCGAGTGGTAGTGTTCTAGTACCTATTTTTCTACGCATATTCAAGAACAGTATTTTACTTACAAACAATAGAAGATAAATTAAGTATATGATATATGAAGATTTTTTTTTAGAGTTTTACCTATAGCACACTAGCCCATCGGGCTAGTTGTTCAAAAAATGTACTAGCTCGACTTGATTTGCACTAGTGACGGTACTAGCGGATTAGTGCTAAGATTGACCACTACTAGTAATTGTATACGTACAGGGTTCCTCTGGCCCTACCCGTGCATACTAGTAGTTGTATACGTGCGGGGTTCTCCTGGCCCTACCCATGCATACTATTAGTTGTATATGTGCGGGGTTCTCCTGGCCCTACCGATGCGTACTATTAGTTGTATACATGCGGGGTTCTCCTGGCCCTACCCGTGCGTACTATTAGTTGTATACATGCGGGGTTCTCCTGGCCCTACCCATGTGTACTAGTAGTTGTATACGTGTGGGGTTCTCCTGGCCCAACCCGTGCGCACTATTAGTTGTATACGTGCGGGATTCTCCTGGCCCTACCCGTGTGTACCAGTAGTTGTATACGTGCGGGGTTCTCCTGGCCCTACCCCTGTGTACCAGTAGTTGTATATGTGCGGGGTTCTCCTGGCCCTACCCGTGTGTACCAGTAGTTGTATACGTGCGGGGTTCTCCTGGCCCTACCCTTGTGTACTAGTAGTTGTATACGTGCTGCCATACCTAGCCATACCCGCGTGCAAAACCACAATATATCCACGCTACCCTCGTGCATATAACTCCATACGCTACTTCGACTTAACCGGTGTGTAACCCACTGCTTTTTCTGTATGTTACAGACCACTATGAAGCAATAAAAACGTTTCCGAGCTATAAGGAAATATATTCACTCTATACTCCCACCGCTAAACTCATGCGTATAACCGGCTCACCATACAGGAGTCATGGTGGCCCAGTGGTCAACCAGGTGACAAAACGAAATGTCAAGTGTATAGGATATATTAGAATGAGAATATGTATCAGCTGGATTCTCACTCGAAGTTTGCAATCAAATTCTCTGTGTTTCTCTGTCCCATGATGTATTTTCTCTGTAATGGTTTTGGTGACTTTTTTATTTACAAAGTGTTTAAAAAGAGGAGCTAGTGACTATAAAAATAATACATTGTCATGTCCCGCACTGTCCAGGGAGTGAGCACACCCAGTTTTATAACCATACCTATAATAGTTTCATTTTCATGTAAATTTTTCTAAACTTTACAGAGTGGTACCTGGATGCACCTTGTACAGTGCACCTGTATGTGTGTGATGTGACAAACAGATCACATGATTATTTAAGAATGAAAAAATAACACAATATAATTATGCTGATGGTTTTTGTTCAATTTTGTAACATTTATAATCATGAAACAGACAAATTTATAGCAAAAATTTGCCATCAAAACTTTTTTAAAGAAATTTTACTTTTAAAATTTGAAAGTAATGTCTTTTATGTGTGACGTCACACACAGATGTGTGTTTTAAGGAGGATAACAGACATCAGAGGTTTCTTAAAGTTAAACTCATTTTTGTACATTAAGGAGCCTATCCTTAGCATAGAAATAAAACACACTTGTATTTTAATAATAAATCTATCATATAAAGTGTAAAATAAGCAAAAGTGAAATTTCACTGGCTCCTGTCTTTAAGTTCATTAAGATGTATGAAGCTTCGGGGAACTATATTAAGATTTACTCTTGGAAAAGTACAGCCTCTTTTTTGGCATATTGGAAAAGCATATTGGATATCTTAAAGACCTTTAGAATTAGAAAAATCTGAAAACTTATTCCTAATTTCGATATATTGACCAGGCCCCCCCAAAAAATCCAAAATACCCATGTTACCTGAACGCAATTTTTTTTTTCCTGTCCTTATAGATCCACCCACTTAGTTAGTCCATTGAATGTTCTCTTGACACCTCTTTTTCCACTCATAATCATACTCTTCAACACCCTTGTTTCCCCTCTTCTCCCTTTCCTCCCCTTCCCGGTCCCTACTTGGTTTTTATTGTGAAAATTGGCTGCTTACCAATTCCCCTTCCTTAAAGTTTATACTACTATATATAACTATTAGTCAATATTTTGGTCTAGTTTTTATCATATTAGTAAAAACAAAAACAACTGCAGATTTAGACATAAAATTTACTGTGCTTTTTAAGCAACTTAGGAGGTAGGGGGGTTGTTATGTGCACATCAGCTATGGGATGAGGGTATCAAGCTTAAAGGAAAACTTGCACATAATTTGTCACAGACCTATTTTTTGTTTAATTAGCTACTCTTGGGTATTCTAAAACTATTTCAAAAATATTTTGGGAATAAGTCGAAGCATTAGTGAATTATGAAGGAAAGAAAATAAAATTAGGGAATTCCCTTATTTCTGAGATTGTCAGCACTCCCCTTGCTACATCATAATAAAGGGAATCCCCATTCAAAACAACTTGGGTATTCTAGGCTATTGAATACATTTATGTGAGTAAAAGGCAAAATTAATTGTAATCTATATGGGGACTTACATTAAAAATGTATAATAAAACATATTTTCCTTTCTATTATATCTTTGAGACTGGGAGATTCCCTCTTATTTAAGGGTGGGAATTCCCCATTAGTCACCGTGTGACGTCACAAATTAGGAGGATTTCCTTTCAAAATATGTAAAATAGACCAAATTTTAAAAGCCTACAACTATTGCTCAACTAGGAATATCCTTTAAGAGTTCCTCATCATCTTCTTTTATAAATCTCTTCAATGTGCCAACTACCATAAGATTCCACCACTGGGTGAGAACCAGCATGTTGTCAAAGGGCAACTTTTCAAAAACATGGAAGAGCTTTCGTACCAACCTGAAGCTGGAACTGGAAGGGGTACAGCAACACCTAGAAAGGGCTATAGCACGATGGAGGGAGGTAAAAATGCTAGAACAGACCATGGAACCAATGATAGAGGCCACAGTCCAAATGGACTATTCGGAAAATTCAGGCAGACACAGTTCCAGGTTTCCCTGTATTTAGTGACCCTGCAGGCTAGATTTGGCACATTTTGTAGACAAAAACATGGGAAAATCAATAGAAATAACACATCTTATGGCAAAATAAAAATATGTAATGAAAATATTTTTAAACAAACTTCAGAAACTGAAGTACATACAGTAACAAAAAGAAAAAGTACAAAATTCTTCCCTTTTGTAATTCCAAACAAAGGAAATTGTCATCTATAGACAAATGATTATGATATGTTAAAGGCTTATAACACGAAATGGACATGTCTACATATTACCCACAATGCACCCTGATTTAGCCTGCAGGTAGGCCAAAATACTAATAACCAGAGAATCGCGTCTGGGAGAATTGGTCAGCCAAACATGCAGAGGAAATAACCAGTGGGGTGGTGGAGAGGGTAGCACGACTGTCTGCTGTGCGGGCGGCCGGGGTTCAATTCTTGGCTGAGTTGGCTACTGGACCCCTCTGCATGCCTCCCTGTGACAACAACAGGGATATCGAAGGCCCCTGGGCCACTGGCTGTTGTGTGTAGGGCCCTGCCTATGGGACCCTGCACATTAAAAAACACCTGCCTCAGTAAAAGTGTAGGGGTATGGTCTCTACCTTCTCATAGATACAATCCTTTCATAAATGCGATCATCAAACAGACAGAATTGTCAAGACCTTGTTCTCACCGTGATATGACCATAGATGTCGATATGGTGTAAAAGCCCAATAACCAACCAACCAACTTATACATTCATGAAGGAGCTGATATACATGTCAAATTATCTACACCTCTTTGTGCCCTAGACAGATTCGCTGAGAGTTCTTTTGCATGTACAATACTTTTCTAACAGGGTCTATGTATTTTCAATCTCCAGTTTTCTGATCTTGACTTGAATGTTGCCTGGTAAACAAGGACAAAATTGAAATTTATATCATATTTGTTGCCATTTATCATCCATGAAAAAGCATAGACAAGTATAGAAACTAAACATCATGCTATTATGATCTAACTTATAATGGTAATGATATTTGTATTCAAAGGTGTCGTTCTTTCATACTTAGTCATTCGTATGTTTTGACACAGTTACACGTGTTTTGGCATGCTGGTATGAGTCACTTCATGTTCTTTTAAAATATTTTTGAACCTAATAGACCTGTAATTTTTTCAATTTTCCATTTGAAGATGGAGCCAAAGAAGACATTTAATGCGACATACCAGCGGGAGAGGTACCGCATTTGGGTTCACACGAGTAAGTATGATGTTCCAGGGAAGCAATGGGAGGAGTGAATGGTTTCCATGGTTCCCCCTTTTATGTTCGTCCTCTCGGCGTCTAGTGTGACTAACCATTCTAGATGCAGGGGTGATGCCAAAAATAAAAGGGTGGTAGCGTGCTGTCTGGTTGGCCATGATCTCATCTCAAATGCTGGTCCTATCTCTAACTCATACCCTCAGTCTGCTCGTTCCCATTCTCATACACTCATGCATTCGTTCTGGGTTAATGCCCTAATTTTCTTCCAAGTCCAGCTTCCCTCTTATGGCTAATCTGGGTCTAATCTAAAGCGTTCACCAAGGGGAGGTGGCCCTGGGGCCGCCTTCCCTCTTGGTGAATGCTTATTCTACCATAGATATTTGAATTTAGCACGAAATTCTAATCAAAATGATTGACCAACTAGTGGACTTAAAGTATTGGGATAGCTAGATCTTTAGCTTGTTATGTCTTGTTGTTGATTCATAATTCTTCTTATATGCTAGCCAATGGTAGAACTAGTCCATGATTTGGGCCTTCAGAGCCAAAACGCAGACAACACTTTGCAGAGAGTAAGTTTATTGTGGAATATCAAAATGCCTAACAAATGCCGGTGTAGGTCACAATAGGTGTAAAGTTCCTATTTTCAAGTATTGTTCATAAACCGCAGGGTCAGGCTTCCTTAACGTAAGTGTCTGTGTGGTCTCACAGACTGTCGTTGTTCCAATGTTAGTCACCAGTTGTCACCAGACACTATGCACTTTGCTACCCAATCCCCCGAATCCTCAAGACTCGTATAGCTCCAAACGTATATCGGTTCTCTGCCCAATACTGACTACTGCCATTCTTTGATAGTCACGGTTATTGATTTTCCCCCAGGATTTGCTGCTGCTGATAGACTAGGCCCAACTCCGTAATCTGATACAGGTTTACCATTCCTATCTGAGGCACTACCCATAGTTATTATTAAACCTTGTAGAATTCCTTTCACAATTTTGAGCTGTTTATGATATATCTTTTCACAGTCTGGTGACCTTTCCTTTAAGTTTAAATATCTGTCAATCTACTTAAATATTGCTGCCAATTATATGAACAAGGTATTTAATTACTACCTCAGTGCACTAGATCCCAAATTATGAACATTTTCATAATAATCATGTTATTTACGTTTGGGTTGCTACCTCTTGCTGCCCTAAGCAACTGCATTGTTAGGGTAACAACTTGTGATGTTCGGGCACCACCGGAAAGAATTTCTTTCTCTTATTTTTTCAGTTTCCAGCGGATTTACATGGTTATTTCTTTAAACTAATGAGGAAATAGCAATGTCTAGGTAATAACATCCTTTATTTGTCAGGAAAGTACTGAAAATTGTTTAAACTTGCGGTAAACATAACATCCACCCAACAACATAACAACAGCCTAGCAACAGCTGGACATGAGTCCTGAGATTAAGGCCCGAGGTAGAGACCTCCAGTATGTTTACAACATGATTCCAAACTCGCTGCCCTGCTCCCATGGTAGAACTCACTTCTCAGACCTCTATCTCTAGCTGCTCTAATTTTCTAAGTCTTCTTGTGGTCCATTCTTAGGAAGAAGAAGGTGCGAACATAGTGAGTACCAAGATGGTACTTTTTATTCTCGTGAGATCACACTCTTTATATCGCTACAACTGGCCTCTTATTGGCTAATCAATACCATGTGGTCACTTTGACCTTTTTCTGGGGTCACTTCTGGTCACTTATTTTTCGTACATTTCAGATTTTGTGAATTACATTATTTGTGACCCAGGGGGGTGGGGTAGTGTAATGGTTAATGTCCTCGCCTTGTTCATGGGAGACCCAGGTTCAAAAACCAAAGTTGGTCTCGATATTGCTGAGTATCATCATGATTTGTAACCCTCGTGCACTTAGTGCAATTCGCACAGTGTAATTTTGTACAATTCATTTCCATGCCATGTATTTTCAAACAATTTGTGATTACACATTTTATGTTAATGTGATGTTCTCAAGGGAAGGAGCCAGGACAAGGGGTTGGCTCTTCCACGGTTTCCCTGCTTTTGATATTCATAATCTCGAGAGCACAAGCAGAACAATGTGGATCCACTGCAAAGTTGCAGAGGACGAGCAGTCATATAGGTCTTAGGCAAACAGTCGTAGGGTTCTCGGAAACATGCCTCACGCACGGGGACTGAGGCTAATGTGCCACTTTGTTCTTCAGTCCTAGAGGGATTGGGTGGCGAGAGCTGGCGTTACGGGTCGGTCCGGGACTGGGCCTCTAGCAGCCTTGTGTTACCAACCATTCTAGGCTCAGGATGGGGACCATGCCAAAAAAAATTAAAAGGGCGGTAGTGTGTAGGCTGATCTCTCATTTTCTCATCCCTAATATCGGTTCTCAACTTAACTCGTGTCCTATTCAGTCGTTTCACACCCATTCTGGGGCGTCCAAGTTCGTTCCAACTTCCCCATTCTGGTCTGACTTCAGTCTATTCCTACTTCGTGGGCCCTAATCTCTAGCTACTCTAGTCTTCGAAGCCTTCTTGTGGTCCATTCCCGGGAAGAAAGGAGCTGCGAACACAATGAGTACCAAAATGGAACTGTTTATTCTTATGAAATCACTCTCTTATATGGCTTCTGGCTTCTGATTGACTAATTATCATCACATTGTCACTTTGACCTCTTGCCGGGGAAACTTCTGGTCATTAGAATCTCATGCATTACAGGTTATGTGCATTTTTTGCTTGGTGACTCTCATTCATTTTGTGTATTTCGCAAAATGCATTTTTGTATAATTTATATACTTTGTGTCCTGCATTTACATACAATTCATGATCACATATTTTACTATAACTTTCTACTTTGACTTTGGCTTATGGTAATAACGTCTACTTGGCTTACTCTTTATAATTCGGTCGCAAGGACTCATGCTGAAATACTGAATTGATTACTATAATTCATCACATTAACATTCTATTTTGTCTTAACTTCTCGTAACAACACCTACTTGGATTATTCTTTATAATTCGATCTCAAAGAACTCGTACTTAAATCCTGAATTGTTTCTTATTAATTCATCGCATAAGTATCAAAGTGTTTATTGAAACTGTCAAAACAATTTAGTGCTGTAGGAATAACATAAAAAAAAACAATAATTAAAATGATCTAATGCTGTTTATGCTTAGATAAGTAACTGTGTTAAAACAAGATTAATACCACAAAAGCTATCATTAAATTTACAATAAACACATTCAAATCTTTCTCTACAGGGAGAAAGTCCGACGACCTCCGTCGTGGGCGGAGCCGGGGCTTGCCGGGGTAACTATAATACTTACATTATTCATCCATACCTTCTATTTCAGGATATATCTTTGTTGTAGTTGTGTAATTTGCGAACAGTTTTCTGATTTGGAAACAAATATTTTGAAATTTATTTTAAAAAATTCAGTTAATTTTTGACAAACATTTAATTCAAATGATTATGTTTTATCTAGTTCTTATTGATGGTATTTATTTTTTGTTTCATTTTGATGTATTTTAAGACGGACACCAATTAAAAAAGCAGAAGTATCGTTGTTCCACCAGATGGAACTACGAACACCAAAAACAACAACACCGACCAAGATCCTAGCAGAAGAAACACCTGAGGACCAACAGAAGAACGACACTCCGTTTGCTGCAACGCCAGCAACACCATGGTCACCAGCGACCAGCGACCGGAGTGTCGTTCTAGAAACTCCTGTTTTGGACCTTTTGGCTGAAGTATTATTAAATGAACAAAGCCCATAGTAAATGTTGTTTGTTGTTTTCATTGATATTGCTTAGCTTATTGAGGGGGCAGCTCCTACATAGACTTAGGTCATATAGATCAGATCGGCCCCTCTATAGACCTTGTGCAGATGATGTCACAATAGCAAGTAAGGGACAGGGTGGCATCTTGGTGATCAACTAAAAATCCTTGATATTAAGATTTCACAAACATGTAGAACAGGTATTAATATTGAATATATCTTAAATTATCAGGGCTTTATCTAAAAGCCACATGTGTAGGAAAAACATGTGATAAATATGTTAGAATCACCAAATGTTAACCCTTTAGTGACGGCCCCATAGGATATCGATCATATATGATTGCTGGTCATTAATTTGGGTTCAATTTCTATCATTTTTGTCACCCAATAATAATTTTGTAAATATTCATACTGGATGTCGTAATACAACTATATCAAGGTAATTTTTGCTCAAAAATACTTCTATATTAATTTTATGATGCTTTGATTGATGGTATAATTGGGAAATTTGACATTTTATTAATAGGGCCACTTTTATTCACCCATAAAAAATAGAATAGTTGAGACTAAAAGGCTCTTATAGTAATTCAAAATAAAAAAATTCTTTTTAAATGATCATAACTTGCTTACCATTTTTCATGTGTATACCTTGTAAGCTTGAACCAGCTTTCAAAATAATTGAGCCTCTTATTTTAAGAAAATGGTGATAAATCAGACATTTTCAGGTAAATTCAAGATGGCCGCCCATTAGATTTCACAAATTTTAGTTTTCATCCTTGATTTTTAGAATTTGCTTTTAGCTTTGACATCTAAATCATTTAAAGATGTTCACAAGCATTCGGTGAACTTACCTCAATGCACAGGAAAATGTTGATGTCATACTCTCGACAAACTTGGCCGTGGTTGAACAACTTTACTACATACAGCGTCAATGAGTGTATGACTTACCCCACCATTAACCCTGAAAGAACACAGTATCATTATATTCCATACACGGTTGAGATGACTATCCTAAACCTTGCAAACGGGCGTCAGTTTACCCGCACCAATTTAGTCCATGATGTGCATTCATGTAACTAGCCCCCTTCACTCACAATATTGCACAAAGGTAGATAGCAAAACACCTTGTGCATGTAATGCATTGTATATAGATAAAGTAAAAGAAGCGTCACCAGATAGTAGAAGAAATATAAAGTATTCGAAATTATGTGAGCCACTACATTACAAAGTGTAAATATAGCATGGACTGCTGGTAGGTGTAAATATACCTGTGAGTACCAATGCTCGGGGTAAAATCAATAACCAGACTGATATATAAAGGTGGGAACCTATGGTTAAAGCGGAGAACACTATTAGATACCGTTTGGATAATACGAGTCTTAAGGATTCAGGGGTTTGAATAACCATACTGCACAAAGGTAGAAATTAACTCTCACTTTGCGCATAGCAATGATTGGAATAGTGAAGTCACCAGTTGAACATAAGGGAATAATTAGAATTCTTCCAAATTTTATATCTTATGATGATACATAGTGTAAATATAGCATGAGCCACTGGTAGGTGTAAAGATACCCGACGCAACAGCGGAGTGCACCTCCCAGCAGGCGACCATGCTTGGGTAAAATCAATAGTGACTGCTATATTAAAGCAGTGTACGGTGTAAAGAGAGGAGAGAGAGCATTTAGTGTTTGGACAATACGGATCGGGAGATCCGAGGGGTTTAAATAGCTACATAGGAACAACAGGGACATCTGGTGACCTATACGAATACTACTGCACTACTGACAAGAGGCGAGGTTGGGCAGACTCGTAAGAGGAAGCTTACTCTCCCCCGGATAAAAATTGCGACACTTAGAAGATTAACATCCGTTCACCGGCCAATGTACGGATCATCGTATCCACGGAATAAATTTACCCTACTGCCAAGTATTGTTCATGTTATGGATTGAGCGCCCATCTCGTGAACTCAACTACCACTTGACTAGTAACGGTTGAAGGAATAAGTAACAACAGACTGAGAGTATGATAAACAATTCCCCATTTATTAATCAACGCCCTAAACTATTACTAGCGTTCAATACGTAGAAGGACATCTGGTGACTAGTAAGAGAACTACTGTGTTGCATTAACGCACAAGGCCAGGCGGACTCCAAGGAGGAAACTTCCACAGGAAGAACTGAGCCTCGTGTCGTTTTCGCTATTTGCTGCGCAACAGCACATTATGTAAGTCGGGCACAGTTAGTGCAATCAGTCTGTGCGTCTCTTGTTTAGTTTATTCACAATCTGCTTGTGATAACTGGTGCATAGCAGAGCGCAGTAAGACTTTGTACAGCCTCTACGCTCACGCTCTCAACTCCCCTTTGATATTTTGCTGGCGTCGCGCGCAACAAGTATCCTGTTGTATCCTGACCCCCAGCCTGCGGGAAAGCCGTTTTGTGCGCAAGTACTTTCCCGCATACTGTCCCCCCTCGAGCAAAAGGTATATGGCGGCCAATGAACACAGCCATACCAGTCACAGCCACTGGCACAGGAGATGCACAGTGGAGTTGCGCGCCAGTGTAAAAGGATATTCACGGTGTTACTGTGCTGCAATTGTGCTAGGCAGTGCATCAATGTAATCGTGCAAAGTTCGAGTTAAATCCCCTATGTCTGCCATGCGTCGCCGTGTGTCCACTGTGTGTCCATACCATTAAACCGTGTACATCAACAGTGTAAAAAATACTCCCACAGAATACAACCACATACAGCAAGCCGTATTAGAAATAGGCATCCCTATGACAGACACAACCTTGATAGTTTGCGCAGACTTTTCTATAGACTAGGCTAAGTCAAGGCCTGGGCACATTCTGTTGGGTAGGGGTCAGTTCGTGCATGTGTCATGGGCTTAAAACTAAAATGTTTGCAATTCTATTTTCTACCGGCAATCCGTCGGGTTTGTAATCATATTCATGATATGTTTACATTTAAGAAATCAACTGTGTAGTCTCAAGTGCCAGTTACCAACAAGGAAGCGTTCGTATCTTCTTACTTGGAAATGACGTTCATACTAAAATTTATAGCATGAACTAAATTTTTAGATCATGTTTTGTTTGTCCGTTTCCGACATTTATGATTTTTAATGACAAGGTGAATCATTACGAAAAAAGCCTACTACTCATTTTACTGTTAATGCCCAATGTTTTTTTATTTCTCATTATAAATATATCTTGTTTATGTGACCAACTTGTCGTTATATGGCATCCTTCAGATAAATATATACCTCAGACTTGCTAGTCCCCGTTATGTACAAGTACAGTCACTTTGATTTTTCGTGTTTAGTTAAAATGGTATGGTTCTTTATAGAGATTTCTAGTTTCTCATTTAATTCCCAGTACTCTCTGCATACAAGACCGGCTACGTTTCTACATAGGAAATCGTGCTTATCTTTTTTCCTGGTTATCTAATTATAAACCGAACCGTCTCCCTTTTATGAGTCCAGACCCAACAACAACCTCAAACAATCTCAAACAAAGTCATTTTTTCCACATTTAAATTTTTTATTGAAACTAACACATTGTCCATAAACGGTACAACTTCGGTGTTGTACAAGCACTCCTTTTATAACTTATCGAAGTTTACATAAATTAAGTAAACAGTAGGTACATATATACAAGCAATTATAGTTTATTATACATATAGATCATTAATCCTAGTCTGCAAACTATCCGCATCTAGCGTCGTGCATTCCAATTCGCTCCCTCCTTCTTCATGTAATGATGTTTACATAAATTAAGTAAACAGTAGGTAATTATATACAATCTGTTGTAGTTTATTGTGCATATTATAAATCGTAGTCTGCAAAATCTCCGCATCTAGCGTCGTGCATTCGCTCCCTAGGCCTCCTTCTTCATGTAATGTCCAGGCATCTCAGGGAGCGGTTCTGGAATACAAACAACATATAGCAGTCACTCATTTAATCATCAACATCCCTATATGAAAGCACAATAATTATCTAGACAAATACTTAAACCACCTAAGGTGGTCGATCTTAGCACTAGCCCGCTAGTACCGTTACTAGTGCAAATCAGGTCGGACTAGTGCGTTTTTTGAACAGCTAGCCCGATGGGCTAGTGTGGTATTATCATATTATACGGTAAAACTCTAAAAATAAAATCAAACAACTTTAAATATTATACTCAGTCTTTTTGGACTAGTGCACTAGTGCAGAAAAAAGCTAAGATCTATCCCTGCCCGAGTCTGGTCCTTCGTGTATATTTGTTCCAAATCGTGAACATTCCCTTAAGGACATTGGAATCTAAAGGTTATCTACCACCCCCCACCCCACCCCCCCGTGTTGGTGGTTAGGAAAGATCAAATCGAGGGAATTGAACATACACTTAACTTACCTATTCATTTGCACACTTGTCACATATAATCTCCAACGCCATGATCTGCGCTGGCTCATACTGCCCACACGCTGGGTGGAATACTGCTTGGCAGTAGATGCACATCAGGTAAACTCTGTAAAGGCAATGTGGGTTGGTCTATATAACAGAACCAGTTTTCATTTGCAAATAGGGTTTATGTCGAATATTGTATAATTACGTTTAGAAATATTAATACCAAAATGGAAGAAGTTCTTCCCTTACACTTGATATTAGAATATTGTTGGCATTTCAAATGTTGTAAAAACAATAATAACAGTAATACATACCTATATTTGGTGTCGAAGAATATACCACGCGGAGCAATCACACTCGTGTCTTCGTCGAAGGCATCCATGTCGATGTCCCGCTTATTTGTCAGGTAGTCTCGGTCTACCTAAAGGAATGAATAGAATATAAGTATTCAGTAAAACCGCAGGCACTAGTGGCACAGTATCCATTTATCCCATCTTTTTTTAGTCAAGTTAGTTGCAGATCATCCAACCGGCGCTAATTCCTCCTCCAAGCCACACATAATTTTTGCTTGGACCCACGCGGTCATCATCAATTTTCTTAACTGGCTATATAATTTCAACATTTACCTTTGAGGGTTGCTCCCCACAGAGGCAGCACTCCCAGTCAGAATGGCTGTGCACACTACCATTCCCTGGGCTGCAGCCGAAGAGATCCGCACTGCAATAAAGATGGTACAAATTTAGTGGGGTTAATTCTCAACTCATCTCACGTCGACGCCTAGGAATAAGTTGTGTATTTTATAATAGTGACAATAAAAATTTAACCAATTCAATAAATAAAAGAAAGTACCTCGTGAAGCTTGCGTTGTCCAACGGTGTCAGCCCAGGTGACACATTCTCGTCTCGAGTCGGAGCCTCAACCATTCTTATTCGTCGTCTCGACTTTAAAGGGGCCGTCGGCGTCTCCGGCGTCCTTGGCCGCTTCGGGGTCTCGGTGTATGGTCTGAAACAAGAGTAACAGCATTTCAATAAAACGTAGATCTACGCTCAATAGGCAAATCACCGATACTCTGCTTAATATCGCAGTCATGAATGGCAATGCTAATAATTAATCGAAGTCACTCCTCTCTTAACAAGCTAAGACAGATATTATACTTATAGGTCTCGGAAAGGGCAAGCCTCGGCCCATGTTTGCTTAGTGGGCCATCTTGTAAACATCGATCAGCTGTTCCGTTCAGCTGTGACCTAGATACTGTACTTTACACAGAACGCGACTTTTCCCTAATCCCAAAAATCAAAGAAGTTATTCAAAGTCTGCAACATCTTTTATAATCAATCGTATCCATTTCCCATTTACTCACCTGACTCGTGGTGTAGAGGATTTGTGGTTTAAAGCCATGTCTGGATGTTCGCACTGATAGTCGAATGTAATGCTCTTTTGCTCGTCCGCGCCAGTCATGTTAGTCAGGAATTAATTAGGTCAACCGTGGGCGGAGTCTTATATAACCACGCGCCTACCGACCTGGGTCAACGGAAGGCGCCGCTCAAAAAAAAGGTCCCGATCGTAAATTTTGGATACTGCAACTTATCAATCGTTTTAGCTACAATATTTATGATGTTATTTATACAAATCACCATTTTCAAGTACCTAGCTACACGTATTGTCTAGGCATGAAGTAGCCTTTTTCAAATCAACGCGTACTCGTTTCTCCCTATCTTTTTTAATATTCTAAACAAGAATTAATGCGCCCAACTGCGATTGATTCCCCGCCAATGAATCTTATATTTCCACCAAGTCCACTCATTAGCCCCGGGTCGAAATGAAATACATGTTTACTGTAAGTTCCTGTACATCAGTTCTGGGTGGAAAAGAAGAAAACGCAACCCAACATATGCAATAAAAAAAAAACACGGTACCTACGGTGCACTCTCTGGTGCTCAGTGTATCGTACAGTTACCATACGATTGCTTGAATAATTCAATCTTAAAAAAGAACTCCAGTAGAAGGCACGGTTCAGTTGTACATTTATTACATATTAGGGACCCACTCAAGTTTCAGTTCCCAATTTACAAGTTGGAGTGGTCGAGGTAATTATGTTATGTTCAAGAAGACTTTACGAAGAAGATGTATTTGTGTCCAGGTCATATGTAAGTGTCACCAATATACCTGGCTCACCCGCTGCAACCGTAACCAAGTTGTAGCGCAGAATCTGTTGCTTTAGCAGTCTTCTTAAGAGGAAGTTTGTCACAGGATTCACTTTGACTGAGGTTTCCAGTGTCGATTCTCGGTCTGTTCTGCTGTCTATGACATTAATGTCCGTACTAAGTGTGTAGTCTCCTCCTAGGAACGAGTCGCATTCTATGTTAAGAAAAAGATCACCCTCTGTGATAAACACGTAGTCGGTGCAATGTCCCGGGAACGTAGCAAGTTGAATCCACACATTCTGGGTGCCTGACACGAGCAGGTAAACCTTAAAGTTATCTTGCTTACATATGCCAATTAATCTTGCAAATCCCCAAATCATGATGGCCAGTGCCAATGGAGAGACGACTACCGTAAGCAAGTAGAATTGGATTCGAATAAAGGTGTTGCTATTTTCACACAGACTCTCTTGTTCCTGTTCTTCTATTGCAGCTCTTGGTTCTACGGTAGTCCCATATTGGTTCAGCATGGACTCCAATCTGTCGTGGTAAGGCATTGGGGTCATTAAAGGTAATGTTTCTCTGTTGTTAGGTCTTCCATCGTTGTTTACAACCCCTTTTCTTGCTGACCTGGTGTCGTCGACATTGGTTAAGTCTCTCAACCGCTTCATGAACCGGCTGCCTCGCAGGGGCTTAATATTTCGAGCTCCACTCAGGTCGCCTTCCAGCAAGAGCAGCACCAATGGGCCGTAGATGTAGACTAGAAATAAAGACAACTTAAGGGGGGAAATCAATTAATGTCAAATAACAGTACACCGATCTAAGGGGCATTGTTTAACTTTATACAAACTCAAATTGCCTCAGTACATTACAACCGATAAAGGTAAACAAAGTTAGGGGGTTCACTTTCATTATGTCCTTTAAATATGTTATCGTTCTACCATTTGTAATGCATTAGTCCAGCTCACCTGAAAAGAGTTTCATCTTAAGTTTGTCCCGCACTCGGCAAGGAATCCAATCACGTTACCTGGTTGGAATGTCACTGTCTTTCTAGATCTGTTGTAGGCAGTGGGTTATATATAGTGCTCACTTTGGGATAATGTTGGTAGATTCAACGGCGCATATATATATATATATGAACCACCGGTCGGCGCGCAGCGACACCTTTGTTTGGCACATTTCTCTCACCCATGTGTGGCTTGTGAACCGTTGTCCATCAGCCACTGAGAAATCCCCGTGAATGCTGCGTTCGCAGTTTGGAATTTCCCACCGCTCCAACAAGGGACCTAGGTCGCCCTGGTCCAGCATTCTCGGTTGGTAGCAACTGCCGACCTCAACACCAAGCCTAGAACTTACCTGTCCGCGTCCGCATATGACGTATACGACTATCTAACTATTACCTTATTTGCGGAGTTACTAGATCATCAGCATTATGTTAGGGCTCACAAGCCTTTCTAAGGAGCAGCTACGCGCCTACAAAGCCATGAATAGGGGTACCCACAAATGGTGTTGGTCCTGCTCGCAAGCCATACCTAGTACTCGGTACTACAAACAACACGCAGACAGCAAATGTTTCGTTCGAAAGAAAAAAGAAGGCAGCAAAAGTAAGTGGTGTAAATGTTTGATTATAAGTTGTTGTTTTTTTAATGTCTGAAGGGGCGTATAAATGTCGTGTGTTGCTACTCTTTTTTTTTTTCTCGTCTGTTCTAGTGTGGTACTTATAAAGGTACATTTTTTTCACAGGATCTGCGGATGCTCCTCCATATCAACACATCCCGAATGAAACTGCATCGTTTGGATCTGACAGTAATGACGACCAGTCCACTGCTACCTACCCTACCTTGGCGGAATCGAGAACAAGAAAACTGTTTCGGCGGGGCCCCCTGGACAGGTAGCTTCACGGAAAAGATCCCATGCCATCATGTCCGGCAAGGGAGTTCGCCCAACCGAGGTTTTATCTGTAGTTCCCACTCAAGCGAGAGCTGTTTCTGAGGAACCCGGGGGACAAGAAGCGTCAGGGAAAAGATCCAACACCACCATGTCCGGAAAGCCAATTCGACTGGCAGAGGATGTACCCACCCAAGCTACGGGGTCTTCTGCACCACGTGCACCGGCCGTACATCAAGTCCCCCCCCTGAATAGATCTTCATCGTCCAAGGTTTATTTATCGTCCCTGGACCAGGTGGTAATCGCTCAACTCAACGACACAGGCGAGGTATCTCCGCGCGAACGGACAGTGGTTGGTCGGCATGGTAAAGAAATTCAAAGTATCATTACATGGACTGTGTTTTTCATTTTGCAGTGGCAGATTGCTAACTTCACGAGTGACACGGCCCTCACGACATTACTTGCGTTTGTATGTGAAGTACTGTCCCTAGGTGGAAAGGAAGAATATGCACGTGTCATTCGTAATGTCTTTCCTACCACCATGTACAAGGTATACAAGTGGCTGGGAGTAGGAGAAAGTTCGTTCCAAGAGACTACTATTTGCTCCAAGTGTTACACCTTTTATCACGATGTTCGCCAGGTGCTGTACACAGGCCCAAATGGCACTCAGAGAATCCGGCGATGCTCAGTGAAGGTTTTCAATGAAGATAAACCATGTGGCACAGAACTCTTCAAAGGGGTCAAGGTAGGTGGGAAACTCCAATATGTGGGTATTGTCACCTACTGCTACAAACCCTTGGCTTGCAGTCTTGAAGAAATGCTTCAGCGCCCGGGATTTGAGAGGAAATGTAAGCAGTGGAGACACAGGAAAGTTCCAGAAGGATTCTACTGTGACATTTATGATGGGACTGTATGGCAAAGGTTTGTAGATTACGGGTTTTTAGGGGATAATGACAATTTGGTTCTGCAGATTAATGTTGATTGGTTCCAACCATTCTCTAGGAAGAGCTCCTGTTCTGTTAGCGGTATTTATCTAACGGTTCTCAATTTACCCAGGGAAGAGCGCTACAAAATCGAGAACGTCATACTGTTTGGCATGATTCCCAACCTCCCAAAGGAACCTGCGGACCTATCGACGTTTTGCAGCCTCTGGTGGAGGAACTGAAGGTGTTTTGGAGACGCGGAATGGTCTTAAGATCATCTGAATGGCCCCTGGGCAAACGCGTGAAGGTTGCACTGATGAACGTGGCTGCAGACCTGCCCGCCGCCAGAAAGGTATGTGGGTTTCTGTCGCATGCAGCCAATATGGGATGCTCCAAGTGTCGGAAGAATTTCAAGGGCAAACCCAAGCGAAACTATTCTGGTTTCGAAATGCATTTATGGCCGATGCGCACGTGGGGCCGTCATAGGAAGCAAATTGTTAACATCAGAGCGGCCGGTACACGCAAGGAGAGGAAGACTCTGGAGAAGAAATATGGAGTTCGCTACACCCCGTTCCTGGAACTGTCCTACTTCAATCCCATCGAGTAAGTTAACATTAAAATGATCCTCGTAACCTACATAAAACCTACACTTTCATGACTTATTATGTTAACCGAATATTTTGAGCCATTAGTGCATTTGTATTCCCTCCTGCCCCACGGGGGTCCAGGTGAAATTTTCCAATAGCACGCCCAATTTTTTTCAAAATCCTGGATCCGCCCCTGCAGCTGGTTGTAGTGGTGGCATCGTCCTGTATATGTGGCCGGTTGTTTTGCACCATCCTCTGCTAATAGCGTCCCTATCCTGTTACTGTATTTACAGATTCCTCTCCATCGATGTGATGCACAACGTCCTACTTGGTGAGTCTTCAAGGAACAATCATTTCATATAGGCTTATGTTTGCTATTGAGGAATTCGACTGCCTTTATTTTAATTAGAACACTCTAGTCAGCGTTTACTAGACTAATGCCTAAATGTTTTGCTCTATCTATTTCAGGTACAGCCAAGAAAACCTGGAAAATGTGGGAAAAGCTTGGAGCACTGACCAAAAAGAAGATACTCATTATTGATGAACGCCTGGAAAAGTTCAAGCAAGGACTACCAGATGACCTGGTCTTAACGAACATAAAATCCAATGCTGGTACGTGGACGGCCAAAGAGTGGAAAAACTGGGTTACCGTCTCTTCCGGATATTGTCTCCAAGGTCTCTTGGCAAAGAAACACCTGAAAACATGGCAGCGGTTCGTTATGGCCACTAGAATATTATGTCAGCCGTGCATAGCAGACCAGGAGATTGATATAGCACATAAACACTATCTCCAGTACTGCCAAGAGACCCAGGTACAGTTTGGGAAGGAGGTGGTTACACCCAACATGCACCTTCATTGTCATCTGAAGGACTGTCTGCGTGAGTACGGGCCTGCGCCCAGTACATGGCTTTTCAGTTATGAAAGGTACAATGGTTTTGTAGGAGACCTCCAAACCAACAAACGTCAAATTCACAAACAGTTTATGAAGAGATTTCTTCTCACAAAGACCGTTAATCATATGCGAAGTGAAATGCCGCCCGAGTACAAGAAGGAATTATTACCTCTCTGCCACAAGATACAGACCTCAATTCCCACCGTCATCGATACAATGCAAGTCCCGGAATCAGAGGTGGCAGAGTGCCAACACCTCTGGAGTAAGATGGACGGCTTTGAGACGACCGAGACAGGAAAGACAAAAGGGCTGGATGCAGACGATTACGCTCTCCTCCTACAAGCTTACGGGAAAATGTACCCCACTGAACCCCAACTGCTTGAAACACACACGTTCTCCGAAACATGTAATACTTACAGCACAGTACAGTACGGACCAAATAGCTATGTCAGCACGATGTCCGGTCGAAAGGTCAAGTTCTGTTGGTTCATGGCCAACTGGTACGTAGATGGAGGTGGCGAATGCGAAGAGCGACCCTGTGTTATCAGGTACTTCATGAGACATGCCATGACGTGTAATGTGACTGGCCTGAGGAGAGAACACTTCTTTGCCGTGGTGAAGTGGTTCAGTGAGGCTAGAGATCCAAACCCCTTCATTCGTCCGTTAACCATCTGGAGACACTCAAAGTATGAGGAACCCACTTGGGCATGCTTCCTGCCAGTCATGCGAATCACTGGTCACTTCGGAGCTGTTAACGAGGGCGAGAATATGGTTGTTTGTCCGATTTTGCGTTCTGTTTTTGTCTGAAGCATATACAATCGACTGATGTAAGTGTACAGTTGAATCACTTTCTCAACCACACATGAAACAGGCAAGCAGTTGGACTCATGAAGCATTATAATTAATAGTCTCGAAGTCCTTTGATAGAAAAAAAAAAGCTTCATACATAAATTGCAGCCATTCTTCACCCCACCCGCTGACCTCCGCACTTACTATATGAACGGCGCTAAGTAGTCAGGCAGGGGTCTCCGCTATAGGCGGGGGTGCTCTCAAGGGCCTATCCTTGAAAGCCCCGACCTGCTACTTTTGTAGTGGCAAGGGAATCCTCTCACTCTGTCACATCTTAACCCACCTCAAATGCAAATATCACGCAGCTATCGATCTCAGCTATCGCAACCATGGAGTGTCCTCATAAGGTTTTTTGTGTGTGTGTGTTTTGTTTCTATCTGATATAATATTTTATATAACGGAACATTTCGTAGACATTAATAACTAGTGGACAGTATCGGTCCCCTCCCATCCCTTACTTGTCGCTTCTAGTTTGCCACCCGTAGCTTTAGCCATACACCTTCTTCTGTAAACACACCTGCCCGCGCAGTCGTGGTTATAAGTTATGTAATAGATTCTTGCGCGTAAAGTTATGCAATAGGTTAGTTGGTTGATCCGACACCTGCACTAAAGTCTTGTAAAGTTTATTGTACTTATATAAAGAGTAGTAAAGGCTTTGCAGGTACTAGGTATGAAGGGTCAGATATATATATAAACCAAATTTACATACTCATATTTGGGAAAACTATAAAAAAAAAAAAAAAAAAAAAATTGATATTATGATACCTAGTAAAGATTAGATTTATTCCCATATATAACAGCCTCATAACCCAGGGTAACGGCGATGTTAATTCAGTTAGGAGAACCGCAAATGACTTTATTCCAGACCCACAGGCCGAAAAAAACCAACAATACTGCTATGTAAACAGAACGCAATTTCTACAGATTAAAAATAATTTATTGTAGGGCAATCACAGGGACAATTCTAGCACCAACTATATATATTTCAACCCGCAAGAGGTTTGTCGCGCATCAAGAAAATTTTTTTAAAAAACACGGCCGTCAGTTGTAGACCAGCTGCTAACCCTAGAGTACAATAAATCCACCATAGACCGTTAAAATGTTACATACATTAATAAACCCGTCAGGCAGAATATCTGCTAGGACTCGAGCTCCATGTGGTCCATTAGGCTTAAACGGTTTACAACTCGTAGAACATTCCCGTACGTGTATTATCGAGTACAAAAACAAATATACATACATTATATATATATATATATATATATATATATATGAACCACTACGCGGATTGTCGCACATCAAAAAAAAAAAAAAAAAAAAAAAACACGGCTGTCAGTTGCAGACCAGCTGCTAACCCTAGAGCACACTAAATCCACGATAGACTGTTAAAATGTTATATACATTTATAAACCCGTCAGGCAGAATATCTGCTAGGACTCTATGTGGTCCATTAGGCTTAAACGGGTTAAACTCATAGAAAATTCCAGTATTATAAAGTACAAAATCATGTTGAAACAAATCAGGCAACAAATAGATAATACCGACTCCAGTATATCAGTGAGTTAAAAGTACTAGTGTCTTATAAGTTGTGTGTTATCCAATTGCAAGTTCCGTCCTAGTGTTCAAGCCAATATATCTTCATATACCAACATTATCCTTAGAAGATTCAATATAGACAATTGCAGGTTGCAGAAGGCTTTGACGGTGTACGTGGCCCTTAAGCTTGTTGGTGTGTCGTGTAGAGGGGGTACGGTTTGAGTCCAGACATGGACACTATAGCTAGTCTCTGGATGTGCAGCCACACTTTAATTGTTGTCAACGCATTCATTGCACGAAGGTAGTATTTAAACCCGTCAGACCATCAGACTGGTTAAGTCAGCCACAGGTCAGCCGCATCTTCAGGTCCACGTCCCAGGGACTGTCCAGTCAGGAATGAAGCTGTGTGTAGTGGCATGGCTGGGCACTAGAAGATGAGTGAGCTGGAAATGTGTGCCTCCGGAAAGCCGCAGCAGTCTGGTGGGGTAGAGGGCTGACACTACTGGAAATGGAATTAGTAATACAATTTAAGAAACATGAAGATGTGATACTATCGGCACGGGTTACATCAACCAAAGCACAGTGTTACTGAAATTGTAGTGGCGCGACTCTCACAAACCAAGAATACATAATATTCTGTGCCTGATCGACCTTACTTTTTCACTAACTAGTAGTAACTGTTCTGACATATTACTGTCAAGTGAAAATGTAATCAAATGTATATTTGGATTAACCACATATATGTGAATGTAAATATTAAAGTTGAAGATTAGAAGTTTCCTACTTAGTTTTAAGTACTTCAATTCATTGCGGTCTAATTTTCAATGATGAGAATTCTATCCAAATTATTAATCAAAACCGGACCTGTACCGATTAATTATTAACCAGTATCAATAAATCTTTATTAAAAAAACAAAAATTTAAACAGAACAAAACCGATCCAATATAATACGAAGGAAGGAGATTTTTTTCCTGACAAGTTTATTCATCTATATTTATATGTAACAGACTTTGTTTCGAAATGCAAACACAATTACAGCAGCATTTAGGCTTCTTATTTCGTAAATTAATGTTTACCATAGTTAAACCATAACATTAATATTATGCCAGTGCTCTTTTTTTTCGGTATCAAACCCAAGAGTCTATGTCGGTTATATAGTCCAGTTTTTGAGCTCTCATCAACTGCCTCGTCATGGGGTTGGTACCTGTGTTGTCTTGGAGGGATAGTGCAGCTGTAGAAAGATCGGTCAGAGGAATTCCAAAATCAGTGGGCAGCTCGAGAGACAAGGGCTGACTTTCTCCAGCGAAACAAATTATCACTGGGCCCGACCAAGCTACCGTAATTCGTCGGGAGAGGAGACCTGGTCGTTGGAGCAGCATCTTGGGGCTCACCACCCTGTCGATGACGTGGATGTCAGCCGGAATGGGGGCTAGCGGTACAGTGATGGACTCCCAACGACAGCAGATCCTTAAGCAGAACTCCACGGGAGCAGACTGTCGACTACCGCACAGGAGACTGCAGACCGACTTGACAAGTTTGGAAAAGCTCCTACAAAATTGCCACCCGAGCCACACGGTCAAGGCCATGACCAACAACTCATTAGGGCGAGTAGTAGTCTCGATGGGGTTGGTAGGGAATGGTTTCGCCGTATTCCGGGAACGCTCTGCACGCCAGGTGTCCAGACTAGTATTGAGAAGCGCGTCCATGTTCATGTTGACTGGGGTTGTGTCTGAGACCAGTGTAAGGAGGCTTATTTGTACCCCTTGACTGCCGGGCGACCCCACCTGTAAGACCTGGGTAAGGGGCTTCATCCAGTGACCAAGGACAACTGGCTTTGGGGCGCTAGTCACTTTCTCTGCGTTGGCTTCTCCGGCAAAGGTTTCAAGACGTGAGCACTCTCAGCTGTAGAGAGATGGGCATGGGACTTCAATCCAAAAGGTTTTGTTGGCGACTGTGGTGGTTTCCTCTTAACGACTCCAAAGTCGCACCTTTCCTTCGTTATGTTGGCGTCAAAGAGCGCGAAACACACCTTCAAAGTACCGCAGTATTCCTATGTGTTGACTTCCCTAGGTCGCGCACCACCCCGTTCTTTAAAGTGTTCTCTTCACCTTCACCAGCCCTCTCGTTTCGTGCTCGTTTACACAGTCCCTGAAGGCGCGCCTCATCTCCCCACTGACGGGGCTTCCCTTAGTCGAATGCGTGGTGATTTCCTTTTGTCTCTAAGGCACGTGCCCACAATGGTTGGCCGGTCGCCCATGGGTACAAATACCCAGTCATAACTGGCATGATGTCACTCTCGTCGCTACCAGCAAAGACAACATAACCACCAAGATCTAGCAACATGTCGCAGCAAGACCTTTTCGATTCCACCGCGGACCTTCCTTCGGCTGTATACCGGGGGATGATGTCCGACCAGGACATGCAATTGGATGGGTCGTTCCTTAACTCTACTCCGCCGCCGCCAAACCTGACCAGCACCCCCATGCCCAGTACTTCAAGGGCCATGTCGATGGCCAGCACATCCGAGATCAACTTGGGGCTGCAGCTGGAAACCTCCGTTGCTTCGGAGCCTGGTACCGATGTATCGTACCAGCAGGCCCCTTGCACCAGCAGTCAGCCGACCGGCGGATCTACGGGCAGCGGTCTGCCGACCAGGACCTCCAGCAGCCAGCCTACTCCTGCTTCCACCAGCGGACCTCAATTCTTTAATAGGGCGACTGTTGAAGCTATGATAAAGAACGCCTACAAGGAAGGCGAAGAGAGGACCAGAGAGTCCCTGCGGGGGGTGATCGACGATTCCGTGGCTCTTGCCGTGGCTCGGCTAGCCAACGTCCCCGCACCAGCACCCGCCCGTACCCCGCAGCCCCGGACGATTTTTGAAGTGAGCGTGAGTATACAGTCGACCATTTCTCCTTCTACTTTGAATTTAGCTGGTCGCCTATTAAAGAAACCCTCCATGTTTCAAGGTTTTCAAGTTAGCATAATTGAAGTAGTACCTGTAATAATTTACACCAACAAACGTAAACTAATGAAGCGTCATGAGTACAATCAAAGAGTTTGATGTCATCTGTCTGTGCATGCCCACCCTGTTTAGCTACTTTGCAAGTGGAAATACTGGGTAACATTAGATATCTATTCCAGCGTGAGGTCCGTGCTATCTACAAGGCGCAGTCGCCTGAAGACCCCACCATGAAGTTCGACCTCTCAGATGGGTGGGTTTATTTTCCGTGGTGGTTTAATAGCTTATTTTTCACCTCAATATGAACTTAACTTTTCTTCTTCTTTTTAACTTTTTTTTGTTAAATACAGACCAAATAACTCGTCCCCAGGCCCTAAACAGTCCGAACCAGGTGGCAATATATATGAACTCACTAATTGTGACATGCTCTTCCAGTCTCATGGCCTTATATATATTGAATTGAGGTTATGTATATATTTAGCAGTCCAGGACTGACGGAACTACAGAATAAATAATATTCCAATAAGCACTAAGTTGTACATATGTGTGAACATGCTAAGGTCAGATAGAGTCAATCACAATTCAGATTTATATTGCATGTTGAAATTAATTTCCACATAACGTGCCCTTTTCAGTGCGAGGTTTACCGACCCACACAACCAGGCAGTGGCTGAACGCATAGTCACTGATGTGCAGGTGGGCTATCCCGATTTCAGCCAGGCAGACATCATGAGTAAGTATTGAGGCTGCTAACAACGCTACATATTATTATTGATAGTGTATTTTTCATGTTCAATTAGTTTCCAGAGTTTCGACTATGAAAGCCATTGAACCTTTCCCTAAACATATAAAGCCTTCTTGTCATGTTAAAACAGTGTTAACGTTGAATTTTTATCTTCTTTTCAGTCTCATGCAAGGCATACCATCACACCCAGTACACGAAGGCACGCAACGCGCGCAAGGGACTGACGCGTACGAAGAATAAGAAGACTCTTATGCGCCATCATCGCAGTGAGGTTGGTTTTGTTTAAGCCTGGTTAAAAATGTCCCACGTTGAAATGGAATTGGTGGTTATTTTCAATACACGTAGAAGAGTAGTACATGTCCTTCTGGCAAGTAGAAAGTGGGGACACTTAAAGGGTTGAATGTACTATGTAAAATTACCCGTAAATTTATGATTTACAAGCCATTAACGCCGGTAAATTATTCGTTTTCAGAAAATGAAATGACGAGCGGCCACCCTTGAGCTGACAGACTGGGACGAGGAAAAGCGTGAACGGGTCAAGAAGGTCTTGACAGTCGACTACACCAGCGGGGAGAACCGCGACCCCACCGACGATGAAAAGACCCGCGTCATGGTGCCTTTCGTCTGGGAGAGCCCAGAGCTGACGCAGGTGAAAGCCGAGCTGGACTTCCTCGACAAAAAGCAAGCCAAGGATCGGGGGCTGGGAGTACGGATGCCCACCAAGCGGCCGGAGACTACGGACCCCAAAAACTTAAAACCCCCAGCCGACGCGCCCACATGGACCGTGCGCCAGCCCCCCCCCCGACCAACCCTGGAGTCGCGGAAGTAGAAGATATCGATCTAAACTTGTAACAGCATTTAGCAACTTGCCATTTTATGTCATTTAAGATTGTAAAATATATATATATATATAGCATGTAGTAATAAATCAATATAATTAAAAATCATATAACAACAACACTCCCGAGTTTGCTTTGATGTACCTTCCACACGATAAACGTTCTCTCCATGTATTAGTATGTTCGAGTCGATATCATTTACTTAACATTTTAGGGTGTCACCTATAATATTAAGGGAAATAAATTTGTCTAAAAAATAATTGATCTTTACCTTTTCTTACATTGTATCTCAGTCAGAAAATAAAGTTGAACCTAACAGTTAATAGACAAAAATGAATGCTTTCATTTGATGTATCACATTTGTTAATTATTGATACGTATACCTAACCGTGCATATGCACGGCTAGAAACTGTTTTGTTGTTATCTTGAAATCCTTATCTTAACTCAATTGCAAGTTATCCATACCCCACATCTACCTTATGGTACTAGTTAGATATTGTCAGCTACATGCGCTACCCTTCCTGCTGTGTTTCCCATAGGTCACACACTCTTTCCTTACTAGTCCGGATGTTCTAACCTTTTAAAACAACACAGTGTATGTCTAAAATGCACCATTTTCGAGTTAATGTGTTAGTACATAGTCTTATGCATGCTTTAGTACACGCCTTAACTCTGTTATTCATGGTTTGGTGGTAGGCCTCTACTCGACGAGAAGTCTGTCACAGGGTTTTCCCCGGGCCCTTACAGCCGGCTGTAATGACCAGCTGTAATTCTGATCGAGTGGCTGTGAAGTCCTGCTAAAGTCCGTCAAACTTATTGGAATATACAGAAAAAGTAATTATCAATTAAATTACCAGCTATCATATGATTGGGACGGTGAGAGCCGGCTATAATTATGCGATTGGGGAGAACCCTGTTGACTGTGTACATGTGGGACTTGACACCAGATAAGGAGACTCTCCCTCAACTTCCCGTCTCGACTTCCCGTCCACGAGGCTTTGAACACTCCTGCTTCCTTCCCGTCAACAGGCTTAGGACTTCCCCTCCCGACTTCCCGTCCATGAGGCCTTGAGTTGAACACTCCTCCTTCCTTCCCGTCAACAGGCTTCTCTGATGCGTCCGAAACCATGGTATGGTTAGATAAAACACCTCAGTAAACGGGGTAGCCCAGAATTAGTTCTATTAATCATGCATATGGTTAGTGCAAATGCAATGAGAAAAAGTTCAGTTCCTTACTTTCATGGAGAAATGATGCCCCTGACGTTGGTGCAGCGCTTCGCGTCAAGGCCTAGGGTCCAGTCCTGCTGGGGTGGGGTCGCTTACAGCGGTAGCCTACAGCATGCCTTTTTGGAATCGGCAGAGGAGTTGTGTATCAGCTGGGCAGTCTCTGCAAAAGATCGGTCTGTCCGGATCCTCTTCTTCTAGGCACACCTGTCGAAAACAGGATTAGAAGATGCCATAAATAGGCATTCCAGACATTGTTATTGTACAGATACTTTCTACCGAAAAGCAAAACTGTATCTACTTGCTAAATCTCACGGGAGGTCTCTTGTTGTTCTTTCCCTTCAATCTAAGTAGTCAAGAAGTAACCCTCACCTGTAATTGATGTCCCTTATGTTGGTGCAGTGTTGGGGTGGCGAGGCGTAGTCTTCTTAGGATACCGCGTTGGAATCAACAGGGGAGTTGTGGGTCAGCTTGTTTAGCATCAGTAAAACGAGAGTCCTTCCGCTTCTCCTAGGCACACCTGTTGAAAACAGGATTAGAACAAACTAAAAATTAGAAGATGCCATAAATAAGCATTCCAGACATTGTTATTGTACAGATACTTTTTACCGAAAAGCAAAATTGTATCTACTGGCTAGATCTCATGGGAGGTCTCTTGTTGTTCTTTGCCTTCAATCTAAGTAGTCGAGAAGTTACCCTCACCTGTAAATGGTGTCCCTGATGTTGGTGCAGTGTTGGGGTGGCGAGGCGTAGTCTTCTTAGGATACCGCGTTGGAAACAACAGTGGAGTTGTGGATCAGTTTGTAAAGTATGAGTAAAACGACAGTCCTTCCGCTTCTCCTAGGCGTAGTCTTCTTAGGATACCGCATTGGAAACAACAGTGGAGTTGTGGATCAGTTTGTAAAGTATGAGTAAAACGACAGTCCTTCCGCTTCTCCTAGGCGTAGTCTTCTTAGGATACCGCGTTGGAAACAACAGTGGAGTGGTGGATCAGTTTGTAAAGTATGAGTAAAACGACAGTCCTTCCGCTTCTCCTAGGCGTAGTCTTCTTAGGATACCGCGTTGGAAACAACAGTGGAGTGGTGGATCAGTTTCTAAAGTAGGTTTAAAACGACAGTCCTTCCGCTTCTCCTAGGCGTAGTCTTCTTAGGATACCGCGTTTGAATTAAGAGGGGAGTCGTGGACGGCTTGTGAAACGATCACTAAAACGACAGTCCTTCTGCTCCTCTTAGGCGCACAGCTGTTGGCAAACAGGATTAGAATAAGTTAATACTTTGAATATGCGGTAAATTTGCATCCATATGATGATAAAGCCCAGCCCAGCCCAGACGCACAGAGCCCAGCCCCAACAATATTTCTAACTACCCAGTTCAAAATCTGTCAGGCCCGCCCGCAACTGGTGATAACTGACCTGTATACCTGTATGTCCTATGTCAGACCGAAGAAGTTTTTCGACTGAAAAGGTCCGAAAAATACATAGCCTTTTTTCAAAATCTTTCTACAATTCAGCCCTGGCCCTCATAAAATGGCGTTTATCACACATAATTTGTTTAGAATCATCCCCGCCCAGTTAATCATATGTACCTACACAATTCAAGTTACATGAGGTGAATTCAACGTGGAGCATGCTCTGCAAATAAACAGTTAGCTCACAGCCTATGCTCGGGGAGCCTTGGTACTTGGCCCAGGGTTTCTATGTGCCGCTACAAAGTGGATGACTGATTATACTTTTTGTTAGAATCCCTGGGCTTGAAGTGTGGGACTTAGTGCTGAGATTCTTGCTTATATACATATTCCCAAAGCTCCCTACACATGGACAGTGTAAGGTCAGTTGAAAAAGTAATGTGAACGCAACAAATCAGGTTCTGCAAAAAAAAAATTTAAAAATTAGACCATTTGGGTAACGGAACTCCTTATAAGCCTATGGGTTGAGTTACCGTGAGGATAGAGTACTAGGTGCACGTGCGGTAGATGCCGGCGAGCAGAGGAAGTAGTACTACTAGACGTTCTATGGCCGAGTTCTGTAGAAGCTGGCGGCTCGGGGGGGCCGGTTGTTTTTGTTCTGACTATTTTGACTAGCGACCACCTAAGTACTGGTAAAACCCACCTGATTTCCCACAACCCTTTGTAAATCAATTTTTCTTTTTGATCTGCAAACACACCATCTTTTGTATGACATTTACAGTATCACATGTACAGACAGTTTTAGATATATCACAGACACTTGTAACGCGTTACGCACCGCTTATAACACTAGATTACCGACTTTTGTCAGACACACAAAAATAGCACCGACAGTTAAATACAATTTCACTTATGCGTGTTTTTGATCTGCAAAGACACCATCTTTTGTATCACATGTACAGTATCACATGTACAGACAGTTTTATATATATCACAGACACTTGTAACCCGTTACGCACTGCGTATAACAATAGATTACCGACTTTTGTTGGACAGACAAAAATACCACAGACGGTTAAATACATTTACACCTATGGGTGTTAGCACAATTGATCACAGAGAGTTGAACACGTTGGCTGACAGCTGGTAACCCCAGTGGTTAAATCATATACAAGATCAATGCTGGCATAAGAAACCTAAATTGGTACAATACAAGTATATAGTCTTTTTCAAAAGTAGAGTACTCGCTAGCTGAACCTTACACAAAAGATGAATTTGTATGTACATTTCTATAATAACAGTGTACAAAATACACATTTGAGGTGATGATGTGAAAAAATGTGGAATCAGATTGAAATCTGAAAACTTAGATCCCTGAATTAAAAGTGACCGTCTTTAGCTCGTATAGAAAAGCCCTTGGATATATACAACAAACTGATTGGCATTAGTTTTTTTTGGTCGTTTTTGTCAATTAAGCATCTAGGCATGGGAATTCGTATTGAAGTAGGGAGAAGAGGATGACTTATGGTTGAAATCGTAAAGAAGTATAAAATATAAAGTAGATTACGAGGAAATATTATATGAATGTTTTGAATATAAAATGAGTTCAGAGGAAATATTGATTTAATGACAATGAAGTTAGGGGCCGAACTAGTTCAGGAGTTTTTAAAATAAATTGAACTACAAGGAAATAGTCTTTCAATTTTTGGAACATGAAATGACTCCTGAGGAAATTTAAATTTAATGAATTTGGAATAATGCAAGTTTTGCAAGAGAGAAGGCATAGAATCCAGCTTAACTCCTAGGCCTGCTAAGGTACGAATTCCCAACCCCAGTTTGAAACAAACATTTCCAGGATATACTATAGCAATACCACACTAAAAATGACAGTAGAATTTTCAATGATATTAAAATTATTGGTACAAAAATTGAATTACTGGTAAAAGACTTGCAGGCATCATACCGCCCTCCCAAAAAATAAAGGAATTTAAAGGAAATATTTTTCGTAAAAATAAAGCAAATAAAAGGAATTTACAGGGACTTTAGGAAAAATAAAGGAATTTTAAAGGAATATTAAGAGAAATTACGAAGAATCTAGACTTGAGAAGAGGAATTTTGCGTATTTTCCAAAAACCAAAGGAATTGAAAGGAAATTCGTTTAAAATAAAGGAACGGTATGATGCCTGGAGTTGACAATGACAATAAAAATTGTAATCTCTCACAATAATATGATCCCCCTCCCTCAAGACACCCGCTCTCCCTGATCCCCCTCCCTCACGACACCCACACTCCCTGATCCCCCCTCTGCCTAGACCCCACACGTGAAAGTTTCAGAAACATTTATGCAATAGATAATACAAAAAGGAGGAGAGAAATTTACATTCATCTATCTAGAAAAAAGGTTTCAGAAAATTGGCCATTACAACCCGAGACACAAGCTAAAGATGTTACAAGCCATTAATTCTCTCTAATGGGATTCGAATTGACATTTGCATTGTAAATTGGACATTGTCTACTTTAATTGTTACCAGCGAAATGAAGCTGGAGTTTAACATAAATGCTGCACTATTTTCCTTCCACGACACAAAGTAGGGGTAACATCTTGTAAGTAAACCCCCCCCCCCCAAAAAAAAAAAAAGAAAAAAAGAAAAAGAAAAGAAAAGAAAAGAAAAGAATAATAAATAAATGAAAAGAAAGAAAGAAAGAAAGACATGCGACACAATGCTCCTTTCAGACAAGGAAGACTCCATTAACACGTATACCTAGCTAACTAATCTAAGGGGGTGCAGGTGTCACCACCCCATTCAGGCCGGCCCCCGACCACCTGACGAGGGCCCTATCGTGGCCCGGAGGGACGAAGACTAGGCTGTGCAGGAAACAGAGGTAACTCGTAATCAAAATGAAACGTGCAATCATAGTAACAGTAACATCTAAAAAAAAGCGGGGATGCATGCGTGATAAACGGAGAACATGTTTTGGAAAGCAATTGCTAGATCTAGAGGCCATTGGTCTAATGTAATGTGAAAGGTCGATTAGTAGATCTAGACATTTAAAAAATTTTTAAAGATAAGTGAAGTAGCTATAGAACATTGGTTGACTTACTAGACTGGACCGACCCCAGGGGGGGCCAGTAGGAGTCTGGCACCGGCCGGCGCGTCGATGTGCAGGTGTCCGGGTCCCGGTGGTGGGTCCTGCTGCCCGCCCGCCCCCCATCTGACGAGGGCACTGTGGTGCCCGGCTGGCACGGGAACACGGCTGTGCAGGAAATAGAGGCAACTCGTCATGAACACCTAATTATAACGCGTAAGCATTGTGACAGTAACATGTAAAAGGGCTGGGATGCATGCTTGCCTAGTGCAAAAGCAAGCATCCGGTAGTCTAATCTAAAAAGTAGATTACTAAATCTAGACTATTCAGATTTTTTTAATTGTTTCAAACTTACGTGAAGTAAAAAGGCGGTTTACTTACAAGAGTGGCCCGTTCCCAGGGGGGACCAGCACCATCCTGGTGCCGGGCGCGGCCTCTACTAAGACAAGTAGTAACTGTTGTGGTCTGGTGTGCAGAAAAGAAAAGGTGGACACATGTATCAGTAGCGGATATAGAGGCCCAGGGGCGGATCCAGGTGGGGGGGGGGGGGGGGGGGGGGGGGGGCGGACGGGCCTTGCCCCCCCCCCCCTTGTCCTGTTAAATCATGTTGGATGGGGCCCCCCCCTACAAATTCCTGGGTCCGCCCCCTGAGAGCAGGGGGGGGGGGTGTAATTCACAAAAGGAATCAATTACAACATTAATCCAATTTTTTAGGTCAACAGGGTCGAAAAATGGGGATATCGATTGTGCAGGGAAAATCGGGACACTTGGCAGACCGTGGTCTGGGTCTTGGGTCTAGAATGGGTCTGGACCACTAAATTCGACACGGCGACATGGCCATTTCTTAAAATCGACATGCGACATGGGGCCCTAACGACATGACAGGAACCTGAATATCATAGTTAGGCTACATGCGACATGGGCATTACCGACATTCGACATGGGTTATTCTTAAATTCGACACGGCGACAGGGGCCTTTCTAACGATCGACACGGGACATTGATATCAGGACCCCCCCATCAAGGGCCCCTCTAGAGACGCCGAGTCACTGCTTGGCATCTTTGCCCAAATGGCCGGCGTCATATTTATAAAAAAATGTCACCTTTCTGACGATCGAAATTAGTATTTGACCACGTTCCGAGTTGGAATTAGTCATACTAGTGGTGCTCTGTATCCTATTCCATCCTAAGATGTACAAACATGGGGGTGACAATGACTATAAATGTTTGAAATGTGTTTTGAAATAGAGAGGTTTCATACTTACGCGTTAACTGCCGCCATTTTGACTGTGCAATCTGATCTGATCATGTGACCCGACGGTGGCTTAGGTCCCGCCCTAGTAAAAATTTTGTCTTTTTGTTAAAAACAAATCCAAGGGCGAACTTTATTACATTCTAAACACCAATTACGAAGGGATCTGGAAAGTAAATGACACTGTGGTGCTGTAGGGGCAAAGGACTGTACTAATAATTTAGATTTACTGGAAGAGATGATATATATAAAAAAAATGTCGCCCGCGTACCTGAATTCGATGACGTAGACGTGTTCTTCTCTCTTCTCTCCACTAAGAAAGTCTCCACTGCCAGAGGCGGATCCAGAGGGTAGGCCTATGGCTCATGCTGTGCCGGGCATTCGGGAATGCGCAATCGCTTGCAGTCGCGGATTATCGTCTATATTACTTAAATACCTATATTTAACTATGTTAATCATAATTTACTAATATTAGGCCTAAGTTCATATTTTCTTTAAAATGCCATTTCAATTTGTTAAGATAAATAAATATTAAAGGGTTCCCTGCACAAACATTTTCAAAATATTTTTTTATTCAATTAGTTTATCGTTGGTATTCTTAAAATTTTTCAAAAGAGAAGAATTGGAAAATAACAAAGTATTAATAAATGTTAAAGCCTGCGTGCAACCCCCTAAATCCGCCACTGTATACAGTGTCCAGGTGCGGACCCAGGAATTTGTAGGGGGGGGGCAAAAACATGATTTTTCACACAAATCCTGCAGAAAATTACGTACTTATTTCAATTAAATGTATAACATTCAAGTTACGCTGGTGCTTTGCCGAAAACTGGTCAAAACCGATATTTGACCAGCATCGTTTTAAAAAAATGATAGTTAAAAAAAAAACCAGAACATTCACTGATTGGATGTGACTCGTTTTGAACCATAACTGATATCAGGCCTCAAAGCAGTGATCATGAAAAGAAAGGTCCCTTTAAAAGTCCCGCTTTGAGGCCTGTGATATGACTAAAGTTTATACATGCAGTGACATAACAATAATGTAGTAGTATTGGATAACAGCATTACTTAACTGTTCATTCATTTTCCTTCCACTTCACTTTTATATCTAAGCCACCCCTTTCTTGAATTCCTGGATCCGCCCCTGTATATGGAAGTAATATGTATGAAAAGGATTGTATGGTTTAAATTCATGACTTAGAACATTCTTATATTGCAAGTATTGTTTGGGTATACGTAGAGATTCCACGTTAGGCGACAGACTAATATTGCCATATTGGCCACCGGGGCCCGGTCCACAAGGCCTGGAGAAAATATGATGAGCAAGTATTTAGTAGTGTCATTGCACAACTTTGAGTACTACAGTTTCTTAAACAAAAGTAAATACAATCGAGTGGCTACTCTTATAAGAATGCCCCACTGTGCCCCGCCCACAGAGCCTGTTATTGAAAGAACCATCCCCGACCACGAAGCGTATGCACATGCCTTATCAGCATTATGTAATAACCCTCCAACGCTGAGCCTGCTCCAACACGTTCCTTTGTCCAGCCTCCACTGAAGCGTGACTGCTGACCTTAATTTGTTGGAGAAGACTCTATTAAGTTGTTCTTTTTGAGGAGATTATGCGGGCAACATATACATATACCTCATGCACAAGGACAAAGTGCCCAGAAATATATAGTGCGTTTAAGACCCTTAAAACATGTAGGAGTTTTTTCAAAAGTGTTGTATAGTTTATTAGTTGGGCATTGTTTGTTTCGCATGAATATTAATGTGGAAAGAGATTCAAAGATGGATATATATAAATTCAGCAGACTATACATGTACAGTAAAACATTCCGTGTTCCGTAATTCAGTACCGATGAAATAAATATGGAAATGTTGCAATTGTGAGTTTATTGGCGTATTTTCCTGCAAGTGCCCATGCAATAAATTACAAATTAACAGTGGTAAAACTGATCTAAGACCCAGTTGACCCGATTTGAAAATAAGGTTATTTATTGTCTGAAAAATAACTCTTGCATATCTAAAGAACAATCCTGAGTTTGGTTTTACGTCGGCTGAAAGCTTTTTCAGATCGTTGAAAATTTCGGTATCCTATCTCAGTAAGGTCGTGTTTTTCTTGTCTAAAAATGAGTTTTAAATGGTTTAATTTAATAAATGTCATGATTTTCCGTTGAAAAGACGTTGTCCTTCATGGGATAGCCATTCAGACTTTGCAGTTGTTACAGGAACATGCGCCATACTCTACAGTACTATACCCGTTTCAAGTAGAAACTGGAAAAGGAGAAAGCCGAGGGTGGGACTTCACATGAGGAGTCCCATTGCACAGATGGATTTCCATAATATTTTGTTCACACTTTTTGCCGGAACTTGTAAAGGAAAGGGGGGGTTGGAAACCAGTAAAGTGTGGACCTTTGCATTTCTTCTTGCTAACTTTAGGGGCGTCTACATGACGGTTTGGAAAGGGAGGTGGACATTATTAGAAATTAAAAGTAAAATGTGGGACTTTTCCATACTTTCCTACATATTGAGGGGGTTCTAGATAACATTTTGGAAGAGCAGGTGCCCTATGCTTGGAAAGAGCGACTACCTATGAGCATAAGAGGCACTGGTCCATGATCAGAGGGCAGGAGATACAGACTTCTTACCATTTAAAGTTGAATAAGAGGCACAGTGCTCCCATGAATGCACTTTGCACACACTGAGCGTGAGTTAAGGCGCACCAGTCTAACTTGCGCTAACCGCTGCACATAGCACATAATGCCCAAAAAACATAGCTAAGCTGGGCTAAAACTTTGCACGTGTTGCGCAAAGGGAGCACTGTGCTTTATTGGCATGATGGGACTGTGCATTTGGGGCGTGAATTAGGTTTATGCAATACGGGACAGGGGTACAAAATAAGGTTATTACCAAACAGTGCGTTGGTCATACTATGACTATTTCATGATTTTGGCGAAGAAAGACTGGCATGGACTATGCCCGACTTACATAATGTGCTGTTGCGCAGCAAATATGTGACCCGTTTTGGCGAAATGAGTCGGATGTCGCAGAAAGTCGAACTGAGATATGGGGCTCTGAAGTCGCATTTCGCATTTTTTATCGAAAATGGGTTTTTTCTTTTATTCATATCTCCTATATCAGAAGTCTTCCCCAAAAAAATTTTAGGTCCCAAAGCCATCTCTTAGTCCCTCTAAATAGGCCCCAAAGACGCGCAACGCCTCAGTGATCTGAAACAAAAGACCCTCGATTCACGCCATTTTCCCCTAACTTCGCGGCTTGCCTGTCGGTCTGGATCCCATCCCAGCCCCATGTTCCGGGTACCTGCTGAAAGGGCGCGAAGTGAACTGGCCAATGACAGCCTCGGATTTTGAATTCGCGCCGGCAAGGACCAATCAGAACGTGTTTCCCCGATCGTCGTCCCGTAAACAATCGTCGTCAAGGAGGTCACGTGTGCGGAATGCGGCGCGCTGATTGGATGAGAGGCCTCGCGTGCCTTCCGGTTTCAGTTGTTGTGGAAATTTAAAGGGACGCATGGCGAGCAGGACGGACGTGCGACATCACTTCTCCGACGGATTTAGCTGTTTTAATCCTGGATCACTGCTGGATTTTGATGTGGATTACCTCCCAACATCGTCGGGAAGGACATGGATCGCGAGGAGGCTGTCGCGGATGCCCTGAATACGATAAATCGGGCAAATTTACGTGGTGTAGCCGAGGCACAGCAATGGCGGACTTTGGTCGACGAGTACTTTCTCTTCGCCGACGGGGAGGAGGGGCAAGACGATCCCCCCGAGGAAGAAGAAGATGTTCAGGAGGATCTAGGGGAACCAGAGGATGCTGAGGACGATGAGGATGAGCCACTAGTCATCCCTAACCCCACGGACGACCTTCTACAGGCGGAGTGGGACGACTGCGAACGCTTCATGTGAGTTTTGAAAAACTTTATAATGGCCGACATGCGGTCGGTTGCCCTATCTCTGAAACAAGTACGCAAAGTGCCTAAATCCCTTTCAATGTTGATGAAACTGCCTACGATTGTGCCCTAGTATGTATTCTAACTGCCTAACTAGTTTTTATCAAGTTTCAAAGTTGATTTCATGCCATAAACAGGGATGATCCGTCGGGGTTGTCCGGTGACCTACTTAATGGCGTCAGCTGATCCGGCCGGCCTGTAACGGTTATCAATCATGTCTCATGCCATTGTGGCCCTCAGGAAGGTGAACTAAGTCTAATATCATGTATGTTGTTGTCTTTAGATGTTCCTGCAAGCACTACAAAGACAAGGAGTGCAGTAAACAGTTCACGACGTCGGAGCTGGTCGCGCGTCGGCAGGAGGTCTTTCAGCTGTCCTCAGGTAAGTTTTTCATGAGATACATGTTATGCAAACCTGTCGCCACGACCATGTAGCTATGTCGTTCTTGCTCAAAACTATCCCATAATCCATGACAACGTCTTGAAGTATAACAGACAACTATTAACACTCAACCAGACCGTTTTTAAGGTAGTATTTAGGGCGTGTTAACCTAGTTCATGGGTCAATCCAGAAACCTCATTCCTTGAGTCACATGCATATCATGTACAGATTGTTATTATCCTAATCTACTTTGTTTTCTAGGCGAGAAGGACATGTTGCTACTGGGCATCGCCAGTACCTGCACAGACAATAGCAGCAGGCTGTCCACCTGGAAGAAGGGGATTAAGGGGAGAGGGGAGAGGCAGCACCAAAGAAGCCACTACCTCGTCGGTTCTCGGCCAGTCTGCAGGGACACTTTCAAGTTCATGTACGCGTGAGTAGCTTTGATATTCAACTTCTTTGCTCAACTAAGGTCTACCTAGATATCCCTACTATTATTGTACTACTTGAGGTAAATTACAAGATGAACTGTAATGAATCATAACAGAATCTGATCATGGCACTTACCATCACAAATCGTCCATATTAATATTACAATACTTACCTGTACTTGTTGCCTGTGTCCAATAATTATTGGCCTAATGTAACTCTTACCTTGTGACCTTTCCAGCATCAGCCAGAACAAGCTGACGTCCATCATCAAGTGGTACAAGTGCTACGGGGTGGTGACCAGGCAAAAGAAGTCTGGCGGGCGACAGGCGACTGCAAGGATCCTCCAACTGGAGGACATCAGGCGGGTCGTGGACTTCATCAACTCCTATGCCGAGACCAACGCCCTCGTCCTGCCTGGTCGTGTGTCTTCCCACAAACGGGATGACATCCTCCTCCTCCCCTCCTCTTCCACAAAGGCCGACATCTACAGGTTTTACAGCAACGCCATGGAGGAGGCTAACTTCAGGTGTGTGGCTGACTCAACCTTTAGAAACCTGTGGCTCCAACTCCTCCCTCGCATAGTGTGTTCCCGCCCTATGACTGACCTCTGCTGGGAATGCCAGCGCAACAACAGGGATATCTCTGCCTCTAGTAACCTACCTGACATTGTGAAACAGGCCAAGCTGAAAAAGCAACAAGTTCACCTGGAGGTGGTGGCTCGGGAGAGGGGCTTTTATCAGGACATGGTCAAGTCTGCCAAGGCTGCCTACAAGGAAGCAGAGTCCCCTCCCCTTGGCCCCCACCCCCCTTGTTCTTCTGACACGAAGGTCCACATCAGTTTTGATTATGCCCAGCAGGTCCACCTTCCCTCCTTTCCTATGCAGCCTGGCCCATTGTATTTCCTTGTCCCCCGCAAGGTCGGCATTTTCGGTGTCTGTGCCGAGGCCATCCCCCAACAGGTGAACTATTTGATCGACGAAAGCCATTGCGGTAGTAAGGGGTCAAATGCTGTTATTTCATACCTGCACCACTATTTTGAAAAGTATTCCCTGGGGGAGAAGGCGGTGGACATGCACTGTGACAACTGTAGTGGTCAGAACAAGAACAAGTTTGTGCTAGCGTATCTTCTCTGGCGGGTCCTGACTGGCCGGCACCAGTCCATTTCCTTAAACTTTTTGATCACAGGGCACACCAAGTTTGCCCCGGACTGGTGCTTTGGTTTGCTTAAACAAAGGTTTCGTCGTGAGCCTGTCTCGAGCCTCTCGGAGATGGAGGCGACTGTGGTGAAGAGTACCCAAGAACGTGTCAACATTGCCCAACTTGTGGGGGACGAGAATGGGAAGGTGTTTGTCGAGTCATATGACTGGCAATCTTTTTTGACCCCTTTCATCAAGCCACTCAAGGGCATTAAGCAGTATCATCACTTTGTATTCTCTGACCAGAACAAGGGCCACGTCACCTTCCGGCAGTATGCCGACTCGGCCCCCGAGACCTTCAAGATGCTGACTGTCGCCCCTGAAGCTGTCCCCCAGGAAGGCCCTCAGCCCACCGAATCCCCTGGCCTCCCGGCCAAAAGACAGTGGTATCTCTTCAAGAACATTCGGGATTTTTGTACTGAGGACACGAAGGACATCATGTGCCCTAAGCCCTCTGTACCAGAACCAGCACCCGGCCCAGGTCCCCGTGCCGTACCTCCGCCGGAACCAGATGCGGAATCAGAGCCAGAGGCTGGCGAGGGGGATGGGCCAGGCAGGGGCAGGGGCAGGGGCAGGGGCAGAGGCAGAGGTAGAGGCAGAGGCAGAGGCAGGGGCAGGGGCAGAGGCAGAGGCAGAGGCAGAGGACAGACTCCAGACACATCATCAGGATCGGAGGGGGAGGAGGAGGAGTTGGTCAGACAGCTGGAGAGGGAATCAAAATCTTCATCTGACTCAGAGGAGGAAGGCCCCCCACCCCCACCTAGGGGCAGGGGCCGTCCTAGTAAACGTGCTAAACGTGGTCGTGGCAGGCCCAGGACCACCTGAGAACTATTAAGAATCCGTTTTGAACATTGTTAACTTATTTTTAGTTGTTAAGACTTTTTCTGATTTTAAGATTTTTACCTCGGTGGCTTTTCACTATTTTAACGACCAAAGACAATCATGAACATTCCAAGAACTTTTATAGACACATTATGGATACCCAGGGTACTTAGGGTCATCACAGAGTCGTTTTTAAGAAGCCAAGATGAGGTATTGTGATCCTTTATGCTTGCCGTTCTAGGTTAAGTTGTTGTTTCAGATCCGGATTTTTGTCACTTTTTGCAGCGCCGGCATGAATAAAAGTTTTGTATATAAACGCATGAATTACTGGTATTTGTTAGCTAGAATAGTGTAGAATGACTATGTAAAGTTTCAGGACCAAGGATTGATTACAAGTGTACGTTGCTAGGGCTTTATCGGAGGACCGCGGTAGCGCGCGGTAAGAAAAACTTTCAACTAATTTACCTCTGTTTCTTATACCCGCATAGGCGCGGTTCTTTTTATTCTCGTCGCAACTTATCTCAGGCCCTAGATATCGGACCTAGACATGCTATACCTCGTTTTAAAGCTAAGAATTAGTATTTTCTGATGGTATACCTAACTAAAAATCTTCCCCGTGCGACATCCGACTCACTTCGTCAAAACGGGTCACATATCGAAAACGACACAAGGCTCAGTTCTTCCTGTGTTCCTCTCAAGTAATAGAACTTTGAACCTGGGATTTATAGGCTACAACTTAACTGGCAATTTTTCTCTCTTTTTTTGGGGGGAGGGGGTTGAGATTTTTATTCGGGTTCTGGGGACTCACCATAGGTGATCTTCCTTCCCCTCCCCACAATAGAATACAGGCAAGCTTATTCGTCATATCACCACGTGTTGTTACAGTAATCACATTGGTCCTAGTAACAAAAGATGAAAACACATTAGATGAAAACCATTAATGAAATATGAGCATGTATGACAGATATGAAGAACAATAGAAAGTACAACTTACAAGTTCAGTAATAAATTTCAGGCATCGAGGTATGAATTATTAATATTATGTCGTAGTCTAGGTAAGAACCTTGATTTTTCCCTTATGTTTCTTTTTTGTACTGGCAGTACGTTCCAAGAAGTACATGCTCGATACAAAAAACTTTTCTTGTACTTTTTGTTATTGACTTTTGGAACCAACAACAAAATACCCTCTCGAATATGTGTATATATAGGTCTTTCATCAATCATGAATTGTTTCATACTAAGGGAATGTGCATACATACATAAAGGAATATATCTTCTATTCTGTAGGGTAAATTATCTTGTATTTTCATGTCAAACATTTGTTCGTCCAAGAGTTTGGCCAAAAGGGTTTAAATATCCATCAAGAAGACCACAATCTTGGATGAATTTTATAGTCAGTCTCATGTATATCACATTACCAATCAGATTTTATCCATTGATATACTCTATACACCCGATGTTTACAGATACACAGCAGTATCTTAGGCTGGGGCCTATCGGCGCATCTAGCCTACCGCCATGATGTACCACTCCTGAAGATCACCTATGGTGAGTCCCCAGAACCCGAATAAAAATTACCAAAAAAAACCCATCCTAGCCTGACATTCCAGGGTGCCAGATAGCTATAGGCCCATCTACTATAGATATGTATAGATGCAGTACATCACAGCAAGCCTCCCCATCGCAAAGCAGGGATGCCTTCAAAATTTTTGCTTTTCAATTGGCCTGCGAACCCCTGCTCCTAGAACCACTTTCCCCACCCCGGAGGACGTTTGGCACCAACAGGGTGGAATTATGCTCATACCCTGTTACTTTAGAGTTTTTTTTTGTGATATAATTCAATATTCACCAACCCTATAAACCTGGGCAAAAAAGTTCCTCAATAGAAATTTATCAATGTGTATAGAGCTCAACCCCTCATAAGACAAAGTAGAAAAAGTCAAATATTCCCAGGAGGTACATATACCGCTCTATATGAAAAAGTAAAAGTGTAGGTCATCCCTGAAGAATTTAATAAAAGACAAAATTTGAAAGCCAAATTTGAACTATATGAGATAAAAATCTCTCAATATTACCATGAGATTCAAATGCTATTTTATACAATTTTATGATATATCATAATTATGACATCCTAGCCTGACATTCTAGGGTGCCAGATAGCTATAGGCCCATCTACTATAGACATATATAGATGCAGTACATCGCAGCAAGCCTCCCCAGCCATCCATCGCATAGTAGGGACGCCTTCAAAATTTGTGCTTTTCAATTGGCCTGCCAACCCCTGCTCCTAGAACCACTTTTGCCACCCCGGAGGATGACGTTTGGCACCCTCAAATGTCAGGCTAGGATGTCATAATTATGATGTACTGCGTCTATACATAGTTCATCCCTTATGGTGGTTTCAATCCATTTTCAACATTATTTTTTAATTTTATTTAGATTTTTTTATATATATTTTAAGGCAATTCTTTTATAATGTGCCATATACCACTGTGCTCAATACAACCCTGTTTTATCCTATGCAAAGTATCGGAATACCATGGGGAAACAGTGATGCAGGCCTGCCAACCTGTGACAGGCAAAACCAGGGACAACTTTTGGATATGTATAGGTGGGGTGAATACCATATAATGATATCTTTTTTAAGGCATTGGGTGGATCCTACCAATCATTTTCTTTTGAAAACATTTCTGACAAACTTATGGACTTTTAGTGGTAGTAATAGTAGTAGTAGTAGTAATTTTGTTGACAAAGAGTCATTCAACAAAGTGCCATACTTAATGGATCCTCATGGTGTGTATTAAAAATTAAACCAAGATATTTGTACTCATCTGTGACATCAATGTTGTCAGATTCTATTGCACAAAGGTAGTTAGTAAAACACCTTGTGCATATAATATATTGCATAGGAATAGCATGACTGCACCCCAGTGGAATAAAGACCAAAGGCACGATTTGGGAGAAATTTAAGATTTATTTATTTATGAGTAGATATATATATGTCATAATATAATGGTTACCTTTATGTTGATATAAATTGCAATGTATGACAGAGGAGGTGCTGCCACCTACCCACACTGCTTGTTACTACCTGGTGGGTTGCTAAGCTACTGGTTTGTTGATTCTCATTCACCCCTACCTGGGCTGCACTCCTCATACATGTTTACCATTATATTTGTTTGATAATGATGGTTTTATGTTACTTTCTGGACTAAACCATGAGTAGGACTGTTAAGGCTACTGTTTCCAAGAAACCAGGAGTATCAAACAGGGAACCTTATACATTACGATCTTCGTCTTTGTTTGACGGTATCCCGACTCAGACCCAGGTCGGGGACAACATGGCGGCTAAGTTTGCGAACAGAGACAATCCGGGGTACTTGGAGCATCTGGAGGACGTAGTTCTCAAGTCTGCGGAACAGCGTTCTGAAGATTCTAAGTTGATTCAATCCCTAATTTCACGTATGGATCGTTTGGAGGTGAAAATTCCAGCTAGGATCCCTGGGATTGGTCGCGGTGAGCCCCGTACTCCTCATAAGCCGTCTCTGGGGGGTTCCCCGGGGACCCTCCACTCGACTAGCCGCCAACATGATGACTTCGCCCCGGCCGATGCGTTGTCGGCGCCCCTGACCAAGGCTTTGGAGCAACTATCCATGGCGATCGACCCAACTCCGCAGTCTTCAACCAAAGGTTTGCTGCTAAGGCCTGAGTATTATATCCAACATAAGGATAAGGGCGTTTCGGTGAAATCAATTGATCACACTAAAATGTCTTTCAAAGAGCTGATGAGTGGGATGGGCCGTGTTATGCAGCACCTCTCTAATACCGGAGGTGATCTACACGGATATATTGCTCACTACAATTACTTGGTTAAGCAGGCCGCCAATCACAACTTCTCGGATGCAGCGTTTGTTAGCTACGATAGGTATGTGGTTGATCAAGTTATCAACGGGGAAATTGATCATTTCCCAGCCACTGATCTCTTAGCTGTGGCATCGAGTTTTCATGCCGGAAATCTTCTTCCTCCTAAGATACCTCCTACTCGTGGTCATGGTAGAGGGTTCTTTCGGCGTGGAGGTAGATACAAGGAGTCGGATCGGGAGGTTACCATATCTTCTCCAACTGTGTCCAAGCCGGCCAATTTGGAGGGTTTTCCAGACGACATGTGCTACAACTTCAATTACAGGAGTTGTTCTGGCGCGTGTAAGAAGTCGCATATTTGTCGGCTTTGTCATGGTGATCATAAGGCTACCAGCTGTCCGTCTTCAAAAAAGTGATTTCATCTCATGCTGGTGATGAATCACTACTCAGTTCTGATGATCGTACATTTTACTCTAATCCACGGAGTCAACATGCCAGCGGCAGTGAAAATGTACCACAAGATGAATCAAGGATATACGAACAACATGATGATCAATTGCATTCCACCAGCGGTGAATTATGTTCTGAATCCGATATGGCCAGCGGTCATAGTGTTTGTGCTCAGGAGTTAAGTATACCTAATGGAGTGTGTCAATTGCCGTGCTCCTCTACGACGGTAATTCTTGACCCAGTTGAGTTAGGTAACCCCCCTCAATTGGAGGATTCGGTGAATGTTATTTCTGGTAAGGACTGTCGGTCACTGGGTCAATCAGCTGATCCCGTCAAGAGCTATACTACGACCCCGGTGATTCCTGCTATGTGTCCTTTTGATGTTAGGCTTCGGCCTCGTCACCGTATAGGGGGGTTACCTTCACAGATGAACCTTGAATCCTGGAACTTCTACTTACAGTATGAAACTAATGAGTTATCTCGTGAATATCTTCATGACGGTGTTCAAGACGGGTTTGCTATTGTGGATGATGAGTACATTGATCCCTATGAGTGTGCGAATTATTCCTCAGTTCTGGTGAATGATGCATTCTCTTACATTGACAAATTAATTATGGAAGAGTTGTCGGACTGGAAGTATGTTTTAGCGGAGGAATACCCGTATTGCATTCATGCTTTGGGAGCTGTCCCGAAATCTGACAACTCCTTTCGACCCATAACTGATTGTCGACGGCCTGAAGGAATATCAATTAATAATCATATGGCGACTACGTTTCAACCGTTTAACTATATTACCGTTGACCAAGTCGCCGCGTCGGTTACGCCTAATTGTTATATGGCGTCTGTGGACATCTCTGCTGCATATCGTTCTATTTCTATCAAGGCCGACCAATGGTCTTTTCAAGGCATTAACTGGCAAATAGATGGCAGAAAAGTTCAGTTATTGGATACGCGCTTATGCTTTGGACTGCGTTGTGCGCCATTTATTTTTTCTGAGATTAGCGATTTCGTAACACGCACCATGTCTAGACTGGGATTCTGTTGTGTAGCTAATTATCTAGATGGTTTTCTCCTCTTTGGAAACACCTTTGAGGAGTGTCAGTCTGCGCAACTGGCCCTGATCTCCTTATTGGGTGATCTTGGATTCGTAGTGTCTTGGAAGAAGTGTGCGTCTCCATCCCAAGTTGTCAAGTACTTAGGAATTATTTTAGATTCCACTAATATGTCCCTTAGCCTGCCAGTGGATAAACTTCAAAAACTTCATCGAGAACTTGCCTTCTTCAAGGATCGTACACGTGCTACTAAGCGTCAAATCCAGCGCCTTTGTGGCATTATTTCTCATTGTGCAAAATATGTCCGTGGAGGGCGTACTTTTTCTCGTCGGATTATTGATTTGCTTGCTGGATTATCTGATGGTAATCCACGGATCCGTCTGACAGAAGAGTTCAAGCTGGACCTTGATTGGTGGCGGGAGTTCTCTGCTGTGTTTAATGGAAAGGAAAACATTATTTTCGTTAATGATGGTTCCGGTTCAGTATTCAGTACAGACTCATGCCTGGATGGTTACGGACTAGTTTCGGATGGTGACTGGCAGGCTGGATACTTTAATAGTCTGCAGCGTCCTTTGGATATTGGTCGCTGTCTGCCTTCACATCAACATTGGTTGAATGTTACTGTACCGGAGGGTGCCCCAATTTCATACCTGGAATTGGTACCTGTATGGTTGGCCTTACAGCGTTTTTCTGACGCTTGGATGGATACTCATGTACTGTGTTTTTCGGATAACACTCAAGTGGTGTCTATGTTGACAAAAGGGCACAGCACTAACAAGGATTGTATGGTTATTCTTCGCCAGATTTTCTGGCTCTGTGCTACTAAGAACATTTATGTTACTTGTCGTCATATTCATGGCCATGAAAATGTTATTCCTGACTTATTGTCTCGTGTGTCAGCGTCTAATACTTTGTCCGTATTGTCAATGTTCCCTATTTGTTGCAGTTGATCTGGTGGACTTAGATGCTGAAGTGTCGGCTACAATCGGAGCTGCATGGTCGGGCAATACCTTGGCGACAAGAAATTCGCAGTGGTCGCGATACTTCAAGTTCTGCAAGGACACCGGACTTGTCCCTTTGCCTGCCGATCCACAAACTGTTGCCCGCTTTCTTGTGTATTTAGGTCGCTCCTGCAAGTATTCGTCGATTAATAATTACTTATCGGCAGTGATTTCTCTTCACAAGTTCTATGGGTACCGATCGGATTTCCGTGAACTTTATTTTATTAAGATGATCTTACTTGGACTAAAGAGTCATCTAGGTACTAGTGTGACTCAGATGAAACCGTTGAGTGTGGATCAGTTGAGATCAATTTATCTGCTTCATGGGAACTCTTCTCCTTTGGATCACGCATTGTGGGGAGTAGTTGTGCTTGCATTTCGCTCCCTGCTAAGGAAATCGAATGTGGTTCCTGATCCATCGTCCAAGTCTTCGCATGTAGTTCGACGCAAAGACATTGAGTTTCATCAGTGGGGCTTAATGCTCAAAGTAACTTCATCGAAAACGGTTCAGCATCAGGAATACGTTCTAGAAATTCCGCTGCATTATGTGAACGATAGTGTATTTTGTGCAGCTTCAGCGATTCAGGAGAACATGAATCTCTTCCCGGGAGGCTTGGATGGACCTATCTTCCTTAAGTCTGTGGATGGGAAGATTGCCCCCGTTGACTATCGAGACTTGCTGGCCTATATGAAGAAGGCTGTTGCTTCTTTGGGAGTCTCGCCATCTGAGTATGGCTCCCATTCTCTTCGAAGATCGGGTGCGGCATTTCTACATGCTAGTGGGATTCCCCTGGAGGACATTATGTCGCTGGGCAACTGGAGATCATTGTCGGTGTTGGATTATCTGGTCACCCCTATCTCCCGTAAGATGATGATCCAGGAAACAGTTGCCAAATTGCTATCGAGTGGCAATTAATTGCCTGATCTGACTACTTCTACGTGTGTTTTTGGATATTGGCGGACTTACTTACGCCGGCTCCAGGCCAAACGTACTTATCTCTCTGACTTCCTTTTGTTAGTAGTGAAGATTTATGTCATAATATAATGGTTACCTTTATGTTGATATAAATTGCAATGTATGACAGAGGAGGTGCTGCCACCTACCCACACTGCTTGTTACTACCTGGTGGGTTGCTAAGCTACTGGTTTGTTGATTCTCATTCACCCCTACCTGGGCTGCACTCCTCATACATGTTTACCATTATATTTGTTTGATAATAAATGGCCATTTTGAAAAAAAAAAAAAAAAAAAGAAGGGCGGACTTACTTACGCCGGCTCCAGGCCAAACGTACTTATCTCTCTGACTTCCTTTTGTTAGTAGTGAAGATTTATATAGTAATAATATGAAATTTGTAGTAGTATCATATAAACGATTATATGGATATAAATGGATAGAGGGAGCCTGGGTCTCCTTTATGGTGCCTCCACCTGTTGAGGACACTACCACACTACTAACTGACTGACCATTGGGGCCAGGTATAATTAGATGCCTGCAGCCCGCCGACCTGCCAAGACGCAGGAGGATCGTATATTTTTTTTGTAGTAATTTGTAGTAGTATCATATTGAAATTTGTAGTAGTATCATATAAACGATTATATGGATATAAATGGATAGAGGGAGCCTGGGTCTCCTTTATGGTGCCTCCACCTGTTGAGGACACTACCACACTACTAACTGACTGACCATTGGGGCCAGGTATAATTAGATGCCTGCAGCCCGCCGACCTGCCAAGACGCATGGATCTCCCTCACAAAAAACTCTACAAATTTCTTTTGTTAGGGGTACTGGCATTTGTTTTGGCTATGCCCAACTGTGCTAAGTGCCTCAACGCATATATTGGTGAGGTCTGTGCGCATTGTGAGGTTCCCCAAGCAGGTATTTCCCGCATTTCTCTCGACGGAGACATGGCGGAAGGCGGGCTATTCCCTGATACTGCGGACCTCCCGAAGCGTGGTTCACCAGAATACTTGTCACTCCTTGAAGGTAGGATAAAGTCTCAGCGGGAACGTTTATCTTCGGTCAAGGAGGAAAATTCTATTCTCAAAATGGAAAATCATCTCAGGGATATCAATCTGCAGTTATCCAGGGAGGAACGTGATACAAAACTGGTCGCCGGCGGTTATCCGAAAGGGAATTCGACCGCGTCCATTTTGATTCAGGGGGGCAATGAGCCCGAGACGAAGCGCAGGTCAAAGGAGGAGGAGGCCGCTCTATGTAAGTTTAATCCTTTATCTTACATATCCGACAACAAAGGGCCGGATAAAACCTCGTACCGTGACTTTATGAGTGGCATGACCCAGGTGCTATCCCACATTATTAATTGTGGACATAACCCAAGTGGATATGCGGCCCATATGCGTTTTGTTGCTTGTAAGGCGGCAACAAATGTGTATCTCACAGAGGCTCTCATTAAATATGATTCTGCAGTTACCGATAAGGTTTTTTCTGAATTGATCCCAGACTGGGTGGCAGCCGACCCTGAGTCCGTAGCCTTGTACTTAGGTGTTGACGCCACTTATGCAATCCAAAGCAAGTCCCGGTACGGATCCGTACGCGGTAGGGGTGCGTTCGGTGGATCTATTGGAACTGATCTATCAGCTTGGCCTCGAGATATTTGCTGGCTTTATAACAGCCGCCAATGTAACATTGATAACTGTAACAGGCATCACATTTGTGCAAAATGTAGATCGAAAGATCATGTTGCTAGGGATTGTAGTCAATCCCAGAAATCTGCTGCTGCTTCCCCTTCGGAAAATATTCGAACGCCCCCTCCAAAAAGCATTGCTAAATGAAGCGTGTCCAGTATTCCAAATGCGTCTGCAACAGCTGTTGTAACGGAGAAAGATTTCACGAAATTATCTTCTGCTTGTTATAATATCAAGGATTGGCATTATATCGATGGATCTTTATCGCAAATGAAGCCAGCTGCTTGGCTAAGGATTCTTCGTTTTAATGACGAATGGGACCCTGATTCTCATTTCATTTTGGATGGTATTCTCCATGGCTTTAAAGTTATTGACTGTGATGTGTCTTTTTCTGCTTATGAAAATAGTAACTATTTTTCTGCTATGAACAATAATGCTCAAATGTCTGATTTGCTTTCGCAGGAACTTTTAGCAGGCAAGCTCTCGATCACGGATTCTACTCCTTACTGTGTTCACGCGTTGGGTGCTATAGTAAAGCCAACTGGGAAGATACGCCCGATTACTGACTGTCGCCAGCCATATAAGTCATCGGTCAATAGTTTTATGGATGAAGTTTGTTCGACATTTAGTTATAAGACCATTGACAATGTTTCTAATGCTTTGACGAACAGTGCTTATATGTGTACTATTGAAATTCAAGCGGCCTACAGATCAATTGCTATTCATCCATCTGATCGTAAATATTTTGGACTTTCTTGGGATTTTCATGATGATAATGGTCCCATATACATGGTGGACAATTTCTTGTGTTTTGGAGTGAAATCGGCCCCTTTCATATTTAATAGGCTTACAGATGCTATTGCCCGTTATATAACTAATTCTGGTTATATTTGCTTTAACTACTTGGATGACTTTATTATTATAGCGCCGGATGAATCTACATGTCTTCATGGCCAACAGCTTCTCATCAGGACGCTTCATGACTTGGGTTTCTATATATCATGGCCTAAGGTTACTTATCCAAGTCAAAGATGCCGATATTTGGGTATTGATATAGACTCCATCGCTATGAAACTTTATTTACCGAATGACAAGCTGCAAAAACTGCATCGCGAACTTGAATTTTGGCAGGATCGTAAATATTCTACTAAATTACAAATGCAGAAATTGTGTGGTACCCTAAATTATTGCTGTAAAGTCATTCGTGGTGGCAGAGTCTTTATGCATAATATTGTTAACCTTTTGAAAAGTTTCAATTACAGACGACGCATAACCCTTCAGCCCGCATTCTTCAGGGATCTTCAATGGTGGAGGGAATTTTCATCTATTTTCAATGGAGCTGCTGATATCATCGACTTAACGCATAATGCGTTTGAAATCTATACTGATGCTTCATTGTCAGGATTATCTGGTGTTACTGATTGGGATCATTTTACCAGTTTAGTCATGATATCTAAGGATGACGACTTGCATATTATACAGCTTTATGAACATGATTATATTACATACATTCCTTCCTTGCAGGCTACCAACATTAACGTGCTTGAACTGATTGCTGTTTATTTAGCAACTTGTCGTTGGAAGGATTATTGGCATAATTCTCGTATCATTCTCAATTGTGATAACCAAGCAGTATGTTATATGCTCTGTAGAGACCATTCTTCAAATGATTTTGCTGCGGAGATTCTACGTTGGATTTTCTGGAATTGTGTATCAGAAAATTTCTACATATCGCCACAATATATACCTTCGTGCTTCAATACCACTGCTGATTATTTATCTCGCTTATATGCTTATTATTATTTTTAAGCTGAGCTTGACAAGAAAGTGGAGGCTTTACGATTGGAGGCTTTTGCAGTGTCTACTAGACGAACAAGATCAGCGCAGTGGAATCGTTACCTTTCCTTCTGCACTCAGTATAAACTCCAGCCTACTCCTATCAAGCCTGAGACTGTGTGTAGGTTTTTGGTTTTCCTGGTGAGACGCTTAAATACTCTACCATTAACAATTATCTTTCCGCCCTTAATTCCATTGCTAAACTATTACCAGACTATGAGGATCTAAGACAAGACTATGGAATAATCCTTGTCTTAAGAGGTTTAAAGCGTGTATTAGGAGACTGTCGCTCTCCCATGGATCCACTTTTGCCGGATGACTTATGTCGCATTTTCCAGGAAGTTAACCTTTCAGATGAACTAGAGCTAGCTGTTTGGATATCGGTATCAATTGCCTTCCGATCACTGCTCAGGAAAAGCCATTTCTTTGTATCCAAGGACGATGATGCTCATTTGTTGCATCTTAATGATGTTAATTTTGATGAGGATGGATTCCTGATCCGTATGACCAGCTCAAAGACTATTCAGTTCTCACAGCGACAGTTTGAGATTCCAGTGTCTTATTGTGGCGGACCCCTCTGCTCGGCTACCCATTTACGGATTTATTTGGATAGATATCCTAAGGAGATGGATTCTCCTTTAATTACTCAAGCTGGTAAGGAAGTTCCATATACAAAAGCTTTGGCACTTTTGAAATCTTGGTGTTCCAAGGCAGGTTTAGACCACAAGGTTGGTTTTCATTCTCTACGTAGAGGAGCAGCAACCTATATGTCAAACAGAGGAATACCGTTACATGAAATTCAGCAGGTCGGTGACTGGCAGAGCCTGTGTGTATTAAAATACCTATCAGCGGATACTCAGCATCGCAGGTCCATTGACCATTGTGTTGCCTCATCATTGTCAAATTTGACATAAATTGTCTTTGGAATTCTGGAACTAAATTTCATTGGATCTTCTACATCAATTTTGTCGAGGATCTTCATTGTCATGAATGTGAAATTGAAAACCTGTCCTAGTTGGACGGTTTCGATATATAACTTTGGTTGGGTCCTTGGGGGCTATTCCTTGCCCAAGTACTAAGGCCAACCTGTGTTGTCGTTGTACTTTTCTAACTGATTTATGTATCATATAAACGATTATATGGATATAAATGGATAGAGGGAGCCTGGGTCTCCTTTATGGTGCCTCCACCTGTTGAGGACACTACCACACTACTAACTGACTGACCATTGGGGCCAGGTATAATTAGATGCCTGCAGCCCGCCGACCTGCCAAGACGCAGGAGGATCGTATATTTTTTTTTTTTTTTTGTTTACTAATAAAGGGGGGCTATTCCTTGCCCAAGTACTAAGGCCAACCTGTGTTGTCGTCGTACTTTTCTAACTGATTTATGTAAAAATAGGTTAAATGGGATTGTGTAATTGGGTGGGTGGGAGGTAAATTGTAGAGGAAGTGGTAGGGTTGAGTGTAATGGAGGGATTGTTGTTGAAGAAGGAGGAAGTAGGGAATTGTGGGTAAACATTGCAGTAAGTTGTAATGGGTATGTAGGAGAGTTTTAGGAGTGAGTGTGTAATCCACCAGGTGGCAGCAATGAACCCACCTGCCACCTAAGCTGCATGTGTAGGCCATGACTGCACCCCAGTGGAATAAAGACCAAAGGCACGATTTGGGAGAAATTTAAGATTTATTTATTTATGAGTAGATATATATATAGTAATGATATGAAATTTGTAGTAGTAAAAATAGCCAAAAAGTGCCAATGGTGTATGTATATAAATATATGGGTGGATGGGAGGGGATTTAAATTAAAATAATATTAGAGATAAGATGAGAAGATGTGGATAAAAGTCAATTATAGATTGAGTGTACGAGCACGTGTGTTGCGCTTCCAATTGGGGTGTCTATATACGTGGCATACGCCCGCGAGCGCCAGCCTCCCAGCCTCTGGATGTCCAGCTCGGAGCAGCCCCGTGCATGCACTTGGGTTGCTGCTGCCTTTCGTAGGCTGTGTAGTGAGTATCGGCGCCGATCCCCCCCGGCCGCCTGCACGGCGGTGGACCATATTTTCCTGACCAGCGACACCGGCAGGGGTTCCCTCGTAGCCGGCAGCATCAGTAGGGGGTCCATATTTGTGACGGTGGGCACCGCCTTAATGTTGGCAGTTATTGCCCTGACTGGGCACAGCGCAGGGTCATTGACCGCCGGGAGCAGAATGACTCGTCGCTGATCCACATATTTTTTTTTTGGCACACTTGATGGTCAGCTGCATCCCACAAGGGGTCGTAGTCCCTTCGTGTCGGATGTCGGTGTGGGTCGAACTGTTTTATGGTCGGGGGGGGGGGGGGCGATTTCTGACTGGCGTAGGGGCCCGTAGAACATGGCCAGCATAGCCGCCCTGACGGCCGGGGCCACCAGAGTGTGTGGGAGCGCGTCCAGTGCTGCTCTCATCATGTACATGGGGAGAGGGTCCTTTACTCTTGGTGTGTAGGTTTTGTCGCAAACCAGTGCATCCAGTGCCATCCGCACCCGCATGTGGTCCACTGGGGCGGTTGACACACCCACCAGGCAGAGGTATGTCCTCAGGTGTGACACATTGTTTCGTGTGGTGGCCGGGGCCGGGGTGTGTTGTGCCATGTACTCGATGTATGCGCACACTGTCTGGTATGATGGTCTCAGCGGGTCCATCCCACCGCGAACCATGAAGGCTATGTAGGTGCCCACCGCTGACGCGTGGTTTCTTCTCGTCCCGGGGGCACGCGCGGTCTCCTGGCGCCTGGCTGCCCTCCTGAGCAGCTTCTCCATGGCCGGATCTGGGTAAGAAGCAACGTAGTGTGTCATGTATAAAAAACAGGCAGGGGGATACGCATTTCAAACCGTACTGTACCACCAGGGACGCAGCATTTTTGTAGTGACGGGGGCCGAGGTGGGCGTGGCTCAGAGCGTCTGCAACCTCATTTTCCATCCTGGGGACGTGGTCATAAGAGACCTGGATGTCCATGACGGTTTGGACCATCCAGGCCGCCCTGGCGCACTCCTGGAGCACCGCGTTCCTGGCCCTTCCCGACTGAAGCACCATGACAGTAGCCAAATTGTCACATCTAACGTGGATGTGGCTCCCCCTATCCCGAGGTGTGACTAGTGTATGTAGGGCCACGATAACATTCATAGCTTCCAGCTCGGTGATGTGTGTGCGACTGTCTGCCACATCGAAGAGCCGGTGACCATATGTGTATGTGCCGTCGGACGCCCCTACTCCGGTGAGGCAGGCATCAACACAGATGACCCTATCCGGGAGTGGAGGTGGTATCACCACGACGCCATTCCATTGTTCTCCGAATTCCATGAGCCATTCGAGGTCCTTGCGCATCTCCCCATTAATTGGGATGCGATGGGCCTCTGCTCCCCTAAGTGCCTGGAGGAGGTGTGATACGAAGACTCTGGCCGGGCGCGTGCATTTAGCGATGAAGAGAAGATGCCCAAGGAGCGATTGTAGTTGTCTCCTTGTGAGGTATGTGTGTTCATACGCGTCATGAACTTGTGTGATGACCTCTCGCAGCTTATCAGGCGGGATGGAGAGCATCATGTTACCGGCATCGATGTTCACCCCCAGCCATTTGATGCGTTGTGCTGGGGGCTGGGCCTTGTCGCGTGCCTCCGGTAGGCCAAGTTCCTCCAGCAGGGAACGGGCCCGGGCGTAATCGCTTTGCGCCGTGGGTTCATCTGGGGAGATGATAATTAAATCATCTAAGTACATGTAGCAACGTATATTCGCTGATCTCAGGATGCCTGTTATGCAGTTGGCAATACATTGCATGTGATATGATGACGCACGTGCGCCAAAGGGCATAGATGTGTCGCAATAGTATTTGCCATCCCAAGCGAAACAGAGCAACGGCCAGTCCAAGGGGTCAGAGGCGAAGTTCTTGTAGGCACGCGACACATCCAGCGTAGCCAAGTACGTGCCGTTGTCCATACTACGGAGGTCCCCAGCGAGCACATCCACCATAGGGAGCGTATGCTGATTTTCGATGCCGTAGACCCCGTTCTTCACAATATACGCGCTGATGGACGCCTCATCAGGATAGGTCATATCTGTGATGACCCTGCGCTTATCGGTGCCCCCTTTTTCCCTGCTCATGAGGGGTGAGACATGGCACCACGGGGTGAACGGGGGCTCAGCGAATGGACCGATGATGCCCTCCAGGTCCAATTCCTTTCCGATAAACTCCTCTATATGGTTGGGGAAGTCCGTAGCACTCGGGTGGTTGTCCACGAGCACAGTATCCGAGGTGGGTCCGGCATAGCCCACCGGAAACCCATAGCGTATGAAATCCAATATCTGTTCTTTCCCTCCCAATGCCGAGAGGTATGTTTCCCATGCTCCGACGTTTAGGTTGGTCTTGACGGGGACTCTGGCTCCCATAGCATTAGGGAGGCCTGTATCCCTAACAGTTGTATATATTCTTTCGTAGCCCAGTACCACGATAATGTCGGGCCACGCTTCCTTCCGATGGCCGGCCAACGCCTGTGGGCGTACATCGACCGGTTTTGCGAATGGGATGGTCCCCTCACAGAACCTCCTAATGTCCTCAAATGGAGGGCCCGCGCTGGGTGCCTGCATGGCCTAATCCTTAGGGTCGGCGAAGCAGGCATGGCCCTGGGGGCACGGTCTTCCCCGCGCTGCATCCCCGTCCTCCACCCGCACGTCGCCGCCCCTGTCCTGTGTGTGACTAACCGGCGCGCCCATGGTCCTAACGTCCATGGGGGCACCTATTGTCCGTTTTTTGACTGCTGCGCGTAACTATGCTGTGGGGCGTTGTACGGCTGGGCCTGTGCCTGGCGCCAATGCCCCTCCGGGGGCACCGGGCGGGGCCCCTGATGCGCCGGGGTCTGCATGGCACTATTGGTAGGGTGGTGAGGCGGGGGTCGTGCTGTCCCCACACGCATCTTATTCTCGCAATCAATGACGTTGTGACCGGGGCACTGGCACCCGATCGCGTCACAGAACGTACACAGGTGCATATACTTCACCTGTCCCTCCTCATGATGGGACCGCTGTCGGCAGCCGGCTCTGGTATTGAAAGCCCGGCATATACACTCCCTACGTGCCCTGCCGTCCACCGCCTGTGCTGGGACCGCTGATGGCCCCCGCCGGCGATGGCCATACGGAACCGATGGTTCTGGATGCGCTGGTCATCGCCCCATCCGATATTTCCACATTCCACCTCGTCCCAGATGTATTGGGACCAGCGGCGGACGGCCTCCCATGGCCTGTCCACCACATCATGCGCCATGTCCTGCAAGTGGGCCAGGATGCTGTCCCTATCCTCCAGGCGGTAGGCTCGGGCGTCTCTGACCAGTGCGATGGTGGCGGCGACATATTCAGCGAAGGGGAGGGATGATATAATATCAAGCTTTTGTTTAACTGTATGGACTCCGCCCCTGGTGGTGTACATGTACGGTTTGGGCATGACATTGTCTGGGAATGCGTCAGAAGAGATGTGGGGCTTACCCTCGCTCGGTGTATGGGCAAACCTCTCCTGGTTCAGCATCTCTTCCATGTAACCGCGTCGGTTATACGCCACGCGCAGCCCTCTCGGGGGGGGGGGGGGAATGACATCCCGGCGCGTCCGGGGTGATTGGCCGCTGGCGATCCGGTCCTCCTGACGACCCTGGGCAGGCGGCTTGGCTGCTGCGGCTATAAGGAGATCAAGCTTGGCATCAATACTAGACACATGCGATCTGACTTTATGTACATCACCCTCGAGGGCCGAGACCCGGTGCAGAACGTCTCGCTCACTGGTGCATGACGCTGACCCTGGCTCACTGGCCGTTGCCGTGTGGTCCTCCTCCTCATTACGAGTGGACTCATGGTCATAATTAGGGCAAAATGACACCTCATCGTCGTCCCTGCTACCCTCCGATGACTCTCTTATAGAATCCCTCATGCGCTGTACGGCCACCTTCTTAGAGGCACGGGTACGCCGTCTGGAATCAGACATTGCAACCCTTGGCGTAGCGGAGGATAAAGTTAATTGAGAGTATGTTCGTATGTTTGTACTTATCGTGTACGACGGTCCCGTGGGCTGATGGTATCCCTGAAGACTTCCACTGCTTCGGGGGCTGGATGATAAGCGATAAAGGGGTAGGGTTGAGTGTAATTATAATGGAGGGATTGTTGTTGAAGAAGGAGGAAGTAGGGAATTGTGGGTAAAGATAGTAGTAAGTTGTAATGGGTATGTAGGAGAGTTTTAGGAGTGAGTGTGTAATCCACCAGGTGGCAGCAATGAACCCACCTGCCGCCTAAGCTTGATGTGTAGGCAATGAAGAAACGTCACTAGTTCCATAGAGGAAATATCATAAAGTATTCAAACTTATGTGAATTACTATATCATATAGTGTAAATCCCAGCCAAGGTTATGACATTCTAATAACGTTCTGAATTGGTTCTTGTTACGTCACACTGTTAGGTAACAGCAACGTTCTTTTGATGACTCCCAATTACGTCGCTGCAACCAACTGTTGTGACGTGACATTCTGACATTCTGACAATGTTTTTGTCACATTATTTATAAGGCTGAGACTTAATAAGAATGTCACAATAACATTCTGTTTAGGTGTGGTTGAGCCCTCACTGAATGAGGATGTCACAATAACATTCTGTTTAGGTTAGGGTGACACCTAACCTAATAAGATAGTTAGAGTAACCTTCTGTTTAGGTAAGGTTAAGACCTGACATAATCATAACTTCACAATAACGTTCTGTTTAGGTAAGGTTGGGGCCTCCCCTGGTCAGGAGGTGACAACAATGTTCTGTTTAAGTCAGGTCTAGACCTCACCCAATCAGAATGTCACAATGACATTCTATTTTAATTCAATCTTGACCTAACCTCACCAGAACGTTATAATAACATTCTGTTTGGTTAGGTCACAACCTCACAGAAAAATAATGTAACAGTTACGTGACATTTTTTTAAGTAACAGACAAACCAAAAAATTATGGTCACATAACGTGACCGTTACGTCACGCCTTGGCTGGGAATATAGCATAAGGTTGGGGCCAATTTACAGAATTCAATTTCATTCAGCAGAACCAGAGATTTTACTATGTTTGTAAAATCGTAACAAAGGTATCTTTAACAAAGATATCTTTGTTTGATCCTAACAATGAAATTCTATTGTGCAAAGGGCCACAGGCACAAATAAAGAACACTTGCCTCGGTAAGTGTGTAAGGGGTATTGTCTCTATCTTCTCATAGATTCAATCATTCCATAGATATGATCATCCCAGACAGAATTGTCAAACTCTGTTCCCGCTGTGATATGACCTTAGATGTTGCTATGGCGTTAAACTCCAATAACCAACCAACCAACGATCATATGCCACTTTTTACAAAATTCATACATTCCATTTATCTGTGCTTGCAAACCCTCTGCTGTATCTGAACATAGGACCAAATCATCAGCATATAAAATGTACTTACTATAGTGTTGTTCGGAACAATGCCATATTTGAGTTTCATGATTTTTTTTAGGTCATATGGAGGTTTAGTGAAAAGCAGACTGATCTTAAAGTAAACCCCATAGTTCAATTGAAAATTGCCGATTTTAGAGGGAAAAATAGATTAGGCTTCACTATATATGAGGAAAGATCTCGGGGACCTTATAAAAATCTAGATCTTAACCTTTCTTTGCACTAGCCCATCGGGCTAGTTACTCATCATGTACACTCGGCCGACTGTTATTGCACTAGTACCAATTTAATGCCTATATGACGGCCACAATCTTGTGCACATTTGGTTTACTTGGAAATTATCATTTTAAACTATCAAACGCAACTCAAAGTATAGCTATCTGCCACTTGAATATATAGGCCCACATTATTGATAGAGCAAAGATAGGAAGAATACATTTAAATTTAGATTTTCTGTGGGTGATGGATCAATGGTTGGTCATAGGGTGGGACATAAGGGTCAAGGTGAAAAGAAACTAGACTTATTGCACTTGTCAAAATATATTGAATGGTAGAAATGTTTCCAAATTTGGCATGATTGTAGATAAGGTTGTAGTCTGTTATTAAGAATTTTTCAGAATTTTCATGTTGTAAGATAAATTATCCTGAATTTTCAAAGTTTGACCTAGTTTATCAGCAACCCCAGTCATGCGAGTCACCCACCCGACCCTCGCCTATTACATAATGAGTCCTGCAGCTTGTCCCCCAGTCGCGTGAACTCATGCACTGCCTATACTGCCTCCTCCTGTTCCCTATCACCTCCTCCTATCATCTACTGCCTCCTCCTGTCTCCTTCTGCCCCCTCCTGTCCCCTGCCACCTCCTCCTGTCCCCTGCCACCTCCTCCTGTCCCCTGCCACCTCCTCCTGTCCCCTGCCACCTCCTCCTGTCCCCTGCCACCTCCTCCTGTCCCCTGCCACCTCCCCCTGTCCCTTACTGCCTCATCCTGTCTCCTGCTGCCTCCCACTGTCTCCTTCCACCTATCTCTGTCCACTGCATCCTCCCTCTATTCTCTGTACATAGTCACAGGGTGGGGTGGTAAGATAGGTAAATGGTTGGTCATATTGTGGACAAGTAGGAAGGTACATAGTTGGTCACAGGGTGGGACAAAAAGGGAGGTATATGGTTGGTCACAGGGTGGGACAATGTAGAAGGCACATGGTTGGTCACAAGGTGAGACAGTGAGGGAGGTGCATGGTTGGTCACAGGGTGGGAGAAGTAGGGAGGTACATAGTTGGTCACAGGGTGGGACAAGGAGGGAGGTACATGGTTGGTCACAGGGTGGGACAAAGGGAAATATATGGTTGGTTACAGGGTGGGACAAGTAAGGAGGTACATGGTTGGTCATAGGGTGGGATATGTAGGGAGGTACATGGTTGGCCACAGGGTGGGACAGTCAGGGGGGTGCATGGTTGGTCACAGGGTGGGACAGTCAGGAGGGTGCATGGTTGGGCACAGGGTTGGATAAGTAGGGAGGTACATGATTGGTCACATGGTGGGACGGTGAGGGAGGTCAAAGGTTGGTCACAGGGTGGGACAAGGAGGGAGGTACATGGTTGGTCACAAGGTGAGCAATGTTTGATTACAGGGTACCTCCCTACTTGCCCCACCCTGTGACCATCTATGTACCTTCCTACTTGTCCCATCCAGTGACAAACCACTCTTTGAGGGGGAAGGTGGGCACATAGGGGGTTAGCAAGGGATCTTGTAAGGGGGAAGGTGGACACATAGGCAGAAGGGGGCAGGAGGAAGCAGTAGGGGATAGGAGGAGGTGGTATAGGTGGTAAAGGAGGAGGCTGCAGGAGACAGATGGAGGGTACAGAGGACAGGGGGAGCGTGCAGAGAACAGGAGGAGGCAGCAAGGGATACAGGGAGGCAGCAGGGGACAGGGGGAGACAGCAGAGGACAGGGGGAGACGGGGGGAGTGGCATGGGACAGGGGGAGGCTGTAGGAGACAGGGGGAGGTGGTATGAGATAGGGGATGGTGGTATGAGACAGGGGGAGGTGGTATGAGACACGGGGAGGTGGTATGAGACAGGGGGAGGTGGTATGAGACAGGGGGAGGCAGTATGAGACAGAGGGAGGTGGTATGAGGTAGGGGAAGGCGGTATGAGACAGGGGATGGTGACATGAGACGGCAGGAGGTGGTATGAGACAGGGGGAGGTGGTATGAGGCGGGGGGAGGCGATATGAGACAGGGGGAGGTGGTATGAGACAGGGGGAGGTGGTATGAGATAGGGGGAAATGGTATAAGACATGGGCTGGTGGTATGAGACAGGGGGAGGTGGTATGATTCAGGGGGAGGTGGTATGAGACAGGGGGAGGTGGTAGGGGACAGGGGGAGGCAACATGAGACAGGGGAGAGGTGGTATGAGGTGGGGGGAGGCGGTATGAGACAGGGGAGGTGGTATGAGATAGGGGGAGGTGGTATGAGACAGGGGGAGGTGGTGTGAGACAGGGGGAGGTGATATGAGACAGGGGGGAGGTGGTATGAGACAGGGGGAGGTGGTGTGAGACAGGGGGAGGTGGTATGAGAAAAGGGGGAGGTGGTAGGGGACAGGGGGAGGCAGTAGGGGACGGGAGGAGGCGGTATGAGACAGGGGGAGGTGGTAGGGGACAGGGGGAGGCAGTAGGGGACGGGAGGAGGCGGTATGAGACAGGGGGAGGTGGTAGGGGACAGGGGGAGGCAGTAGGGGATGGGAGGAGGCGGTATGAGACAGGGGGAGGTGGTAGGGGACAGGGGGAGGTGGTAGGGGACAGGGGGAGGAGGTAAGAGACAGGGGGAGGCAGCATGACACAGGGGCAGGTGGTAGGGGACAGGGGCAGGCGGTATGAGACAGGGGGAGGTGGTATGAGACAGGGGGAGGTGGTATGATTCAGGGGGAGGTGGTATGAGACAGAGAAGGCGGTATGAGATAGGGGGAGGTGGTAGGGGACAGGGGGAGGCGGTAGGGGACAGGGGGAGGAGGTAGGAGACAGGGGGAGGCGGTATGAGATAGGGGGAGGTGGTATGAGACAGGGGGAGGTGGTATGATTCAGGGGGAAGTGGTATGAGACAGGGGGAGATGGTAGGGGACAGGGGGAGGCGGTAGGGGACAGGGGGAGGCGGTAGGGGACAGGGGGAGGAGGTAGGAGACAGGGGGATGTGGTATGAGACAGGGGGAGTTGGTATGATTCACGGGGAGGTGGTATGAGACAGGGGGAGATGGTATGAGACAGGGGGAGGTGGTAGGGGACAGGGGGAGGCAGTAGGGGACAGGGGGAGGAGGTAGGCGACAGGGGGAGGTGTTATGAGACAGGGGGAGTTGGTATGATTCAGCGGGAGGTGGTATGAGACAGGGGGAGATGGTATGAGACAGGGGGAGGTGGTAGGGGACAGGGGGAGGCGGTAGGGGACAGGGGGAGGTGGTAGGAGACAGGGGGAGGTGGTATGAGACAGGGGGAGGTGGTATGAGACAGGGGGAGGCGGTATGAGACAGGGGGAGGGGGTATGAGACAGGGGGAGGCTGTAGGAGACAGGGGGAGGTGGTATGAGACAGGGGGAGGTGGTAAGATGCAGGGGGAGGTGGTATGAGACAGGGGGAGGTGGTATGAGACAGGGGGAGGGTGGGTGATACGGACGGAGCGGGAACGCGTAGTTCCGCGAACGGCAGCATTCTCACACTGCCAGGACCGGACTTTGGTGAACGTCATCATGTGTTAAGTACCGGGCTCTGCCGATCGCACGTGCGACTTAGAAGTTGGGCCAAGTTATGATGAACTGAAGGTGATTATACTCAGTCTACAACAGTGGCGACTAGGATTTGGATTAGGAGACATCATCTACAACATGCTAGGAGTCCTGGAAAGTGATTCTGGATGTTTGTCAACCAGTGTAAGATTGGAGAATTGATGTCAACCTGAGGACCCATGATCAACAACAAGCCTGTGACTGCCTGTGGATATCTCCTGTCAATGTGTGAGACCCTGTGACTTACCTGTGTCAGTGGTAGCTGTACCTGTGTTATTTTAGTCAGTGCTGTGCAACATAAGCAGCACTAGAGTTGAACCTGCAGTAGTGCCAGTTATAGGCTGTGTTGTGGTATCAAATTCAAAATGGCTAACTTTCTGGGCAGAGTGGGTGAGTACCACCCCTCCAAGGAGACCTTCACCGCGTATTGTGATAGGATGGAGATGTTTTATGAGGCAAACGACCTGGTCCTGTTGGGTGGTGCAGCCAACGCTGCTGCTGATGCGACCACTACCAGAAAAAGGAGGGCCGTTTTTCTCACTGAGATAGGGGCAGAGACTTTTACTTTGTTGAACAACCTGCTTGCCCCAAGGAAGGCCAAGGAGGTTACGCTTCCTGAGATCACCCAGGCGCTTCAGAGACATTTTAACCCAGCTCCCTTGGAAATAGCTGAGAGTTTTCATTTTGGCACGTGGGTAAGAAAGACTGACGAATCTATGGGTGACTTCATCGTGGCAGTAAAAAAACTGTCAATTCACTGTAATTTTGGGACCCACCTGAACCGGGCATTACGTGACCGTTTTGTGTGTGGCCTTAACCACGAGCGGATCCAGCACATATTGTTAAACACGGAAGGATTAACTTTTGAACGCGCATGTGAAATGGCCCGGGCCATGGAAATGGCCGAGTCCCAAGCCAAGGAGTTTGTGCCGAGTAGTACTGCGGTTCATAAGGTCGACAAGCAACCACGTAAAGGTCAGGGTAACCAGCAGGCTAAGCCTAAGGCTAAGTGTAGTCACTGTAACAGTTTCAAACACCTGTCTGTTTAAGGACGCTTCGTGCTATAGGTGCAAAAAGCCCGGACACATTGTTTCTGCGTGTCCGATTAAAGCCTCGGGGAAGGAGAAGAAGGGCAAGACCCACGTCCTAGAAGAGGGATACGACGACGACGATACTCCGGTGCATTCAACACAGACGTTGGGTGCCTACTCCATGTTCACGGTGAATACAAATCGTGGTCCGCCACTGTGGCAAGTGACTGTTAGTGTCAACGATGTCGACCTGGAGATGGAAGTGGATTCGGGGGCGACCTTCTCGGTAATCGGGGAGAATCAGCTGTCCGACTGGGGTGCTTCGCTGGTGCTCCAACCTTCACAGGTCAAGCTTCGGACCTTCACTGGTGAGGTCATCACCCCGAGAGGCGAAGCGGAGGTTAAGGTCGTGTACGAGGGTCAGACCTGTTACCTCCCGTTACTGGTTACACCGGGTAAGCGGCCAGCTTTGTTAGGCCGTAATTGGTTAAGCCAGCTGCAACTGAACTGGAAGAAGATCGCGCAGCAGCACCCGGTGTACCACGTCGGCGAAGCAGCGACGGTGAAACAGCAGTTTCCCAGTCTGTTCCGGGAGGAACCTGGGAGACTTAAGGGTTTCAAGGCTCACGTGGAAGTGGAGCCTGACAGTGCGCCAATTTTCATTAAACCCCGACCTGTGTCCTACTACATGCGGAGTAAGCTGGACATTGAGTACAAGCGCCTGCAGGATACTGGGATCGTGGAACCAGTGCGCTACTCTCAGTGGGCGTCGCCGGCAGTACCTGTCTTAAAGCGTGACGGCTCCGTGCAGGTCTGTGGGGACTACAAGGTGACTGTCAACAAATCTCTGCGGAAGGAGATTTACCCACTGCCGACCCTGGATGACCTGTTCACTAAGTTGGAAGGTGGAGTCCAGTTTGCAAAACTTGATCTCTCCCACGCGTACCAACAGGTTGAGTTGGACGAGGAGAGTCAGGAGTTATTGGTGGTAAACACCCACCAGGGGCTGTTAAAATACAAGCGGCTAAATTACGGCGTGGCATCAGCACCTGCGATTTTCCAGTGTGCCATAGAGGGTATTCTGCAGGGCGTGCCGATAACAGCCATGTTCCTGGATGACGTCATTGTGACCGGGAGGACCCAAGTGGAGTACGAGCATAACTTGGGGGACGTCCTCACCCGGTTAAGTGACGCAGGGCTCACACTCAAGGAAGCCAAGTGTGAGTTTGACATGCCTGAGGTGCAGTACCTAGGGTACAAGGTGTCGAGTGAGGGTTTGGAGACCCTTGCGCAGCGTATCCAACCAGTGATGGATTCTCCCGCCCCGACGTGTGTTGGGGAACTCAAATCATACTTGGGCATGCTCACGTATTAGAACCGGTTCCTACCTAACGTGAGTACCATTTTGGAGCAACTTCACGAACTGCTGCGGACGGGTGTGGAGTACAAGTGGACTCTGCAGCGTGAGAAAGCGTTCAGGTTGTCTAAGGAAATGTTGAAAAGTGCTCCCGTGCTGACACTTTACGACCCAAGCAAGTTGATAGTATTGTCGTGTGACGCTTCCCCTTACGGCGTGGGAGCGGTCCTGTCACACGTGGAAAATGGTGTGGAAACACCTGTGGATTTTGCGTCGCGGAAGCTCAACGCGACTGAGAGGAGCTACTCTCAATTAGATAAGGAGGGACTTTCGGTAGTGTTCGGAGTGAAAAAGTTCCACAAGTACCTGGAAGGGAGGAGCTTTAAGATCCAGACGGACCACAAGCCCCTACTCGGGCCACTCGGAGCTGACCGCCCGATACCCCTCATGTCGTCACCGAGAGTGCAGCGCTGGGCTCTGACCTTGGCGGGGTACAGATATACGCTCGTGTATCGACGGGGAGTCGAGCATGGGAACGCGGACTGTATGTCGTGACTCCCTGCACCTGGGATGGAGGTTGAGTCACCGGTGCCAGCAGATGTGATCCTGTCACTGGAACAGCTGGACGCGACACCAGTTACTTCCGCGATGGTCCAGGAGTGGACCCGGAAGGACCCGGTTCTGGCACAGATTGTACGACTTCTGCAGGAGGGCTGGCCAGATTCCTTGCATTCTGAGGAACTATCGTCATATTACCATTGACGCGCAGAGCTGAGTCTGCAAGACAGATGTGTACTACTGGGATCCAGGGTCGTGATACCCGCTCCAGGCCGAGCGAAAATCCTAGAGGAATTACACGAGATGCATCCGGGCATGAGCCGCATGAAGGCGTCGGCTCGCAGTTATGTGTACTGGCCCGGAATCGATAACGATGTCGAGAAGTTGGTCTCGGGCTGTACGCTTTGTCAAGAGCATCGAAACCGCCCACCAAGCACCGAGATGCATCCATGGGAATGGCCCGAGAAGCCTTGGTCGCGCATACATGGGGACTTTGCCGGACCATTCTTAGGACACATGTTTTTGATTATGGTCGACGCCCACTCAAAATACATGGAGGTGTTTACGATGACGACCATCACATCGGAAGCTACAATTGAAAATCTACGAAGTAGTTTCGCGACCCATGGAATTCCGGATGTTCTGGTCACGGACAATGGTCCCACTTTTAAAAGCGAGACGTTCCATCTCTTCATGACGACAAATGGAATCCAACACCTCACTTCCGCGCCATACCACCCTTCATCAAATGGCCTGGCGGAACGTGCTGTTCAGACCTTTAAGAGCGGTATGAAGAAGCTTAGTGGTGGATCCGTACAGAGCAGGGTGAACCGATTCCTGTTCAGGTACAGAGTCACACCACAATCAACGACGGGGCATTCACCAGCAGAGTTACTTTTTAAGCGCCGTATTAAATGCCTGTTGGATCTGGTAAGGCCGGATCTAAAATCCAAGATCTGTGACAAGCAGAGGAGTCACAAGGACCGGCATGATAAAAATGCCAAGGAACGCGTTTTCAACGTCGGGGATATGGTGTACTACAAGAACTTCACCGGTCGCGGAGACAAAAACCTGCCAGGGGTTATTACTGAGAACCTTGGTGGTAAGGGCTACATCACCAGGGACACCCGCGAAAACAAGGTGGTCCGACGTCACCCGGACCACATCTTCAGTGGCACCCAAATGCCACCACCTCTGGACATACCTACCGAGGACTTGGTAGTCCAGCCAGCGCCACCGCTACCAGCTCCCGTGGCACATCAGCAGCCACGTCAGCAGCCACCTGCGGCTCCAGAGTCGCCGGTCAGAGCCACAGCACAGGCTCCTCCACCACCACCGGTCAGATCGTCCCTTCGCGTGAACAAGGGCATTCCACCACCCAAAATGAATCTTTGAGTGGTGTGACTTATCTTGCATATATGTTGTGCTATGCATACCTGTTGTGTTCTAGTGGTTATACTATTTAGACTGTTCAAGACTGACTCATATTGGGAGTCTCTCTCTTAAAAGGGGGAGATGATACGGACGGAGCGGGAATGCGTAGTTTCGCGAACGGCAGCATTCTCACACTGCCAGGACCGGACTTTGGTGAACATCATCATGTGCTAAGTACCGGGCTCTGCCGATCGCACGTGAGACTTAGAAGTTGGGCCAAGTTATGATGAACTGAAGGTGATTATACTCAGTCTACAACGGTGGGTATGAGGCAGGGGGAGTTGGTATGATTCAGGGGGAGGTGGTATGAGACAGGGGGAGGTGGTATGAGACAGGGGGAGGCGGTATGAGACAGCGGGAGGCAGTATGATAATATGATCGACTCCATCAATGATCTTTCATTCTAGGATGATCATAATGCTCTGGATAAACACTTCAATATCATCATTTTCTCATCAAAATTGTACTAACACATAATTTGTAGCAACTTCAATCATCTGAAAAGCGTTTGTAAAACGAGATGGGTTTGTTTGAATAAAAACAACAAAAAGAGATAGGGGGAGGTGGTATGAGACAGGGGATAGGGCCCTTCTATTAAGTATGTACACATCAAGGGGGTGAGGGGGGTCTGAGATTTTTGAAAATGTGCATACTTTTTAGTACAAAACCAATGCGTATATTTGCCAAAGGGGGTGGGGTGGGGGTCTGATTTTGAAAATGTGTGTATGTACTAAATGGAAGACCCCGATTACGGTGTTAGACAGGGGAAGGCAGGGTGGGGGGTGCAGGGGACGGGGGGAAGTAACATGGCTTTTTGCCTAGTGACATGGGACATGGGACCCCCCCTTCCCATCTACACCCCCGAGATGGTATGAGCATAGAGGGTAAAAAAACATGGTGATTCAGCTCTGTGAGACGGTTCATCTGAGGGATTCAGTACCCCTTATCTGCATTAATTATTAATGTGGCTTAAGCCCCAGCCACACTTGTAGCGACGTCCTCAGAGTTGTGTGAGCGATAATTGGGAGCTTTCCAAACCAACTCGAAATTCTAAGTTATAACCAAGCTGTAAGAAGCCTGACCTATCTTGCAGATATCTGATGGGTATCCTAATGCTGTAACTATGTCATATTTGCAGTGTTAGTCTCGTATCTGTTAGTAATCAGGTATTTCACTTGTCAATCTTGAGACCCACATGCTGCAACGAGACTGCACCATGGGGAGCAGCAACACATAAAGACGTAATGAAGCAGCGAGACCTCAGGTCTGGACCGCAGAAGCCGGGTAGGCTACCTGACTGTAAAGTAAAGGTGCACAGAGCACATAAGAAACAAGGAAGACCACCGCAGGGAGTGGTTAAGCATAAAAGACCCAACATATCACTGCAAAAGGCAGTTCAAAGAGTTGGTCAGTCCGAGTACAAAGTGAGGTACAAGGACCTCAAAGAAAGGTACAAGATGTAAATAACAGTGAAGATCATCAGGAGTGCTCAGTATAGGTCCTACCTTTTTTAATCACCCCGCCGCGCAGCGGCCACCTGGTTGATAACGACAGTCTGCCATAAGTCGACGATGTAGACAAACTGTAATTAGTGTAATTATGATTGCTTATACTGCTCAATATTCTTATAACTACCTAGTTTGATAAAACCAATGATCTCTTTACATAAAGGGAGAAAATGGCAACATCGCCACTATCACGACAATGTTGTCAATGAGCAGAGAATCTAGGTCAGGTTGCTATGCGTTGCTATGTGCCCTGTTGCTATGTGACAACGGGATCTACGCGACAAATTTGGTCCCGTGCTAAGGCAGTAACATGTATCAAAATAGGCCTATGTCCGCATCCCGTGTTGAGTAGCTCTGAAGAAATTCTATCATGGCGAGCAGTTTATTTACTCTCCTTTATTGTTATCACCCCAGCTGTGCAGTGGCCGCTGGCCTGTCAGGGTTAGTCCGAGAGAAACCCGGCCCTACGTTGACACTGTTGTCAGTGGGAACGTCCGACAGTGGGGGTGGTTATGACTTATGCTGTAATCACTTTAGATGGTTGATTGCTAGGAAGGGCTGTAAAGTTTTAAAGTTTTTTTGTTTTTTTAATTAACCATACTCACATAGATGTGATCTTCCGTATAGGTATAATTTACAATATAATTAGTGATTTTAATTAGTCACTCAATACAGAAAATACAACGTTATACAATGCAAGAGGTTACTGAATAATGCAAAGGTATTAAAAAAACAATGAAACAAACAAACAAAAAACAATCCAGGGGTGATTAAATTTTTTCCGGGGTGATTACCCCATTTTCTTGTTATACGGTCATTGAAACTGTTTGTGGTTTACTACCTTGTAGATCCTTTGGATCTTCTAGAAGAAACAAGATTAGCGTTGGCATATTACGCATATATTTTTAAAAATTTAAGGTCATGATTTTGAAAGATCCCATGATAATAGAACTAGAAATAAGAAAGCTATTTGACAGGTTGAAGTTATCTAAATATATCAAATATACCATAAAGAAATAGGAACAGATAAGCATCACGCGTCCGTCACGTTGCGTCATTACCAGGAGTATTTATTACCCAGGATACCTTAGTACAAGTTCCGTTTGCGCTGGTTCGCGCTGGTCCCGGCGGGACACGACATCTCTTTCTTTTCTCTTTGGATACTATGTCACCCAATAAAGCTTCTTTTAAAGCACTTTAGCACAACAGTGTGCATCTTGATATATAACCATCATACAGGTTTCAATACAACAAATGTCTTCGCCATTAACATACGGTAATAAATTCTTATTACTACAGGCTTATGATGTATCATAGTCTTCAAACCTTTTCGGCATTACTCTTACACGAGATGGTCTTACTTTTACAGGACTTGGTACGGCTATTACAGGAATTGGTTTGGCCGGGCTACTAACACTCGTTTGCTCGGAAACCTCTGTTTCTACTACTGGGCTAGGCTGCTGATATTTCTTAACCTGCGAAGTATTCCTATCGTAGCGAACCCCTCCCTCACTTTCTACGGTAACTTTACTACCTGCTCTCATGACTACCTGGTAGGGTTCAGGGATAAAGGGCGTTTGTAATTTGTTCTCTACCCTATCTCTTTTCAAAAGAACACTGTCGCCTGGCTGAACGTCAGAAAAAGTCGCGTTACATCTCTCGTCAGCCCTAGCCTTTGACATACCTTTCTGTTCCGCGTCTCGGTCTCGTGTCTCCCAGTCAGCTATCTCAGGTCTAAGCTCAGGAATCTTAGTCTTGATTTTCCTGTTAAACAGTAACTCGGCTGGACTTTTCCCAGTTGTGGCATGGGGAATGGCACGATAAATTGCCATATACTTCAAAATTTCTTTCTTCCAGTCCTGTCTCGAGGCGTGAGCAATTCTCATGCGCTTCTCGAGCGACTGGTTTTGTCTCTCTACTTCCCCATTTGCCTGAGGCCATCTTGGCGTAACCTTATGGTGTCTAATACCATTTTCCTTTACATAGTTTGCGAACACGTCAAATATAAATTGTGGCCCGTTATCCGAAGATATGCTTTCGGGCAAACCGTGTCTCGCAAACACCCTTTCTAAAGCTTCCACAGTCTTTTCAGCTGTGGTCTTTTTCATGATTTCGCACTCATAATAGCGACTGTAGTAGTCAATAATGACTAAGATCGACTCTCCTGACGGGAGAGAACCTAGAAAATCTATAGCTAGATCTTGCCAGGGACCGGCTGGCATAGTAGTGGTTCTGATCGGTTCTGGTGGATCGGGTCTGCTCGTAATTTGGCACCCGTGACATGCTTTCGCATATTTCTCGGCATCTTTCATGCCAGGCCACCAAACTTTGGTTCTGAGATTCTGTTTTGTACACACGACCCCTAGATGACCCTCGTGAGCTGACGCTAATAATCTCGGTCGTAATTTCTTTGGTACGACTATTCTCGTTCCCCTGAGAATTAACTTTCCGATCACGCACAATTCCGTGCTAACTGCAGCATAAAGCTTATTTTCGCAGTCGTCCCACTTACATGACTTAATACGCTCTCGTATGTCAGTCAGCTCCTCGTCATCCGCAGACGCTTCTTCGACCTCGCGTGTAGTCATCGCGCACGGAGTAGCGTTAACAGCTACAAATCTAATGTACGCCTCGTTCTGTTCTCCCTCACTACTACCATTGCTAGCTGTCTTTAAAAGTCTGGATAGAGGGTCGGCAATATTTGTCTTTCCCGGAATATGGATCACTTTAAACTTATAGGGCTGCATACGCAAAACCCATCGCTCTATCCTAGCACACGGTTGGGAGCGCGCTGAGTAAATAACCTCCAGCGGCTTGTGATCTGTCAAAAGATCAAACTCTATCCCGTAAATGTACGGATGAAATTTCTCGCATGCCCAAACTAAACCTAGCGCTTCCTTCTCAGTCTGAGAGTATCTACGTTCTACGTCGCTAAGGCCTCTGGGTTGTAATACCCCAACATTTCCGAACTGGCTAAAAGCTCTTTCAGCTTTTTGAACGATTTCCTTTGCTCCTCGCCGAACACAAATGGTTCGTCCTTCCGAGTGAGCCTTCTCAGTGGTTCTGCCACTGTCGCTAAGTCTGGGATATATCTACCGCAATAGTTCACCAGCCCTAAAAAGCTCCCGACTTCAGTCACCGTCTCCGGTTCCCTACTGTCGACTACTGCTTTTACCTTTTCAGCTGTCACATTTATCCCCTTGTCCGTCAGTTTGTGTCCTGCGAACGTCATTTCAGAAACAAAGAACTCTACCTTGTCTGGGTTAGCAGTCATCCCACTGTCTCTCAGTTGTTGAAATACTTTGGTCAACACCTCGTAATGTGTGGCCACATCGGGCGTGTGCACCACCACATCGTCTGATAAATTGACTACCCCTGGGATACCCTGCAACACGTTCCTGACTATCCGCTGGTACACCTCACTAGCTGTGCTAATTCCGAAAGGCAGTCTCTTATACCGGTATAACCCAGTGTGCGTTATGAACGTCATCAAATTTCTGGACTCGGGTTCTAGTTCTACCTGGTGATATCCCCACTTCAAATCTATCTTGGAAAATACCCTGCTCTGGGACATGTCCTGGATTATCTCGTCTATGGTAGGAATGGGCTGTCTTTCTCTAATAATCGCCTCGTTAACCCGTCTCAAATCTACGCATAGTCTAATATCCCCGTCCGCCTTGGGCACTATAACTACTGGACTTACCCACTCAGTCGGTTCCTCAACTGGCTCAATAATGTCCTGCTCTATAAGCGAATCTATCTTCTTCTCTAGCGCTTTTCTCAACCCAAAAGGTGTACGTCGAAACGGCTGCGCTACTGGCCTAACGTTAGGGTCGGTCCTGAATCCTACCTGATTCCCTTTTAACTTACCTAACCCCGTCAGAACGTCTTTGTTCTCCTGTCTTACTTTCTGTCTCAGATTCTCCCTATCTGGCTCGCCCTGAACACTATTTATGTCTAGTCCTATCTTCAGAACTCCTAGCTTCTCTGAGGTTTTCCTACCTAATAAAGGTTTCCCCTTATCCTCAATCACTACGAAATCTGCTGTGGTTGTCCTACCACCCACTACTACCTCGGCTTCGAAGCTACCCGCTACATCTAATGGAACATCAGAAGTATAAGTAAACAGTTTCTTGTCAGACAAACTAGATTTACAGATAATTTTCTCAGTCTTACATTTTTCCCACATAGCACGATCAATGATGTTTGTGTCTGAACCAGAATCAATAATGAAATCAATCTGAATACCACCAGCAGTTACAGGCATAGTATCAGTTTTCTCATTTGGACACACAGAATTCACATGAAATGCATACGATTCGTTGTCGTCTTCACGATCTTCTTCGGCCATCTGTTGCACCCGTCCGTGACCTCTCCCTCACGCGGGAGTCTTCTCGTCACGACGCCCTGACTTAGCTTTACATCTGCTTTCAAAATGACCAAGACTTTTACAGAAATTACATTTCTTACCCTTCGCGGGACACCTACTTTCCCCTGCGTAATGACCTGTGTACCCACAGTCCCAACATTTTACGCTACTGCCCTTAACCTTGGGTTTACCACCAACCTTGGGCTTTTCGGCTACTTTATTTACAGAGCCGGACTCCTTCGAGGTCATAACCTCGACCTGAGACTCTACGGCCTCAAACATAGCTGCTACTTTCAAAGCTACCGCTAAGGTCAAATTGTCACCTTTTTCTAACAATTTTCTACGTAGGCGATCATCACGACATTTATCAACAATCTGATCACAAATCTGGTCATCATAGGATTGTCCGTACCCACAACCTGTTGCAGCTTTCCTCAGCCTGCTTACATACTGCGCAACAGTTTCACCTTCATTTTGAACAGTCTTACGAAACAAATGTCTTTCATACTTTTGGTTTACCGGCACAATGAAATAGGTGTTGAGCGTATCTACAGCGCGTTCCCAGTCTTTGGGTCCTCCGTTATTTGGCAGAGTCTTAAACACCTCACGCACCTCGGCTCCAGCGACGTACAGCAACAGAGCTCGTCTCTGCGCCTTGTTGTCCTCGTGAGCCGGTTCAACGAACAAGCCCTTGCTGTCCGCGTATGCCTCAAACTCCTCCAGGTATGCCTGCCAGCGTAGAGAAATGGTTGACGCGTCACCTGACACATCAAAGGCCTTCATGCCCCGAACGTCTGATAACTCTACCGCCATGTTGTAAAATCAAGTCACAGTTATGGCACAAATCACAAGAAATGGCTTTGACACAATTATGCAAAAATTTGCACGCATATAAAAATCCCTGCAAAACTCACAAAACAGTAGTTAACCCAAATGTCATCAGGAAACACTACCCTGCCAACAGTCTATGTTGCACAATACTATGTAGTTGCAGAATAAACTTGACTTGGATGCTCACAAGCTGGTGTCAGTCCCAACTTCTAGGCATACACTGGCATAGTTCTTAGATCTTCAAAGTTGACAGCCGGTTACAGTTCAAAATCACATGTCATTCACAGTGACAAACACTCACAGCACACAGAGAGTCCCTCTCCTGCATGTAGAGTTAACTTGAAACACACCAAATCCAACCCCCTGGACTGGGCTGGGCAGTTGACAGTGCTTGGATGGCTAAAGTTGACAGGACCTCATGGCCCCACACACTGTCACATGCAGTCTTGACTCCCAACTTCCAGCACCAAACTTGCTGAAAAGCATTCAAAATGACAGCAAACCTCCTAAATCTCCTGTTCCCCTTCTTCTCCAGTTTGAACTGGCCATCCTCGTCGCCAAATGACAGGTTGAAGTTATCTAAATATATCAAATATACCGTAATGAAATAGGAACAGATAAGCATCACGCGTCCGTCACGTTGCATCATTACCGGGAGTATTTATTACCCAGGATACCTTAGTACAAGTTCCGTTTGCGCTGGTTCGCGCTGGTCCCGGCGGGACACGACACTATTGGCTTATGAGAAAGGGAATCAAGAGCATTCTCCTGTAGTGTCAATATAGTGCACTTAGATTTTACTTCTGTACTAAGAGTAAAATTACACTGTAATTTTAGCGGGTAGTCTGGCGACCTACGAAATTCGGAGCTCCGATGAGGGATAATTGGGGACTTTGCAAACCAACTCATAATTCCAAGTCTCAACCTACCTCTGGGCTATAAGACTTGTTCAAACATATCATATGGGTCTCCTAATGCTATAACTATGTCATATTTACAGTGTTAGTTCTGTATCTGTTAGTAATCAGATGTTTCAGTTGAGTCACATTTCCAAAGATGAAATCATCTGCTTGTTTACAAAAAGAGGTGTCTCAGGGAAGGTTGGCCCAGGGAAAATCTATGAGATATTTCATGACTTTCTCTAAAGAACTTGATGTTTGTCATGGTTTGACTTGTGGTAAAATCATGATTAGATATTTATGAATAAGTATGCGATCAGTATATCTGTGTTTACACAATAAGAGAATTAGCCAAAAAATGTTGTATGGTACAACTTTTCGGTGACATCGGGAGATGATGTAGCAAAAAAAAATAGAAGAAACTCCCAAGGTTTGAAAGAAGAAAGCCAAGGTTAAGACCATTTGAACAAGCATTGTTGGGCTTGGACAAACCAAAAGGTATGTAAGAATAGCTATAGAATTGTATGAACCATAATTTGTATCATGACACGTAAGATCTAAGTTGTAAGAGACAGTTGTTCACAGGACCATATGCTCTGTAAAACTGGGCCATGTGACTAAGTTCTAGAAGAATCTGTGAGGCTTTATGCCTAAGAATTCATGATTTATGTAGAATCTTCAAGCCCGTATCCAGGGGGGGTGACGTGGGGTACGCGTCACCCCCCCAAGCTGGGCCAGGTCCACTTTTACCTATACCAATGACGGGAGTTTGGCCCTGGGCGGGGCCATATTGTGGTATCTCTACGCCACACTGGCCTGATGACCCTCACGGGGGACAATGGATTGGGCCTAGCCATTAATTAGCATTGGTAGCATGGGTAATTCACTTTCAGTTCTGAACAATGAATATCATATTTTGATCATACTTATCATTTCGTATGTATGGCTAATATATAATAGTCCATATAACAATTTAGATTTTGTTGTTATTCTACTTTATAGGAAAGTTATGGGGATTATATAGGCACTACTCATAGAATTGCTACTGTAAACCTGCAAACAGGAGAGTGTAGTGGGGAACATTCGGTAATTATGCTCTTTCTTTTACTCTATCATTTATTTCTTCATCATAATACATGTTTAGGATCAATTAGGGTTATATTGCACATATAATTTCCTAAACTCCGCATATCGTAACTAACATCAGTTTTTGAAACGTGTTATAATTATCATGATATGAAAACCTATGGAACGTACCTTTCAAAGGTACGATTTTAGGGCTGGGTACACCCCTGGATCATCATGAAGAGGAGGAGACTGACATGAATTCTCTCTTTGATGAGGGGCAGATAGAGGTGTAGATGGGACAGGGGACGACTGACAGGGCTTCTTCCTTTGATGGCAGGCCAGGATAGGTGAGGAGGTAATAGGGGGCAACTGACAGGACTTCTCCCTTCGATAGGAGGCTGGCAGGAGTGGAGGGGATTTAAAGGATTTTAAACATTCTACCGAAAAATTCAGGATGTCCTGGGTTTTTTTTAACTCTTGGTGGGACAGTAAATCAGGCCATAACATTACATAGAGATGCCATTTTCCTTCTTTTTCCGGATTTCTGGATTTTTGCCAGTTCAATATAAATATAAAATTTCTATTTTTCTTTACACATTTCAACAATAATTTTGCTTTTAAAACTACTGCTAAAGTTGACTCTTGCTCAAGCGGACACAATTAAAACAATGTAAACTTGGCCAAATTTAGAAGATGCACCCCCTCTAAATCTGTTCCTGCTCTTCATGCCATCACTTGTCAATTGTCCGCTGAATGAAGGGGCAATCATCATTTGTCTGTTGTCCATAAAAGCAAACTGTCTCTTTAATTAAGGTTATTTTACATTGATTTATGTAAATAACTGGCCGGGACAAGGTTTTTGTCCATCTAAGGACGATATCCGCTTAACTAGCAGTCATTTTAAGCAAGAGTCCACTGCATATCATTTAAAAGCCATTTAGACCATAAATCTGCATTTTCTAGTGAATAATTCCAGTTCTTTAGTTACTTAACTTAAATTAAATTCCAGAAATGTCCTTCCTACTTTTTCGGATTTTTCATCTCTTATGAGTGGCATCTCTGGACTTTATAACAGGACGGGTTGTTTCCCTGTGGTTGCACCAACCTGCCCATGTCCCCCGATACCCAGTGGCGCAAAGGTGGCAGGCCATTTCATACCTTCTATACTTGCGTGACCAACAACTCCCGAACTCCTGGTGGCCCTCTGAGACCCACGTATGGCCTTTTAAGTTTTTACTGAAAAACATAGTTCATAAAGAAAAAGTTTTTTCCAATAGCCCCCCCCCCCCCCCGCTTTTCAAAATCCTGGATCTCCCAATGCTCTTGTGTCCATGCCCAATGTTGTAAGGAGGAGAGTGACCCATGTAAAAGATCTACACCATTGATAAAAAGGTCCAGTTTTTGAAATTGGTCACCCCACCCACAGAAAGTTCTGTATACGGGCCTGTAGATGTAAGCCTAAATAAGGTCAAAGATCATTATGACGCGTCAGTAGTATTGACATTACATTATAAGTCTGTACTTTGAGTAGTATTGTAAAGAACTACAGAGTAAAGGATTTATGCAGGCTTTGATCCTAATCTCATGAATATGGTAATGAGTCAGTGTAATAGCTATTAAGACTAAAGACTGTGTGTATTATCATACACATTTTTATAACGTCTTGTTACTGAGGTTGACGATGGAGTTTCACGTCGGAGCAACAGGCGGCCTCTTGTACCTTCCGCTTTTCTGTTTGACTTCCCACTTCTACCGGGTTGAGTTGGATTTTGCCCAGTAACGTGTGGATCTCTGATACTTGCTGATCGGTGCATGTTGTGCAGAGGTCAGAGATGAGTGTGGTTTTCTCTATAATCAGGGTGTCTGAGGTGCAAACAACGAAACCACTGTTTATGTCTCATATGCCATTGCATAGAGACCTACAAAAATTTATGGAACCATTAGTCTTTGGATTCAAATGTATAACGAGAACATTCAACACTCAGTCTCGTTGTAAAATGCAGAAGGGGTATATTGCTTTTATTAACAACAATATTCCTAGCAATGTTCCAATTAGAGAAAAAGATCCTTCTTGGAATATCTTGATAAATGCTGGTCTAATTCAAGGTGGAGTGATGCATTCACTGCAGAGGTGTTAATATATATGCAATGCATTCTGATTCACAAAAAAATCCTTTGGTTTTAACCAATAATATTACTGAAAGAAAATTTAGGGATATGGATGAATCTGTATTCAGTGGTAAAATGAACAAACTAGTTTCCAAACAGGTGCAGCAGTTTATGAACATTGTTTTACTATCTGAGGAAAAACTTACCGAGAAAGCAAAAATTTGAAAAAAAAAAAAGAGGAACAATTATGGTGCAATTTCCTGAATTCTAATTTTTTCATTTTTATTGAAAATACAAGACATTTTAGGTCCTTAACGGGACATGGGGCAAGGGTGCAAAAAAGGGACTGTCCCATCCAATACGAGACAGCTCTGGTTTTTATAGAGGACCAATGCATCAGGTCAGCTTGGATCTGGCCACAAACCTCCCTGATCTGAGGCCGATCAGCATTGGGTCGGAAAAAAGTTTGCAGTGGGATTTATACAGAGTATCCCACTACATTATCTTGCACCAATAGATAACGTAATATTTCCACAAACAAATCTTTTAAATTGCAGGGCAATTTAAATACAATAATTGAATCTTAATTTGAGTCCGTAATGATTTCCCTGTATACATATGCATGTAATTTTGTAACTTCGTTTTTTCCAGAATTCTAAGGGTCTTCAATATGAAAAAGACGATAAAGGAAAAATGTAAGTTTGATGATATTTTATTTTGTTCTTAAATTACAACCATTATTTGTGCATAATAGTACTCTTGAATGACGATATTCTATGGATTAAAAGGTTCTTGTGAGGATAATTTATTTGAAATCAACATTGCTACAGACAATTCAGACAATAGGAAGTGCAATATCAGAATCAAATCAAGCACTATAATGATCTATTTTCTCTAAATATGCAGATCAACAGGCAGATATAAACTTCATATTATCATCACATCAGACTTCACCCTTCATATTAACAGACATATGATATGTATTCATTATCTAGATTCAAATGTAAAATGATTTATTGAAGACAAATTTTCAGGCAATAATGTAACCTTGCAGGACATTTTAAAGCCAGTGTATCGGCCGTGAGATAGACATAATTTGCTACGTTGTAACCCCCTCACTCCCTCGTCAAATTCGTGATTCGTGACAAATGATGTTGCTGGATTACGTTCTAACGTTGCAAAACAAGTTGCCGGCTGCGCCTTCATTAGGGTAAGGGGTGAAGCCCCTAATGTTAAAAACGTTCGGACACAGTAAATGACATAATGTTTTCAATATTTTTTTTAGAATTCTGCGTTCTCTCCTTGGTAAGACGATCTTCCAGCTCTGGACAGTGATCAACCCAGGCGAGCCAAATTCAAAGCAATGGTACAAAGGTATTTCTGTCAACAACATTATCACAGAAGGGAACCAGGCCTACACTGCTCATGAAAAAACCAGGGGGGCCTTACATTAAGTATGTACGCATCAGTGGGGGGGGGGGGGGGGGGTCTGAAATTTCTGAAAATTTGCGTACGTCCCTGTACAAATCTAATGCGTATTTTAGTCACAGGGGGGGTTTGGGGGTCTAAAATTTTTGAAATTTTGCGTACGTACTAAATGGAAGGCCCCCAGGGCAACCAGCACCATATGCCATGATTGACGTCAGTTACTGCTGTTCTAATTTTGCACATCTTGTGCCAATGTGCATCAGTATGACTGATGTTGCCTGCACGACGCATTACTATTGATGTGAAGCAGCAGGCAGGGGGGTCAAGGGGAACAGGCCGACTTATATTTACCAGTCTCAGGGCCAGAGACACTTCTTTAAGCTCCATCTCCACTAAACTGAAATACCCTGGTGACTAGTTTTAGGAGAAGACCCACAAGTTCCAAACCTATTCCAACCTCAGCCGCTAGTGCCTGAACAAGCACTTATATTTAAATATTTTGTCAAGGATGGCGTATCTTGGAGACAAAATGTTGTATATTCTTGACATGCATATGTATTCACTGGCCTATTATAGGAGGTAAGCGGCCTATTTGGACTGGGTCCTCCCAGCTCCACAAAAAGACAACTCAAATCAGACATGAAAGTATTTGGTGTCTTGAGTAAAGAGGTGGTTAGTGTACAAGTTGATATGTTGCTGCCTGTATGCATAGACTTCCAGTGATTGTTTGTAAGGCTACTCACTAAACTATCCTCCTAATGACTCGTGAGAGCGCAAGTCCATGTTACAAAGATAAAATACTTTGTTTTCCAATTCATGGCAAATATACATGCGGTTGTCCTCCCACCAAATTCTCTACATTCTAAATTGATATGTCTGTGCATATAATGAAAGTCATATACACGATACTTTACTTGTGTCATAATCTAATCCCATATATTTCAACACAATTTTCACCTGCCTGTGCCAAGAAAATTTACACATTTCATAAAGTAAATCTTTAATTTGGAGAAACTCGTATTTTGTTTCTTTACATAACATGAATTATTAATCATTATGTTTCAATCTCGTTGCTTGTTAATCTTTATTCTAGCAATTAAGTATCAGAATTAATACACGGTCATGATCATTTCTTTTTACAGGGACAGTCGTTGAGGTTAAAGCCAACAACTTTGCCATACATTTCACTGAAGATGACGTGTTCGAACCACTGTCTCCTGGTAAAGTGACCACTGGCTTCTCCAAAGGAACGCTACTTCTTCTCGATTAGGGCAGCATCTACTTGATGGAAACCATGGCTATAGATTTTCATGTCTGCACTAAGAATATAAAATTATTAATCAATATTTCTAAGATGATGAATTAGTTTTCTTATTGATAAAAGACTGAAGTTGTCATCAAGTTAACTAAATGTTTTACATTAAATGCAGAAGTAATCTCAATATTTCATACGAAATAAATTGTATGGTTAAATTTAGGTTGCTTTTTACTCTGACGTATTTTGATTCTGAGGTCTGAACATAAAATAAACCTTGGAACAACATTGAAATCAGGTCATGCATCTCTTGGGAATTTATTTTCTGACAATAAAATGATAGTTTCCATCAATCAATGTATGTGTTATTATTCTCCATATTAATTCAACTCAACACATAAGTGGCTGAAGTCGCGGTATAGAATCCGCCTTTTATTAACAAATAAATGTTTAAATATACTTTTTTTTGTGGAAATTTTTAAAAGAAAACAAAAGAAAAAAGAGGGGAGTATATGTATGTCCAATTACTGTCCCTGCTGAGCGTCCGTCTCATTCAGGTGGCTAACTGCAAGTGACCTAGAATAGAGGAACACACATTGGGGTTTAGTGAAGGGTGGCACCCTCTGGTGTTGGTACAGTAATACATATATAAAGGTACTTTATATACTCCGTAAATCAATGATAATAATGACTGGAATAACTATAAATTATCTTATATTTTTCTGCCACCGCAAGTACTCAATAGAAAACTCTATGAAATTATTGTAGACTGTAAATATAAAATCATAAAAAATAAAATTCATAAAAATCATAATACAATTTTTAAAAAGTGATTTAAAAAGAATAAAAATCATGTAAAGGAATACAAAATAATTTGCGGTGGTACTTGCGGTGGCCCACCACAAATATCACTGCAAGTACCACCACAAGTAATGCCTATATATATTCCACCTTGCAGTGGCCAGAATTACTTGCGGTGGGGCTAAACACCACTAGTAAAACGTCCACCACGAGCAAAACGCCGCAAAATGGAATATGGCCCCCATATGATATAAGCCTCAATGATTAAATCAAATTGTCTTGGTTCAAGAGAAATTCCAGTCCAAAATTCAGGGAAATATGCAAAGATACTTAATATTATACTATCTAAAATGGTATTAGGATGAGGCTTACTGTTGTAAAGAATGAAACAAAGAAATATCAATTTGGAAAGAGCAACATGTAATAAGTACATAAATCATATGTGGTTCACTAGGGGGCAGCACTCAAAGCAATACAAAACAATATCTAGAATCATAAAGGCTTGTGGTTTATAAAACATACCAAATATTGTTATACGGTTTATTATATATATAAAACAAAATATACTTTAGCTTCTCAATGGATGTTTGTGCAATCACATGCTGTTCAACACAAGAAAATAATTGGAAGAGGACTAACCAGGTTGGGGAACCGGCGCCTTTCTCAGTACAGTACCATATTCTAAGCCGCAATAGAAATCAGCATCAGGGGCGGCTTAGAAAACAAATAGGGCTTTGTATCCAACAAGCTTGGATGAGTGACATTTTTTCTTAAGCTTTTGCAAATTTTATATGATTTTGCTGATTTTCAAAAACATAATGACATAAATATGTTGCTTCCTATCTACACATTTACCACAGGGATTATAAATTTATGCCATGGTTTCGATCATCAGTACTGTCCCTATGCCAGTAGCGACGCCTATGTGTCCTATTTATTGACCCAGGGGCAGCATGCACTCTCCACGCATAGAGGGGGTTGTTTACTTAGTGAACAACAGTAAACATCAGCCTGGAGATTGCAGGTGCAGATAAGAATGTCGGATTACTTTTCTAAGCCGCATTTGTCTTACAATGCGTAAGCATTTTCTCTATGTTTCCCCAACCTGGTTAGACAATTCTCAACGCTAAGCGCTGATTTTCAGAATTATACACTGGTTTCTATCAAAGGTTAAATATAACTGTAACATAAGGGGCAACAGATGTTTAACAATATAAAAATTCATATACAATTTTATTAAACATTTAAAGAAATAAGGAATATGGAGGGAGGAAGGGGGTGGAGATGGGACATGGACAATACATCTATACAGCCTATGTTATACCAAGATACGCCTTAGATATTATACCATTCAATCAACATATAATAAGTAAAGTAGAATGACACCAGTCTAGCTCAATCATTTAAAGAGTTATTACCTCAGAAAGAAGCGTTCTGTCTTTCAGAATTAATCATTTCTGTCATTTTTCAAATTGAAGTATTTCAATTTCTAAAAGCTCAAATCAGATAATATAAAATAAATTAATAATAAAGATTATCAACCAAATTCTTAAATAATACTGTTTAATAAAAATTCTTTTTGGTTGCCATGGTAACCAAAATCAACAATGTTTGCATATTTCAGCCTATTTTAGCATATTTTAGCCTATCAGTAGGAAGTCAGTATAATCTGGGTCAAGACACCCTTATATTTTTAAGGTGGTTGCCGTGGAAATTATAGTCATTTATTATATTCTAAATATATTTCAGTACAAACCCCAAGTCTACACATTAGAGACTTATACACTTCAGGTAAGATAGAAATGTCTATATTCTTGGTTGCTATGGTAACAGAAACGGGAGAGAAACTGAAACTATGGTCAATTTTTTAGTTTGTTGTTGGTTACAATGACAACTGAAAAATAGAAACAAATAAATCCAGTATGCGGGTACCCGCATTCTCTCTGCTAGGGGAATGGGCATGAGAGTCTGCAGGTCCACGCTATTTTTTCCAGGGATCTGATTGGTTGAGGCGTGGTCATGTGACCATGAATTTGCCAAAATCTGACCAACTCGGTGGTGGCTCGGCTCATGACATACAACAAGCATAGTGGAGTAGGAGTTGGTAGCACAGGAGCCTAGCATACCAATTCAAGTCTCTTATCCAATGGAACTGTAAGAGTGCATCAATTTGACATATCATTTGTGTTTCTATCTTGTATATTAAGAGAGATACAGCCATAATTCCAGTTAAATTTGAAATTTAACATGGAATTTTGAGTTGTTTCCATGGAAACGAGACATTTACTCCATTCTATATAGTTATTACGACAAAAACACATGATTCCATATAAAAGGGTTATGTACTCTTGAGATAAGATAAGTTGTGCCTTGTTCCACCCTTATTTGTGGTTGTTAAAATAGAGATCACTGAAATTTTGGGGTCATTTTTGGAAACCATAGCAACCAAATAACCAAGACACCCCTTTCTATCCCACAGAACTCAAGGAATGCTTAATGTTGATGTCTCACTGGTACTTCTATCTTGTATATTAAGGAAAATATGTTAAGAACACTGTTGATTTCAGAATTACCTGAAATAATGTGAAATTCTCTGAAAATTTTAAAATCAACCGACTATCCAAAAACTACAGATCTCATGATCTCTTATTACTGAATTTGAAATACATTCTGTACTGAAGTCCAGTGCATAAGAATTATTATAGACTTTAGAAATTAATAGTAGGTATTGTAAGCTCGCTGGTACTGGCAAGGGTTCATAGTGAAACATGTAACGCTGATACATGTGCTGGCCGTTGAGCGGCGCCACTGTCTCATGGCTTAGGTAGAATGTATGGGAGGTGTCGTGAATGATGATGCCCTCAGGCGTAAAAGGCTGTAACTGAGTTGGTTCACCTTTCTGCAGGTACGCACAGGTACGAAAAGGGACACTTGTGCAATGGAAAACCTGTTGGGGAGCGTTATGAGTTAAATACCCAGTTAAAGAGAACTGTGGATAACGGGCCTTGTCATCTACGATAGCTTGTACATAGTTAGAAATAGAATTAGTCGATGTAAGTAAGAATGGGAAGTATGAAAGATAGAGGGAGCACTGTTGTAGGTGTTGGAGTATATGTGTGTAGTACCAAGCCTTTGGCTGTCGCTATATAAGCGGTATGAGACTTGAGATAGATGAGCAGACCAAGATAGAGTTCGATCAGAACACATGGGAGCAATAGTCTAACATACGGATCAAGACGGGTAGTGTTGAGATGGTAGTAGCCATTACAATTAGGTGATAGTAAGGATTGGGACAGCTTAGGCTTAGCCTTACGGATGGAGTACTGGACGTAACGGAGATCCTACCGATGGTCTCCGACACAGGTAGACGGGAGGTGATTCTCTCAACAGTTGCGGAGTGTATATACCTTACGAATGGGGAAGCTTAGCCATAGCTATACCTGGTTGGAACATTACTGATGTTGTTAGCATTGTGAAATGGATGGCATGTATTGTATGGAAGGAAGAACTATATACTTGTATCTTCAGAATGTCTTCATGGATATGATAAAATTACCTCTTGCCAAGCATGTGTTCTTTGTATAGGTCTGAGCCCCTTTACTTAGAATCTCTACCACTAAAGAACGAACTATTATCCAGGAAGAAGATCAGCCTAGACTAAGCTGGCTAATTCGATGGTTAATAATGAAGAACTCCCCTTTACTTCGAACAATGAACATTTATTGATATCTTCGGATAAATAAAAATGTAAATGATAGGCGATAAACATCACGCGGTCTAACAACGATTTTACATCCTTGTATAGGATTTTAATAAATATGAACATCAACAACGAAACATCCTTGGAATTAACTAAAGATAAAATAACACCAGTCAAGCTCAATTCTTCAAAAAGCATTAACATGGCAATCATCCTAAATTGCTGTGTTTTACATTGAAAAAGCCCTGAAAAACCAATAGTTCAGGTAATTCACCAGATGGCGCCACCACCAGAGCTGTTAACAGGGGCTGTATTGGAGTGAAAGCTCTCTATAGTATAATTCTCTCTGGTCAAACTGATCCCTATTAAAAGACATTTTGTTAAGGGACCTGAGTAAGAGAAGACAGGTTTTTTAACTTTAAAATGATCAGATTATAACCACCACTACCTTTAGGCAAAATATAAATTTTATTAAATAATACATTTCTTTTACGTATTGCATTTTGACAGGTCTTATGAGTCTGGCTTCTTGTGGCCTTACCCTGACTCACATTAGGACTATAGTTTTATTTATCTCAGAAAACGATATATCCCAGATAATAAAGTTGTGGCATCAAGAGAGTCACTGGACAAAGAAGCAGCATGGTGATGCATTAAGGTTAGAACAAAAACATGTGGAACAGAGGGCAGATTGATATTGATGAAAATGAATTCTTGGAACGTCATGTGTAAAACCTTGGTTTATGATTATCTTATATTTCTAAATCTTCAAATGTAAAATCTCTGACAGAAATAAATTTGTATTTTCATCTTTTATTCAAAGTCATCATCAGGGTAACCCCCTGGTCTTCCCGATGATACATGACGGTGTATATATACAATTTGTGGAATAGAAATAGAAATATCAAGAGGTTACAATAACAGCAATAAACAGACATGAAAAGAAAAGGAAATGATATTGGAATTCCAAGTACAATACGAAGATTGATAGAACAAAGTATTACGGTAATAATATCATAACATATCATATCAAGATAACAATTCATGTACAATTACATTTAGGTTTCAGATGTTTTTCATAGGCTCAATACAATTTTTGGTCCTATGTATACATTTTTTAAGGTCCTTAGTAGGACAGCCTTTATCCCAGATTTTGTTTGTTGGGTTAGTTTATCGTCTGGCAAACCCTTTAAGGTTCTTTTACCAGACTGCACAAGGTAAAGCTTTGCAGCTAGTTTTACACCACAGGGGGTGACCGAATCTATGAAATGAGGTGCCTATTTGTAGCAGTGAGACCCAATGCCCTCTTTGTAGTGCTGCCACACTGAGATATTATGTCATAGGCCCATACAATATCCCACCCACTATTATACAGACACAGGGCCAAGCAGTCATGATTTGTGGTTCTTACTTTATAGCAAGTGCCAGGTGAGCAGTGACCACTGTGACTCGGCCAGGGATAAATCCCAAGACCTCGCAGACTCGAAGCAGGCACTCTACCAATTGAGCTACCATGTCTGGTCTCCCCATTTGTTGCTTTGTACGAACAGCAAGGGGCTGCTGGGGACAGATTCTTCCCAGGAGGCTCGTGAAGGAACCCCGCCCCAGATCCTCACAGGCCCTATATCCCTGAAGGAGCTGCATCACTGAATACTGAAATGGACTGGAACGCAATACACACTGTTTGACCTGTAAGGAGTTACATCAAACTCAGGCCCTCAGGCTGCACCAGGAGGCTTCAACCAGCCTTTGGCAAATTTGTGTGACTATTTTTTTTAGGTTTTCACCTTTTTTTTTTTAATCATTTAACTATACTCAATTAAAGGAATTGATCTTCTGTATAAGTTGAAACGTAAATTGCAATGAAAAATATGATGGACAATATATGTACAAATGAGTCAGTAGATCCGTCATTCACCTAGCTAGTATACGCATCTGTGTCTGCCAGGTACCTCCTTTTGATAATAGGCATGCGATGTCATAGTTAAGTTCAATAGTAAAGTTTCCAGTGTTAAACAAATTCAATCTTCCAGTATAATTGTTCATAATTTCAGTACAATTCAATTTACAATAAATAATTATAACACATGAAATAATTATTACCAATAGTAAACCATCCAATTATAATTAGATACTCCTAGTATATTAATTGATAGTAATACCAGTGGCATTGCAAATATGAAATATGAAAACAGTGAATAAAAATTAACTAATTAATTGTTGAAGGTCTCTCCTATTGAATGTAATTTAACTTTTTATTGAACCAAAAAATTTCACAATACAGATTGTAATTTTCAAGTACCAAATTCTAAAACCCTTTTGACATTTCTGAACAGTTTGTAATATGCTATATGAATCAAAGGAGGGAAAGGGCCATATGTGATCAGTGTTGGAAGTTAAGGTGTGCCCTGCACCCGGGGCACACATTTTCATGCCAGGAGCGCGTCCCAGAGAATTTATACGGTGCCCTTTTTTACCACGTAAATTATACGTTCCTTTTTCTTGTCCCAGAGAACTTTCACCGTAAATTTGTCTGTCCCAAAGACACTATACGTTCGGCACTATATTTTATGTTCTCCACGTATACCCCAAAATTTATGGTTAGTGAATTAGGTAATGTATATTAACCGGAAGTGAAAAAAAACGCGGCAAAATGCGTGACGTGCGTTCCTGCATCCATGGTTGACGTCTGCCGTAATCCAAAAGTGGGTAAAAATAATTTTCTAAGTGATTTAGGTATTTTTATGTAGTTGTATGTATTGTTGGTGAAAAGTCGTGTTTCTTGACCCAGAGAGTGAATGTATTCGGACTCCATTTCTATTTATTTACTGGCATTTCATGCTTTTATTATGTTAATGGGCGATAATATATGTATTTATTATATGGTATTTTTCAATGTTTTCAATTTCAGTGAAGATAAAGGCTGGGACGTGTGCTCGTACACTACCAATAGAGACTTGGCTCAGACCAAATGCTTTAAAGCAACCGAAGAGGAGCAGAAGAGGCGCTGGTATCAAGTGATGCATGTCCACCCGTATTTACCACCCTAGATTGGATCCTAGAGGCAAGTGGCCCAGGTCTAGGGACTTTGAAAGTCGTTTTTGTCTCACCCCCGAAATGGTTGAGTGGTTGGCAGGCGAGTTCTTCAACAGCAAGTGTTATGCTACCGTTCTCGATGACCCTGATGGTCAGGGCAGACCGATTCCAGTATTTCAGAAGGTATGTATTTGTTTGTTTAATGATTTTCAATACGTCAGCTATGAGTAAGCTACTGAATATTAGAAAATTGTACGACATACATATGATTAACTATCAGTTTTTTTTAACACCCACAATTACTGTGCTTTGTTTCACATTTTGCAGTACTTATTGTAATCCTATGAACTTAACAAATTGCAGGTGTGCCTGGTACTTCGGTTTCTTGCAACAGGGGCGTCCTACTCCACCATAAGGGACACCCAGGGTGGGTGTTCCACCTCTGCCTTGGGCCGTGCTGTGCATGCTTTCATTAGGTTTCTCCTCACACGCTCGGACAACCACATAAAGTTCCCTTCGGTACGTTTATTTTTCGGTTTTTTATTTATATATGGATGCAATAATAATTTCGAAATGAAGATTTCTAACCGGCTACGTTCATTCTTAATGTTACCGTAGAAACACATATAAAAATACCTCAAAATAATTCCTCCATATATGGATATAATTTGATACATTCAAGAATTGTCACACTTTCTTTCAGGGGTATGCTTTACAGGAGGCGGCCGCACGCTTCGCGGAGAGGTACTGCTTTAACCAAGCAATCGGATGTATCAATGGCACATATGTCCCGATCAAGAAACCAACTAACAATGAGGGGGCATACATCTGCCGCCACGGCTATCATGCTCTCAATGTCATGGTAAGTTGCTCAATCTCTATGGTGTTTTTCTAACTGTAACAAGTGCATTAAAGTCAGACTGTTAACTTTGACATTTTTTACTGTAAATATTACCGTCCAACGGTATTTCACAAAAAAACTAACTGTTATAAATTAATCTCAGATTTTTTATGCTTTGCATTTTACAGCTGGTGACTGATGCTCGTCAGAAGTTCATATTCGTCGAGAGCTCTGTCTCCGGAAGCCATCATGATAACACGGCGTTCGAGATGTCGAACCTATCCAGTGTTGTAAATGATACCCAGCTAATGCAGGATTATTGTCTGCTTGGTGACAGTGCGTAAGTGAACATTTACTTTTTACTTCCCTTAACCAATACTTTTCTGTTTGTGTAACAAACTCATTAAGAAAGTATTATACTCTGTTACTAAGTAAATACGGCCATAACTTCTTCTCCCTGTTTTTTAAACTAGTAATCATTTAAATTTATACAATTATTCTCTCATTTTAACAGCTATGCATTGACACCATCCATGATGACACCCTTCAAGGGTCTGCAGCTTGAGACTATGTACCCATTCGAAAAGAAGTACCAGGCAAAGCATCTGACTGCACGCAGTTCAGTAGAGAGGACGATAGGGCAACTGAAAACGTGATGAAGGTGTGTCTATAGTTAACGTATGAAACATTAGAAATATACCATATCTTTAACGTATTCTCATATGCTACATGCTATTTGTTTACATTATTTTTTTGCGTTTCCACCCTCGAGTCTGCACTACATACTTGGAAAAAATAACATGGGGGGCTCTACTTTCTTACTCTTCTTACAACACTTTTATAACAGGGTTGCTCCATTACATACAGGTGCCTAGCAAAGAATGGCGGTGGGGTCGTTTGCATGGAGCCTCTGCAGGCATCTCGGTTAGTTAGGGCGTGTTGCGTACTCCACAACCTCTGCATCAACTGGGGTCTCCAAGCTCTCTGCCCCAAGGACAGCTATGACCCAGACATCAAGGGGAAAATCCAGATCCAAGCAGCACGCAACTTCCTGAAAGCCTTGCATCAGGCAGACATGGCCAATGCTCAACCCCACCCACGTCCCCGTCTGAGAGGCCCCCGTTACGAGGCAGGGCTGCAGAGGAGAGGACGGTTCATACAGAGTTACTGCGGTGGTCCATCCCCAGCGGAGCAAATCCGCCTATACCGCACTCGCCAAGAGCGCCAAACTGAAGACTGAATGTCTAAGAGTACACCTACTGCATTATATTTGCAATGATGTAAAGCTACTACCTCATTGGGTCTTGTAAGAGCACTAGCCTATTAACTTCAAACATTAGATATACATGTTCATTGCCCACCTACTTTGGTAATGTATGGGCATAGTTTTGTATGATGTTGTGTTATACAAGTTAACTTGGATTTATACTTTCCCTTGTTTCCTAGTCACTGTTAAAATTATTTATTGTTTACATGCTATTTCTATTGAATCAATTCATTTCAGTAATTTGTTATGTGTACTTTATCCCACCGTACAAATATATATATCGTATGAAAGTATAAAGGAATATTGACTGATTGTATGTGATCAAATTTAACGCAGCAACGGATAATTTTGACGGCAAAACAACATGGTCCGCATAACATGTAATTCCAACTTCTCTAACCTTTAACATGTTTAACATTCCCAACATGAAATCTTTTCCGGAGTGCTTGAATAACAACTCTCAATACTTCTGTACACAGAACTTTGAAAAATCTATGTTCCTTCATCTAAACAGTTGATAATCTGATTGAGTTGTTAATGAATTTGAAGAGTACCTGATTTCCAAGTAATAAAATATTAGTACTAAAATATTTTGGTTTTTCGTTGTTTTTTGAAAGATTGAAAACACTCTAAAGAATACGTACTTCAACCATAAAGACCAGCGTATACATGTATAAAACTTATTTCTCTCATGCAAAATAGTACCCTTACAATACTTTCGCATCAGTCTAAACTGTTCTTCCAACAGTGATGACGGTAAATAGTACCAGTTGAAGATACTAGTAAATAGTCAAACGTTCAAAAATAGATTGGTATTCTGTAAAGTGTCATAGGATAGAGGTCGAATATTTAAGGTTGAACACATAAACGACGTGGTGTAAAAAGCTGAGTATACATATTGATATGAATACTTTTGGGGATGACTTTCAAATGTTTACTACTTAGTATAGTCTATCCTAGTCGAAGGTTTTAGGTTTTCGGGTACGTGTCGACCTACGCATCTCACCACCAGACGATTCATCACCGGTGGACTCAGTTTGTTTCCTTTCTTTCTTCTTGGTGGGCGTTGCCTGCTTACGTGGTCTTCTTCTAAGGGTAGGAGTTGAGGGAACTTGTACCTGTGCTTTTACCTCTCCCTTTTTGGGGGTAACTTGTTGAATTTTCCTTTTCTTGGATTTTGTGGGAGTCTCTTTACTTTGGGAGTCGTGGTCGTCAGCATTGTGGTCTGCCTCATGCCCCGCCTGTGAATGTTTACCACTTTTTGGAGATGTTCCTGTTTTTTCTTGTTCGACGTGCTCCATCTCTGTAACAGTACTTTCTCTTTCTTCCCTCTTACGGTCACTTGTTGTGTTGGTGGATGGTCTATCTTCACTGCTTACAGTTGCTGTTGACAATGGGGATACTTGAGGTTCATTTCCACTTTCCACTGTATCTTCGGTAACTATTTTACATTCTTTTGTGTGTTCAATAGAGGGGGTAGCAGCATCGATACTTTCACTAGATACCGGCAGTTCAGTGGCGGTTTCATTTTTGTTGGATTGCATTTCAGAAGCAGTAGAGGGCATCGCTTCTTCCATCTGTAGTATGGCATCTATTTGCGAAGATAATACGTCTGAGGCAATTTTCGGTAAGCTGCCATCTGCACCGGTTATACGGATAACTCCACTTTCAAACAATGTGTCAAGAGTAAGTCTTTCACCTTCAGGAGGTGTGGTTGTACCGTCTTTTGTGGGTTCAGTAGAGAGGGTGCTTGTGGATTCACTTTAAGTTTTCACTGTACGTTCACTGTGAACTTCAGATAAGTGTTCACCTGTCCCTTCTCCTTCAACTGTGCCTGGCGCTTCTGGTTCCACTGGGCCTTTGCCTTCTCCTTTCACAGATCTTGACACTTCTTCCACTGGACGCTCACAGTCTGCTGGGATTTCAGTCTGTGTGCGAGAAGTCCTAACCTCGGTATATGTGGTCTGAGATGTGGAGGATGCAGGTGCTGTACTATCCCTGACCGGCTGGACAGGAGGTGGGTCTGTATGTGTAGTCACTGCACTATCGTGTGGTCGGGAGTTATTTTATAAGATGTAATCTGGGACACGGGCTGGAGCTGGAGAGCGTAGGCGTGGGCGTGGGAGGTACGTTGATGTGGGGGGGGACCGTATTTACGTTGAATGTCTTGAGCTTCCATTTCATCCCTCTCTTCCTCTATTCGCGCCAAGCATTCAGGAGATGCTGTTTAAAAAGAAAGTATAGGAAAAACTTGCAAAATGTCATACTGTATCATTTAATTTAGTTATGCTACACTACATATACACAAATATTCATGGGTTTATTTTGCAAGTAAAGGTACATTTAAAAATATGTGTGCATTCAGTAAAAGTGTAATTGGATAGAGCTTCTTTCCCATTGGAATATGTAAGGTATAACATATAAACCACATGCTGCATATAGGTGAGGTTACATATTCATATCTATATTTTTCAGGGGAGATAAGTGTAAAATGTTTCCTTGATAAATCCAAACTTACGTGTCAAATACTTGATGGTATATCCCGGGTACGGCCGGAGGTCACTAGTGGTGTACTGGGTGTTCCTCGTCTTGTTAGGGGTTGGGTCAGTCTGTGTACCTTGCGGGGTACCTTGGCATATACGCACTATCTTCATAGTAGAAAACTCTTCTACTGATAGGACACGTTCACATTTCTTTGCCTCTGTGGCCGCTGTCAGTTTTTCTACTTTACTTCTCAGAGCTTCTACAGAAGAATGGAAATGTTCGTGACTTGCCCCCACTTCTTGACCGAACACTGTAAGTCGGTCATCCACGTGCTGTGTGATAACTGTCACTGCTGCTTGTATAGATGAGCCTATCCGCTCTTCTAGTTCAGTGAAAGTGCATGTAGAGTGAAGTAAAATATCATGCATATCATATTATATGATTAGTAGAGATGTTTGTTCAATATTTTGTACACACATATCGGTAAGAAAGTGTGAATGTTATTTTACATGTACGTATTAAGACATAATTTGTTACATTGAACTTTTAAGGGTAGTTCTAATTTTGTTTACTATGTACATGTATCCAATGTGATTTTAACATTTGGGTTAGATATATTGTACATGTAGTTTACTTTCAGTTAACAAAAGTACGCAAACGTGAGAGGGTTTAACATAGAGTAGTCAGATAACTTACTTTCTTTCTGCGGCTTTACAAATCCAGGGTTCTTAACATGTCGCCCTTTCTTTGGACCTTCTGTTTGGTGCTCATCGGCTCGGGGTGTGTCAGTTGCGCCTGTCTTTTCTGCGGGATTATCAGCAGCTTCTTTTGCGGGCAGCTCAGGACATTCTGTTGCGGGCGGGTCGACACATTCTTTTGTACGTTCTGCTGGGATATGTTGTTCTTTTTCTGGTGTGTTTATTTCTATGACGACTGGTGCATCATCATCTACAGTTGTTTTTTCAGGTGACGGTATAATAATTACACGTTTTGGGGTACTGTCCTTTTTCAGCTTAAGCTTCTTCTTTTTCAAGCACGGTCGGGGGGTCAATTCAGTGTCGGGGATGACCTGTGTGCCACATTCCGACTGCTGCTCAGATTGCTGAGACTGCTGAGTCTGCTCGGCCTCGGTTAAGTCAAAGTCGAGCGCTGTATCACTGTGGTCCTCAAACGCTTCCTTGGGGAGCTCTTGCAATGGGGAAGAAGGTTCTACAAGAAACACATATTTCAGTATCAGTACATTCCTTCACATTCTATATTTAACATGGTTAACATGTTTAGACAGAAGCTTACTATGGTACAAATACATTGGGTACGGTCACAAGAATTTAATTGTGTGTGTGAGTATTTCTAGAAATGAAAGTAAAAGCTTTATATGTACTACACATAATCTAATATATTCTAATATATGTATTTACGTACCATTACCATCACTTGGATCATACTGGAGTTGCCTTTTACTTGCGCCGTTGGTTGGGGGTATTTCAGATAGTACACTCTCACTTTCCTGCGGTGGCTGTGCAGGTGGACTGTTACCGGAAAGACGAGGGCTGCGTCTGGGAGTGTGTTGTATAGATTCTGTAAAGGCAACGAAATAATTACTTTCTATATATTTCTTGGTACAATACAGAGTTCTGCAGCCACTTTGAGCAGGAGTAAATAAATGTCGGGTTTTGTCATATCCAGCATGTGGTGAAATAGAAATATAAAGGAAAGGAATTTATCATTTATCATATATTTCTTTTGGTATGGGGGCACATTATTGGGGAAGGTTCTAATGTTGGATGCCGATTTTCTTTTTTAATGGGCGATTAGAAACATACCTTGCTCTGAGGCATCATCATCCTGCACAGGAGGCTTCTTTCCCACCGATACTTCTCTAGAGGGTTTGTGCTTCTTAACCGCCTCCTGTGACTCCTCATCCAATGCAGCGGAGAGTGTGAAGTCCTTACCCACGATGCCTGAGAAAGTAATGTAAGCATTAGGGAATTATACCAAAAAAAAAAAAAGTACAATAAGTGTTAAATATACACGTTATTTTGGAACGCTAATTTGGGTAGGCCAACATATTTCTACGGTAAAATGAATATAATACTGAATGTAATCTTGTAAGACAGTTTTAAATGATTTACTTTATATAAACAAATGTCAATGACCCATAAGAAACTAAATACTTACCGTATTTTGCCTTCTGTGAGATTTTCTGCTGCTTGCGCTCATCTTTGTATTTTTGGGCAAGCTCTTTCTGTTTCTTCTCTCCCTCCAACATCATATTCAGCATCTCGCCTGAGCTGTTTGCCTCGGAAATTGTGCTGTCATCCCCTTCGCCTGTTACGAGTGTGACCTTCCAGACATCTGCCCCAGGTATAGCTGCAAAACAAAATGTAATTTATAATTCAAAACCCTGACACGATGGTGAGGCACCCGGCCTGCGCCGGGGCCTGCGCTACGTTAAGCCTGCGTTATTCTAGGCCTAAAGGTTCATCCCAGACCGATCGAACTCTACAAAGAGATGCGCCCGCCGGGAACAGCCGGTTACTTATTTAGACAGCGCTTACGATGGCTTTAATCTATGAAATGCGTTGTATTTCAAATATATCAATACAAAAAAATTAAGAGTGCCATGAGACGAGTGGGGTTTCTAACATTCATCTCACAGCACCCAGGTAGCTGGGGGCCTAAGGCCAATTGATTGAGTGCTCTATACAAATCAAGGTAATGAATTCATTGGATGCACTATGCAGCTACCCGAAAGTACATTCCCATCCCTGAGTATATATACCAGTGCCTGTCTTTCACCCAACAGGGGAGGTGTCTAAACCTCACATGTAAGCAGTTATCCACTACTGCAGCACCAAACTCAGTTTTCGCATGAAAAGATAACATTTCTAGGATAAATATAATATAAATAAGTTATTTTTGTAGTGTGTATACTCTGTAAGTCATAATTTCACAGAATATTCACCGAACGTTTGCCGGTCGTTCGCTGAAGCTTGGGGCTCTGGATGGGGGGTCCTGATGTCCCCTGTCGATTTTAAGAATAGGTCCCGTCGCCGTGTCGAATTTAAGAAAAGCCTTTGTCGAATGTCACTGTAAGCTACGTCGCATGTCGATTTTATGAATAGGCTATGTCGCCGTGTCGAATTTAAGAATAGGCTATGTCCCCAAGCCCAGAAAGGGCTGTGTCGCCGTGTCGAATTTAGTGGTCCACCCCCATAAGCTTGTGCCTGCCCGGCGCCTCTCTTTGTAGTGTTCGATCGATCTCGGATGAACCTTGGTACAATACTAATGTCTATGGTAAAAATGCATAGGGTACGGTGCCTAAAAGTAAAGATAAATTACATTTTGCTTTGCAAAAATGACTGCGTTAGGTTAGGCCTGCGTTAGGCTAGGCCTAAAGGTTCATCCCAGACCAATCGAACTCTACAAAGAGATGGGCCTAACGCAGGCCCCGGCGCACTTTAGGTCTAGCCTAACTCTGTCTAAATACTTAACCGGCTTTCCCCGGCGGGCGCCTCTCTTTGTAGAGTTCAATCGGTCTGGGGCTGTCTTTTATTATTTTATTTAGATGTCCCATCCCGTTAGTGCTGTTTAAAAACGTGACCATGCAAGGAGCTTGTCCCCGGCTGTCTTTTATTATTGTTGAAATAATGAAAAACGTAGTAAATATCACATAGGATACGGTACTATAAATATACTGCTGTGGGTATATAGCAATAATTGCATTGGTATCCTATAATACTGACCTCCAAAGTATTCTTCACCGTGAAATGCTAGGCACATCAACTCGTGCTGGGGTAGCTCTTCCTTCTTTCCCCCCTCAGCGCCCGTAGAATTGTACTGTTTTTCCATCTTAATGACCTGTTAATGAAACAATCAGAAATTACTTCATGTAAATAAGAAAGCAGTAATATTTACTGAAATATTGAACCTGACAGTGACTTGGAACATACAGATTACTTAGACTTATTGGCTCGAACTGAAATGAGCTCCAAATATTCAGATACATTTACACAGTTTCAGTAAAGAAAATATTTATCTTCACAGTGATAGATATTTTTCTTTATATTATCTTTATAGTATTATTTATTTATAATTACTTATTTATGTTGTACATACCTTGCCTTTTATGATGTTCTTATGATCACCAAACTTAGACTGGACTTGGTACACCTTACGGTTGTTCCCTCCCACAGCATTTACTCGTGCTGTCATTATCTGGAAGGCTCGTCTCTTGGATGCTGCCCGTTCCTCCTTGGGTATGTCCCCGACGACCTCTCCTGTTATGTCACTCCTGCAAAAAAAGTATATGGGAGTGGAAGAACTCATGTGAGGTCCAACATAGGAATTTAACTGCAAAGTATGAAAGTAAACTATGGAATCCTTAAATAAGCAAACTGTATTTCATCAGTATATAAATTTATGATATAACTTTACATTGTATGTGTATTTATACTTACAAACTAGAGTTAATAGACATAGTGTACAGTCCAAACAAAGGTTTTAATTACCTGAAATCCCTGGCCACCAGGTACATCATCTCCATCTCCCTGGGTGTCCAATTGGTCGATTTCTTCTTTTTGGGAGGATCTTCGACTGGGAGCCACTTAAGCCTTGGTTTGACCCTCTGCGGTACGGCTTGATTAGATGCTGATGCTGCTGGAGATGGTGCAGGGGTAGATGGTTTGATAGGTTTAGATGTTGATGCTGATGGTTTGATAGGTTAAGATGTTGATGCTGATGGAGAAGGTGCGGGGGTAGATGATTGGATAGGTTGCATCAAGGCGAACTTACTCGACCTACTATACTTAACGGGTCTAACAGGAGCCCTTTGCTTTTCAGTGTCTTTGTCTGTATCGGTATGTTTACTCTCACTGTTGTTTTGTTTTTTGTTTTTTATGTTTGCCCCATCGTTTTTTTTTAATGGCACCTGATGCCAGGAATTCATACTTTCTTTTTTTACCGGTCCTTATGTCTGGCAAATCTGGGTGTCCACATCAATGGCTACATCTTCCTCTTCTTTTTGTTCCTCCCCAGACGATATTACAACCTGTTCTTCAATTTTCTTTACTTTCTTCTTCTTACTTTGTACACTGATTTTTTGACTGGATACGGGCTTTTTAACTTTTTGGTTGACCACTTACTGGGCTTACCTTGCTCTTTTTTCTTAAGAGCCAGTCTCTTTTCTTTTTTCTCCTCCAGTACCTTGCACACGCCTGTTGTTAAGTAGCTGCCGCAGTTCGTCACCGGATTCATCTGATGTTGTTGTTGACCCGTTGGGTGTAGACCGGTCCGGCTCATAGTCCTCATCCCGATCGTCTGAGGGAGGTGTTATGGGACTTGAGGGCAAGTCCTGCTGCTCCTGCTGCTCATCCTCTGAACTCTCGGGAGGCTTTGGCTTTGACTTTGACTTAGTTGATTTACGTGAAGACATCTGCATGAAAACCGAATGTAATGTATCAGTTAATGGGAAATAGTATCGAACAAGGTCATTCCACACGAGGAGAACGAAAGGTTATTTACCAATCATATGTCGTTTAAACGCAGCATACATTCCATAATCTACTCCGAAACTGGCTACATAATGTGTACCACAAATCTATGATATCGTTAATGTTATATGCATTGATTAATTGCAACTCTCACCGTTTAAATGAGGTAATTCTGATGAAGAACTGTGGTCGTGTGCTTGTCTGACGTAAATGGGACGAGGACGCTATCGCTGATTATTTGGGGTAGAAAACGTATACGGTGCGGAACGTATATTTTACGTTCAGAACGTAAAATAAATGTGGATTTTTATTTATGGGTACGTTCCATTCTCTGGGACAAGGAAGAGAAAATGAACGTATGTGTTGACGACTCAAGTGAGATATACGGGAAGAATGTATAAATTCTCTGGGACGCCCTCCAGGGTGCATGGTTTTTAGGGACAGATGAGTGCAGTTAAGTTTTATTCTCAAATACAATTTTATTGCCCCCCTTTTACATGAGGCAAGTGGATAACATGGCATTGATGTTTATAGATGAGTTAATTAATGCCTAAAAACCATTATGAAGGTTTAATGATGAGAAAACTAAATACCTGCAGTTTTGCCTCATTTCTATATTTGTCAGGTCAGGTGCACACAAATGTAGCCAGAGGCATGATATTTTTCCCTGTGCACCCGGTGGTTGCATGAAAAAAGCCTAGTTTCCTACACTGGTGATAAAGCATCTGTGTGTTTTCTTATAGTTCAATTCACAAGTCATCAAGTCCTAATTCTCTAATTTTGTCACATGGTCATTCCTGACAAAAAACCATAATATTTTGCACTTAAGTTATAATTAATTTTGGTAATAGACAAGTAAAGAAATCTCCTCATTCAAAGTGATGCTTAAATAAGAATTATGCTGCTGTATCCCCCCAGCATCCTATTTATGCTCCCAATCAAGACAGACTCTCTCAAATTGGCCTTGTCAATCGAAATGGGTATGGGTTAGGGTTAGCCCTAACCCTAGGGTCGAAATGCATTATATATTATATTATAATCTCTGGACCAATTCTTAAATTAGACGGTCTATCTAGCTATCTATCTGTTTACAACTTGATTATAACTTATGAAGATTGTTTTGGCTGAGGCTGAATCTTAATTTAGACAGCTTCCTTTATGTACTTACTTACTAGACAACTTACTCATGTTACTCATGTCATCAATACTTGCATGGAATAACATTGTTAAATGAATGCAGTTTAATTTAAAAAAAAAAAAAAAAAGGTGAATAGCAAGTTTCAAAATGTCAAATTCACAATGATAGTTTTCTGATCTGTCAACTTTTACACGGTTTTACATGATTAAAACCTTTCGTTGCCTAGTTTTATTTACTTGTGGCTCCTTTGTGGGACCTCAAATGTTCCAATAAGCCCTGTTGTTTTGTGAAACCACGAACACAGAAGTAGCAGTTGCTGTACAGTGTCTGACCCTTATGTAACCTTGCCATGTGTACATTTAGATGGGCTAGACGACTAAACTGCAATGTGCAGTGAGGACAGTGGAATGGCCTTTCTCCAGTGTGAGTCATTATATGCCGTTTAAGACTCGATGCTCGACTAAATCTTACACCACAGTCAGGGCACAAGTAAGGCTTCTCACCTGTATGAATGCGTATGTGTTTCTTCTGGTGTGCTTTCTCCCGAAAGGCCTTGTCACAATAGGGACACACATGAGGCTTTTCCCCTGTATGAGTTAGAATGTGACGCTTCAAATGAGATGCTCGATTGTATGCATTACTACAGTGCATGCATTTATAAGGTTTCTCTCCTGTATGAAAGAGCATATGGTTCTTAAGACTAGATAACTGGATAAAACCTTTCCCACATTCATGGCATGTGTAGGATTTCTCACCTGTGTGTGTTTTCCAATGGTTCTGCAGGGAGAGCACGCTACTTAGTCCTTTTCCGCAGTCAGGGCATGAAAAAGGCTTTTTTCCTGAATGGGTCATAAGATGGTATTTCAAAGCCGTTGAGCTGATGAATCCTTTGCCACATTGAGAACACCTCAAAGGCTCTTTACCTATGTGAGTCAATCTGTGGACCTTGAGGGATGGGGCACTGACAAATGCCTTGGAACAGGTAGGACAAACAAAGGGCTTTTCTCCTGTGTGAGTGTATATGTGAAACTTAAGGTATGAAGACGAAGCAAAACTTTTACTGCACAACTGACATGGATGATACTTCTTTGACATTTGTGATTTGTCCTTATGACATGCATAGGTATACTTGTGACGCTTCAAAGCATTAGGGTGATTGAATTTCCTTTTGCAGTCAAGACATTCATAGGGTTTCTCTCCTGTGTGGATATGCATGTGGAGCTTGAGGTTAGCTGGTCGAGAAAATCCTTTACCACAATGTGAACATATGAAAGGTCTCTCTCCTGTGTGAGTATACATGTGAAGTTTTAGAGAAGCTGAATATATAAATCCCTTACTACACACAGGACATATGTGTGGCTTTACAGCTATGTGTATCTTACAGTGTCTATTAAGATGGGATAACTCACGGAACTCCTTACCACAGTCTGTGCATTTGTGACCCTTCTCTCCCGTGTGAATTTTGATATGAGACTTAAGATTTGATAACCACTTGAATTTCTTATTACAGGTAGGACATGCATGGTCAATCTTCTGCTTCTTTTTCCTCCTCAAAATACCTTTGAATTTGACAGGGCAACTTTTTAGAATGTGATTCTTCAGAGAATAAGGCCCAGTAAATCTCTTATCGCAGTGTGGACAAAAATGGGGCTTTTCTCCTGTGTGTGTAAGGATGTGTTTCCTTAGATTACAAGCCTGACAAAATCCCTTTCCACAGTGAGGACATGTATGAGGCTTTTTGTCTGAATGCACAAACATGTGTAAATTCAAGTTAGATCGACATCTGAATGCTTTGCTACAGATGGGACAAAAATGAGACTTTTCCTCAGTATGAATCTTTATGTGATTTGTTAAGCTCTTTATATTAGTAAATGCCTTGGCACAATGTGGACATACATGTGGCTTCTCTTCAGAATGGGTGTATAAATGTTGCTTCAATTTATCTGCACTACTAAACTTTCTATCACACTGCACACACACATTAGGTCCTTTGCCAGTGTGAGTGCGCATATGTTTGTTTAAAGTAGACTCATACCGGAAGGTCTGGTCACATTGTGAGCAGGCATGAACCTTCCCAATGGTGTGAATTGACAAGTGCCTCTTAAGGAGAAAAGAGTCTCTAAATCCCTTGCCGCATTGAGGGCACACATGTGGCCTTTCACCTGTATGAATGTACACATGCCTCTTTAAAAGTGACGAGTCCATGAACCCCTTGTCACAGTGGGGACACGTAAAAGGCCTTTCTCCTGTGTGACTGTATTGGTGTTTCTTCAGTGCTCCTGCTGTATTGAACCCTTTATTACACTGGGAACATACATGAGGCTTCTCTCCAGTATGCATACGGATATGCTGCTGCAGTTGAGCTGCTTTAATGAATCCTTTACCACAGTCAGTACAAACATAAGGTCGTTCTCCTGTGTGAGTGTAGATGTGTCGTTTTAGTCGGCCCCTGTCCACGAAGCCCTTTCCACAATGAGGACACATACAGGTCTTTTCACCCGTGTGGGTCCTGACGTGTGTTTGTAGACTGTATCGCTGCGTGAAGAGCTTATTACAGTATGAACAGGCATAAGCCACAGGCTTTTTAACAACATGCGAGGCCAAAGGCTTTTTAACAACATGTGAGTCTAAAGGCTTTTTAACAACATGCATGGTCATATGCTGCTTCAATTTCATCAAGTCTCTAAAAATCTCACGACATGTAGGGCAAATAAAACACAGAATTTTAGCTTTTGAAATATTGGACGTTGTTATGCCTTCTGTCTTCACAGGCTTTTCCATGATCACTTTCTTAATACTGATAAATCTGTGTTACTTCTATTTAATTGTTTCCCTTTAGTTGAATGATCAGCATTCCACTGGGAGTAAAGGACTTGCAACAACGTCTCAGCCCCTTTGTCAAAGCTTGAAGGTAAGTTGGTGCATCAGTATGCAATATGAGATATTGGCCAAACACCTCTGTGGAAGGATTCCAGTGACAGCTGCTTCCAAGGTTGACCTGGAAAAGAGGGAGAATTTATTCAGTACTCAATGAACTGGAAACAACAAAACTGTCAATCTATTTAGGTTTATAAGCATGTGAATGCAACAATAAAAGAACATAGGTATGCTTGACCTTTGCACTTTCTGAATTATACCACATATTCCAGTGATGAATATATTTTGTATTGAAAATATGATACGCGAGCATTCAAGAATCAGCTTGACCAGTTTCATGAATTTTAGGGAGACTAGCAACCTTGAACCTGGATAGGGCAAACAAAAACTGTGTTTTACTTACATAGGCCAAATAAAATAGGGTAGGTAGAGTGTTAGGGATTCGGGGATTTGGATAGCTATACACATGACATCTGGTGACTAGAGAAGGGACTGTTTGCATAACCATATAGAGCCGGGCAGTCTTTATTGAGGAAGCTTGCCTCCAGACGGTGTCTGTTTTGTGCACATAGGATTAAGGCATTTGTAACTACACTGGCAATTGTGAAGCAGTTGATATCCACTAACTTGACTCTCAACCAAGTGTTGTCTGTGTTATGCATATGATCTCGTGGACTAGTCTACCACTTGGCTAGCGGGGATAAAAGATGATTAATCAAAGACAATTCGGAGAGTGAAGTAGTAGCAGTTCCCCATATAATAATTAAACACCCCAAACTTACCACTAGCATTTAATAGGGATAACAAATAAGGTAGGTCCAGTTACCTGAACACAAGATTTTTAGTTTAGGCCCTGTATAATGTTCATGATGATGGACTCTTGCGTTGTCAAAACTTTTATCAAATGTTAATGGGATCCTTTCATGGCGGTGAAAGGGACCAAGATTGTCTAATAGACTAAGATCAGGATAGGTCTGGACCAGTTGTATGTGACACAAATCCTTTAGAACCCTCATTTCAGTGTCAGTTTTAGACTGTTGGCCAAGTGTACCAATTTTCCCACATTAAAGTTGGGTCTGGTAGTTTTTGATTGACCCTGATTTTTTTGTTTTAACTGCATTCATACAAGACCATGAAGAGAGAATGCAAAATATGGTAAAGTAAAAATACTATTTGAAAAAAGCCCTGACATATGTTGGTCATCAAAGAAAATTTGACACTATTTTTGGTGCAAATTTTTAATCATGCTCTCAAATTTTCAGTAATTGGCTGACAGGCAAATGGCAAACACTGCTCAGTTTGATCATGAAACATCCTGATGTAGCATTTTATAATTATAAAAAGAGTTATCACGACCATGACAAATGTATTATATGTACTGAATATAACAATTCACATTAAGATATTAAAAGAAATTAAAAGACAAATATGCAGTAAAACGTGTATGAACAGCAGATAATTAAATATTCAGTACAAACTACTACTAATACTATGTAGACTTCCTTAGATTGACAGGTCTTGTGTATGGCTTATTCAAACACAGAGAACATTTAAGAGAGTCACAAGCAATGTTGTGTAAAGATATGACAAAATTTAGCAAACCTAAATAACTATGAAAATACATTCTAGGAGTTTAACTTTAGCCATTGGTATAGTGTGAATCATGACTATAACTAAAGCTTTACTCTGAAATCTAGTTCTCATGTCATTCGTGCCTAAAGACAGCAATATTTTTATTTTCTCTTTGAGCATGTTTAAATTGGTGACTTTAAGCCACCTGTAACTGTGTATACATGTAAGGTAAATTAATGCCTTAACAATGGGAGGATCGTGCAGAACTTTCTCTTTTTATTGATATATGAATTATTACTTTCTATGTAAGCCTTGTATTTTATAACGATTTTTCAATATTAAAAGTTTTGATTTAATTGTTGGCCAATGAGAGAGCTCCTCAGCTTCTTATCAGCATTATGTGATAGCCCCCCACCAATCAGGTGTCGTGCTACTTGAATCTCATTAGCTAAGGGACTAGGCTGGATGTGCAGTCATAGAGACAGGAGGTTTAAGGCGCGAGCGAGGTGGAGATAGTAGTGTGAATATTGTCCATTGGACTAAGTACTTGCTGTATGAATGAAGGACTCTGTACTTCCAGCTCTCTTCTTAAAGCTCATCAATAAAACTGTTTTACCTCTGTGAAGGAGTGTCTTCATTTGGAACTGAACGCCCTAGATGAAGAAACCCTACCACTTGGCTAGTATGATATCATTACTAGTTACATGCACCTTACAAATGGCCTAATTTGTCTCTAAAATAACATGCCTTCTTCTAATTTCCTTAATCAATGGTTATTACCCCTCTGTCCCAAAAATATCTATAAGATCTACCAGGCAAGAAACAACCCAAAAACTTGAAAAATTCAGGCCCTCTGCATGGTTTTTGTATGCTAAATTGTTACTTTTCATCCCATGTCATTGAACTTTATATCTCTAGAAATTACACAATTTTTCCTTTCTATTGGTATATAAAACATAGCCATATGTTATATTGATTTCAGAAATATTTTGATGCAAAGTATGAAAAAGTTACATAAGTTTTCAAAAAGTGCATGTACATTTGATAAGAAATTATAATAGGGAAATTCCCGCTGCACACTACAACATGCCCTACTATAGGTGAATGGAGGACAACCCTCATTTTTCTTAATCAACTGTTAAAATCCTGCCACTGTGCTCCACTCTCCAAGTGAATTCGAGTATAGCCTTTTTGGAGATGGATATTGAAGGCATCAAAGTAACTCACGTAAGACTACATGCAGAGGAGAATCCCCCATAGGCTAGAGACATTGATATTTTGAGCCAGTTGTAAGTCTATGGGGGCAATTTTCAACAGATCTTTGTAACTACAGGGAATTTTAGACCGATTTTTGAAATATAATCAGATCAAGACTAGATCTCACACGAACAATTTTTATTTTACAGAAAATATAAAATATGTTGAAAAATAAAGTGGGTTTTTGAGACATCCTCAACTAGTAAATTGTCATCTGTATTATCAAAATACAAAAACAGCTGTTTCTTGCCTGGTAGATCTATAGCTTCTGATATAAGGGACATTCAGATATAAGGGACAGTTGTCCCTGGCCAAAGGTGTCCTTTATATCCGAAGTGCACTGTACCGCCAAACAAAATGTAAGTAAGTCAGAAATCAGGACTAAGATGGACTAACTTCCATTTGTTACAGTTCCCCATTACATTAGCAGAAGTAACTCTATATCTGTCCAGTACTATATATACGGTTGATACCTTGGGTGACACTAAAAAATAATTCTGTCTCTATTGGAATGGCCGGGTGAGTTTATTTGAGACCTCCACCTAGCTTGGATTTCTTTTTTTCCTTTCTTTATATGAAAGGATTCCAATTCCCTTGACATTACTCTAAATATCATTGTTTAATTATGGTGATGCAATTTCTTTTCAACTTTATGGCAATTGCATGAATATTAAAAGAGATATGAGCAAAAATCTTCCCTCCATAGACTTCTTTAGTTAAGCATTTTCACCTTGGTCATGCTCCAATGCACACCCATACACCTAGGCTGCAGAGTATGCATGCACAAATGGCGCGATTGCCCTTAATTACCATAATTATGAGTATAAGGTGTGTGCAAATTTTCATACCTGGCTTAGGTGACAGTCTTCCACAGTTCCCACATCTGTAGCCCAGTCTGTAGACACAAAGATAGAGTACAATTACCAGAATGATAATTACTAGGAAAAGAAAAGTTGTGTTTATACCTTAGGGGAAAAAGCTGGGTCAACATTATAGAATTTATCTAATTCAGTGTGGTTTGAAAAACCAAAAGCTCTGTCTCATCCAGTTCCAACCGGCCACCAGGGGATTGATTACATAGCGCTAAAGAGAAGCTTTCCAGTCTCGATATATCTATACATACATACAAGGTCTCTGGTTTAAGCCTGTTTTTAGAACATCATAATGACGTTGTCTGATCAATCTCTAATCACAATTATGCACATTTTGATTCCCATAGAGATCCTATTTAAAAGCCTACACTAGCTGAACAAAGTGGTGAGGTAAACCAACAAAGTTGTTCAGATTCACTTAACTTAATTCTGATCGTTTTATTCAGTTCTGTCACATTCCTAATTCTAATAGTTACTGCTCACTATTCTTATGTATTTCAACCAGAATTTAGATGGGAATGCTCAATGCGTACACCCCCTTTATATGCATGGGCCATGATCAGTACCAGTTGTAAAGTTTTGTAGAGGAGTATCATGCTCATTGTTTACTTTGCATTCCGACAGGAAGGATGGTGTTATTATGACAATCAGCAACCCATCCCTCCTACCCAACCTCTAATACCTCTCTTCCTGAAGACAATGTGTCGACCGAGCTATATGATTAGTTAACCGTTTAAACCCTACGGAGTGCATTCATAAATTCAAAGTAAATTACTGCCTGTATATAGATCCAATTGGAAAGGACAATGACATCTGATACATTTCACGATATGATTTTGGCACTACATACAGTGGCGGATTTTGAAAAGGGGGGAGGGGGGTTGTGCTACTGGAAAAAATCTTCTTTAATGGGTTTTTGGCAGAAATTTCATTACAAAAGTCTAAAATTGACCAAAAAAGGAGGAGCAGCACACCCCTGCCTCTAAATCTGCCACTGATATGTGTAATAAAAGGTATATTAAAAGAGTTATAGGGGAAATGAATGCATATTTGACATATAAGTCAAGGTTTTATTACAAATAAATTAAAGGGGCTTTCTCGTCCGTGTGATGGAAGTATTTGGCTACATTGTATCCCCCTACCAGGCATGCCAAATTCGTGACGTGACCAATCACTTAGCTGGATTACTTTCTACCGTCACAAAACATGTCTCTGGCCATCGTGTCATTAGGCTAACGATGGCGGAAGTAAGCCTAACAACCCACGGACGAGACAGCCCCTTTAGTAATAAATTAATGCCAACATATAGATCAAATCTGAAAGAAGTATGACATCTAGCTACAATAATGCTATGATTTTGCCTGTGTGACAATGAAGTACTGCATAGATCTACTCCAGTACTTGAAACAACAAAGCTTTATTACCAAAAAATAAATAAAAAATTAATGCCTGCACATAGAATCTGAAAAAATCATGATGTTTGCGACATTCTGAGCTATAATTTTGCATATATTTGTGTAAAGAACCTTACAGAGCAAAAGGTATTATGGTATTATGATCTAAGTCTTTTTTTGCATCCCCCCACAGTAGTCTACATGTATAATGCCTGTTCTCTAGATGCCTGGGGCATACAATGTCAGAATTAGGTCACATGCAACTCCAGAATTTCAGGGTACCAACCGAAGTTTCGTTTTCAAATTCCCTGTGTTTTCCTTGAGATTTCCCTGTCCCACGACAATTTTTCCCTGTGTCATATCCGGCAAATTGTTTAAATTTAAAAGCCTCTGCATTCAGAAAAGATTTGGACAACCCAACAACAAAAAGTTGAATCCCTAATATCTTGAAAATCAGGAATTTCAGAACCTGGCTAAGGAAATTCCCTGTGTTTTCCCTGTGTTTTGGCAAAATTGTCAAATTCCCTGTGTTTTCCCTGTCAGGGAATATTTTTGGCCATTTTCCCTGTTTTCCCTGTTTTCCCTGTGTGGTTGGTACCCTGAATTTACTAGGCAACACTCGGCTGAAGTGTTCTGATTTTCACAGCCCCAGGGAGAACACCTGATTGATAATTAAATAATGAAAATACTTGCATAACCACTGCATCTTAGAGTTGATGTGTTAGTTTAATAACTGCCTTACCTTTAGTTGTGAAATGTTGTCATAATGATCTGTAGAATTGTGATGTTGACACTGGGACATTCCGTGATTCAACACCAGAGGGGGTACCTCCTTTAAGTTTCAGTTTTCTCCACCAGTTGGCATTGGCTTTTCTTAACACAATGTACTGGATAATGGTGATTCTTTGTTGGGTTAGTTTAATGTCCGGTCAACCTTTAGGATTTTTTTTACTAGACTACACAAGTTAAAGCTTTGCAGCTAGTTTTAAGCCACATGGGCGGTGACCAAATCTATGATATAATTTAGGAGAAACCCATCACCAAGTTTGATACCCTACTCTTTTCAAATATTGGCAAGGGGTCTTTTATGTGCAATGTCCCATAGGAAGGACATCACACACCCGGCCTTTCATGACCCTGTTGGGAGCACGGCATGCCCCTTTTAGTCACCTCTTACAACAAGCAAGGGATACTAAGGGAACATTCTTCCCCAGCAGGAGCCCCCTGCCCTGGTTCCCCATGGGGTGGATAATGGTGAATCTCTAACTTGAAGTTGAACCACTCTGCAACATACCTTATCCCAACCCAAGACTGATAGACCACCAGAGAAAACTTGTCAGTGAGTTAACCTGACTTTGTAAAAGAGCCAAATGCTGTAATAAGGAGACAGCTTGGAAGATAGCAGATCTCAAATATTCCTGACCCTGACCTGGTGGCCCTTACCCTCCCCTCAAGCTCATACCCTGAGGATCCCCTGACCCTGACCTGATGGCCCTTACCCTCCCCTCATGCCCTGAGGATCCCCTGGACCTGACCTGATGGCCCTTACTCTCCTCTCATGTCCCGAGGATCCCCTGACCCTGACCTGATGGCCCTTACCCTCCCCTCAAACTCATACCCTGAGGATCCCCTGGACCTGACCTGATGGCCCTTACCCTCCCCTCATGCCCTGAGGATCCCCTGGACCTGACCTGATGGCCCTTACTCTCCCCTCATGCCCTGAGGATCCCCTGACCCTGACCTGATGGCCTTTACTCTCCTCTCATGTCCTGAGGATCCCCTGGACCTGACCTGATGGCCCTTACTTTCCCTCATGCCCTGAGGATCCCCTGGACCTGACCTGATGGCCCTTACTCTCCCCTCATGCCCTGAGGATCCCCTGGACCTGACCTGATGGCCCTTACTCTCCCCTCATGCCCTGAGGATCCCCTGGACCTGACCTGATGGCCCTTACTCTCCCCTCATGCCCTGAGGATCCCCTGGACCTGACCTGATGGCCCTTACTTTCCCTCATGCCCTGAGCATCCCCTGGACCTGACCTGATGGCCCTTACTCTCCCCTCATGCCCTGATGGCCCATACTCTCCCCTCATGCCCTGAGGATCCCCTGGACCTGACCTGATGGCCCTTACTTTCCCTCATGCCCTGAGCATCCCCTGGACCTGACCTGATGGCCCTTACTCTCCCCTCATGCCCTGATGGCCCATACTCTCCCCTCATGCCCTGAGGGTCCCCTGACCCTGACCTGATGGCCCTTACTTTCCCTCATGCCCTGAGCATCCCCTGGACCTGACCTGATGGCCCTTACTCTCCCCTCATGCCCTGAGGATCCCCTGGACCTGACCTGATGGCCCTTACTCTCCCCTCATGCCCTGAGGATCCCCTGGACCTGACCTGATGGCCCTTACTCTCCCCTCATGCCCTGAGGATCCCCTGGACCTGACCTGATGGCCCTTACCCTCCCCTCATGCCCTGAGGATCCCCTGACCCTGACCTGATGGCCCTTACTCTCCTCTCATGTCCTGAGGATCCCCTGGACCTGACCTGATGGCCCTTACTCTCCCCTCATGCCCTGAGGATCCCCTGGACCTGACCTGATGGCCCTTACTCTCCCCTCATGCCCTGAGGATCCCCTGGACCTGACCTGATGGCCCTTACTCTCCCCTCATGCCCTGAGGATCCCCTGGACCTGACCTGATGGCCCTTACTTTCCCTCATGCCCTGAGCATCCCCTGGACCTGACCTGATGGCCCTTACTCTCCCCTCATGCCCTGATGGCCCATACTCTCCCCTCATGCCCTGAGGGTCCCCTGACCCTGACCTGATGGCCCTTACTCTCCCCTCATGCCCTGAGGATCCCCTGACCTTGATCTGACGGTCCTTACTCTCCCCTCATGCCCTGAGGATACCCTAACCCTGACCTGGGGGCCTGTACGCCTGTATTCCACTAGGAAAAAAACACAAGAATACCAAAGATCAGGAGGGATTAGGGCCAAACATCTTGAGTGTGCCAATTCCACTTTTACACCTGACTGACTGCCAATTAGCAGATTAGCTATCCATGGAGCAAAATTCTGACTAAGGTCTTACACAATGTCCCATGCCAGAGGTATCTCCAGCAATTACTTTAGAGATTTTGAGCAGATCATTTCAGAGAGAGTTAACCACTGAGACAGTTAGAGGTGAAAAGCCCAAGAGCCACTTTAATCATGGTCCTAAATACAGAATACTGTGGGAGCAGGTTCCCTGCTCATCCAAACAAACATTATTATTATCATACCAATAATGTGTGAAGTGTCGCAATGTAAGCATATCTGTACAATTGACCATAACAAATTGACTGTCTACGTAATTGTCTGAATAACAAGAGTGATATTTTATGTGCTCACAGTAAGGGTAACATAAGCTTAAGTCTAACCTTAATGTGATGTCAACTTTATGCAGTCTTATATTATATATAGAATGGGGGTTGGTGAACCAACATACTAGTAGAGTACATAAAGCATCACAAAAGTCAGTTATAAGTAAATACATTTATAACCACGAGCTATATAATGACATTATAAAATATAATTGTATTATACTCATCAGTCATAACAATCCCGCTTATCCCACTTCCAAGCCATATATCAAAACAGTATCTGATAACTCTGCACTCTGTAACTATACACCCTTCTAAGGTCAGGTGGGCAAATATGGGACTTGGGTAGTTACCTATTTTGTGGTTTCTTTTTCCTGATAAGATTGACAAATAGGTGTCATAACATATCAAATTCACTTAGAAGATGAGAGGAAATAACAATTTTCTCCAAAATAATCAGAAAAATATATACAAACAGGTATTCCATGCTTAAAAGAAGTGCACAAAGGTAGTTAGCAAAACACCTTGTGCATATAATTAGTAGTGTGTAAATAAAGTGAAGGAATAAGTCACCAGATTGTAGAAGACATTATAAAAGGTATTCGAAATTATACAAATTACTGCCTTATGTAATGTAAACATGGCAGGAGCTTGTGGTAGGTCTAGTAAACCTGTTCAGCTACGGAAGACAGGCTATGCTCCTAGTAAGCAGCACTGCTTGGGAGACAATCAATAACCTGACTAATATATAAAGGTAGGAATCTGTGGTTAGTGGCAGAGAACAATTCAATACACGTTTGGAGCAATACGAGTCTTAGGGATTCAGGGCTTTGGATAGCCATACACGTGACATCTGGTGACTAGTAATGGAACTATATTGTTGCATGGCCGTACGCAGTCGGGTGGACTCTACGGAGGAAGCTTGGTATTACCTGTGAACAAGGATAGGCTGTGGATAAGGATAGGCTGTGACTACACTGGCAAACGCAATTGAGACATCCACTAATGAACTTAAACTCTCAACCAAGCATTGTCTGCATTGTGGATATGAGTGCCCATATCGTGGATCAGTCTACCACTTGACTAGCAAGGATAAAGGAAGATTAACTAAAACTATTTGGATAATAAAGTATCAGCAGTTCCCCATTTAGTAAGTAAACACCCATAACAACAACTAGTGTTCAGAAGACCCAATATACATTTCGTAGGAGTATTTCTAGCATAGTTGTGCAGAAAAATAACCATTTTTACCATTATATAGACATATTTAATTTAGTAGGATTTATAGGTCCCACAATACAAAACATAATACCTAGAATAGTGTTTAATATTTCTACAGGCAACATCATGTCTGCTAACCTTGATAAATAGATAATTTTGAACAATTTTGAAATAAAATCCTGAAAATCCACATTAAATTGAGCCTGGCACTGCGATGACAGCCTCAGACAGTTTCAAAATTTAATATTATAGATATTGTTTCATTGACCTCATATCTTATGATTCTTTATTTCAACATTACAGGCTAAATATATCATTCTAGTGTACTGATTAACAGTTATTTGATATGCACAATACCACACACAAATATAACTTTTATCTGCATGTACAAGGTCAAGCATGTGTGGTTTTCAAGAAAACCAAAACCTCCGTCTTATCCACCTAGTTCAATAGGTCAAATGATATGGAATGAAAAATAGATGTTTTCCTTCCCCTCCCCCTCCACTGGTTACCAGTAATAGGCACTACAGAGCTACACTATTTCACACTGGTTTCAACTGTTTGCTACAACTTTAGACTCTGACGTGATCAACTGAACAATTACGGAGATTAAGGAACTGGGCAGTATGCTGTACCTGCAATTTAATTGAGCTACAGGCCCCTAGCGAGAGAACAGGGAACCAGCATATTTTCAATATGGCTGGCCCTAGTGGGTGAAGGAGGCATTCCCGACCTAGTTGCAGTCTATTTTTAGAATATTATTATGACATCATCTCGTCAATCTCCAATCATGTTTTGGTCACTATATATTTTTTCACTCTCCATACTAAGTCTATGGGAAAAGCTACAATCTCCGACCAGAGCATTAGTAGGAGTATGCACAGTGTTTCTCCCACCCATCCCTGATGCTGGTTACCAGCAAACCCTGTTTTAGACCTAGAAAGAATTACACTGGTTTCAGCCTTTTGGAATGACTGCTAACTGAGTACCGACGTGACCGACTGGACGATTACAGAGAATAAAGAACAATAGAACCCAATTTGTATTTTGGAGTGTAATCTAATGTTATGATATTACAGGTAACGGGGCAACAAGGGTGGTTTTCGGAACTTTTATTTATAGCATTCAAAACTGAATAACTTCAGGTCTTGATTATAACAGCATATAACATATCAAAATAATCCTTATGACATACCCTTTTTGAAAATGGAGGTTGTATAAACAATTGGAATGATTAAGAAATATTTCTATAGCCCCTAATACTGAATGTCCAACATTTTCAACAACTTTTTAAAAGAATTTATCTTCCATTTAGCTCTATAGAAGGAAAACATTCCATTTAGGCATATCATCTGTTTCACCCCCCCCAAAAAAAAAAGTAAATTCCTAGCTTTAAATTGATATATTATTCAATGTTGTAGCCATCTTACAAAAAATGTTATTCTAAAATTAGTTAGGATGGTTCAGAAAAAATAGTTTTACCTCCGCTATTTGCCCACCTGACCTATACAATAGTGAAACAATACAATCAAAATGTAACAGTAGATGGAATACCTCACCATTCAAAATGTCCCACAATATACCCCCACAGTATACCCCAATGTTACAACAAGTAAAAAAAAGCAAAGTATAAATCCACTATAAATTCTCTTTGGCTTGTTATAAATGCACAATCTCATGTATTAGAGAAGTAATTTAGACTACAATTGGTATGTCTGAATGCTTGGGCAATAACAAAGGGCAGGGACCATGGCTCAAGAAGTTTCATTCACACATACAAAGTACTTCTCTCTTCATGTGAGTCGTCATGTGGATTTGGATGTCATTATGCTTCACGAAACCTCGAACACAAAAGAAACACTTGCTGTAAACTGAGGGGCTTCTGTGAACAGTTTATCATGAGTTTCCAAGTGAGTAACACAGACAAATCCTTTTACACAGACATGACATCGGGCAGCATTTCTGCTCTCATCAATTGGCTCTGGTTTGTCTGAAATCCGCAATGTAAACTCAGCAAGTGCGCAGAACCTTCCATCTGAGTATTGTTTTCTAGTCTCACTAGGGTCACGATCCTCTGTCAGAGCCAAATCAGAGTTCCCTCTTGAGTGAGTACGAAGATGCACTTTTAGTATAGATGGTTGCACTCATATAACTTTTTTCCTACATGGAGAGCTATATGTTCCTTACATCTTTCCAAACTTTTGAACCTTTCCTCACAATAGGGACATTGATAAGGCTTCTCCTTTGTGTGGGTGGTCATGTGTGTTCTGAGTGCTCCTGTCTTTGCAAACTTTTTACCACACTGATCACACATGAGAGGTTTGTCCCCGGTATGAATTCGTTGGTGTTCTTCATGGTCCCTAGATGACATTTGTCCCTTACCACAATATGAACAAATGTAAGGCCTTTTACTTGTATGATTTCTAACATGGGCTCTCAGTTGGGAAGACGACCCATATTTCTTGTCGCAGTACTCACACGCATGTGGACGGTCCACAGTGTGGGTTGATCTGTGTCTGCATAATGTGGAGCTTGTTTTGAAACACTTTCCACAGTCAGGACAGGCATGACATCTCTTGGAAGTGTGTATTATACCATGTGCATTGAGTGCAGGCATACTAACAAATCCCTTGTCACATGCTGCACAAATGTATGGTTTATCTGATGAATGCCTTTTAATGTGTACATTTCTGTCCGAAGCAGTTTTAAAACGGATATCGCAGAGCGAACAGTGATAAAGCCTCTCACCCGTATGTCTACCCATATGGAGCTTTAGGCGTGACAAATGAATGAATCCTTTGCCACACTGGTCACATACATGAGGCTTCTCTCCAGTGTGTCCAGCCTTGTGGTCTTTAAATGTATTAAAGTGCACGAAACGTTCGTCACAGTATGGACAGGCATAACCTTTTTCACCCGTGTGGGTTTTAATATGCACCCTCAGATTGTTCAACCAACGGAACCTTTTACCACAATGATTACACGCATAAGACTTCCCCTCAACATGAGTTCTCATATGTGACTTCAAGTTGGAAGGATACCTACATGTCTTGTCACACTTTGGACAGGCATAGGGTTCCTCACTTGAGTGACATCTCAAATGGCTTTTCAAAAGTGTTGCATTTTTAAAAGGCTTGTCACAAATCCTACAGATGTGAGGTTTTTCTGTTGAGTGAGTTTTGATATGAGACTTCCAATTTGACTTGGATTTAAATGTCTTGTCACATTTAGAGCAAGCAAAAGGTCTCTCATCTAAATGACTGTGTAAGTGGCTTGTCAGAACTGATCTAAATGCAAAGACTTCATCACAGTGGGGACATTTGTAGGGGCTTTTTTCTTTATCAGTAAGTACAGGTATTTTTCCATCTTTGCGTCTACTCATGTTTTTCCTTTGTGACTTAAAAGATAAGGGTTATGTGACGTGAAATATAGTTCACTCTATTCCAGTACAGAACTGATCGAGATATCCATTTCTGTTCTTCAGAAATGATAAAGATGTCAGCAATAGGCACTCAGACAATATGTTATTCTCTAAATCGTCCTTTCACTTCCTTACAGATTCATTTCATTGTTAACCTAGAAAAAAACAAAATAGGTGCACACTTAGTAAATTCCTTACAAAGTTACCAATGCACTGCCATTGCACCTTATCCACACATTCTCTTCTTCTCTGACAAGAAATCTTGAAAGTAGAGAATTTGAGCCTCTTTAAGAGAAAGGAATTCTCATTCTCTAAAACTACCAGAGAACAGAGGAATTCTCTGGCATTGCTCTTCAAGAAGAAAACACTGAGGTTTCTTCTAGGAGAAGAAGAGAATGTGTGGATAAGGTGCCATTTGATTCCTGTCTTCAACATTTAGATTCCTCTTAAGTGTGACTGTATCTATGTGCTAAGCATGTGATAGAAATATTTTCTTCTAGTAAAAATGGATTATTTATTTGAAATTAAGGTGGTGAAGAAACTTCATTCTCTGAAGAGTATGATAACTCATCTAACTTTGACTATGAAAAGAGTAATACTCTTTTGTAAATCTGTTTAGCTTAGTCAGCTGCCAAATATGGTAAGAATATACAACATTCATCTAAGTATTTTTTTACTTAGTGATAACCCTCTAAGGTCTGTTTTCAGCATTAGCCTTAATATACAAGGTGATCTGATATGATTGCAGGCAGTAGTAAGCGTTGCTGTCACAAAGGCTGAGGCAAGGCATAGCCCTTAATTAAAACTAAGCTGTACAATTTATTGTGAGAGAGATTTTTTCAAATTTACTTTCAAAAGGTCACAAAGGCTCACAAAACCCATGTAAATCGATTTTTTACTTTTCTTGTACATAAATCATTCAATTTGGTTGCTTTGAACAATTAATGTCATTAAAACAAAGGGACAAAAGTAAATTTTATCATCTTACATGTTTTCTAATTTTCATGTTGTCTGTTTGTGACTTCATAAACAGAGAAATGCACTGGGCATGCTGCACAAGTTGCAGACAATGACATTTATTTTGAGTAATACAATTGTGTATAGAATTCAAACTAATAGAGATAATTGCATAACACTTGGTGTGGTGACTACTTGGATAGTAAGGATCATGGCACTATAAAAATGTATATTCACTGGCTCCTCTTTAAATATGAGGATTGTTGATTATTGTTGAATGTGTTTGTTTTATTTAAATGGAGCCAAATTTTGTCCGAAATGGTTCTGATTTGAGAATATCGTCGATCACTGGTTTGAATACCAATATGACAGGCAGCCCATGTTGGCCGATGTGACGTCATCTGCACAATGCCTATACAGGGAGTTAGGGTCCTAGTGACATGCAACAAGGTCATTTTTTAAGATTCAATATCAGAAACAAGTACCAGGAACATGCAGCAGGGGCTCTCCTTAATTTTGACCGCAGTATTGGCACTGGGAAGCACAATGTGCATACACTGTAGCATCAATAACAAGCTTTAATTCTGTCCCCCTATTAGCGCAATTAGTTATACAGTCCAAATCCACTACATCATTCGGCTGGAGACAAGGCAAGACTGGAGAACTCTCAGGATAATTAATAATCAACGAATGATATTACATTTATTTTGGTCACCAAATCAAGAAGGCCCACCCTTCCCCCTGTACATGAAAATAGGCCATTGTACAGTTGAGAGGGGCGATCGATCAGGGAATGACTGATTTAATTCATCTAGCAAAGAAGGCATGCCCTAGTACATGATGTTCCAATACTTCACAAAAAGGACAAAAGCCAGAGTTACTGATCTATCAGAGCCAATTTCCTTAAGCTAATCAAAGACAATCTTTCCACTAAAAAAGTATATAGCAGGAAACATTTGTGGCAGGCACAGACAAATTGTAAGCCAGCCATCAAAATATGTGGTAGAGTAGTTTCATGATACTACTAGATCTGAATGCAATGCAGTGGCGGATCCAGGAGGGGGTGGGGGCAAATGGGGCAATTACCCCCCCCCCCCCTCCTAGACCCAAGGGACAGTAATTGGTATTATGAAATTGAAAGATCTGTTTAAAAATTGTGTTTTAAATTTTCATTTTTATTGGGGGGGGGGGGGGGGGGCCAGAGTTTCCCCCCCCCCCACCCCGTTAAGCACTGACCCTGGATCCGCCCCTGCAATACAATAAACTTCCTGCTTCACATTATATCACAAGTTGTCCTTACCCTGTAGGTTGACTGTATCGTATCCCTCCAGTGGACTATAGGCTGAAAAAAGGAAAGCACAGAATTAGTTACATCTTAGCACTGACCCGCTACTAGTGCAATTTATAGTAGTTATTCTGAACAAAGCCAAAGGTTAATTAATAAGGCAGTGCGTGAAATTAATAGTGTCTTACACTCGGAGCAAACATATTGGTGATGGGCGTACATATTTTAGAATTATGTACCCAGAAAATGTAGATTTAACATTTTTTATTAAACTACATTATTAAACTACACCACCAAGCCCCGTCTTCTTTATGCTAGCTAACACTCAATACAGAGTGAGCAACAGCCAGAGCCAGAATGCCAGTCAAGATAAATGCTGGTGTATCAGTAGTATCCTTTTTAGTCAGTTCAGCTCATTGAGCGAAAATTAGGGTTGAGTTCAGCTCAGGTCTTGTCCAACTCAGAAGCGTGGGTAATACAGTAGGCTTTGAGAGCACACAGGACTTTGACCTGACCCATATGGGTGCTAAGGGACGTATCTGTTTTACATTATTACCATTCTAGGCATAAATACTCTACCAACCGTTATCGGGTAAGTCATGTATTTCAAACAGCCTCCAAGTCATCTTTTTAGTATTTGTAAATGTCCTTTTGATTAACTTTATAAGATTATCAATTTACTTTAGTTTTATTGTGGATTCCCATATGACAGTGGGTTAGGGCAACAATCCATGAAACAATTCATCAACAGGTGATAAAATCTTAGAATCAATTTTGGGGGACCCACCACAAAATCAGCTTTGGGCAAGAAATGCTTCAGTGTAGCTCTGAGTTCCATGTGTATTTGTTTGATCGTAGTTTTGTTAAAAAGATAACTTGATGGTAATCTACCGATAGTTCTGTTCTTAAACAATTCAAGTTTGATTTCTTTATCACTTAACACATCTTCATCATATGATTTTTGTTTTCTTTTATTGATACCATGTATTTTATTAGATTCATTAGTGGCATAACTTGTTTAATTATAATTAAACCATACATAGTCTCCTTGTATGTAACACTTGTTCAGGGAAAATACCCATTTCTCTTCTTACAACACCACAAGAGTTACAACAACATGAGGAAATATCCCTGTTTTCATTGGACTGTTGTGCCACTTACACCCCAGAGAAGTGACAGGCATGTAAGAGAACAGCTGCGGCTATTTGAACTTTGACTCTGTGTCATGCAGGTTGGGTTAAAGAATATGTGTTATGTTGGCTCTAGACAACTGGTATAACTTTATATGGTACAGTTTGAGTTAGCTCATTATGATTAGAGCCCCTTTATTTGTGAATATGGCATTCATTCAGCCTCTAAACAGAAGTAGTCTCAGAATTTTGATAGAAGTCCCACTTTTGTATTAAGAAATGACAGATAGATCATGATGCTTGATGAATATACAGTGCCCACTAGTGGGGCAGTGTTCATGATGAATAATCTTAAAAGGTCTGACATCATGCCCCACATCAGAAGATAAACGAACATGTAAATGGTAGCATTCCCACTGCACCTTGGGCGGCCTGGGTTTGCCATGTGGCAGCGGAGTAAACATGTTCACATATAATATAAGCTAAAATATAAGAGTGGGCATGAATACTGTCCCAGGCACATTAAAAGAGGGCACTATTAGGCATAGGAAGTTATCAATGCAAAAAGAAAACCTGAAGAGCCGTGACAAAGCCTGCCAAAGGGCGAAATATGGCAGTTAAAAAACTTTAAGAACACTTCACTTAAACAACTATTCGGATTGCTTGATAGTTAAAATCGGATTTTAGAGCTCAGTGGGGAAAAAATTGAAGAGAAGAATGTACTAATTATCAATTCAGGTGAACTATTGTCAATGTTGTTTTAGTACTGCGTGATATGTGTATAACTAGATATCCATGAGTCGTTGGTCCAAGTTGTCTGAGTCGAACAGACTGCGTTTAAAGTTAGCTCATTCACTTCCAAATAGTTCAAAAGAAATGAACGATGAGGGAGCTCTTAATATGAAAGGGTTTTTATTCAATAAACATCTCATCCCGAGTCAAAGCCACTATGTATAAGTCTCCATCAGTCCACCTCCCATCTCCTATCAGCAATCAACCACATTTAAAATACAAGTTGTTCCAACACATTCTAGACCGCTCTAGTGCTTAGCTCTATCACAATCCTATGTCCGAGGTAGTTGGTATAGATAAAACTCCAGTCTGCTACGCGGGAGCCGATGTACTTACTCCAAGTAGCTCCTTTGCTAAACTTACTTAGCTGATGTTCTCACTAAAACTCCTCGCTCCTCACTTTGCAACGCCTTTTATACTGGTTAACAGGTGGCGCGGGGAGCGTAAGATATTTCTTTCTAGAAGTAGACTAGACGTAGACTTGCTAAGCCTGATCCTTGTTAGATTATACAACATGATGATATATATTAAAAGTGCTAAGCTATTAGTACATTCGACGGCGGTCAGGTGTTTGAGTTTAAGGAGGTGGACGACATAGCTCAAACCAAATGAAGATTTTCAATCAAATGCGATAGGTTCCCAATTTTGATGATTGGATATATTTGTTATTATTATTTTTTTTTTATATAGAGAAACCAATGTGGGGTGGCTTTGACTCTCGTGGTACATTCAGCACAGTGTCAATATAATCAGAAGTTCATTCTTGCTTATTCAGAGGTATAAACAAAGTTTTCACCCTGGTAAGTTTTGAGTAACTGTAGGTGACCAAGTACTTTGGTCCAGACTGCGCAGCTTTAGATTGGCTGTGGCAGAATTCTTTGATGAGTTGTCCCCCTTACAGGGTAATGGAAATATTCACGTGGTGACCACATGGGGAGACACCACAGGTGGAGCCGTCCGACTAGCCGTCGGCGACGCCAAGGTAAGTTTGAGAGGGAGTGGCAAAGGCCACAAATACCCATCCCGTGTTGAGTCTAACAACAAGACTGTGTCAGTGTCATGGTGTTAGAATAAGTTTGATAGTGAGTATTATTGTGCAGTGTCGTCCAGATGGGGAGATAAGAATGATGATAGGAGCTGGGTCTATTGTGGTTTATCCCGTGTTGAGTCTAACAACAAGACTGTGTCAGTGTCATGGTGTTAGAATAAGTTTGATAGTGAGTATTATTGTGCAGTGTCGTCCAGATGGGGAGATAAGAATGATGATAGGAGCTGGGTCTATTGTGGTTTAATTAAGAGACTACTTTGGTTTTCTAAGAGCCAATACTTGAACGGTATATCCAGTTGTCATTCTGACTACCTCATATTTATGTCCATTGTGTTAGAATAATTTACCAACACACTTCAATGGTTAATGTTAAGATAAACCCCTTCCCTTCTTTTGTTAGTTACGGGTGGTAGCTCGGCGTCCAACCCCTATATTCAATCTGGGTTTGAATACCGAGTTCCACTGTTATACTGGGTAGTTGGCGCCCTCCTATCGCAACAGGCAGCTGCGCCCCTAACACCAAACAGTTCCATAAATAGATATTATACATATTTTAACAGTAATAATTCACCGTCTTATTTTGTACAACACACTACATGGGGAAAACAGACATGGAAACTGGTGGGGTAGTTTTCATTCCGTAAACGTATAAGTGTCATGAAAGACATTAAACATTAACTGTACAAAGGAGGTTGAGATTATTCGTTACTCGTTAGTTATCACCAGAGGATCGGGTCTCAGATTCAGGTCCATTTCTGATCTGATTACCGGTCCTCATTAGTTACACGTGGGTTGTCGGTACCCCCCATCCACAGAACCAGAATGGGCAGCACCGAGTTTCCCATTGTTATAATCGGGAGCAGACTGCATATTTTTTTTTTTTTAATACGCAGCCTACCCCCCCTTTAAATTCTAGAGATGTGTAAATGCATCTCTTTCAGATCAATCACTTCCAGACAGCACCTAGTCCGGGCTTTTACCGAAGTATAGTACAAGGTTAAACCCGTCTTCTGTTTAGGTTTATGCCCGTTTTTCTTGTGGAGAGTCAAGACTACTCCTGAAAAGACTCCGCCCCCAGCCTATCCTAACTATGCGCACGCGGGGCAGGAATATATATTAGTGTTATAGACAGTTTTAGAAATTTGATTCTTTCCTAATAGAATGGGTAGACTATTAGCTAAGGGTTTTTAACTAAGTTTTTGCAGCCGTTCGTTAGGGAATTAGTAGTCCGTGTCCCCCCTTTTCAGCTCAACTGTTGAGCGGAGACCCGGTTACTTTTAGCGCCACGACGGCGGTCAAGACTAGCATTTCATTTGTTTTTTTTGTTTTTTTTCTCTCGACGGCGGTCAGCTCTGAAGCCGCACGTCTTCTTTATTAATTTTGATTATTTCTAATTTACCCGGGTCGAAACTTGACTTTCTTGTCGTTTTGCTCCTGTCCCGGTTAAACTGGTCTAAACATGGCCTAAATAACTTAGTCTTGTACCCTTTGGGCAGTTGTTTGTCTTTTTTTTTTTTTTTTTTTCGCTGGATCCTGATTTACAGTAAAATCAAAGGACCCAACGACTAGGATATGATGTGACTCGGTGATCATTACACATAGCCAAGATGATGAGACTACACATTTTGTACAGCGCCTCGTCTCATCATCCTGTGGGTTTTAGCTACAACTCCCCCCCACAGGGAGAAGGCGCTTTTTCACAGGTGAAAGTCGCCTTTATGAAGAAGGGAGTTAGCACCCTGTGAATGTCACCAGTTCACCGCATTTTCCCGTAACTTCTTTTCCCTTGTGACCTCCGTTATACTTTCTGAATGTAGCACGCCTTGGCAGGAGTTGTACACATCCTTGCCCGTTGTAGCGTGCCTGTACCAGAAGCAAACGAGCCACGTATAAGGTACTCTCGTGCGCTGTCACGGAGCGTTCCCCCTTTGAATGTTACTAAATATTCTGCGTTCTTATGTTCTTACTACAACTTGCCCAGAATTCCCTGAGGAAGGGCCCTTAGTTAAATAAATATTGGTTTGCTTTATATATTAAGTTTTTTAGGTAATTTCCTTTCTATTCGTCGATTTTTTTTGTGATGAAGAGACCGCTGTCAGGAGCCAACCCACCCGGGGCATAATGACTGCCATGGTCGGGCGTCCACCCCAGTGCCCTTCGCAGCGTCAGTGACGCGTAACCCCAACGTCCTGCCTCCTGTCAGGCACCACTGACACCAGGCATGTGGGCAGGCTCCTGCTGCTTGTGCAGCCTCTCCATCTTTGAGAAGGATATATATGTAGGCATGCTAAAGAATAGACAGTGGCGTTCCCCAAGTGACTCCTGTACTGCAGCCCGATCCTAGCGGTAACAACAGCACAGGGGTCAAGTATAGATGGTACTTGCTTGGGGAAGTTCACTTCGCTCGTTGGAAGCGTTGGTCCCGTTGAGCGCACATAGGTATTGTATAGAATTTTGTGTTTCTTTTAAAATGCTAAAATTTTGCGACACTAGGATCGGTCCCGAATGGTTCCCTACTTTAAAAGAGTTGCCGAATCAATAACAATAAGAGTGTTGAGCTAGGCTACCGGGCATGGGACACTCAACTTGAGAGAAATTTAGATAACCCATGGGTCCATAGAGAGACGGTTGGACCAGCCTACCCGACCCAGGTTTCCCTGGTTGGTGAATCCTTATTGATCAGGTTAGTCAACAGAACCTTACCCACCCAAACAGGCAGAGCCCAGCGAATTCCCTGTAACATGTCAGTTTTAGTAATCGTACCATTGAATTATTAATTCACCAATTTTACCTGTACAGCTCTAGGTCAGGTCTTAACACTTGTTTCATTGTCATATGATAACTTCATAAACCGTTCCTGAATCCTTTCCGGATGTCCCTGGTCTTACTGTCTTTCGGGCAGGCCCCGGTCCGGTCGCTGTAGAGGTGGGCGTGGTCGATCTAGGAGGGGCGTTAGGCATTGTTCCATGTCCCATCACTGGTTGAGGCCAGTCCGCTCCGACATCGGACCAGCCTGCGTCGATGAGGCGAGGAACTCCCATGGGTACAGGAGTGGCTAGCCCCGAGGAGTATCTCAGGAGTCTGGCCCTGGTATTGTACTTTAAGTTACTCATCATTAGACGGGCTAGTTTTTTAGACACCCTCAGGGTATCCGGTAGTGGTACCTTAGATGGATGTTGTCCAGGTCTAGTCGCCGCTCCCATCAGCTGCGCCCCCCAGGTAACGGTCAGGGTGTACTTCAGACACAGTTGGGTCACCAGTAGATCCTTAATGAGCACATAACCTTCCGTATAAGTGTGGTCAGAAGGCATGGCTAGTTCTCCCAGAAAGATTGTTTCTATCATGTGTGGGTTGGCAAACTGTACATACAGTCCATCTACAGTTTTCCGCCTGATGTACCTCCATTTTCGCCACATGAGAACCACTATGGCGATGACCAGTACCGCCAATAATATAGCGAGCACAGCCACCGCAGTGGGGTTGGCGGTTGTGTTCGGGCATCCAGTCAGTTCCTTCTCGTGGCGTAGCAGCTCCTCCGTGTCCGCCGTCTCCAAGGCCATGGCTCGTGGTAGAGTCATAGCCAGTCCGGCTAGGGCAGCCTTGCCCTGGTGCCTCCGCCAGCATTTCCAGAGAATACACCCAATAATGGTTACTGCTACCACTATACAGAAGATTGTGAGGAGGCCAAAGCCGCCCCCAAAGTTACCTATAGAAAACCATGGGGCGTGTTTGTCTACTTCGTAGCGGTCAGTCGCTTTCTTGATGCCTTTAGCCAAGTCTTTCCGGTGTTTTTGGATCCGCTTGGCCAGAGAGGGTACAGGTATTCTGACCTTTAGGCTTTCCTCGATTTCCAGTAGCTCTTTCCTAATCGTTTCAGGGATAGGATCTGATTCTAACATAGTGGGTTCATTCTCGGGCCTCGTGAAATTAGTGTTCCACCCTTTCACACGACTCGCCGCTTCCAGCAGGTCGTTATGTGGATACACGACCGTGGTGATCCTGGTGTGTCGGTCACAGTTCCGTAAACTATACGGTATCCATGATCCCTGTGTTTGGAATGCACAGTCGCATTCCACCTGAACTCGCGCATAGTTTTCTATGTTCACCTCCACCGCGGGTTGATTTCTGCAAATCATCTGGCCCCGGGTGTCAGCGCTGACCACAAGCATATCTCCGTCGTCCAGATACACTGCCATTTCTCCGAAGTCTGCTTCCAAAAGATAGTCCAGTTCACATTTTTCTTGTATGGCCGTGTCATCGCGTCTCAACAGGGCGGCAGTGCAGGTGTTATCCGTGATCTTTTTCATGTAGGGCAAGTCCTTACAAAGCGTGATGGTCTGCCCATAACAGCCTGACCAGCTGCCGCTAGCCAGTGGTACGTAGTACTGGCGGGACATGGACATAGCCACACTTTTAGGTAGATTAACAATTTGGAGAGCGTCCTTCTTTTGTCGTCCTCTAACTGGTACTGGTACAGGGAAGGTTAGTACCTCGTAGACTCTAAACAAATGTTCGTCGGCCACAACCGGTACCCTTACATACACGATCAATTCTTGGGTGGTTTCATCAAATTTAAATGAGGGTTGGCTGTTCTCATAATAGAAGGAGGGGTCTGTAAACGCCACATGGAACCTGGGATGGATTCCTTTCAGATACCTGTTGACTTCCAGGACCGCTCCGACCATATACTGGCGTGGTACCAAATCCATGGTCAGTTGGCCCCGTGTCAGGTGTTGCACACCTTTCCTGAACACGCGCGTTTGCTCCACTACCAATTGGAGATACACCATTTCTCCCAATTTGTCTTCCAGAGCTACAGGTATCATGTTCAGGTACAGTTCCATCCAGTCCACCTTATGTTGGACGAGTTTCATTCTTCGGCGAGTGGTATTATGCGCCTTATTTAGTGACCTTCAATTATCCAGTAGACCTATCACGACGTGATTAACCCTTTCTACGGCCTCGTCATGTTTATCGTTCATTAGTGCCAGATCTTCGATCATCTGGTCAGAGGACTCTTGCAACACTTTAATCAATTCCCTGTTATACTTGACATCAGCTGAAAGCCCCCGATTCCATGAGGTTGGAATAGGAAAGGTCGGCCATCCTGGATCGTCCAGCATGATGGGGAGTTTCTTCATTCTTTTGACCCTTCCGCCTGAATCTGATTCTGACCCTTGATTTTGAGGTCGCTGTTGGTTGTTTTTAATTAGCGAGCTTAAGGTTTCATTGAGAATTTCCCTATACCGACCTTTGAGCGCCTGCGATGTCTGATCCATCCAATTCACCAGCGACCTGACATGGTAACAGGCTCGGTCGAGAGCGTCTCCTCCTTTTAGGTACCGATGACAGACCTGGCCAAAGGTAGCCTTGATGAAGGAGCGCCTTTGGGGAATAGTGATCAGAAAACCTTGTCGGACGTGGGTAATATCTGCGGTGGACATTAATTTCCCCGGTTTCAGTACCACCCCATATTGTTCCAAGGCTATAACTTCAGCATTAGGGGCTAGCCCTTCACGTGGGCTGGAGTCATTTCGCAACCCCTCAATGCCTCCTATTATGGCAAAAACGAACAGCACCGACCACTTCATTGTCATTGGTTTTAGCGCTAGTCCGTGAGAGTCAAGTTTATAGTTTATCTAAAACATGTTCACAACAAAGTTACCTTCACTCTTCGGCGCACCACTATCATCCATGCGCCGAAGTATGCCCTCCTCTCGGGCCCCCTGGTCCATTTAGTTTGGGACATGCTCATAGAGGTTTTGCCCATTGTCATTCACCACTCGCCTGATGATTCCGCTCTCGTCCTTGGTGACCGTGATCCTCAAGCCTCTCATACGTTCGCAGGACGAGGGGCGCATTGCTCTGAGGGGTCTTGGCCTAGTAGGTTCCAGTCCGAAACGGCCCCCGTTGGGTCGTACGACGGTTGGCTCGAGGGGTACGGGTGCGGCACCTGCGGTGGATTTGTCGTTGGGAGTGGGCTCGGCCACAGTGGACCCCCCGGCTGGCTGGTTGGCGTCCACTGCTGCTGGTTCCATAGCAGTGGTGAGGGATTGGCGTTGTAGCTCGTCGTCAAGCTGCTCAAGTCTAAACAAGCGGGGTCCGTGGGTTGCAAGTGGTGGAGGAGGGGAGCTTCCCCTGGCCCGTTCCCCACCGGTGGGGTTGGCGCGTGTTGGTCGGGTGCTACCTCCACTTTTAATCCTGGAGCGGCGACGGTTAGCTGTTCCCCTCCCGTTCGCCTTTCCAGGGTGGGCAGAGGGCGGCCGCCTTGCGTTGTTCGCTGTCTGGTACCTTCCCCGACGCATTTAGAGTTTTGGGTGGCCCTTTGGATGAAAGGAGCAACCTGAGTTTTAACTCCAGCTAACTGTTTGTTTGATTTTGGCACATCCAGTCCCACTGTCCTTCTAATTTCGTCAACAGTCTCAAATAGTTGGAACAGTGGTTGCGTAAGGTCCCAGAACCATCCGGCCTGAATCTGCACAGGTCTGGTGGCCGCTTCCCCCTTCTGAGCTGGCTTGGCCAACGCAGTTAGCCTTGGCTCGGGCTCCGAGTCACTTACCTCAGATAAATTGTAAAAGTCTTTATTTGCTGCTTTCTTTTTGGCTGGAATCGATTTAGCGGACTTCTTGGCTCCGCCTGCGGTCGTTCTGGTGGGCCGCCGGGCTGGTGTCCTTTGTTTCTTCCGGGCAATCCCGGTGTCGGTTGAGTCCGGACGGACACCGCCCCGGCCTGGCCAACTCCACCGCCTAAGGGTCTGAGCCGGTCGTTTCTTAGTACTCTCCTTCTCGACTGCCTTTTCTTTCATTTGGTAAAATCCTAAAAGAATGGCCCAACGAACATTCCCTTGGTGGGTAGCGCCCTCTGGTGGGGGCGGCTAATCCGTTTCCTTCTCAGGGGGACGATGATCCTTCCCTCCGTGTCCGCAGGGAAAGTAGTGGTTCCCTTTGGATTGCTATGAGGCCAGAGGGCTAGGCAGTTCCCCATGAGTCGGTGGATCAGTGTTCCAGCTTAGTTCTCTTTCCGCCCCTTCCAGGAGAAGTCGAAAGTTGAACAATTTCTATCTCCAACTTTCGTTCAGAGATAGAATCAAGGTCTATCTCCGTTTCCTCCCGGGCTGGGTTATGCGTGCAATCACCTGCAGCAGAGGTGACCGTCTAGGAGCAGAGTTGCGGACCGACTGGTGGATCGGCGCGGATCCCACGAAATTATAACTGATCCGCTTGCCCATGCCGTCTCCATATTTGGAGCTGTATCTTGTTTCAGGTGGGGAACGCTTGCATCCGGCCCCAGGAGATGACGCCAACCACTGGCATCTCCCTTGGTGTGCGCACCCTCCCTTTCTGCCACGCCCCTGGGCGCGGCGATGTGGCCGTGAGGTAGGCCACCTGTTCCATTAGCGTTGATGCTAACGGTGCCGCTCCGCCGAGCTTTTATTTTCACAGGGCGGCAAGATTTCCTGCATTTAATCATCCATGTCGTCGCTTTCCCCGCCGTTGAACAGAGCGGCGTAGTTAGGTCGACGGTTCCGACGCAGGTTATAGCCACCTTTCGTCGGGACATGGTCCTCTTCTGTTTTTTCTGGGCTCTGTTCCGATGTATCCGAGATCGGTACATCACCGCAGGGCAGTTTTATGGGCTTGTTATTGCCTGGAGGGGATCTCCCCACCAGCGGCTGGCTTTTGCCCCTTCGTTTAGCTCGTTTGCGTTTCCTCTGTCCATTAGCGCCAGCTGTTCCCCGTTCACAGGCGGCTTTGTTAGGAACAAAGGATAAGTTTGGTAACAGCGCGGTGTCCGCACTGGCGCCCTGACCATCAGTGATTTGCCCGTCCGATTCTGCTAAATCGGTGGGACTTGGACCAGGTTTTTGTGTAGGTACCTTCCTGGCCATAGGAATTGCATCATGCTCACGGGGACCGGTCGTTCCCGTTGAGTTTTCAGTCTCAGCACCCCTTATTTTGCCATCCTTTTCAGCAATTTCACCCGTCGGAGTGTGATGCAATTCAGGGTTTTGGTCAGGATCTGCCCCTTTTGAGTTAGTGATTTTCGCTTCTCTCACCAGTTCGGGAATAACATGAGGGATGGCGGGAGACCACGGCCCATGGGCAGGCTTGAGCTTTGAAATGTTTACTAAATGTGGTATTTGTTTCCCAGTTTTCAGCGACACCAGCCTAACGAGATGGTCCCCCTTAGTTTCAATTACCCTGTATGGCCCAGTATACCTGTTTGAGAACTTAGACGCTTTATTTTCACTAGCCAAAGGGTCGTACATGTATACCATATCACCCTCGTACATCTGAGTAGGCCCCGCCCGCTCATCAATTCTTACTCTCAGATCTTTTTCATAGTTTTGAACTACCCTTTCTGCCATATTCCTAAACATAGCAATGTTGTCCTTTGTTTGCATGAAGAATTCACAGTCATTCAGCGTTTCAGGGATTGTTCCCTGCTCAGGCATTCCCATACTGATTGGATCTCTGCCAAACAGTAGTGTGTGAGGGCTGTAGTCCGATCGTACACTGGTCGTGGACCGAACCGTCCACAACGCTATGGGGAGTAGATCGGTCCAGTTACAGTGGTCATCAGGAATATAATATGCGATCAGGTTTTCAATGGTTTTGTGTAGTCTTTCTACCCGAGCGTTGCCGGTCGGCATTCGCCCGGTAGTGAACGTTTGTTTGCACGCTAGTCGGGTAGTAATCTCTCGGAACAGCCCTGATAGGAAGGCCGCCCCCCGGTCTGTGTGCAGGCGGTTTACCCGCCCATACCGACACACTATCCCGGTTAGGAAACAGTTGGCCGCGGTTTGCGCGGTGGAGTCTTTAGTGGTGAAAGCCTCCGGCCAACCTGTTAGTAAGTCTATGAAGGTCATGATATATTTTGACCCGTCCCTAGCCCTTTTTAGCGGTCCAATAAAATCACACTGTACCACCTCAAAGGGCCGAGTCGGCCTTTCCCAAGACTTGGCCAAAGCCTTGAAGTGCGGGGCCCGTCTCCTTAGAGAGCAGGTTTCACAGGCTTTCACATAATCTACGATGTCGGCGTTCATGTTTCGCCAGTAGAATTTCTCAGAGATTTTGGTAGTAAGGTTACTGATCCCCACATGTCCCCCAGCTAGGATATCATTATGTAACAGCCTCAGGACTTTGGGAATTAGCTTTCCTGGAACTATCATTCGTGGTTTTAGCCTTACCAGTTGGTCTTGGTGTTTGTTATACCTTTTGACGTTGAACCTACAGAGTACTCCCGGTGCTACCATTCCCACAAAATCAGCTTGGTCCATTATTCGCCTAGCTTCAAGGGGATCTGGCGGTAGGTCTCCGTCCTGAAGGTAGTCTATTAATTGCGCGCACTCAGCATCTTGGAGTTGCGCGTTTAATACCGTAGCCACAGAAAGCTCTTCATCCTGAATTTCGGCCTCAAACAATTCACATCCCACAGCGGGCTCATATTCTTCACCTGGGACATGTTCATGAAAGACCCTAGACAAATAGTCCGGTAGAAAATGAGTCGCTCCTGGCTCATAGATGATTTCAAAATCAAAATCTGATAGCGCTAAAGCCCACCGTCTCAGCCGGGCTGACGGGGCTTTGTAGGCACTCTGTAGCAGGGGGATCAACGGTTTGTGATCAGTTACTATTGTGATTTTAGCTCCCTGCAACATGTCCTCATAGTTCTTAATGCTTTTAATTACTGCCAGAGCCTCTTTCTCTGTTACCGAATAATTTAGTTCGGCGTCACGGAGGGTACACCCCCAGAAAGCAACCGGACGGTAGATTTCATCTAGTTTGTGACAAACCGCTGCACCGCACGCGGCGTCTGATGCGTCAGTTAGTAAATAGAAATGCCCTCCTATATCTGGATGGATTAGTAAGGGTGGCGAGGTCAGCAGTTTCTTTAACTGTTGAAACGCCTCCTCGCAGGCCTCTGTCCACTCAAAAGAGACTTCTTTCTTTAGTAGTCGGTTTAAAGGCTTTGCTAGATCAGCAAAATTAGGGACAAACGGTCGGTAGTAGTTACATAGCCCCAGAAAGGATTTGATAGTTTTCACATTATGCGGGCGGTTAAAGGCTGTGATCTTTTCTGTGGTAACCTTTTGTGTAGCTACCCCTTCGGCGTTCACTACGTGGCCGAGGAAATTAATTTCACTGCGGCACCACTCACATTTAGACGGTTTCAGTTTCAGGTTGGCTCTCGCTAAAGCTTGGAGAACCACCTCAACACTCGCCAGGTGTTCGTCAAAGGTAGTGTCGTAGACGATTACGTCGTCTAAATATGCTAAGCATGTTCTAGGAATCAAGCCTTTTAACGCAATGGCCATCACCTTGGTGAACTGCCACGGCGCGCCAACTAAGCCGAAAGGTACACGCTTATACTGATATACACCCATTGGGGTTTCAAAGGCAGTATATTTTCTACTGTCTTCTTCGATTACACACTGATGATAGCCGCTCAACAGATCTAAAGCTGTCCACATAGTGGGTTTCTTGTAAGCCATATATAAGAAAAGTGATCGCGCTGTAGGCATTGGGAATTTATCTTTGAAAGTGACCTGATTAAGCATGCGAAAGTCTGTACAGAGCCTAGGTTTGCCGTCTTTCTTCTGCACTACCACCAGCGGACTTCGCCAAGCCGATTCGCTGGGCTCTATGACACCTATATCTATGAGTTGCCTAACCTGTTCATCGATGATGTCCATTTTCTGTGGAGAGTATCGGTACGGTCTAGAACTTATTACTCCCTGCGACTCATCCACAATGATTCTCATCGGCGCTATTTCACAGTGACCTAACTCTTCCATTGAGAACGCTAGCGCATCTCTGTTGCTATTAAGCATTTGTCTAAACCTTACCTTTTGTTCTTCATCTAAGCACGACTCGGTTAGATCTATTTTACTTACATTTTCATCCATTTCACCTCGGGATTTCTCCTCAGAGGTTTGGCTTTCCATTTGCACTGCGTCTTTCATTACTTCTACAGAAATCCTACAAATGGACATTGGGGTCTCTGTTTTAGTTAGATAACACAAGTCTAGGAACTCTTCTATCTGGTCTTGATTTACCTCAGGCACTGCGCATTCTTCTGCAAAAGCTAACACTTCCTGTGGAGTGATTTCTTGCATTTCATCTAGCGGATTCATGACTTTGATCCACCACTGACTTCCCACCGTATTCACGCACCCCTCCACTAGGACAGGTGCGGTGACTGCCGGTGCGCAGTAAGCTACTGGTGAGTCTAATCCCAGCGGCTCTCGGGTGGTAACCGGTATGATGCATTCATTTCCCGGTGGAATTTTCACTGTTTCTTTGCTAACTATAGGGTTTCCACAAAACACTTCTATCTTTGCGCCTGGTAGAGATAAATCTGAACGAAGCACTGTTAATAAGTTTCTACCGATTACTATGGAGTGGCATAGATCGTCCACTATGTTGAAATCATAGCAAACCACTGATCCCTGGATTGAAAACTTACACCTAATTTGTTCTAGTATTACTTGAGACGAATTGTCTGCCAGACTGATGTTTCCTTTCGACACTTTCCACTCATCTAGAATGCATCGTTTAGGGATCTGCCGCTTACAAAGGGTAGACATGAAACAATCACTCGCCCCAGTGTCTACCAAAGATTTAACCTCTTTCTGATCATTAAATCTTAACGTTAAGAAAAATGCTTCGTCTCCTATCTCTCTCCTAGCCGGTCCGTCCACTGCGCCTAATTCTATCGTGGAATGAACGGACCCCCCCTCTAGTTTCCCTGACTCTTTTGTTCTGTGCCACTGGCTTTACTATCTTTGTACATCAGCGGTGGTTTTTCCTTCAACCTATTCTTTAGCCACAAGCACGCTTCTGTAGAGTGACCATGTTGTTGGTGAATGATACAAAACTTACTTTCATCGAAAGGCAACCTGGGTCTCTCCACTTTCTGCTGAGTTGGCGGATTCTTTCCTTTGTCTGCCTCTCTGTTCGGGGCGTTATTAGATTTAGCCTTCTGATCTGGATTCCTTTCACCTTTCTGATTTTCATATCGATCTTTTCTTTCATAACCTTGCTGTTTATAGTTACCACTACTCTGGGGAGCTCCGCTTTGCCCTGGTTTTGGTTTCTGAAACCATGGAGCGGCCTCCAGTCGGGCCAGCACCACCCCAAACCGTTCGGACATGGAGTTTAGGGCCGCGGTCTCCTCCGATTCTTGGCTTCCAGCCAGTTCGCTCACTGCATTGGATATTTTAGTTCCCCCTTTGCCTTTGTCCAACGATTCTAGTCTCGTTGCACAATCCACCGCTTCGGTGAACGACTTAGGGTCCAGTATAGCCACCTGTCTGGCTACGCCCTGTTTTAATCCCTCTAAAAATACAGCTAACATCATGCTTTCACTCGCTTCTGCCTTAACTTGCTTTTGTTTCAGGACACCTGCAAATTCAATCACACTCTGGTCCTTTCCTTGTTTGAGGGCGCAGAACTCTGCGTGTTTCTGCCACTTAGCTCTTCGATCACCGAAGATCTTTGTCATTTGAGCTTCTAGTTTCTCAAACGTGTCTTTTTCACTCTCAGCTAGCGCTCCTGCCCAGTCGTCTGCCCTTCCCTTTAGGCCTAACAGCGCCATATTCAGGAGATGGGCGTTCAACCAGTCATAGATAGCTTTCAGTCGTTTCAATTCCCTGAAATACTTTTCTATCTGCTCATCTTCCTTTCCACTAAACCATGGTAACCTAATGTTCGGTCCCCTTTGGTGGCCATGGTGGGTCGTTTCACGCCCTGGCGCTGGTACTTGACCCAGTGCCAAACCTAGCTGGGGTAGAATTTCCCAAATATTTGGTTGATTTGGCGGGTTTGGAGGATTGTTCTGTCCTGGTGGGCCCGGTGGATTTGGAGGGTTGTTCTGTCCTGGTGGGCCCGGTGGACCTGGCGGTCCTGGGGGGTTGGGTGGACCTGGCGGTCCTGGCGGGTTGGGTTGATTAGGTTGGTTTAGAAGAGGGTTGTTGGGTTGGTTCGGAGGAAGGTTATTAAGTTGGTTTAGAAAAGGGTTGTTGGGTTGGTTCGGAGGAAGGTTATTAAGTTGGTTTAGAAAAGGGTTGTTGGGTTGGTTCGGAGGAGGGTTACCAGGCCCTGGTGGGTTCGCCTGGTTATTCTGGCCTGCCGGAGCTTGCTGACCCTGTTGGTTACCCGCTCTTCCTCGGCCTGCGTTAAGGTTGGCTGCGATCGCCATCGCCTGCAATAGGTAAGGGAACATGTTTTGCTCGTCCCCACCTCCCGCTGGCACGGCTCGGCCAGACTGTTGGCCTGGTTGGCCACCCCCATCATTTTGCTGCAGTCCCCCAGGGTTTACCCCAAGATTAGGCTGCTGTATTCCCGGATTCACACCACCATCTCCCCCTTCACCAGGTTGTTGAAGTCCCCCAGGATTTATCCCCAGATTGGGCTGATTCGGAGGGGGATTAACAAGAAGATTTTGAGGAGGATTAGGCCCTTGTGGGTTGGCCTGATTATCCTGGCCTCCTTGGGCCTGTTGGTTAAGAGGAGGATTAAGCCCTTGAGGATTGGCCTGATCGTTCTGGCCTCCCTGAGCCTGTTGGTCAAGGAGAGGGTCAAGCCCTTGAGGGTTGGCCTGATCGTTCTGGCCTCCTTGAGCTTGCTGGTCAAGGGGAGGGTTAAGCCCTTGAGGATTGGCCTGATCGTTCTGGCCTCCTTGAGCCTGTTGACCCTGTTGGTTACCCCCTCCTCCTTGACCTGCCTGCCCAAGGTTTCCCATTGCTTGCGCTAGGAAAGGATACAACACATGGTGTTGTATAGGCCCAAGGTCAATCCCACCTCCTGCCGGCGCGCCTCGGCCCGGTTGTTGGATTGGGATTCGGCCATTACCATCATTTTGCTGACGTCCCCCAGGGTTTACACCTCCAGCTCCCCCTTCACCGGGTTGCTGGAGTTGGTCTTGATCACCTCTTTCTCCTACTAGATCCACCAAAGGTACTCCTCCCTCCGCCATATTATCTTCGTGGATGTTTTGTATATCGTGATCGTCCCACTGTTCTCTTACAAGTATTTCCTCTACACTAATTTCGTCCTCACTTTCTTGTTTGTCTTTCTTACCTGTGTCTAAAACATCCTCGGTAATAAGTTCAAACGATGACGAGCGTGATTTCTCTCCTCTAACTAGTTTTCTCTCGGGACTGCCCTCTCTGACATTTGCGACAGCTTGTTCTGTTTCACTGTCTCCTTCCTCGTCTTCGCTTTCGTATTTATCATACGGCTCAGGGGCTGCAAAGTCCCCTTCTCCTTCGTGATAAGCTTTCTTTACCGTACTACCTTCCTCGTCTCTATCTTTCCCTTCTCTATCACTTTGGATTTCTAGCGTTTCCCTTTCTGCTTTATCCTGATCGCTTAACCTTTCTAACTCTTCATGCTCCTCGGAGCCTGTTTCTGCTAATTTTCTTATGAGATCTGCCGGGTTAGAACCATACTCATCTAATCCCAGATCTGGAACCTTCGCTCCTTTATTAGCGTCGTCCAAGTTCTCCTCAATATCAAAGGTTAGTCTATAGGGTTGTAAATTGCCTACTTTGTCACCGTTTCCCTCTGCTTCCCTTCCCACTCCCCTGTCCCCTCCTACTGTCTTTCCTTTAGCTACAGTGGGGTTAGGAATGGACGCCCCCGGGTTGGGGTGAGTCGGTGTTACCAGTGGGTGACTGATAAACTCAAGTCGTTGGGGTAATGGATAGGTGAGAGAGCTCCCATCAGGTAGAGTTACCGGATTTTCGGGGCGTTTTCCCCCTGATGGGCTGGAGTTAACAGCGGTGTTTTGTCGTTGTTTCTGGTTCCCTGAGGAAAATAGGTTATCCTCATCGAAAACTTCCTGTTCGCTTTGTCCTCCTGCTGCAGGTAGTAAACGATAGGGAACTCCTTGACTACACCACGGATTGTTCACGTCGGATTCACAAGTAGAATGAGAGCTAGCACCAGGTTCATGGTCCGTAGGTGGTACGTACCCTGGATTCCAATATTGCTGATATTGTTTGAGACGGTTCTTCCCTTCAACTCGTCCCGAGTGTGTTAGGGTTTCAAGTCCTTCGTCAAGAACCGGCCTATCTTTGGACCCTAGGTGCCAGGGAAATGGTTTACCTCTGCCACGGGTTTGGTAATTTTGTGCACCTTCGGGGCAGAGCTGCTTGGGTCTGGCTGCGACCTCCTGTCTCTGTGCTTCCCCGTCTAAGGGATTACCTACCAGGTGGCGGTTTTCCACATTCCCTGTATATGATGTTGACACATCGTGTCCTGCGGGCCGCAAAGATTGAGGCTTGGGGTTAGATGAAGTCTCAAAGTTACCGGTGGCTGACATCAAGGATGAGCAAAACGGCACAAGTCATGTTTCGGGTAATCTCCACCAAATGAACTATTGTCAATGTTGTTTTAGTACTGCGTGATATGTGTATAACTAGATATCCATGAGTCGTTGGTCCAAGTTGTCTGAGTCGAACAGACTGCGTTTAAAGTTAGCTCATTCACTTCCCAATAGTTCAAAAGAAATGAACGATGAGGGAGCTCTTAATATGAAAGGGTTTTTATTCAATAAACATCTCATCCCGAGTCAAAGCCACTATGTATAAGTCTCCATCAGTCCACCTCCCATCTCCTATCAGCAATCAACCACATTTAAAATACAAGTTGTTCCAACACATTCTAGACCGCTCTAGTGCTTAGCTCTATCACAATCCTATGTCCGAGGTAGTTGGTATAGTTAAAACTCCAGTCTGCTACGCGGGAGCCGATGTACTTACTCCAAGTAGCTCCTTTGCTAAACTTACTTAGCTGATGTTCTCACTAAAACTCCTCGCTCCTCACTTTGCAACGCCTTTTATACTGGTTAACAGGTGGCACGGGGAGCGTAAGATATTTCTTTCTAGAAGTAGACTAGACGTAGACTTGCTAAGCCTGATCCTTGTTAGATTATACAACATGATGATATATATTAAAAGTGCTAAGCTATTAGTACACAGGGTTTGAAAAATCATTTGAGATGTGGTTATCTGGCTCAGGAACTGAGATACATTTCCAAATATCCTATTAGTTTCCTTTAACAATCCTATAAAGAAGTTAACCGCTGGGCAACCAAGGCCGTCAATTTAGTTGCCCAGTACCTTTTTCTAGTGGTCTCAGACCACTGGACACGCAATGTGTCAATCCCATATATTATAGGGCCTAATACTCTACCATAGTCTTTTTGCAGTTAAGACCCTAGTGGGGAGTTTTACTGAAAATTAAATTTACCATTTTGTAAAGTGCGAAGCCAGTCTCACAGTTTGAGTGCAAATCTGGGGGAGGCCAGCCTGTGTAAAACTGTTGAAGTCATGTGTGCTACAATGTACGTATATTGTTAATAGGCAAAGTAGATCTGCTTGTTTTCAAAAACCTATTGGGCAGAGACTTATTCAAATCTCAGTATGAAAAGTATAGTATTGAATATATCTCTATGTAATTTTTACTTAATTTCACAACCAACAGTTACAGTGTTATAAATTTTTAACGTTGATTAATATCCACACACAAGGTAGGCCTCATGACTCCCCTTATGTGAAGGCAATTAGTTTCTACAGGAGCATGGTGCTTATTACTGACCAGCGCAGCCAAAGTGACGCACATTCTACATGAGGAGCGTATAGCATAGCCTAGAATTGTATTTTTGTGTGTACTTTAACAGTTTAACTTTAAGGGTAATTGTGCCATTTGTTTTAGCGCGTGTATACAGCGCAGCCTGGCTGTACAGGTGTGCAGTGGAGCATGACAAAGGGGGATAATGCTTAACTAAAGAATGCTATGGAGTGACACTGCATTTTTGTTTATATCTCTGCTAATATTCATCCAATTGCCATACAGTAAGTGACAAAGTTGTAGCCCAGTAATCCATATATTTTCTCAGATTTAATAGATCTTCATTTGTAAATTATTTATGAATTTATTTGTAATAAAAGTGTTATTTTCGACTCTACCCTCCCATTTTGGCAAATCTAATGCCCTTGCTTCAGCTTCTGTGGCATGAGTTCTGCACTGTACATCATGAAACAAACTATTGTATATGAAAAATTATGTGTTAGGTACCTAATGGTAGGTTCCATGTGTGTTGGAAATGATGGATAAGCATTTAACATAACTGAATTTTTTTTTTAATTTTCACAAATTTGCAGTCTAAATCTATTAATAGATATGTGGAGTTTCTGAAAAATTTAGAATGGTGACCCTCTAATTTCTTTTCATTAAATAATAGCTGACACTTATCCCATTCAATTGTAGGTATTTCAAGTAATTTTCAACGTTGATAATGTTTTTATTACCAATTTCATAAGAATTTATTCTTTTTTATCACCAGAATCATCCAATTAAATTCCCCCAAAATTACTTTATCTAAGTAAATTTGGCAAATAGTACATTATCTTCGAAGACTAATATGTAGACTTCATATCCAAGTGAGTTACAGATGTAATCCATGATTTCCATTAATAAGATAAAGGAATCCCTTAAAGTTATCTTAATTTGTGAAAATACTGAAATTTCTGTTTTTTGCAAATTTTGTGACATTTATATTTCAAAAGTTTCCACGGTGACCCCCTATTTTTTTCTTTATTTCTGGAATGCATTGACCCTAAGTTTTCGTTTCCCAAAGTTTAAAGGAAATATCAACGTTATGACTATAATGGAGCGATTGTGTTTAAAGGTCTATACCTCTGCCCTGACACTACCAATGGTGGGATGGCTTGTGTTACCGAAAAGTAAGATGTAGTTAACACATAAGCAACATAGGGCTGGCTTTAAAGAATTCTAGGAGTCATAAGTGCCGCCCTCTATATGGAAAGCTTCAGTAAATTCCCTATAGTTATGGTGGCCACAGTCTTATCTCCTTATAGAAGAATATGCCTAATACACAACACTGTCAGACCCCACCACCCCTTGGCTAAAGTATGGCTTGGATTTGTACAGGTATGTATGCGACAATTGACGCAACAGATAGCACCCTGATGGGCAGGGCAAATGGGCCTTTACAGAAGCTCCTGAAGATTTCATAGATTCGATCACCACCCATGTGGCGTAAATTGAGCTGAAAGGCTCTACCTTGTGCAGTCTGATAAAAGAACCCTGAAGGGTTTGCCGGACGTTAAACTAATCCCACAAACAAACAATCATGTAGAATATTCCTTGCATCAACTACTAATGATGTTTGACAAATCTTGAAAATATTCCAAGTGTAGGTACCTTTAAGGGACTTCAAAATGTTGTCTATTTGATGTATTTTCTAAGGGAATTCCCCTAATTTGTGACGTAACGGCGACTTAAAAGGAATCCCCAACCTTCCATAAAAGGGAATCCCCGACTCTCAGAAAGTTATAGAGAGGAAATTTAATTTTAGCATGAATATATTTTATTAGGCCCCCTACAAACTATCAATAATAATATTTTTTATTCAACTACATTTTGCACAAAGGTAGTTAGTAAAACACCTTGTGCATGTAATTAGTAGTAGTATGTTAATGAAATAAATAGTCATCAGATTTTAGAAGATATATCATTAACAGTATTCGAAATTGCACTGGCGATGGTGAAGCAGCTGTCATCCACTAATAAACTTGACTCTCAACCAAGCATTGTCTGTGTTTTGGATATGAGCGCCCATTTTAGTGGACTAGTTCTATCACTTAGCTAGCAAAGATAAAGATGATTAAGTAACGACATCTCAGAGAGTAGAGATCACAGTTCCCCATTCTAGTGGTATTCCCAAGTTGTTTTGAAAGGGAATTCCCATTATTATGCCGTAGCAAGGGGAGTAGCTAGATAGTCCAGATGTTAGGGAATTCTAAAATTTAATTTTCTATCCTCAATAATTTACTATATTGTGATATTTTGCCTTTTTTCACGTTTGCAACATTTTAAGAACACATCAGTGAAGTAAAATAGACACAAATTGGCAACTTGCAAGGAACCCTTTGAGTTTAGAACCACCAAAATAAAATACAACTCGGAAATACTTGCCCCTGTCTGTAGAATATTCATAGTCCATGACAAATAGTAGACCTATACATCTTGCCATCTCCAGATCTCGAGAAATAAAACTCCTGTATTGGAAACCACAAAACTTGGAGCTCTCACCATGGGAGCATGTGCAACAGGATTGTGCTTATGGTATTGTCTTATTTGGAGGCTCAACTTTGTGTAAAGTCAGTGCCTGTACGAACTATAGTATGCACAACCACAGCCTCAAATGAATAGGGCAGCTTCCTCATGCCGACCCTTATCCCCCAACTAAATACAATATGGCCTGCCAGACGTAGCCAGCTTCATGTGTATTAGTATAAGAAGACCTAAGGGGGTCGGCCGAGACTGGATGGACAACGCAAGGGGTTAATTATTAATATCCAAAGTATATGGAAAAAAAAGAATAATACAGTACTACGAATACGAATACGAAACTTTATTCACAGCCCAGTAGGGCAAAAGAATTTACATGTTATATACATAATGGCAATTTCAAAATATGCGTAGGTTAATAGTACCGGTCATGACTAGGAACATAAATACAATGAGAACTAGGAACATAAATGCAATGAGAACTAGGAACATAAATACATTGAGAAAATACAAGTTGATCTTCATACTGGAATATCTATAACTTTGTTTGGTCAGTAGGTGGCAGCATGGCAGCATGACATTGTTATAAAGTATACAGCTGGTGGCCACTTGAAGAACTCTATCGTGGTGTGCTGATGCAATATGGATTGGCTTCTTCGATTGAATACACATGAGTGGTGACCCTTATTGGGACGGGCAGCACTTGGCATATATATATATATATATATATATTATTTGACTAGATTGGGGTGGTTGTGACACATTTTGATTTACCTTTTTTTCTGTCTCTTAATACTCTATGTTTCTTGTTAAGTACAATGGGAGTAGCCTTTTCAGGAGGGTGATTTTTCTTTCTACCTTGCCTTTCCCTGGTCTTTGTTTTACATTGAGTTGGGTTTTGGGGTCCCTTGGTTGTATTATCTTTAGATCTACATCTGTCCATGATGATGGAGCAAAATTCAGAGAGTTTAGCTGCGACTTCTGAGTCCTCAGTGGTGAACAATGCTTTCATTTTTAATGCATTAGGGTGCAGACAGAATTTGGGGTCAATGTATGTAGTTCTTTCTGTGTTGAGTGCGGGGCAGTTGAATATGTAGTGAAATTCATCTCCAAGAGCGTTTGTGCTACACAGTTTGCATAGCCTTTCACATCTTTCAATACCAGTGTATCTACCTACTACAACTGGTAATCTGTGGTTACCACACCTGAACTTACAAAGATTTAGCACCTGCTTGTGATCAAGTATGTTAAGGTACTTTTCTAAAACAAGGTCACTTTTGAACATCCTATAATTAATACAGAGGCTTGAGTCCATTACTAAGCTGTGCCAGTCTTGTGTGTCCCTGATATTACAGAAAGCTGACGACTCACGAGGTGGGCGGAACCGGAAGTGCCGGGATTTATTAGGTATCACTACGACGATTCTACAACATCTCCTCCTTTAGGATGATCACACACAATATAAAGATCTTTCACAAAGATGTTTCTCATACATGAACAATAAAATAGTCATGACATAGTGAGTGATATGGTTGAACCAATACAATTTTGGTTGTACATCAGGATAAACCTTTTTATATATTTATCTTTTTAGACCTGACAATATGATAATAGAACAAGTTATACATAGCTTTTTAAAGCACAAAACCCTTAGTACAGATCAAAGGTTATACATGCAAATAATAAACTTGCAGATCATGATAACATGATTACTTATACTTAGAGGGAATCTTTACCTCTCTACCACTCCTTGTATAAACCTTTACAGGGCTTTTCACCGTTGCAGGACTTTTCACCTGCCTACCCGTATCAACTGGAGTTTGGATTTCAACAGTTTTGTTTTCAACACTGGGTTTTGGGATAGGGGTTTTTGGTACACAAGTGGTTGTTGGGGGTACAATCGGGCTTGCTGCAGGCTTTTTCAACAAACCTGTCGCGTGTCGCCAACCTTGGTTAACATATTTTTGTACCATTTGTAGGATAAGGTCTTTGTTCGTCTCTTCACGAAATTCAGCTAACCTCACATCGCTGATCGGCAAATTGCGTACGGAATGGACCTCGTACCCTTCGACCTTACTAGTTTCTGTGTATGGCTGTGGTGCCCTACTGAGGGTGTCTGCGATAACTAAGTCTTTACCTTTTCGCCACACAACAAGGAAGGAATACTTTTGAATCCTCAGCATCATGCGCTGGATGCGAGGAGGGGCAGAACCAAGTGGCTTTTTGTAAAGCGCTTCTAATGGTTTGTGATCGGTCTCGATCGTCACGTCTGACCTACCATATATATAATCATGAAATTTCTCACAACCCCATGTAATAGCAAGCATTTCTTTTTCAATTTGACCATAGTTTTTCTCACTCTTGTTTAGACAGCGTGACGCGAACGCGACAGGTTTGTCACCCTGGAGCAAACATGCTCCTAACCCATAGGACGATGAGTCTACGCTAACAGTTATGGGCTCGTCTAGAGAATAATATCGTAAAACTGGCGTTGACGCGACACACTCTTTCAACAACTCAAAAGCGTCTTGCTGTGCTTTGTCCCAGTGCCACTGGATGTCTGCGTTTTGCAGAAGCCGTAACGGTGCGCACTTTTCGGACAGATTAGGTACGAACTTACCAACATACGTCACCATACCCAACCATCGGGTAACATCTTCTACATTCTCGGGGGTTGGAAAATCTGTTATGGCACTAACTTTGGTAGGATCAACTTTTACACCTTCGTTAGAGAAAACATGGCCTTGGTACGTTACAGATTCTACTGCGATACTACATTTTTCAGAATTCAAACCTAGACCTTTCTCTAGTGCCCTGTCTAACACCTTTCTCAAAACAGCGTCATGCTCTTCTACATCTTTTCCTGCGATAAGTATGTCGTCCCTTATGACCTCTACACCTGGGATGTCATCAAACATACTGGTGATGGTACGCTCCCATACCTCTGAAGCTGACGAAATACCGAAAGGCATACGCAAAAACTTATATCGCCCAAATGGCGAGTTGAACGTTAGGAGCCTTGACGTGGCCTCCGTAACCTCGATCTGATAAAAAGCTTGACCTGCGTCTAATACAGAAAATACCTTTTTACCTGCTAAACAAGCGGCAACCTCCTCAACTGTACGCATAGGATAATGCTCGCGCTGGATACCCTCGTTCAGAGACCTAGGGTCGATACAAAGTCGCAGCGCGCCAGACTTTTTCTCAACAATTACTAGAGAATTTACCCAGTCTGTAGGTTCTGTCACAGGCTCTATAATATCTTGCTCACACATTTTGTCGAGCGCGTCCTTTAACCTTTTTTGAAGTGGGTGAGGCACCTTACGTGGAGGGTTTACAACAGGTTTCGTATCGGACTTCATCTTCATATCATACACTACACCTTTGATATGACCCAGACCTTTAAAGACAGACTTGTACTTTGGGTCTTTTAGGATTTGCTTTGACGAACCGGACTGCTTGACATCGTCAACAAACTTTACGAGACCTAGCTCTTGGCAAGTGGAAAGACCTACAATAGGATTTTTGCTAGCGACTACCATAAACTCAACAGGGTAAAACTTGCCCTTGTGCTCTACTTGCAGGAGCACTCTGCCATACGGCTTACTAGACTTACCAAAATAACCGACAAGCGTTGCCTTCGTAGATAAAAGCTTTACACGACTGTAACAACTTTGGTACATATGATAAGGTAGAATATTGACTTCACTACCAGTATCTAGCTTGAACGAAACTTTCTTGCCTTCTACATTCAGCGGCACCCTTTTCTCTGTTTGTTTTTCAACTGACTGAACGTTACAAACATGTACATCATTTGACGCTTTGGTACGAATACTAATAACTTCGGGTGTGCTAACGGTTATGGTCTCTACAAAGAAGTTATCTGAATCATATTCTTCTTCGGCTTCGACTTCGTGTACATTGCGTGATCTACATTTTCGGGCGAAATGACCTTTCTTTTTACAATGGTAACAGGTTACATCGGCTGCGGGACAACTACCAAAACTATGAGTAACATGACCACAATTACCACACGGCTGGTTGTCTTCTGTCTTCGGACCGGGGCCTTCACCATACCCACGGCCTCGTCCTCGCGAACCACCACGTCCGCGCCCACGGCTCGATCCACGACCACGACCTGAGCCACGACCACGGCTCGCCCCACAACCACGACTCGACCCACGACCTTGGGTTTGCTTGTGCACGGCATCCACGCTCGCCGCATTGGTCATCATAGTGCGAATTTCGTAGGTGGAAATAATATTCAACGCTTTGTTTAAGGTTAGATCATCTTCGTCGTACAACTTATCTTTAAGCTTTTCGTCGGGCAACATGCCTCTCACGAGCTGATCACGAATAATTTTGTCCTCCTGTACATCGAAATTGCATGTCTCTGCTAACTTTCGGAGCGCACTTACGAACTGTACACCGGACTCACCGGGCTGCTGCTTCCTCATGAAAAACCTGTCTCTTTCAAGGAGCTCATTTTGTTTTGGGATACAATGGGCTTCGAACTTTGCTCTAACTACATCCATTTTGAACTTATCCCCTTCTTCGTCGAAGTTAAAAGTGTCATACACGGCCTGACCCCTTGGCCCTAGGGTGTTTAACAAACAACAAACTTGCCTCTTCTGTGATTTCTCATCTAGACCTGTGGCGCACAAAAAAATGTCAAACTCAGAGATAAACTTTCTCCACGCCTGGGCAACATTGCCCTGAAAATCTAGCTCTTTTGGGGCTTTGAAAATACTTGAAGACATGGCTGACTACATACATTGGCCACAAAAAAAATTTTGACAACTGACAATTCTGTCACAAATGCAATGACTACACACACTGTGTCTCAAAAGGGGTATACAAAAAATTTGCACGCGTTACAACATGCTGTACCAACACCTAAGAGTGTACTGACACTACTACCTATGTCAAAACATACTGACACTAACACTTGTATCAATAAAACTATGTTGACACTACACAATGACACTCTACTGAATGTCAGAATAGGTAAACTTACAGCTTAGGGTGGATTAGGAGTTACAGTGGACATGGTCTTCACTTTACAGACTCATGTGGTGGTTGAAAATACAGTTGACAGTGAGTTGACAATGTTAAACATAGGTTGACACCTAGTTGACACCATGTGCTCTGACTACTGAACACCAAAAATACAAGATACAGGCAATGTCAATACAAATCTTTCGGTCAGATTACAAGTCAACAACTTACTTTACCACCTTACATCAAAATGACTTCGGTTGCCCACCTTTAACATCATGAAAAGGTGAATTAAATCCCACTTCTGACACCATATTACAGAAAGCTGACGACTCACGAGGTGGGCGGAACCGGAAGTGCCGGGATTTATTAGGTATCACTACGACGATTCTACAACACCTGAGTAGGATTCGGTCTATTACAATTGACTTGATGTACCTTAGGTTCATGCATTCAGGTTGAGTATGCCCCGCCCCCAGCCGGGAGGCGGGCCGGCCACTCTGCGCCACAACCCTCTCAGAGAGGTCGTAAAACCCGCTGGTTATCGGCTCCAATCAGAGCACACAATACAAAAAATGGACAGGGTCCGAGGCAGCTGACCAATCAGAGTACGCCTCTCATTTGGCGAAAACCAGCATGGATGCCAAATGGTCTTCTCATGATGAATCCAAAGCTTTGCAGTTAAACAAATGGTCTAAAATCCTTCAAAATTGGACTTTCGGATCCGGGAAAAGACCCAGCAGCTGAGAATTGTATCCCTGACTAGAATATCAGGTTAGATTTTATCTGTATCGTGTACTTTAATAGCTAGGGCCGCCGAACTTTGCGGCCGCGAGTCGAAACGGTGGTCTAGACAAACTAGGCCTACGGATTGCCAGACATAACGGCCCCTCCGCGAAACGGCCCCGACCTGACGGCCCCTAGTGTAGTATTATTGGGTTAAAATAATATTTAGTGAAGTGACCCCTGATGTTTGATTTATTCATATTTACTGTTGTGATACCTGAAGATGACTCAGCCATGTTTCTCTGGATCTATAAAGATGTTCTCAAGAGTACTCCTGCATTGTTCCTGATATTTCATGGTGGCAGCGGTGGGATACCTTGTTCTACGTGGTGGTAGGATACACTAAGGACCCAGGCACCTGCAGGAACTGTGAGTAGAACATTTACTTGGCTGGTTTGCTCATCTTACCGGTGCAAACTTGGAACATACATCTGGGAGCAAGGAAAAACCAAGATGGTGGTGACCAGGAAACAGGTTCAACTGCCAGGGGAGTTCAGGTGTAGTGCTGCTGCTGGACCTAAGCAGGCAGTTCTCTGGACTGACTGGCTGGAGGGATTTGAGAGTTACAGGACTGCATCTGGGCTGGATGCACTCTCAGATCACAGGCAAGTCAGCATGTTACTCTACTCCATGGGGGACTGTGCAGATTACATTTTACTTACTCTGGGGGTGGATGAGGACAATTCATCTTACCAGGAGGTTGTGGCTGCACTGGACAAGTACTATGGGGTAAGGAGGAATGCTGTCACTCAGTGGGAAGTGGCTGAGGCTAGGAAGCAGAACTGTGAACTTCTTTGTGGGGAACCTAAGGCTACATCTCTGGACTATGTGACAGGCCAAGCTAAGGGCCTGGGCCAGAATGGCACACATGAAGAACAGAGGAGCCATACTGAGGAACAGTGTCCATACTGTTCCAGGTCGTACCAAAAACATAAGGACTGTCCAGCTAAGGACTTGAAGTGCTATAAGTGTAGTGACGATGGGCATTTCAGATGTGCCTGTGGAAACCCAAAGAGGAAACCATTCAAGAAGGTCCATGAGGTGGAGGCAGAAGAGGATGTTGAACCTTTCCTGGGGGAGATCTCGGGCCAGAGGGACTTTTGGTCAACCCAGGTGGAGGTGAACGGGTACCTTACCAACTTCAAACTGGATACAGGAGCTGCGGTGACAATTCTCAGCGACTCAGTTCCTTGGCTGGAGGGCCAGGAGCTGAAACCTGTGACAGAGACGCTTCGTGGACCAGGACATAGTCAACTGTCGGTGATTGGCAAGCTGGATGCTAAGCTGATTACGCGTGACAGGGAACTTCAGGAGGTCGTCTACGTCCTGAAGGATCAAGCATGCTCTCTTCTGAGTAAGCGGGCGTGTGAAGGGCTGGGACTGGTGACAGTCTCAAAGGACGTGCATGAGGTGAAGGAGGAAATGCCGAACTTTTGTGCGGAGTACCCTGAGCTATTCCGAGGCTTGGGGAAACTGAAGACAGAGTACCACATTTCTCTACGTACTGGGGTGGAGCCGGTATGTCTTTACGTGGCGCAGAAGGTACCTCACCCCTTGCTTACACAGGTTGAGAAGGAGCTGAACTCCATGGTACTTCAGGGAGTTATCTCACCTGTGACTAAACCTACAGATTGGTGTTCCGGGATGGTACCTGTCCCGAAACCAAATGGAAACATCCGGATATGTGTTGATCTGACTAACCTCAATAAGGCGGTTGCGAGGGAGGTGCACCCGATGGCTTCGGTGGATGAGAGCCTCGCAAAACTGGGACAAAGCAGGATCTTCACAAAGTTGGATGCTAACAGTGGGTTTTGGCAAGTCCCACTGGACGAGCAGTCGAAGCTGCTGACAACTTTTGTGACTCCATTCGGGAGGTTCTGTTTCAACAGGTTACCTTTCGGTATTAGTTCAGCGCCAGAAATCTTCCAGAGGACAATGTCGACCATTCTGGAGGGCTTGGACGGTGTAATCTGTCACATGGATGATGTGTTAATCCATGGAAAAGACCGGGCAGAACACGACTCACGTGTGCACAAGGTGCTGCAACGGTTGAAGGGGGCAGGGCTTACACTAAACGCAAAGTGTGAGTTCTCAAAGGAACAGATGAAGTTTCTGGGACGCATCGTCGATAGTGCTGGTCTCCGAGCAGACCCTGCTAAGACTGCAGCTATTGAGAAATTCCCAACTCCTACCAACATCACGGAACTACAGCGCTTCAATGGTATGGTGAACCAGTTGAGCAAGTTTCTACCTGGGCTCGCCAACTTCAATGAACCCCTGCGCCAACTTCTACGGAAGGACACGGTGTGGCGCTGGGGGGATATGCAGCAGGAGGCCTTCCAACGCATCAAGGACGCACTTGTATCTCCTGAGCTGCTGGCACACTACGACCTACAGAGAGCTACTGTGATCTCTGCGGATGCGTCGGGTCATGGTGTGGGTGCTGTGCTACTACAGGTGCAGGACGATGGGACACGCCGTCCTGTCTGCTACGCTTCACGATCGCTCAGTGAGACGGAACAACGTTATGCAGTGATCGAGAAGGAAGCACTTGCCGCTACTTGGGCGTGCGAGAAGTTTTCGGACTATGTGTTAGGACTGAACTTCACTCTTGAGACAGATCATCGACCACTCGCACCATTGCTGTCAACTAAGGATCTCTCCAAGATGCCCCCAAGGATACTCAGGTTCCGTCTGAGGATGATGCGCTTCAACCCTGAGGTGGTCTATGTGCCGGGCAAGGATCAAGTGACAGCTGATACGCTTTCACGGGCACCTGTGACAGTACCAAAACAAAAGGATGAACTTCTTGTCAAGGAAGTGGAGTCGTTTGCGTCACAGGCAGTGAATATCCTACCTGCAACGGAAGTCAAGCTTCAGGCTATCCGGGAAGCCCAGAAGGCTGATGAGGAGTGCTGCCAGATCCGTGACTACTGCATCAAAGGATGGCCTGTGTATATGCCCCATACACCGGTATTGCGACAATACTTTGAGTATCGTGGACATCTCGCAGTGGTTGACGACTTACTTTTATACGATGACAGGATTGTCATACCTCGTTCGATGAGGCTAGATGTTCTCGGGTCTCTTCACGAGGGACACCTGGGGATAACAAAGTGTCGTGAACGAGCACGAACTTCGGTATGGTGGCCTCACATGTCGCAGAGCGTGGAGGAGACGGTGAAGAACTGTCCGATCTGCGCTAAGGCCTTACCAGAACCGAAAGAGACTTTGATGGCTGCATCTTTCCCGACCCGTCCTTGGGAGAGAGTTGGGATGGACTTATTCGACTTCAAAGGGAAAGTGTACATCCTCGTTGTGGATTACTATTCGCGATGGGTGGACATGAAACTGTTGTCGAGTCAATCTTCGGAAGCGACAATTAATGTGCTGAAAAGCATATTCGCTACACACGGGATTCCTGATGTTGTGATGTCTGACAATGGACCCCAGTTCAGTGCTGAGCTTTTTGCTGAGTTCGCTAGGGGGTACGGCTTTGTGCATGTGACTAGTTCACCTCGCTATCCTCAGGCGAATGGTGAAGCCGAGCGAGCAGTGCGAACAGTGAAAACATTGCTTAAAAAGAACTCGGACCCATACATTGCTCTACTGAACTACAGGAGTTCGCCATTGCAGAATGGACTTTCTCCTGCTGAGCTGCTTATGGGCCGTAAGCTGCGCACGCGCTTGCCTATTCTTCCTAGTGTGCTAGAAAGGAAGGTTGAGTCTGATGAGCTCAACAAGGCTAAGGGGAAGGAGGAGGTGTATAGGTCTAACCAGGAGCGAAACTTCGACCAGCGCCATCGCGCTAGAGACTTACCACAACTGGACCGTGGAGACAGTGTCTGGATTCGGGACCAGGATCGTCAAGGAGAAGTCCTTGGGCGCATGAACCATCCGCGCTCATACCTAGTAAGGACTGACATGGGAACTGTTAGGAGAAACAGATCAGCCTTGGTCCATACTAGGCCGGTCTGCGACGAAACTCCAAGACAACAACCTGTCTTCGCTGGTGTGCAGAGTGCACCAGTACCCCACCCAGTTGTGACTACACCAAGAGTGTCAGTACCTGGCACTCCTACTGGACCACAGACTCCAAGTCCAACAGTGCCTGAGCGGGCACTACCCCGTGTACGACTACAACAACCATCACCAGCTACTAGTCCGGTCCCTACAAATATGACCAGGGCTGGTAGAGTTGTTCGTCCACCTAGGAGACTTGATCTGTAGTGTTATCTGTGAACTGTGTGTGTACTGTGACTGTCATAAAATGCAAGTGGTTTAAAGTAAAAATAATCATATTGAGCTATTACTTTAAAGTGCTATAGTACAGTAATATTTTAACCTAGTATCTCAGACTTATGAACACTGGACTCAGGAAGAAGACTGAAAAAGACTTTTTAATATAGTGGTATATATTGGGATATCTCTAAGGGTTAATTGTAATAGTAGAAGCCTATAACTACAGGAAACTCAGAGACTAGAGGATAAAGACTTTTACTTTGAATAGAGTAACTTCAGAGACAGTAAGGACTCGGGGGGAGATGTAGTATTATTGGGTTAAAATAATATTTAGTGAAGTGACCCCTGATGTTTGATTTATTCATATTTACTGTTGTGATACCTGAAGATGACTCAGCCATGTTTCTCTGGATCTATAAAGATGTTCTCAAGAGTACTCCTGCATTGTTCCTGATATTTCACCTAGCTTTGACGGGACTCACTGCAGTGGTCGCCGTGAAGGTTAAGGGCCGTGGGTAGCGCGAATAGCCGCAGCTCGGCCTGACGGCCGGGCCCCCTGGGGACTGTTTCCAAATGGTAACAGGTCCGTAGGTCCCGTCGCGTATAGGTCCCCGTCCTTAGGTCCCGTCGGGGGTGCTGACGGGGGTGCCTAGGGGTGTCTCCCGTTACATTTTCGCGCTACTACCGACCCCCGTCCTGTTAGGTCCCGTCGGGGGTGTCCCCGGGGGCACTGGCGGATCCAGGGATTTGAAAAGGGGGGGGGGGCGCGCTATTGGAAAATTTTTTCCTTAATTACTTTTTGGCCGAGTTTTACATTAAAAAAATGCAAAATTTTCCGAAAATAGGGAGGGGCGCGCGCCCCCGCGCCCCCCCTCTGGATCCGCCCATGGGGGGTGCCTGGGTAGTCTTCCCGTTGGTGTATAACATGCGCAGCAAGTTGTAGGTCATTTGCCCAACCCACCCTACATGTTTCACAATGTTCTACTTAATTCTGTTTTCTACCATTTAGGCTTTTTAGCCCACTGTTAGGGCAGTTAGATCTATGTTCGTATACTTATCCACAGTTTCACTAATTAGCCCACTATTAAGGGCATGCAAGTCACTATAGTAATAAAAATTTCTTAAAATGTTTCCAAGTCACCTCGCTCACATTGTCATTATATATTAGATCTATTGTGGGTTAGGCCTAGTCCATAGACAGCTAATGGTAAAAACATGAACCTCTTGACATCCTGCTTAATTAGAGGAAAAAAACGTCGGGGTGTCTTTTTTGACACATCAAACTTCAAAGTGGCTCAAAGTTCGCATGAACGTCGTCGTCAAAATCGCGGGACTTGCGCGAAAAAGGTGAGAGGGGGACCTGGCATACCTGACGGCGCCTGGGCCACCACAGGCCGTCAGATTCAGGGGACCTTAGGATGGGGACCTATACGCGACGGGACCTACGGACTTGAAATCTTCCAAATGAAGGTGGATTTCTAGCGTGGATTTGGACTTACGTGGCTTTATCTAAGGTGGATCTGGGCGTGGATTTTTCAAACCTGTTTCCAAATGCCCTACGTTCCCAAATCCACGTCCAGCTACGGTGGTCCACAAGTACTTAGAAATGACTAGGAGATAAATAGATTATTTTGGAAATATATGCATGATTTTCCTCTCTAAATACGTTAAGCTAAGCTGCTTTAACAGAATTCCACACTTTCCTTCCATTTCCAAACCGTTTTTCATTGTGATACTGGACACTAAAGCCCCATACCCACTAGGCGATTTTGTCCAGAGTCGGCCGATTATTGGTGCTAAAATCGGCCGACTCTACTCTAAAGCCCCATACCCACTAGGCCACTTTTTGCTGAATCGGCGTCGGCGTCGGTGCTGGCATCGGCCGTCGGCGTCGGCCACTTTTGTGCCCATAGCAACACACAATCGGCAGTCCCGTCGGCGTCGGCGTCGGCCGTCGGCGCCGACGGGACCGCCGATCCATATTAAGCATGTTTGATAATTTTACACCGACGCCGACGCAAGACGGTAAATTGCATAGTGGGTATGGGGCTTAAGAGTCGGCCGATTTTACCAGCGATTCAGATCAAACATGCATATTTCAATATACCATACTAACATGGGATCATGGGAGTCGGCCGATTCTGCCTGTTTCCCATTGTCCGTCGCTGGTAAAATCGCCTAGTGGGTATGGGGCTTTAGTTTTCAGTCAATCCACGTACATATTCCACCTAGCAGCGTGGAATCCACCTACCAACGTGGAATCTGGAGGTGGATTCTTAGTCAGGACGGTGAAAACAAATTATGGTTGTACAATTGAATTAAAGCATCAAAACTGTTTTAAAATCATCCAGGATGAATTTGTAGACCAACTGAAATCCGTTTACACTAAAAAAAACTATTGATAAATTTTTCAAAAATATTTTTTTCTTTTCAATCTTAAAGGGAGCCAAAAGCAATGTTGGGTCAAAATTTTACAAAATCAAATAACTATGAAAATATGTTCTAAGAGCCTAACCTTAGCCATTGGTACAGTATAAATCATGACAACTAACTTTAACTTTACTTGAATTCCATAAAATTCATGCTATTTATGCCTGAAGACAGCAATGTTTGTAAACAAATCAATTTTGGTGGGTCACCAAAATTGACCAGGGACAAGTTTTTGTGTGTTTTGATGTAGTTTAAGTCTGTATTTACCGTGCATATTTTACCACAGGCCTAGGTTATAGCCATAGAATGTATTTCAATAGTTAACAGAATTTGCAAAATTTTGACCCAACATTGTTTTTGGCTCCCTTTAATTTCTTGCAGTTATATTCACATTATGACATCCACAGATGTTGCAAAAAATAAACATAGTTATATTAATAGGTTGATTTCCTTGGAAAAGCATACTTTGTGCTGTTACAGGACCCTTAGAGGTCTACCTACAAAATCACCAAAAATCCACGTTCATGTAGAAACATCCACGTAAGTCTGTGGGTGGAATTTCTTATGCAGAGTTCGATCTTAGCACTAGCCCGCTAGTACCGACACTAGTGCAAATCACGTCGGGCTAGTGCATTTTCTGTATAGCTAGCCCGATGGGCTAGTGCAGATTGCCCTCCTCGATTTGGGGGGGGGGGGGGAATGCTCAGAACTTTAGGAAAATAATTCCCTATAATACAAATTATCAAAATGCTGGTTACAGGGATGTAAGTTTTCCGATTTTTTTTCTCTCCAGTATCCCAAAAAATCTGTTTCAAAATTTGATATTTAGAACATGTTTCACATTTTAAGACACATTCAGATTTTCTTAATGCCATTTCCGATTTTTCACCGTCCTCAACTTACATCCTTGTGCTTATAACCTTAGGCCAAGAAAAAAGAATGGTTGAGCATCAGCCCAAAAGATTCGGGTAGGTAGGTTGGGATTTTTTTTATCATGGATTTTTTTTTAAGTGTACAGTGAGAAAATGTTCAAATATCTGTCTTATTTCACACATTTCTCATATTATTCAGTAAAAAAAAGTCTTTTAAAATGTTAGGGTCGGGGCCAAAAATTAGGGTATGACCGTTTTTCTGAATTCAGGAAAAATGTGTGCAGAATGATATGGTTGTCTGGGCATTAGGTCGGTACTAGTGCAATCAGAGTCGGGCTAGTGCAAATGATGAGCAACTAACCCGATGGGCTAGTGCGGAGAAAAGTTAAGATGTATCCCTGTTATGGAAACGGTAAATCCACGCCTGAACGTGTATTTGAGTATACATGTGGACGTGGATTTTGCACTTTCTTATGGAAACAGAAAAGCCACGTAGCCTAGTCGTAGGTGCTTTTTATTTTCACGCTCGCTCTTATGGAAACAGGCCCCTGGCAGATCTGCAGTTCACTGCAGTTCCCCCATTCCGGCCAGGAATGACAATATCCAGAGACGAATACTTTGTCTACTCAGGGGCATGTGTTAGACTTTCAAGTGCGTCGATCCCCACGGGTGTGGACAGATAATGCTACTGCGGGAGCCGTTGCCGAGAAAGTGCATACCTCGGCCTCGATAATGCTACTTCCGTCTACTACTTCCGTCCACTTCCGTCCACCTGCTGTTTAGACTGATACCGTAAGACCTCTATTTTAAGCCGAACCCTTATTTAAGACGCACCCCAACTTTTAGGTTTGTCCCTGACGGACTTTCTAGAGCCTTAGGTTTAGGGAAAAACCCTTATTTAGGACGCACCCCAATTTAAGGCCAGAAAACCTCAGGCTGAAATCGTATTCTTACAATTTAGATCAAATATAAGATTTTCAGATACTAATAATTCATTTGCAAATCCTTTTCAATTTTTTTGTCATCAAGTATCATATCGTTTTCATAGTTGTTACCAGACATACAGAGCCATCATTCATACAGAGTGACAGACTGCTTTCCCCAAAAAATTGAGGGTAAATTCCGGAAATAACATGTTAAGGTTGGGCAAAAACCCTATTTTAGGACGCACCCCCGTTTTGGGTATTACAATGACCCTATTTTTCAAAACTAACCCTTATTTAAGCCGCGGCCTAAAATAAAGGTTTTACGGTAGTAGGTATAGGTCTCCAGGGCAAAAAAGGACTGAAAAACTTGAAATATCTGGTCCTTCTAACTGTCTTAAAAACATAGCGCTGTTAATAACGTTATGATAAAAATAAAAGTGGTATGTTTAGATTCAGTATATATTTTTCTATCCAGGCTAGGAAAAATCGGCCCAAATTCTGGTCGTCCAATAGCAAAAATCTGGTTGTCCACACATGGCTTTAAGTCGTCCACAATATTGAGACTATTTCTTATATTTTAAAAAGCTATCAAAATAGAAAGAAAACAATATTTTACACATAGATATTTTAGTGATAATTCCAGAATATCTGGTCGTCATGAGGACGACCAGAAATCATTTTCTGGTCGTCCACAGTCATTTTCTGGTCGTCGAGGACATGCGGACACGCAGATTTTCCTACCCTGCTATCATTCAATACCAAAGTTGTTTGTCAGGCACAAGTATTTCAATAAAGAAATGGGAGTAGAATCTGACAAAGACGGTACAAGTTTTCGAAATATGAGCATCCTCCCATGTGACATTGCTTATAAATATAATAACTAATGGGAACAAGGCGGAAAAATATGAAATACGTTCAGATGATAAATGGCCACAAATGACACGCAAAATATGTTTAGAAAATTCAAAAAGTCATCAATACTGTACTCCTCCACCAGTAAACTTAAGTGATTGATATAAAAAAACTTACTACAAATCTTTGGAAAGTAGAACTCAAAATAGAACTGAAGATGTCATCAAAAACACAAAGTTAGGTTATAATTGTATACTACAGACAGTGGCCCTTGACTACATATTTTTACTTTTTACATAAAATATAATTATAGAATTTTATAAGCAATTAGCTGCAGGTGCGATATGCATGATACAATGCACATTCCCCCTATAATCACTAAATCTCCTATATTTAGGGACTTTAGCTGAATTTAAGGACAGGGTTTGCAATATTTCGAAACACCTTACCTGAAAAAAAACAGCAGTTTCAGCCCAATTATTTAAGGTAGGTCGGGAGGTACCTTAAAATCTAAGGTAACAGACAAATTTCTGTATTTCTATTACTTCTTCAGAATATTTAAGGTTATCTATTGATAAATACAACAAATAATGACATATTTTCGTATTGGTGACATAAAAGTCATGTAATTCGTGATAACACAAAGGACTATATTCTGTCATGTGGCCGCGGATGTGTACACAAGTGCTTTGGCAACGTCGTTGTCAAGGTGACGATGTTATGGCAATGTCGTTGTCAGTGTTGTCAACAACATCAGTGATATGGAAAATTGATTATCTCAGCAAGTATTTCATAGATTTTCACAATTATTGTTTTGATTTGAAGAGAATAATGTATTTCATTACGTAAATGATGGTTGACATAGGCTAGTGATAATTATATGTTTTAGATGCAAGGAATAGGCCACATTATACCGTATCATAAGATTGTAAACAAACCTTAAACTTTTAAGCTTGCAAGGTGCTTCGAAATATCCATGGCATCCTTAAAGTTTAAGGAAAATGTATTTAAGGTGATCTACGTCCAGATCTTTAAGGTCACCTTAAATCAGGAAAAAGTTTAAGGTAAGGTGTTTTAAAATATTGGGCCTTAAGGTGGTTGCTAGGGAGTTTAACCCAATTTAAGGTTGGGGCCTTAACATTTAAGGTTTGCAATATTTCAAAACACCTTAACCTTAAAAAACGCTACTTTAAGGCCCGATATTTTGAAACACCTAAACCTTAAATTTCCGACGGATTTAAGGTGGTTGCTAGGGATGTAAGGCCTGTCCTTAAATCTCACCCAAAACTTAAGGTATACGGTATTTCGAAACACCTTACCTTAAAAAAACGTTAGTTTAAGGTGAATTCTTTAAGGTAGGTCGGGAGGTACCTTAAAATGTAAGGTGATGCTTAAATACTTGAATTTGGGTTATCAAACTCGTTTTATCCGACTTATTTGTCTACTTTTAAGATAAATATGCACAGAAGTTTAATATAATTACATAACCAACTGTGTAATCACTAATTAGAAAAGGAACTATTTTCTCCATAGTGCCTGTGTAATGTTATGAATGTGACAAGGCCTATCTTGGTTACCCTATATCCAAGGTTCTGGTGCTCCCTTAAAAAAAGTAAACAACACCTACGAAATTTGTCATTTCTCAGGTGCTGAATAACAGATTTTCCCAATTCTTTTTTTCATATGAATAGGTAAATACACATCACAACGTATGATATAGTTTAAATTGTGCTAATTATGACTGACATGCGAAAATTAAGCCAAATGTTACCCAATCGGAACGCTGCAAATCCACCTTAAACTTTTAAGGTGCCAAGCTGTTTCGAAATATCACTCACCTTAAAATTTAAGTGAAAAAAAGTTTAAGGTGAGCTACGTCCAGGGCCCATATCTTCGTAACTAATTTGCCTGATCAGGGAAATCTTGATCAGTGTCTCATGATTAGAGATTCTGTCTATCATGAATAAATTTTACATCTAAGTATCCCTCTTTGATACTATTTTGCAATAATACCATCAATTTTGGTAAAAGACAAAATTGCTGATCTTGAGGCCCTTATCAAAATTTCCCTGATCAGCCAAATTAGTTACGAAGATATGGGCCCAGAAGTTTAAGGTCTCCTTAAATCAGGAAAAAGTTTAAGGTAAGGAGTTTCGAAATATCGGGCCTAAGGCCATTTCTTTAAGGTAGGTCGGTAGGTACCTTAAAATCTAAGGTAGTAGATGAATTCTTATATTTCTATTAATTCTTCAGAATAATTAAGGTTACCTATTGATGAATACCACAAATAAGGCTATATTTTCTTAATGATGACGAAAAATTGCTTGTAATCCATGATAAAACAAAGGACTATTTTCTGTCATGTGTCTACGGATATTTCCATGAGTACTTTGGCAACGTCATCGTCATGGCGTCAAACTTTAAGGGAAGTGGGGTTTAACGTCACTCACGTCCAGACTTTTAAGGGCACCTTAAATGCGGAAAAAGCTTAAGGTAAGGTGTTTCGAAATATCGGGCCTAAATGTGAGTATTAAAATTTTAACCTATAGGCCTATCTCAAATGTTTGTAAAATGTTTCAAAAGTAAACCAATATAAAATATATTCCCACACAGAGTTGATCTTTAATAAGGCAGGGGGTCTGGGGGCCGGCTAGGTCCCCAGAAGCTCTAGGGTTTTAGAGAAATCCTGACCAGTAGTTCAATATTTCATAAACTTTTGTTTAAGTTATTTTGCAGAGTTTAATTGAATTAATTTCCCAATCCATCAATTTTTATAGACTACAAAGAACAGTCAGATATTAGTTCGTTGTTCTCACTACAAACCGCTTTTTGACTGAAAAATAATGATATTCTGCTTTTGAAGAACAGCCAAACATTATTTCATTGCTCTCAGTACAAATCGCTGTTTTACTGTAAAATAATGATATTCTGCTTTTGAAATCAAACAAATAAACATCTGAAATTATACTGTCTTTTCATACCTACAACCCCCAACCTATGTGAACTTAGTACTTGGGCTCCCCACCCCCTCTGATGAATATGTAACTTTTAAAAAGTCCCTAATATCAAAACCAATCTAATACCAATCTAAGGGAAAGAAAATAGAAAACTAAAATATGAATGGCTCAAGGACGCATTATCTTCTATATTAATGTAATTCCATGCATATAAATACAGAAAACTAATAATTGGGTAAATGAGGGTTGTATCACGCATAGTGGTGGCTCATATCGTGCATGTATGTTTATTTGTAATAAAACATTTTAAATGTTCTCAAAATACAAAAAAATATTCTAAAATCAGTAGAATTCAGTATTATGGTTTAATTCAACTACGATACTACTTTATCAGCTCTGTAAATACTGTGCAATATGCAAAACACATTTTCTCATACATAGAATACATATAACCAACATCACAGGGAATACTCAGGGTATAGGCCTGTAGATGTGTGTGTGTGTGTGTGTTCATGTTCATACATACACACACACACACACATATATATAGGCGTAATTAGGGTAATTTCGCGCAGGTGTGTAATTTCACGCACCACATTTTTTTTAGGCTTGTAGAACTGATGAGTAATTATATTACCACCATTTTTAGGCTAAAATGTGTAGCATCACCAATGATTAACCGGGAACTATGGCTTGTGTGTATCTGATTGAATCAATTTTCTGAGATAAATATTCAAATGTTTTTCTTTTTCTTATCAATTCTATGCTATCCCTTATAAGCTGACATATCTATTATACCAAGATTATAATATCTTAATTTGAAAAATGATCAATTGCAATGAATATTAGATAATCTAAAAGTCATTTCACGAACTAACCTAAAGTTTGAAGAATATTCAGACATTTTTTTATTTTAGAAAATTGAGATTGACATTACGATGCATTAGGCCTAATTTCACCCAGCCTATGTCTAATTTCACGCATCTAAAGCCTATAATAATCTATTATGGTGCGTCAAATTAGACCTAACTAAAAGTAAATTGCAGCAATTCTTCACATACCTTTAACCTTAATTCATGCGTTGGACAAGGCTAGTGCATGTCTCTACTTCGATGCTACCGCTTAAAAGAGCTGGTATCCGGTGATCCAGCTAGTGCCTTGATACTGTCTCCATGGTGACCAGTAACAATTGGCTTAGGCTAGAAATCCAGGCACTTGGTGTTGCCTGGTGTAGCCCAGTTCCACTCTAAGCCCTGTCAGGGTGGGGCTCTTTGTGGAATTGTTATTTGTGACTAGTGTGAAGACTAGTTCTGTGTTAAGTGGTTTCGACAAGTGTCTCTTCAGGCATCATGTGAAGTATTTTCTATAAAAAACGGTACCTAAAATGATATTAGGAGTGTATCTCAAAGGAGATCCTGAATCAGTGGGGGCATTTTGTTCCCCTGGGTCAGGTGAGTGGAAAATTTTTTTTTTTAACCTTAATTCATTTCTAGACGTTTTGCTCTAAGATTTAATGCTTACATACAGTGCTTTATGAGTCTGCAATACTACGTATTATGCAAAAGTAATTTTAAAGTTCTCGTGAAAAGTGTCTTTAATTTACTGTTATTTTGTAATATGAGAAATATTTTATATTTTCCCTCTCATTTTTTAGTTAATGAGAAATGTATAGTGCAAAGTATAGGAAAGCTGAGGTGTACCTATATAGTATTTGCTCTCAAAAAATTGCACAAATCTATTAAGTCATTATTTAATGGGGTAAATGTTAAATGTCTTCCTTTTCACACATAGAGATGTATGGTGCGCGAAATTACAACATGTGCATGAAATTAGACTTATCACTAGTCCTAATTTCGCGCAGATTCATTTAAATAGCCTATATATGATCAGGCTCCCACCTGGTATGTCTTTCTCCAATGTAACAAATACATAATTCCCTGTGAAAATTGATATTTTACACGCATCAATTGGTCCAAATAGATTATAGTGATGGGAACACTTTGATTTTCTTGTTTCACAATTTGTTCATGAAGACAGGCCGTTTTAATGCACTCTTAGTACTCTACTGGTCTAATTTCACGCACTAGGTGCGCGAAAATACCCGAATTACCCCTATAATTATATACACATACCGCTATGTATAAATATACATCTACATAATAGAAATAGGTAGGCCTTTACCTAATAATTATGTTATTTCAAGATGCCTATAGGCCTATGGCAACATGCGTTGGTTTAGTCACTGGGTGGTGCTTGTAGTTGGAGTGCGACACTGTGCTCGCATTTTTTCATAAAAACGTAGAGGAGTCAGTTTTCGCGCACTAAGGGCAGAAAACAGAATATATCACGAAAAAATTAATCAGATTAATCTTTTTTCATCTTATCATAGTGGGATGACGTTTACAAACATAATCATTTGAAAAAATATTGAAATTTGAAAATATTTTAATAAAATATTAATATATTACTTTCAGGGGATTGTTCTTCAGTTTTCGCACACCTGGAGGCTATTTTCACCCACTTTGGAGTCAGTTTTCGCGCATTTAAATAGAGTTTAGGTTTCTTATGAGTAAAATATTAAACAAATAAAAATTGTCATTCTAGGGACATCATAAAAAGGTTATCTACTGAAATATATATCATAAGAATAAACCTCGATTTTAGCATGATTTATAAAATACCTAGGATAATTTAGAGGCGAAATGATGTTTCGCCTCTGTACTCTAATAATGACAAAAAAACTTTGTTATTTTAGGATTTTACTTGTCCTGTCCTCCCTTTTTTCTCAGACATGTGAACTCTTACAGAGAAATTGATACATCCTGGTGAAAGTTCCAGATCTGGGGAAGAATAGTCCATTCCATTTTTTCTCAAAAACATCATATAAAAGTCACATTTTGATGGTTGAAAATGATGAAAAATTTCAATTTTTGCCAAGTCATGGTGATTTCAAAAAGCACCGGTACAAGTTGAAAAATACCGGCACCCAGCGCCCGGCAACAGTGCAAGTGCATGTGTGCTAAAGGTCAGACATAGTCTTTGGGTCTTTGAGGCGCCCGGCAACAATTACATGTGTTGAAGGCCCGATATTTTGAAACTCCTTACCTTAAACTTTTTCCTCATTTAATCTGGGGAAGAATAGTCCATTCAGTTTTTTTCCTGAAATAGCACACAAAATTGAGATTTTGACTCACAAAATGATAATTTCCGACTTTTAACAAGAAAAGGTAACAAGCGAAAAACCGCTGGTGCAAAAGCAAAAATAGCCGGCGCCCGGCAACAGTGACGTTGTCCAATGACCTAAATATGGAAGATAGAAGTAAGTGCATGTGTACTTAACAACAGTGGTAGATGGGGAAAGGGTGGTGGTCGGTAACAGTGGCGTAGATTTTGAATATTAATTAGGGAGCTTCAAGTTAGTGCCCGGCAACAGCACAAGTGCACGTGTACTTAAGGTTGGAGATGTCTTCGGGGCATTGGGGCGCCCGGCAATAGTGATATATACATTGAACTTTAACTTTTTCTAATGCCCCCTGGGTCCATTTCAGACCTTGGCCTACCGGCCTCTGTCCAATGGACCCAGAGGTACGTATATCCAACCTCATACTCCATAATAGTGTCTTATTTTATTAACAATATGATATAAAAAGCACTTATATCTAGTATTTTTATATAAAGACAGAACAACATTTGATAAGACTTTTCACATAGTTATAATCATACTTAGTTACAAATTCCTAAGACTATTTCGCCTCTCATGGAAGCTCTGCTCCAGGACAGACATTATGACTTGTTTAATTTATAAATTATACAGCACGCTGACCTCTGGTTATCATGTACTGGTTGAATACAAGCTCGGGCTCCGCATGCTAGTCAGTTAGCTCCAAGCTCACGGGAGGACGGACGTCAACACGCTTCTCCTCCAGTTCTGACAGGGTGGCCACCACCCCAGTCAGATTACCATACTTATCTATTTTTATACCCCAAAGTCCTGCCTCTCCACGGCCCCCTACACTCACCTGCGGTGGCAGGCACACATCAGTCCCGCCTGTGTGTGCGTAATACCAGGAAGTACCAACCGCCCAGGGGCATGCCACCGAGCTGCCCCGGGTCACTCACCACGTTGTGCCATCAATCCAGTTCCTGAGACAGCGCTGACCACACGTTACGGCACAGGCTGAACTCACTTTCAGTGGAAATACACTGCCACAACAGTTGGATTAACTAGAGCTGGAAGTTTACCAAACTTAAACATGATGTAATCAGGACAACATACGTTACAGCCAAGACCACTCCCACCCTTAATGGGCCCCAATACTCAACAAATCCAGCACAACGTTGATGGAACCCATCACCACGTGGTGGGGCCTGTGGGGGATCAAGGTGGAAGCGGCCAACATGCTGGCCTAATCAACGCCACTGAGCATCTTCAAGAACATGATACTACTAGTAAAGCGGTAGCCTACTTGGATTCCCTATTCCCAACTGAAGGGGCAGGTAATATATCTGAACCTTTGGGCTATGACAGTGTGTTCAAAACCAACTTTTTGGCCTGTCGGCCATCAGGGCCGACCTTAGCAAGATTTTGTTGGCCCTGATAGCCTTCTTTTGGCCCTGATTTGGCCATTTAAACTTCAAAATGTTTTGCTCCAACCACTACCTTGGATGGTGGAAAAATGTGCTAAATTTTGTTGGAAAATTTAGGGAAAATGGCAGAAATTTCTGTTGGCCATCAGGGCCGATTGGATACAATTTTTGGTGAAAAATTTCGGCCCTGGTCTCAAATTTTCCGCCATTGGCTGATGGGCCAGCGTTAGTCTCGAACACTGTATGAGCAGATGGAGGATCGTCACCATACAAGCAGAGGCGCTCAGAGAAGGCCCACTGTGGGTACCAGTACAGCTCTCAGCACATCCCGAAAAAGGATGGTCCATGATATCTCAGCATCAGATGAGGATGACTATGACCGCATAGTATCAGCAGGGCATTTTATAGTATAGTATTTTAAAGTACTGTTTGTGGTATTGGTGCAGCATTTTCAGCATCTGCATGGCATTTTCTGGTATCAGCATATCAGAGTTTGGTACGGGTGTGTCAGAGTTAGGTACAGGTGCGTCAGAGTTTGGTACAGGGATGTCAGAGTCAGGTACAGGTGCATCGCTTTGTATTTTTGGGTCACTATACCCCAGGTGCTCCCTGTTCCACTCCGCTCTGACTAGGGTAATATGTAGAGTATCGGCATACTACAGGGAAACAGTGTACCTCCACACTGGTATGGGGAGGGTGCATGTGATGGGGGTCTGGGGCACACTACTCCCCGCATGCCTCGCTGCAGTATCTTATACTATGGTGATTGGTTAATATTATATATTGAATGAAATATTACGATTTTTAGCAAAAACATGGAAAAACTAGGAAATGAAATTAGGTAGATAGTGCAAGAAAAATGCGCAGAAACTGGAAAAAAACCTTATTTTGCCAGTTGTGCTCTAGTATGTATTCCAACTGCCTGTAGCAATACCACAAGCCCTGAGAAAACTATGAACAAAATGGAAAAATTGCTTATTTTATAGTGTTGACCATAGTTATTTGACGTTAACTCTGCTGATATTCACTACATAGAAAAATATTCAAATAATAAATTAATATGTTATTAATTGAATGTAAATTAAGTGCAAAGGCATGTCATGCTTTTCATTACTTTTTTTTACAATATCTCAGCATTGCTAAATCTGATTTTCATTCAGTTTAAAATTATTTAAAGTACTGGAAAATGTGGATATTATAAGCATTGACAAATCATTGAAAATTCATATAATATTTTCGTGTGGTATTGCTACTGCCTACCTAGTTTTTGTTTTAAAGTTAATTTCATGTTGGGAAATAGGATTATCCATTGGGGCTGTCCGCTGACCTACTTAATGGCATCAGCTGATCCAGCTGGTCAGTAACAGTCACCAATTGTCTCCCAGGCTCTAACATCCATCAGAGAGTTAAATAAATTCTAATATTACGTACTTTATTGTCTTGAGATGTTCTTGCAAGCATTATAAAGATGGGGAGAGCAGCAAACAGTTCACGCTGATGCATTTTGTTGAGCAGCACCAGGAGGTCCACCACCTGTCCTCATGTACTTGTCTTTTGTCATGAATTATATGTTTTGAAAACCTGTCCGAATCCCCATGTACCTTTTACCCCATTTTATTGTTGCGGCTGTCAGTCCAGTAAACAGGACAGGAAATTCTAGGAGGGAAATTTGGACCTACTTGGCAGTCATGCATGATCAAACAGTGAGAGAACTTGCATTGTCCACGGTCACTAAAATTATAAGAATAGATCATGGCACTTACCTGTATTGATCACCCACCATAAAATAATGTTAACTTACTTGAACTTACCTGTATATTTCCCACATTGGCCTAACAGAAATCCTACTGTGTGTCCTTTCCAGCATCAGCCAGTGAGATGGTCCCACAGGTAGGAAAGGTGTAAAGAGCTGAGGTGAGATAGTCTCATAGGTAGAGGAGGTGTCTACAGGTGAGGTTAGATGGTCATTGAGGTAGGGGAGGTGGCAACAGGTGAGGTTAGATGGTCCCACAGGTAGGTGAGGTGTCTACAAGTGTGGTGAGATAGTTCTACAGGAAGTTGAGGTGTCTACAGGTGAGGTGAGATGGTCCTACAGATAGGGCAGTTCTTTGTAGGTAAGGGGAGATGGCCCTACAGGTAGGGTAGGTGTATACAGGTGAGGAGAGATAGTCCTACAGGTAGGTGAGGTGTGGTGAAATAGTTCAACAGATAGGGGAGTTTTTTGTAGGTGAGGGGAGATGGTGCTACAGGTAGGGTTGGTGTCTACAGGTGAGCTAAGATGGTCCTACAGATAGGGGAGTTCTTTGTAGGTGAAGGGAGATGGTCCTACAGGTAGGGGAGGTGTCTACAGGCGAGTTGAGATAATCCTACAGTTAAGGGAGACATCAGCAGGTGAGATGAGACATTTCCACAGGTACTGGAGTCATCTGGAGGTGAAGTGGCATAGTCCTACAGGTAGGGGAGGTGTTACAGTTGATGTAACATGGCTTACAGGTAAGGGAAGTGTCTACAGGTGAGGTGAGATAGTCCTACAGGTAAGTCAGGTGTCTACAGTTGTGATGAGATAGTGTTAGATCTACAGATACAGCAGGTGTTACAGGTGAGGTGACATGCTTCTACAGGTAGGGGAGGTGTGGTGAGATTGTCCGACAGGTTGGGGACGTGTATACAGGAGTGGTGAGATAGTTGTAGAGGTAGGAGAGGTATCTCCAGGTGAGGTGACATGGTCCTACAGATAGGGGAGGTGTCTACAGGTGAGGGGAGATTGTCCTACAGGAATGGTAGGTGTCTACAGGTGAGTTGAGATAGTTCTTCAGGTAGGTTAGGCGTCTACAGCTTTCCTTGTTTGAAAGTAAAATGCTGTTCTTTATGCAACACAGAAAACTAGGTACTAGTGCACCTCTGCTGGGTCTAGTGCAAATTTTCAACCACTAGCCTGGTGGACTAGTGCAGAAAAAAGTTAAGATCTATCCCTGGAAGCTGTTGGCATGTCACATGACATGGTCCCAAAATTATAAGACATGTGAGCACAAGTAGGGGAGGTGCTAGCAGTTAAGGGTAGATGGTGCTACAGGTAGGGGAGAGAATTGGGAGATGGTGATATGTTATTATAGGTAGGGGAGGTGTCAGTAAGTGAGGTGATCTGGCCCAACAGATAGGGGAGGTTAGATAGTCCTACAGATAGGGTAGCTGTCCACAAGTGAGGTGAGATAGTCATACACATAGGAGAGGTGTTAGCAGGTGATAGGACATATTCCTACAGGTAGGGAAGTGTTTTCTTATCTTATTTGTAAGGGAAAAGTGAGAGAATTTTCATGTCTCTGGTCTGAGGCAATCCTGTATAGGTAAGCCGAAGTGTGAAGCAGGTGAGATAAGATGGTCCAAGTAGGTGATAGATATTTCTCTATTCAACCCCAAGTATCAAACATAATGGTCAATTGCCACACGACCAGCTGACCATATAGGTACTGAAACATAAGGTTTTGAAAAGACATATAACAGCTATATAATCTTATCTTGGTGGTACCCAGGTTCGATTCCTGGCTTGGCCTGTATCAAAAGTGCTGGTGCAAAGAGGACAGATTGGCCAATGGTCCCGCCACTTTGATAAGGTTTTATACTGTTTTATTTTTAATGAAATTGAGAGGGAATCCCACCAATGTGTAAATGACCCTAGCTCTCGGTGTAAAACATCCATCACTCACTCACTATACCTGCCGTATTTCTCACACTAATGCTTGGGTTAGCATATGAAACCTCACATGTGGCTAGAATGGACCTCTGGGAACGGTTTTACTGCAATTTTGAATAGGCCCTGACCCAACTTTGGAACAAAGGTGGGTTCAAAGTGTTAGCATTTCTACCCATGATTTTCAATGTGGGCATTTTTCCCTGGATATTGTCATTCTTTCCTATCAAATGCCATAACACCATTAGAAAAACCACCTAAATAGTTTTATTATACCTAGTTATAACGTTCCAGAGTGACAACATCAAACAGCAACGAGAGAAGAGAAATTGGTGAAGATATTCCAAATTTGGCCTCATATGTGGCCGTTCAGGTGAAATCTGAGGTATATTCAATAGGGGAAATGGATATATTTCATACTAATGCCTAAGGTTAGCACATGAAACCTCACATATGTTTAGTATGGACCTCTGGGAAGGTTTTTTTTTTATCATTTTGAACATGCCCCATCTTTGGATGGAAGGTGGGTTCAAAGCGTAGGCATTTCTACCTCAAATTTTCAATACGGCCATTTTTCCCTGGATATTGTGACTTTTTCTCAGTAATTGCTATGAAATCATTTCTAAAGTACCAGAATCAGTGTATTACATCTAGATATAAGATTTCTGATTGATTCCATGCAACAACAAGGAGAGAAGGTGAATTGGGGAAGACATTCCATGTTTGGCCCTCATATTTGTCGGGTGAAATCTGAGGCATATTAAATAGGGGAAATGCATATTTGACACACTAATGCCTAGGGTTAGAATATGAAACCTCACACATGGTTAGTATGGACCTTTGGGAAGGATTTTCTCCCAATTTTGAATATGCCCCATCTTTTGATGGAAGGTGGGTTCAAAGTGTTGACATTCCTACCTCAAATTTTCGATATCGGCACTTTTTCCTGGATATCGTGACTTTTTCTCAGTAATTGCTATTAAATCATTTCAAAAGTACAAGAAGCAATGTATTACACCTAGATATAGGATTCCTGACTGACTCCACCCAACAGGAAAGAGAGAAGGTGAATTGGGGAAGACTTTCCATGTTTGGCACTAATATTTGGCCGTTCAGGTGAAATCTGGGGCATATTCAATAGGGGAAATGCATATTTGACACATTAATGCCTAGGGTTAGCATATGAAACCTCACACATGGTTAGAATGGACCTTTGGGGAGGGTTTTCCCCCAATTTTGAATATGCCCCATCTTTGGATGGAACAGGGCTACAAAGCGTAGGCATTTATACCTCAAATTTTTGATATGGGCATTTTTTCCTGGATTCCCTGACTTTTTCTCAGTAATTCCTATGAAGTCATTTCAAAAGTACCAGAATCAATGTATTACACCTAGATATAAGATTCCTGACTGACTCCACCCAACAGGAAAGAGAGAAGGTGAATTGGCGAAGACTTTCCATGTTTGGCACTAATATTTGGCCGTTCGGGTGAAATCTGGGGCATATTCAATAGGGGAAATGCATATTTTACACACTAATGCCTAGGGTTAGCATATGAAACCTCACACATGGTTAGTATGGACCTTTAGGAAGGATTTCCCCCCAATTTTGAATATGCCCCATCTTTGGATGGAACAGGGCTCCAAAGTGTAGGCATTTCCACCTCAAATTTTAAATACATGCATTTTTCTCTGGATATTGTGACTTTTTCTCAGTAATTGCTATGAAATGATTTCAAAAGTACCAGAATCAGTGTATTACACCTAGATATAAGATTCCTGACTGACTCCATCCAACAGGAAAGAGAGAAAGTGAATTGGGGAAGATTTCCCATGTTTGGCACCGATATTTGGTCGTTCGGGTGAAATCTGGGGCATATTCAATAGGGGAAATGCATATTTGACACATTAATGCCTAGGGTTAGCATATGAAACCTCACACATGGTTAGAATGGACCTTTGGGGAGGGTTTTCCCCCAATTTTGAATATGCCCCATCTTTGGATGGAACAGGGCTACAAAGCGTAGGCATTTATACTTCAAATTTTGGATATGGGCATTTTCTCCTGGATTCCCTGACTTTTTCTCAGTAATTCCTATGAAGTCATTTCAAAAGTACCAGAATCAATGTATTACACCTAGATATAAGATTCCTGACTGACTCCACCCAACAGGAAAGAGAGAAGGTGAATTGGTGAAGACTTTCCATGTTTGGCACTAATATTTGGCCGTTCGGGTGAAATCTGGGGCATATTCAATAGGGGAAATGCATATTTTACACACTAATGCCTAGGGTTAGCATATGAAACCTCAGATATGGTTAGTATGGACCTTTAGGAAGGATTTCCCCCCAATTTTGAATATGCCCCATCTTTGGATGGAACAGGGCTCCAAAGTGTAGGCATTTCAACCTCAAATTTTGAATACATGCATTTTTCTCTGGATATTGTGACTTTTTCTCAGTAATTGCTATGAAATCATTTCAAAAGTACCAGAATCAGTGTATTACACCTAGATATAAGATTCCTGACTGACTCCATCCAACAGGAAAGAGAGAAAGTGAATTGAGGAAGATTTCCCATGTTTGGCACTGATATTTGGTCGTTTGGGTGAAATCTGGGGCATATTCAATAGGGGAAATGCATATTTGACACATTAATGCCTAGGGTTAGCATATGAAACCTCACACATGGTTAGAATGGACCTTTGGGGAGGGTTTTCCCCCAATTTTGAATATGCCCCATCTTTGGATGGAACAGGGCTACAAAGCGTAGGCATTTATACTTCAAATTTTGGATATGGGCATTTTTTCCTGGATTCCCTGACTTTTTCTCAGTAATTCCTATGAAGTCATTTCAAAAGTACCAGAATCAATGTATTACACCTAGATATAAGATTCCTGACTGACTCCACCCAACAGGAAAGAGAGAAGGTGAATTGGCGAAGACTTTCCATGTTTGGCACTAATATTTGGCCGTTCGGGTGAAATCTGGGGCATATTCAATAGGGGAAATGCATATTTTACACACTAATGCCTAGGGTTAGCATATGAAACCTCAGATATGGTTAGTATGGACCTTTAGGAAGGATTTCCCCCCAATTTTGAATATGCCCCATCTTTGGATGGAACAGGGCTACAAAGTGTAGGCATTTCTACCTCAAATCTTGAATACATGCATTTTTATCTGGATATCGTGACTTTTTCTCAGTAATTGCTATGAAATCATTTCAAAAGTACCAGAATCAGTGTATTACACCTAGATATAAGATTCCTGACTGACTCCATCCAACAGGAAAGAGAGAAAGTGAATTGGGGAAGATTTCCCATGTTTGGCCCTGATATTTGGTTGTTCGGGTGAAATCTGGAGCATATTCAATAGGGGAAATGCATATTTGACACACTAATGCCTAGGGTTAGCATATGAAACCTCACACATGGTAAGTATGGACCTTTGGGAAGGGTATTCCCCCAGTTTTTAATATGCCCCATCTTTGGATGGAAGGTGGGTTCAACGTGTTGACATTTCTACCTCAAATTTTCAATGTGGGCACTTTTCCCTGGATATCGTGACTTTTTCTCAGTAATTGCTATGAAATAATTTCAAAAGTACCTGAATCAGTGTATTACACCCAGTTATAAGATTTCTGATTGATTCCATGCAACAGCAAGGAGAGAAGGTAAATTGGGGAAGACATTCCATGTTTGGCCCTGATATTTGGCAGTTCGGGTGAAATCTGAGGCATATTCAACAGGGGAAATGCATATTGGACACACTAATGCCTAGGGTTAGCACATGAAACCTCACATATGGTTAGTATGGAACTCTGGCAAGAGTTTTCCTCCAATTTTGAATATGCCCCATCTTTGGATGGAAGGTGGGTTCAAAGTGTTGACATTTTTATCTCAAATTTTCAATATCGGCATTTTTCCCTGGATATCATGACTTTTTCTCAGTAATTGCTAAGAAATCTTTTCAAAAGTACCAGAATCAGTGTATTACACCTAGATATAAGTTTCCTGAGTTACTCCACCCAACAGAAAGGAGAGAAGGTGAATTGGGGAAGACATTCCATGTTAGGCCCTCATATTTGGCAGTTTGGGTGAAATCTGAGGCATATTCAATAGGGGAAATGCATATTTGATAGACTAGTGCCTAGGGTTAGCATATGAAACCTCAGATATGGTTAGTATGGACCTTTGGGAAGGGTTTTCTTCCAATTTTGAATATGCCCCATCTTTGGATGGAACAGGGGTACAAACTGTTGCCATTTCTACCTCAAATTTTCAATATCGGCATTTTTCCCAAGATACCGTCACTTTTTCTCAGTAATTGCTATGAAATCATTTGAAAAGCACCTGAATCAGTGTATTACACCCAGTTATAAGATTTCTGATTGATTCCATGCAACAGCAAGGATAGAAGGTAAATTGGGGAAGACATTCCATGTTTGGCCCTCATGTTTGGCAGTTCAGGTAAAATCTGAGGCATATTCAATAAGGGAAAAGCATATTTGACACACTAATGCCTAGGGTTAGCATATGAAACTTCACACATGGTTAGTATGGACCATTAGGAAGGGTTTTCCTCCAATCTTGAATATGGCCCGCCTTTGCAGGTAAGGTGGGTACAAACTGTTCCCATTTCTACCTCAAATTTTCAACATGGGCATTTTCCCCAGGATACTGTCTCTTTTTCTCAGTAATTGCTATGAAATCATTTGGAAAGCACCTGAATCAGTGAATTACACCCAGTTATAAGATTTCTGATTGATTCCATGCAACAGCAAGGAGAGAAGGTAAATTGGGGAAGACATTCCATGTTTGGCTCTCATATTTTGCAGTTCGGGTGAAATCTGAGTCATATTCAATATGGGATATGCATATTTGACAGAATAGTGCCTAGGGTTAGCATATGAAACCTCACACATGGTTAGTATGGACCTTTGGGAAGGTTTTCTCCCATTTTTGAATATGGCCCATCTTTGGATGGAAGATGGGTTGAAAGTGTTAGTGTATCTACCCCTAATTTTTCAATATGGGCATTTTCTCCAGGACATCGTCATCTTTTCCTATTAGATGTCATAAAATCATATGAAAAACACCTAAATAGGTGTATTATACCTAGTTATAACATTCCAGAGTCACAACATCCAACAGCAAAGAGAAAAGAGCAATTGGTGAAGATATTCCAAATTTGGCCCCCATATCTGGCCATTCAGGTGAAATAGGAGGTATATTCAATGGGGAAAATGGATATTTTTCATACCAATGCCTAGGGTTAGCACATGAAACCTCACATATGGTTAGTATGGACCTTTGGGAAGGTTTTTTCCCCATTTTTGAATATGCCCCATCTTAGGATGGAAGGTGGGTTCAAAGTCTTAGTGTTTCTACCCCTAATTTTTCAATATGGGCATTTTTCCCAGGACATCGTCAATTTTCCCCAGCAAATGTCATAAAATCATTTGAAAAACACCTAAATAAGTGTATTATACCTAGTTATAACAGTTGTGTCCCTGCAGACAGTTGCACCTGACCATGTAGTGTATTTCAATGGAAATAAAACAGTATAAAACCATATCAAAGTGGCGGGACCATTGGCCAATCTGTCCTCTTTGCACCAGCACTTTAAATGAAGGCCAAGCCAGGAATCGAACCTGGGTACCACTAAGATAAGATTGTATAGCTGTTATAAGTATTTAGTTCTCAACTGTGAATAATTCACTTGGAGAATTTGACAGATGTTTATGACTTACATTGGCACTTTGTTGTGTGACAATCAACTACACCTCTATGAGACCTCAAGTTTGAATAGGGAATCATTAATTTGTGATCATCCCATCATTGTATCATACCTAATTGTTGCAATGAAGAGGTTTTACAAAATGAGCTGAATGATTCAACAGGTAGGGTAGGTTTCAGAACATGGGCTGAAATGATCCTAGGACGTAAGGTGAAATGGTCTTACAGGTAGGGTTGGTCCCTGCAGATGAGGTGAAATGGTCATACAGGTCAGGGGGCATGTCAGCAGGTGAGGTAAGATAGTCCCAAGGATAGGGAGGTTGTTCTACAGGTGAGGACAATCTCAACTGACATCCTGAAACCTCCCCTACCTGTAAAACCATCTCATCTCACCTGCTGAGACCTTCCCTACCTGTAGAGCCATGGAACCATACCTGTTGACACCTGCTGAATATACACGTAGGACCATCTAGCCCAACTTCTGACATTTCCCCTACCTACAGGACCATCTCAAAGCACTTCCTGATACATACATCTCATCACACTTCTTAACACCTCACCTACCTGTAGGACATTGTCACCTCACTTCCTGACATCTTACGTACCTGTAGGAGCAACTCACCTCACCTGTGGACACCTCCCCCACCTTCTCAACATACCCGCTACTAACACCTCCTCTACCTCTAGGACAATTTCAAGACACACACTGACACCTACTCTATCTGTAAGACTATCTAGCTGCACCTACTTACATGTCCCCTACCTGTAGGACCATGTCACTTCACCTACTGACACCTCCCTACCTGTAGGACCATCTCACCCTACTTCCTGACACCTTACCTTTCCGTAGGAGAATCTCACCTCACCTGTAGACACATCCACAACCTGTAGGACCATCTTATTTCACCTGCTGACAGTTTACTACCTGTAGGACCATCTCACCTCACCTGGGGACAATCTCAACACACCATCTGACACATCCTCTATCTGTAGACTATCTAGCTGCACCTACTAACATGTCCACTACCTGTGGAACCATGTCACCTCAACTGCTGACCATTCCCTACCTGTAGGACCTTCTCAGCTCATCTGCTGACACTTACTTACCTGTAGGACAATGTCTCTACGCCTGCTGACTACTCCTCTACCCATAGGACCATCTAGCAGCACCTACTAACATGTCCCCTACCTGTAGGATCATCTCACTGCACCTACTGACACCTCCCTTAATTGAGGAACCATCTCAACACACTTGCTGACATAACCCCTACCTGTAGGACAATCTCAACACATCTGCTGAGAACTCCTCTACCTGTAGGACAATCTCAATACACCTACTGACACCTCTCATTCATAAGACTATCTAGCTGCACCTAGTAACATGTCCCCTACCTGTGGGAACCTCACCTGCTGCCACCTACCTATCTGTAGGACCATGTCACCTCATATCCTGACACCTTCCCTTCACATAGGAGACTTTCACCCCACATGTAGACATCTCCACAACCTATGGGACCATCTTACCTCACCTGCTGACAGTTTCCTTCCTGTAGGACCATCTCAACTCACCTGCTGACACTTCCTTACCTGTAGAACCATGTCTCTACACCTGCTGACTCCTCCCCCACCTGTAGGACCTTATCACCTCACTTGCTGACAACTCCCCACCTGTTGGACCATCTAAATACAACTGTTGAAGCCTTCCCTACCTGGTCTGGGCCTGTGGGACCATCCTACCTCACCTGTAGTCACCCTACCTCATCGACAGGCCACCTACCTACCTGTGGGACCATACCACCTCACCTGTAGCTATCCTACCACACCTGTAGACCACCATTCTACACGTTGGATTATGCCACCTCATTTAGTCATCCTACCTCTAATGTAGACCACTTACCTTCCTGTGGGATGATCCCATCTCACCTGTAGTTATCCTATCTCAGCTACAGACCACCTACTGAGTTGTGGGACCATCCAGACTCACCTGTAGTCATCTTACCTCACCTGTAGTCATTCTAGCTCACCCATAGACCACCTATCTACATGTGGGACCATGCCACTTCACCTGAAGACCACTAACCTACCTGTGGGACCACCACACCTCACCTGTAGTCATCCCACCTCCCCTGCAGACCACCTACCTACCTCTGGCACCATCCCACCTCACGTGTAGTTATCCTATGTCACTTGTACAACAGTTACCTACCTAGTGGACCATCCCACATCACCTGTATTTGTCCTATTTCACCTACAGACCACCCTTCCCAGACCTACAAACTCACCTGAAGTTATCCTACCTCACCTAAACACTGCCTATGTAGTTGGGGGACCACCTTACTTCTCATCATCCTACCTCACCTAAAGACCACCTACATACCTGTGGGATGATCCCACCTCACCTGCAGCTATCCTAGCTCACCTACAGACCACCGAATGCTGTGTGGGATCAATGAAACTAACCTCCAGTTAGCCTACCTCACCTATACACCACCTACGTACTTGTGGGACCATCACACCTCAACTTTAGTTATACCACCTCACCTATTTATCACTTACCTACCTGCCGGACCACCCCTACTAACCTGCTGTTGTCCTACACTACACCTGTAGAACACTTACCTAGCTGTAGGGACATTCCTTAATTGCTTTTAGGCCGAGTTTTACATTAAAAAAATGTAAAATTTTCCTGAAAAAGGGTGGGGCGCGCCCCCCCCGCCCCCCCCCTATGGATCCGCCACTGTTCTGGCATCTCCTGTACCTGTCTGACCTCCTGGCATCACCTTCCGAACTCTCACCTACCTGTCTGACCTCCTCACATCACCTTTTCACATACCACCTACCTGTAGCATCAGATTACATGACCTTTTAACATGTCACCTACTTCTAGGACCACCTGACATCACCTTTTGACCTCTGACCTTTCTGTATGACCACCAGACATAACCTTCTGACATGTCACCTACCTGTATGATCACCTTATAACAACTTCTGACATCACACCTACCTGTATGACCACCTGGCATCACCCTCTGACCTTTCACCTACCTGTTTGACTATCTGACATCACTTTCTGAAATGTCACCTTCCTGTATGAACACCTGACATGACCTTCTGACATGTCACCTACCTGTTAAATCACCTGACATCACCCTCTGACATCTATCTTACCTGTATGACCACCTGACATCACCTTCCGACATGTCACCTACCTGTAGGATCACATGACGTGACCTTTTGTCATATCACCTACCTGACAGATCAAAGGACATCACCTTCTGAACTCTATCCTACCTGTACGACCACTTGACATCACCCTCTGACATCTAACCTACCTGTATAATGGCATGACATCACCTTGTGGCATCTCCTGTACCTGTATGACCTCATGGCATCACCTTCCGAACTCTCACCTACCCGTAGGGCCATCTGACATCACCCTCTGACATCTAACCTACCTGTATGATAAACTGACATCACCTTTTGGCATCTCCTGTACCTGTATGACCTCCTGGCACCTCCTGGCATCACCTTCTGAACTCTCACCTACCTGACTGACCTCCTCACATCACCTTCTCACATCCCACCTACCTGTAGGACATGTCACCTACTTGTAGGACCACCTGATGTCCCCTTTTGACCTCTGACCTACCTGTATGACCACCTGACATTACTTTCTTACATCCCACCTACATGTAGGATCAGATGACATGACCTTCTTACATCTAACTTACCTGTATGACCACCTGACATCACCTGCTGGGGATTCACCTACTTGTAGGATCACCTGACCTCACCTTCTGATATGTCGCCTACGTGTAGGACCACATGACATGACCTTTTGACATATCGCCTACCTGTAGGAACACATGACACTAAACTACAAGATCAAATGACATCACCTTCTGACCCTCCACCTAACTGTAGGACCACATGACTTCACCTTCTGACATCAAACCTACCTGTATGAAAACCTTACATTACCTTCTGGCCTCTCAGCTACCTGTATGCCCACCTGGCATCACCTTCTGACCTCTGACTTACCTGTATGCCCACCTGACATCACCGTCTTACATCCCATGTCCCTGTAGGATCATATTATACAACCTTCTTACATGTCACCTACCTGTAGAGCCACCTGACATAACATTCTGACATTTCAACTACCTGTTTAGCCACCTGTCATCACCTTCTGAAATATCACCTACCTGCGGGACCACATGGAATGACATGATGATGTGTCACCTGCTTGTAGGACCACATGACATATACTTCTGACATCTCACCAACCTGTTAGATCACCTGACATCACATTTTGAACTCACACCTACCTGTGCAACCACATGACATGACCTTCTGACATATCACCTACCTGTAGGATCACATTAGATGACCTTCTGATGTATCACCTACTAGTAGGACCACATGAAATGTCCTTCCAACATCTCACCTACCTGTAAGATCACCTGACATCATCTTCTGACACCTCACATACCTGACATCAGGTTCTGACCTCTCACCTACCTATGGGACTATCTGACATCACCTTCTGACCCTCCACTTACTTGAAGGACCACATGACATGTCCTTCCGACATGTCACCTACCTGTAGCACAAATTGACATCACATTCCAACTTCTCACCTACCTGTGGGACCACCTGGCATCATCTTGTGACACCTTTCATACCTGTGACACCACGTGACATCACATTCTGACCTCTCACCTACCTGTGGGACTAGTTGAAGTCACCTTCTGACCCTCCCACAACCTGTATGACCACCTGACATCATCTTCTTACATCTCACCTACCTCTTTGAACACCTTTCATCACCTTCTAACCTTTTAGCTACCCGTATAACAACTTGACATCACCTTCTAACCTCTCACCTTACTGTATGACCACCGACATCACCTTCTGACATATCACCTACCTGTAGGACCATCTGACATCACCTTCTGACATCTAACCTGCCTGTATGATGACTTTGACATCACCTTCTGGCATCTCCTGTACCTGTATGACCTCCTGGCATCACCTTCCGAACTCAAACCTACCTGTCTGACCTCCTCACATTACCTTCTCACATCTCACCTACCTTTAGGATCAGATTACATGACCTTTTAACATGTCACCTACTTCTGGGACCACCTGACATCACCTTTTGACCTCTGACCTTTCTGTATGACCAAGATATGACGTTCTGACATGTCACCTACCAGTATGATCACCTTATAAAAACGTCTGACACTCAACCTACCTGTATGACCACCTGGCATCACGTTCTGACATGTCACGTACCTGTAGGACCACATGACATGACCTTTTGTCATATCACCTACCTGCAGGATCAAAGGACATCACCTCCTGAACTCTCACCTACCTGTAAGATCACCTGACATCACCCTCTGACATCTATCTTGCCTGTAGGATCACCTGACATCACCTTCCGACATGTCACCTACCTGTAGGATCACATGACATGACCTTTTGTCATATCACCTACCTGACAGATCAAAGGACATCACCTTTTGAACTATCTCCTACCTGTACGACCACTTAACATCACCCTCTGACATCTAACCTACCTGTATAACGGCGTGACATCACCTTCTGGCATATCCTGTACCTGTCTGACCACCTGGCATCACTTTTCAAACTCTCACCTACCTGTCTGACCACCTCATATCACCCTCTGACATCTAACCTACATGTAGGATCAGATGATACGACCTTCTTACGTATCACCTACCTGTAGGACCACCTGACATCACCTTCTGACCTTTCACCTACTTGTAGGACCACATGACATGACCTTCTGACATGTCACCTAACTGTAAGTGTAACATCAAATGACATCACCTTCTGACCTCTCACCTATGTGTAGGATCAACTGAACTCTGACATGCCATCTACCTGTTTGACCACCTGACATCACCTTCTCACTCTACCTACCTGTAGGAACACCTGACATCACCTTATGACCTCTCACCTATATGTAGGTTCACCTGACATCATCCTCTGGCATCTCACCTACCTCTTTAACCACCTGTCATCACCTTCTGACATATCACCGACCTGTAGGACCACATGAAATGACCTTCTGATGTATCACCTGCTTGTAGGACCACATGACATATACTTCTGACATCTCACCAACCTGTAACATCACCTGACATCACATTTTGACCTCACACCTACCTGTACAACCACATGACATGACCTTCTGACCTCTTACCTATCTGTAGCACCAACTGACATCACATTCTGACCTCTCACCTTTCTGTAAGAACACGTGACATCACCCTCTGACATCTCACCAACATTTAGGACCACCTGGCATCATCTTCGGACACCTTGCATACCTGTAGCACCATCTGACATCAGGTTTTGACCTCTCACCTATGTGTGGGACTATCTGACATCACCTTTTGACCCTTCACCTCACTGTATAACCACCCGACATGACCTTCTGACACGTCACCTACCTGTATGACCACCTGACATCACCTTCTGACCTCTCACCTTACTGTATGCCCAGCCGACATCACCTTCTGACCTCTCACCTTCCTATATGACCACCTGACATCACCTTCTGACCTGTCACCTTACTGTATGACCACCTGAAATCACCTTCTGATCTCTAACCTTCCTGTAGGAACACCTGACGTCACCTTCTGACATATCACCTACTTGTAAAATCACATGACATGTCTTTCTGCTATGTCACCTACCTGTAGCACAAATTGACATCACGTTCTGACTTCTCACCTACCTGTGGGACCACCTGGCATCATCTTGTGACACATTGCATACCTGTAGCACCACCTGACATAACATTCTGACCTCTCACCTACTTGTGGCACTAGCTGACATCACCTTCTGACCCTCCACCTAACTGTATGACCACCTGACATCATCTTCTGACATTTTACCTAAATCTTTGAACACCTTCAATCACCCTCTGACCTCTCAACTACTCATATGACCACCTGACATCACCTTCTGACCTCTCACCTTAATGTAGGAACACCTGACATCACCTTCTGACATATCACCTACTTGTAGGACCACATGACATGTCCTTCTGACACGTCACCTACATGAAGCACAAATTGACATCACGTTCCGACTTCTTACCTACCTGTTAGACCACCTGGCATCATCTTGTGATACATTGGGAGTGGACGTGGGGTGGTCTTCACTGGACGACGGCTACCGCAACAATGGATGCATTCATCCAAAGTTACCACTATAGACCTTATTGCCTCTCTCTCAGCAAGTGATTGGTCAGCTCTCACTGGTGTGTACATGTGTTAGTGTTGAACAATCCCAAATGAGATGTGGTGCTGCCACCTAGCCACAGATTCTGGAACACTTTATCAGTGCTTTCAGGTCTGTAGTTTTTGGGCTAGTTTCACTGCTTTTTGTTATTGGCCCTGTCGGCGTCAGTGCCTTGGTAAATGCAAAGACCCCGGTGCATCTCATGTTTATGAGAAGTGTACAGGGGGTCATTGGTACGGTTTCGGTGCAATACCTCATCAGGCCGTATTAAGGGTTTGCGGTGTCCACAATATAGGGATCTTAATTGGTGTGGGCGGGTCCAGTAGGGCTCGTCGGGGTTCCAATGTAAGAATGCTATATGGCGGTCAATGGTTTGTTGGAGGCAAAAGGTCGTTCCCATCTTGTAAGTATGTAATTTTCACGGCTGTGTTGATCATCGTCTGCCTGGAAAAGGGGTTAGTTATACAATGTATGTTTAGTTGACGTTGTGGATCCGTAGTGACGTTATGATTCTAGCAGTCGTGATGATTGGTTGAAATCAGCATACTGTATCTAGGGAGTTTAGGCCCTGCAGTATCTGTGTACGGAGACATTGAATCCAGTTGAATTCTACGTGTAGTCTCAACGTACTGGTTCCTTCCAGGTTGCCGTCGGCATGGATGAAATCCAATACATGGATTTCCACATCATTCAGTCTATCATGGTCACCGGAGTTGAAGCGTCTAGACACCTCGTTATTCTCTTTGTTGTGAGCGATGTGATAGAAGTGATTCTTGAAGCGTTCCTGGAGGGTGTTCTTGGTTTGGCCAACATACTGCTTGCCACAGCGTCTACAGCTGATGCAGTATACAAGGTTGTTGCTCTTGCAGCTGACATTGTGGCGGCTAATATATTGACGGCTAGTGGTGTGAGACCTCACGCGTCCACTGTCATTCAGTTTGGGACAGTATCTGCATTTTGGATTGTTGCATTCTTTTGTCCCTCTCTGAGTTTCGTTTTGTTCATTGGTATCGCGCCGAGGTTTCAGTTTGGATTGGACCAAGAGGTCTCTCAGACTCTTGGGTTTCCGATAGCCCACCCGCAATTCTCTAGAGTGAAGAGAGCGAGTGCTTTTCGAGCGGTCCAGTAAGTCCCATGTATTCATCACCTGTTCTCGCAACCAATCATAGGTCGGGTTGTAGGTGGTTGTAAGGAAGATTGTGTCCTCCTGTTTTGTGTGGGGTCTGGAATTGTGAGATCTTGGTTGCAAGAGATCTTCCCTTTTCTTTTCGACTGCCCGTGAGTATGTGTCGGTGATCAGCTCTAGGGGGTACCCTTTCTGCAGCAGGAGCGCAGCCTTGCGGGCGCAATGTTTGACAAACTCCCCATGTTCACTGCAGATCCGTCTGATCCGTAGGAACTGTCCGTAAGGGAGGCCCTTCTTACAGTGGTAGGGGTGGGATGAGTCGTATGGTAAGTAGTTATTACGGTCAGTGGGCTTGCAGTACAGAGTCGTAGTGATGCATTTGTTGCCACTGTGGACCGTTGTATCCAGGAAATTGATACTTTCCTGGGACCACTCAGCTGTGAATTTGATGCTGTCATGTACCGTATTCAGATGGTGGATCATCTTGTGATACATTGCATACCTGTAGCACCACCTGACATCACATTCTGACCTCTCACCTACCTGTGGGACTAGCTGACATCACCTTTTGACCCTCCACTTACCTGTAGGACCACCTGACATCATCTTCTTATATTTTACCTACCTCTTTGAACACCTTCCAACACCTTCTGACCTCTCAACTACCTGTATGACTGCCTGACACCACCTGACATTGCCTTCTGACATATGACCTACCTGTAGAAGCACCTGACAACACCTTCTGACATCTCACCTACCTGTAGAAGCACCTGCCTTCACCTTCTGATATCTCACATACCTGTGGAAGCACCTGACATCACCTTCTGACATCTCACATACCTGTGGAAGCACCTGACATCACCTTTTGACATCTCACCTACCTGTAGCACCACCTGACATCGCCTTCTGACATATGACCTACCTGTAGAAGCACCTGACAACACCTTCTGACATCTCACCTACCTGTAGAAGCACCTGCCTTCACCTTCTGACATCTCACCTACCTGTAGAAGCACCTGCCTTCACCTTCTGACATCTCACCTACCTGTAGAAGCACCTGACATCACCTTCTGACATCTCACCTACCTGTAGCACCACCTGACATTGCCTTCTGACATATGACCTACCTGTAGAAGCACCTGACAACACCTTTTGACATTTCACCTACTTGTAGAAGCACCTGCCTTCACCTTCTGACATCTTACCTACCTGTAGAAGCACCTGACATCACCTTCTGACATCTCATCTACATGTAGAAGCACCTGACACCACCTTCTGACATCTCACCTACCTGTAGAAGCACCTGACATCACCTTCTGACATCTCATCTACCTGTAGAAGCACCTGAAAACACCTTCTGATAACTCACGTACCTGTAGAAGCATCTGCCTTCACCTTCTGACATCTCACCTACCTGTAGAAGCACCTGCCTTCACCTTCTGATAACTCACATACCTGTGGAAGCACCTGACATCACCTTTTGACATCTCACCTACCTGTAGCACCACCTGACATCGCCTTCTGACATATGACCTACCTGTAGAAGCACCTGACAACACCTTCTGACATCTCACCTACCTATAGAAGCACCTGCCTTCACCTTCTGACATCTCACCTACCTGTAGAAGCACCTGACACCACCTTCTGACATCTCACCTACCTGTAGAAGCACCTGACATCACCTTCTGACATCTCACCTGCCTGTAGCTCCACCTGACATCGCCTTCTGACATATGACCTACCTGTAGAGGCACCTGACAACACCTTCTGACATCTCACCTACCTGTAGAAGCACCTGCCTTCACCTTCTGATATCTCACATACCTGTGGAAGCACCTGACATCACCTTCTGATATCTCACATACCTGTGGAAGCACCTGACATCACCTTTTGACATCTCACCTACCTGTAGCACCACCTGACATCGCCTTCTGACATATGACCTACCTGTAGAAGCACCTGCCTTCACCTTCTGACATATGACCTACCTGTAGAAGTACCTGCCTTCACCCTCTGACATCTCACCTACCTGTGGAAGCACCTGACATCACCTTTTGACATCTCACCTACCTGTAGCACCACCTGACATCGCCTTCTGACATATGACCTACCTGTAGAAGCACCTGACAACACCTTCTGACATTTCACCTACCTGTAGAAGCACCTGCCTTCACCTTCTGACATCTCACCTACCTGTAGAAGCACCTGCCTTCACCTTCTGACATCTCACCTACCTGTAGAAGCACCTGACATCACCTCTTGACATCTCACCTACCTGTAGAAGCACCTGACATCGCCTTCTGACATATAACTTACCTGTAGAAGCACCTGACAACACCTTCTGACCTCTCACCTACCTGTAGAAGCACCTGACATCACCTTCTGACATCTCACCTACCTGTAGCACCACCTGACATCGCCTTCTGACATATAACCTACCTGTAGAAGCACCTGACAACACCTTCTGACATCTCACCTACCTGTAGAAGCACCTGCCTTCACCTTCTGATATCTCACATACCTGTGGAAGCACCTGACATCACCTTCTGATATCTCACATACCTGTGGAAGCACCTGACATCACCTTTTGACATCTCACCTACCTGTAGCACCACCTGACATCGCCTTCTGACATATGACCTACTTTAGAAGCACCTGACATCACCTTCTGATATCTCATGTACCTGTAGAAGCACCTGACATCACCTTCTGACATCTCACCTACCTGTAGAAGCACCTGAGAACACCTTCTGACATCTCACCTACCTGTAGAAGCACCTGACATCACCTTCTGACATCTCACCTACCTGTAGAAGCACCTGACAACACCTTCTGACATCTCACCTACCTGTCTGACCCCCAGACTTCACCTTCTGACATCTCACCTACCTGTAGGATCACCTGACAACACCTTATGATATATCACCTGCCTGTAGGACCACCTAACTTCACTTTCTGACATCTCACATATGGGCAAGATCACGAGACTTGACATTCTCAAATGTCACCTACCTATAAGATCACCTTAGTTCTTTTCCCTACATATCACCTTCCAGTATGATCACCTGACATCACCTTCTGATATCTCACGTACCTGTAGGACCACATGACATCACCCTCTGATGTCTCACCTATCTGTACCACCACATGACACGACCTTCTGACATCTCACCTACCTGTATCATCACCTTACATCACCTTCTGACATCTCATCTACCAGTAGCACCACCTGATATCACCTTCTGACATATGACCTACCTGTAGCAACATCTGACTTGACCTTCTTTCGTCTCACCTACCTGTAGGACCAGATGCATGACCTTCTACCTGTACAACCACCTGACAACACCTTCTCACATCTCACCTGTCTGTTGGACCACCTGCCTTCACAGGCATGCCAGTCAATGAAAGTGATTTGCGCGGAAAATATGGTAATTCATTGAAAACATCTCTTAATATCGATTTTAAGAAAGAAATTGACCCAATAAAGTTTACAATGAGTCAGTTACAACATATTTTTTCCTATAAAAATGTGCTTTTTCCCTTCACATTTTGTGAAAAAATGCTATCAAGGAGCCAATGTTACACCCCACCCCTATAGAAAAGATATTTTCTCCTCGAATTTGGACAGATCTCAAAAATGACCCCCAAAAATCAAAAAGGGCGGAATTCCGCCCAAGGTCGGAACTCTGGCATGCCTGCTTCACGTTCTGATATGTCACCTACCTTAAGTACCACCTGACACCAACTTCTGACATCATTTACCTGTAGAATAACCTGCCTTCACCTTCTAACATCTCACCTACCTAAGGACCACCTGACACCACTTTCTAGCGTCTCAATTACCTGTAGGATCACATGGCATCACCTTTTCACGTCTCAACTACATGTAGGACCACATGAAATAATCTTCTGACATATCTCGTACCTGTAAGATGACGTTACATCACCTTCTGATATCTCACATAACTATATGACCAACTGACATAACCTTGCGAAGTCTTATCCACCAGTAGGACCACAAGACATGACCTTCTGACATCTCCTCTACCTGTAGCAACAGCTGACATCAACTTCTGACATCTCATCTACTTGTAAGATCACCTGACATGACCTTCTGATACCTCACCTACCTGTAGGACCATCTGACAACACCTTCTGACATCTCACCTACCTGTAGCACCACTTAACATCACCTTCTGACATCTCACCTACCTGTAGCACCACCTGGCATCATCTACCTACATCTTACCTACCCGTATCACCATCAGCTTCTGACATATCACAAACTTTAAGGACCACCTGACACCACCTTCTGACATCTCTTACCTGTAGGACCACACAACATCACCTTCTGACGTCTCACCTAACTGAGATCACATAATATGACTTTCTCATGTATCAACTTACCTGTCGGATCACCTGACATGACCTTCTAAAGTATCACCTACCTCAAGCAACACCTAACATGACCGCCAACAGGACCAGATGATATGACCTTCTGACATCTCACCTACCTGTCGAACCACCTGACAACACCTTCTAACTTCTCACCTACCTGTAGCAACACCTGCCTTCACCTTCTGACATCTCACCTACCTTAAGGACCACCTGACACCACCTTCTGACATCTCAATTACCTGTAGAACCAAATGACATGATATTCTGACATCTCATCTACCTGTAAGATCACCTGACATCACATTTTCACATCCTACATACCTGTATCATCACCTGACATCACCTTCTGACATCTTACCTACTGGTAAGATCACCTGACAACACCTTCTGACATCTCACATACCTGAAGGACCACCTGACATCATGTTTTGACAAATGACCTACCTGTAGCATCACCTGACTTCACCTTTCTACATCTTACCTACCTGTATCATCACCTGACTTGACCTTCTGATATGTCACCCACCTGTAAGACCATATGACATGACCTTCTGGGGTTATTGGAGTAAACAAATGTAGTAATTTGAAAGGTGAACTGTAATTTATATCAACTCTCTTACCTGTATTGCCAAAAGCAAACCAGATTATGCAACCTGAAAGGATTCAAGTGTTGATTAGATTAGGAGCACATTACCTACAAGATTAATGATTTTCAGTTACAACGGGATTACAAATTAATGTTACACTGGATAAAGATTTAAAATGTAATAGATTAGAGACTCATTTCACCACTTCACAAAGGAGACCACCCAACTTAAAGACCAATTTTATGTCAGAACAGAATATTTTAGTACGTGAAAAATGTACAAACTGGAAAATGCCTAATTTTGTGTCATTAGTTATCATACAGGGGTCAATTTTCTATGTTAGACATGAAATTACATGTTTCTGACATTAAAATGATCGTAGATAACTTCAAACTAATATCTGTGATATTGCTGTTATGTAGATATTATTTTTCCTTTAAAAAAATGACCTTATGTTCATTATTTCATAAAATATCAATTTTATAAGGGTCCCGCTATATACTTACTTAACAGTCGGGGCTAAAGACCCGGTGGATAGAGTTAATCATTAGTTTGGGTTTTCCTCAGGGGTGTCAGATAAAACGACCGATTGATCTGCATGATTTCTACAACTACTGTGGAATAAAGCCTTCAGAAATATGTAGTATAAATATGAAAGTAACCCCTCTCCAAATCCATATTATATATATTTAGTTTGAAGATGGTATGAAAATACAAAATGGTAGAATCTGAGTGGTCGGTATTTAGACTCTAAAGAATTATAAAATGGGCAAATGAACAGATAGTTGTGTTCAGGTTTCCTGACTGAAGTTAATAGTTTGACCCAACCATAGCTAAACTACTGAGCAAAAAGGTAAAAATTAAATCAAAATGAGCCAGAGAATATAAAATGTAATATCGAAATATTGAAAAAAATATCCCTAGGCCAATCTGCTATTGTTTAGTAGACATGAAACCTAAACTGACAACCTTTTTCCCCAGCCTAACATACAGCACACAACAACAAAAACGCCACCTACCCCTCTAGCATAACCACCATTGGCACAACCAGGCCAGACTTCATGCAGGTAGGTGTCAAAGACCCTACCCTACCCTGCAGTGTTCAACACGAACGCCTGCCCATCGGCCAATGGTCAATAATTTTTTACCAGGGTCGACAATAATTGGGGAAAATATTGCATAGTGGGCCCGGATGGCTGACAATTTTTTCCAGCTAATTTTGGCTGTCATTTTTTATTACTTTTGGCAGTCAATTTCCAAGTGAGTGAGTGAGTGTTGGTTTTTTTATGCCTTACTGACAGCCAGGGTCATTTTCACAGAGAAAACCAGTTGTCACCTTCATCTATGAGATGAAGGTGACAGGGCAGGCAAACAGCAGGGGATCAAAACCTAGCAATCATTTTTTGCTATAACTCATCCCGGGAATTGAACCCAAAGGGACCTTCTCATCTGTGGGTTTCTAGGGTTACATACACTGACGTTAGCCTAAAGACGCTACAGCCGGCAACGTGTTTTTCCGGTGACATTAATGGTCATGTCCGAAATTGGCGCGCTGATAAGGTGGTGATAGCCTAGCCAGCGGTGACGTCCTTACGGACGAGAATGTCCCTTTAAAGATCCAGTGACATGATTTTAGCATAGAATATTCAATCAAACATCCTACTTATAATAAAAAAATATATAGACTCCCATTTCCATCAGGTTGCGTAACCCTCAGGACACGGTAAAATGACGGCTAGAATATCTATTTTTGGATTGGTGTGTCAAACTTCAAAATTGATATGACATACCTATACTCTAAAACATCAGGGCACTGGAGGCCTCTGGAGGAAACTTTTAATGCTCCACTCTAGGCAGTGGGGCTGGAGACACAGAGCTATGTACATGTGAGTTTTCATGGAGCTTTGGCCTGAGGCCATACTCTAACTTGTGATGTGTGTCACTATAGGGAGGTTTTGTTTGTTTGTGGAATTAGTTTAACGTCCGGCCAACCCTTTAGGGTTCTTTTACCAGACTGCACAAGGTAAAGCTTTTCAGCTAGTTTCACGCCACAGGGGCGGTGACCAAATTAATGAAATGAGGTGCCTATTTGTAACAGTGGGACCCAATGCCCTCTTTATAGTGCTGCCACACTGAGATATCATGTCATTGGCCCACACAATACCCCACCCAGTCACATTATACTGACACCAGGCCGACCAGTCATGTTTCGTGGTTCTTACTTTATACCAAGTGCCAGGCAAGCAGTGACCACTACCATTATTAAAGTCTTTGGTGTGACTCGGTCTGGGATAAATCCCCAGACCTTCCAGACTCAGAGCGGGCACTCTACTTATTGAGCTGCCAAGTCTGGTCTCCCTATTTGTCGCCTTCTACGAACAGCAAGGGGCCGCTAGGGATCTATTCTTTCCAGGAGGCTCCCAAAGGAACCCCCACCCCAGATCCCCACGGAGGTATCTCTAAACTGTGACTGAAGAATCAATACAACATCTCAACACTACTCCTGCCTTCATCTTCATTACTCTCCTAAACAACATCCACGATTAGAAAGTACTACACCAAAACTTTAAAGTACTTCAGCTGCAGGGCAGAGCCCACAACTCGCACACCTTGCCCAAAAGGCCATGTTGTGACGTCACCAGATGACAAGCTTAGACGTCAAACTGTGACCAATAGCTAGGAAAGATGGGCTATCTTATTGTTTCTGCAGATGAAAAGTCAACCGTTACTTTTTTTATTTGTGAGAATTAGGTGTTCATAGTTCTCCCTAATATCCTTACTAAGATCGGTACAGTCAGAATTTTGTAGTACCATTTTCAGGTTAACATGCCCATATGAGATATATATTTCTATCATGGATTAGAGAAGAGCTATACATTATATGCTGACAATCTATGTATGCATGGTATTGTTACCAGGCCCATATACAGAACTTTTTGTGGGGGGGGGGGGGACCATTTTCAAAAATTGGACCTGTTTTATCAATGGTGTAGATCTTTACATGGGTCACTCTCCTCCAATGACAAATTCAATATTTTTCACTTTCTAATGTCTCTGAAATCTCATGTAAGATGAAGGTGTAACAGAGGGTCATAGGCAGGTCCAGGATTAAGGTAGGGGGACCCCAAGAATTTTAAAAATGTAAGTAGTATAAAGTGATGTGACGTGTGGCCGGTGAAGCCAGAAACGGGGAGAGTATAGGAGGGGGGGATGGGGGGATGGGGGGCCACCCCAGGAAATTTAGAAAAATTAACCTTTCATTACTGACATTTTCGGCCTTCTTAGGCACTTTATTTATCTCTTTTGTCGGGATTTCTTTGTAATACTTTTCATAATTTATGTCTATCTAGGGAGGGAGAAATTGGGGAACACCCTCAGAAATACTTTGAAAAAATAACCTCCCATTTGAACCACTTGATATTGTGATGAATTATAGTGATCAATTCAGTATATTGGCACGAGTTTGTGCAACCAAAATGTAAAGAGTAAGCCAAGTAGATGTTGTTACAAGAAATTATAGTCAAAGTCAAATTTTAATGTTATGATTCAAGGTTTATGAGATCCGCAGTTTTCACTGCTTATCACAGCTTTAAACAGAATGAAAATTGGATGTAGCACTCCCAAGATATTGAGAAAAATGTAATAAAAAAGTACTATGTTTTTACATCAAATTTACATTAGATCAAAGGCATGGAGATGGACACCCAAATTAGCCTATTTTTCCATAATTTTCACTTTATAATGTCCGGGGATCTCTTTCTTAATCTTATAGTATACAAGTGCCTTCAGCACCAGGAGAACAAACATTTGGGATAAGATAGGTATAGACCCTTAAAACCAACAGTGCACCATGGCCATTTCTTAAATTTGACATGCAACATAGACCTTAGTGATAGGAGATAAGAAATAAATGAAATGACAAAGGGGACTTCAAATTCGACATACGACATGAGAGATTCTTAAAATCGACATGAAAAATTAAAATATAATGACATGCGACGTGTCCATTTCTTAAATTTAACGTGCGACATAGGGACCCCACATCTACACCCCTTAGTTATAAAGAGGATGCTGGGCCAGTCTTCTAAAAGGTATGATCCATGATGTGATCTTGGGCCGATTTTGAACTGATTTTGAAAATCAGTTAATTAACTTATCATTTTTTGTTATAAACTGTACTATTTTCCAACGAGTTTTGAATAATCCAGATCAGAAAAACAGTATTTTCACAGGGAAAAATCATTCCAAATTCTTGAAAAATGCATGGAAAGAAAATCAGGTATTGATGCAGAGTCTTGATGGTTCCCCATGGGTGAGGTTATAATTCTGCGTGAGCACTGCAAGCAATGAGTATAGACAGAAGAGAAGATTCAGCTCCATGGGTCGGTATATCTGAGGATTCTGGTAGGCTTATCTATGCTAAATGGTGTGACCAATGGCCACAGATCAGAGTGGGTCCCGCCAGAACCAAATGGCCACCTGCAGAGGTGTGAAGTTCCTAGTTATCCTCCTGCCATCCCCCCGGTCCCGGCTGAGTCTCTCTTCTGTCTATACTCGTTACTGCAAGTAAACAGAGCACACTGTGTATGGCCGGCCAGAGGGCCCAGCAGGGGGCGCCAGTGACTGGTCTTGGTCACCGAGCCTTAGTACCGGAAGGGCTATTTATAGAACTCCAACTCAGTAACAGGCGTCCAGCGGTTTAGGGGAAATTGACCTCGTGAAATTAGGCAAAAAGATTTGCATTTAATGTACCCAAATAAGCAATAAAAAATTCAAGGAAACATGTGAAAAGGATTAGTATTGTATTGCAGTATTTACTAATATATTTATATACTCTTTCAATGCATAGATAGGGGGCTAAGCAGTCTCATTTAAGCATGTGTTCAGCTTAGGCACTTTTGGTCAGTTTTTAGGACCACTGGTCAATCTCCCCCACTGACCTCTGTGACCAGAATAACCTAAGATAGGGGTAGTGTTGTGCTGGAGATTGCTCGCGGGCCAATACTTCTTTCTATAAGCAGAAATTATTATGTCATATTGTACTAATAGCTTAGTACTTTTAATATATTATCATATTGTATAATCTAGTTAGGATCAGGCCTAGCAAGTCTACTTCTAAGAAGAGGTATTTTGCGCTCCTAGCGCCACCTGTTAACCAGTATAAAAGGTGTTGCAAGGTAGAGAGCGAGTTTAGTTTAGAGTTTAACCACAGAGTTAGTGGAGTTAGTAACAAGTAAGCAGCGTTAGCTGAGCTGCTCGGAGCTATGCCTACCAGCTCCTGCGGAGTATACTGGAGTTTACCGATACCAACTACCTCGGACAAAGGATTGTGATAGAGCTAAGCGCTAGGGTGGTCTAGGATGTGCTGGAACGACTTGTATTCTAATGTGGTTGATCACTGAGTAAGAGATGGGAAGGTGGACTGATTGAGACTTATTCACTGTGGCTTTGACTCGGGATGAGATGTTTACTTGAATAAAACCCTTTCATTTTAAGAGCTCCCTCATCGTCCATTTCTTTTGAACTATTGGGGGATGGATGAATTAACTTTGAGCGCAGTCTGATTGGCTCAATAACTTGGATGAACGACTCATGGATGAATTAATTATACACATCACGCAGTCTTAAATCAAAATGAACAATAGTTCAATATATCATTAAAAAGAAAAGTTATTTCCGCGGATCTCACAACTCTTGCCCTATTTGATCAGATTGAATTTATTGGTTGAATTTTGTAAACACTGTAAAACCTTGAATTGGAAAAAAAATTGAAAAAAGTGTCCCACATCAGATGAGTACCTGAAAACCCAAAAAAGCATACAATCTCTGATGAAACTTGTGTAAAAAAAATGTTAAATTTAGTTTAATTTTGATAAATCCTTAAAATTTCTATGCTCGAGAATCCCCTCTTTCTTATTGTAGACCTCCCAGACTCAAAGCGGGCACTCTACTAACTGGGCTATTGAGTCTGGTCTCCCCATTTGTCGCCTCCTACGAACAGCAAGGGGCTGGTGAGGACACATTCTTCCCAGGAGGCTCCCTAAGGAACCCCCACCCCGGATCCCCACGGGGGAGACAGGCACCCTCACACTCCACTGACAATTTATACACCACCACTCAGGTGATTCCCGCACTGTGGTCACTCTGAACTCACTGGTCAAGGACTACAGACCTATTTTATGGATCTGCTTCACTTTACAGCATGGCTGGACCTTTTGATTCAAAACAGCCCGTGTGTTTCCGGCAGCTGGTTTTAAACACCACAGAACGTTTCCTCTGGATTTGATTCAGCCTCTGTACACTGCACAAAACTCACTGCAACTCTGTATGTCACTGAACTACCCACCCTGGGCCTGGTACCGCTGCCAGGGGTCCTGCCCCACCTGGGCTGCCTGCCAATGCTGGGGAACATGCCCGTCAACCTTGGCTGCCTGCCGGTGCCACGACCGGGGGCCCTACCTACCACGGCCGGGGGACGTCTACCACTGGCGGGGGACGTCTACCACTGCCCGGAGATGCCTACCACTGCTGGGAGACGCCGACCACTGCTGTGAGACTCCGCTAACCGCCTTATCATTGCAACCCTGTGCACCTCAGTATTTAGGACCATGTGCTCTACATTTGGCTCTATACCTCGGAACACAGGTGGGACAGGGGCTGTCACCCGGGCCGTCACGATCCCACCACCGGGGCTCCAACCTTGCTGCCCTGGGCCTCCTACCCTGTTGCTGCCGGGGATCCCACCAGCCGGGGTCCATGTCACAGAAGGGTACGTACCCACCTACCATGGGCCCCTGTCATCACCAGGGGTACTACCGACCATCATGGACCTTATGCCGCCGCCGGGGGTCCTACCCCGCCAACCTCGATCTCCTCCCATCGCTGAGGGTCCTACTTCACTCAGTGGGACCTCCCGCTGCCACCACTGGGGCTTCTGCCTCGCACCGCTGGGCCTCTTGTCACAGCTGGGGCCCATGCAGGCCTCCGGAGGGAGCCTACCACTTCTAGGGAACCTGTAACTTCCAGGTCCATGGAAAATTCTGTATACACTAATATTGGGCAAGCCCCACTATATTTCAATACTTTCACTGTGCCTCAGTACAACCTAGGACTACGTCCTTTTATTCTTGGCCCTTACACCTCGGCCCACTGACATGTATTTATCTGCATTGGAACTTTCACTTTTATCACAAGTCAGGGTTATATGTTTGTGTCCTGTCTATGTAATGTCTTGTGCTGTTTTATTAAATGTTTTTTCTCCAATTTGCTGTCTCACCTCTTCTGTTAATTGAGGCTAATTGCAAATTGGCAATAATTTACTGAGGCGTGACAGGCACCCTCACACTCCACTGACTATTTATACACCACCATTCAGGTCATTCCCACCCTGTGGTCACTCTGAACTCACTGGTCAAGGAATAGAGACCTATTTTATCCCACCCACCTCTCCCTATATGGAGAGACATAATGACTCAATTCTTACAGGCCCTTACACCTCGGCAAACTGACATGTATTTTTCTGCATTGGAACTTTCACTTTTATCACAAGTCAGGGTTATATGTTTGTGTCCTGTCTATGTAATGTCTTGTGCTGTTTTATTAAATGTTATTTCTACAATTTGCTGTCTCGCCTCTTCTGTTAATTATCATCCACAGTGGACCGATTTCCAACCAATTTTACAGATTGGAAATATCTTGAAAATCGGGTCACTATAGGTGCAATTTTGTCGCAACGTGGATCACCGCCTTCAGTGGGGACCAGGCTTTACAAGATTATCGGGTAGTGCCGCACCGAAGGAGGCGGGTGAAAATAGAAGGAATTGCGAATTGCATAAGAACTGTGCATGATTGCGCAATACCATTTCAATACTAAACCTCTGCCTGGAGATTGTGAGAAGTTAGAGAGTGGAACCTTCTTTGTCAATCTCCATGTATGTCTATGGGAAAAAGATTTGCTGTGCTTGGAGAGTGATGACCTACTTCCTCAACTATAAGAATTTCCTATTTCAATTTTGTAACAAAAAAAATATGGATTCTCTCTAAAATTACAACAAAACAACCAAATATTTCACAATTTTGGAACCGAACCACCATATACATGTACTAGAAACAGAACTACTGAAATACATATAGTTTGAAGATTATAATGCTGGAATTATTGAGAAAAGTGGAACGAAAAATTGGTAAGAAAAGTGTAACAACTTTTCTGATCCCCATTGAAATGCATTGAATCAACCTGGTCTAAAAAGAGTGTAGAGAAGGTCGGCAGCCTAAGGCCCGCCTCCCAATAATTACTACAAGCAACGTTACTCCACAACGGCCTAGTGGGGACCGGGCTTAAAGGAGAAAGTAGACCTGGCCCAGCTTGGGGGGGTGACGCGTGTAGACCCTTAAAATCGATACGGCCATTTCTTAAATTCAACACCGCGACATGCCCCGTTTTTTAAATTTAACACATCCGCATTGCTTGGCATTCAAGGGTTGTGGTGCATACCTGTGAGGGTGCAGGGGCGGATGAAGTGGGGGGGGGTTAAGGGGGTACTGAGGCCCCCCCCCCTTTTTGTGGGCACTCAAACTTGTCAAAGAGAAAAAAACGTCGCGCAAGCGCGTATGCACACACTTTTAGTACTTACTATATATATGGACCACCCCCCTTTTCGAAATCCTGTATCCACCCCTGGGGTTGGTTAGTTTATTCAACGAATATTTAAAACTTTTACTAGATGAGTAATTCTTTACCTACTAAGGGGTATTTTTGTTTCTCATCTGCGTAAACGCATTGAGTGCATTAGAAAGTGTCAGTGGATCTTTAAGGTTGGACCTTAAACTCACTAGCAACCACCTTAAATTCGGATTATCAAAAGTTAAAAGTTAAGCAGTTTTGAAATATTGGGCCTTAATCACTTCAAACGTCAATACAGCATTCCCACAGCACTTAATCATAGATGCAGTCATGACTGTTACATATACGGATATTGATAGAGAACAATGTTGTGACTTGCCTTTGACCATTGAATTTTTTTAATCTGCCAGTTTTATTAATTTTTACATCAATTATGCTCTAATGTGTGAAATCTGGCTCCAAAGTGCGCGAAAATAGGCACCAAGTGCGCGAAAACTGAAGACTTGACGTAGGTAAATGATTCAATAGAATTTCAATAGAATATTGACCATAAAATATCATTTTCACCTGTTATTTTAAAAATACGATTTACCTGGCCATATCTGGGGCCCTTGATGGGGGGTCCCCCTGTCGCATGTCGAATTTAAGAAATGATTATGTCCCTTGTCACTTAACTTCCCATGTCCCATGTTGCCTCTAAGAGATCCTCATGTCTCATGTCGAATTTAAGAAATGGCCCCTGTCATGTCGTTTATTTTGTTTTTCATGTCACTAAGCCCCATGTCGCATGTCGATTTTAAGAAGTAGCCATGTTGCCGTGTCGAATTTAGGGGTCTAGGGCCATATAGAGTAGTGGCGTGTATTATTGGCACCTTAAAGCATAATGTCTCACTGTATGCTTATTTATCCTAAAATTAAAAAGTTAGGTGTCCCATAAGACAGTCTGTACATTTTAACATCACTTTAGGGGCCTTCCATTTAGTACGTACGCAAAAATTCACCAATTCTAGACCCCCCCACCCCCCCTTAGGCTAAAATACGCATTGGATTTGTACAGGAACGTACGCAAAATTTAAAAAATCTCAGACCCCCCCCCCCCCCCCCTAGGTGCGTACGTACTTAATGGAAGGCTCCTTAATACGCAGTGAATCATATTCAGATAGTATTATGATAAACATTACTTCAATTATTTATTCTTGTTTTGGAGTGTATTATCAGCACCTGTCTTGCATTATCGGCACCTTGTCAAGTATTTCATCAGTACTTGGGCCCAAATCAATGAATTTAAAAGTTCTGTCTGGAAAACTCGTCTATCATGCCTTCTCATCAACCTAGATAAGTTTGAGTCTTAGACAGAGTTTTATGTAGAATATACTTTCAATCTAAAAAAGTATTTATGAAAACCCTGTGTTTTAATATACTGGTTGTGTACATTTATCCATTGTTTGTTCTCATATCATATACATTTTATTTGGAAGACTTTTACATCTAAAATCTTTCTAAGCCAGTTTACCAAACAAATTTCCCCTCAATTTTCGTTATAATTTGTGCTATCATTCATTCTTTTATGTTTACTAGCCTTATATCTAAAACAATAATGTAACCATGCCGATAATACAAGACATGGACATGGAATGGAGTGTATTTCCAGCACCCATGTTATAAATCTACCCTTATGTGTAAAATCACCTTTTTTTTAAAAAGTATTTCGTTTTTCATGTATTTTTGACAATATACGTGAATCCAATGCAATATTTGTTATTTTGAGGACTACAGCTGTGAAAAAATACACTCAAGTACATTATATTTATAAGTTGAAATTAAATGATAATTCTTGATGGCTAATAAAAGTCACTGATATAGTTATTTTTCCAATGGCCGGAGCTGTATAAGTATATTGCTCAACAACAGAAAAAAATATAAATTTTCATTTATTTGTTTTCCATCATCTTAAACGCACAGATTTATTGTGTAATATCATAAGATATGCCAGGGCCGACGGCTGGTAGCTTCACTAATCACGTCGAACGTTCCTAATTAAGTTAGGTGATTAGTGCTAATCATAATTACCCCGACGGCTCGTAACGGCCGTAATCTATTTTAATCTCTGGGATTGGATTTTACAGGATCAGACGGGATTAGGAAAAAAACGGGATTAGGGGGAACGTCTCGTAAGTGAATTAACAGGACTTGTAACAGAGAGTCTGATTGGTCTAACCTTAATCCAGTCCTCCGAAAACCTGATTAAGGTCTAGATATTTAATGTTACCCTGGGGTTAGATTAAATGAGGATTAGAATGGATTAAACAGGATTACAAAATACGAGCCGTGTAACTTACGTGATTTAAGGTAGATTAGAGTGTTGTCTTGTTTAATCTAGATTAGGACGTTACGAGACGTTGGGAACATTTGGAACAAGCAATCCCATTGGTTTAACCTTAATCACATCCCCCTTAATCATGATTAGCGACCAAATATTTAATCTAACTCATGAGGTAAATTAAGTTGATGATTAGGGACAGATAGATAATTATGACAGTGTGTCCTAAAGATTGACAGTCACTTAGGCCCCCCGCCACTTAGGCCCCGTTACTTAGGCCCACTGCTCTCACAGGAGGTGTTGGAGCACAGGCCGTCAGTTTTCACGCCCCTAGGTCTGCGAACTTTCTGTTCATTATGGCCTCACAAAATTATAATTTTGGTCATTTGAGGATAAAATAACATTTACCAGTCATATACGGTATACCCATCACATCTTCTACAAATATTCAGAAAAATTATGATTAATATTTGAATTTTGGACAAGCTATAGGCCTATGTATGACAAGTAATCACACAAGTGATTGATTTTCTATGGGTCCGTCATGTCTCAAGAAAGAGTAAATAAAAATCCCGGAAAAATTTACCAGAATTGCATGCAACATCATGGAACAGCGTATTTATGCCAATAGTATGTATTTTAGAAGAAAAAAATGTTCAAAGAGAAGGGTTGTGGAGGTATTATGGGTGACGGCATACCCTGGGCTGACTCTCATGGGGGCCTAAGTGACGGGGCCTAAGTGGCGGGGGGCCTAACTGACTGGCTACCGTCCTGAACAACCTACGGAGGTACGAGCCGTCGGGCCCAGGGTAGACCGAGAAGCCCTGTCTGCTACGTTCCCACTACACAGAGTGGCTGAACGTCGGGCCTCTCGGACAGTCGCCGACTAGCCCAGGGGTGCCGATAATACACGCCTGCCGATGATACATGTTACTATTGTTAGATCTACTCTATCTCCCCCAGAAGATCGAAAACCAAGCATTATTTTCATCAATTTATGGCAGCAAATCCCGTTTTAGGGCCCTTAGTGCGCGAAAACCGACTCCCCTACTCTACTCGTCCTACTACTGAATACTAACCTTGTTTAAAGTTAAATGCCGTTTCCAACAATCTTCACTGAGTTTGGAATGTGGTGTTTATGCTTGAATCAAACGTGGCGCCGCTGAGCTGACCTTAGAGAAAGTGGCCGGGAAAGAGAACAGCATTGATTGGTCCATGCTAGAAAAGGCAGAACACAGCACCCGCCACAACCACTGTCTTGTAAACTGTTCCCTGATTGGAGCCGATAACCAGCGGCATTCATCTGCTGCAGCGGCGGGACAGCGGTGGGTGGTGGCGCCCCCTGTGACCTGACGCCGTCACTAGGGTCCGTTGCAGCCGGTCGAGCTGAACGCGTTTGTCACCATTTTCGGCGCCCAGAACTGACGTGTCGGGCGTGCATTTGTTGTTGATATTTTGCTTCTAGGTTTACAGAAAAAGACGGCTTCAACCATGAAATACATTCCAAGTTTTACTACGGCGGTGGCCTTCCTATTGGCCTTGTGTGTCGAGCTCTCTAATGCCAGTAAGTATCAAAGATTAGGGTTTGAGATAGACCTCGGGGAAGAAAATCTAGCGTGAGTGGGTCTCGCCGGGTGAGGGAGGTCCCTACTACGTTAGTGCCATAGAACTACACGACGTGTAGTTCTGTGGTTAGTGCTAAGCTGGTGAATGAAGTTATTTCTCATAAGGGTTAGTGTTGAATCCTAGAGATTGTTTAGAAGAGAGGGATGATGGTATTTAGCTTTTATTTTTTATCTAAATTATGTTTTTCATCTGCATCTATCAGATGTAATACAATTTATTGTTTAAAACTATCTATATTAATTGTTTAATTGGGGGGGACAGTTTTTCATGGGCTCACCCCCGTGAGAAAGTGTCCCCGGGGACACTTTCTCACGGGGGGACAGATTTTCACGTAACACCCAGGCCATGAAAATGTGTCCCCCCCTCCCTTTTTTCATTTAATTTAACTTTTAAGTTATTTTTTCAAATAAAATGCATTTCATATCGAATCTAAGTAATTGATTTGATACATACAATTACAATTTGATGGTTGTTTCATCCACTATCTAGGAATAGGGACGAGTTAGGGTTAGTGTTGAATCCTAGAGATGGTTTAGAAGAGAGGGATGATTTATTTAGTTTTATTTTTTTCTCTAAATCATGTTTTTCATCTTATTATATCATCATCTATCACATGCAACACAATTAATCATTTAAAACTGTTTATGTTACCTGTTTTCTAGGGGGGGGGACAGTTTTTCATGACCTCACCCCCGTGAAAAACTGTCCCGGGGACAGTTTTTCACGGGGGGACAGATTTTCACGTAACACCGGAAGTCAACAATTCGCTACCTAATCCGCGCGAAGGATAGGGGTGGCTGCGCGTCTGGCATTCGGTCTATTGCCTTGGCACATTTCTAAGGGTGAACTCGGCCTAAGAAAAAGAGGGGTTAAGTGTTAGACTAAGGCCAAAAATTAAAATTAAAAAAAAAGAGAGAGGGAGAGAATGTGTTCAGGTTACATAGATAGACAATTATAACAAATTAGAGTAGTCTAGAGGTACCGGGTACCAGTTTTTGCGCACTAAGGACGTTGAATTTGATATATAGAGAGGATACATATAGAAAAAATCTATTTTGCCGCCATTTTTTTTTTTTTTTTCAGTTTCTCCGTTTATCCTCTCTAAGTTTATCCTCTCTAACATGTCAGAATGTTTCATCAAATACAACGGGGTTGAGTTCGCCTCGGCTGAGGCAGCTTAATTATCGGGCCCAACACTATCAGTCACTTGTTGACGAACAATCTCAAATTTGCCCTGTTTGAAGAGGCTTCTTATATTTAGGTGTGAGAGGTGTAGACCCTTAGCTAGCTTCAAATCTATTGAAACATTTTCGTGTACTTTCGCGTATTTCTGCGAATTTTCGCACCATGTGACGGCCGTCATTACGACACCTTCCGCGCGACTTACAGCATTAAATTTGGTACCTATGGAAACCTTAGGATGCAAGGATTAATAATATCTAATCGATTCCTCTCTAACTTTATTAATAGTAACGCTATTGATGATTTAAAATGCAGGATGCCATCAGTCTAACCCACGGTGCCATGGGTCTAACCTTAGGGTGCCATCAGTCTAAGAAACAGGGTGCCATCAAGCCAGGGCCATCGGTCTTCGGTGCCATCAGTCCAGACACCGAAAAGACTAGGGTAGATCGAATAATCTAGATTTCTTTATTTATTCTTTGGGGCTTTTTTTACACGCACAGTTGGGCCCGGGCAGTTTTTGTATACAGGAAAATTGCTGCAAAATTATCTAACATTCTCTACAATTATTCCTAGCATCTAAAAGTAAAATGCATGTCAAGAGCATCCATCTGCTCTTCCATGTTATTTTACTTTTAGTCAATTCTTTTGGACTTTAATAGCTCACAAACAAAAATCTGAAAAAAATTAGGGTAGGGCCAAAAATTCAAGGTTACCTTAACACTTGGGGGGGGGGGGGGCTAACTTTACTCTTTAATCCATGTTGAAACTTAGTGCCCGGCCTACCTATTAGTAAGTAGATAGCATATTTGTACCGTGACAAGGGAATTGGCAGTTTGCATTTAAGTATTTTATAAAAAAATATTTAAAGTTTCATGAAAGACTACTTGTGTTTTCTTCCCCCTAAAACTGTTTAATTAAAAAAAGGGAAAAAGATGCAGTACTCGAAATAATCCTGATTGGATCCACGTGATGATTGAAGAGAATTGGGCATAAAATGACATATTTTTGAATAAAATTGTTAGAAATATATATACGTTATTTTAGAAATGTACAGCTCAGAGCTCAACATTAAGATTTTCAACTTAACTGCCGTCGCCAGGTGTAGGTCAACCCTAAAATTCACCTGCCTTTCTTTAATACTTTATTATATGACCAAAATTGTGCCTGCCCTTTGGGCAGGTGTATGTCAAAATTTACCTGCCCCAGCTGAACTTTTACCCGCCCAGGGCAGGTGGGTGTAATGTCGAGCTCTTTAATTTTCGGTGCCCATATTCTATATGCAATCGCGAAAATGACATTCAAAAATAGTAGAGGGAAATTGTGCAATCAAACATCATTTGCGATCAGATTCTGTATTGTAACCTAATCCATAACATTTATTTTTCCTCGCAAAGTGATGATTTAAACTATGTATAACAATTTCCCGGCTGAGTTATCTCATTTCCTGGCTTGAGTTTTTGTGCGGTATGAGTTTTCTCAGTCCAATTTCTCGAGTTACCGCTGGTACCCTGTGGTCCTGACAGGGTCAGTGGCAGGTTTCTTCTAAATCACACCATAGGTATGATCACCCGTAAGCTGATACCCATGTCCTTGTGCAGTCTGGAAAGAAGCTTCTGTAGTTGACCTGACGTTGAACTACCAGCAAATAAACAATCAAGCTCAGTCTGATAATGTCTGTTTCAGGACTTCAGTATGAGTACGTGACATGCGGGTCGGTCATCAAGCTGATCAACGCCCGCCTTGGGGTGCGGCTGCACTCCCACGACGTCAAGTACGGCTCGGGCAGTGGACAACAGGTAACTTTAAATAAAAGTACCTAATCTAGAAAATAATATTGAATATATCTAGAAATTTGATTGAATTATGTATGCTCCTAATCGGAACCTAGCATTTTAAATTGGGGGCATATGCAGGAATGTAAGTTTTCATATTTTTGTCTGATTTCTGATTTTTTTTCACCTCAACACCTCTTATACATTGTAATAACTTTAAAAAATCTTGCTTGCATCATTTTATAGAGCATTTTGAGATCACTTATAATTTTATTCATGCTCCTTCAGATTTTGCATTCCTATATATGTATGTCATTACTCTACTTTAAAGTATAGAACCTCAGAATCATTTTACCTGTAAATCAAAGTAATTGAGCGAAAATTATAATGATTGTAGGTAGTCATGTAATGGAATAAACAAAGATGCAATTTAGAAAATATTTCATGGTAAACCATAATGTTGGTAAAACCTGGGATGGGCTTATTGTGCTATCGAGTAATCAGGAATAAAGCACTTCCTATACAGTCGTGGATGTAAGTTTAAAAATCCAGGGGCCAGCCGGGCCCCTAGCATTCCAAATCTAGGGGCCCTCATCTAAATCCAGGTGCTCTCACATGTAATAGTCTTTGTTTGTTCTCCATGATTTTCTAGGGGCCAATGGAGCAAGTCAGGCCTCTAGATTTCCTGGGCCAGTTGGGCCCCTAACCCCGAAAATCTGGGTCCTGACCTGGTTTGGAGATGGATTATTATGTCCACCCCTGCCTTTAGTACTTGCTACAGTGCGGAACATTTCACCCAGGGCTTTTGACTTTGTTGCCCATCGAGCAGGTGGAAGTAAAGTTTTACCAGTGCAACCGTTAAATTTGCCTGCCCCTCTTACTGGGATGTCATAATTGACATTTTACCTGCCCTTTGGACAGGTGGATGCCAAAATATGTGGCAAAATGTGCCAAAGTCTGCCTGCCCAACCTCCAGTTTCACCTGCCCCAGGTAGACTGGCAATGCTTAAAGTTGAGCCCTCTAACCATGTGAAAGGTGTTTTCTGTATAACGTCTAGAGGCCATATTCCACTATGCGGTAGGTTGCATTTGCGGCCCCTTTAATTACCCACAAGGAGTTTGCGGTTCAGATTAGATACAAACATGTTATCTGTGTCTGCAAGCAGACCATAGAAAACCTATATAAAATAACAGAGGCCACAAGAACCTATATTCCACCTTGCGGCACCCTACCGCAAACGAATTTGCGGCAGTTTGCTTGCGTTTTTTCATAGAACCACAAGCAAATACCGTAGAGTGGAATATGGCCGTGGAGCGGGTATTGAATCTCAGGCATGACTTATGTTCCCATCATTTCGTGCCTTGACTCCATGCTCCGTCTGTTCCAGTCTGTGACAGCGGTGGACGCGGCCGAGGACCACAACAGTTACTGGAGGATCGCCGGGAAGGTGGACGCCGCCTGCGTCAGGGGGTAAGGACCGCCAGGGACTGCACTTTACATAGAGTTACTAGTCCTAGGTACTAGTCAAAATCCTGCCGGGATAGTGAAAATTGTTAGTTACTATACAGCCCTGGAGCACCCATCCACAAGTCGGTGTCAGTGAATGCCAAAAACTCTGAAACGCCAGACAAAAAATTATACTCCTGCTGTAATTGTAAATATTATTTTAGCTTAATTTTAACAAAGGGCCAAAGTGTTTTCAAACGTAAAATTTAATTTGGGCCAGTTCATCTTTTGGTTGTTACAGGGTTCCCACGCAGGTCTTAAAAGGTCTTAAAAGGTATTAAACTGATTTTCTCAAATTTAAGGCCTTAAAAAGGTCTTAAATTTGACAGTTTTCTAGCTAGAGGTCTTAAAAAGGTCTTAAATTGAATTTTGTGAGAAGGTAAAATGAAGTAACCATGACAATTCTAAATACCACTTTCAAAAGAGTACATTTAATTGAAATTTTATCCTATAATATATTCTGAAATTTGCCTTTGCACACGGTCAATAGGTCTTAATTTTTCCGAATCTTGGTCTTAAATTGGTCTTAAAAAGGTCTTAAATTGATTTTCAAAAATGCGTGGGAACCCTGTGTTAACCGCGGAAACTTATACACGCGGCAATATCTACGTTTACAAAACATAACTAATCATCTATTAATTCTCTTTTATTGTCTAGTAACCCAGTGAAGTGCGGTCAGACCATCAAGTTGACGCACGTGAACACCGGTCGCAACCTTCACAGTCACCACTTCAGCTCTCCACTTTCCCAAAACTTGGAGGTGAGCGCTTTCGGTGAGGAAGGAAGCGGAGATGATGGTACGTAAAACTGAAAATACCTAACAAAATCTGTGTGTTTAAATTTCCCGACTGACCCTTTTATTTTGCCCTGACCCTAGAGATTTCTTTTTCAAACAAAATTGTGGGGAAAATCCTTAAAGTGAAACTAACATGAGCAAATAAACATTATCTTATGCATTGCCAAAATATGTATTACAAATTTTTAAAATCGGTACAGAAGGTGTATCTCAGTTTTTAACATTATCTGAGTATTTCGTTACAATTAAAAAAATAAAGTTTTAAAACATCCGTGAAACCTGAATTCAAGACTGTTTTTGTCTTCTCCAGCGAGTATATCTCAAGTGCGGCTATCTGGAATTTATCTTTTTTCACAACTCATGCTTGCAAAAGTTCCGTAGAGATGTGGAATCCTGTCCTTTCTAAACAGATTAGATGTCATTTCGTGAACATGTAGGAATAAGAGGTCGATTTTGTGTGTAAAACGTTCAGGAACCAGGAGCAGAATTTAAGATTTAAGTAATATTTAAGCATACACTCTACGACTACATAATTCCCCTTCATTTAGGGCTTGTAGTACATATTCTAAAAACGTTTGTATAGCCGTACATATACTTCTATTTTTTCTAAATTCAAACTGGTTTTGTGATAACAATTCACGTGTTTCGACATGATTTTTTTTTGGTATTTTTTATAAGTCATACAACTTTACCGGCAATAAGATATATGTTCTTCCAGTCATTTCAGAAATGAATTAGGGGATAATGCGTGAGCTGTATGTGAACTATTTTTTCTAACATCTTCTCTGGGTTATTTCCTGTTAACTGAATCGGTTTCCGGGATTTTAATTTTTGTGGGTTAATTGTTCATGGAAAAGGCGCCTTCAGACAGGAACTCTTAACACTCCGGCGGCCTCAAGTCGTTAACGCAAAGAAACCTGAAGGTGTTAGCACTCCCAAGACAAAGATGTTTTGTATTTAGGAAGTCGGGGATTTACCTTAAAGCTCACACGAAAAGAACTGTTTCAAAACTCAGATAACCTCTCATACTACTCTATTATGGTGAAGCTTAAAACTGGCAGTGTCTCACACGTCCAGTGCACTCAAGCAATAGTTTCTGGGACTATTTTTGTAAGTGCGAAGCCAGACTCACACTTAAAGTGCGAATTTGCACGAGGCAAGCCTGGACATGACCAGTGACGTCATGGGGGCCATATATGCACCATTGTTACCAATGGAGAAAATGAAAATGCTTGGTACTCAAAATATATAATTCAGAGGAATCTGATATTTATCATGATACAATGTTACATATGTGTTTAATGTCCCTGAATTTTTGCTGAATTTTTTAAGTCCCAGTTTTAGTCTTATGAATTTTCAAACAGGACTCACACTCATGCACTATTTAGGGCTGATAGCTCCCGTGACGTCATGAGCCTTTGTTTACCTGAGCTAGTGCATGGGAAGTCCTGCTGACAAGCGCGAACTGGTCTTTCATTTAAATTCGGTTTATATCAATAATTGTCTTCAATATGATTATTTATCTCTTATACTATCTACAAAATATACAAACGAACTGTATTATAATGCTTATAATCGTCTTTTCGCGTGAGCTTTAACATAGAATCGCTAGTACCGGGGACTAGTAAAAATCCTGCCGGGCCAGTGTTTTGCGAGTTGCTTACTCTGTGGGCAAGTGGAAATTCATGATTTAATGGTTAAAATTGTAGAATTAGTAGAAATGTCCGTCGTGTATAATATTTGATTTCTCAGTGATTTCATGTTACAACTATTTAATGAAAAAGAATATTTTCTGCCCATAGACTCTTATGTTAAAACCCAAATATTCTAACCCTGATAACTGCATTATTGCTTTGCGGCGTCCTATATTGGCTATTGGTTAGGGTGCCCCCAAAGGTTTACCATCAGAACTTCTGCGTCATGTAAAATCAGAGAGCCATAAATTGGTCTTTTGTGGGGCCTTCTTCCCAATTTGTGAGAAGGTCGCGATTTTGTAACTGATATGAATTTTCACATTTCCCTGAAAAACGTGTCGATTGTTTTACCTTCTCTGAAAGGAAGGTCTTGTTAACGTACCAAGAAGTTAATATTGATGTGTACTTGAGTGATAATGCATTTGTATTTAGAGCTATGGTATTGTCTGTGGGTTGCTAATGTGAAAGGCTCCACCCCTAAGGTCAGCGATGTCATGGCCAGCGATATGTTTCGCAATGTTAGAATGTAATCTGGTGATATTATTGGTCACGTCATGAATTTGGTGTGCTTATCTGAGAGTTACAGCATATCAAAATATCATCATCTCACGGACGATAGCGTGGGTTTAAGAATCAAATACATGTACCTGGTTTATTTATTTTGAGGCGAAATGATATTTCGCCGAAATACTCGAGTAAGTAGACTTTTTGCGCTGGTTGGCAGCATACTTCAAGAAAAGACATAGGTTCAAAGTGCTTGACGCCGAGACCCAGCGAAACTGTCTAATATTTGTGTTTTTTTCAAGCTGTCCGCCCATTTTTCTCAATACTCACATAGAACAGGGACATATAACCTTGACAATATGGTGCCAAATATGTCAGGGAAGAATAGTTCATTTGGCTTTTTCATGTTTTCTTCCATATTTGTGCATAATCTCATTTGCAACAGTAGCACCCTTACGGCGCAAAGAAAAACCGCCGGTGCAAAAGTAGGTCAAGACTGTCATTCAAGTACTGTAGATCTAAACGTATTAATTTTCACGCTGTACATATTTTAGCGCATGTCCTGACCACTATAAATGCATGGAAATATGACATGAGTGAACATTAGGAATAGTATAGGGCAAATAGAACTTACTTTTAAATGCGTGGAATTATGAATGAGCAAAAACGTTATTTATTGCTAGGACCACGGAAATTTGGCAGTGTGAAAATTTATACATTCACAGTTCCGGTATTGCATATTCATTACACAGTGACTGAACTCAGTCCGGGACTCTCTTTCTCTCCCCCCCCCCCCCCCCCCCCCCCCCCAATCCACCTCCCCCTTCCCCACCTCCTCGCACGGTGGGGCCGACCGTGGGAAACTTGCTTGGGGACCTGGCCGGGAAGCCAACGCTATTAACAGTGATGGACCCGGTGACAGGCACGGAGGGTTCAATCATCTTCTCATAATGTTTCTGCCCGATTCTTTTTTTTAAAACGGCAATATTTGGATATAGGCCTACCTATACTGTAATCTTGTATTCGTACCAAATGTGGAATTATGGAGGATTTACCGATAGGACACTATATAACTCAGGCATAAAGGTGGGTCCATTATTCTCTGTTTTCGTCCACTCGAAAACGTCAATACTCCGATAGATTGGAGTCTGAAGTTGTTCCGAACGTCTGCAACCAGCGTAAAATCATTAGGTTGCCCATAATACCTTGCGCGAAAGGCAGGGTTTGACCTTAGCATAAGTTGCTAGTACCGGATATACTAGTGAAAATAATGGCGGGCTAGTGAAATTTGGGAGCAGCTAGAAAATCTTTGTGAAGTTACAGTTATAACTTAGTATATGGACCCGTGGAACTTTGATCAGGGCTATTGTAAATGCAAGACCACTAGCCCCGTGGACTAGTGGATGAACACTTGTTATAATCAAAAGAATTGGGGGGGGGGAAAGTATTACGATTAGAATCTGTGCTATTGATATGCCAAAAGTAAAATTGTTAAAACATTATTCTAGAAATTTATTGCATTTTGCCAGATTTGAGGGATCTGGCTTTGTTGGCTTATTTTCTTCGAGAATCTAATATCAAGCAAGTGCACATGTACTAAAGGTTGGAGTGAGACTTTGAGGCGCCGGGCAACAGTGCTGTAGACTTTGAACTTTGAACCAAGTATGTCAAAACTGCTAGCAGGAGGTTTTTGTACTAGTGGGTTAGACAACAACATTTGACAGACATTTTCACATAGTTCTATTCATACTTACTGACAAATTCCTATGACTATTTCGCCTCTCATGGAAGCTCCGCTCCAGGACGGACATTATGACTTGTATAAATCCTTTGTTGATGCAGTCTGAAAAGAATCCTGGAGGGTTGGCCGGACGTTAAACTACCCCAACAAACAAATTTGATGATCTATTACTTTGATAGTGCGTAATATAATGTGTAACTGTTGTATATATTATAATTCAATGTTGTGCTTTTTTATACTTGATCTAGAAGACCCATAGCCGCTAGGCAACTTTATCAGTGACGGGCAACCGGGAGAATTGGCCGATTCTTATGATCGCCTGTCAGTATAATAGAGAAATGTGCATGTTTGATCTGAATCAGCGCTAAAATTGGCCAATTCTAGGGATAGAACTGGCCGACTTTTAGTGCCGATCCGTTGGCCAATTGTGTAAAAATGTCCTAGAGGTTATGGGGCCTTAGGGGTTACCCGTAACATTGATTCAGAAATCAAAATAAACTGAAAGTGATGATTAATTGAATCATGTTGTTTTGCAGGTGACTACTGGTCCGTGTCCTGTTCTGGCCCGTCGTGGCGGCGTGACGAGAAGATCCGCCTCAAGCACGTGGTCACCGAGAGGTAGGCTCGAGCCCATATTCCACTATACGGTGGGCGACCGTTTGTGAATTTCTCCCAACCACGGATAGCAATTGAGTTTTACCTGCAGGTTACCCAAAAACAGGATGCATGCTGGGTAATATGTAGTCCGTACCTGACCTACTTAGCTCTTACATAATAGGTCTGTACACCCACAACGGTCCATGGCTTTTATTGGTCAATTAAAATTTGCAAGGAATTTTTTTATTGGCCCTCTATAAATGGCTTGGGGAATCCCTTTGATGGTTCTTGGCCTGCTGACTGGTTTATGGTCCTCCCTGCCATAAACCAGCGGCTGCAAAGCATGCTGGGATTTAGGTGGGAATTCCCACCTAAAATGGTTGCCGGTGTACAGACTCAGTTTGGGAAACAGTGGGTCTGACTGCAACAGACTAGGTAATATGTTGACAAAACACAAGGCTAGCATATACATTTTCATGGATTGTCTCATTATTTGTAGATTAACATTGTGAAAAACTAGTCTTCATTAATTTTTAAAATTAGCATCCATATCCATTAATATTTCCTGAGTAGTTTGACAATTCATTTATTGTAGATGGGTATATGACAATTATTTGCTTACTTTCTATAGTTGTTCCAAGGATTTTGTAGATAAAATCGGTCCAAATTAACCTGCAGGTCTGTTAAATACTGTAAATCAGCTATCCGTGGTAGAGAATTTGTGTAGCAAATACCAACAATTTCGTTGCAGATACGAACATGTTCAACTTCAAGTGTTGGTATCCCCCACCGCAAGCGGTCCACAGAAAACCTACATAAATTCATTTGCGGTGGTACTTTCGGTGGCCCACCATGAGTATCACCGCAAGCAAATACCTACATTACATGTTGTGATGCCTTGTTTTACTTGCTATGGTGTTTAAAATCTCCCACCGCAGTCCAAACGACGCATAGTGGAATATGGCCCTCAATCGGCTCTTCTTGTTCCCACGTAAAACCACTACTTTAAACCGCACCCTATCTTAAATCGCAAACTTTACATTTTCCTATTTTTGTCAGTACTCTTTTCAAGAAGTGCATTATGTAAAAGAGCGTTGAAAACCTTTATTTAGGCCTCACACATACTAGGCCAAACAAAAAAAATTGTTGTGTTCAGGTAACCCTACCTACCCTAAATTTTTGGCCCTACCCTAACTTTTTTTTAAGGAAATTTTTTATTATTTTTTTCAAAATCTAAAGAATTGACCTAAAGTACCATGGAAAACCATAAAGCAGTACATGGATACTCAGGGCATGTATTTTAGATGCTAAAAATGCTTTTTGAGAATATTTGGAATATCTTTTTTATTTCCAACACTGGCCGGGTCTCTTTGGCAAAAAAAAAAAGCAAAAAAAAAAATTTTTTTCGACCTACCTACCCTATTTTTTTCGACCTATGTTACCTGAACACAACAATTTTTTTTTTTCGGCCCTATTTTAAAATTGCCACACATCGAACCGTCTGGGCAACAATTACGATTTTTTCCCTTTGAATTTTTGTTTTTAATGGACGTATTGAGCTTTAGATGTATAAGATTCACATTATTCTGTAAAAAGTGAGACGGAAATTTATTTTTGGAACAGAAAAATTCAGAGAAAACATGGAATTTGTAAGTGATATCATTTGTATACCTACGTGGAAGAACATTGTAAAATGAAACTGTTTTAATTCAATCTTTTTTTTTTTAAAGTGAAATTTAAATAGTCCCCTTCTTAATTCCTTAGAGCCTAGGTTTAGATATATCCTTGAGTTTCCTGTTTAATTGACCTGAGGAAACTTTGTGTAGAAGGCATTTGTGGGAATGCATGAGGTGTCAATTAAGTCCTGTTACAGTAATACTAATTTATATCCTGTTTTCCCAGATATCTCCATGTGACCGGTGACACGTACGGCCGCCCCATTCACGGACAGCGAGAAGTCAGTGGGTATCCGTCCCCCAGCGAACTCAACCTCTGGAAGGCTGCCGAAGGCGTGTTCGTCAAACCAGTTGAGATAAAAACTTACCACGATGAATTATGATAACTTGTGATTTTACTAATCAACAGACAGAATGTATGTTACAGAGATGCCTCAGTTCCATTTTGTGATATTTTTTTTCTCAAATTTTGTGAAAATAGGTAGGCTCCACCAGTATGACTTGTGGTGAACACCAGTGATTTTTACCATTTTCCTGTACTTAACAGGTACACTAGCAGTGAATTAATTTAAGACACCTGGCAAGAAGATTATACTCCCACTACCTAATGAATATTTATATATCAAAACTAAATTTTGGTAATTCGTTGATCACAAATATGATCTTTAGAATCAAACTTTCATGAAAGGTGTAAAATGATTATATTTGGGGATGATATTCATACCCGTTTTAATCTTTTTTGAATAGTACTGGAGAGTGGCTTCTCTGATGTGAAAATGGTTGTAATGTCCATGTGTCTCTTAGAGTGTACACAGTTATAAGGAGAATCATGAAAGTTGAGAGTGGAATACCTGAGAATATCTTACTTTGTTGTCAGGAAACATGTTTAAGAAAAAATGTAATGTCACAAGTGGGAAGTAAATTGAAGTTAATCAGTAATTAACAACAGGGCCTCCTCCTGAATCTACCTAGTGAAACAAAAAGGGGTGCACGATTTAGCACATTACAATTGATAATAGTGTCTGATTGTTTGCTTTGGATGCGTCTGGTTGTGGATGTTGCCACTACACGGTTGCCGTACAAGGAGAAAGGACCTTTCGTTTGCACACCTGATTGTGGATGTTGATAACTGTGCCCTGATACATCTTTTTCATTAAAGTGGCGCCCCCTGGTGGATTAAATTTTAAACACCTTTTTAGGGCTTTCCTTAAAGTTAACCTATATGAAATGAGGTGACCTAGTTACCAAAAGCCCTAAAAGTGGGCAGACTGGGGTACTGCGCAACTTCATGGTAAAGGTGTATAGCCCTACCATCAAATGTTACATCTCTTGTGTATAAATTGAGTGTGTATTTGGTTATTCAGTTTGTGTTTGGAAGGCCCATGTTTCTCACCATTATTCCCTCTCCCCCTCAAACACCTTTTTTTATAATATGTCATGTAAATTGAGATACGTGATTTTTGTTTTTTTCTTTTGGGTCCTGTCTACAGCTGACAGTTGTGTATAATCATATAAAAAAAATATATATAAAAAAACCTTGTGTATAATCAGTTACCGTAATCATATTAGAGTCCGACGTGTACACAGGTTTTACTGTAAACTCTAGACATGACACTTACGAGGTTTTAGGGTGAGTGTAATGACTTATCAAAATAACAGCAGAATCAACTTTGTGACCCAGGAAGTCCTTTTTTCCCTATTTCCACGTATCAAAAACAACTAAAAAAGTTCAAAGAAACTGGTTAGCGAATATATAATAATGATAAATGAAAATACCGGTATCCTGATGACTTCCATGTTGTGTGGAGAACTTTGACATTTAAGTTTCACAGGTTGATAAAGATAATCTTATTGAGTGTATCGATAAAGCGTCATTGGTCTAAAGTCGCAAATTAGTGAAGGGACGAGTGTTGAACATGTATGAAATACAAAACTCTGTACTGCATACTTGTACCGCATACTGCACACAGGGTACCAACTACACAGGGAAAACAGGGAAAATGGCAACAAAAATTCCCTGCCAGGGAAAACACAGGGAATTTGCAAATTTTGCCAAAACACAAGGGATTTCATTTGGCCAGATTCTGAAATTCCTGATTTTTAAGATATTAGGGATTTGACTTTTTGTTGTTGGATTGTCCAAATTTGTTCTGCATGCAGAGGCTTTTAAATGTAAACAACTTGCTGGATATGACACATGGAAAAAAAATTGCGGGACAGGGAAATCTCAGGAAAACACATGGAATTTGGGTTGGTACCCTGTGCATACTTCCCCCTTCGTCGGTCGTCACTATGTGCATTTACTGATGTATAGCAACTAGTTAATATTGTTTTGCACAACACTATCTTGAATGTTTAATTTTTGACGGGTTATGAAGTGGAAGTATGCATTGGCCGGTAAATTATACTGATGTGACCTTTTGATATAAATGTGGTATTCACGGCGTTAACTCCATTTGCACCTGTCAAGACCCATCTGGGTCTTTGGAAACTAAGTCGTGGGACCCAGACTTGGCAATCGTTTCTCGATTGTAACAATTCCTTGTGGCAATAAAGATAATTTGGTTTGGATAATTTAAAAGTGGTTTTCACCCATTGCGTTATCATTCTTAGTGTAATATGCACACAAACATGTTGGTTTTAAAAAATACCATTTACAGTGGTTTTATGTATGATTTGAATCTACTTTACGAGGTTTCTCTGCTTTAAGAATACATTGTGTAAGTGAAAGGTGTCTAAAATGTCCAGATTGCATTATACTGCTGTCAAAAGGTAGTTTAAGCAACCCTGAAGAATTATCTAACATAAACGTAACGTATAACTCACCTATACTGTCATCACATACATACAAAATGTTTCATTGTGCGTTTAGCACTATGCGCCTATAGTAATAAGATATCAGGTGAATGTTTAGAAATCTTTACCTCTACTCCCAGGCAAAGCTTGTCGGTTTAGAGATACATAAACCTGTCGAGATGTGTTGGAGTCGCTTAATCCACCCATCGGGTAACGTTGAAGTGTGATTCACAACCACGACACTTTTATATAATATAGGTAGATTTTATTACAAGAGGCTCCAACATTTGATTTTAAGTTGAATATCAGATGGAAAAACAAATAATTCAAATTGTACAAATGCAAACGAACTTAATCTTGGGGTGACCCCCTCCTGGAGTTATTCAACAGTCTGATGGAGCTGCCTTTTAGTGAGAAGTCGGCGAGTTGTGACGACCCCCGCCTTGGGTGAGAACTGTCCGGAGACTCCATTTTGTACGTGGACGTACGGGGCGATCTGTACGTACAGGACGACTGCCGCTTCTTAATGTCCGGCAGGTGGAAGGGCACCTCCCCGGAGGAGGCGGGGTCGGTCGGGGGGTGGGGGCGGAAGAAGTCGTCGGGGTCGGGCGGTACGACGTCGATACTACTGTTGGTGGAGCGGGACTGAGAGCGGACCGTCTCGTCCGTCCCCGACCACCGCCCGCTGCGGCCCGGGGGGGCCGACTGGTCGCTGCGGTACGACTGGGCGTCCTCCAGGCTGGACATGGACGTCTGGGACTTGGAGCTGGTCCTGAACCTCCTCCGCCCCTTGGACGTACAAGTCCGGCTGCTTTCCTTCCTCTGACGGTGTTTGTCGGAGGTGGGCGACGTTTGGCAGCCGGCGGTGAGTGGGGAGGGCAGTGGTTGGTACGTAGCCGCCCCTCCGGAGAGGTCGTCGAACAGGGTGGTGGTGATCTCCACAGGCGACTTCTGCTGGTCGTACTCACAGTACTCCCTCCCCGACCCGGACCCGGGGAACTCCGGCGCCACGTTGATGATAGGGCTGAAGACGTGGGGCGGGAGGGGGTCGAAGGGGGAGGAGGTGCGGGAACTGGAGGCGGTCGACGGGGTCCTGGACCCGGTGCAGATCGGGGGCAGGAGGTTGCCCCTCCGCAGGGTGGGCGTCCGGACCAGGGGCGGCAGGGGCGAGGTGCTGTCGATACTCGAGTTGGAGTGGGATGAGGTGCAGCGTACGGAGGCCGGCGACAGCGACCCTGTAATAGGTATATTGAAAATTGAAATACAAATTGAAAAATGTACAAAAATTATTGAGGAACGTTGTTCAAAAAATATTCAGGAACATATTTATCAGCCAGATTCGATGTCTAGTTTAATTTGCTTTTTGAATTTTATCTCTATCTACTTTAGTTCAAGAGTTACAGGCAGTTATATACATGGTACATTGGTTTCCCCTGTCAAAATGACATGTGTATTTAGAAGGCTCACTGCGCAGCTCAAGGGCAAATTAAAAACCAAAGCTATATGTTGCTTTGAAGGGAAAATAATGTAGATAAATATGCTTGCAGGTTCATAAAATATTTTCTTGATCTTATATCTTCATTTTACAAGTGAATAAACTTGGTCACATCTTTTACCTCAAAAACAGGGGACACTATTCTTTTTTTTTTTTTTTTTTTTGTGTGTGTTTATTGCAACTTCTCGTGTTAACATGATCTTCCAGATGCTTCACATGGTATGTTAATATCTAAGGTATATACAGGAATTAAATAGGGGTAACCTGGTGGAGTGTACCTACCTGAGGAGGAGGTCCCCGAGGACCGTGAGGTGAGGTAGTCCGGGGTGATGGCCCTCAGAGACAGGCTGGACTGCAGCAGCTGACGGCCCACCGACTGGGACGTCTTGAGGCAGGACGTGGTCAGGGTGGGCGACGGGGAGATCACGTCTATGGAGGGCGGCGGCACGGGCTTGGACAGGGAGGGAGGCACCGCCCCTGGGTTCACTAAGGTGTCTTTGTCCAGGGTGAGTGAGGTCTGGGTCGGCTGAGGTCCCGTGGGAGCCTCAGTCGGTCTCCTATCAGTACTACTAGTCGGGGGTTCAGCCCTACCCGAGGCCTGTTGGCCGCGTCTGGCCGTCAAGTCCTCGTACCTCTCCTCTGTTATTACCCTGAACCTCCGCCCTCTGTACTTGATGAACCCCTCCTCGCCCAGCCCCTTCCTGTCCGGGGCGGTCGGAGAGGTCACGTCCTGGTCGGTGGGGAGGTACTGGTGGTCCAGAGACGACTGGCGGGAGAACGGGTGGTCCAGGGAGGACTGACGAGAGAAGGAAAACGTACTCGAATGTCCCGAATCGGACAAATCCACCTTCACTTTATCCTTGGGCTCCTCCTCCTCTTCCCCGTCGTCGTCATCATCGGCGTCGTTCCCATCTTGCAGTGAGAACGGGAGGAGCACGTTGGCCAGCATCACCCCTGAGAGGGACACCCTTTTCTGCAGGGTGTTCTCTGAGAGCCCCTTCACCGCCGACTCGCTCCTCCTGCCGCCCCTCCCCCCCGGCCCCCCGCTGCTGCCCACCCTCCGGTGGTGGTGGGGCTGTGGGGGTTTCCTGTAGTCGCCCAGGGCGTCCCCCACTAAGGGCGGGAAGGAGGAGCGCCTCCTGGCGAGCAGCCTGCCCCCTGGTGGTGGGGAGGGCAGGTACTTGTGGGGGCAGGTGGTCCTACCGGAGGAGAGCAGCGTCTGGCAGTAGTCGCACCCTGTAGGGGCGCCGCTGAGTTCGACTGGCCGCACCCCCGGGGTGGTGAGTTCGACTGACTCCTCCAGCGGCTCGGGGTAGGTAGAACACAGGTTGTAGAAGGAGTGCCGCGAGCTGTTGGTCGAGTCGCTCTCCGGCTCAGACGAAGTCATCCTAGCCCCGTGTCTGCGCTCACCGCTGTAATCTGAAATGATGGGTTGAAAATGTAATGAATTCTGTAATTGCTAACAGCCCTCCATTTAGTACATACGCACATTTTCAAAACTTTTGGATACTTTTAGACCCCATCATTTTAGACCCCACCCACTTTTAGACCTAACCCACCCAAATGTTCAAAACCTTTGAGCCCACTTAGGCTGAAATACATGTCGAATTCGTACTGAATCGTAACTTCAGAAAGTGAAGCAGGCCTATACAGTAACAAAAAGAAAAAGTACCTAATTCTACTTTTCCATAATCTTAAACAAAGGAAAATGTCATAGATGACTAATTATAGGCTTATAGCACAGCAGGAACTAGACTAGTACTGATCTGCATATTGCCCAGAATGCACCTTGATTTAGCCTGCAGGTAGGTCAAAATATTACTAACCATGCAGAGAGCCATGTCTGGGATAAAAAACAGTTTCCACCTGCTCACTACAAAAGGGGACTAGTCATATTGAAATAACCCATGGGACACGTTTTGAGAAAAAAAGAAAAAAAGAAATGATTGAAAAATGATTAAACAGTTTTAGAGAAAATGTCATTTCCTGTGTTTAAGCACTCAGTGTAATTTGTAAGTGTGGTTGTCCTATAAACCGCGTGTGTTACCGCGGTAACAGTCATTCCAGTGGTCATTATTTCTCGAGCCGTATGTTTCCTTTAATTAATCATGTTTTCGCAAAACCATGCCATCTATCTAGCGCAGAGCGAGACAAATACCTCAGAAAGAAGCAATGCATCTAGTGGCAGATCCAGGATTTTTAAAAAAGGGAGACTTGAGAAACTCTGGGATGAAATATCTAATTTATCGAGTTTTTAAGATGAAATTCAGCTTTAGACCACATTATCTTTAGGAATAGAAATATTTCTGAATGTATTATATCCTACAATCTTTTTCAGAGGAGAGTCGCCTTAAATTATTTCATTTCTCCCATCGCCTATAGATCTGCATGGTCAGCAAGAAGTAGATCGTTTGTGTTCCTTTTATTGTGATGTAGTGATAGTACATAGTTCTGGATAGATATTGTAAATGTTATTCATACGAAGTGTTGTACATTAACAGGAAACATATTGTCATCACACTTTGAATGTGCTATCAGAGTTGAATTTTGGTGAATTTACGAGAACATAGAGAAAGACAAAATAAGAGGAGGTGACAGAAAAAGCTCGGGTTTTTGAGTTGTTTTTTTGTGTGTCCCAGATCTATAAATCAATTACAGTGGGTTGCTGGGGGGGGGGGGGGGGGGGTGCTGGGTGTCTGACACCCGCTTTCATCTCCCAAAATATAAGTAAAACACACACAACAAAAATGTGAAAAACGTGGGTTGGACGCCTCTTACATTTACCGGCTGGCCACGCCCTGAATTAAGGATATTCAACCAATGAACTGGTCAAAGGGGAGGGCATTAAGAACGAGTTGTAAGATTTTAGTGATTACTTTATGATTTTCTCAACAAACTGATATTGATGGGGTTTTTCTCAGCTATATATTCTATTTTGGACGAAATCCCGGCGCAATTGTAGCACTAATTCCAAATAAACTGTAAGTTCTTCATAAAATGAGAAAAGCCTATTATGGTATTATGGTCCAAAATAGCGGATGGCGAATCCTCTAGATTTTAAAGTATTTCTTCACACTTAAATATAAATAAAGTTTTATATTTTCTCTGTACGGAACATGTTTGCGTGTAAAGACTTCTCTGTTGTCAATAAAATACTTATCCCAAGTATACTAATAATCTGTGTGACAATATCAAGAAGGAGGGAATAGAGAAAAAGTACATAACGAAGGATTATGTTGTATTGATCTCGATGTTTATAGTTGGAATTTACACTTAAAATCTTTATACTCATTGTAATATCACTGAAAAACAGGGCCAACCCTGAAGTGAATAATTAATAATTAAAAAAAAAAAAAGGACCCTTACCGTATGTTCGTACTCCACACTCAGGAGCCAGTACTGATCGTAGGGTTCCCAACAGTAGGTCCTTTCTCATCGGCTCCAACCTAAGATATGGCCTTAAACTGGGCATCCTTCTTTATAAAGTAAACTGTCGGGTGATAATTGTTTGAAATGCTCCCTCGATGCCTACGTCAGAGAGGTGGGGGTTCGTAGAGGACAGGAAGCGGCGAGGTGTGGGTAGTGGGAGAGAGAGGGCAGCGTCCCGTGAACATTGGTCGGCGGGCTATTAGCACTTCTAACGAGTCATACCTTTCCCCAGCAACTCATGGCACACGTTTCTTACTACCTACAGAGCCGTATTGATGATGATGATTATTGGAGTTTAAGGTATATTCGGCATTTTTCAGCTGTATCAAGACCAAGAACCGAATTGTTTTTTGTTGTGAACAATAAGTGACATCACTCCCAACTCTTATTGCAAGGTCGTCAACAAGGTTTTGGTTTTCAAATCATAGAACCTTTCATAAACGGCAAATACAAAAGTAGGAAAATTTGACTCAGTACATTGTGTGGACGTGACATAGAATGTTCTACTTAACCAACCTTCAATTTTCAAGGAATTTTGAGTGTCATAATATTCTTTTGACCTCGTAGATTCCAGAGATCTTCACCCCCCGCCACGAAATTCGGACAAATTTGATGGTGTTCCAGGCATATGGTTCGAGTTAATCTAAAGGAGCAGGTAATCTGAAGGGGGTTCCAATAAAATCTGAGGGGTTCTACTTCTTAACTGTATGGTTAACCATCTCCCAGAGACCGCTCCAAATTAATGCCGGCCACTAGCGGACCCAGAGGGAGGCGCGGGGGCGCGCGCCCCTCCCTTTTTTCCTGAAAATTTTGACTTTTTCCAAATCCTGGATCCGCCAATGTGCTCAATGATGTCTGTGCTGAGTGACTGAAATCTAGTCAGCACCAAATGAAACTGTATCCGAAATTTTCAAATGTATGTTTAGATGAAGTTCAATATCATCACAACTAATCAGCTGTTCCTGTAATCAAATCCACATTGGTTTGGCCATATTGTACCATGATCGGCCATCTTGGACAATGGAAAGGGGGGACAAAAAGGGCAATTGCGCCCCCCCCCCGACCAAGTGGACAATAATTCAAATAATCAAAGCTTGTTGATTTGTCCAAATCTGACCCAAAAAAATCGACTTTTTTTTATGGGGGGGGGGGGGGAATTTGCTTTGAACTAAAAAAACAACCAAAATCTCCGTGAAGGAATGCACCTACCTTCAACGGAAGATCTTCCAAACAAGTGGTTGTTTACAGTATGGTTAATTATTTTATGGTTTAATATTAACTTTTGTAGTACGAGTTTTATAACAAAGCTTCAGCAGGCTAACAATAGACATTAAAGGACCTTAGATATTTTTAATTTAAGATCACTGCATAATGTTTCTCGATGCAACTTGAACAAATAATACCAACCATTCAAGTTTGAAATTAACTCATATAATTTATTATCTATTCATATTATATTGTACGTATTGTATTCTTCTTTTCAAATAATCAGTCAGATGTCGTAGGTATTTAAGAAGTGTTTAGCATTAAATATAATGTTGAAACCTTAAGAAGCAGTTTATAACGAAAATATTTAGAAATGGTAAAACAAACAAATGTCAGATGTAATTGAATATAAATAATATTTTATTTCAATAATTCTACTATGTACAGACTATCCAAAGTACCAATCAGTCGGGTTCGCTTCAACAGTGTATCCATGAAAATGTAAACAGCTAAGCACGTTAGAATAAAAACGCTGTCAGACAATTCTTAACTTACAATGTTCCTCAACGTCGCGCAAATAAATAAGAACCCTTCTTGACAATAATCAATAATAATTACTTAACTAAGCGTCATCTGGTGCAAGAAAACTTGTAAAAAGAAAAAAAGTCCGTCTCTGTGAAGATGAGATAAGCCTTGGTGCCCATCTACCTATACAGGGGCGTGGCGTAGAGTGATTGACAGCTGGGGGCGGAGCTTGTGTAGACCTGCTGGGGGTAGTACTGGTAGGTGGTGGCCAGCTGAGGGGCGTGGCTCCCGCTGTAGTAGCGGCTGTAGGCGTGGTTTCCGTAGGGCAGGGCCTGGTAGGAGGCAGTGGGCGTGGCGACCAGGGAGGGGGGCGGGGCTTGGTGGGCGTACCCCGGCATGGTGACAGCTGTCAGTCTGGTCGGTTGATGGCTGGCGGTGACGTGGTGGGCGGAGCTAGCGGTGACTACAGCGGCCGCAGCAGCTGCCTTGGCGTTGTTCATCTGCTGGGCGAGACGTCGAGCCTGGACGCGGCGGAAGTCGCCCTTGGAGAACATGTCGGCGCAGGCCGGGTGGATGGCCCAGAAGAAGCCCCGCCCACTGTTGGACCGCCCCGCCTTGATGAAGCAGTCGTTGACGCACAGGTTGTGGCGCACGGCGTTCCTCCAGGTGCTGGGGGCAGTCTCGTAGTAGGGGTAGCGCTGGAGGATGTCGGCGTAGATGTCGGCCAGGATCAGCTTGTGGGAGGGCACGGTCAGCAGGGCCCGGGCAACCATCTCGATGTAGGTCGCCGCCGGCTTCTTGGCAGGGTTAGCACTCTTTGCATCAGCACACTTTGCAGGCACTGGCTTGGCAGGTTCGGCTTTGACCACCACTGGGGCGGTGACTTCAGCGGGGACTGACGCAGGGGAAGAGGCGGGGCTCCAGTGGGTGGAGCCAGCGTCTGAGTGGGCGGAGCTTGAGTCAGAGTGGGCGGAGCCAGGCCTGGAGTGGGCGTGTCCACTCTGCTCCAGTTTGACAGAAGGGGGCGGGGTCAGGTACACAGAGGACTCCTCCCCTTCCATGGGGTCTGCCCCCGGCGAGGGGGTCTTGACCCCTTCCAGGTCCTCGAGGGCGGGTGGAGAGGACAGGCTGTTGCTATGGTAACCGCTGGAGGCCAGGGACAGCCTACAGGGCTCGGGTGATGACGTCATACTCCCGGAAGTCGACGGGGAAACAGCAGCTGCCCCCTGGTGGTGAGAGCTGTAACCAGTGACTGGAGGACCCCCCGGGCCCGGAAGTCCCTGCTGCTGGGGGTGGTAGGTGGTGGCGAGGCGCGCCGGCGACCAGAAATCGAACAGGTCGGCCAGGTGGTCCCTGGTCCCGGGGTCGGCCGTCTCCTCCAGCAGGTCCAGCAGGGAGTTAGATGAGTCGGGGTGGAGTACGCCGCCCTCCTGCTGTAGTCCTGTTGTGGCCGTGTTAATACAGGTGGTGGTAGGGAGGTCCAGGGGGGAGAAGGGCGCCGTGGTCAGCCAGGGAAAGTCGAGCTCCAGGAGGCCCTGCTGGGTGGTGGTGGTGGTGTGGTGGAGGCCCTCAGAGGGCGGGTTGGCGTACAGGGAAGACATGGCTCACTGGTAGGTATTGTGTAGGTAGGTAGGTCTGTAGGTATTGTGGTGGTTGTAGTAGTGTATTAGTCCAGTGTACAAGTATCAGAGTGGATATGACTACCCAGTGGCCACCCCTCGCTATTTATAAGAAGCCCTTCCGCTGGGAGGTGGGCGACTTCTTGACGAGTTGAACTGTGCGCGACACGGGCAGGCGACGTGAGCGACGATGCCACGCGACGCTGACTAGAGATGACAACTCTCTGAGTACAGCTGACCAGCACCCCTCCCACTCTCCGACCAATTCAACCACCCAGCCCCGCGCGACAAGCACTTCCATTATGGACCTTGTATTGGACCCTTGTCTTCGCACCTCGTTGAGTCGTGAAGCGCCGCCCCTCGTCGGGCGTTCGCTGAGGGTGTCAAAACGAACACCCCTCCCCGCTCGGCCGGTTCGCACCTCGGACGTCACTTCACACCTTGTTCGGTTAACGACCTCCTGACATAATTATCCCAGACGAGGTTTTTAGTGTCCGACATGTCTCAAGACTCAAGTTCAGCTCACGTCAAAGTTCTCACATGTCATGACGAGAGGATAGCGGTCAGCCCTCCAACTGACGATTTAACTATTGGCCTATGATGAACGCCCAACATACAACATGTAATTTTAATATTAATTATCATTTTTGGAAACAGAGCATCGAGGTAGTTTTTTTTAAGTACATGCGGAAATGCAAAGTGACTTAGGGCCCCATTCACCCTGGGCAATTTTTCATATAATCGCATCTTCTTGTATTTAGGATTATTATTTTTGGATAACATGTTTTTGGTTTCCAAAGTAGCAATCAATGTATAAGGATATACAATTATTTAGTCAGAATAACAGTTTTTCAGGCGTGTGATTTTAAGTATGTAATGTATGAATGTACACTCACTTGTTTAATTATCTAAGTGTTTATGGATATATATATATATATATATATATATATATATATATATATATATATATGTTTTATGGATATGTGTAAGTGCTTATGCATATAAACACCGTATATATGGTGTTTATATCCATAAACACTCTTAGATAATTAAACAAGATCTATGTGATCGCCTTTATAGAAAGATTGATCGTTCAAGGAAACGAGAATTTCGCCCATTGGAATTATTGGAATTTAGTTAATAGTTAAGCTTTAAAAGTAGACTTCATAAAGATTTAAGAACAGGAATGCCACAGCAATGCCTTTACATACCCCCCCCCCCACCCCACCCCTGCCCCCCCTCTCGCAGCGCGAAAATAGATACGTTTACAATCATCATGAGCGCCTAGAGGACTTGGACGTAACTACTGTCTAGTAGTGGCGATGTGTCAGTACATTTGCTAGGTTTGAAGAGTTCCCACAGAAACATCGGCCGGTCTCTGTGTAGTCTGACTAGGCTGGGCCTAGAGATCTAAACTGAACTAAAGTCTTACCATATACGGATTTAGAAAAACATTATTCAATTTGCATGATATGGCACCTATGAATTGATATTTGACATTTTATGATTTAATTTCAATTGTTAAATTAACTTAAGTTAAAATGAAGAAAACACAAAATCCGTACATCCATGCATTTCCGTACATCTGTGCATTTCCATACATCCGTACCTCCGTGAAATCTCCGTAGTTTGTATACCACCTTTCTGGAACACTTTGTCCACATGATCACAACGAACCATCACATTTCATCTTTTTTTTTTGTTTTATGGAACAGCCCCCAGGACTGTCGGTAATCGCAACGGTAGCCAGTCATTTAGGCCCCCGGCCACTTAGGCCCCGTCACTTAGGCCCCCACGGGAGACACGTGCATGCTTACCCCAGGGCACCAGCCTTCTCAGTCACTAGGCCCATTTTTCTTTTTTTTCGCTTTTTATAATTAATTAGGGAGAATATGCATTGTATCGAGCATTTGGTTGTATCTTATATAGTTGATCTTTTTTTTTTGAAAAAATTAACAAGATTCTGCCTTCCATTGGGATAAATGTCAGCCAATCATCTAAAAGTAAAGGTTCTCAGAATTCTTCAGAATTTATCAGTTCATGAATATACGCAGATATCTTTTAGAAATTCCTCGAAAAGGATTGCATAAGGTGTGTATATATGACTAGAAATAAAACAAACACAGTAACTTCAAATAATCACGTAATTTGCCGTAAGATTCACAGTCTTCAGGGGGTGCTGGGGGGAACTAAGTGACAGAGGAGTGTTATTCGCTTCAGAGTGTCGCACCTCCCCGGCCCGGGAGGTGGGTGGGGTAGTGAGGGGGGCCTAAGTGCCGGAGCAACGCGAATTCGCGGACCTAGGGCCGTGAAACCTGACGGCCTGTGCTCCAACACCTCCCATGAGAACAGTGGGCCTAAGTGACGGGGCCTAAGTGGCGGGGGGCCTAAGTGACTGTCAATCGCAACGATGGGCGATAATGCGTGAAATTGACGAATCGCGATTTTGCCAGTCAGTTTTTTGGGTTAAAATCTCCGTAGTTTGCCGTAGGGAGTCTGCAGACGTGGACTATAGACCTATGCACCAAGAAAGGGTGACTTTAAAAGTTATGGAAAAAGGCATTTTTTTCAAACAACCATAACTTTCTAAGTAAATGAGCTACAGCATTACTTCATATACCATAGGATTCAGAATAAATTGGACAATTCATCCAGACTTGTTTTGTAAAACATATCATAGAATGAAAACGTTCGATTTAGAATCAAATTCGGAAAAAAGAAAAAAACTTTTACTATTAACTCATGCAATCTGATTTGAGGCTCGATAGAAAGAATGTAATGTTTGTGATATGTTTAAATAAAATTTCTAGGTATATCTGTCTTTACTTGAAGATTACAATGATGTATAATGTCAGTGGTTCTTATGTATATTCATAATTTTACAGCTAAATCTTTAAAAATTTAAAATGGCCAAAAAGTGCACAAATTGATGATTTCAGAGATTCTCTATGGGGATTTACTATAGGATTTGGTTGTAAATGTGAAAATTTGTGATATGAAAGGTCTTTTATGCATCAAATCATTAAAAGATTGGACTGTAATGTTATATAACCACGTAAATGAAAGACCATAATGTCTTCTACATCCTCATGTATCCAATAAATAAATCTAAAGTTCCTATGGTGTAATTTACATGCTTCATAAATGGCTGTAAAAAGATGAAAAAGTCAACCTTTCTTAGAGCATGGGTCTATAGCTCGTTCAGGCACATGGTTTACTACCAGCTCGTATTCTGCCTCATCCCACATCCTCATGTATTTACCAAGACCAACGGCTGGCACAGGGGACCAAGGTAGGCCGTAGGGGCCGTCAGGTCGGGGCTGTTACGCGAAGAACAAACTCGAGACAAGTACTCCATGCTGACTGCACCACGCGGTTCCCGCTACGCACAACCTTATTTTTTATCAGTTTATTGGGTCAAAAACCGGTACACGTCATGCAGCAAAGTCGCCGAAAACTTGAAAGGGCCTGGCACTGAGGGTGATTCGCCGCAGAGTGATACTGCAGAGTGATGCGTAACATTGCTCTGGCTTTTGGCGTCGGAGGGCGGCCTGACACGCCCGACACGCTCTCCTGGAGTACGGCGCATGCGTAACCGGAAAGCTCGCTGAAACTGGGTCCCTGTGTTCGGTAAAAAGCATTACAATTACGTAGGATCACGACTGGTATGATTCCAGCGAAGATTTTCGCTGGGTCCAGTGTCCAAGAAAAGAACATTGATTTTGAGGCAGCTGGTAGACGTCTGTGCAGATGTACGAACAACATCCTTAAGGAAAATTTCGCCCATCCGCTTTGATAGCCTTGATCGCCTGGATTACGGTGGGCGAAAAACAAGTGATATCCAAATTCTCTATGTTTATTATTTTAGAAATGTCAAATTTGATTTTGGTAACCATAGTCACGTTTACCCAAACAAAACGCCTGAAATCATCCTTTCCAACCTTTTGATCATCACTTATCATTTTAAACTCCTTTACCGGTCAATCTTGGTTACCGGGTCAAACTTAATAGAAAGTCAATATTTAGTTTCAGGCTACCAAGGGAACCCAAACAGTTTTTCTTTTATAATTGTATAAGCAGAGATGTCAGCTATGGAATTTAACAGGAATGGAATCACCAGATAATAAGGTAATATACCATTTTCGTTTATATCAGGCAGATTTCAGGGGAAAAACTCTTCTCCACTTTGAAAGGGCACAGGGAAATCTTCTGGGACAAAAAAAGTTATGGTCTTAACTATCGATTGGGGGGTTCTGGACCCTATTATTCAATTTCAATCCCTATAAAGTATTTTATCAAATTAAATCTCAGGAACATCGTTTATCTATAACACATACATTATCTCAACCTTGTTCTATGGACTGAATCTGAAATGCATTGCAATGTTACCATTCAAACTAACAAAAGAGCAGAATTCAGTTTATGTGGCGTATCCAACTTGTGGTTCGCATACATAGCTGTCTAATGCACCTTATTTTTGTATATTTCATTAGTTTACAATTACATCCGTAATTGAAGCGTTCGTCGCAAAATATATATGGTAAAACAAACTGGATAATTACAGTTTAGAATATATTTTATTTCTCTTTTTATATAAAAGGACAGTTTTGGGCTTCCTATACTGGGAGAGGCCCGGCCATCAGCATCATACTTAATGTACAATACACGGTATGTACACGACTGGAGAAGGGAAGGCTCCACACTTACACAGGACATTCTCCCCATGGTCACAGGCCCATATTACAATGTTACACATTTTACATAACTATTACCGTTATCTAGATATACCGGGCCTAGTGACTTACAACATGAACTAACATTCTCTTTAACTTTTTCTGCCAGCTCTCCTTACATACAAAAAAAAAATCCTTTTCTTACATACAGTATACTTCAGTATGTCCGTTACATCCATACTTTACATTCGTTGTATAAATATGAGAACATACAAGGTCATAGGAAACGAAATCCTTCGCAACGTCGCACCCGATTGGATTTAAATGGCAACACAAGTCTACTTCTGAATTAACTTATATCCTTTTTTTTTTAAATGATAGTAAACGAGTCATAAGTAACGTGAAAAACACGAATATTACCGTTATACCTTTGAGGGTTAGACAAGAATAATTTAAAATATTTTTACATTGCTTTGTAGCCTATTATTCCATAATACTCATTCCCTGTTTTTCCGAACAGGCTATTGTTTTGGTCACTTTCCCAGTGCTCCCTGTCCCGTAGACACCTTGTTTATCTTTTAAATGAATCAAAAGTGTAATTGAAGTGTACAAGCATTATGAGAGAGCTTTATTAAACTGTGTTATTTTGTTTCCGTAAGACGTTTGCTTTCCTATAGCAGAGATGCCGCTCCTGACTGATGAAAAAGTAAGAAACACTTTTCCTACTTTTTCCCATAAGCAACTTATAGAAAAATATCCTCAATGGATAGACTCCTAACATTAAATTTGCAATCAATTAGCTTGAAATGAACATACAAAAAGTATAAAACAGATAGTTAAGCAACATAGGAACAATCCAATCACCGAAAAGTAGGAAATCTTGTAAAAGTAGGAAAACGGGCATCTCTGCTATAGATTAGGAAATCGACTTAGTCAAAACAGATTATATACTACATGTTTTTACTGTTATCATCGTTTGAATAAGTTAAGTTAATACTGTTCAGTTTCTGGAATTCGTACTTGCCTCGATACTTTGTGGTCGACTAGATATTCCCGATGAGTTACGAGCCTTAGTCCCAAATACAATATCTTTGTCACTCCGAAGGGCGTCACTTAAATAGTTTTTGTTGTTGTCAAAGTTACCTATACCTAATCCAATCTTAAATCAGTATGAATATATATGCTACAAATATTACAAACGTATTTATACTGTTATAGATAGACACTCAATTATACAAAATATAAAATTATTTTCTGTCTCTTACAGAGCATGAGCATCAAACTCAAATTGAAACATTACTTTTGGATATTCACATTTTGACCCACTTTCAAACGTCAAAGTTACCTTGAATCTTTCTGAGAAAGTACCGGACATCAGCATGTCCCGTTATACTAATCAACCAGCTGATTCTATTAGTACTCTGTTGCCAAGGCGACCCATGCACACCTCTATCACACCTTTCATCAACTTGTCGATACTCAGGTAACAGAGATGCCACGGAAAGGATGATGAAAAATCAAATGGCAAATTTAAACAGAAAGTTTGGAAATCGGCGTATCTGATCATTGGTATCATGGCTTCTCAGGTACGTTGCCATGGATACCAAGTAAACACACTCATTCTAGGCGTCACATTCAATCAACAATCTTAGTAGTCAATTATAGGGGATACCGCTTCTTATTTACACATAATCTCTCGTAATTGACCTATCGGCGTGTCGCCGGGGAAAAAGTCGAACTCATCCTGGTGACGACAGGTAGTCAGAATGCCCGCGGATTGCGGTAAACCCTAACCGACCCGCTTCTACCGTGTCCTTGCATTACGAGGTACCTGCTTCTTAACTCAAGGTGCATTATGACTTAAGTTCCACTTCCCGACATAAGCTTTGTTCATATGAAATGGTACAGTTCATAGTATTATATAAGATTAATTTCTGTCCCAAAGGGGGGGGGGGGGGGGGGGCAAAAGGCGGCCCTATTTTATTTCTTGGATCCAGAATTTTTCCCCCCAAAATCGACACAGTTCATGGTATTAACCTTCTAAGTAACTTGCCCCTTAGGTGGGTTTCCTCCTAAAAGGACCATGCCCTCCTAACCTGCTTACGGAACTTGCCCCATAGGCAGCTTTCTCGTTAGAAGCCCCTGGCCTCCTAACCTTCTATGTAATCTGTCCTAAAGGTTACATGAGAAAAACATTGAAAGATGATGGGGAAGTAGCCTTGGGTACTTCTTTTTAAAATCACATTAGATGCAATATTCTTTTAAACAGGTTTTCGATATTCTGTCTACAAAATACACTAGAGTAAGCCTGCAGGTGGATCTAGTGCAAGAACCCAGTGAACCGTGTCAGTGAGAATTAGGTACAATTTAATGCCGTTAACCTCCGTTATAAATCTCTGATCCACCTTTACAGTTTTCAAACATGGCATCCGCATAATGACACATGAAGTGTCATTTACAATTTGATGCCGTTAACCTCCGTTATAAATCTCTGATCCACCTTTACAGTTTTCAAACATGGCATCCGCATAATAACACATGAGGTGTCATTTACAATTTAATGCCGTTAACCTCCGTTATAAATCTCCGTTCCACCTTTACAGTTTACAAACATGGCATCAGCATAATAACGCATGAGGTGTCATTTACAATTTAATGCCGTTAACCTCCGTTATAAAACTCCAATCCACCTTTACAGTTTACAAACATGGCATCCGTGTACTAACACATGAGGTGTCCTTTACAATCAACACCAACCTCAAATCACATTTCCATTCGTCCCTCATCTACATACCAAACTTGCATTATTTGTAAAAATATAGGAATTTTTTTCTCTCATATACATCAGTTTTATAATATTCAGTATCACACTCCCTTCTATCTTGAGACGCACACAATCACAAAATATGGTGATTGTAATCTTGCTCCAGACTTAAATACTGGCGTAAATATGAACCAAATAAGTTTTCCACCTATGCCTATGCTGGATTTCGCACATCGACACATGGAATTAGACAAATGTATCTTTCTCCTTTTACAACGCTTCTTGAAAAAAATTTCATAACTCTAAATCTGTCACATGTTTATACTTTTTGAAAACATTGTCAGTTATATAGCTTCTCATACCTAAATGACCTAAAATTATGCAAAACAAGTCAGCAATAAATACCAAAGCGCTATGGACTAGTGATATTTTTAAACTGAATCTTTACATCAGTCTAGTTCTATATAAACTTGAAGCACTTTTGTTTGTCGTGAGGAATTCTTGTTTTGAAGAGCACTGAGTCGACGCGGAACTGTGTGTAGAGAAGTGGCATGTAGCCGTAGACTTTGACGAAGAAGTTGAGACATTTATGTCGCTCATGGAAATGAGTCTCGTCCCCGGACAACGCCTTCGGACAACCCGGGCAGCGGAAAGTCCACCTCGAGGTCACCTGAAAGCAGGGGAAACAAAGTTAAATATGACTTAGAACAATCATGTATTTATGATTATAGATATCAATACAGAATTATGGCCTGAAAATGTAATGGCATATATTTTGAGTACAAACTCCATAAAAAGGTAAATGTATAGTTCAGAGTTTACTGCATCATTGATACAGGCAGGATGATAACCAAAGTGTTATCACCCTGCAGGGTGATACAGGAAAGTAGTTCTGGCACTAGAAAATAGTTCCCTTACAAGGCCACCTTAACAAATATGAAAAATCCGGAAAAGTAGGAAGGACATTTCCGGATTTTTGGTTTTAGATATAAATTGGTCGAAATATTCACTAGGAAAAGTAAATTTATGGTCTAAATGGCTGAGAAATAATAAAGGAACAATTTAAAAAGTAAAATTTACGACTTCAGTAAAGAGAAATGTAAATTTCATTCTTATACTGAACTTGCAAAAATCCGGAAATCGGGAAAAAGAAGGAAAAATGGCATCTCTGCATAATACTGGTATTTAACATATAATGGTTAAATTGAAAACTTGCTCTACAGTGACAAAAAAGAAATTTGTCACCAACAGGGTTCACAATCTCAACACAGATCGATTCGTCTGGAATGAGTTTATGAAATAAGCTTATGAAACAACAATCTAATTACAGAAAAGGTCGTATCTTTTAGGGGATCTTTTGTCTGCCGTGGCATAGGGACCTCCTTTGGAGTTGGTATGTTGTTGAATGCATGGCATTCTCACATCTCATAATTATCAATGAAGTGACGAACTAAATGAATTTTCCAGGAAAGCCTTCCTTTGTTCAGTTTACATCTTATGGCATAGGAAAAGTAGGGAAAATGTCATCTCTGTATGTTGGTGATGTGTTGGAGTTTAAGGAACATTCAGAAATATTTTCCCTGTATTGAGACCAATTACATTTTTGCTTCGTACAAAGTACTGGTGGCTAAAGCCCCATACCCACTACGCGATTTTATCCAGAGTCGGCCGATTATTGGTGCTAAAATCGACCGACTCTACTGTAAAAGTCGGCCGATTTTAGTACCGATCCAGATCAAACATGCACATTTCAATATATCATACTAACGGGTGATCATAAGAATCGGCCAACTCTCCCAGTTGCCTGTTGCCAGGCATTGGTAAAATCGCCTAGTGGGTATGGGGCTTTAGTCTATCAGGGTGATGGATGGATGTTGGATTAGTTTAACGTCCAGCCAACCAATCAGGGTTCATTTACCAGACTGCACAAGGTAAAGCTTTGTAGCTAGTTTTAAGCCACAGGGGCAGTGACCGAATCTATAAAATGAGGTGCCTATTTGTAGCAGTGGGATCCAAGCCCTCTTTATAGTGCTGCCATACTGAGATATCATGTCATAGATCCACACAATAACCCACCCAGTCATATTTTACTGACACCGGGCCGGCCAGTCACATTACTTTATACCGAGGGCCAGGCAAGCAGGGACCACTACCATTGTTAAAGTCTTTAGTATGACTCAGCTAGGGATAAATCCCAAGACCTCCCAGACTCGAAGCAGGCACTCTACCAATTGAGCTAGCGAGTCTGGTCTCCCCATTTGTCGCCTTCTATGAACAGCAAGGGGCTGCTGGGGACACATTCTTCCCAGGAGGCTCCCAAAGTAACCCTCATCCCAGATCCCCACGGGGGCTATCAGGGTGAGAATGACGGCAAGGAAAGACAATCCAACAGACACCTCAGGAATCGAACTTAGGCCCATCACACAGAAGTTCTACATGCTATCGACTGGAGCACCCCTACCCCTAGTCTCTGACTGTTAAATGTAAACTCTTAACACCTCGATCTGGCCATACCCGCTGGAGGGGGGATTCCCCAATCAAACACCATTTTTCCATAGATTTTTTTCCCTGGATCACTTATTTGATGAGTATTTAGCATACAAAAGTGACCAATATATATCAATTTAAAGCTGATTCGAGTTCCCACTCTATGGGACAAACATTAACTATATCATTTAAATTGATAGGGGTCGGTTAGCCTTTGAACTTCTCCATTTATAATAAATACATGGGAATTCTGGAAAGAAATCCATGGAATTCTTGGGGAAATATGACAATTCCTGAATCCAATCTGTGGGGTCTAAAGAATTAACGTCCAAGTCTAACCTTAATTGGCGGTTGTCGGGTGATGTGTGAGACGAGGAAGTTTAGGGCCAGGTCCTCACAGTTCATGTACTCGTCAACCTTGTCGCGTATAGCCTGGGGCATCACGTAGCTGTACAGGTAGGCGTAGTACTGAAACACACAGACACATATTAAGTTGTTATCTAAGCCTGGGGCATCACGTAGCTGTACAGGTAGGCATAGTACTGAAACACACAGACACGTATTAAGTTGTTATCTAAGCCTGGGGCATCACGTAGCTGTACAGGTAGGTGTAGTACTGAAACACACAGACACGTATTAAGTTGTTATCTAAGCCTGGGCATCACGTAGCTGTACAGGTAGATGTAGTACTGAAACACACAGACACGTATTAAGTTGTTATCTAAGCCTGGGCATCACGTAGCTGTACAGGTAGATGTAGTACTGAAACACACAGACACGTATTAAGTTGTTATCTAATCCTTGGGCATCACATAGCTGTACAGGTAGGTGTAGTACTGAAACAGACACATTCAAAGTCAAAAGACGTGAAAAACGGAAAAGTTTGTGCGAGAGTTTATGCTTTGGCTCAAAATACCTTGATCTAAAAAATAACAAAAAAATAATAGTCAGGAGTGTACCCTGCAAGATGCGCAGTGGGGTAGGTAGGTGGGGTCCGGGGTGGATTCCTTCTAATTTACTTCTGTGTGAAATATCAGGGCTGGAACCCCCTTCATTTTACCTAAAAACAGCTCAATCTTTACTTGGAACCCACTTTGATTTTAGGGCTAGCGACGCCCCTGATGCGACTTCTTTAGAGGAGATCTAGACTCAAAACAAACATTTCAAAATTCAGAGTCTCTTATACTGTTAAATTTGCCGCTATATTAGTGCAACCACCAGTTTGATTTAGCCTGTTGCAAATAATCAGCCAAGTACCCTGTTTATTGACGTGCTAAACCACTTTCACACCTGAGGTGTTAAATCAGTGCAGACAAGCCTGGACACAACTAGTGACGTCATGAGTGCTACTTCATCACCACTTTCACTTATGGAAAACAAAAATGTGAAAGTTGTGGCAGCTCTTGGTACTTATGTGTACACAGCCTTTAGGAAAAGAGAAACCCATACATCACAAACCTAGATCATAAACTGTCTGACACATAAACTTTTCATTTTCATGGTGCTACCCCATGCCAAAGTTTGTGTATTTTAAGTCTTGTATATATTTTGAAAATAGATCTGTGTTCTCAGGTGCTACCCTGCCGTCCAATTAATGCATAAAGATTTGTAAGTAGAGAAAGTTGTTAGCTAGTTCTTGCCATGTTTATGGTTTATAACCATTGGTACCTACAACTGCTTGTGCAAATGTCATCTTGTCTTTGTTTTTGTTTCTCTTGACTCATATCTGTTCATGTTTACTTGTATTGATGTATGTTTGTATATGCTTGCTGTATATGTATGACACATGAGATCAGTGTATATGACTCCGAGTTGTCAATACTACTACTACTATTACTAATGGACACAATGAGGATGTCTGGGACTCAAAAACTAGAGTTCTATTTTCATACTGAATTGGCAAAATTATGGATTATGTATCATTATGTATTCTCATCAGTTTCAAAAACACAGTAAAATGCGAGGCTAAGTCGATAGAAAAATATGAAAATAAAAATAAACGTTTTAGGCGTACCTTGTGGAAAAAGGCTGCCCCGGTGAGGACCATGGAGAGTTCACACGAGTGGTTGGCGTTGTACAGCCAGCTGTTGTGGTCCAGGTCCCAGGCATGGTACCGGCCGGGGAATCCCACGATACGCTCCCGTGACTCGCGCCAAACTCTGTAAACATGGAAAAACATGGGATTTTGAAATAACACATTGACAGGCCCTTCAGTCACATAACAGGTACCAATGAGTTTCAGGTACTCCAGGTCCCAGGCGTGGTACTGGCCGGGGAAACCCACACTACGCTCCTCGCGACTCCCCCAAACATGGAAAACAGGGGGTTCAGTATGAAGAAACACAATGACAGGTTCTTCAGTCACATAAGGGGCCTTCCACTTAGAGATTAGAGATACGCTGTGGTTTCTAAAACCCCTTTTATCATATTTTATAGAATAACAGAGAAGTGGCAATCTTGAAAAATGCTTACTCTGAAAAGAAAAAAAGAAGCAATTCTATTTTAACAAAAAATATATAAGAATTTTGAAAAAGAAAGATATGCATCATGCGATTGACATGGTTTTCCATCAAGCCAGTTTCCCATAATGTTAAAGTACAAGTACAAGTAATGCCATTGTTAATTAAGAGTAGGTAGTTTCAGATACTCTAAGGTTTAGCGTAACACAAACATAATGCATCTTTTTTCTCAGCTGTTGTAGATCTAATGTATTTCAAAAACATTTGACTATAGGTATACTATTGTGCCACCATTTTATGTGACCATATAATAATGATCCCTACTTACATGCTATTGATCTTGTGAATTTTCAACATGTTTTTTAGAATGTATCTGAGCTAGTGTACAGGCAAAGTACAGGAAACAAGTTATCCAAGTGGGAGAGCAAAAATTGAGAACTGTGTCGAATCCAGTTGGCACCTTTAATTCTTTACCCGCGTTACATTTCTTGGATGCTCCCCCCCACCACACACACATTCGATTCTTTCGCTGACGTATATATATTCGCGAAATTCTCTTACTTGCGTTTGTAATTCATGGAGGGGACCACCTTGGGTGGCTTTTATCCTTCCCTTATTTCTGTTTCCAATACTAGACTAACGGCACATTCAGGTTTCCAAGTAAGAGACCCCCCCAAGAAAAGTTCCGTCTTGCCGAGATAAACCAAAAAGTAAAAATTATAAAGATTAATTAAAAAGAGCGACCATATGCCTGCCATTCTCTATTGATACAATTTCACTCCTTATCATATTTTCATAGAATACATTGGCATATTACCAGCATATAACAGATATTTGGTTGCTAACCCGCTCACATCCTGTCTTAATTGTACCAGCAAGTACTATAGGTATCCCATGTTTTATAACAGAATGAGTGGCATCACAAATTAAGATGGTTGATGTAACTGGTTAAATTGTGATTTCAGATTGTGATGAGGAAGAAACTTATATAATAAACGTCAAGAGACGGATGTGAGAGTCTTTGTTGCCCAGCTCTAACACACCAAGAATTACACCTACACCTGCTTAACCTGCTAATAGTGGGGTCTGTTAACATTTTCGTTGCGGAGCGGAGTGGATAAAAGCACCAAATTTTGCATGAGGCACCTCTGAGGCATAACTATTAAATCTAGAAGGGGAGCCACCTTGAAATACCAAAATGAAATTTGACGAATTTTGTATGTTTTTAACATTTGAAATTTGAGGTATTTAACCAAATATATTGACTACCTTGAATCAGATCTTTTGTATCGATTCCAAAAGCAAATAATTTAATTCCCTGACCTATAATCTACTAATATTGACACTCACATTTTGTTTCTAGACATTTCAGAAGCTGAAATTTAAGATTATTTCAATAAAAGTCAGCCATATTGGATTTTTGGCCACCACTGAGTTTGTGTTGATATTTCAAGGTGGCTCCCCTTTGAAATTCAATGAAGGGGTCCTGTGGGATCATCATACCAAATGAAATAAAGTAATCTTGTTGCAAAAGAGTCTATATCCTTTCTTTTAAATTATTTTGGAATCCAGTGGTCATTGTCAAAGGTCTCATGCTAATAAATTCAGCCATTTTGAAATCTGTGGTATTATATTGGATGAATCTCATATTTATTGAGCCCTCTAGGTTATAAACAACTGATATTGGAACAATTTCCATTTGTCTAGAACTTTAGCAGCTGAAAATCATGTTATTTCTCAAAATTGGTCAGCCATCTTGGATTTTGGATTTCCGCATTGACTTCTAATAGAAATAATTGAATTTCTTGACCCATAATCTCCCAATTTTGACACCAACCATGTCTCTTTAGTCATTTGAGAAGCTTAGATAAGATTGTTTATGGCAAAAGTCGGCCATATTGTTTTTTTGGCTCCCACATCCGCCCTATCGATATTTCGAGGTGGCTCCCCTTCCAGATTTGATAGTTATGCCTCAGAGGTGTCTCATACCAAATTTGATGCTTTTATCCACCGTGTAACGATTTCACTAAAAAATTACCTTAACAGACCCCACTATAACTAGGTTAGTATCACCTGTTTGGCTTCATTGTGACACAGACTTCTTAGAGTTCTTTCAAACTTCTTTTTTACCATCCTTGAACATATTTTTGACAGGAACACAATTAGTAGGCTAAGATATTCAGAATGATCCCCACCATACTTCACAATATCCGGCAATGTTTTGAATATTAAAGAAATTCTAAGCCCTCTGCATAAATTCTAACTAATTAAAGTAATTCCAACCTTTTGTTGAAAGTACATGAATCTTCTTGAATATTCAAGCGACTAATACCAGCAAGCTAATTTCAGAAAATGCAATCAACCTTGAATAATCAAGGAACCTGAAGAAAATCCAAGAAATCTCACATTCAAGAAACTTCAAGAAATTTCAAGCTATCTCACTCTGATCTTTCAGTTTCACAAATATCCTTGAATGTTCAAGCGGCCAATACCAGCAAGTTATTTCCAGATAATCTAACCTCTCTAATAGGTGGAAATAAGTTGTATTCCAGTAAATTCAAGACCAAAAAAGCTTCAATTTTCAAGAAATTTCAACCTATATTTTGCCACAGGTTGTTACGAAACCCTTATTTCTGTTTCTACTGGATCAAATTGAATTCTGTAAATTGATGTAAAAAGGGAAAAGAATTTTTTAAATTCCTGTAAAGATTACAGCTCATTAGGATCATTCTAAATAATTTTTGTAGTGTCAAAATGTGCGTTGTTAGGATCAAAGTAACAATGAAATGTTGACCTGTTTTATTAATTTCTTTGTTATGTAATTCATTGTACAATGGGCCACTCTTAACAACCCCATATTGTAAAGCAAATATTTACTTAATATCAATAATGAGCATGATACCACTGCAGCTTGAAGTCCATATTCCACTATGCATCATTCCACTTGCACAGGGGATTTCACTTACGTTTATTGACAGGAACGCAAGTGAACACCGGCGAACACAAGGAATTGCTAAGAACGTATAGTGGAATAAGTCTATATTTAATTATACATCATTTCAGTTGCGTTGGGTGTTTCTTTGCGTTTATTGACAGAGACAAAGTGAAAGCAAGCACTTTCTAATAATGCATAGCGGAATATGGAATGTGCTTGTGTTCCTACTTGCATTAGGGCAACGCAAGCAATTTTTTTTGTGGTTTTCTATGGAGTCCTTGTGCTTAGACACCAACATGTTGGTATCTGAAGCACAAGCTACCTGTGTTTCCTAATTAGAGCAATTACAAGTGGCACCAAACGCATAGCGGAATATACCCTTAAGGCCATATTCCACTTTGCGGCGTTTTGCTTGTGGTGGGCATTTTACTAGTGGTGTTTGTCCCCACCAGAAGTAAATCAGGGCACCACAAGGTGGAATATAGACATTACTTGCAGTTGGTCACTGCAAGTAACACCGCAAATGATTTTATGTTCTTTTATATGATATGATTTTTTTTTTTTTTTACTTTTTTTTAATGATTTTATTATGATTTTTATTACTTGATTATGACTTTATATTTATAATCTACAATGATTTTATTTAGTTTTCTATTGAATGCTTGTGGTGGCAGAAACGAACACCGCAAGTAGCACCCCACCGCATAGCGGAATAGCGCCTTAAGGTTGACACCTTAATTGTTGCCCTCTATCTTTCATTTGCAACCCCCCCACCTCCACTCTGGATCCGTTAAAGCTAAATCAGGGAGAGACAAAGCGGGATAATGATAGACGCAAAGCCTTTTATCCACCGTCCCCAGAGGTCTCAAAGTAATGTATTAATCAGAGTCATTCCCATAATGATGTAGTCTGTTTAATCTAAACTTAAACGACAAACTTCTGAGAGAGAGAAAGGGTAAAACCGTCACCGGGTTACCATATATGAAATTTGATGTACCGTAAAACCCCTAATCTAAGCCGCGGCTTAAATTAGGATTAGTTTTAGAAATGAGAGCCACTAGAAAAAAGATATCATGAAAAATTGCCCAAAGAAGAAGCTAAAAGTTAGGATGCGGCTTAGATTAGGGTGCGGCTTCATAGGTGGTTTTACGGTAGTTAAGCTATGCTGGACTTAGAAAAAACGGTTTTGATAAATTAAGTTTAAAAGAGAGAAAAAAATTCGAAGGAGCTTGCTCTGACCTGAATCCGAACATGATCTCGTCGTGGCGGAGGTGGGCGTCATCGTCGATGGACAGCACGGCCTCCGTCTCGATGGCGTCGTACGGCAGGAACCGGTTGTTGAGGCTGTTCTTGGCCGTTTTCACCACCTGAAATGGGGAGGAATTTCAACTTAGTGACGGACTAAAGTCTTGAGGGCCCCTGATTTGAAAAGCTAGGGACCCTCAAATAAATATAGGGGCCCTCAGTCAGAGTCTTTCAAACATAAAGATGTATTCCTTTATTCTATTTTACAATCTACAATAAGAGAAAACAAGAAGGCGGTCCCCTGAGAGCATATATATATTATATATATCCCTTGTCAAGTCATTAAATAGTAACCTGACCTCATAATTATCAGGCCTTGAAGACTACTCAGAAGCCGGGAAAAGAGTGGTTTATACACCATATACCACCTTATGTTAGAGTCATACATGGAATAATGGCCTAGAGTGACCCCCCTGTTCCTATCAGATTACATCTCCTTAGTCAGGGCAGCACATGTGAAAGTGATTAACTCCAGAGTAGGGGTCCCCTTGCCTCAGGCTTAGGGATATACACACAGGACTTTACTCAGACTGCTAAGTGAAATCTGTGATACCCAGCCTTTAATACTTCATACTTCTTTTCAGTATGCCAAACGGGAAAGGTTGAGATGTTTTCACATATGTTGATGGTATTTTTTAGGCTGTAGACGGTTAAACTTCACCTCCGAAATGGGTGACAAAATGACCTTTTTTCCTATGCTAGGTACAGGGTGAAACATGGCAGTGGTAATGTCATCACTAACGGAAGTCTCAAGGCCCAGGACTTGCGTCCCGGAGGGGTCCGCAAGTTATATTATATTTAACCAGTTTATAGACTTTTTATTCTGAAACTTGAAGAGAAAAATATGTGTATTTTCATTACTGAAAATCGAAATCCACGCCGTGGCTAGATCAATATATCTTACGCAGTATCCATGCAATGATTGGCATATCTTAACTATCAAATTAGTTTATTGTACATAAAATATCTACAAACATACTTGGAGTGACCTTCAATAATTACTTTCATAATCTTAAGATTTGAAAAAAAAGGACACATAGAAGGTTTAAAAATGACAAACAGTATAAAAAGAAATGGAGAGACTAGGAGTATATAGTAATTGAAGAATCAATCACCAAGATAAATGCCGCAGACATTGTTTAAACACTGCAGTCTTTTTTTCGTAGAGTGATTTCCCGGTTGCGACACATTTACTTGTTTCATCGCTGTTATATATGTATATGCATTATGCGCAGGACAACAGACCAACTCTGTCAGTGTCATTAACTCTGGTAGTTGACATTTGTATCTCCTACCTCAGCACACTTGGCAGGGGGTCGGTCAAGAGTGAGACCGAGGTTAACAACCGGTACCATAGGTGATTTCCTTATTTACGATGAGAGTTTACGAACAGAAACATGAGGCTAGCCTAGCGGGTAGGCGAGAACAAGGTGTGAGTTCACTATGTAGGGGGTCGGCCGAGACCGAGGGAGGTCCCAGGCCAAGGCTAACAACCAGACCGGAATCATAATCATGTGATTACCATGTTGACAATGAGTGTTTTCCCACAGTAGACCCTGGGACCCCCCGCCTAGCTGTTGTTTTAAGAACCATCCAAAGAAAGTGGCAAATGGATTGTACAATGTCCCAGAGGTGTCTGCATGTAGGAAAATAAAACCAGTGGATAAGGTTGACGTCAGTCCCAAGGAACTCAACTTGCAAAAACAAAACACTCCATTTATTTTGTGTATTCCCAGGTGCTTGCCCCCTACAGAGTTGTCTGTTGTCTAACGCCTTATATTCACGGTCTGGGCTTACCTGGGTACGTTAAGGTTGCCTAGATAAAGCTAGGACCCTGTTTTTACTTCCCTCGTGCAGGAAAAACACGTTACACAAATAAAAAAAAAAGTAAAAAATCCCTTATAAAACTCCCAAAATGTACATTTCAACCAATCAGATTCCACCAATTATCGATAGTATAAAGCAGTAAATGCGGTAAATATCTTTTTTACAATGGTATTTAAGAATTTTTAATAATTGGATAGGTGTTGGAATGATTTTCGATGCTACCGCTTGAGTTCAAAAGTTTTGTAAGAGTTGTTATGATAGAAGCAGTGTAATAGTCCTATGCCTTCAGAAGTTGAAAACAAAAAAATTATTTAGAATGTATGTAGATGTTAAACGTATATCTCAGCGTCCGACTCAAAACGTCATAACACTACAGTTAAACAGCCGGACTTGGACAAGCCATAGGGTTTGGGGTTGAACATTCTTTAAATTGAAACTTTTAATAAATTAAGTAAGTGTTTTGTCTCCACAATCTTTGGGAAAAGATTTCAAAAAAATATATTTATTTCTGTAGAGTGTCAAAATCTGTTTGAAAAAGTAGAAATAAAAGTAGTACAGTGTTCGAAATTAACATCCGGGCTGACAATCATTACAAAATGTCAGCCCTGATGAAAAACTGTCAGCCTGAATTTTGTATTATGAGAAACTTAACCATTACAACAAGGGACAGGGTAATACCTAGACGAATATGGAATGGAAAAGATGTAAAAACAAAAGAATTTTACCCCACAAAACTGTCAGCCATCCGGGCTGATAATTTGTTGTTTTTTTGCCCAGAACTATCAGCCCTGCTCAGTAAATGTCAGCCTGGGGCTGACGGGCTGACGTTAATTTCTAACCCTGACAGTACTTAGTGGAAACACTGAACTCCTGTGGTCAAGGTTGCTGCTGTTATCACCCAGTTCTCACATGTCTATAAATCCACTGACTTAGGTCAGTTATCTTGAAAAGACCAGCCATGTTAAAAGGTTATCACATAGGTCCTTAGCCAGGCAGTGGATTAAATCCTTACTATCGTTGAATTCACAAGTCATTCATAATGGATAGGAACAATCGATGAAATCGTACCCGGAATAGTCAAGGAATATTCCTTGTATAAAAGTAGAATTCAAAAGCATAGAGCTTTATGTTGCAAATTTTAAAGGACATTAAAAAGTATGGACTAACGGGTAGTTTAAGGAAATATGAGCTGTGTATAGGTGAAACTTGTACTGTAAGCTGTGATGTCTTTAAGCTCAGACAGGTCAAAACGAATTCTTGTTTTGGGGCTATACCCTTTTTTTTCTAATTTTCAGTGCTTTTCATTTTTATACAATTAAATCGAGTGAAAGTTATTTTTCCACTATAACATACACTTACCACCACATTAACCCCAATGTCAGGCCATTTGAGATCCTCCGAGGGAGAGATGGGAGAGTTCCACACTACGATGACTTTGTTTAGGTGGGGTAGGCCCTTCAGTATTTCATGACACCTAACAATGATCTGATATAACGACACTTACCACCACGTTTACCCCAATGTCAGGCCATTTGAGATCCTCCGAGGGGGAGATGGGAGAGTTCCACACCACGATGACTTTGTTTAGGTGGGGTAGGCCCTTCAGTCGACGTAAGGCATTAATCAAGACCGGTTCCCGTTCGTACGTTAGCATAACAACTAGAAGAGAGGGAAAAAATATATAATGTTACGGAGTTAGATTTAATTTTATGTTGTGTTCTCTAAACATTCATAATAAGCCATAATAACTCATTTACCGTCTCTGTTTTAAATTCTCTATTTCAAGACACAACACAGGTTAAAGCTTTGGAAAGTAGAAGAGTCCTTTTGGGGTTTGTGTTGTATAGAGGAAAAAAGTGTACCATAAATTAAATTCGTAGTAAGAATCATGATATTCCACGAAAAGCTTTAACGCACGTGCACGTGTCATTCGATGGAACACACAAAAAAAAAGATGACTGCAGATCACAGAGATGACGTTCAGATTCTGTTAATTTATAGTTAGCAATATCACATAATATAACCAAATTTCACAGCGTTTCATTTCCTGGAGCTTCTGAATGAATCCTTCTCAGTAAAAGAGGAGAACAGTGACTGTACTCTGGTGTTAATTATTTCTCCGAAATACATCACGTCCTTATTAGATCTGGGACACAAGAAATAACTCAAAAACCTGAACATTTTCTGTCACCTCCTGTTAGTTCATCTTTTCCTGTGTTCTTGTAAGTTCACCAAAATGCTCTAATGGTACATTCAAAGCAGGGGCGGATCCAGAGTCGGTCATCTAGGTGGGGCATCTAGGGGGGGGGGGGGGGCACAAACCAACCCCCCCTATAAAAATGTGAAAATAATAATGTCAGATTTGTACAAATCAACAAACTTAGATTATTCAAAAAAAATATCCAACCAGTCTAGGGGGGGCAATTGCCCCTTTTGCCCCCCCCCCCCCTGGATCCGCCACTGTAAAGTGTAATGATAATATGCCATGTTAATGTACAACACTCCGTATAAAATGACATTTATATGAAGTAATATCTAGCCAGAACTCTTAACTATCGCTATGTCACAATTAAAGGAACACAAAATTAGCTGTTTCTTGCAGACCAGATCTTTAGTTCCTACAATTCCTATGTTCTTAGACTAAACCCCTCCAACATTGCGTTCATTATGAATGCTGGAAAATAGACATGTTAAAGCACAATCCCGTCTTGACTACTGAGATGGGAGGAGTAGTGGAGTACCGTGCCATTCTGCGCCTTTCGGTGCTGCCTAAACATAGTGTTATAAAGTAAAATTATATCTCTATCTCCATTTGATATTACAAAATATTACTAATGGAGATACAGATATCATTTTACTCTATACGCGTTATATCAGCATTTGTAATATAATTTGAGTTCCTAGATTAAAATATAATCGAAGAATTCGATGAGGAGATAACATTTATTGTGCACCTTCTAGAAGAAATCTCCGCTCTGTATGAGTGAGTTTCTAATGATACTGATATTTAATACTGACTTCAAACGATAGATCAAATGATTTCAATGCGTTTTCCGGGCATCCGAGGTACTGTAAAAAAGAGAGAAGTATGGGTCGGGTCCAGCTGAAAGGATTCAGCATAACTTTATCTCTGTGAAGTAGGCTATTACACTAGTTTGGGTTTTGCAAGGCTTGGTATAAAACGACATGAAGATCATTGAAATTGCCGGCCGCTGTGCTCCACTCTTCTGGTCATTGTTTGGTTATTTCATACATACAGAGTGGCGTTGCTAGCTCTAAATGTTATGTATGTACACTCCCGGTTATTAGGTGTTTGATTTTATGCCCTTTGATTTTCGCGTCATGGTAACTATGCCATCTGAATGATGCAAACTATGCAAACCAGGAGTGTGACTGACACTGGAGGCAGACCAGTTTTCAGTTCTGCGAAAATTTCATTATGAATTCATTGTTGCTTATCATCAGTGAAAATCACAGACACCTGTGTGATTTCCGTGCCTGAAAAGAACCTGTCCGTGATCCGTGATTTGGGGGGTCAGATCTATGATTCCTTAAAATACCATTGAAAACCTCCTTTTTTTCAGACCTAAACCAATAAAACCTCCGTGATTGGCCTGAAGATGCAAAATTTGTGCTTAAAATATCTCTATTAATTTTGATCATCAAAAGTTGAAATTTCTCAGGGAGAGAATGCCTCCAGACCCTTTTTTAATGGTTTTTTCGGGTTACATATCAAGGGTCTGTGATTTTACCTTTCAAAAAGTTGGCAACACGGTATGATAAACTATCATGATATGCCCCATCCCCCGGTTATACCGTCGCCTGGGCCGTGGGCTTGTTTCCATGTACTACTAGCCCAGCTCCCCTGGACGACTCTGCCCCCTAGTGAGGGACACCAGAACTAGTCTACCCACGTACAGGGGGCGCTGCGGACGGTCTGATATCGGGGTTACCGCGCGAATAGGGACGTGAGACTGGACATTTCAGTTCCTGATTTAAGGTTTGACTACGGTGGTGAGCAGCAGATTTACTAAAAATGCTATATCTCTGGGGTCATTGATGATATTCAAACATGCAATATATCATGTAAACGGTCTTATTTTTCTCTATCTAATGGCATGTCGAACTGCATTTATAGAATTAGATTCAGGAAAATAATGATTGAAATTGAATTTTTTTTACTTTTATCTTTTGAACCGAGATTTCTCACTAAATATCATTTTCATAGGTTTATAACTTGGTAATGTCGTCCATAACAACTTTCTGGAGGGAATCGTGTCTCAGATTTTTTAGTTATGCCCAAGTTTTGATTTTGTTACAAAAAACGGGAAACATTTTGTACTATAGTTTCTGAGTGTTTTATATGGAACATGGTTTAGTATCAATACAGGGTGTACTTACTTGTGAACTGCTCGCGGGGCCAGTTCCCTCCGAGCGCCTCGTTAAACTCCTTCCCGGCCCCTCCGGAACCCTTACCGATGGGACGGAACCCCAGCCCAGAACCTAGAGAATAAAGCAGCATCAAATAAAGTGACATGGTTTCTGATTGTAAGACAAGGTTAAACTCCTTCCCGGCCCCTCCGGTACCCTTACCGATGGGACGGAACCCCAGCCCGGAACCTGGAAAACAAAGTAGGGTCAAATAAAGCGACACGGTTTATGATTGTAAGACAGGGTTAAACTCCTTCCCGGCCCCTCCGATACACCAGCCTAGAATCCGAAAAAATACAAAGCAGGATGAAATAGAGTTTTCACTGAGTTGAGAGAGAATGCGTTTTGTTTAGTCATAAGGCAGCGATTAGTAGACAATCTAATGAATGTTAAAAGTCAGCGTAATTAATCCAGTGAGCTCAGAAACATAACTGTAAATATAAAATGACGAATCTAGAAAAACCCAAATTCCAGACTGCTGGTAACAGTGACAGTGAAAAGTTGCCATAACGCCCGCCCATAACGCCCCCCCCCCCCCCCCCACCCTTGGTCTATACCCCCTGCCGATTGGAGATACGCAAACAACCCGTGAAGAGGGAGCTGAGTCTGGTTCCGACGGGGGTCAACAGGGGACGGGGCGGGGGGTCCCGGCTGGGGTAACCATGGTAACGGGAGACGCTGTGGGACAGGTTGGATATTGGCTACTACTCCTAGGTAAAAGCAGAATTCAGTACTCAGTTGATCACTCGCTGCTAACTGAGCACAATTAAGGTTTTAGGAGAGCTGCTCTTCACTCTACAAAAAGGGAATTGCTTTCAATCCTCACTCAGGCCGCGTCGTTTAGTCCTAGACACTATTGGATAATCTGAATGAACCTGAACATCATTTAAATACTGTTGAGCTAGAAGCATGGTCCATTAAACCATACACGTCAGGGTAGTCAATCAGGGGAAATTCTGGATACCAGCAAAACCTGTCCAAAAAACAGCCACTGTGCAGATATAATACTATGTCTATGTAGTAGCCACAATATGCAGACTTATAATATCAAAGAGCATACTTAATGCAAGTGGCTGTTGTCAAAATAATTATTTTGGAATTCAAGTACAGGAGGCACTTGTCAAAGAGAAAGACGATCTATTTATAGGCCATATTACACTATGCGGTGGGTGTATGTTTGCATTGGGTGATAATTCCCAATGCTAACAGGTCGCGATAAGGTGCTTTTCCATATGTGCGTTGCGGGTGCGTTTTATCCTTATAGGGTATGCGGAAGCTATGCATTTTTCCATATATGGAATTCCGGATAGCCTCTGCATACCTTATATGGAAAAAACGCATCCGCAACGCATGTATGGAAAGGCACCTTTAGGGCCGTTTTAAGGCCATATTATACTACACGTTGGATGCCAACGCCACCTGACGCAAAGTATACTATTACACTATGCATTTTGGGTCCTGTTGGGCATGTGTTGGCCAAGAAGCACGCGTAGGATTTTACAAACATGTCTGAAGAATAACGCAAATCAGATGTGTTGGGCAACGCGACCCAACACGAACATGACCCGACGGGTAGTGTAATATGGCCTTATCTCTAACTGGGATTAGAGAGCTGCTCAGACCACTAAGGGTAGGAGGAAGGGAGAGGGGGGAAAGGGGGGTGGGTAGGTGTAGGGAGAGGGGTGTAGAGGAGAGTGGGGGCGTAGAGGAGTGAGATCAAAGTGTGGGGTGCGGGCCCGTTTACTGATGAAGGGACGTAATGGGCCCTAAGGAGAGATCCATCCCTGCTGCACACAGACTGGTCTGAGAGGGGTACTCGTCTAGGTGTGTGAAGGGCCCTGAGGAGAGATCCATCCCTGCTGCACACAGAATGGTCTGAGAGGGGTACTCGTCTAGGTGTGTGAAGGGCCCTGAGGAGAGATCCATCCCTGCTGCACACAGAATGGTCTGAGAGGGGTACTCGTCTAGGTGTGTAAAGGGCCCTGAGGAGAAATCCGTCCCTGCTGCACACAGACTGGTCTGAGAGGGGTCCTCGTCTAGGTGTGTAAAGGGCCCTGAGGAGAGATCCGTCCCTGCTGCACACAGAATGGTCTGAGAGGGGTACTCGTCTAGGTGTGTAAAGGGCCCTGAGGAGAGATCCGTCCCTGCTGCACACAGACTGGTCTGAGAGGGGTACTCGTCTAGGTGTGTAACGGGCCCTGAGGAGAGATCCATCCCTGCTGCACACAGACTGGTCTGAGAGGGGTACTCGTCTAGGTGTGTGAAGGGCCCTGAGGAGAGATCCATCCCTGCTGCACACAGACTGGTCTGAGAGGGGTACTCGTCTAGGTGTGTAAAGGGCCCTGAGGAGAGATCCATCCCTGCTGCACACAGACTGGTCTGAGAGGGGTACTCGTCTAGGTGTGTAACGGGCCCTTAGGAGAGATCCATCCCTGCTGCACACAGAATGGTCTGAGAGGGGTACTCGTCTAGGTGTGTACAGGGCCCTGAGGAGAGATCCATCCCTGCTGCACACAGACTGGTCTGAGAGGGGTACTCATCTAGGTGTGTGAAGGGCCCTGAGGAGAGATCCATCCCTGCTGCACACAGACTGGTCTGAGAGGGGTACTCGTCTAGGTGTGTGAAGGGCCCTGAGGAGAGATCCATCCCTGCTGCACACAGAATGGTCTGAGAGGGGTACTCGTCTAGGTGTGTAAAGGGCCCTGAGGAGAGATCCGTCCCTGCTGCACACAGACTGGTCTGAGAGGGGTACTCGTCTAGGTGTGTACAGGGCCCTGAGGAGAGATCCATCCCTGCTGCACACAGACTGGTCTGAGAGGGGTACTCGTCTAGGTGTGTACAGGGCCCTGAGGAGAGATCCATCCCTGCTGCACACAGACTGGTCTGAGAGGGGGACTCGTCTAGGTGCACACACTCTTAGCACTTAGGGAAATGCGCGAAAAGGACTGAAGTGAGCGAAAGATATTATAATATAAGACAGCGGAATGAAATTAAGATTCAAATAGTGAGTTTTAGCAACCTCAAAGTATCTTGATACGCTAACGCATCTCAAAACTCTAAAGGTGTATGAGGGACTCAAGCTCCATGGCGTGATGAAAGCGCAACATATTTTTTCTCAGACTTTATAATGTATTTCAAAAATATATCATTATGAGTACAGAATGTTTCTACGGCTCTCCTGCATCATGTTTTAATTATGATCACCGAACTGTAAAATTAAACCCAGTTAAACATGGTTGGATAGATTCAGAGATGCGTTGCGGTATTTCAAACTCCCTGCTATCAATAAGTATTTGGCTGCTGAAATATGTTTGCTTGAAAAGTTTTATTTGCTTCCTCGAAATTGCTTTAAGATTCAACTCTGCAAAAATATTTACTCTTAAGATAGTTCAGATAGGTGCCACTGCCTAGTAATAAGCGGATATGGAGAGAGGGTGCTTGGACTGTCAGGAGAGGGTATTGAAGCTGTCAGGGCTCAGTATTAATACCGTTAGGCTACAGTACCAGACATCTAGTAGGAGAGAGAGCCTGGAGGGGGGGGGGGCACATGGACTGGAAAAGCGACGCACTGCCAAACAGACCCGTGAAGTGGGGGTAGTGGCCGTCAGCCAACCACTTTTAAAGTATAAAAAGTGGAGCCGTGAACTATCCATAGAACATAGGGGCAATAACTTGAAACTTCGCTAACATTATTGCTTTATTTGAGTAAAAAGAAAAACTAATGAAATTTACAAGAAGATTTCTCAAGCAATATCCCCTAGTATTGACACTTTCTAGTATTGACACTCCCCCCAAAAAAGGGGCTGTCAACTAACATACAGGAGCGGTCAGTCATACAAAGTAGAGGTTGTAGTTTGGCAGTGGGCAGTAACCTTCTAAGAGTCAGTGCCCCCCCCCCCTTCCCGGGCTGGTGAGCTGGGAGAGGGTTCTATTAGGGCGGACGGCTAACATCATCATAACTGTCGACAACCATTATCGAGCTGTCGGGTATGTGTAAGTACTGACTTGAAACTGTGACGTAACATTATCAGATGTGAGGGAAATATCTCATACAAATGTGCCGTAAAACCCTTAATTCAAGCCACGGCTTAAATAAGGGTTCATTTCAGAAATTATAACAAATTAGACCTCAGCTTTCAGGGTGCGGCTTAAATATGGGTTTTTACAACCTTGCACTGAATGGCATTTAGATAAAACTGTTATTAAAAAATATCCAAAGAACAAACCAAAAGTCAGGGTGCAGTTTAAGGACAATCGCTCCATTATCCAGATACTGAAAAAATCAAAGTCCTTCAATTTTTCTTAAATCTTGCAGAAATGTTCAATAAAGTTTAGTCTATCATAATTGAAATTGAAAAATACTTTACCAGGAATACTTTAGTAGATAAATATGGCCAAATAAGACATATTTTTTGGTAATTTTGCAATTTCTGAAAAATGTTTTAAATAGGAAAAATTAAGTTTTTTTCTGTAACTCTTTTAATTCATGATATATAATGATATGATATACTTCTATATGATTGTGAGTTTGTTGAGCATAATACAAAAATATCAAAATTACCTGTCATGTAAATCTTTAGGTGAATTTATGGAGAAAACTCATAAATACCGATTTTAAGTAATTTGAGACCAAAAAATGAATATTCAGCTTTTCTGGCCAAGTTCATCTGGTGACCCCCTATTTTTTTGGCTGAAAATGATAGCCTATAGCCTTCTCTACAATATATATTAATTTAAAGATTTTCTGGGTATTCAAATTTTTTGTATGCATGCTTATTTTCTGATTTTTTCATTATTTTACAATTTTTTACAATTTTATTTTGAACATTTCAAAGATTAAAATGCATATTAACCCATGAAATGTTCCTTAATGCTCTTTAATTCACTTGCCTACATGTATGTCTTTCTATTACTGACTTCAATCTGTTTGTCCTATCTTTTATTTGAAAATGATATGGAATTAAGATATTATTTAAATGCGATTCAAAATAGTTGATTTTTTTCAAAATCACCACACAAAGAAACTGATTTCGCTGAAAAGTTTCCACGGTGACCCATCATTTTTTTGATCATTTTGGAACCTTTAGAGGTAGAACTTGCATTCTGCAAAATGTTGGGAAAATCTGGGTACTAGATCTATAATGGCGTGATTGTCCTTAAATGAGGGTGTAGCCTATATCAGAGGTTTAAGGTACTTATACTGTGTGCTAGCAATGCCGTTATCGCAGCGAAAAGATTTCACATGGAAGATGTATGCCTTAAGCTAGGGGCCTTCTTGTACGCATCCAAGTGGGGGGGGGCATTTTTTTTGGGGGGGGGGGGGGGGGGGGGAAATGTGAGTACATTGCGTATTTTTGCCCAAGGGGGGGGGGGGGGGGCGGTCTGAGATTTTTTTTAAATGTGCGTACATACTTAATGGAAGGCCCCTTATGTGCTGATGAACTCATAGAAGGGTCTTTCTCCTGCCGACATTCTCCAGGCTTAAGGTGGATATATTCTGACATACGGCGATAGTAAAGAACTACCTTCTGAGATAAGCCTATTTACGTACCACGTCCTATCATGAACCACTCAGATAGGCCGTAATAACGTTATTACGGGTAATAACAACCCTCTAACGACCACTCTACTCTGATGTTTATCGCACTCGTTTAACGTCCACCCTATTACACGTTAGCCCCATAACAACGTTCATATCTCACCGGGAAATAGTTGACTGAGGTGGGGATGCTACTCGAATATTGTTCAAGGCGAGTAAAAATTCGCATCAATTTGAACTCCCTGCCACGTTATCTATAGTCTAACTAGGGAGTTTCAGATACCACAACGCATCTCGATACGTTAACGCATCTCAAAACTTGCTAGTCAAGCAACCAAAGAAATACAATATCTATCAGCATTTCAATTAACAGCATGTACCAAAGTATGGGATTTGAATGAAATATGTCTGAAGGGAATTCAGGTTACTGAGATAAGTGATACGTTTTGTTTACGCCTATAGGATGTGTTTGAGGTGCTAAAACTGCCTACTGTGTAAAGTCTGACCCATTGAGTCCAGGGCTGTCTTCCAGAAAACACGAAATTTCATGAAAAAGACTTTTACAATAGGCATATTTTCACACAGAATACTATTTTATGTATATTTTAAGATGTATGAAACAATTTGAAAGTAGAAAATTTGGGAAAAAAACTAAATGAAAAACCACGAAATTTCGTGAAAGCTTAAATGTCACGACACCAAGTGATGTGAACGTTGGTATTTTGTGTACCGTGGATCTACGAAATTTCGTGAAAATTTTCTGGACGACGGCCCTGGTAGGTGAGGATACAGGCTAATGTATATACTGCAGGACGACGAGGCACATCACTGCGTCCGGGGGCGTAGGCAGCCCTAAAGTCAGAGGGGGTTCCAGATAATTTTAGAGGATTCCAACCCACATTTTTGACAAGATTTCTTACATTTTGCTCATATTTTTGGAAATCAAAGGGGGTTCCAGGCGCCCTGGACCCCCCCCCCTGGCTATGCCACTGGGTACAGGAGACTTTATGGGTAGGTAAGAAACATTTTACATGTAGCAGAAAGGGCCCGTTCCCATTTTGAGAGTAATATAAACTCTACTCTCATCGCAAAATGCATCAAATCTTCTACTATCGTCTCGAAAAAATTCGTAAGAAAATATCAATGTTTATCATTATGTGTCATTCATTTGAGTCTGTTAGCCATGTTTAAAAAAAAAAATCCTCAATGAAAAAAATCTTACCGATTTACCCTATTTATTTGGCCAATGACACCTGACCACAACTATTTGTTTTGGCCTAAAGGTCCTTCCAGTTACGCCAATAGAAACTGCTGTTAAAGTCAGGGGAAAGGCGTGGACATATTCAGCCATGTCAGAACCCCACGGTCCATTCCGTTTATTGTCTACAGCTGTCCCGGGAAGCAGACTATCGAAATACTATTTCTAGAAAAGTGTTATCACCTTTCAGAATGAAGAGAAAATTGTAAGAAAAAAAAAGAAAAGCATCTCAAAAAATTAAATGTTAACTTTTTGAATGCATTTAAAAAAAGAGCGCATCTTGCATTGGAAGGAGATATCTGGGTACAACCCAGTGCACACAGTGACGCTGTTTTTAATTCCTCCCAGTTTGAGTTAGTATGGTATCGATAAAAGGTACAGGACACGAGTCGGCATGGCGAGTCAAGGTGGCAATGGTGGCGCCAGGTAAGTGGATTTACGAGCAGCTCCGAGCAGCTCGTCTCCCATAAATACCTGTAAATAATAGACAGGGCCAGGGGGAGTGTATGTGTGTGTGCGTGGTGGTGGTGGTGGTGGGGGGTTCGCTGGTTATGAGTGGGTTATGATGGAGGAGGGCGCGTGCCGCCGGGGTCAGGTCGACATGTGTCCTGACACCTGATAAGACTTGAGCTGCTCTTTGAAGTCGGAGAACGGCTCACTAAGAGCTCGTCTCTCACTGTCTGTGAGGGTGGACTTTTACAGAGAACGGCTCACTAAGAGCTCGTCTCTCACTGTCCGTGAGGGTGGACTTTTACAGAGAACGGCTCACTAAGAGCTCGTCTCTCACTGTCTGTAGGGGTGGACTTTTACAGAGAACGGCTCACTAAGAGCTCGTCTCTCACTGTCCGTGAGGGTGGACTTTTACAGAGAACGGCTCACTAAGAGCTCGTCTCTCACTGTCTGTAGGGATGGACTTTTACAGAGAAAGGCTCACTAAGAGCTCGTCTCTCACTGTCCATGAGGGTGGACTTTTACAGAGAACGGCTCACTAAGAGCTCGTCTCTCACTGTCCGTGAGGGTGAACTTTTACAGAGAATGGCTCACTAAGAGCTCGTCTCTCACTGTCTGTGAGGGTGGACCTTTACAGAGAACGGCTCACTAAGAGCTCGTCTCTCACTGTCTGTAGGGGTGGACTTTTACAGAGAAAGGCTCACTAAGAGCTCATCTCTCACTGTCTGTAGGGGTGGACTTTTACAGAGAACGGCTCAGTAAGAGCGCGTCTCTCACTGTCCGTGAGGGTGGACTTTTACAGAAAACGATTCACTAAGAGCTCGTCTCTCACTGTCCGTGAGGGTGGACTTTTACAGAGAACGGTTCACTAAGAGCTCGTCTCTCACTGTCTGTAGGGGTGGACTTTTACAGAGAACGGCTCACTAAGAGCTCGTCTCTCACTTAGGGACAAGGGTGGACTTTTACAGAGAACGGCTCACTAAGAGCTCGTCTCTCACTGTCTGTATGGGTGGACTTTTACAGAGAACGGCTCACTAAGAGCTCGTCTCTCACTTAGGGACAAGGGTGGACTTTTACAGAGAACGGCTCACTAAGAGCTCGTCTCTCACTGTCTCTAAGGATGGACTTTTACAGAGAACGGCTCACTAAGAGCTCGTCTCTCACTTAGGGACAAGGGTGGACTTTTACAAACTACTCAGTGAGTTCTCTTGGCTACCCAAACTGTTTTATGATGGTCCCCCGGTACCCCCACTCCCTGTTCTTAAATATGCGGAGAAAGGGGTCATGTAAGAGAATGTTCACATGTCCGCGAAAATGGAAAATAGGGGGTATTTTTCACCGAAAGAATTTGCAAATAATAGCTCGCAGGTGTTTATACTTAATAATTATGTCAGTTTTCAATGTATGCACACATACACTATCAATACTAAACATAAACGTATGTATAACATTTCCAAGCAAGTTTTTAAAAATGTTATCTATGTATACAACTTATAATTCGCATTGACTGAAAAAAGGGGTTTGATTTAGACCCCAAAAAATAGCATTTTACTGAAAAAAGGGGTTTTTGGAGTCGAAAATGATTGGAGAACACTGATAGGTTCCCACTCATTTGGTTGAGTGGGGGTACCGGGGTTGGTCCACGGCTACCCAAACTGTATGCTCAAAATCGCCGACTTCTGAACATCTCTGAAAACTTTCCATCATTGGCTGATGTTTTATTCTTTAATATAAATTAGGTTCGACGAAATTTGTATACTTTCTCCTTATACAATGATACTTTTTATCATTTATATTTTGCTGGATTCTCATATGTATTTCTCTGATTGTGGCATTGCGGCATTGCATGGACATGTGGAATGTAATCCCTTTCATGAAACTGCTATAGATGCCTTATTCCCAACCGCTTAAGCTTGGGCCTATTGAAACCTATTTCCTAATCGATTAGTTCAGGTCTATCCACAAGTTAGGGGCCACACTAGTGAAAAGGGCATATATATTCATTTACAAAATATATCAGATATCAGTCACCGTCAGCCCCTATTGGCCCTGGGCAAATACTACATCAGTTAAGCCATAAAGGAACAAGAAAAGAAGTAAACGACTGAATATGTGGGTACAGGTCTTAAGGATTAAACGATTAGTGCTTAACCCCAGGAGCCAGGTTTGTAACACATTAGTGAATATCCCTGGGGGGGGGGGGGAGGGGGGGGGGGCAGGGCTGGGGGCCTTCACCATGTGAGAACTATCAGTAAGTACGACCACATGCCCAGTTCTAACGTGGTCATTTACTTTCATCCTCTGTGTAGGAAAGGGAGGTAAAACGTACGGATAATTCATCCAAATGTATACAGCGTCGCTTCTTCCGACTAACTTGGAAAAAACAGAGATCGTAGAATGTGTCTGTAACCCGTTGGAATAATTTGGTTAATAAAGATCTGTTCAACTGTATGATATGTATCATATCTATCCATATATATATAATATGTTATATATATATATATATATAGCCTATCATACACATATAATTTTATAAATCACTTGATACTTTAAATGCAATACCTTAGAGCAATGTGAAACAAATTAATGCAGATCCAACTTTGTGAACCTGAGTTGTTTCAAAAGTTACTCTACTTCAAATATGTATCGCCTATTTTACTAAAATCCATCACAAACTTTCCTCCAGATTTCCGACATTCTCAGCTGTCCCCACGCCACGTAAAACGGCGGTACACGTGGGGGGCGGGGGCGGTATGGGGGGGGGGGGGGGCAGAAGTCCGTCCCCTGCTGGCATTCAAAGCCTCCCGGCCATCTCCCCGTGAAGTGTGCGAACAATTTGGGGACTGAGACCTCCCCTCTCACCCCGGCGGCGGGGTGGTGGGGTGGGGTGAGAGGATACTTAATCCAAAATATGTTTGGAATCGCGTGCAAAACAATTTACAAACTTGTACATGTGAAGTAATACAAGCAACTCAAACTAAATAAATTACCTTTTTTTTTGGGGGGGGGAGGGCAAATCCCTGTAACAATTTCTTTTACGACAAGGGAGGGTCCGCCTATGAAAAGTCCCGAAAACAGTTTTAGATTTAAACTTAGAAAATAGATGTTGTTTCTGGGGTCACATGAGTAATACGGCTAGGTGGGCGTCGTTTGACAGTGGGAAAGTACCCCACCCCCCACCCCAACTCCAGGGGCGAATCCAGGAATTTCGAAAGGGGGTTGGGGGGGGGGGGGGCACACATTAAAAAGGATCCCTACCACCTCTCCAAGGAATTGAGTTTTACATTAAAAGAGTTGAAATTTGGCCCAAACAAGGGGGCCCAAACAAGGCCTTTGGGCACCTGACAGGGCATACCCCCCCCGCCCCCCCGGCCGTGCCCTAAGTGACCGCCCCACCCCGGCCTTTAGGTACCTGACAGGACGTACCCCCCTAACTCAGACCCCCCCCCCCCCCCCGTGCCCTAAGTGACCGCCCCACCCCGGCCTTTAGGTACCTGACAGGACGTACCCCCCTAACTCAGACCCCCCCCCCCCCCCCCGTGCCCTAAGTGACCGCCCCACCCCGGCCTGTAGGTACCTGACAGGACGTACCCCCCTAACTCAGACCCCCCCCCCCCCCCGTGCCCTAAGTGACCGCCCCACCCCGGCCTTTAGGTACCTGACAGGACGTACCCCCCTAACTCAGACCCCTCCCCCCCCCCTGGCCGTGCCCTAAGTGACCGCCCCACCCCGGCCTGTAGGTACCTGACAGGACGTACCCCCCTACCTACTCAGACCCCCCCGGCCGTGCCCTAAGTGACCGCCCCACCCCGGCCTTAAGGTACCTGACAGGACGTACCCCCCTAACTCAGCCCCCCCCCCCATCCCCCCCGGCCGTGCCCTAAGTGACCGCCCCACCCCGGCCTGTAGGTACCTGACAGGACGTACCCCCCTAACTCAGACCCCCCCGGCCGTGCCCTAAGTGACCGCCCCACCCCGGCCTTAAGGTACCTGACAGGACGTACCCCCCTAACTCAGCCCCCCCCCCCCATCCCCCCCGGCCGTGCCCTAAGTGACCGCCCCACCCCGGCCTGTAGGTACCTGACAGGACGTACCCCCCTAACTCAGACCCCCCCGGCCGTGCCCTAAGTGACCGCCCCACCCCGGCCTGTAGGTACCTGACAGGGCGTACCCCCCTAACTCAGCCCCCCCCCCCACCCGGCCGTGCCCTAAGTGACCGCCCCACCCCGGCCTTAAGGTACCTGACAGGGCGTACCCCCCTAACTCAGCCCCCCCCCCCCACCCGGCCGTGCCCTAAGTGACCGCCCCACCCCGGCCTGTAGGTACCTGACAGGGCGTACTGACACTGAGATATGGACACCGAGACGTCAGCTGTTCTCCGTTGTCAACCGGACAGCTTCGGCTCGTGGGTGGTTCTGGTTCTTTTCAACCGTGTTTTCCTGAGAATTTCCAAGGTTGTCGGTGGGGTTAGAGGTGCGAGGTAGTCATCAGAGGATGTAACTCCTATTTTCTACATTGTATTCTATAATTTAAACATTTTCTGAAATTTTAGGGATTAACTAAGTTTTCCCTGTTGACAACTATTTGGCCCTCACATGGGCCCACGGAAATTTCCAAAATCTCTGGACTAGTCCTTGTTATTCATATAAAGGTGTAATTAGACTTTTCCCGACTACCTTCCCCACTATCTTATGATTTAGATGAGGACACAAAAAACAAAGGCCTACAAATTCTACCTGGTTGATGTACTTGTCCTATAATTCATTGAGCTTTTCTAAGACATTTGCCAAAAATGTAAGAGGAAGGCTGACGTTATGACATGTCAACAAGTTTTGTGTTGGGGGGGGGGGGGTGAAATGGATGATACCATGGCGTCGTCCTCATCTGAAATACATTACACTATCTCATATCTCCTGGCATCTGGAAAGAATATCAAACATGTTCATGTCTTAGGGGACCTTTAAGGTCAGTTCACGCTGCGGTAAGGGGCCAATCATAATACCAAGTCAAGAAGGTGTCTCCCTAGATAGCACTTAAAGTATAGCACACATATGAAATGTAAAAAAAACACGCTAAATAACACAAAAGCAGAAACACAAAAACAAGAGAAAAGCAATGAAATCAGTCTCGAACTCAGTCTCGAACTCAGGATTCTGAATGTTATTATAGTAATTCAACGATTATGAAGAAAAACATGATAATGTAATAATCTGAAACCGAAGACATAGCTAATAGACATTATAATCTATTACTGCAACCCGAAACAAAACGCATTTGGAGTACAGTTCATAATGAGTGCAGAATCAGGTAGGGCGTGAAGCAGAACTTTGGAGGTGAAAGAGTGGAAATAAGGGGGAATCCAGTTGTTGAATCAGAAGTAAATTGATAAATTGAAAAAATTCTAAATGAGCTAGGCATTGTAATAAGTAGTATTTCGGTATACACTGCTTAAAGAAGTAATCACTGTGTTTAGTTCTTGATCAGGTAAAATTGAATAGTAAACAGTACCTACCATGAAATTTGGCTTCTGCAGGAAGTACATTCTCAAAGGGGGTGAAGGGGTAGCTGTGGAAGGGGTCGCCCGGCATGTTGAAGAGTCGTGTACTGTCCGTGAAGTTACGAGTGTACCGAAGGGAAGGGTAGGGTGCCTCAATGGGCCCCAGCACATCCTCGGGCTCCGCGATCTCATCCACCTCTTCCCTGAGAGGGACGAAGGAGGCATTGAAGACACTGATAGAGGGCGATTCGGTTTGCGGGTAAGCCGGTATCCGCAAGCGAGTCCGCAGAACCGCCAACATGGTATCCACAATGGTCTGGGTGGTGCCTAGGTAGGACTCCCATATGAGCCGGCAGTGTCGCCGGAGTGCAAGAAGGTCGTTATCCGAGAAAGAGCGCACCACGAAATGCACTTCAGGGATTCGCACTTTGGGGACGCGCACCACCGCATCCTTCCAGGAGAGGACTTCAGCAAAGGGAAGTTGTATGTGTTCACCCAGAATAAGAGGGATGGCACCGCCTCGCAATGCCTCGTATATCCTGACCTGGGTGAGTGCGGAGGACAGGACAGAATCATTGGTTGGTGCCACTATGAGACTAAAGGTCGAGGCCCGCAGGACCTCACTGCGGAGCACGGCGGGCCCGCACAGGCCCCACTCGCCGTTCACCCCGAATATCCTTTCATTCGCTCCGCTACAACTGAAATCAAAGCGGAAGCCATCGTCGCGGTACAACATCTGCATCCGCTTTAAGGTATCCACCAATGTCCTTTCTTGCTCCACGAGCTGCTGGGCACGCACTTGCACCCTATGATCCCCCTGAGTTAGCCCCCCACCACCAAGAGGCGCCGCATCTCTCTGCCCGATCACCCCAGCCAGTTTACGACTGGCCGCCCTCCCCTCACCCGCTTCCCCTTGCAATGATGGTGGGTTATTATTTACTTGCCCCTCAACATTTTCTTCTTTTTTGTATAAAAATGTGTCACTATCTACAACTTTTGCCCTCTGTATGCCCAAACCCAAGTAACTATTACTACCCTGTTGAGGCTTGGGCTTACTGTCAAGCCTTGTGGCCTGTTGTTGTTGTTGTTGTTGATGTTGTTGTTGTTGAGACTGTAGCACTTTGTTAGTGTTACTCCGTATAACATTTTGGAAAGCCTCAATAGCCTTGTAATCTCCTTGGAACGAGAGTAAGTGTTTTCGTTTGGCTGGCACAAGGGGAGGAATCTGATCCCACACTTCTCCGTGAGCTGCCCCTAAGGAAGGGGGTAAAACTAAATCAAATTCTGGCCTAAATTGGAATTCTGTAAAAGCAGACTGTGCTAGTATGGCCCGGCCAGTATCCACACCTTCGAATAGGTCGTGGTTGGCGGCACTTCGGGCAAGGTTGAGCAATAAGTGGTTCCGCCCATCGCCTCTCCAGTAGGGTAAAGAGTGCAGCTTCCTTTCTAGAAGGGATGTGTTCCACACTTGCCCTTGGACAAGGTCTCCTACAAGGACAACATAAACACAAGCTATATGTGGATCGTAAGTCATATGTGGACTCGAGTTGAGTGCATGTGCAACGCTAATCTTGATGAATGAGTCCACTGGAGTTGTGGTGAGTGGGAAATCCTCAGGATCATAGAAATACACTGGAAATTGGGAGGTGAGGGAACAGCGGGAATAGTCAAAGCATGTGTCCATACGACATCGTCGCTTTTGTCGCGGCTGGGGAGGTGGGACATGCACGTTGTCCTCCAAACCGGCAAGGATTCTGCGTGGTGCATGTAACTCAGGCATGTTGCGCATCACCACCTCCGCCTGCTCTAACTTCGTATTCTCAATAGTCAATTTAAGCTGCTGCAGCTCAAGATGTGTCTTTTCATAATCTGATTTCAGGCGGTCAATATGAGCACTATATCCTGTCATCTCTGCATGCAGCTTCTGTCGCTTGTTCTCCAAGTCGCGAAGCTCATTGGTCACCGAGGCCTTGATCTTCCTCAGTTCCTCGATACGGAAGCGCAAATCGGACGGCTTGAGGTTATCCTCCTTGACATGGTCCAGAGACCGTGACCGGTGTCCCTGGCCACCCATGCCTCCGGGATTGACCCCTCCGGCCCCTCCGGCTCCTCCCGTTCCCCCTGCGGCCTCTGAGGCAGTGGACGAGCTCTCCGAGGTCAGGTTGGAGATGTGGTAGTGAGCGATAATCGAGACACTCACGAGGGCCAGCAGCAGCAGCCCGATGAGCCGCAGCAGGCGCCCATGGAAGTTACGGTCCATGGCGCTCGTGTCGAGTGGTGGCCCACCTCTAGGGCCTTACCTCACCTAACCACCCAGAACTGAGGTCCACTGATGGCATTTGATTGGCTGAGGCTGGGTCACGTGACGTCAGAAGTCAAGGTCATGGGAACAGGAAGTGGGTACTCCATAGCTCTTCGTGTGTACTTGACCTCATCAGAATCTGAAAAGATAAAATGGAGAATGCTCTTGTTATTGATTTCATTTCCAGGACATGCAAAGAAGAAACTTACAGATGGCATAAGAACATGCAATCTGGGTTGTCCAGCTCCAATTAATCTGCAAATTGAATAGTAATTATTCTGGTTATGCAGGCTCATGTTCATGTCCTTCTGCATGTCCCCCTCCTGACAAAAGAACTATAATAGTTTTTATGCAAAATGGTGAATAATAATTATTAACCATTTTGCATAAAGCAGAACTCTTTCTGCAAAACCTTAATATAAAAAGCTCATTCAGTTACTTGAAAATTACCTTTGTGACAATATATTCCCAGGGATATGTTGATATAAATCAACAGAGTGCAACAGGACATAACATTTATCAATAGGTGGCTCCACTGGCTGTGACAGCCTTCCACCACTAGGGGATTATTATCCCCACACTTCTCAGCTAGCCTTGGAAGAGCCAACACCTGTTTTGTCCTGCAACTTCAGTAATGGTGACTACTAAGTTTTTACTTCTGTGGACTATAGTCCTATTCACTCACTGCATTGTCAATTGGACTTCGAAGGATATTTCAAGGAATATCTTCTTCTCTATCATGGCTTATTATCAAGGACATGACCCGTTTTCCCCTGGGACTTTTCACGGTAAGGACGACCCTAACTATGTCAGTTACCTTGAAGACCAGTTAGCACGTGCGTCACAATTAGCTGAGAAACATGTTCAGACGGATGCTTACATTCAACAAATTCTTACAAGAATTGACAAACTTGAATTATCACAAGGTTCTACTAATCCTTGGGGTGAGCCCGAAATGAATTTTTCTTTGAGAAAACCAGGTATGGCGCCGGTAATTACGGACGCCACTCCACCGCCGGGAACTAGTGGGAACGCGGTGTATTTATCACTATGTTATTCTCTAAACACACCCACAGTTTCTAACTGTATAATGAAAGAGGCCCAGCATGTGCCGGGAGAATGGAGAACCCGATACAACGCAAGTGGTCGGTGGCGACCCCTTTTGGGGTCCTTTCCAGTCTCTGAGATCAGGTCTCATGGAACCAAATGTTTTCCTGTATAGTTTAATAGAGCATATCTTGAAAAAAATAATATCCAAAACATTGCAACACCTTTAAGTCACTCAGTAAATATTGAAACCTCTTTGGGACACACAATATCAAAATTTGAGGGTAGGTTGACCGTGAAAATTGTTCGCAAGAGTCCCAGATGTTGACCTACCCTCATTTTAGCAGTTTTGCAACGACCAAATTCATGGAGCACAGAGCCTATTTTAAAACCCCACTGACATTCACCAAACACCCCATATCATGGATCCTTTTTTATGAAATAACTCAGAAATAGTAGGGGGTATCATGTGAATTCTAATTCTGCATTATCATTTTATCTTATCCCAATATCAGCCACTCAGAGACTGGCATCCCCTTCACCTCCGGACAGAAAGTTGTAGGACACTGACAGATGGCGGCACATTTAGTTCCGTGAGACCATCAGCTTTGAAGGATTGAGGTGTGTGGTGTGGGGTGTTAGGTGTGGGGTGTGGGTGTGGGGTATCAGAGGATGGGTCGTCAGGTGGGGTGGATTAAGTCGTTACTCTGAGACAACGGGTGACAGGTACAACCTGGGAAACATTGACCAGCAGTACCCCGTACCTTTTTAACACCTCCAGCCAACTTCCCGGAACAAAACGTGGTGGGAATCCAGTGTGTACTGAGCACAGATTAAGTGGGGGTGTACAGTGAGATTTGCGAGGTAAATCAGTGAATATAAGTGGGAATCCAGTAGTTAAATCAGTGGAATATTATTGTCCCAAATACTTAAATGAGCTGGACAGCGTTATCCGGAGCATTTCAGTATACCCCTTGGTTGCGTACCTGATATGCCGGCACCCTCCTATCTCCCTCTCACACCCCCAGCCTGACTGCATATTGCCACCGGCAGACCATCATGGCGGCAATGGCTACCATCTGGTCGGTCCCGGAAGTACTGTCAGACGGCGCTCCATGCATGCCCGGTCGCACCCCCCCCCCCCCCCGTCCACATCGCCTATCAAACAGCCGCCTGACGCTTCTCCAGGGGCACAATGCAAAATCCGTTTTCAAATTCCCTGCGTTTTCCCTGCGATTTCCCTGTGCCAAAGGAATATTTTCCTGTGTCAAATCCAGCAATTTGTTCAATTTTAAAAACCTCTGTGTGCACAAACAACAAAAAATTCAATCCCTAATATCTTGAGAATCAGGAATTTCAGAACTTGGCCAAGTGAAATTCCCTGTGTTTTGGCAAATTTTGCAAATTCCCTGTGTTTTCCCTGTCACTCATTTTTTTTTATAGCCATTTTCCCTGTATTTCCTGTGTGGTTGGTACCCTGATGTGACCACCACCCAGCTGCCCCTGTTACATTCTTCTCAGCCCCGTCTCACCTTTTTATTCAGCCGGGGCCTGGGAAAAGTCGCCCCACCTCCGGCCGCCGACCGCGCGCCCAGCACCGGAAATCAAACTTCCCGCCGGAAGTCACCAGCCCCCCGCCGCTGCAGCTGCCCCCTGGTGTCAGTCGGGGGAGGCTGGGAAGGACGGCGGGAACGGGGCAAGGTGGTGGTGGGGTGGGGATTGGCGCAGTATGGTTAGGGTTAAGGTTTGTCATATACATGGTGAAATCCCTGTTTTGTGACCTAATCCTGGATATTCCTTATATAATCAACGTTGTGTGTGAGTGTGTGTTTGTGTGTGTGTGTGTGTGTGTGTGTGTGTGGTGTGCGTGTAGTGCGTGTGGTGTGTGTGTGGTGTGTGTGTGTGTAGTGTGTGTGTGTGGTGTGTCTAGTGAGTGTGTGTGTGTGTGAGTGAGTGTATGTGAGTGTGTGTGTGTGAGGGTGTGTGGTGTGCGTGGTGTGTGTGTGTGTTTGTGTGTGGTGTGTGTGTGGTGTGTGTGTGGTGTGTGTGTGAGTGAGTGAGTGTGTGTGAGTGAGTGAGTGAGTGTATGTGTGTGTGTGTATGTGTGGTGTGTCTAGTGAGTGTGTGTGTGTGTGTGTGTGTGAGTGTGTGTCTGTGTGTGGTGTGTGTGTGTGTGTAATTTTGATTGTGTGAGGGGGTTTGTGTATGTGACTGATCATGGTGGATGTATGTGTGCACGTGCGACTCTTGTGTATGTAATTGTGTGTGTGTGTTTGTGCATTTCTCTGTGTGGTTATGTGTTGTGTGCATGTATTCATGCATGTGTGTGTAATTGTGTATGTGTGTCTTAGTGTGTTGTGTTTGTGCGTGTGGCACACACACACAGACAGTTCGAGTCCGTTTCCTGTTTGCCTGTGTTGTCATAATGAGACTGAATCAAGTTTAACAAAACTGGTCAACCAATAAGAAAAAACAAAATGCTGGCTTAAATCTTCAGATACATGAGCAAAGACTATGTAGTGAAAGCCACCTTCAGGATCTGCTTTATTCTATAGGGAGTGAGTGTTGGGTGTTTTACGCCGTTCCGACAGCCAGGGTTATTTTCACGGCGAAGCTTTATTCTATAGTTCAGGACACGAGAATTTCATTTAGGCTCACCATACACGACATAAGATACCATGACATATGTCTGTGTGTTTTTCTGTTCACATGTACGCATGTATGAATGCGAGGCCTAGGTCCAGGACATTTTCAAAAGGGTTATTAATCTGAAAATAAGTCCAAGGTCTTGACAAAATGAACATGGTAATAAAACTAGGAGATGGAGGGGTGACCTTAGAGGCGGGAACATATTTTGGCACGTGGACCCCAACAACAGAGATGGGTGGTGAACAGGTTGTGTTTTATGTCTGTGGTTACTAATTTACGTGTTTAGACTAGCCCAAACCTCCACCACTGGATCACTGTACAGTTGTCACAATACTCACGTCAGAAGGTGATGGATAACTCCATTTGTAAAGAAACTTTGGCCCCAGTTCAATATGGCTTCTGACAATCTTTGAATACCACTGCGTTTTCTGCGTTTGAACTTACCGTCTCAATAAAATGATTTTGTTACTGTATTTATTGCTGTGTTGCCCTTTAATTATGTTGAAACTGATGTAATGTTTATATTGAGCAATTCTGTCATTCCTGATTTGTCGGGTTCTGTGATGGATCTTATAGGTAAACATGCTCATATATATGTAGAGTTTTATACCATACACTATTTCACGATGTGTTATATTGCTCATATGATGATGATAATGTGTTGGTGTTAAGGGTAACTCAGGTATTTTTCAACAATATCGAATACTGAATCTATGAACTGATCGAGAACGACAGCAAGGAAAGTTGGTCCAACAGACACTTCTGAGAATCAAACCCTGGCATATATATTCCATATGCTATTCACTCCTACCACTTTTGTTGCTCAGTCTTTTCTAGGAAGCATATCATGGCACCCAAAGATACCCCACGAAATTACTTGCTAATCCTGCCCATAAATATGTGTTCTACTTACTCATTCGCTACATTCCTATCAGCCTAGTCCGAAATGTCCATGTTTTCAACTAAGGTTATACCACGTCCCCTGTGGGTGATGATCGGCTAGCCCAATGTTCCCGACTTAGGATGTAACCTATACTGGAGGTCCACCGATACCACCACTCTCAAGGATCCCGGCTATAGACCGTGTGCACATAAAGACACACCAGAGAAAAAAAGACTGGGCCTTGTACTGGTGATCAATTCCATACTGTTATCATTCAAAATTGAAAACTGTTGTCATACATATCTGCACAAGGTCTATAGATCCAGTATGTAACGTTGCGTGTTAAACAATGACCCAGTCTGCCTCCTGTACTGTATAGTAGGCCTAAGGCTCTATAGATCTGGTCAGTAAGAAACTAATTTTGAGTTCCTTATATTGTGACCTAGCGACAGTTAGTTCTGGCTAGATATTATAAATGTTATTAAGTGTTGTACATTAACAGGATACATATTGTCATTACACTTTTAATGTGCCATTAGAGTTGCACTGTGGTGAATTTATGAGAACATAGGACGTGGAAAACTAACAGGAGGTGAGAGAAAATGTTCAGGTTTTTGAGTTGGTTGCTTGTGTCCCAGATCCATACTGTATCTTTCATCTTTTCAAGATACTCCCCCCACACACACACACACAAAGAACAGTTCCTTGTACTCGGATGACAAGGATACTCTTAATCAATTTAGAAAACATATTGGTTAAATCGTCATATCAAATACTTCAAACCACTCAAAGAGTCTTCTCAAACACGATTTCAATTTGTAACCATTTTTCAATATTTGTCGAGCACAGTTCAATAATTTGGTTGTCGAGTTTCACCTCTCTAACTGTCAGAGGATTTTAGTTATAAGGTTGGATGATCGAATCTATGATAAGCTAGAAACCCTGCCTTTAAACTTTCACTAAGGCAAGCATTCTTTTACACATAATGTCCCAGAAGCAGGGCACCACATACTATGGCTGTTGGCCTTTGATAATCCCATCACTGACCAAATAGAAGGTGTCTAATACCACAGCAACAAGTCTGAGACTTGAACCACTCACCTTTGGAGTGAGTGAGTGAGTGAAGGAGGTTTTACGCTGTATCGAGAGCTAGGGTCATTTTCACGGCAAAAACAAGTTGAGACAAATTCTGTTTTTGGTGATCATATCTATGAGATGAAGGTGACAGGGTGGGCAAACAGAACGGGATAAAAACCTGGAAATCAATTTAGCTGTACCTCATCCCTTAGTGAACCCAGCACCAACCGGGAATTGAACCCAAAGAACCACTTGGTCAGTGCTGGGTCCCCCCTATCGTTGCCTTATGTGATCAGCAGGGGCTACTGGGGGCCTATTCTTCCCCGGAACCCTCACTGGATCTCACCTTTGGATGACGAGGCCAACACCCTGCCATAGCGCCACCTGGACGCCCTCGTGAAATAGGGTAACTGAACGAGGTAAGTGAGTTGCTGTGAGGGAGGCGAGTATCTCAGGGTCTGGGGAGGCCAGGTTATGAGTAGCTCCATTACACCCACTGCGGGGGGTCATGTGACCAGCAGGGGTGGTCATGTGATCAGCAGGACCGACCATGTGACTGGCGTGGTGGGTGGGGTATATCATTATGGGATATGAGGTATGACTCGCGGCTCCCCCAGGCGGGAGGCGGCAGAACCATGGCGAGTTATTACCGCCACATTAATCGTAGTCTGCTTTTCAATATGGCCGCTAGGAGTCGTGGTTACCATGAGCTCATTGGTGTCTCAAGCAGCGCTGCAGGGAGGGGGGGGGAATCCAGAGATTTTCAAAAGGGGGGGGGGACCCTCAAGCTCCAGGAGTTTTACATTATAAAAATAAATATTTTGCCAAAAATAGGGGGGGCGTGCACCCCCTGCGCCCCCCCCCCCCCCAATCCGTCGCTAAAGCTCAGGAGTATAGCTACTCACACCCCATGGGGGACCGGGGTGGGGGCTCCTGTTGGAGCTCCCTGGGAAGAAAGTTTCCTCAGTATCCCCTGCTTGTTGTAAGAGGCGACTAAAAGGGGAACCCTGTGCCCCAACAGGATCACCAAAGGCCAGGCATGTGGTGTCCTTTCTGTGGGACATTAAAGACCACTTGCACTATTTGAAAAAAGCGCCGAAGTGGTGTAAAACGAGCTGCAAGGTTTTACCTTGTGCAGTCTGGTAAAAGAACCAAGAAGGATTGGCTGGACGCTAAACTAACCCAGCAAACAAACAAAATAGCTACTCTCAGTGTGTTTTATATTGTGTCATTGGAGAATCTAGGTTTGTGAGGCTACAATAGAATTGAATGTATTTCAGCTGGACCTCCCTGTCCCATTCCTGGTTTGGTTACATTATTCCTAAAGGAGGTATTCCACTATGCACTATAGATATGATATGACGATGTCACAGCAAACTAACACACATGAGAAATAAAATCATGTTTTGCAGATGTGTAACCTTCCTAACTGACAACCCCGTGGGGGTTCAGGTAAGAATAGGCCCCCAGTAGCCCCTGCTGATTGTATAAGGCGACAATAGGGGGGACCCAGCACTGACCAAGTGGTTCTTTGGGTTCAATTCCAGGTTGATACTGGGTTCACTATGGGATGAGTTACAGCAAAAATGATTTCCAGATTTTGATCCCCTGCTGTTTGCCCGCCCTGTCACCTTCATCTCATAGATATGATCACCAAAGACAGAATTTGTCCCAACTTGTTTTCGTCATGAAAATGACCCTGGCTGTCGGTACGGAGTAAAACCTCCAACACTCCCTCACTCACTCCTAATTCACAAGTTCAAACAATCGCGTTAGTCCTGTACTCAGCCTGGAACAAATGGCAGTGGACACTTCCTTAATCAGTATGTCCGAAATATTTTAATGAGCTACTGAAATGAGGAATACATTTAGTTTTCTAGCCAATATAGTGATAACCAGTCCCAGTGGCTCGAGCTCTCCAGTATTCAGTGCATCATGCCAATGTCACAGCTCAAGTCGGCTAATGTAATACATGCCAGCCTTCTGAGAGGGTACTGTCCTCCCTTTACACTGGGGCCCATGCAAAACACCATCTAACTCCTAATGGAGTTTAATGTAGGCAGGTGTAATCCTGCACTGTTCTATATGGACAGTAATTAAATGTAGGTTCATTAACTAAAGGGTTAAACCAGGAAGGCTTAATGAGTGTAAAGAATTACCCCTACCTGTCAATATTCACTGTGAGAACTCCTCTGGTTACAACCCACATGAGTTAATACCTTACAGGCTGCTGACTTTTGTGTTATTCCCCCATTGTTTGCATTGTGGCAATGTCTCAGGTACACATATAGGAAGAGCCACAGGGGCCGTCTGAGGGTGGTCGTACGACCCAGAGGCGATCATCAATACAGATCGAGAATCATGGAAGACCCGAAGGGTTCTTCTATATTTGATCACCCAAAGTTCAAAATAATTATGTTGAAATGACCACTTCAATATGTTGAAAATATCCATCGGGAATTAAGGTTATATATAAAAGTTATATATTGCTAGAATTGTCAAATGGTAAATACGATGTATGGTTTCATACTATAGTATCAGAGAAAATCAAAGAAATACAGAATACCCTGCATCAAAATTGGTATTCAGAATACAGGCTCTAGACTCGCATTACCCTACTTAGAGCTGCACCATAGACACCTACACGACTATCACAAACTGAAACTTTGACTCACAAAAGTAAAAGGGGAAATTTAAGAGTCTTCCTTCTCATGACTCTCATTTAAAGCATTATAAGTCTGTGATATGTTAAATTAGATACACCGATTAAATATGCATCAATGCCATGATTATTGTTAGGAGCTAAATGACGCGGATGAATAAGAAGTTTTATCTGAATACAGAAATTACCGTTTGCTAACGTTAATCTTTGCCAGGGGGATTTCTATGAATACATTCATATGTAAAAGATTGGGAACTGACTGCCCACACAAGAGGTGTAATTTTCTCGTATAAATATATTTGCCCCGGGAGCATTTTTATCAGTACTTTAAATATAGGATGGTATACACCATCAAAATGTATGGCATCTATATTCATTGCTTCCATGATAAGTACATGTATTTGTAAACGGATGTGGTAGATTGCTGGGTGTATCTGTCTAGTAACATGACACCAAGTGACAGCATAACACACATAACAGTTGTTATATAATTCACTGGACTGAATATTATATGCACGTTCCTACCCGGATATGTGGTGCCGTGGACTGGATATAGGGATGCTACTGCCCTATTTAATAGAAAAGTTTACCAAGATACTGTATGGTAGCATTTTGTGTAAAAAAAAAAGAAGAAGTGATATACATGACACTACTGTACCTTTTCGCTAAAATACAAAATGGCATAAAGATTTCCAATAGAGAATCATGTTAGTATTTAGGTTTTCTAAAGAAAATAAATAGCTTATCTAGACCTAGAAATAACTACCAATTACATGATGTACTTGACGGTCGGCTGTGAAATGGCTGAGCCTGAAGTGACAAGACAATGTGAGGGTACCCCCCCTCCCCCCCATCTGTTAAACTCCTCATTACCACATACAACATGGACACTCACATGTGAACCCGTCAGGGTGTGTCGGGCCACCACATCTCTGATAAACATATGGTTATATCTCATAAAAAACAATGTGGCCTCCAAACACTAGTTTCCTTCTCCAGGGCAGGCAACCACAGAAAATCACCGATATAAATCTCGAAGGTCCACGGTACATTTTAAAAGTATCGCCAAAAAGAAAATGCTGACATTTTTTATTTTTACTCCAAGATGACCATGACAATGTGTGTAACAAGAATATGAAATAGTTTTTCACTGTATAATAATAATTTTTGTAATGTTTTTTTCATGATAAAATGTTTCATGGTTCAACTTACTCATGGCAGTTATGACTCTCATACAGAACCCATTACCACAATATCACCAAGTAAAGGGGAGAATAAATTGATGACCCACGTACATGTCTAATTAGGGAGGTTGATTTTTCAGTCTATTTCCAATCTTCATATGATGCACCAAAATTACACACCAAAAACTCAAATTGTCCATTAATTGTCAGATAGACTATTATTATCCAGTTATGGTGATGATCCAATGTGACACGTCTTCCAGGCAATGCTTGATTATCATAATATTATATTGCTATTACTGTAATTACTCTGAAAACCAAGGGAAACCTTGATGATTATTACCAATAGAACCTTAAAAAACACACAAAAAAACAGGACTTTGCGGTTTCAACGTAAATCGATCTAAATGGAGTAAAGTGTGTTTGTTGTGGAAATACCCGCAGTAAGTGGTATTTTCAGGGGCTGGTGGAGGTGGGGGTATGAGAGGCCCCGGCTGGGATACCCAATGCCGCCCCCCAAATTGCCTCCAAATTGGTCCCTAATTGAGGTCACAGTAACGACTGATTCCCCGTACTTACCGGGGTGCAGCGGTTCAAATGACATAAGGGTGGCTGTAGGGGCTGCGATAAACTGCCAATCATACAGATGTAACCTGGGTTCTGCAACTCATCATATCTCTCACTTTAGGAAATCAAATTGACCTCAATAAGCTGCAAATCATACAGATGTAACCTGGGTTCTGCAATTCATTATAATTACGTCGTTCACTTTAGGAATGACGTTGAATTGTTTCATATATGCCTCTTTTTTTAACCAAATTATCCTGGCTTACAAATGCAATGAATTTTTGGTGATGATTAAATTCAAATGGTTTTACATATCTTTCAAAGCATAAAATGTCGGTTGCCTTCTCCTCTACTGTCACAAGGAAAGTTATATCTTTTTTGCAGGCTGAGCAGCGATGGTCTGGACTGATAAAGTCACAAAGTGGTAATATTAGATGATCAATAACATCGCGAATAGACATATAATTATATTCTTTTTGAGAAGTAAAGTTATCGCACTAGTCTATAAAGTACGATGTACAACTAACATACTAAGTCTGCATCTTACAGACTAGCCGTGCCCGCCTGGGCTAAGAGGTGTGTGTGTTTGGTGTGTAGCTCAAGGTTGACCCAAGGTCTAGGTACATTCCCAGGGACGTTGCCATGGCGAGCAGTAATAGGTTCAGTAATAGGTTCACTAATGCCCAATTATAAGGCGCCCTAATGACCGCCTGTAAGTATGTAACACATACTGGTATGCGAGCTGTAACGGTTTACTCTACACCGTCCGTTAGAACATAAAACTACTCAGTGGCGGATTAAGAGGGGGGTCGCGGGGTCGCACGCCCCTCCCTTTTCCTGGAAAATTTAGCATTTTTTAATATATAATTCGACCAAAACCTCATTAAAGAAAAATCTTTCCAATAGCGCATCCCCCCACTTTCAAAATCCTGGATCCGCCAGTGGACTACGAATCGAAATTAGCTCCATTTATTGTAGCTTTAGACTTTTTACAATGAACCAGTCAAAATTCTTGAATAAACTTGACAACATTTTCTGGAAATCAGTGCCCTTATGGATTACTTGGGCTTGGAAAGGTACCCACTGTCAAACAGACCCGCAAAGCGAGGGAGGTGCAAGTAAAAATTGAGGGGCAGTCAACCACTTTTAAGGCAAAAAAGGGGGGCGGTGAACTAATTATATAGAGCAACATACTTGAAACTTAGCTTTATTGACACCTTTTGTCACAAAAAATCTAAAAAGATTGTATCAGGAGTTTTCCTATGAAGTTTTGGCGATATTTGTTTAACTTCTCTTATTGACACACCCTGATTTTGGGAGGCGGAGATCTGTGTCCCCCAAAAATAGGGGGCGGTCAACTAAAGTCAGGAGTGGTCAGTCACAAAAAGTAAGGGCGGTAGTTTGGCAGTGGGTCGTAACCTTCAAAGAGTCAGTGCCCCCCGAAGCAAACGATCTCACCCATTCTCAATCTACCCCAAAATGAGTCCATCATACTCTACAAGTTGTTAAGACGCTATCCTACAAACAGAGGCTATCCTACAGTTTGTACAGTAGCCTCTTAATTAACACAAGTTCCTAGACTTCTGGATATCAGCTATCCATGATAATGAGAATTATCTCAGAGCTTACCCTCCACTCAGCGCCTATCCCCAGAGCTATACCTAGTGAGTGAGTGAGTGAGTGTTGGGTGTTTTACGCCATACCGACAGCCAGGGTCATTTTTACGGCGAAACCCAGTTAAGATGAATTCTGTCTTTAGTGATCAAATCTATGAGATAAAGGTGACAGGGCGGGCAAACAGCAGGGGATGAAAACTCAGAAATCATTTTTGCTGTACCTCATCCCTTAATGAACCCAGACACCAACTGGGAATTGAACCCAAAGAACCACTTGGTCAGTGCAGGGTCCCCCCTATTGATGCCTCATACAATCAGCAGGGGCTACTGGCATGGGGGCCTATTCTTACCCGGACCCCCATGGGGCCCGAGCTACACCTAGTGACGTGGAGTTAACCATACCAGCTCAGTCTCTAACCCAACGAGCTCATGAGCTGCTCCTAATAGATACGCCACTCCTGTCGATCAGGGGCCCCCGCCCCGCTATATTAGCATGAAATTGCCTCCATGCTGCTCCATAACATGCCTGGTTACCCTGGCCACCAGTAGAGGGGGCGACGTGACGTCTGGGGTGTGGGGGGAGAGAGGGGGAGTGGGGGGAGTAGGGAGTGGGGGAGTGGGGGTGAGGGAGAGTGGGGTGGGTGGGGGGGTGGGGGAAGGGTAGCCCCCTTCATTATGGTGTACCCTTGCTGATTGGAGTCTATCCTGGAACCCAGTGATAACTACTTGGTGGATGCATTTATAAAATAGTACTGTGGGAGATTAATTTGCTATATCATATATTATGGTCTAATCTTCCATAAGGTCTATCCTGACCATTTTTATGGGACCTCCTAGGCGCGCAAATTGGCACAAATGTTAAAAAATTTCATGAAATGTGCGGTAAAGATCATCTGAAATATGCGACGAAATTTATGTATATTCATGTTGTTTTTTCTCAGAATTAATCCAACTTTTGTTTTTCAACCAAATAAACCATCCCCTAGAGATTTGGACGATATAGTTATGAATATTTATTGTCATTTCCTCTCATGTGCGACATTATTTAGGGCCATATACACCCCTGCTTGGCCGTTGACTGACATCTTGCTATGTGATGTTGGGCGCATTTTCAGCCCCCTGGGTAGCGCCCAGGCTGACAGGCTTTAATCATCTAATTATGAAGCAATACATTTACATTACCAGCGCCTAAATATACCGCCGGTTCATCCCCTGCAGTGGTGTCAGGTGGTTTTAGGTACCTGTTCATTACCCACACGTGGTTTAGGTAGACCTAACAGTGATCTATGCACCACCTCCAGGATACATTAATCTATGACCATGTGCAGCTATCAGTCTCTCTAAAGGCAGCCACAGACTATACGACTGACTACGACCCGACGGTCGTAGACGGTCGGGAATATCTGACACGTTTGATATTTTCCCGACGATCCCCGACGGTCTGTGATGATCTTATCAGTGTGTGCAGGATCTTAAGTGATCTGCGACAGTCGGATCGGGTCGTAAGGACGTAGTGTGTGGCCACCTTAAGTTACCTGTTAGCATCCTGAGAGGTTCCCGTAAACTTGATTAAGGCTGCGCAATTGCAAAACTAACTGGCAAGGAATTTGTTTTTGAATGATAATGGATATTTACTAAATTGCATTCTCCTAAAGTCTATTATACTTAATGTTCATTGTGGTGTGTGTGTGTGTGTGTGTGTGTGTGTGTGTGTGTGTGTGTGTGTGTGTGTGTGCAGTGGCGGATTTAGAGGGGGGGCGCGGGGGCGCGCCCCCCCCCCCCTTTTTTGGCCAAATTTAGATTTTTTAATGGAAAATTCGGCCAAAAAGTAGTTAAGAATTTTTTTTCTCAATAACGCGCCCCCCCCCCCCCTTTTCAAATTCCTGGGTCCGCCACTGAACACTGAAAACGTATGAGCGAAGGTAATAGCTTTCTTTTTCTTCCCCAAATTCCCATTCTTTTCCCCCAAATTCCCATTCCCCTATGACCGGACGCGTATTTCTCATAACAATGAACCATATATATATATACATAAGATCTATCTTATTTATCTCTACGCAATAAACCAAACATGCTGCTATAAAAAGAAATATCGACAAGTCATTTTATTTTTTCCATGTCTATCACTTGTGACAATGCCCCGGTACCGCTATTTTCTAGGCCTCAGCATTTTGACAACATTGCTTTTATGAACCTTATTACCAGAGATACTGTCTAGATAATTAATCCAGTCTGCCAGAACCACACTGCAAAAAACTAATGACCCCAAACAACGTATAATGAGGAATACTGACCTTAGTATGACAGGGGGGAGGTAGAAGTCTGTCACTATTTTTAGTTGAGATCTCATTTCTCGTTTTTCTCTACATCCTGAGCTCTTGTCGGTGATTTTCGCCCATCATTAGTACTCCACGTTTTTTATTCTGAAAAGACAAAGGAAAGGCACCGTTAGCAAAGGCTCTGCGTGTTAAAGAAGTTCTGATGTGGTTAGGGTCTCTGACGGTATATCCGAACACAACTGTTGAGTGAGTGAGTGAGTGAGTAATGGATGCTTTATGCCGTTTCAACAACTAAGGTCATATTCATGGCATAAACAGGTTGGGACGTTTCTGTCTTTGGTGATTGGATCTATGAGATGAAGGTGACAGGGTGGGCAAACAGCAGGGGCTCGAAATCATTTTTGCTGTACCTCATCTCTTAGTGAACTTGGTCATTGCTGGGTCCCCCCTATTCTTGCCTTATACAATCAGCAGGGTCTACTGGGGGCCTATATTCTACCCCAGAACCCCCATTGGGTTGATGATAATGATGGTTATTGGAGTTTAGGGTCCACTCAGCATGCAGTATTTCAGCTACGTCACACGACCAGCTCACATCTTTGACTTGTACAAAGTACTATGATCGAATCTATGGGGGTGAGGATGACAAGGAAAGGTGGTCCAACAGACAGCCCAGTTGTAAAATTTGTATATTTTTCATAATATAATATACTAATCAATGTAATAATATGAAAACCAGGGGCAACCCTGATATTTATTGCAGATAAAACCTTAAAAAAAAAAAAAAAAAAATTCCACCCACTTATAAATTCTATGTGTTTCCCTATCCAACGACACATTCCCCTTCCTGCTTTTCTCATTTATGTTTCTTCCTAAACAGCTCTAGGATAAAACTATCGTTATAAACAAATACAAATTCCAGGTCAAAAAAAAGTAGCTGTAAAATAATAAAAAAAAAGGAATCTAAAGTCTAATAATTTTTTATTAAGGAAATCTGGAACTTGGCTCTTTTAACTGCTTTCCCTGAATATTCGTAGAATTTCAAAATCATATGTGTTTCCCCCCCCCCCCCCCCCGTTAAATTAACTCAGGCCGGTGTCACCAGGCGGCGCTGCGGTGGGCAGACCCTGGAGGAGACGTCCAAGATGGCGGCCGTACCTGGAGGACGGGGGACGCTGAGGGGACGCCGGGGGGACGCTGAGGGGACTAATTACTGACCACATCAAAGGGCGCCGACAAAGATCAAAGAGACCCCCCCCCCCGACACACACCGCCTCGACAAACAAACAACAGACGTCTCGACACCTCTCTTTTTTCTTCTTTGTTTCTTTTTTTTTTTTTTTTGGGGGGGGGGGCTGTTTTCCTATTACAGGTTTCTTCTCCATACATCACTTTGTTCTTTGTTCATACATCAACTATCTTTCAGTTTTGCCCCATTCCAGAGCAAAGACAATTTGTGTATGTGAACAATATGGATTAAACTGCAGGTCTTAGATTACCTTATCAAACAGCTTAATAAGAATGACACCTCATGGATTCAAGCCTTTAATTGGTCTTTTGGAGTGCTTCAGAATACATGCTTTTAGGCAATAATCCTGGGGAAAGAAATCAAACAAATACAAAATTGGTATGCGGAATACGGGCTAAAAATGCTCTCTATTTCCACCACTCGCCTTCCCTACCTCAAAAGCCCCACTGCCCCCAACCCACACAGGCGAAGTGCCTACTTCTGATCACGTTTTTGAGAGTTCATTTGTTGGGGTATTTTAACGTCCAGTCAGCCACACAAGGTTCTTTCCAGACTGCACAAGGTAATGCTTCTCAGCTTACGAGTGATTGTATCTATGATATGATTGTAGAAAGCCACCACCGGGTGTGATACCCTACTCATTTAGAAGAGTGGCAAGAAGGGGTCTTTCATGCGGAACGTCCCAGAGAAAGGACACCACGCATCCAGACCTTGATGACCCTGTCGGGAGAACGTTTTTGAGATCACATATCAGTATGCTTTATTGAAATGTATATGTTTGATCTGAATTGGTGCACGAGTCTGCCGATTCTTTGAGTAGAATCAGGGGATTATGGAACTATAAGAACTGTACGCCAACTTCAAAATCTCTATGTAGTATAAGGCTTGAGAGAGATAAAATTCAGACTTTTTTTTACCGGTTTTTATTTGTTCCCAAAATATGAAATCATGGAGGTTTCCCGAAACAGCCTTTGCTGGAAATGGGATCTAAATTTAGGGATCCATAGGCATAAATTATATTGGACAGAAACTTCCTTAGCGGAGGCATGAAAGGTGTTTTTGCAACTATAACCTAGACATATCTAAAACATAATGGAGATATATATCACTAACAATATGATAGGCTTAGAACTATTTCAAATGGTTTACAGGATGTATTATTTCCTGCCATATTCTTGGACAAAAATCAAAATCGGCATGTGGAACACAGGCCTGAATCCAACCCCTAACACCCCCCAAACCCCCTCCTACTACCACCCCCAGATGGGGCTCCAGGGCCATCTGGACGCCCGGATTACCTTAATCTGACCCAATCCGGGACATAAACGAGGCCGGAAGACGGCAGCTGGTTCCGGGCCTGAGACACGCCTCTGGTAGGACCCGGCCGGGACCCAGCGGCCCGCCTGTTCCCGGTGTGATGGGCGAGGTTTTGATAGTCTGCTGAAGACTAGCGAAAAGGGGCCGGAGCAGGGCGTTAAAACAACTATTTAGATTGGCACACAAGGCGTTTAAAACGACTATTTAGATTGGCACACAAGGCGTTTAAAACGACTACTTAGAGTGGCACACAAGGCATTTAAAACAACTATTTAGATTGGCACACAGGGCATTTAAAACGACTATTTAGATTGGCACACAAGGCGTTTAAAACGACTATTTAGATTGGCACACAAGTCATTTAAAACAACTATTTAGATTGGCACACAAGGCGTTTAAAACAACTATTTAGATTGGCACACAGGGCGTTTAAAACGACTACTTAGATTGGCACACAAGGTGTTTAAAACTACCTAGATTGGCACACAAGGTGTTTAAAACGACTATTTATATTGGCACACAAGGCGTTTAAAACGACTATTTAGATTGGCACACATGGTGTTTAAAACAACTATTTAGATTGGCACACAGGGCATTTAAAACAACTATTTAGATTGGCACATGAGGAGGTGCTTCTCAAGGTTCGGCCTGGGCTCTGGAACCCATCTCTGCATGCTAGCCTGGTGAGCTAGTTTTTGTTGTTGTTGGAATACCTACTATTGAACTCACTTCAAATGAACTTTTGAAACTTTAAATGCTAAAACATACAAAAAAAATCTGACCCTTTAACTTTGGAATATTGGCGCATAAATGGACGTTTTTGATATTCATCATCTTTTATTCTAAACTTTTTGAAACACTCTGTTTGCATGAGCTTCGTTTTGTATCCTACAAATTATTTCTAATTATGTTTTTGAAAAAAACAAACAAACAAATAAAAAAAAACAACTTCAAGAACAAATGAGAAACAACCCTTCTAAGCCAGCAGTAATGCATCTGGTCGGCCGGTCGATCAGAAACATGATTTTTTTCGAGGCTGGCCCTATCCCTGTGAACCATGTGAGAGGTCCAGTTGGCTACCATTAAGTCGACAGATCTCAAACCTCCACCCCTCAGCCTGTCTCCCCTACCTGACAGGGCCCTGACGGCTAACCTGTGCCCCCCCCCCCCCCCCAAAGGGCACATCTAACATGACGAGATACAGGGTGGGGGGTCTAGCGGGGATAGGGTGACCTTACGGCCTTCTTTGTGAGATAATGTCTTTATGTTGAACAGATGTAACCAGGCTGCTTACATGCGTTTAAGCAACTGGATGGCTTACAAACTTTAGCATCTGAGACCATTTTAAGGTTACAGGCAAAGAGGTCTGTGGTTTGATACTGACAGGGGAAATTATTTTTGAAAATGTTTTTTTTTTCATGACCTTCCTTATTTTCAATGATAATGTTCCTTCATTTATGCAATTGACTTTCTTTTTGTGTGGAAATTGTCAGGAAAGACCTGTCTCCCTTACCTGACAGGGCCCTGACGGCTCACCTGTGGCCCACCCTACCCCCAAAGGGCACATCTAACACGTACAGGGTGGGGGGCATACACGGGGATAGGGCGACCTTAGGGCCTTCTTTGTGAGATAACGTCTTTATGTTGAGCAGATGTAACCTGACTTCTTACATGCATTTAAGTAACCGGACTGCTTACATACGTTAGCATCTGAGACCATTTAAAGGCAAAGTGGTCTGTGGTTTGATATTTATGGGATCCTGGGAAAAAAAATTCTAATTTTTTTTTTCATGACCTCGCTTTTTTTCAATGCACATGTACTTATATTTTTTTGCATTGAGTTTTATTTTGTGTGAAAATTGTCAGAAAAGACCCATCTCCCTTACCTGACAGCCTGACGGCTCACCTGTGCCCCATCCCATCCCCAAAGGGCACATCAAACACAACGACCAGGTACAGGGTGGGGGGTCTACACGGGGTTAGGGCGACCTTAGGACTTTCTTTGTCTGATAACGTCTTTATGTTGAGCAGATGTAACCTGACTGCTTTACATGTATTTAAGCAACCGGACTGCTTACAAACTTTAGCATCTGAGACCATTTTAAGGCAACGTGGTCTGTGGTTTGATACTGACTGGGATTCTGGGAAATTATTTTTCTATTTTTTTCCCCATGACCTTCCTTTTTTTCAATGCACATGTCCCTATAACATTTTCCACAGAGTTTGTTTTTGTGGAAATTGTCAGAAGATCAGAACGCTAACAAACTAGTTCCCTCTCATTTATTCTCCTTCAAAATTCCAGCCCCTATACCGTCACCAACTACCCTCTCATAAACCAGTGAATAAAAGATCTGTTATTGCCACAGGAAGCAATAATGCCTGTCTGTGAATGGTAATACTAATTTTTGTGTTGTCAGGGAAAATGTTCAACATTTTCAGTGTAATTGAAATAGACAAAACCAAGTACAGATCAGGAAAATAGCTGTGTGCCCCCTTGGTCTGTACTATGTGTATCTCGGATTGGTACTATGAGTGAAGATGGGGGTCCCCATGTAGCATGTCAAATTTAAGAAATGACTAATCACTATTGTGGCACGTCCCTACGTTTTTAATATTCATGTCGATTTAAGAACCCTCCATGTCGCGTGTCAAATTTGAGAAAAATCCTATGTCAAGTCATTCATCTTTTTCTCCATGTCACTAAGCTCCATGTTGCATGTAGAATTTAAGAAATGACTATGTCGCCCTGTCGTTGTTAAGGGTCTACCCCTATTGTACTCTCTATGCCATGACACGCCCCGATGGTCGGTGTACTACATGATCGACCACTGTGGCTAAACCCCTCTGGGAAGAAGACTGTCAGAAATCAGTGTAGGACGTCGATGCCAGGAATACACAACCCGAGTCAGACACCACTAACTCAATGGAGCGGCCACCTCTGCGGAAGGAGTTGTCCCTTGTGTTCTTACTGCGTGGTTTGAGTACTGACCTTTTCCTTTTCTCCTCTTTACTGGTAAATTATCAGTAAAGAGAAGAAAAGGAGGGTCTTCTATTTTTTTAAATCATTTTATTTAACCTGGTGAGGGTAAGAATAACCTCCATGTCTGCCCCCTCATCAAGCAACTGTTCACAAATTTTATGGGTCCATCGACGATCGTAGCATTTCATACAAAATGTTAATAAAAAATCTATACTATACCCAATTCTTATTTACAATTGTATAACATAATCACTTTCTTGCGATGACCCAATATGTACGGAATATACATTCAATCACTCGCGTGCACCAGATCCCGCCAAACATGGCATCATAGGGCATGTCACACTCTCTACGCAGATTCTCTTGTTGATACAAACATAAAACTAAATATTCTATGTGAGGGACACATACACTAGGAATCGGCTTGGAGCATACCTCTGTCACGTGACTTACCCTTTCACCAATCTCCAGCAGAGTTTGCTTATTGGCGTTTTTAGTGGAAAGTGTTCACAAATCAAGTTAAACGTCCTTCAAACACGACAGAGGGGTTTTAAAGGAGTCTATCTATCATAAAAGAGCCCTGGGTTCCGGTCTGTGGTCCCGCTGGGTTCTGTACATGGAGGCCATGTCTCTACACGCCCCCTGGTGTGAGAACGGCACACCACGCAGGGAGTGGCTCAGGGCCTCAACACGTAGCCTCGGACAGGAACAACTTTTTATAACCCCACGGGGTTATCGGGGTGGGGCTTCTGCCCCTGGGAAGAATATAGGCCCCCAGTGGCCCCTGCTGATCGTGCGAGGCGACGATAGGGGGGACCCAGCACTGACCAAGTGGTTCTTTGGGTCCAATTCCCGGTTGGTGTCTGGGTTCACCAAGGGATGAGGTACAGCAAAAATGATTTCCAGGTTTTAATCCCCTGCTGTTTGCCGGCCCTGTCACCTTCATCTCACAGATACAATCACCAATGTCAGAATTCTTCCCAACTTGTTTTCGCTGTGAAATGACCCTGGCTGTCCGTACACATCCATCACTCACAACTTTTTATATCTTTATACATTATTTTATGTTTTGGTACCCATAAGGTGGATCTTTTTTGTACCCAGAATGTCCATCCTTTGACTCACCATAAGACTGGGCCGTAGTATGACTCAATGACAGCTTGATGTATTATCCAACCCCTTCCCAGCAAGTAGGCCTACATCGTGCATGCGACCATTCTGGGCATGTTGGAATACGGTTATACCATAGAAATAAAGTTATGTATGTCTATGGTTATACTGAAGAACACCAAACCGGCATGTGTTTTTATGAGACGAGTATGAGACTGCTTTTGGCTTCCAACTAACACAGAAACACTTTGTTAAATGCCTACAAATCTATCTCAGCCCTCTGCGACCAATAACGAACACACATCATTACCAGAGGCTAAGCCTACTTTGAAATCAAAGACTGTTTCTAGTAAGATTGAGGGGATGGCTTGTAAACTATTGGAGTTTTCATCTTAGATTTTTCACAAATATTCTAATATTTCCCTTACATTTTGGAAAATAAAGATGCCAGACACTCACCAACCCCCCTGTCTACTTCACTGATTAACATCGTTCGCTCACTATTTTATATGAGGATATAATATACTAGAATATACATTGTATTTTTAGTCACCACTGGGTTCCAAGCAGATCTTTCACTTACTATTAGGACCAACTGATATTCGTGTCATATATTTCCCCCCAACCTAATGCTCCATTTCCCTTCCACTCAACCTCACCATGTGGGCACCATGTCCCAATTTTCTGACAAACTAGGAGAAATGACAGATAGAGGTCATGGTGGTCATTATGTAGCCGACGTGGGCATTGGGACGTTAGATCACGTCTCTCTAGTTTCCTGGAAACGCCACTTCATGTCCCCAGACCCAAACTGAAACTGGTCAATAGCAGACGGTTCTTCCCTTTTCATTCGACTTACACCCGTTTGGACCTCCAGCTAATTTTAATCCTGTTGTTTTAGGCGCCGGTCGTCGGTACTAATTGGGTTCATGAGGGGGGGTTCATAGTCACTATTTTCCACAGTTTTTAATAATGGGGAGTAAACTAAATATATATCCCTCTCTTCTGATAGTTCTTTAGGATTCACCCTCGAGGGCCTCCTCCCAGGGGAGGGCCGACGGTCAACCGGCCTAAAGTAAACATGAGGGGATTAACAGACGTCAAAACGAAGTCATCCCTTTCATTCATCCCTTAATTCTTAAGATTAACAAAAATATATTACTTGTAGTAAGGTGGCTGGAACATCTCTTATGATTTAGTAATTTTGGGTATTTTGCTACAATTTCTACAGTCAGAAGGAAAAGCCATCATAATTATCATGATCGAGTTGCAAAGAGCAGGCCAATTTAGCCAATGGTGTAATGGCGGCCTCATAGAGGGAACTATGTATCGTGTACATAAAATACCTTTATTACCTAGTAATACGGTTTTATAAATGGGACTTTTGTTTGAGACGCTGTTTTGTGAGGGCAATGATCTGTATCCCCCTGAAACAGGAGGTGTTCAACTCAAATTCAGGAGCAGTGGGTAACAACAAGTGGGGGCGGTATTTTGGCAGGGGATAGTCGTAGTAACCTTCAAAGAGCAAGTGCCTAACCCAGACTTCGTAGACAACTTTTACCATACCACGCCATTTACACAGAGGCTATTTAAGACACACAAACAATTCTCATTCAACGTTCAGTCACAATGACAGCACCATTACCACGGGAAAACCACCCCCAAACTCACTAGAAATCCCTAAAACATGCTTAGATTCTGACCACAAGCCAAACGTGTCCCCCCCTACCATCCACAGCTGCCAAACATGAATTTCCATCAGAAATACCAAAGTAAACAAACATTGAGGTCGTGGATTAGACCACAAAAACAAGCCGACCCCATCTGTAACCCCCCCCCCCCCGTACCGACCCATTTGGTGGGCACCCAGGCACATCAGTAAAACCAGCCCCTGGTTTTTGTGTCTCCGGGGAGGGGGAGGGGGGGGGGGGGACGGGCGACATGCCCCAACCCCCCGCTACTTCATCATACATTCACACCCGACTTTCTCATCATGGATTATGGAAAGCAAAGGGTAAAGCCTATATTCCACATACTGATTTTTGGGTGAATTAAGGTCAATTATAGACATGTTTTATGTAATTGAAATGTTTTAAATTCTCTTTCTAAATGTTTTAAATTCTCTTTCTAAATGCTTTAAATTCTCTTTCTATATGTTTTGAATTCTCTTTCTAATGTATATTTCTAAAGATTAGACCTTACATGTAGCACTCGACAGCCTCTCAAGACACTTTGTAAACTGGGCCTGTTCTTTTCCTAATACTTAGGGATTACACTTGGCATGTTATAGCCTCTTAACCAGCTTGTGAACTGGATCTGTTCCTAATACTATATTCAGGTCTTACACTCGGCACCTTACAACCTCTCAGCCCCTTATGAATGGAATTTCCTTTTTGCCATATTCACGGCTTACACTCAGCACCTTACAGCCTCTCAGCAGCCCTATGAACTGGACTCGTTCTTTCCCCCATACTCAGGGCTTACACTGGGCACCTTACAACCTCTCAGCAGCCCTATGAACTGGACTCGTTCTTTCCCCCATACTCACGGCTTACACTCGGCACCATACAACCTCTCAGCAGCCCTATGAACTGGACTCGTTCTTTCCCCCATACTCAGGGCTTACACCCGGCTCCTTACAACCTCTCAGCAGCCCTATGAACTGGACTCGTTCTTTCCCCCATACTCAGGGCTTACACTCAGCACCATACAGCCTCTCAGCAGCCCTATGAACTGGACTCGTTCTTTCCCCCATACTCAGGGCTTACACTGGGCGCCTTACAACCTCTCAGCAGCCCTATGAACTGTACTCGTTCTTTCCCCCATACTCAGGGCTTACACCCGGCTCCTTACAACCTCTCAGCAGCCCTATGAACTGGACTCGTTCTTTCCCCCATACTCAGGGCTTACACCCGGCTCCTTACAACCTCTCAGCTGCCTTATGAACCAGACCTGCTCCTTGTCACATGCTCAGGCGAGCGCAACTTCTCGCCTATCGCTCACCAATCGCTCATGGTTTTGTGGAGCTGCGACTGAGGCATTTTTGAGGGCGACACATTCTGTGAAGCTGAGTGCCCGAGGCGCAATCCAACAGTCCTAGGGCCATTTCTACAATGAATCATGGAAAATAAGTGACATTTTAAGGTACCTTCAGATTCTAACGTATCGCTTGCAAATTGTTTGTGATTTTAAAGCTTCGACTCCGTTTCAGAATGTGACAGTTGCCAGCTTGGTAAATGCCTGCGGATGAACATGGATGAATATCATTCTAGGAAAATGATGCTGTACTATTTGGGTACCTTGGGGAGAATAGTGAAGTCATCATTCAGAACCTCCACATGTTATCTGGATTTTCCGCAGGACAAAATTAAAGCTGGCTACCAGTGCCAAGGGGAAAACCCTGAATATTATGTTCGTGGTGAGAAAATCAGTTTTTTTAAATGATACAACTTCAAAAGTTGAAGTTTTGCAAAATATGATTTTCTTCTGACACTGCAGGTCCCTATGGCAATGGGTAGCATGCAAACCTCGTCCCTTATGTTGTTAGACGACATGTTCACAATTTGAGAGAGTAATCCATTGAATCAATGAAACATTATCATTAAAATGATAAAGCATCCTGAAATTCAGAGGTATAATCTCCAGTGGGTATTTAACACCCGGTCACACCAAGCAATATGTATCGACTCCTCTTCAATGCAATCACCTCTGTTACTGTAGCCTTTTCTTTTTCTTTTTACACCTATTGGATAATATCACTATGCACAGGATTTAAATAGACCAACAGACTTGATGGGTACTGGTGTAAAACCAGTATGCTATAGTTGCAATGACCCTTCATCATTATTTATCATTGACCATTTGGTTGCACAGTAGATCTAGTCGACTCCAGAACCTACAGACACTGTTTCCACCCCTGGTACAACTTGTAGATAATGTGGGAACATACATGTGTGAAGATGAGCTGATACTTGATGGGGCCCCCACCCCTCCTGCTCCCCTCTAGGGGGTACAGTCAGTGGGGGGGGGGGGGTACTTGGTCTAGAAATGGGTACCACTAAAGTTGGACCCTTGATGGGCTGTAGCTGTGGCTGTCAATTGGGAATTTGGCTTGAAAAGGGGACCTGTTTAATTATCAAACCACATTTTAGGAGTCTGTCAATAATCAATAGGATTATATTTCATACTAGAGTAAAAGTCAGCTGCACAGTATGTAATTAAAAAAGTCCTTCATAATGCTCTTAAACAACTTATAAATTTCTGATTTCAGGTTGTGACCAAGAAATACACTGGTTATTTTTTTTCCCTCCAGAGAGAAGTTATCTTGTTTTTGTTTTTGTATTTTTGTATTTTTTGGGGGGTGGGGTGGGGGGCTGTAAAATCACAAAAATGGGGGCTATGGCTTTGCAGATGACATCTACCTCCATAGACTGAGTGCCCCCCTCCCCCCCCCCAACCCCAGTCAACCAACTGGAGGAGCGGATGCGAGCATCTGACAGCTGCTCCGGGACCCAGTCAATACGGGAATCAATGACCCCGCGAACCACGCATTGACTCAGTCCCAGCTATGGCCAGCCCCCAAAGTAACCAACGCGCTGCTCCTCCCTGCTACGGCCAGCCCCCAAAGTAACCAACGGGCTGCTCCTCCCTGATACAGTCCCCAAAGTAACCAACGATCTGCTCCTCCCTGCTACACCCAGCCCCCAAAGTAACCAACGGGCTGCTCCTCCCTGCTACACCAAGCCCCCAAAGTAACCAACGACCTGCTCCTCCCTGCTACACCCAGCCCCCAAAGTAACCAACGAGCTGCTCCTCCCTGCTACACCCAGCCCCCAAAGTAACCAACGACCTGCTCCTCCCTGCTACACCCAGTCCCCAAAGTAACCAACGGGCTGCTCCTCCCTGATACAGTCCCCAAAGTAACCAACGAGCTGCTCCTCCCTGCTACACCCAGTCCCCAAAGTAACCAACAGGCTGCTCCTCCCTGCTACATCCAGTCCCCAAAGTAACCAACGGGCTGCTCCTCCCTGCTACACCCAGTCCCCAAAGTAACCAACGAGCTGCTCCTCCCTGCTACACCCAGTCCCCAAAGTAACCAACGAGCTGCTCCTCCCTGCTACACCCAGTCCCCAAAGTAACCAACGAGCTGCTCCTCCCTGATACACCCAGTCCCCAAAGTAACCAACGGGCTCCTCCTCCCTGCTACACCCAGCCCCCAAAGTAACCAACGACCTGCTCCTCCCTGCTACACCCAGCCCCCAAAGTAACCAACGGGTTGCTCCTCCCTGCTACAGTCCCCAAAGTAACCAACGAGCTGCTCCTCCCTGCTACACCCAGTCCCCAAAGTAACCAATGGGCTGCTCCTCCCTGCTAAAGCCAGCCCCCAAAGTAACCATGCCCGGACCAAACAGCAGTATAGAAACAGTAGACAATTAGCATGGATAAAGCAGAGCATATAAGCATATTTTCAGTAGTGAAGAAGTATGACAAACAGCTGTCATTTAGTATACATGCAGCATAATTTCAGCATACTGCTGCTTCTCTAGCGAGGCACTACAATAATGTAGGCATGAGTGCTAAGTATAGAACAAGCATTTAAACAGTAGAAAAGTAGCATAAAGGATGCATAGAATCAGCATGTCCGAAATATTTAAATTAGGTAGAAGCAGCAGGTCAGTATTAGCTGATTTGCTGCTGCTTGGACAGTTGTGGATCAGTAGCTAGATTGAATGTGGGCATTGTGGTAGTCAGTTGCAAATCAGCATAATGCATGTGTATTGTCTCAGTAGTGAATCTGTTACTTGATAAAATGATTCACAAATAAACAATATTCAATACATATTGATAATCCCATGGGAGACATACTGGAAAAATTGTTTTCCCGATAGTGACGAATTGAACAGTACACATGAAACAAAGAAAAAAGTAATATTTATAAGCAAGGGCCTCTTCAAGTTCCCCTATTTCTCCCAACCAAACCTCTAAGATGGATTGAACTCTCAGTATGTTAATGTATTGGAAAATTGTCATACTAACCCATGTGCACGAAGGGTTAAAATTCCTAGCATGTGTAACCAAAGTTGTTACCTAGCAATGAAGTTATCAACCAAAATAACGTCTTATCTTCTTTTATAAAGGTTACTAAGTATTCTGCTCACCAAATCTCTAAAAAAAACACATCATACTTGATTGTGAAGAACATCAGAAGACCGAAAATGAATGTTACACTATCATACACACACCATCTAGCCTATTATCGCCACACTAACCTGGTAGTGGTCCTCAGCACCCATCAACATATACTGCTGCTTATACCATTTTTCGTCCACTTTGACCACAAAACCCTATGCACACTGTACCTGCGTTATGACAGCATTTAAGAATGTCCAGTATTGTGTAAATCCAGATTATATCCAGAATCTATATCCCAGACCGTTAGGATAACTGCCATATCCCGCCAGAATGGTCATGTGATTGTCTAGTAACCTAGATAAAATCTAGGGCATAAATCAGTAGAAATTCAGCAGCACATGGGGATCTGAGTGCAGGTCCCCCAGACACTAAGATAAATCAGCAGGGAACCAGCAGTGTTTAGCACATCTGCAATATACTAAGTCAAAGCAGTAGTGGTGATGCATACTGCTTTATTCATGCTTCTCCCGTTGATAAGAGCTGGTGAGATGCAGAATTCATACTGCTTCTTTAATCCCCCAACATAAGTAGAAAGTCAGTATATACTGAAAAATGTAGTTGTAAAACTGCATCGTTTCTGTATCTACTGATACACTCAGTAGCTGCGTCCTTATGGTCCGGGCAACGAGCTGCTCCTCCCTGCTACACCCAGTCCCCAAAGTAACCAACGAGCCGCTCCTCCCTGCTACACCCAGTCCCCAAAGTAACCAACGAGCCGCTCCTCCCTGCTACGGCCAGCCCCCAAAGTAACCAACGGGCCGCTCCTCCCTGCTACACCCAGTCCCCAAAGTAACCAACGAGCCGCTCCTCCCTGCTACACCCAGTCCCCAAAGTAACCAACGAGCCGCTCCTCCCTGCTACGGTCAGTCCCCAAAGTAACCAACGAGCCGTTCCTCCCTGCTACACCCAGTCCCCAAAGTAACCAACGAGCCGCTCCTCCCTGCTACGGCCAGCCCCCAAAGTAACCAACGAGCCGCTCCTCCCTGCTACACCCAGTCCCCAAAGTAACCAACGAGCCACTCCTCCCTGCTACGGCCAGTCCCCAAAGTAACCAACGAGCTGCTCCTCCCTGCTACAACCAGTCCCCAAAGTAACCAACGAGCTGCTCCTCCCTGCTACACCCAGTCCCCAAAGTAACCAACGAGCTGCTCCTCCCTGCTACACCCAGTCCCCAAAGTAACCAACAAGTTGCCTCCTCCCAGCCACTTTAACCCCAGGCCGGCACATCTATGCATAGACAGATACTTGTCACACATCTAAGATCCATATGCACACATCCAGATACTTGTCACACATCTAAGATCCATATGCTCACATCCAGATACTTGTCACACATCTGAATAATTGTACACACATCCTATGTTTATGTTAGTACACTCAAATCCAATTTGAGACCTTTTTAAGCCCTCCTACAATAAAAATTCAAAATTTAAGACATTTTTTAGGCCATAAATTTGAGAAAGTCAATTAATTTAAGACCTTTTTAGACTTGCGTGGGCACCCTGTACTATTAGAAGCATCTACGACACTCTGGCACACATCCAGATACTTGTACACACATCTTAGATCACATGGACACACCTCTGGTACATTCTTAATTATTCATGAAATTATTTTCATCAAATCTCCTTTCCTTATCTAACACTGTCTCTGCTCCCTCAAAAATAAGACTCAATGTAATATAGTATAGACACGTTTTATGTGTAATATGATTATGATTATTATTATAGTGATACATATTTTTGGGAACATGTACGAATTGTATTGGAGGCAACTAATTACTATTCATGAGCATGTCACATTATATTTGGGAGCAACCATTGTAGGCCCCTATAGCCTTACATGTTCCCACCAATTCCAGAATTCTTTCTACCACTCAATGTTATATAGTCTAGACACGTTTTATTCAGTAGACACCATCTATATATCACACTGATATTATAGGGTCTGCTTGGTGGCTTATATTGTGTGAATGTAAATAGTTTGAGACCAGATTATCAAAATGTGTTATAATATTGTTATATTCTGGTGAAGTTGAGACCTTACCAATACCGAATGTTATAATAACATTATTTTTACATGAATTAACGTAAGCAAAATGTAATGATAATGTCACATTGCAGCACTGCAATGTTAGGTTATAAATACATTATTGGGTGTCATCAAAATAATGTAACAAGAACCAAAAGAGAACCAAAAATAATGTTACTGCAACATTACAGTAACGTTACATTCTTGCCTGGGTCTTTACAATAGCATTATTGTGTACCAAAGACCAATAAGATGTGTATTGCTATCAGCAGACTACTCTTAGAAACAGCTCTCAAAGTTCGTTTAAGAATATCATCAGCATGTCTAACGCTATGGGCGGTATAGTCACGGTATATCATGTCCTAACGGTGGCGACGTCCGGGGTACCTGATAGCCGTAGACGGTAATGCCCACAGCGTGAATCGTGTACCGGAGACATGTACCCCTAATCACCGCCAGATAGCCGCGTCACCCATACGACCGGAAAACTCCTCATATAAGCCGCCACTTAAATGTGGGTACATCTTTAAGATTGGAGCTCATCAGGCCTCAACATTGAGGCCTTAATCAGGGGTCTCCATACCATTTGACATTATTTCCCGATGAAGGGCGTCAAAACCTGAAACATGTTGATTTCACCGCTAATTCCTCACCAAAACATTGTCTTGTCCAAGAACAGTCGTTTAGTTTGGTGTAGAAAACCATCTTTTATCATTATTTCCTGCACATTATGTAATAATGTAAAAATATTGTTAAAAAGATAGTTAAAATGGAAACTCAAAAGTTAGGGCGCCATGGGCGCGGCTTGAACTAGGGGGTTTATGGTACTCCTACTTACTAATCCCCCCCCCCACCCCTCCTCACTATTTCCTATATATATACCTCTAAACTGTAACGGGAATACGGTCATAAATTAGTTTCTAAATTGGCATGGCTAAACCCAATAGGGTACCAGGGCTGGTATAGTTCTCATACCCTAAGAGGAGTGCGCCCTTGGGTATAGTAAGAATTAAACAGGCTGGGGGCACTTGGACTTAAGAGCAACTTGTATAGTACGTGGAGCTAGACAACTCAATGGGTATTCACCTGTGACCTCTGAGATTGAAACCGGCTGTGGAACCACACTGACCACCTTTGGGTTTAGAACAAAGTCTGCTTTATAAATTATTGCTTAAAGCACTACAGGAGTGGCAATGATAACAATATTCCCATAAACAACGTGCAACGGTTGTACGGCTTATGATAATAATAGACTAGATCAAAAGTGCAATTGATTTAATTGATCAAGTTAAGTGCTGTAGGCACATATGGGCCGGTGTATTCCAAGATCCAATGTAGGGGGGGGGGGGGGGGGCTTAGGCCTAAAAAAAAAAATTTATTGTGGTAGGTCTGAACTGACACTATAGTGACAATCTGAAAAAATATTTTCTTTCAAGCCTATAGGTTAGACATTGACTCAGGCCTAAGGGGGTCTGTAGGCCTATGTCTTATACAAATCAGATTTATCATTTTGATGGTAGGTCTGAAAAAACTGACACTATAGTGACAATTTCACAAGTCATTTTAATGTTTGAATCATTTTAGATCTTAAATCTGTCAAACTTGGTCTGAAAATATTTGAATTGCAGACGTGTCCAGGCCTAAAATGATCAAACCATGCTATGCATAAGAGCCTAAGACATACTAAAACATAGTTTCCTGCATTTCTATTAATTTTGATAGGCTGGATAAGGCCTAAATAATTATTTTCGTAGTGGGCATTGAGAGTGCCTATCTGAGCCAAAGACAGAGGCTGGTCATTTTTTCATACAATCTGTAAAATATTATTGCAGACGTAAAATGATCAAAGTATATGATAGATATGACCCTGAGATATAGGAGAACATAGAAATATATATGAATTTCATTTTGATAGGCCTAATAAGGTCTAAATAATTACTTTTCAGATTGTGAGTGTCTGACCAAACACCCGAGTTGCTTTGACATCCAGCCTCTAGGCCTAAGACTGTAACCATCTGTTAAATATTATTGCAAGTGTTTCAAGGCCTAAAATAATAAACAATAAGATATTTAGGACCCCGATATATAGGAGAACATATATATATCCATGAATTTCATTTTGGTAGGGGTAATAAGGGCTAAAATAATTATTTTTGAGATTGCCAGTGTCAAACGCCTGCGAGGCTGAGTCCAGCAGATTGTCTAGGCCTATTTGGAAACTGCTGGAAAAAATATATGTACCTACCTGTACAGCCTAGTCCTGAATGGGTATAGCCATGAGTTTTCAATGCGTTTTATGCGTTTAAGGAGGTCCAGACATATAAATATCTATATTGAAAGCTTCAGATAGCTCCGTAATCCAGCAGGAATCTTCCGGTAGACTGTAGTACTAACCGTTTTTGCTAGGTGTTCACATTGAAAACATACAACGAAAATGGGTCAAAGACGGACTACCGAGTGACGCAAAATGCAGTTTGTATACCTGGTATCAATTTCGATCATATCTGATGAAAAGGAGGACTCCAAGCAATTTTCTCGATTTCTACTTGTTCTCTATATCATATCTGGTGTTATATACGCCCCAATAAGCTTAAATAGTCAGCTAGCCGGCCGGGTAACATTTCGACGGAATCTTCCGGTAAACTGTATATCACCCGTTTTCGCCAGGTGATCACAGTGAATACATACAACGAAAATGGGTCAAAGACAGACTACAGAGTGAAGCAAAATGCAGTTTGTATATCTTTTATCAATTTCGATCATATCTGATGAAAAGAAGGATTCCAAGCAATTTTCACGATTTCTACTTGTTCTATATATCATATCTGGTGTAATGTAAGCCCCAATAAGCTTAAATAGTAGGTTATTTAAGCTCAGAATCAATCTGAACAAATGGCTCTCCAGAAGCAAACATCTCTACCACAAATGGAACCCATGAAAGTCTATGCCTTAGTAGGCCGGTGGCGCCAGATTTGAATGTTCAAATAAGGTAGACTGGCTCCAAGGCTCACCGGCCCACAATAAATAGGGAGTTTTGGCAGGCCCATGCATTTGCGTATCTATACGTTTTATTTCATCTGGTTGGGTTCGCATCAAATTCATTTCTTAGATCGAGTATTCTAGGATCAATGCAATGCAATCAGAGAGAATACCTATGAATATTTCATTAACTGTGCTGCAGTAAACGCACACATAATAGGCGGAAGGTTGGGAAGCTAGTACACAGTTACATTTTAACGTGCGCGGAGGTCGTTACACCCAGCTATTCATAGTAATCACCATGCTAACACGCTTTTCGTGATTAATACGTTCACCCATAACAGATCTCATCCTAGCTTTGTTTTGCCACCGAAGCCACTCCCGTCCTACGACCATCGATTAATCATTCAACGCGGCGTGCCCCAAAAAAGTAAATTAGTATACCGGACTGATAATCAAAGAGGAATTGCCTACAAAACACATATTCCATTAGCACCAAAAAGTGGACCTAATGGGGCGTATAGCGACTGGCGGGGACAACTGGGGTAATTGAACTAGGGGTTGATACACGCACTAGAGGGGTACTGTATGGTATAGGGCACATGTACGTGGTCAGGGGTTCTTCGTCGCACAAGGTACCGTAGCTTTTGAACTGATTGTAAGAGTTATGTTATAACACGGAAGCAATCTACGTGTTTAAATTAAAGTTGAGGGGTTAATATAGAACCTATATATATATATATATATATATATATAAAATTTATATACATACATAAAACACATATATAAATATGTATTCATTGTCAATTATGTTTTGTATACATACATACGTACGTACGTTCATACATAAATACATACATGATACATAGGGCCTATTTCTGGTCAATCATGCTATTTACTTCGTGTTAGAATGTTCATGTTCCTTTCACATGGATACTTATTATGGCGCCCGCATTTTCTAATCCCCATGAATTCATCTCTCATCCTTCAATATCATCTGTTATTTCCATTTGTCATGGTTATAATAGGTTGTTCTGCAAATGGCTGAAGCACTCAGGTTTGTAATGATACTAAACTATTCAATTGAGAACTATTCGACTCATATCTGTTTCAGTACATTGTTTGCAGTACCATAAATATCACTATCAAAATTGCACGCACATTGAGTGGAGTGTTGTTAGCATCAATGGACGTCTCCATCACAAGTAATTGAACTTGAAATCGTTTTATGTTGACTTTTATACTCACTGTTCAGTAAACAAGAAGCACGAGCCCGGCCATCTAATAGCCTAGCTACCCAATCGGCGATCCCTGTATCTAGGGTTTGGATTCAATTTTTTATCATAATTTTAAATCAATACAAAATTTTGAAAATTTTCCTGGGCAAACAAAAAGGATAGGTGATTTTTTTTTTGGTAGTTCTTACTGGCCTCAAGGTCTAACACTTTGCATATTTACAAGATCACAGATTAATTCTTTTGTGGATAATTTCATGTAACTTTAAAATAACTCTATTTAATTTTCCTGGGTTACCAATTAAAGTTAGGGGATTTAAAAAATTGTGATAATTTTCTGGGTGCTTGGGCTTATGAAAAAGTAGAAACAAACCAACAAATTTCACATGTCAAAACCATGCAAAGTAGTTAGACAAGTAAACTGTATTGGTTGATTTGGTTGTTTCATCTAAGTAATTTCAGTATACATGTTTACCAAAAGACCATTCACTAGGGTCATTGTTTGTATAAGATAAACAGTGTAAGCATCAGTAAAACACCCATGCCCCAGGGGCAACATGTGCCAGATCAATTGCCCCCAAGGGCATCATGTGCTAGATCAATTAACACACATGCCTTCCTAATTGTTGATAAACAGTCTGGGCCTTTGATCTACTGAAACCTGGAAATGCTAACATAAAAGCAGCAAGAACATTTAAATTCACTAACAAAAAAGGCTCATTTATCATGCTTTGAGAAAATAGTTTGTTTCAGTATGCCCAAGTTCAAACGTTGAAGTGTTTTCAAATAGTGCTTTTATGTTTTCAATAAAATTGTACAGTAAACTTTACCTCCGAATTTGGTGACAAAATGACATTACAGACAGCCAATACTATAGGAAAACCACTGTCCAAAAAGGTCTTTTGTGACATCACAACTGTTGCAAGTGACTTAAGGCCCAGTAAAAGGCTCCCGGAGGATCGCCTTTTAATTAAAACATGACTGCTTCAGGTTTAACTACTGGTGAAGGAGATGTTCACTGATGACAATAAAACACTCCAGTCTTCTTGCCTGGGATTGGTCAAGGTTAGTACCGTGGGAACTCCTTTAACATTTAAACGCGTACATTGAATGACTTCCCCTCTACCCATTTCAAGTCAAAAATCAGCGACTTAAAGGCCTACACACTAACCTCTTAACCTAAACTGGTCGGTTAAAACCTCCCGCCTTAAGGTTGGAGTAGGGTAGTTTATTTACGAACGATATCAACAGTGGTGGTTGAACGTGGCTCGGGGATAGACCAGGTAGGGGCAGCGGGGACTAACCCCTGACAGGGTACCAACACAAAATCCATGTTCAAACTCCCTGTGTTTTCCCTGAGATTTCCCTGTCTCGTGGCAATTTTTCCCCAGTGTCATACTGAGCAAGTTGTTCAAATTAAAAAGCCCTCTTGTGCAGAAAAATATGGACCGAACAAAAAGAGGTCAAATCCTTACTATTTTGAGAATCAGGAATTTCAGAACCTGGCCAAATGAAACCAAATGTTTTCCCTGTGCTCTGATAAATGAAATTCCCTGTGTTTCAGCAAAATGTGCAAATTCCCTGTCAGGGAGGTTGTTGTTTATTTTTGCCATTTCCCTGTTTTCCCTGTGCTGTTGGTACCCTGCCCCTCCCATAGTATCGATCTAATACTGGCGTGAGTTACAGGTCTTACCTTTGCGGGAGTATCAATCTTCAGTGAAGAGGTAAACGTACTCCACTGGTAGTCAACGTGTGTGGATGGGCACTAGAGGGTACATACACAACCTCCTAGATGGCCTCGGGAACGAGCTGGTCGTTTATGCTTTACTTCTATTGTAAATGCAGCATGTACTGCTCCTAGGTGGTAATAGATGTTTGATAGGGCCACGCAGGCTGGTGATGATAATCTTGGAACAATCACTCAAGACTGATCAATTGGTAGCTCAATATAGTATTAATATATTAACCTGCTTGCAATCAACAGTATACTTCCATGGTTTTCTGAGCTGAATATTGATAGACTAGACACACGCACACGTATTCCGGTAAGGTAGTACACGTTGTAAGCGATCAATAAAACCCGCCGTATTCACGTACGAGTGTGGCTCGGGCCAGCTGACTGGAGGCTTCCCGGGGTTTTCCTTAACAATTCTGTACGCCCACCGGGCTAGAGGTATTGTCTTTACACTAGCCCGAATCCAAGTTTCACAAGCCCATATCAAGTTAATATTAGCAAATAAACTACTTTCACTGGTCCAACGGGCTAGTGAATTGCACAGCCACTAGCCCGGCAGGACTTTTACTAGTACTCAGTACTAGTAATTCTATGTACAGGAAAATCCTTGGCTTCACGTATTTCCCTCCGGCCTCCCGTACTGCCCTCTGGCGGGACGCCCGCGTCCTCTGACCGGCGTCTCCGGGTTATGATGGGATGTAACCCAGCCTCGTATAACAGACTGTATGACCATACACAGGCGTACCTACAGCTGTGTGCACGAGGGGTTAGGGCTGTTTACACAGAAGATTAGACTGGAGGAATCCACTTGGGGTCTACTGACTGCCGCACGCCACGGGCTGCTGTATACCTACATACCTGACCCGGTGGGTCCTCCTGAGGTCCCCCTGGACCCTTGTGGGCAGCCAGCTCCAGCCTGTATACCGGGCTGCCACTGCTGTATAGGCCTATACCTGACCCGGTGGGTCCTCCTGGGGTCCCCCTAGACCCTTGTGGGCAGCCCGCTCCTTGTATACCGGGCTACTTTTCCTCCAGGTGGAAACACGTGTAGTATAAGCTGTACCCCGTAAGGCGGGGCTGGCCGTGGTAATCTCCCTGATCCCCACAGGAGGAGGGGCTGACGGACAGAACGAAGGCCGCACGCGATGCTCTGCTGCCTCCCCCTCCCTCCTCTCCCTCTCCTTCACTGTGTCCGGGTTATTCCAGCACGTGTACACACGTGTACTATCTCTGTGACTGAGGGCCGTGGTGGTGAGGTGGTGGGGGGGTGGGTGGTTTCTGTAAAAGCCCGTACAACCCCCAGGGGACACAGGAGACTGATGTCTGTGACTGATCCTGGCCGCGGCGGCGTGTCCCCAGAGACTGAATCGAACACCTCCCGGCCACTCCCGCCCCGACCTGCCAGCAGTGGCAGCAGTAGTAGGAGTAGTAGTGGCACTCTGCTGCACCGACACCTTTAACCAAAAGTTATACTCTTATCGACTATTTCCCGTGCGCGGAGGTGCGATCGTTGCAGAGTGTAGCGGCGGTCCCAGCTGTAGACTGTAGGTCGGGCTAAACTACCTGTATTAAAGGCCCTCAGTATAGACCTGTTTCACTAGAGTGGCGCCCTCCTAGCGGGATTTGTCTGAACCAAAGAGTCGGGATATAGTTTCCTATGGAGCTTGGGTGTTTGAGGTGTAAGGCGCCTATAGAAGAGTCTACTGCGCAAACTCATGAAAATGGTATATAGGTGTGTCTACTGCGCAAACTCGTGAAAAGGCTGAATAGTCCTGGGGTCCCAGGCTATCCCTGCAGGTCCCCCACACGGTACCTCCTGTAGCTCCTGTCGCCTCCTCCTCCTCCTCCTGCTCCCCACCGACACACAGACCCCCTCCAGGCTCTGGGGTAGGCGGGTAGTGTGGACCCTGGGGCCGGGGGGTATAGGGGCGGGGTGTGGCCGGGCTCCCTCCCGGGTCGGGCCGGCCGGGGGTGGCTACAGGCCCGGTCTGTGCTCCTCCTCCTCCTGGTGCTGCCCACTCCCTACTCCTTCTCGTGCGGCGCCCTGCCCCTGACTGCCTCCTCCTGCACCTCTGTGGTGGTGTGGTGGGAGAGGAGGAGGCTGATGGTTGGGTATGGGGTGCCGGGTGTACACCTCTGTGGTGGGGTGGTGGTGGAGGCTCAGGCTCCAGTGGGTGTCTGGTATGGGGTGCCGAGTGTACACCTCTGTAATGGTTGTATCTGGGAGATACTGCTTTAGGGAAACATTTGTTTTGTTGTACCAAACAAGAAGCAGGGACGGATTTAAGGGTGGGAAGGGCGCCACGGTGAGACGGTGACGGTGAGACTGTGACGGTGAGACGGTGACGGTGAGACGGTGACGGTGAGACGGTGACGGTGAGACGGTGACGGTGAGACGGTGAGACGGTGAGACGGGGGCGGTGAGACGGTGGCGGTGAGACGGTGACGGTGAGACGGTGACGGTGAGACGGTGACGGTGAGACGGTGACGGTGAGACGGTGACGGTGAGACGGTGACGGTGAGACGGTGACGGTGAGACGGTGGCGGTGAGACGGTGGCGGTGAGACGGTGGCGGTGAGACGGTGGCGGTGAGACGGTGGCGGTGAGACGGTGGCGGTGAGACGGTGGCGGTGAGACGGTGGCGGTGAGACGGTGGCGGTGAGACGGTGGCGGTGAGACGGTGGCGGTGAGACGGTGGCGGTGAGACGGTGGCGGTGAGACGGTGGCGGTGAGACGGTGGCGGTGAGACGGTGGCGGTGAGACGGTGGCGGTGAGACGGTGGCGGTGAGACGGTGGCGGTGAGACGGTGTACAGAGAGAGCCGTCAGTCTGGGTCCTACAGGGGCCGTCTGGTGGACAGGTTTAGTAAGGTGATCCCCCTGTTAGCAGGCCCCTGTCCTCCCCCTGTCCCCCCACACGTCAAACACTGTGGGGGTGGGGGGGGGGGGGGACTGGCAGGGTGGTGGCACCAGACAACGTTAGGAGACGGTCAACTTGTCTCCTGCAATCATTACCCGACTCAGGTGATTCTTGTTGTTGGGTGTAGACCCCTCAAATTGACGTGGCCATTTTGGGGCTAAGTGACATGCGACATGGCCAATTCTTAAATTTGATAGGTCGACACCAAAATTTCTTAGGTCTAGACCCCTAGACAACATTAGAAAATGGGAGAATTGGGGCCCTTGATGGGGGGGGGGGGGGTCCCAACGTCGCATGTCGAATTTAAGAAACGTTCCTGTCATACTGTAGAATTTAAGAAATGGCCCAGTCCCCATGTCGAATTTAAGAAATAGCAATGTCGCCTTGTCGAATTTAAAAAAAAGAAATGTCCCATGTCACTAGTGGCTAAAATGGCCATGTCGCCATGTCGAATTTAGGGGTCTAGGTCCAAAGACTTGTCCCCTGCAATCAACTTCCAGCTCAGGTGAATTTGGTTATATCTGTAATTCTGGTTTTAGCTTACTCAAAAAACGTGATAATTATATATAATAACAATGATAAAATAGCCTACACCAATAACAAAGCTTTGGGGATGGCTGGAAAGGGAACTGACAGAGAAGAAATGACAGAGGGAACAGCTGACACTACATTTGACAGGATAATATGGAGGGGGGTGGAGTGTAGTTAGGGCAGCTGACACTACATTTGACAGGATAATATGGAGGGGGGTGGAGTGTAGTTAGGGGGCTCCCCTGGGGTTCCCATGTCGCCCTGTTGAGTGCAAGAAATCATAATGTCACCCTGCGCAGTTTGAGAAACCATGATGGCGCCCTGTCCAATTTAAGAAATATCCCGGGCTGCCTAGCATATCTAAAAATTGGCCCTGTCACAAGCAGTGTCGACGACTTGATTTTAGGGGTCGAGACCCAAAATACCGGGTGGCACAGGTAAATTGTGATTTGCCGAGTAAAGGTCGAACCAGACAGGACGGTACGGACGTGACAGCCCGGGTGGCCCACACGGCGGGGTTACACTACACGACTTCAGAGGTTCCAAGTCTCCGGATTTTCAAGATCTCCCGTATTTTGCCTGTTTTTAAGAGATCTCCTCGATTTTCTTTTTTTTCTAAATCTTTTTTTTTTACACCAGTTACAGCGTGGTCCTATAATTCTAAGAAATAACCAAAATTATTCTGGTCTTTGTCGTCATCCTTTTACAATTCTACTCATAGTTCTCTTAACAAATGGTAACGTTATTTATGGGATAAACATTGCGCATAACAAATGTGAAAGTAATTGGATGAACCAAAATCTCTAAGTAAGCACTTATAGGCCTAATGCTATTTTAGACTCTCAAATTGACATTATGGTAGATCTGATTAATTTTGAACATCTACGGAAGGAGCTCTCCCACGTCATTTTGCTTGGTCCAACTTGGAGCCTATGCGACTTAAGGCTGCTATATCGGAGCGATATACTGATATTACAGACAATTTGTACACAGGAGTGACATAAATGTTAAAATTAGGCAATTTAGAGTATCTCACATATGTGCAACAATGAATTTTATCTCTACTATGTGCAAATTCTCTGTGATATCATCATATCGCAGCTCAAGATGTGTGGTGTAACACTGCCTATACTGTCAAGTTGGTTGTCACATACAATCACGACCCTGCATTCTCTACCCGAGCACCCCTCTAGCCAGGACAACACTCTTTTGATACACGACACCGCCCATGGGCCAGAAAAAAATACAAGAACAATAGGCGATAGAACGAGTTTGAGAAAAACTGTTCATTACAAAAATCAGCTATCATCAATCTATGAATGGTTCATTTGGATCCGAGGAAAGATCAAAAGACGTTTTCTCTATTTAATCAGGTGAATAGACAAAAAGGCATATACATGTGTATTTGTAACCAAATACATTGTTATGTTTTTCAGGTTTTGTGTCTGCAGACTAGGCTTAGGAACCTCACTGTGGGACACTATGGTGCAATCTTATAAGACAAACTGCACCAGGATATTTTCTTTGCGTCTAACATTAAATGTTTTGATAATGTTTCATTAACATCTGTTAAAGTTTATAAGCAGGGGTAACCGAATGGAATCGTTTTTGTTTTTGTTCCTTTACCTTTTTGTGAGCCGATGTTTTATTGTGAAATTCATTACAGTGGCGACTGATTGTGGATATCATTACAGGAAAGTCAGTCAGGACATGTCGTCACCTCACTGTGAATGGGTTTAGTTAGCTATTCTCACTGTAAAAGAGAGAGGTTTAATCTCATTTAACTCTGTTTTTATCAAAGCACCCAATGTTTAACTGGCGACCGTTTCAGAGAACCGACGTATACAAATAGAGCCGGCTGGTGTGGCGGTTTCCCTTAGTGGGAAGTCTCAATCAAACTGCTCTCTAAGAAACTTTTTAACTGGTTCAAATGTTGACACTAATGGAATAAATTAAATGTAAATAGAACATATTTCCCTTATTTGTAATCTATAGGGTTTCATTCTATTGATCTTAAATAAGAAGAAATAGAGACTTTTTTTTGCATATATAGGCATATCAGGGTCCCAACGCAAAATCCATTTTCAAATTCCCTGTGTTTTCCCTGAGGTTTCCGTGTCTTGCTGCAGTTTCACCCTCGTGTCATATTGAGCAAGTTGTTCAATCTTAAAAGCCTTCACACACAGAAAAAAATGGACCCATCAAGTTAAATCCTTATCAATTGGGAATCAGGAATTTCAGAACCTGGCCAAATGAAACTCCCTGTGTTTTCCCTGTGTTTTGGTAAAATTTCCGAAGTCCATGCATTTTCCCTGTCATGGATTTGTTTTGCCCTTTTCTCTGTTGTCCTTGTGTGGTTGGTACCCTGCCTATGTTTGGCTGAACATCGTCACACATTTCAGTTTTACACGACGTCTTTATCACATGTGGAATATTGTGAACGAATACACCTATTTCATTCTGCCCTGAGAGGAATAGTCTTCACTGTCCCACAACGGGAGGATTATTCTTTCTTTTTCAAATCCACTGAATGCACCCAGTTTTCTGGGAAGAGGTAAAAGTGGCCTCTTTCACAGTAGTAAGCTGGCCAACATCAACTTGACGTTCACTTTAAAGCCCCGGCTCCACTGCCCGACAGTCCAGTAGAGTTGTCTTGGAGGTCAGTCGTATAGTGGAGCCGGGATTATGACTAGAATTGCTATGATTGATCCGTCGGGTCACAAATATGTTGAGCGGTTGAAGATGTATGACCACACAGTCGGGGGGCTCTGGCTCCGTAAGCATCTACGACAATTGAGTTGAGTTCAGTTGGTCAGTGGAGCCAGGGCTTAAGCCCCTCTTATATACACCATGAAACTTTGATACAACTAAGCCCATCTGTGATGTCGTATTGGGAGGTGCGAGAGGTCGACTGACTGGAGTCTGAGACTGGGAGGTTTTTAACATGTTGAATATTCCCCAACTCCAGTCCTACGTTGGGATTACACCAGACTTCTGCTATTAAATTCCTCCAGTATTTTACTGGAATCCCATTAAAAATCAGCTACAGATATTGAATCCTCCGGTCCTCACCCTATCATGTCCAGTCCCCGATGATCAGTTTTAGGCGACCAGCTCCCAGTAGCTTTAGTATATATGTACGAGGACCTTGAGACTGGGAACTGGGTGTTGAATAGTCTACAACTCAAGTCTTAAATCGGAGGTACTTCAATCTGCCCCTGACCCTAATCATAAGTTTCACAGGGTCCCAACGCAAAATCCATTACCAAAATCGCTGTGTTTTCCCCTGAGATTTCCCTGTTTCACAGCAATTTTTCCCTGTGTCATATTGATCAAGTTGTTCAAATTTAAAAACCTTCTTGTGAAGAAAACATTTGGATCCAACAACAAGAAGTCACATCCTTACTATTTTGAGATTTAGGAATCTCAGATCCTGACGAAATCAAATTCTCTGTGTTTTCCCTGTGTTTTGGTAAATGGAATTCCCTGTGTTTTCCCTGTCAGGGATTGGTTGTTGCCATTTTCCCTGTTTTCCCTGTGCTGTTGGTACCCTGGTTTCAGTCCCCTAGTGCCCAACACCCAGTCGTGTCGCTCTATGTACGAGGTGCCTAAAGCCCCATACCCACTAGGCAATTCTCACAAAGTCAGCCGACTGATCGGCAATAAAGTCGGCCAATTCTACCACAAGAATCGGTCGACTTTAGCAGCAATTCATATCAAACATGTACATTTCAATATTACATACTGTCTGGTGATCTGAAATAGTAACGATTTTACCAGCGATTCAGCCAGTTTCCTGTTGCCGTTTGCCGGGAAAATCGCCTGGTGGGTATGGGGCTTTAACAGTACCGTGAAAAAAGACAGCCGCCCCAGGCCGATGTAGTGACGGGTAGTGACACACATCCCAAGGCCTAGTAGGGTCTGCCTCTACTTGTACAAGTCAAAATACAAGAGGGGAAGTCCACTAAATAAGACTTTATTGACTCGAACACGGGGAGGTTGGCCCAGTTTGGTGGGTCTGAGGGTGCTCAGACCAAAAGGGTCAGATAGATACGGCCCCCGAGGTGTCCTACTAAGGGGATGGTTTAGGAACTGATAGACATAGGAAAAAAAAGACTATTTTCTGGAGAAAAGCAGAGATTTATGTTATAGTAGTACATAGTACTAGATTTAAATGTCACTGACAGAAAGGAAGATGTCATAGCTTACATATACTTTGTTAAGAGATCACACATTTTCGTATCAGAATTTGAAAAAGTGGATTGAGATTTCTGTTTTTGTTGTTGTTTTTTTTGAAAATAATATTGCTGCAATATAACAAAATTGACCAAATAGGCGCAGTTTGGTTGTGGGATTAGTTTAACGTCCAGCCAACCCTTTAGGGTTCTTTTACCAGACTTCACAAGGTAAAGCTTTTCAGCTAGTTTTACGCCACAGGGGCGGTGACCGAATTTATGAAATGAGGTGCCTATTTGTAGCAGTGGGACCCAATGCCTTCTTTATAGTGCTGCCACACTGAGATATCATGTCATAGGCCCACACAATACCCCACCCAGTCACATTATACTGACACCAGGCCGACCAGTCATGTTTCGTGGTTCTTACTTTTTACCGAGTGCCAGGCAAGCAGGGTCCACTACCATTGTTAAAGTCTTTGGTGTGACTCGGCCAGGGATAAATCCCAAGACCTCCCAGACTCAAAGCGGGCACTCTACTAACTAGGCTATTGAGTCTGGTCTCCCCATTTGTCGCCTCCTATGAACAGCAAGGGGCTGCTGAGGACACATTCTTCCCAGGAGGCTCCTTAAGGAACCCCCACCCCGGATCCCCACGGGGGGAAATAGGCGCAGAATCAGTGTCAACTTGCAGTGGGAGTTTAGGGGAAAATCAGTGTAAATACAGTGTCTGAATAGTGGGAAATCAGTATGTCTGAAATATTTAAATGAGCTAGAGTGTACAATCAGTACAATTTCATTAGCTAATTTAAATATTTTGGACATACTGATTTAAGAAATGTCCACTGCCGTTTTGTTACGGAGGCCGAAACAATAAGATGGTCTCTGTAGAGAGAACTGTTTGGGCCCAAACACCTTTTAGGCCACAGAAAAAAAAAAGAGGACGTAGGCGGTATTTAGGTGGGTGGAGAAAAGTTCTACGCTGTCATTAGTAGTTCAGAATAAAAGTATTTAAGTTACTGAACAATGACATGGGCATCATAGAAAGTGGCAACTTGGAGTTGCGCGCATTAACTTGTAACACAACCCCGACGACTTGTTAGTTACTGGGGCCCTTGATTGGGGGGAGGGGGCCCCATGTCGCATGTCAGATTGAAGAGATGGTTATGTTCCATGTCACCGGTAAGACCATCTCATGTCTCATGTTGAATTTCAGAAATGGCCTCTGTCATATTGTATATTTCTTTCTTCACCTCAGTAAGCCCATGTCACATGTCGATTTTAAGAAATGGTCATGTCGCCGTGTTGAATGTAAGGGTCTAGGGCTATATTACTGGTTGGCTGTTAGTTACAGTACAGACTGTGGGGATTGGAGGTTTGGAAGGGGTGGTTGGGGTGAGGGTTGGGGAGAGGCCTGGTCGGGGCAGGGGGCTCGGTGGGACCCTTCGGGCTAGTTATAAATCTCTGCCCGGGCCACTGAGCGGCCATAACTCGTGGCCCGAGACGCCCCGGACTAAAAGCCACTCGCCTGGCCCTGATCGCCCCTGGCCCAGTACCAGAAGGGCCTGGTCTGCTGGGGTGGGGGTTGGGGGTTGGGGGTTGGGGGGTTGGGGGGTTAGGGGGGGGAGGGGATGGGAAGCCGAGTGTCACAGATCCAAAATTAGTTTTTGTAACTTTGGAACCTCTCAGAACTCCCAACTTTGCATTTATAACATTGCCACCTCTCAAAACTCGTACCTTTGTGTTTGTAATATTGCCACCTCTCAAAACTCGTAACTTTGTGTTTGTAATATTGACACCCTTAGAAACTCCTGTTTTTAACATTGCCTCCTCTCAAAACTACGAAATTTATATAACATTGTCACCTCTCAAAACTACTCTCATTGTGTGTGTAATATTGACATCTCTCAAAAACTTGTAACTTTGTGCTTGTAACATTGACACCTCTCAAAACGTGTAAATTTGTGTTTGAAACATTGCCACCTCTCTGTGTTTACAACATTGACACACAACTCACAAGTTTGTGATTGTAACATAATATATTGACACCTCTCAAAACTCGTAACTTCATGTTTGTAACATTGACACCTCTCAGAACTCATAAAAAAATGTACACTTGGCATTCAATAAGGGCCACCCCGAAATGCCCCATCCATACCCCCTCTCACAGTGAGCAAGTGGCATGGCCGGGGGCTCGAGCACTCAGGCCCCTTCTTGTGCCCTTTTTAGTCGTATGGGTGTTATGCCTCACGTAACACCGAATGGATGCGGCCTCTCTCCTACAGTCTGTCAAGTCCGACCCACTCACCAATGTGAGCCTGTACACAGCTGCCATTTTAGGTGTATGCCAGCATGCTGTGGGGCTGCTGGGATATGGCAGGCAGGACCAACCTGGAACAAACGGCCTTTGACACTCCTTCAATCAGTATGTTCGAAATATTTAAATAAAGTATTGAAACGATACTGATTTCATACCCCAGCTCATTTAGATATTACGGACATACTGATTTACTACAGCCCAACCACTGTATGACTATTCCCACTAATTTCCACTGAATTACCACTGAAAAGCTACTGCAGGCTGACACTGATTCTGCACTTAATACAAACAGTATTCCCACTTTTTGTTCCGGGTTAAACCAGCAGCTCAACAACCATCAAATGGCTTGCCCTAACAATTTATACAGGGCCAATTTAAAGACAAACAGATTTGAGGTAGCCAATAAAAGCCATGGACTCTTGTGGGTGTACCGACCATTATGTGGGAGGTTACCTGGACCAGGGCGGGCGGGCTCTCCCACCCCCCGCGACTCAGTGAACGGAACCCGGCTGACCCCGTGTTGGTCTCCGGGCCCCGTCTCCGCCCCTTTTTGTGTCTTTTGTCTCACATGTCATAAAACAGAGCTTGTCTTGTAAATATGGGGGACAGGAAAAAAGGCTCCAGATGTATTGTCAACCCATGTTTATCTCATATTATATGACTCATATACTAGTATAGTATGTCTAAAATGGACAATATCTCATTGTGTGAGATTTTGTCAAAACACAATTATAAATTATATGTCATTCAGAATCCTTCTTTAGCCTTTCTTCATTCAACTGTACTTTTGTTTTGTTAATGATTTAAATATCTGATTTGGATGTCTCCATATTTATTGCACACACAACAATATCTGAAGCAACTAGCACTCATCCACACATGAATAGTTGAAGGGAAGGCACGATGCAATAACATAAAGAAATACTGACTGCAGGCAGATCCTTTAATTACACCTATACGTCGTACAACTCGTTCTTTATGCTCAAGGACAGTGTTTAGTTTTGTCCCCCTCACCCATCTATCTTTTATACATTGAATCCCAAAGGAGACTTATATGATAAATCTGTTATGTAGTGCCTTTGTCTTTTGTGGACGGATAAATCAAATAGTAAAGGATGTGCGACACGAGTCGTTTAAATCAAGGCTCGATCCATCTGCTCTGCAGTAAAATAGATGTCTGTAATGTAGCAATGTGATTGTCAAACTGCCCTCATTTGTCTATCTGCCACATATTGAAAGTCAATTGATCCATCTCCAAGGCATGTGATTTAAGCACCTTCAGGTTAATTTGGACTAAGAAAAGGAGAAACTACAGAAAATATACAAATTTCTGTGATGTTCATCTCTAAAGAATACATTTTCCCAAACCAACTAAAGAGATTAAATACATATACTAATACAAACTGAAAACATACTCCATTCAACCAAAGTTCCCTTCTCAAATTCCCCGTGTTTTCCCTGAGATTTCCCTGTCTGGCGGCAATTTTTCCCTGTGTCATATACAGCAAGTTGTTCAATTTTAAAAGCCTCTGCATGCAGAAAAAAATTGGACAACCCAACAACAAGAAGGTGAATTCCTAATACCTTGAGAATCAGGAATTTCAGAACCTGGCCAAATGAAATTCCCTGTGTTTTCCCTGTGTTTTGCGAAAATTTGCAGATTCCCTGTGTTTTCCCTGTCAGGGATTTCCCCCCCCCCCCCCCATTTTCCCTGTTTTCCCTGTGTGGTTGGTACCCTGATTCATTTTTCTATCAAATAATGGATATGTCATTGGCTAAGCCTCCTGACTCGTCTCCAGATTTCCCGTAATGCATCTTGATCTAGACTGCAGGTATATAAAGTAAAGACTCTCTCCGTGATGGGGAGAATTGCCTCACCTTTGGGACACCACATAATTCACGTTTTACTTCAGGGACATCTCGGGGAATTAATCCCTTTTTACAAACCCTGTTTTTCTCTCTATTTCTTTCTACTTTCTCTTGCAGTCCATTTTTCCCTCCCTCTTTTTTTCTGAATTGCCTCCCCACCAGTGCTCCTGTTTTGGGACATCAGTAGACCCCAGGGCAATCAGAGGTAATAGATTTCAGTCACGGTTTCATTAGAAAAAGACGTACCTGAGGCAGACAATTTCCTTCGGAGGACAAAAAGAGGGAGATGCCCTCAGAAATCATCCTTGTGCCGGGAAATAAGTTGAATGCAGACTGTTATGGTTTTTACTTTGGTGGCACTGATTCGGGATGTTATAGCCTTAGAGGGTCATTCCATGTCAATTCAACCAAATATTGGAGGGTCCCACGCACTTCGTCTCGGATTTTCTTTAAACCCCTAATATATCTTCCTTAACATGTTGAAGAAGCATATTTCAAATTTGAACATCAAATTCCCATAACTTTTTGCGATATTTCAATTTTTGTGACCCAAGGTTGGGCTAAATTTTGCAGCAAAATTGGAGCTTTTAAATCTGATGCCAACTTCGTGGTCCCATATCTCAGCCAAATATGCAGTTACAGCCATGAAATCTTTGGTATCTCTAGTCCTATAGGTACCCTCCAAGGATAAAATAAGTTTGATTATGCCAGATTTTATGGAAGAGAATGGTATACGCATGAAAATTGAAAAAATGACATATAAAAGTGAAAAATGGCAATGTTTGGGACCTCATAGAATAAAAAGTTTTCCACCTGTGCATCTGATATTGCTTATTCTTATTAAGACCCTGATGAAGATTGTAATGCTAGGATTTGAGTTTCTAGAATTGTGCAGGTGTGGAGATATTAGGCATCAAACTTGAAAAAAATGCAAAAATTGCATATTTTCACATCCTAAAATGCCGATGTGGGTACCCTTCAAAATTCTTTAAAATCTGGCATATGAGAGGTCCTTAGGGGTTCTTTCACTGGCTAAAAGCTCAATGAATCTAAATGGTTTCTTCATAGTGAAATTACGCTATACGCGTACAGTACTTATTTTTTCCATAAATGTGCAAAATGCCAATATTTAGGACCTCATAGAATGAAAAGTATTCTTCCTGTGCATCTGACACTGTTCATTCTTATTAAGGCCTTAATAGACATCGTAATGCTAGAGTTTGAGTCTCTGGAATTGTGCAGTTGTAGAGATATTAGGCGTCAAACCTGAAAAATAATGCAATAATTACATATTTTCACATCCAAAAATGCCAGTGTGGATACCCTTCAAAATTCTTTAAAATCTGGCATATGAGAGGTCCTTAGGGGTTCTTTCACTGGCTAAAAGCTCAATGAATCTAAATGGTTTCTCCATAGTGAAATTACGCTATATGCGTATAGTACTTTTCCTCCATAAATGTGCAAAATACCAATGTTTAGGACCTCATAGAATTCTTCCTGTGCATCTGATACTGCTCATTCTTATCAAGGCCCTAATAGAAATTGTAATGCTAGAGTTTGAGTCTCTGGAATTGTGCAGTTGTAGAGATATTAGGCGTCAAACTTGAAAAAAATGCAATAATAATATATTTTCACATCCAAAAATGCCAGTGTGGGTACCCTTCAAAATTCTTCAAAATCTGGTATATGAGAGGTCCTGAGGGGTTCTTTCACTGGCTAAAAGCTCAATGAATCTGAATGGTTTCTTCACAGTGAAATTACGCTATATGTGTATAGTGCTTTTTTTCATAGAAGTGCAAAATGCCAATGTTTGGGACATTATATAGAAAAGATAATTCTGGATTCGAACCATTTCTTTTCAAGACATGAATCTGATATTGAGTATGCTTGGAGACATAATTATTAGCTGTTAAACCTGAAAAATGACAAAATATCTTGCACTTTTACAAAAAAAAGTACTATACAGGTATATCGTAATTTTACTATGAAGATATCATTTATTTGATATCAGATTCCAGAGACTCAAACTCTAACATTACAATGTCTATCAAGGCCTTTATAAGAATGAGCAGTATCAGATGCACAGGAAGAATACTTTTCATTCTATGAGGTCCTAAACATTGGCATTTTGCACATTTATGGAAAAGAGTACCATACGCATTTAGCGTAATTTCACTATGAAGAAACCATTTAGATTCATTGAGCTTTTAGCCAGTGAAAGAACCCCTAAGGACCTCTCATATGCCAGATTTTAAAGAATTTTGAAGGGTACCCTCATTGGCATTTTTGGATGTGAAAATATGTAATTATTGCATTTTTTTTCACGTTTGACGCCTAATATCTTTACTACTACACAATTCCAGAGACTCAAACTCTAGCATTCCAATGTTTATTAAGGCCTTGATAAGAATGAGCAGTATCAGATGCACAGGAAGAATACTTTTCATTCTATGAGGTCCTAAATATTGGCATTTTGCACATTTATGGAAAAAAAGTACTATACGCATATAGCGTAATTTCACTATGAAGAAACCATTTAGATTCATTGAGCTTTTAGCCAGTGAAAGAACCCCTAAGGACCTCTCATATGCCAGATTTTAAAGAATTTTTAAGGGTACCCACATCGGCATTTTTGGATGTGAAAATATGCAATTTTTGCATTTTTTTCAAGTTTGATGCCTAATATCTCCACACCTGCACAATTCTAGAAACTCAAATCCTAGCATTAAAATCTTTATCAGAGTCTCAATAAGAATGAGCAATATCAGATGCACAGGTGGTAAACTTATTATTCTACGAGGTCCCAAACATTGCCATTTTTCACTTTTATATGTCATTTTTTCAATTTTCATGCGTATACCATTCTCTTCCATAAAATCTGGCATAATCAAACTTATTTTATCCTTGGAGGGTACCTATAGGACTAGAGATACCAAAGATTTCATGGCTGTAACTGCATATTTGGCTGAGATATGGGACCACTAAGTTGGCATCAGATTTAAAAGCTCCAATTTTGCTGCAAAATTTAGCCCAACCTTGGGTCACAAAAATTGAAATATCGCAAAAAGTTATGGGAATTTGATGTTCAAATTTGAAATATGTTTCTTCAACATGTTAAGGAAGATATATTAGGAGTTTAAAGAAAATCTGAGACAAAGTGCGTGAGGCCCTGGTTGAATTGACATGGAATGACCCTAGAACGTACAGGTTGTTTCGAGAGTGGGGATGTGTAAAAGACTTGGGTAAACACCAGAGAGATGACCAAATCTAAATTGACAAGGTATATTGGGTTACGATTCAGAAGGTGCTTGAGTTACTAACAAGGAAGACCCTTAGGGATCGCTACCATTCTCTTCTCCGAGGTTAGCATTAATGTACATCAAACGTGAGGGTACCATCACAAATCCCATTTTCAAATTCCCTGTTTTCCCTGAGATTTCCCTATCCCTCAGCAAATTTACCCTGTGTCATATCCAGCAAGTTATTCAAATTAAAAAGGCTTTCCTTGCAGAAAGAAACCCAGAGAAACCCGTGACAAGTGTTTAATAGGTTTCTCAGTCATAGGATGCGCATTCTGTTGAGACTATATGATGGGCAATATCCTCAGAATGCGCATTGGAACTGTAGGTAAAGGGCCATACCCACTAGGCGATTTTGCCTGAGTTGGCCGACAGATCGTCACTAAAATCGGCCGATTTTAGCAACAATTCAGATCAAACATGCAACATTCTAGTATAACCATACCCACTAGGAATCGCCCAGGTCTCAGAGTTGCTGGGTGATTTGACCCTCCTACTGTTGTCTGTCGCCTGCAAAATTGCCTAGTGAGATGGGGCTTAAAAGTCCTAGGACATGCATTCTACGACAAGTGTGTAATTGACATAAGGCAGGAAGAAATCACTCTAAATCAGACTGGGGGAACTATCAGAGATAGATGGGGAAGACCACAACCAAACCCCTTCGTCATGATCTCACATTTCCTAAGATATGGCCCCCAGCTCCACCTCCTGCCCCTCTCGACCAATCAGCAGCCATCATTAGTGGTGGATCATTATTTGGGCCGGTAACCATGGTGGTGGGGGCTATTGTTTGGACTGGTAACCATGGTGATTGGGCCATTATTTGGGCCGGTAACCATGGTGATGGGGCCATTATTCGGGCCGGTAACCATGGTGATGGGGGCCATTGTTTGGGCCGGTAACCATGGTGGTGGGGGCCATTATTTGGGCCTGTAACCATGGTGATGGGGCCATTATTTGGGCCGGTAACCATGGTGATTGGGGCCATTATTTGGGCCGGTAACCATGCTGATGGGGGTCATTATTTGGGTCGGTAACCATGGTGATGGGGGCCATTATTTGGGCTGGTAACCATGGTGATGGGGGCCATTATTCGGGCCAGTAACCATGGTGATGGGGGCCATTATTTGGGTCGGTAACCATGGTGATGGGGGCCATTATTCGGGCTGGTAACCATGGTGGTGGGGGCCATTATTTGGGCTGGTAACCATGGTGATGGGGGCCATTATTCGGGCTGGTAACCATGGTGATGGGGGCCATTATTTGGGTCGGTAACCATGGTGATGGGGGCCATTATTTGGGCTGGTAACCATGGTGGTGGGGGCCATTATTCGGACCGGTAACCATTGTGGTGGGGGCCATTATTTGGGCTGGTAATCATGGTGATGGGGGCCATTATTCGGGCCAGTAACCATGGTGGTGGGGGCCATTATTCGGGCCAGTAACCATGGTGATGGGGGCCATTATTCGGGCCAGTAACCATGGTGGTGGGAGCCATTATTCGGGCCAGTAACCATGGTGATTGGGGCCATTATTTGGGTTGGTAACCATGGGGCCATTATTCGGTTTAAATGTATAAAGATTAAATCCTCATTAGGATTAGCTTTACAAGAACTAACTTTCTACACCATAAGCCCACCTTTTCTTTTTATATAAGGAAGTATTTTCCTCATCCGGGCTGTACTTTGCTAATGTATGTGGATATGGCTGTCTTTCAACGTCGTTTTTGTCCTGGGTGTGACGTTTCCCCTTTGAATAATGAGGAGTTGAAAAGGAGGAAATGATAACTCTGAAAAGGTGTTCTTTGCCCAGACAACAGGCAACAGAAGGAATTTCCTTTGGTCTCATATTTCCTTGGTTATACTTACTAGGAACATCTCTGAAAACTGACAGCCTTTATGAAAACAGCTAAAGAACTATGTAGTGTATAAGGCTCTATATGGTGAGCTTGCATTCCCTTGTTCCACGAATTTGTAGGAGCTCAGTCTTTTAATTATAGATAGTCATTTATAAGCTGACGTTAACTTATTCACTTTTATATGACACTTAGCACCATTCATCCATGAATGTCAGATGGTTGTTCTTTTTTATTTTGAAAATTGTACTCATTTATAGTATCATTCTTCGGGGCAAAAAAAATTACTCAACTTCATTCTTCGGGGCAATTCGAAGTTTTGATAGGGATTCATAAACTAGGCTGAACTAAAAAATATATATCAGGATACTTCAGTCATGGTCAGCGCTGACTGGGAAGGAAACACCGCTTGGGTAGTTTAGCCATGAAACCTGTGTATCATGTGATACCCATTACCGACTTGACACGAGCGGGAAGCGCTTGTCTCAGTTCGCCCAATCATAACGGACCTTACTTTGATCCATCTGCTATTGAGCCAATCGCGTGCCTTCTTACATGAGACCAATGGCTGCCCTTGCCCGACCGGCGAGCGGAAATAAAACGTCGGTCGCGTTCCTTTTACTCGGGGGTAATGACATAAAACGTCATTGGTGAACCTAATCTCCCAATCCCCGATCAGCTAGGCAGACGTGGGGCGGTCGTATTTTGTATCATAAAACAGGGGGAAAGGGAAAGCGGGGAGATCCAGATGGTCCGACTGCTGGCTGGTTGTTTTGGGCTTATTGCGTAGCCAAGTACACTGAGGTTTTCTGTGTTACGCCTTTTGGGAGGTTATATCTGATCCTAAGTGGAGTAAACATGAACAAAAGAAGTTATACCCTACTTTAGAAAGAGCAAAGACTAATCCTGTTAGGTCCTATAGACATCATGCAGATGACGTCATAATGCCCCAAAATAGGCTGGGCTCCATGTTGGCGATCGATTCAGAGTAACTAACCATTATTCACATTATATAAACATCTAAAATACATCTATATATTTTGTATGTTTGTTGGGGTAGTTTAACCTCCGGCCAACCCTTCAGGGTTCTTTCAATACTGCACAAGGTAATATTCTTACTTAATGTATCTGGAACGATTATACAACTTCACAATAAACTATCATTACTAATTAGAATTCATAATACCCTAGGGAGGCACTTAATGCATAAAGGTATATTTCTATAATGAGTGAAGTTTCCAAAGCGATCAAGTATACCTAAAAGCTGCCATCAGGACTACAATAACATCACTGTTATAACTGTTCATTTCAGACAACCTCACCGACATCACAAGTTCCTAGATTAGAAAGGTTCCATTATGGATGTTTTGTTGTATGAACAACTATGTCAAAAGGTCAGTTTTTGTTTCTTTGTGTCTTGGCTGTGTAGGTGACAGGAGGGAGGCAGGCGGTTTTAACGTTGGGAGGGTCGTACTCTACATTAGGCTTCAGGTAAGTGAGAATGAGTGAGGTTTCACTCAAAATGGGACGAAATATGCTGCATCGCTCCATATAGGTAAGGAATTAAGGAGGGTTTATAGACAACAGACGTAAATTACAGGATATACATTCAGATAAATAGGCATTTATGCAATAATGATAAATAAAGGTTTGAAATATATACAAAATCTTTCCTTCATGGGTAGGTTTTATAATGTCAGGTGTCCTTAAAAATGGGTCTGTTTTCAAAATCCCGATACACTCATCCCAGCACTGCGAATGAAAGTCCCCCCCCACCCCACCTACCCCTCCCCCCTCCAACACTCTATACTCCCACATACAGAGGCAGCTGCTATAAAACAGAGAAGGGTATTTTTACCGGTCCTGTTGTGAGAAGTTATTGTCTTGTTTTGTAATAGGAGGTATTTTTATGTCGGGCGTCTGTCTCGGATAAACGATAGCTATAAACAGAATATGAAAAGCGACTGCTTTCTGTCATACGAGTTCTTCTACAGACGGCTGCGTATAGAAGAAGCCCTGAATAAGGATGTCCTGTGGATGTCTTTAACAACTACGACGAACTAGCAGATGTGAAATTCATACACAGAACTAACCGAGGGGGCACGAAGCAACAATTATTTCCCCGAGTCTCCGCTGGTCCGTGGGTCGAGGGCCCTTGGCCCGAGACCCACGGACCTGCGGAGACGAGGGGAAATAATTGTTGCTGAGTGAGCCCGAGGTTAGTTCTTGTTTTATTATATATCAAATACCCTGAGACTTAGACCCTGAGACCCTGAGACCCTTAAAAAATAAGACGAATTCTCTTTATTTACCGTCACGTCCGATGCAGGGGCCGCCATGTTGACTGTTTGCCTCCTCCGTAACCGGAGAGTTCTCATCCTGCTGCCACGCCGCCTGGCGTTTTATGAGATAACTAGAACAAATATGGCGGTGGAAGCAACGTTTTCGGAGATATTTGACGGTAATTAAATAGATTTCACGTTGTATTTTCACCAAATAAGATACTTTTGGCGTAGATTGAGGCTTATTTACGTAGTTTCCACGCCGGCAAGCATCATTATTGCCCCACGGAGCCTAGCGGGGCAATAATTTTTTATTATGCCACAGTGTGGCATAACGCCATCAGTTATTCCACCTTTGCTAACGGGTGAGTACAATGCTGAAGGAATAGGCGCTCCGAACTTGGTATATAATAAATGGTAGAAATTACCTTAACATCGGTTCCCCTCTTGTTCAAAGAAAATGAAAGCCATGCATTTCCGGCAAACTCACCTGCAAAAGAGAAAGAGAAAATAATTAACAAATATCCTCAAAATCTATAGTGGTATGGGGTTCCATCTGTCCATCACATATTTACCCTATTATGAATATGACTTGGTAGGTTGCTCAGTACTAATATATTTACCATCTAATAATCAATAATAGAATGGCGATTACCAAAAGGTGGTCATGTGATTGTGTCTGCATTAGGTAAATGCTTAGGTAAATGCCGGTGCAGTAAGGTATTATTCACTAGAAGGTAGAATCTGTATTATATTTTGTTTGTTTGTTGGGTTAGTTTAACGCCCGGCCAACCCTTCAGGGTTCTTTTACCAGACTGTACAAGGTAAAGCTTTTCAGCTAGTTTTATCAACAACGGCGGTGACCAAATCTATGATATGGTTTAGGAGAAACCCGCCATCGGGTTCGATACCCTACTCTTTTCGAAAAGTGGCAAGGGGTCTTTAATGTGCGATGTCCCATAGAAAGCACACCACACACCTGGTCTTTGATGTCCCTGTTGGGGGCACAGGGTTCCACTTTTTGTCGCCTCCTACGACAAGCAGGGGATGCTGAAGAAACATTCTTCCCAGGGAGCTCCAACAGGAGCCCCCGCCCTGGTCCCCCATAGGGTACCTGTATTATAGAGTAAAATTATTTCTCTATATCCATTAGTATTATAATGTAATATCTAATAATCATAATAAATAATACGTTAATATTGTTATATTAATTACTAATGACTATAATATTCAGGTATTCATGTTATCACACAGTCTTCCCAGGAAACCAATATCTTACAAGAATGGCTTCCCATACAAGGGATCCAAGAAACAATTACAACCCCACTACCAATGACATGCCTGTACACATTTACCTTGAAACCATTTCGGCATTAGGAACTCACTCATACAGAGCGGAGCTTTCTTCTAGAGAGTACACAATCAAATTAATATTCATCTCCTCACCAAATTCTTCGATTATACTTTAATCTAGGAACACCAAGTTATATCACAAATGCTGATACAACACCTGTATCCAGATGATGTTTCCTAGCTTAAGTTAAACTTTCCTTAAGACTTTGGTAGCCAATAACATTGCAATGCCTGAATATATACAGAAACAAACTCATTTTGTCTGTCTCCCGTTACACGTTCCTTAGTTAATGTAGACTGCAGACAAGACACTCATGCATTATTCACTTCGGGCAGTAAATGATCTGCTAATCCTTTAGGCGCAGCAGGACGGGGAAATTAAGGAGGATAATAACAGGAACAGTTGGCACACAAACGTAGGGCGTATCAAAACTCTGGAAGGTTTTATTGCCTTTAAAACCTGAAGCACCTGTCTTTATTACATTTTAAAACCTTATGCAACTATTTTTATTACCTTTAAAACCTGATGCATTTATCTTTATTACCTTTAACCTGATGCAGCTGTCTTTGTTACATTTTAAACCAGGTATGCATTCCATAAAGATTTGGCGATAATTATGACGAGTCAAAGCACGTTCGTAAAATTTTACAATACTCGAAATATTATCGACAAGGCATCAAAGCAGTGTCGTGATGATAATTTCAAAATATCGCGGTTTTAAAGATATATATTTTCACAAACATTAATATATCAAAATATGTATATGTGACAAAGGAAGAATGCTATATAGTTTAAATTTGATAAAAAAATGAATTGAACAAATCAAATGAAAAACAAAAACTCCTTATGGCTTAACATTTTTTGTATTGTAGTGTATCTTATACACGATCATCGCGAAATTTTTATGAAATGCCCCCAGATGCAGTTATCTTTATCACCTGTTAAATCTGATACTCATATCATTATTACTCTTAAAGCTTCTACTTCTAATCTACTTTTAAAACCTGATGCAGTTGTATTTATTACCTTTTAAACTTGATGCTCTAGTCTTTGTCACTTTAAAAACCTATGAAGCCTGTCAAATCTGACACTCCAGTCTTTACTACTTTTAAAATCTGATGCACTTGCTTTTATTACTTTTAAAAAGCTGATGCTGTTATCTTTTCACTTTCAAAAACCTGATGCAATATAGCTGCAAGTAATATGCAAGCTATGTCTCCTACCTATAATATACCCATACTGAAATCAATTTAGAAAAAAAATCTATGGTATGCAATAACCAAGCACATCTACTAGGGAGCTTTGCTTACATTGCCTAATAACTGAATCTTAGTACAACTGTCTTCGGGTTAAAGGGAGCCAAAACCAATAAATTTGATGAAATTTTCCAAAGTCAAATAATCATGGAAATCCATTCCTTGAGCCTATTTCTGGCCCATGTTAAAATCTAAACCATGAAATATGGTACAAAATCATTGAAATCATGTTTTCCTTGCTCAAATCAATTAAAGTGGATCCGCAAAAATATGGTTTGTTTACAAACAAATGCAAATATTACCATCTCTTGTGGCATTCTACTTCAGTTTGAGCTAGTTTTAACACCTGATACTTTACCACTGACCTTAACTGGACTCATCTAACATATTTCTATACTTATCTGAGTTTTGAAAATTTTGTCAATTATAATAATTATTATTGGTTTTGGCTCCCTTTAAGAGTCTATGAAGTATAATTAAACTCTTCTAGGTTGATAGCAAAGAAATGCAGTGCGTTATCGACATTGATATTTTACTGAAAGCTAGCAAAAGCAGTATTTCAAGTTATAGGAATATTCATTAATTGCTGGATTCAACGGTTGAGAGTCCACAATCCCTGTATCAAATTTCTAGAAAAACTAGAGGTCGGCCCTGACTTGGGTAATACATAAGGGAATTAATATATGACTGTAAAACATATGGCAAACCAAAATTAATCTATGAAATGGATATATGGACATGGAAGAAATTGTATATGAATACACAATGTAATATGACATTATGATTGTGAACGTGGCTATGTCTCTTTCCCTGAGATGCTACCACGAAAAGGAACTGGCCAGCCAAGATGGCGGAGTTCAGGAGTGGAGTTGTCAACGTCTCCATGGTAGCAAAGCCTCCATGGTAACAAAGCAAAAACAAAGCATCCATGGTAACAAAGCAAAAAAAAAAGAAATTGACATGCACTACCTAGATGTCAGACGGTTGTTCATTTCTGTCCTGGCACATACACAACAGGGTGGATACAGGATTTCAGAGAGGGGGTCCACTTGATAAAGGGTAAGTACTAAAATGCTGTAGAATCGCGCACTCGCTCGTTTTTCCCTCTTTGTCAAGTATAACTCCCAACCAAAGGGGCAAGGCGGGGTGGGTGGGTGGGGGGGGAGGGGTCAGGACCCCCCGGACCCTTCCCTGGATCCACCCCTGTACAACCACCCTGCAGTGCATCCTTTGAGCCCCCAGGGGTTCTGTTCGGAGCCAAGGGGCGCCCGGTCAACCCTGCACACTCACTACAATATGGGCACTCCGGGTGGGGGGGGGGGGGGGGGGGTTGAGAGTAAAGGGCCATACCCACTAGGCAATTTTGTATGAGTCAGCCGACAGATCGGCGCTAAAATCGGCCGATTTTATGGTTAGAGTCAGCCGACTTTAGTGCCGACTCATATCAGACACACACATTTCAGTATGATATACATATAGGTGATCAAAGGAGTCAACCTATTTTACTGCCGACTCGTTGGCCGATTGTGTAAAAATCGCCTAGTGGGTATGGGGCTTAAGGCCGATCTTGGCCCAAAAAGTACTTTTAAAAAGTGATATTATTGTGAGCTGCCAAAATGGACAGGGCCTGGAGTCTGGACAGTTGGCAGGGGACTGAGGGAGGTTGTCCTTGGTAAGAGGCAGTTAATGGTCGCTGAGCCAAGTCGTGTGGAGCTCAATGCATGAACAGCTCTATGGGGGATCTGGAATCAGCCACCCCGCCTTTTTCCCGGAAAATTTTGCGTTTTTTAATGTAAAACTTGGCCAAAAAACAATTAAGGATTTTTTTTCTAATAGCGCCCCCCCCCCTTTTTTTTTTTTCAATAGCCTGGATCCGCTAGTGGCCATCCCGCTTTTGTTGTTTGAGCACAACATCTGAAGTGGGAGGCTTATATCCCTTGTACTTATGCAGAAGAAAAAGTCCTTGTATAGCACAGCGTGATTTGTTCTCCCCTTGGCTATAATTGCAACCTTCTCTGTCCTTGAAAGTAGGTCGCAGTGAAGAGTGAATTAAGGTATGGCATGATACAGTACCTCCATAACGGTGGTTATTAGGGTGATGGGTGTTAGAATTTAAGGTCTACTCAGCAGTATTTCAGCCACATCAGGACCAGCTCATGTGTTTGACTCGTACCAAGTACTTTGGGGTGAGAATGATGGCAACGAAATGTGGTCCAACAGACAGCCCAGGGAATCGAACCCAGGCCTGCTGCAAAGAAGTCCCACATGCTACCCACCTGACCAACCCTAGTTAAAGCACCTTGAACGTTTATGGTATAAATTATGGTAATTACAATGTATATCCCAATTACACAAGAAATAACAAGTTGGCAGCATTTAAAGGTCCTAGTCGTTTTCTCCAAAGCTCCGCCATTACAGACTAGAGGATTGTGAGCTCAGTGCCTTATACTCTGGCACCTTCACTGGTAGAGTTAGAAAGGTTTCGGTAGACCGTGACCTCGGGCTGGGGGTCAGCTGGGAGACAAGTGGTGTGGGGGCCTCAGGCCTCAACCAATGGGGCTCTGGATGAGGGGGGGGGGGGGGGGGGGTCTTGTCCCGATTTGTCTTGTCGAATTTAAGATATGACCCTGTCATTTTGTGGCTGTTCGCGTAATGAAATTGTGAAACAATTCAATGTCTTGCAACCAAGACTTCAATGTTACGATAGGTCCCACTGTCAAATTGTGGCTGTTCTACTGTGCTGATTTTAATTATGTAGAAAGTTCTAAAAAATATATTTTGATCTAGGAATCATGAAATCTAGTTCTCCCCTGTCAAATTGGAGAAAAATGTCTTTGTCACACTGTCGAATGGAGGAAATAACCCTGTCAATGTCCCTAAACATGCTGTATGTCAAATTTAAGAAATGACCGAGTCACACTGTCAAATGTAAGGGTCTAGACCAATAAGTTGGTGCTTCAAACTTCACCCAATAGCAGGTCGACATCAGGGGACGCTTTATAGACCCTCAGCCAAAGGCAAGAATAATAAACCCACGAAGGAAGTTTCCATTTGAAATCTTTGAATCGAACACTTCGGTGTTTGAGGAGAAAATACTTTCTGCTTTGAGACCTGGATGAAAGAGCGATAAAGAAATAAACCAAAGGCGAGCTTATTTGAAAAACCCGCTTTTTGTCGATTTATTTCTTTGATTTGAGTTTCTGTGAAAGCAGAGTATTTGTTGTTTGATTGATGGCAGGTTTGGGGATGGCGGGGCGGTTCCGGCCGGAGTCTTAGGGGTGGGCCGCAGGGGTGGGGAGCCGAACCCCTGCGTGTCGTTTATCATTGATGTTTAAATACTTCAGAGAGAAGCCTGCCTGGGCCTCTGAGTGATGGGCTCAGAGGACACACAGCTCACCTAAGACACTACTTGCATGGCAGGAAGACAGGGAATAGGGCTGTTGTACGTAGACACACCCTGCACGTCAGGAAGACAGGGAATAGGGCTGTTGTACGTAGACACACCCTGCACGGCAGGAAGACAGGGAATAGGGCTGTTGTACGTAGACACGCCCTGCAAGTCAGGAAGACAGGGAATAGGGCTGTTGTACGTAGACACGCCCTGCATGGCAGGAAGATAGGGAATAGGGCTGTTGTACGTAGACACACCCTGCACAACAGGGAGACAGGGAATAGGGCTGTTGTACGTAGACACGCCCTGCACTACAGGAAGACAGGGAATAGGGCTGTTGTACGTAGACACGCCCTGCAAGTCAGGAAGACAGGGAAAAGGGCTGTTGTACGTAGACACACCCTGCACGGCAGGAAGACAGGGAATAGGGCTGTTGTATGTAGCGTCAGCTGAGATAAAAAACAAGACATCATGAATTGTTTTATGACTACCCTACAGGTTGAATTCATTGTTTATATTCAAAGGTAATGCTTTCAAATCAGAATTTTGATATTCTTTAGGGAATGCTAATAGTTTTAAATAATCCTTTTCAATATTGGGAAGGAATCTTTTGAAACGCATAAGTGCCACTGTTTGTATCAGTACGTATTCAATGAGGTTAATATTAATTCTGTCCACAATTTCTATACATCACAAGGGTATTTAGGTTTTGCCAGGTACCAAAAATTTGTCCTTATCAATTTGTATCCTAAATATGCGTTTCACATTCTAAAACATTATTTGGTTAACAGGCAAACTTGTTGGAATGGGAGGGGGATTTTTCAATGAGAAAGGGAAGGCTATCTTCCTTGTATGTATAGCTCTAACAATGAAGGAGTGTATGATTCAAATGATCGAAAATGGACTATACACACAGGAGGCTAACAATCCCCACCAGTGGCGACACCATACGGCGAGACCAGCAGCGAGCTCAGGTCACCTGACCTGCTCAGACGGGCAGCCATTGGCTACGGGCTGTCACGTGACTTAAGACAGCGGCACGTGACCAGGATCACGTGGTCTATCCGGGACCTGTTCATCACCCAAAGCCAATCGGTCCATACTGCCCTATTTGTCCCTACCCCCTCCGCTCCAATATAAAGCATTATGATACATCATATGGCATCAGGGCTGTGAGATTAAAACAGGAACACAGGCAACGAAACGGAAGGTTGACAGGGCAGTGCGTCTGGGTTTTATTTAGAAGGATAAAAAGACGGGATATTCTGTAAAGAAGGCTCGGGGTTCTGGTAGCACAGTGGTAGAGTGTTGGCTTCGTCATGCGAAGCCTGGCAGTTCAAGTCTCTGTCCGGCTGCCATGGTATTAGGCATTCTCCCTGTGGTCAATGACAGGGCTATCAAAGGCCTAGGGCCGCTGGTCGTTGTATGTGGTGCCCTGCCCATTCGACATTCTCCATGACACTGTATATATAAAAAACACCTGCCTCGGTAAAAATGTAGAGGCATGGTTTCTACCCTCTCATATATTCGATCATCCAGGAGCAAAGGTGTAATATCCCAGTGCTCCAGAATCACTGAGTCTGGTGGTTCAAACCAACAAACAACAACAAGGAAGGCATTTACCGTCGTTTCGGGATGTTCTGGAGTCTGGTATATCCGATCACTCTAAAATATCCAATCACTTTTAGATGCATGCACTATCTTATCTATGATACATGATGTTCATTGAAGTGGTCATCATTATCAACCTTTTTGGCCATGTCGCCAACCGGGGGTATGAATAAATTCCTCAGGTCGTCTGCATAAAATTCCATTCCACTGTATATTTGATAGATGCATCGCTACTATCAAGGCACTGCTTTGAGTGATGCCACCAAAAAGTACAGAAACAGGGGTGGATACATGATTCAGGAAAGGGGGGGTGGTTGTCAGAATACACACCATCAGAGGGCGCTGACTTCTGGTGAGCTGGTCGCCGGCAGTGAGCCGTTCCTGCAGTTTGCATGCCTATGCTGGTGCCCGCTCTCTCCGCTACGAGGACTGAGTGTGAGTGACTGCAGGTTCACCCCATTTTTTCTGGACATCTGATTGGCCGAGAGGTTGTCACATGACTCTGAATTTGTCAAAATCTGATGAACTGGGCAGTAGGGTGGACCTGTGGCTGTACATGACGTCTAGAGGAGTTGTAGTCGTGGGGACCAGCGTATTTGTATGCTGTCGGCGGGGGTTAGAGACATGGGCCGAAGAGATATGGGCAGTTCCATAACACTAAAACCTGTATTCTACTACCCAAATTTTCTAGCGATTCAGAGATGGCCAGAATGAACCAGAGGCAATCATAAACATGGTATTTATCATTGGAGCGGATTTTACACTCTCTCCCAAATAGTATGTAGCATGCATACAATGTCATGTGCTCCTTTCATATTCCTTGGGAGACCTTAGAAATCACTGAATTCAGGGTATTCATAACTGCCCAGTGGAATACAAGCATTGCCCAGGCACATATTACATACCCTCCCCCCACCCCCAACATAGCATCTTGTGAATATTTGGTTCAGGCAGATCTACAATTCACCCGAAAGATATAGCTGGGGAGTGCGGAGGTAGAGGTCTGCAAATAAGATAAATTTCGAAGCAACACTCGTAGCACCTCTCCCCCTTCCCGGGGGCGGATCCGAAGGGGGGGGGGGGGGGGGTCCAAGTGTTCCTGACACCCCTTCTTTTGGTGGACCCCTAAAATACAAAATAAGGTGAAAATGCTCCGTGTGTATGCACAAATGCACACCATTTTAGAATTTAGCCTATATACAGACCCCCCCCCCTCCCCCTTTTCAAAAATCCTGCTCCCCACCATTTGTGTAGTCCAGGTCCCTACTAAAGGAAGGGGAAATGGGGACACAAAATGTAGGACTAGCCCCTCTCACTTGCCTTCCATTCTGGATGAGTCCTGTTTGTTGGGGGGGGGGGGGGGAGGGTTCTATCCCTTTGGGAGGTGTCATAATGCCGCCATGAAAGATTTTTTCCATCAATACTTAAAGCTGAAAGACATATAAATGCTAAAGTTTGACAATATTTAATTGGTAAATCTCTCTAGTGAGTAATAACTTTTGCACACCGTGAACATTATTTACTTTCTAAACCTTAGGGCTAAATCAACCTTGAGTTATATACCCTGCATAACTTCATAAAGGAGGTAATTTTAAGTAATAGGTTCTGGACAGTCATATTTCTCCACAGCCCTGCCGTATTACCCAGCGCGTTGCCTTCGGTGCCCTGACTTATGGGTCCTGTACATACTTAATCAGCCCGGACCCAGTGGTTACTTACCGGTAATGAACACACCAATTACGGGCTTATTACACCAGGGGTAGGGCTAAACGAAGGGCTCAACTTGACTTTCCGATTTTACTCCAGATTTCAAAAAACGCAAGACAGAAAACTCACAAAGCATAGACATGTTATATAACATTAGAAAGGATTTTATATTACATGTATTGTATTTTCTAAGGTAACCCGCCCACTATAACTAGGAAGAATAAATGTAAAGTGGGAGCGGAGGGAAGATCAGCTATGCTGAACCTATTTACCAAATAAAAACAACTGAAAAAAAAAAATTCTTTCAAATGGTATGTAACATGCAGGGTTTTTTGTAATGTTCCTAAGGAAAACTTGAAAATTAACAAATTCCTAGTTGTCCGGATTGCCTAGTGGAATACAGGCTTAGGGTAATGACAAATTGGTCTGAAAGTGGCTCATGAAGCTTGCTGTTTCTTCTTAAAGGGCCATAGCAGTAAACCACAGCCATCCTTCGGTGATTAGTATGGTACCAGTTGATTAGTATCTTTGGAAGGGTATTAACAACGAATTTAGAGAGACGTAAAGCTTGTTGGTATAACTAATAATCAACTCTCCAATGGTATTTTAGGTCTTTTAACTTGGTAAACGTTATATTATTTAATGCTGCACTGTAACTAATAATAAATGTCCTTTTTGATAATTCCCTAATCTAAGCTTGTTTAGATCTGTTCACCATTAAATTTTACTGTAGACGCACGGTTAACACATTGACAGTTCTAGTTATGATCGGCTTCTAGTGGTTGCCTTCAAGACCCATACCCATTAGGCCATCTTTTTTCAACTGGTTGGCGCTATAATAGACCAATTTAACTCCAATAATCAGCCGACTTTTGCACTGATTCAAACATGTTCATTTCAATACAGCATACTGATGTGCAATCTTTCAAAACCAAGATGGGCGGTTGGCACACCGCCATGGTGGGAATGGCCCTTAAGATGGTAGTGTAGATGATGTGTTGGAGTTTAAATCCACTTGACAATTTTCCAGCTATATCAAGACCAATTCACAGTTTTTGAGTTGTACAAAGTACTGGTGATCGAATCTATGGGGGTCGAAATGACTGCAAGGTGAGGTAGTCTATCAGGCAGCACTAAGTGTTGAACCTGGGCCAGCACGCTAACCACTAGACCACTCCACCCCCTTTGGGGCTTAAGAGTTGAACACACTCCCAACAAATATCCAAATATCTGAGACGATTCAAATATCATCTGATCTCAATTGGTCACACTGCATATGCATAAACAGTGCTTTAATAATTCCTCACTCATAGACTGAACATTATTTACCACACATTACTGTCATTACATAGCGTTTCGTGGATCCCAAGATGTGCGTATTGGAAGGTATTGATTACGCAAGAACAGAACATGAAGTGTATATATGAATAAGGGATAATGGATATTTGCGACAAAGAGTAGAATGAATTGCACTTCAACGGCAATGCTTACATAGTTTGGAGACATTTAGACCAATTTCACACATTCTCAAGCCAGCCCAGTATTCTTGAGTATTTTTCTCTAAAGCAATTCCTTTCATTCCGAACAAACCCACACTCATTTCACTGACTGATGTACAACTGAACAGCTCCCAACAAGTCAAAATTGCTCCCCAAGCTGGGCATGCGTAATGCGCGCTCACCCCGAGCTCGGGGCAGATTAGATTAACACCAATTACCAGAGTAGGACCAGCCTTATTCACCCTCAGAATGTAATATTGATATGATTACCCTGCCTGTAGCCGGTCCCGCAATAGGCGGATGAAACCCAATCGGTACGGTGACAATAGGATGCGCCGGGGCTGTAGGTTATGCCGAATATTGACGGGGTGGATAATATGCACTGCTGAATGTCTACTGCCAAATGTGAAGTCTTGAAATGTGACCTTTTCATAAACAGCTCAATTGCAAAAATTTATTTATTTGCTTTGTCGTAACAAAAGAAGGTGAGTGGGGACAGGCATTTCTGAAAAGTGAGTATTTTAATGGACAAATGCAGTGTGTACTTCTGGCAGGGAGGAGTTGAAATTCTTTTTAATTGTGTGTACATGTTTAATGGAAGCTCCTTTGAGGACATTCAATTAGTTACATGAACCATGTCCCCACAGAGCATTATCAACAAGGTTATTTGAATTTTGTAATAAAAAGCAGGTTAATTCTCCGTACCACAGAACACCTGCAGGTTAACCATAACTAACAAAATTTTCTCTACAGACTTATATAATGAATGGATTTTCAAACTAACTTAAAGAATTATAGACATACATGGAATAGCTGATATTGGTCTGTAGCATGTTTTACCACAAATAATTCCATGAATTCTGAAAATCTCTATACATAAGCCTTGTAGTTTGTCGACATATTACCCAGCATGCACCCTGATCTAGGCTAACCTGCAGGTACAGTATAAGAAATCAGCTATCCGTGGTAGCGAGAATTATCAGATTACAGGAAAATCATATTCTTTTACTTTACAAACTGTTTTTGTTGATGTCTCATATGAATAGTTTCACACTTGTCCGATCATAGTGTGTACCCATCTGTAAGGTGGCGACCCAATGCGCCTTAGCCGACTAACAGGGGCCGTCAGCGCGGAGGCTGTACTCTGGGTGGTTACAGTTATGGTAAACAGGGACTGGGCACCCCCATAATAGAATAATGGTGGGGGAAACATCTAGTTTCTACCCCTACTATTCTCTGATTGGCCGACTCGATATGTGGTCTGGTCATAATATCGCTGTGATGCAGTGCTCAACTAGTCTAAAGGCCACATTCCACTTTTTGATGTTTTGCTTGCGTTGGACATTTTGTCTACAGCATTTGTGACCACAGCAAGCAAAATGAAGCACCACAATATTTGTGGTGGCGCTTGCGATGGCACTTGTGTTGACCCAATGCAAGTGCCAAAGCAAAAGATTTTATAAAGGTTTTCTATTGGATGCTTGCAGTTGCGGACACCATCATGTTGGTATTTGAAATGCAAATTCTTTGCGGTGTCCTTAGGTCCCATCACAATTGGGCATTGTATTTCACAGATGACCCTGACTTAAAGCGAGGTTTAACATATGATATTACGTTATGATATAACCCCACAAAAAGTCAACGCAAAGGTCATATACAGTTTTTAGCCTCCTATATCTGCAAACACTATTTCTTTTTAGTCTTGTGAATCAAATTTTAGTAGTAATGCTTTTTATCAAAAGATTTGGTACTATATATCGATGTAAGATATTTATGTACGAGTGATTTCTCAGTACCTCTTATCTATATGCAAGTCCATTTTAAGTTACACACTATTTATCTGACGGCTGAGATCCGCAGGAAAGATGGCATTTTGGCAAAGGTCTGTGAAATCTTTTTCAATTAAAATCCTCAAATGCACTATTATACTAATTCCACGCTTTACACATTCAGTACACACTTTGGTGCTCATATCAGTTATAAACAATTCCTAAAGGTTACAACACATCTATATCATCTATCTGTGGGGGTTGGATCAGACTAGTTAATTAGTCGTAATTAGTCAGCGACAAGGTTGCCTGACAGCACGGACCAACCAATGACCTAACGACTGCAAATTATCCCTCCCCCCACCACCGCCCACCTCTCTTCGTGACATCATGAGGTGCGTGTCCTAATCTGGGGAGAAATCTGATTAGCCGGGCAGTATCATTTGCTAAACTGTTTTGTTAGCTGGACTGTTTTGTACTGTTTTGGTAGCTGGACCATTTCACTAGCTGTGCAGTTTCGTTAGCTGGGCAGTGTCATTAGCTGCAGGGAGCGCACACATTTTCAAAATTCAATTTAAGTCCTTTTTAAGACCTATTCAAGACCAAAATTTGACAAATTAAAGACCTATTTACCACATGTAAAGAAAAATCTCTTCGCGTAATGTTTGATGTATAAATGCATCAACAAAATAGAAATTTTTTGCTGGACCCATCATTTGGTTTTCATTTCCAAATCAGATCCAATTTAAGACCTTTAGACCTCCTGCAATAAAAATATGAATTTAAGACCTTTTCAATGCCTTAAATATGAAAAAAAAAAATCAATTTAAGACCTTTTCTGACTTTGTAAGACTTGTGTGGGCACCCTGAGCTGGACTGTTTTGTTAGCTCGGCAGTTAGCTTGACTGTTTCATTACCCAGTTTATTTCATTAGCTAGACTGTTTCATCAGTCAGACTGTTTCATTTGCTGGACAAACACCTGAGCCTATGCTTGGGATCTTTTGAATTGTATTTTCCTTACATTTGATGTGACGAATTTCGCGACTGTTCCCCCTCTCCTATCAAGACTAATTCCTTAAGTATAAAGATGGGTGCAGGGAAAATACCCTATAACATGTGTAAAAAGAAATAAAACCGAACAATACCCTGGTGAAGTGGCTTCCTTGTGGAAAACCGCTTTACAAGGCAGTGCTTTGCAAAATCCATTCATTCCATGGTGCGCCCAAAGCAGGGATTAGCGCATACACATGTGTATTTGGTGCAATGCTTTTCAACAAGCTGCCTTTAGCATAATACACCACTGGCTTCCCTGAATAGGAGGTTTAGGTGGTGGCTTCAGCCTGCTAAGTGTTGTGGCTTCTCACATCGACCCTCTAGAGAAGGTGTCTTCACGCTCGGAGCGCGCAACTGACCCTTCGCCCCTCATCTGCCGCCTCATTCCCCACACTGGTCAGCCTACAGACCGTAATCGCTTTAGTCAAGAGCTCTTTTGTTGTGCCAAATGAGGTGTTTGGAGGACATGTGCCTGACAACCAAGTCTTAACAGAGACCACTAGATAGAAGCAACCAAATCGACAAGCATCTAGAGTCTAAACACGTGCGAGACCTGAAGGGCGGGAGGCTGGACTGGTGGGCGAATCGTGGTAAATTAGTTATTACATTTACCACGGGGATTTGAAGCTTAATTAAGCCTATTTACGTGAAGTCAACCTGACATTGTAATGCCATGAATCAAGTACAAACATGTCATTTCGTTTTTGGATATTGATTTCTCTTTCGAATGTGATAAAAATGAGACAAATAAATCTCTGGGAAACTTTTAACTTAAAACAGTTTTTTTTCGCAGTTTTTATAGCTGATGAAATACCTTCTCTCTGATCTAAAATATTAATCAGGATAGTTGGCATCACACTCTTTGGTCATAAGAGGGGAGAATTCTAAAACTAGCATGTGTAAATAATACTAACAACACAAGCAAGGAAGGTAATGCTGATACAACGTATTCATTATCTACATTTGGCCCACCTAAACTTTGGAATTAAGTGAGTGACCACTGTTTGGATATAAGGGATATGGTATTATTGATTAATTGTCATGGTAAAGTACTGACAGATTCAGATGGTTAAACCCACTCACATATGGAAGGAATTATGGTCAAGGTGAATGTAGAATAATTTGCTTATAGGTATTCAAGTGGCCAGAAAGACAAATTATTTCACAGTGAGGGGCAATGTCTGTGTTGTTATGACCAGCTACAGGCAGTACTAGGCAAGGCCTGGGGAGTTTCCCTATCGGCCTTTTGACTCGGCTGATCTGATTCGGCTTCCAACCCTTAGTAATGCTGGGGTAATGAAAAGGCTTGTTATGAACACTGGACCCTGGTCTCCTGTACCACACCCAAATCTCTGTAATAGAGTATTGTCAGGGACTAGTAGCACTGGGGATTGGCCATAGCAATGTCTTACTAATAGAACTTCATCTGGCCCTATAATATAGAACCTGAGATTTGTGGCTTGAAAACTGTCCAGTCTATAAGTAAACAAAAATAGGTGTATTTTTCTGAATATGTTGAACTCATAAAGCAAAGGAGAATTTGGCATTTTGTATTAAAAAAACAACAACTATACTTAGAGAGTGTGGCACCCTGGTAGGACCGAACAATCAAATGGGATATGGGTCCCAATGGGAAAGGTTGGGAACACAGTTTCTATTGGAGGGTCCACACCACAGAATCGCAAAAAAATTATAACCACAAAATTAAAGTCAGTTAGGCCAATGGCAAAACCTGTCTATAGATCGTGTGAGGATGACATCACATCTCCCCAAAATAGCACTGCACACCAGGTAGTCAACCTAAAATTGTTATTTATCAAAATTCAAAACATCTATATTGCATACACATGCCAAATATTCCACACACAAACACGTGAAATCTTTATAAACACTTATCATTCTTTAGAATCTGCCTTCAAATAAGATTAATGGACAAGAGTGGTCACGTGACCAAGTGTGCACAAGGTCTACATATCTTCTTCATAAACATGCGCACTGAACACTCCCAGGGAACCAACTGGTTAAGACTGGGTCCATAGGAACCTGTATCCGAATCGACTAGTTCAGGTCTATCTGATAGCAGGGCGCCACACTTTTGAAAAAGGCATATACAACCCTATGTCAGACCGGTTATCTTATGCTAAAATCAAGTTTTAAATAACTTAGAGTCGTCAGTGAGGTCCAGTGGGACCGATCAACATTGGGGTCTCTACCCCAAGCTATACTAATAATCATATACACAACCACTACGAAATCCTACAAACTTAGTGTCATTGACTGCATGACTACTGGAATGAGTAATTGAGAGCCTCAGACCCTGTATCAAGTTTCTATGACAACCAAATGGTTGGTTTGGACATGGGTAACTCCCTTCGAAATGAACTGGTGTGACATAGGATGGTATAGACGTTGTGCAAATGACGTCACAACCTCCTATACTGGACTGCCCGCCATATTGGTGATCAATTCGAACTTATCTTTCTGAAGCATTTAGCATACATTTTTATGCTTCTTTTAATTCAAAGTCTCCCAAAATAATACTAAATAATTATCATCATTAAGAATTATATACTTTGATGTACTCCATGGCCACATGTTCTTGATCATCACGTGGTGATCACCAAAATGTGATCACGTGGCCACATCTGCACAAGGTCTATAGGCTTTTCCTCGCCCACCACCATCCCCCCCCCCCCCCCACCTGACACTGGTCAGACCTGCTCGTTGTACACCCTGACCCCTAACCCTGCTGACAGGGGTCAAAGGTCATCATGGCCGCCCTCAGACCAGCCAATAAGGCCCATCAGACATACCGCAGGCACCGCTCGCCCAGCAGTCCCGCGGGCGAGTGGAATTTCTATGGGCGAGCAGAATTTCTACGACCAGCATTGAATCACCAACCAGCGGGCTGGGTAGGAATCCATGCGGGCATGCCAGTCTACAGAGTGATGGGAATGCGACAACTGAGGGTCAAAATGAGGATGTATTTTATTGAGTGGTTTGAATAATTGTTATATTAGTATTAATAGAGAACTGAACTATATGCTTAATCACAAGTTCTGGCAGTAGATTCAAATATACAGAACTGTTGTATCATTCATAATATATTTACCAATCCCTGATGCACATACCAGATGAAACATAAAAATCGGTTTCTTGAGCAAGATTTGTGTCAAAACTTATTAGCTACATAAACCAACTTTACTATGGGCAACATATATCATGCTTATAATTTTCACTGGCTATATTACACTGTCCCTACGTCAGCATAGGATATACTCAGAAAGGAAAGACCTTGTTCTAGTCAGATAGGTTTGATTCTCCTGTTTTTCCATTCTTTCCCCTTTTTCCAATGTTCCACATTGCGCTAGGTCCAAATGGTAGATGACATTCATACATTTACCCCTCACAATGTAATCTTCACAGGCCAGTGGTGAGCGGTCACAGTGACTCTGCCTGCCCTCTCCTCCCATATTAGGAGCAGGTTTGCCATTCTCTTCAGTGGCACATTTAAAACTTACCTAAATACTTTGTCAGCAGCTAAACTTGGCAAGGTCAATAAAAATAAGACCTACATAAGGACTTTATAATACAATTGAATCCCAGATCAAGACGTTTTCAAGATATTTGTATGAACTGTTTTTTCTTCTTTTCTTGTTTCTAAAACCTTTTTGAACGTTTATACATTCTATCGAAACGATGTAGAGAGATAGAAATGACAGGAAGAGAAAGTCGCATCTTGTAATATCAGACTGACCTGAAATGAGACTTTAAAACCTCAGGGCCCAAAATAGGGACCTTTCTAACAGGATTATGATTGGCCAAATCAAATTAAGACCTTTCAATACCTGCGTGGCAACCATGTATAGAGGCTTAAAGCCTGAGATTTCAAATGTATCATGATCTATTGACAGCTCTATACAGGGTCTCTTGTCAGAGGATATAAGGTGATGATGGGGGTTTAGTTTTTGCCTCTTTGTTAGTTACTGACTCAATAAAATAAACACCCACTGTGCTCCAGCGCATAACGGGTATCGCTGTTGGGATAATTGTCACAAACAGCGAGACCCGTCACTGTTGAACAGCAAGTGAAACCACCTTTCATAACAACAGCGAGGGTTGGCACACCCGATTTTTAAATGTGTCAGGGGGAAATTTTAAGATCATTATTTTAATATTCTGTTTTCACTAGATGTTAGGTGTGTCCTTCAGCTTATGAAATGTACAGGAGGCAAGCAGCAGAAATGTATCCATCAGTCAATTAAACGTGTTCAAAATGTGTACAAAACCGTTGCTGTTGCGAGGATTGTAAAAGTGCAACCCTTAAGGATATCACTGTTGCAAGAACCATATCTAAACCCTTGCTGTTCTCTCGCTGTTGGTAGCGTTTGGTTATGCAACGCTGCACTAGGTAACTTGTATGTAGGTTAAAGAAAAAAACCACCTCATGAGAACATATGCATGTAACACCTTCAGATTGCTATCAACATCTATTGGTTAAACAATGATGCATAAAGTAAAGTGTCCCTGATTCATAATAAAGATGGGGTATCTATAATCTTACGATACAGTTCTATACAATACTCTCAATCAGAAAAAACCTGCAGCCATGATGTATGAAGTGATGAGAACTTTAAACACATTTACATAGAGACGAGTTCCCAACGCCTTACAGCCCGAGTCTGTAATAGAATGATAAGGAATGGGAGGTGGAAGATTCAAATACAGTTGTATAATTTCTGCAAGAACCTGATTAAGGCTAAATAAGAGAGTGGTACATTGTACAGGGTGTGAGCCAGCTTGGTGCGGCAAATGGGTAAGATGCGTGACCAGAGTAGGCAATTTGGTCTGCGTACCAGACAGCATGTATGGAGGCTGATTGAGACAAGTTCTCCCTATCACGGATGGCTGACTTCTTTTACCAGTAGACAAGCCTTAATCAATGTGAATTCTTGGAAATATGTCAATAAGTCCATGTTTTTCATTATGCTCTAGCATCCAACCTTTCAAAATTCATGGCATTATTGTTGCAAGCTTATTTTTGAGTTTGCTTTTTTGAGTTTTAGATATCTGCACTCACAAACCTGTCTTCAGAGTTTCCAGTACAGTTAGCTTTCATATACATATTGTTTATACATTTTCTTTAACAGATCCTTAATTTTACCCTCTAGGTCGTGTAACCTTTTATCATGACCAGACAACTTTCTTCACAGGTTAGTACAAATAAAACAGAAATGATACTTTTTTCCCACTAATCAAACCAGTTCATCAATACCTCACCCTATCAGCTCAATGGGAAGAGCCTCATTAGTTTAAAGAGGGAGTGGCTATTCTCATGATAGACCAGATTCTTGGCTGGCTTCTGATCTCCAAGTGAAGGCTATTAACAAATGATTTCTCCCAGTACAGGAACCTCCCCTTTCTCACTCCCCATCGCCAGGCCATAGATGGCTCTAACCCCACACCATCACCACACTACCCGCTGGTGAGATTTACGCCCAGGCCCGGCAGAGAGGGTGACATTAATTCCTGGCAAATTAATCCTGACTGAGCACCTGTCACCAACAGCCCACTCTGGTAAGCCCGCGTATTAATATTCAGCCGGCCGAAGCCAACCTCTGGGCTGGGGTCAGTGTGGAACGAGTGATCATCCGCATCATTGGGATCATCACCACAGTTTTCAGCTTTCGCTTTTTAAATAGTTTTTTGTTTGTTTTACACACAGGCAATTGGAGATTAGTTTTAATGTCTGATTGGATTTTTGGTTGTGTTTCTACTTTTGTTCTGCTCTTCCAGAATTGCTATATAGGCATATCTAGTAAAATGATGGTAATATTATCTTTTTTTCAAATCAGACTCTTGCTATCAAAAAGTAGTGTACCTTAAATTCTGGGACAAAAGGAAATGTTTGATTGCGACGCAGCAAACTTTGCCCAGCAGATTACATAGTTGAAATATTCAAAGTTGCACAGTTGACTTCCTTGGTCAAAATGGAGTTATATAAAATCATTGTCTCTGATTTCACAATTGTGGACAAACACAATTAAGACTAAACCTTAATTTTACTTTGAAATTTGAATTGGCACTACATGATATAGAGAGACATCTGTTTGTCGAGTCACCAGATCTGTGCACTTGTATCAAAAATATTTGGCATGTATCATGAAACAAAACAAAAAGGAAAGGTTAAAAAGTAAGGACCTAGAAACTAATCTCTGATCTCTTGAACATGACAATGTCTCATAATTTACTCATGCCAAAACCCTAGCTGAGAACAAGGTACATGCTGCTGATGATGTTCAAGCATGAACTGAAAACCTCATCAAATATATATGACAGTCAAAGCCTTCATTTATTGAATCTGAATCAGACAGTGATGCCTTAAAACATATCTCAATAGCACAGCAAATCAGCTTTTAATTATTTACCCAACGCTTAGTCACCGATGTAATATTTTCCCGCCTTCCACTGGCAAAACCTCAGCGTCTACTTAGGACGCGGCCCGATAAGGACCCATCATGCTGATCAAGCACTCTTTACACTCCAACTGTCCCGATCCCCCGTGTGTCGTCAACATGAAAAATCCACGCCTTCTAGGCCCATGATCATTACCACCCTTCACTCCGAGTGGCACGCGGGGGAGGGGCACTCAAGGCTGAAAAGGGTATTCTGCACATATAACAAACCAGAAGGACTGGAAAGATAAATTTAGTCAATAAATGTGGGAGTTACATCTCCAAGCCTGGTTTTACACACCTGCTCTGACAAGGTGTCCTAACATAGAGCCAACTCCTTAATATCATAGACAATTTGGCTATTTGGATACACTGAATACTCAATGTAAACTATACATACAATTGAGGCACTATGACAAAAGCCATAATCTGATGTTTGTGTATAAAGATTATAACTTTAACTCACATGCTATGGGTTATAACTTTCTCTACTGTCTTTGATTGTCTAGACTATGATATTTGTGTGATTTAGACTTTAACTTGTAGAAATTACTTTTTTTAATTGCAGCTGGGATCTAACACACCTAAGCTTCGTCTCACAATTTATATTTGAACTCACATGCTAACTTGTCCATTTCTTATGCCATCTCTTACATACTTGAATCATTATATCTGGAATGTTTGATCACTTGTAATATCTGGAAGAACAGATTTATCTGACCATATTCAATAAACTTTAAAAAATGATATATATATTTTTCTATTGTTCAGCTATGCAGGGTCGTATTTGAGTGTGAGGTGATCTGCTTCAGACTGAGTGAGCACCCCATACACATACTTTCTCCTTATTTAAGAGGAAGAAGAAGGTATAGCTTCTTCTTCTTTAAGAGCAAACGTTCTCCCTGTTGTATCTCACATGAGACTTATAAGGTGAGGTTTTCTTCTTGGACACACAGAGGTTTAGTACTGATGTATACCACCAGGGGGTGCATGTATGTCCTCTTTTACTTGAAGTGAAATCCCTCACCAAATGAGCAGACATAGGTATAACAGGGAGTAAAAGGTATGCTTTAAGAAGATGAGGGAAAACCTTTCTCTTCTCCTTAAAGAGAAAGAATCCCAGTATATGGGCTGGACGGAGCCACTTTCCCCCAGATGCTGCTGTAGTACCCCCCATTTCCCAGCATGCAGCAGGCTGCCTCCTCTGCACCTATTAGTCCCATACTGGAGGTGCTTTGGGACCTGTCCTTGGCTAGGGGGAAATGGCCAGGGAAAAAAGCCTTAGGTGGTGGGTGTGATGCCAGATTAGCCGCGTGTTTTATTGACGGCCAGGATTGTCGCAGGGGATCGGGCGGAGATGGCTACTGGGATGTCATTATTATTTGCACAGATTCACGTACTGCACTGAATCTTTTATTATGTGGAACTAGTTTGATTTTGGTTCTGCACTCTATCTTTTATTATGTGGACCTAGTGTTGGCTTCAGCACTAAGTTCATATAGATTTGAACTTTGTAGGAAAATCTCATACATTATGCATGTATATAATGTCATGGATCGCCTTTATATCAACTTGATTATTTGCACTTATTCTGGTACTGCACTAAATCTTTTATTATATGGAACTAGTGTAGGCTTCAGCTCTAACTCCATATGGGATTTGAACCATTTAGGAAGGGCTTATAGAACATGCATGGTTATAAGGTCAGGAACCACCTTTACATTGACTTAATAAATAAGTCTCCAATAATAATTTGGTTCGTATAAGAAATCTATCAAATCCAAATTATTGCAAAATCCCTGGGATACCTAAAAAGTTCAGAAATGAACCCAGAAGGACAGTAAATATTGGAGGGACAGAGCGCTCGCGCAACCACTCCATTAGTGTCTGTGTGATGTATTCCTGGCACGGCTTTTGCCCGCTGACTTCACACGGGGGCAGATCAATGCTTGCGTAATTAGTGAGGAGTCAGTGCCAGGAAAGGGAACCCTCCCTCCTCTGCCTCATCACTGCAGGTTACTGCCAGGAAGTGCCAGGAAATGGAAACCCCTCTTCTCCCCCTCACATCAGGAGAGCACCTAGAAGTCCCCCTCCCCTTCAGTGGTTATATCTGAGCCATTTCTGGGACATCACAAGCTGGTCTAGGCTTGAGCTTTCTCTATAAAGATACAGATAGGATTTGATGCCTCTGCATGCAAGTAGATAGACTTGGCACTGCACCTAGTCACATTTACTCCATATGGATGGATCTTTAAGATAAAACGAGAATATTTACTAATGAAACTGAATTAATTCTGTATTAATTGATGAACAAATGAAATGAAATTAATGTGATTTGTGGAGGTAATATTAGAAGTATTGCTATGAAGCCCCATGCAAATGAGGGGAATCTGCAGTCAGCCAACAGTGCATTAGTTCTAGTTATCGCCAACAAATATGTCTTGTCTCTTGGTAAGAAAATACAGGGTAATGAAATGTACATGTTTAATCTGAAATGCTGCAATGATCAGCAGACCTAAAAACGAAATTCCACTATCATTGGCTCAGTCTTTTAATAAACATTCTTTGAGAAATTTAAAAAAAACACATAAGTAGAGATGACTAAAACCTTCAGACCTTGGTGGGAATTTCATTACCTAGTTAGATTTTAATCTTACATTAATATCAATATCCTGTATTTTTGTCTCAACTCAATGTATATTTTCTACCCCTGCCACAGGCTAAGAACCCTAAGGATACAGGGAACACTCGACTATTGTTACCAGCCTGCACGGCCCTTTAATACCCACCCTGCAGGGGGTGAGTCAGCGGCCTATCTCGTTGCCCGTTCTACCTGTCCCACCCTGCAGGGGGTGAGTCAGCGGGCTATCTTGTTGCCCGTTCTACCTGTCCCACCCTCCCACGGGTGAGTCAGCGGGCTATCTCATTGCCCATTCTACCTGTCCCACCCTGCAGCGGGTGAGTCTAATGCGTTCATCACGTCGGGAGGGCCCGAGGGCGTCAGACTCTGCCCAAGGCGAAGCCGCGGGCAGAGTCTGACGCCCGAGGGCCCTCCCGACGTGATGAACGCATGTTCTACCATGGGTAATTGAAGAGGGCATACTTTTCTGATCAATCTGGAAAAAGAATGGTCAAAATCGGTCAAGTAGAAGCTGAGAAAATCAATGTTTACTGGCCACGTGCCTTTGTTTACATTTTACACATACCGGGGGTTGCCATGGAGACGCGCATTACTTCCGGTGCGTAGCGTAATGTAAACAAAGAGAATTATTTCTAATTTCATCATTTTCTGGCCGATTTTCACTATTATTTTTTTCAGTTGTCTTGATAATATACAAATTAGTGCAATGAATGTGATACTTAATCTTAAAATCATTTGAAGTTTTGAGTTTTCACTGCCTAGCAATCGGCCAATCAGGAGCCTTGGTTATCCGGTCATAGTCCTCAGATTAAGACCGGGGGTGTGACGTAATCGTCTCAGTGCATTTGCTACGTGCAGTGAGACTCACTGCCCTGCCCCCATGGTAGAACAGTGGGCTATCTCGTTGCCCGTTCTACCTGTCCCACTCTGCAGGGGGTGAGTCAGTGGGCTATCTCGTTGCCCGTTCTACCTGTCCCACCCTGCAGCGGGTGAGTCAGTGGGCTATCTTGTTGCCCGTTCTACCTGTCCCACCCTGCAGTGGGTGAGTCAGCGGGCTATCTCGTTACCCGTTCTACCTGTCCCACCCTCCAGGGGTGAGTCAGCGGGCTATCTTGTTGCCCGTTCTACCTGTAGCCTGCTCTGTCTGTTTGCGTGTTTCGCCTCTCGCCCCATCCACAGGTTGTCCCCCACCTGCTAAGCCCTCACCTGCGTCCACACCTGTGTCTCTACCTTGCTCTTTACTCAGGTACCACATTTTGTTCCTAGGCAGCCCTATGTCAGAGTGAGTGAGTGATGGATGTTTAGCAGCGTACCGACAGCCAGGGTAATTTTCACGGTGAAAACAGGTTGGGACAAATTCTGTCTTTGGTGATCATATCTATGAGATGAAGGTGACAGGGCAGGCAAACAGCAGGGGATCAAAACCTGGAAATCATTTTTGCTGTACCTCATCCCTTAGTGAAGCAAGCACTTACTGGGAATTGAACCCTAAAAACCACTTGGTCAGTGCAGGGTCCCCCCTATCGTCACCTTGTGCAATCAGCAGGGGCTACTGGGGGCGCCCTATGCCAGACATATCATACCCTAATGTATAAGCCAAATCAGGACTAACCATTTGGTTGTTACAGAAATTTGATATTTAAATCGAGGGGCTCACAACTGCTCTTTTCAGCAGTCTGAAATTTGAAACTCTTATGTAGCATCAATTGGTTAGACCTATATGATAAACATTGGTCATTGGTCTGTCGCATAACAGCAAAGGTTTGGCCACCTGTTTTGTAAATCTGTGAGGGGGACAGTTTGGGGTTATTATTTCAATATTTTGTTTTCAGTAAATAAAAGCTGTGTCCCTCAATAAAAAATACAGGAGGTAAGTTGCGGCAATATAGGTATCAATCAAATAAATGTGTTCAAAATGTGTGCAACAGCAAAAGTTTGCATTTTGAAATCCTTAAGGATATTGCTGTTGCGAGACCCATATCTAAACCCTCGCTGTCTCTCACTGTTGCGTGGGTTTGGTTATGCGACGGACCACTAGTCAACCTTCAAGTACAGAGCTCCTCTGTTAATCTGGTCCCACGAGATTTCACTGTGGTCGACTCTTAGTGTATTTGTCCTAGAATGAGCAAAGGATTAGCTGTTTAACATAGAAATGTTCGGACCAATATCCCTAAAATGTTAGTTGTTACTTATAACTGATTGCATTTGTGAAAATCCAAGTCTTGCTCAACAATGTTTGATATCTCCTGGCTTTCTTAAGACAAAATCATTAAATGCATTAGCATCACACAATGTGTTGGTGCTAAAATCAACTAAAACTATAAAATTGTAGGAAAAAGGATGAATTCTTGGTTTTGTAACTTATTGGAACATATTTGATTGAAGAAACAATTGTTAGAAAATATTTCTCCAGCATTCAATCCCTCTTTGTCAACAAAGGCCCATAGTGAACTTACTAGACCAGTTGGAAATTTAGTTAGCATAGTATATCTGTAAATTGTTTGGTTAGATATTCACCAGCACTAGGTTGCTCAGTATCACCAGGCCTAATTTTACCCATCCACTCCAGCTGGCCTACACTGTACAGTCTTCATTAAGAAGACAAGAAGCCTTATCACACTACAACTTGATAATCTCTTAATCTCCTTATCCCTCCTTCATACTGTTTTACTGCCACCTAGTTCCTATTTAGCAGCCAAGGGAATATCCCATGAGCTACAGATCTGTGTGTGGAATCTCCAGAGATGGTTTTGTATTGGTTTATTATCTCCCAGTTTGCCCATCCAGGCATGAGCATCCTAACACCTTATGTAATTATTTTCCTTGGAAAGTAGCCTCCAGAGAATCAATATGTAATTGTATGTACTATTCATGAAATAAGAAAATAAAAGATGAACTACTTAAGACTTGGCATCTCCAACCCCATGAGGAATTTAAGTCTGATTATTGGAAAGTCTCTGATTTAATTGATGGTATTTTCTGGTCCACTGGGAGTGCTTGTAAAGGGGGAATGGGCCAGAGTCCACAGGGGAGATTAACCATACACACCTGCTTGGTAAATCAGATTATCTCCAGGCTTTATTGATTGATTGCTTGTACAGCTGATAGAATGCAGACACCAGAATGTTCAATGTTGTGTATGCTATGTAAGAAATTATAATATACTGGGTTCCATAATTCAAAAGAAGTGCTTGAATCCAAAATACATTGGAGACCATTAAGAGTTTTCGTTACATCTGGCTCTTGTTCACATTAAATACTTGAATTGGCAATTTCGTTTTACCAATCTTGTAGTTTCAGCCTTGTTGCTTGTGTGACAATTATCTGAAATGTTTGTTTCCAGTATCCTTTTTTCAAAATTAATTTGGTCAATGTTTTCCAGTGAAATTTCAAGTTTTTCAGAAGTTTCCTTTTGGTAAATAAAAACATTCCATTCCCGCAGAGACCCATTCCGAGACACGAGTCACTGATGAACATTGTCTGCTAATAATAACATCCATCGAAAAACACTCCTTAAAAAGACACCCAAGTTGTTATTGGAGCACGCAGAAATCCTCCATTATCGCTCACAGCTTTTGTCCCCCGCAGCCGGCGGGTTGTGAATAACTTGGCAGTGCGGAGTACCCAGGGGACCCATTGAAAGGGAGAAGCCTGTAAATCCAGCAGCCACCAGGGAGCAGACATTATTGATCTCGGTCTCCGGTGACAGTCTCAAGTTGACTAAAGCTACAGCCGCCCTCCAGCCCGGACACGTGATGGGGATAGCGTTTCTTTTTGCATGGCTTGATCTTTAACCAGGCACTCCATGTTCACTTCATTCAGGCAAATAGGGAGTAAATATTCACGACGCGGGCGCTTCTCCTTTGTCATTTAGCGGTAAATCCCGGTTAAGCGTGTAGACCTGATCTCTCTCCTGAATGAGGAGGGCACTCTAGGGGAAGATTAGTACTCTACTGTAGAGCTACATTACACACAAACTATAATAGTACAGACATGAGAAGAATTAGAATTCTTACATCCTATCAAATGAAATGTAATTGATCGTCAAGATGCAGCGAAAGTTGCGGCGGCAGGTGATTATGGTGTGCTGGAGCCCTGCTCAGCAATATTTCAGCTATATTGAGACCAACTCACTTTTGCTTTGTCCAAAGTGCATGACTGAAGAACTGATAACTGAAAGACGACAAAGACAGGTGGTCCAACAGACACCTTGGGGAGTTGAACCCAAACCCGCTGTACAGAAGTCCAACAAGCTACTCACAGACCAAACAACAGTGCATACCTCCCCAGTCAGTATGTCCGAAATATTTGAATTAGCTACCGAAATGCTACGGAGTATACGCTGATTGTATACCCCAGCTCATTTAAACATTTCGGATATACTGATTTACCACTGCTGAACCGCTGATTTACCACTGAAAACCTACTGCAAGCTCACACTGATTCTACACTCAGTAAGCACTGAATTTTCACTGCAATTCGCTATGGAAAGACCCAATTATTCAATGAATGTTAGTTTTTTTCTAAGTAAATTGCTTCGTATATTACAGGCGGCACACTTAGATGCTACCCGCTATTAAAATGTGCCAGTGGCTGGCACATCCTCTTTGCTAATTGCTCTTGAAAACAGGCTGGTCAGAAAACTACCTTGAGCTGTTATCTGCCATCTTACTTCTTGGGTATTTCATTTCAATTCCCTCTTAACTGCACTGGGATTTGGACATTCACATGAATTATTTCGAATGACTCCCGCTAAAAATGCATTATTACCACTTTTAATAAGACTCTTAACAATATGATGAAGAGTTAATCAGACCGAGCATTGGAGGTAATAATTCGCCATAAACATGAGCGATCGGGCTTCCTTTATTACCCGCTCGGAAACACGTGGGCCCAATAAAAGGGCGATTATGCTGTAGATTAATCCACTGAAAAATTACTACACCACTTCCTGCCTTTAACACTAGGGAATGCATCAATATTAAGGAGGTAATCTTGGGATGATGAAATATGCCCTCTAAGAAATATAACAATGTCTATGCATGAAAGAGATTAAAAAGGGATGTGCTATAAAATACCACCTCTAAGAAACAGTACGTCTTTTTGAAGGCGGATTACAAAGGGATTACATTGATTCAGACTCACCATAAAACAGCTGGGTTTCCTCTTAAATCCTCAGAAGTTGACGCTGAAAGATGAAAAAAGATATCAGATCACGTCATATTGGTAAGAATTTTCTCCAAATCTAAACGTTAGGATTGAACAGCATCGATCTAAATAACTGTTTGCATTGGATAATTGAAATAATCATATTATATTATTTCAGACCCAGACCCCTTAGTATATCTTTTTCTCCCTTCAAATAATGGGATATGATAATGTTATTGTATATACTATGTGCCAACGAATCAATGAGAGAACTTAATACAGGTAATACATTAATACAAGCAGAGAAGGAAATATAATAAGGATTTGAAGGGTATTTTTACAGTGAAAATATGGATTCCTTGCACCATAGAGATAGATAAAGATAAGCTCTCACGTATGTCTCTGCCTAAACCAACATACCTTTGATATGTCAAATATATAGAACATTTTCAACAACTTTTGGATCAATGTATTTGTCAACTCAAATCCGCACATACCCCCCCCCCCCCCCACACACACACACCATCAAGGGTGTACCCTGCGTGTATCCACAGATGAAAGCTACAAACATCAGAGTAACTCATAAGTTAAAGCCATTCCATTTGCTTTAGTGGGGCAAATCTCAAAAAGCGCAGTAGGAGGCCAAAGGTGGGTGCTGTAGATCACTCGCTAACCCCAGGGCCCCCCTACTGGTCAACTGGTCAAGTGGTAATTTCACCCCCGCCCCCAGCCCAGCGGGGGTCCCTCCGACCTGCCCCCTACTGGCCAGCAGCTGAACCAGGGGCCCCACACCCTTCAACTCGAAATGGCGACATGGCAATTTTCTAGAATCGATGTGCAACATGAGACTTAGTGACATGAGTGAAAAAAACAACAACACAAAAACATGACATAGCCTATTGACATGTGACATGGCAGTCTCCTAGAAAAAGTATTGTTTGTTGTGTTAGTTTAACGTCTGGCCAACCAGACTGTACACAGCTAGATATTCGCCACATGGGCGGTGACCGAATCTATGATATGGTTTGGGGGAAACCTGCCACCGGGTTCGATAACCTACTCTTTTTGAAGAGTGGCCTCCTAGGATTGACATGCCACATGGGGATGTTAAGTGAAAGGCTACATTGCTATTTCTCAAGTCCGACATGCAACATAAGCCCGCTCCCCCTCCCCCCACCATCAAAGGCCCTATACCAGGGTGGGGGGTAGCTCAGGGGGAGGTGGATGGTTGTACCCTACCTGATGACCCTAGGGGTGGGGCGTTGGGGGGGGGGGGAGGTGTTGGAGAAGGTATGAGACACGGGTCAAGCACTGGGAGGGCTGTACTATCAATAGTCTGACTGTCTGGAGGTGGTTGATTATTGGCACGCAGCAGTACACTTCTACCTGGTCCAATATATTTGCTGACCATATCTTTATCACCCGCACAGCCGACGAGCGGTACATATAAGGGGCAGTGCGTAATGATAGGCTGTACCTACTACCTCATTCAGAGTATTTTAGACATATTTAGAGAATTGTTTGGCTAATAAAATATAGAAGACCCTTAGGGGTCATCCTCGGGTGGCCGTACGACCCATGGGGATCGTACGACTCTCGGGCTTTGCCCTTGGGTCGTGACGAACCCTTCTGAGTCGTGCGGCCACCCTCGGACGCCCCCCCGTGGGTCTTCTGATATTAATATGCCTCCCCCCCTGGGGGTGGGGGTGGGGGCACTCAGATATAGTTTAGGTAACGACTGTGGGCACAACCCTCAGGATAAAGGCGGGCACAGGATAAAGGGGACATAGGATAAAGGGGACATAGCTATGTAGTTTATGACGGAGAAGTCAGAGCTCTATCTAACTTTAAGATTGTAAGAATCTGATAAAAGATGGGTCTAGAGGGATATATTTCTTGTTGGGCGACTTCAGACCCCCATAATCAAAGGGCTCCTTCCCCCAAGGCTTTGTCGCTGGCCTTATGTGGATGGTGGGGTTATGGGGATGGGAAGTCGGGGCTAAAGGCATGGCGTTTCCATGGCAATCGTAGTAAACGTCGAATGGGCCATCAAGCTTTCAGTGGGTGTGTGTATGGGCATTCCACAGCCCCACCATGGGAGCCCTGCAGACCAAGCCAGAAAGGGGTTACTTACATGTCAGGTTAGACAGCCAAAACACGCTCCAGGGTACCAACCCAAATTTCATTTTCAAATTCCCTGTGTTTTCCCTGAGATATCCCTGTCCCACAGCAACTTTTCCCTGTGTCATATCAAGCAAGATGTTAGAATGTAAAAGCTTATGTATGCAGAAAAACATTTGGACAACCAAACAACAAAAAGTCGAATCCCTGATATCTTGAGAGTCAGGAAATTCAGAACCTGGCAAAATGAAATTCCCGGTGTTTTCCTGGTGTTTTGGCAAAATTTGAAAAATTTCCTGTGGTTTCCCTGTCAGGAAATTTTTGTTTGCCATTTTCCCTGTTTTCCCTGTGTGGTTGGTACCCTGATGTACAGATAACAGATAAGAGTGGGGTTTCACAGTTTCTTTTTTGAACTGACTCAAGTTTTACAAGAGACCAATCTATGACCCTTATAAGTTTTGTCAGGTCAATTTACAGGTGCAGAACCAGAGATTTTCAAAAGGGAGGGCGCCCTATTGTAGATTTCCGTTGGACCCTCTGGATCCTATAATTCTATATGAAAGAATATATTATTTGGCCAAAAATAGGGTGGCGTGCACAACCCCGGACCAAACGGCAGCATATGCTACCCTAGTCAGCACGTCCGAAATATTTAAATGACCTAATGAAATCCAACTGATTTCTTCCCTAGCTCATTTAAATATTTCGGACAAGCTAAACTACTATTGTTCAGCTACTAAAATCATACTTATTTCTACTAATTTACCACTGAAAACCTACTACAACCCCCTACTGCTTCTGTGCTGATTTCACACTGAATTTCAACTGCATTTTGTTCCGCGGACCTTATGTCTTCCTAAATCTACCACTGATTCAGCCAACACCAGCTGGCCTGATCCAGCTAGCAGTTCAAACCAGGTTTCAGGGTACCACCCCTGCCTACTCCCACCTGGGGGCGATAAAGGTACTCGATAACTTTATATTCTCCCCTTCAGACGGTGTTTTAGTGTGTTGGGGCGGAAGTAAAACATCGCCTTTACTCACGTCCAAACCACGTTGTAAAGTCCTAAAGCCCCGGCCACACTTACCAACTCAACTCGACTCGACTGAGTCGAGTCGAGTCGCCCAGTGTAGCCTTGGCTTAACTGACAGAGGCTTTACTAACGGAATGTTCTATTTAATTTTTTGCTATCCTACTTTATGAATGAGGATATTGACATGTTGCCTTTTCAATGTAAATGTCCGAGACCCTTGTGAGTAACTTTTCACCAAGACCAGTTGCTATGCGTGGGATCCCTGTTTTTTGTCCGTAGATATGATCTTGTCATGAAAATAAGCCATTACCTCCCAACAATATTGTGACGTCCCCATCAATGCCTTGCATTAAAGTAAGGAAATAAGACTACAGAACAGACGAGTTGGTACCAGGGTATCCAGGCTACTATTTCTATTGTTGAAAACAAAGCTCTAGGCAAACCCAAAGTCTAGAAAATATTGCTTTTCCAATATGTGCACCATTTTGGTTGGTGGCATATTAAGAGTCAGTTCTGCTAACCGTTTTTTTTTGCTGAATGACCGTGAGTTTTATCAAACTTTACTAAGTTCTTTGATTTCTTTGCTTTATGCCAAGGAATTTGTATTCATATTACCAGCAGCTGTTTGATTACCCAGATCAGTTCTGTTCCAATAATTCACGTTATATTTGGTTTTTGATATCTCCCTCCATGTTTATTGGAAATTGCGTCCTATGTCAGACAGGTTATCTTTCACTCAGATCTAGCTGTTTCTACCTTCAGAGTCATCAGGAGGTCCCCTGGGGCCAGATTAACATTGAGGGCTCTACCCTAAGCTTTACTAATGATTGCATTAAACCAAAGCATACAAAATTAAGCACCATACCCACTAAGTGACTCTAGCAGCGACTGGGAGAATCGTCGTCATCGCTCGGCTACGACATTATTAAAGGAACGCCAGGCGACTCCATCGTTGGTATGCTGTGCATTCTGGGCAATGGGCGACGGGGATCAGGATCGCTGGGACAATCACTGGGGAAATCGCTGGAAAAATATCAAACTTGCCTGATATTACAGTCACCCATCAACAACAATGACCGTTCTTCCAGTCCCCTAGTGCGCGTCAGTGGTAAAATCGCCTAGTGGGTATAGCCCTTTCTCCCAACCATGGATAGCAAGTTTTGTGAGTTGTACCTGCAGGTTAGCTAAAACAGGATGCATGGTGGGTAATATGTTGACAACACTCGAGGCTTTAGTATAGAAATTTTCATGAATTGTTTCATTATCTGTAGATTAACATTGTGAAAAACTAGCCATCATTATCTTTTAAATTGTTATCTATATACAATAATATTTTCTGAGTTGTTTGCAAATTCATTCATTGTAGATGGAATTATAGGAATTATTTGTTCATTTTCTATAGTTTTTTCATGGATTTTGTCGACAAAATTAGTCAAAACAAGAAGTCCCCGACTGTCCGGACCCCTTCCCTGGGGTCCGGTATCTGCGGTGGCACTTACCCCCCCGCCCCCAAAATACACACACAATCGAGGTAACTCATGCATGACCATGCTTCAGAAACTCCATTGGACTTGACCCTCTAGGCACCCCCACCTGTCTGGCTTAATTGTCTCTGGCGCCACCACCAAACCAAGAAACAGGTTGCACTTGGACTCTTGGAATATTTGATATGCCTACCTTGTAAATGCAAGAATACCTTATCATTTTATTGAGGACAATTTTTTATGAACTGGAAATGAAGCAAAATAATTTCTTTAATGCTATATAATTTATATTGATTGTTGTTCATTATTTCCCATCCAATATCCCATTTTCCTAAAGTTACGGGCAAAAATTAAGTTTACCCATCAGCCATGAACATACTATACCCTCGCTTCAGATCCTCCGTAATCATACAGTGTATAATCCATCGCGAAGGAGGAGTATCTGGGGTGAATACCAAATAAAGAAAAAAAAGAACTTTCTTTGGACTTTTGTCATCGCCAAGTATTCTGTGCTAGGGCAGGGATGTTTGTGTTGGTGAGTGGCCTCCAGCAACAACTTCAACAAATTTAACGATTGTTATGAATGATGAGATTGACCATTTGGTAAAATTAGAATTTTGCCCATTGTAATTAAATGTAGGAAGTTTAGTCTTATTAGCTCTTGCTTACACTTGTTTGCATCTTTTTATCACTTGTTAGCATCTTGTTAGCACTTGCTATCACTTGTTAGCCTTGTGTTACTACTTGCTAGCCTTTTGTTAGCACTTGTTAGCATCTTGTTAGCACTTGTTAGCCTTTTGTTAACATTTGTTAGTACTTGCTGGCAGTTGTTAGCATCTGGTTAGCATCTTGTTAGCCTCCTGTTAGTAATTGTTAGCTTTTTGTTAGCACTTGTTAGCATTTGTAAGTCCTTTTCACAATTGTTAACACTTGTTAACCTCTTGTTAGCATTTGTTAACACTTGTCAGCCTCTTTTAACCTTTTGTTACCACTTGTTAGCTCTTGTTATCACTTGTCATCACTTTTTTAACACCTGTTAGCCTTTTGTAAGCACTTGTTAGCCTTTTGTTAACACTTGTTAGCATCTTGTTAGCACTTGTTAGCATCTTGTAAACACTTGTTAGCATCTTGTTAGCACTTGTTAGCCTCTTGTTAGCACTTATTAGCCTTTTGTTGGCACTTGTTAGAATCTTGTTAGCACTTGTAAGCATCTTGTAAGCACTCATAAGCATCTTATTAGCACTTGTTAGAATCTTGTTAGTACTTGTTAGCCTCTTTTTAGCACTTGTTAACAGTTGTTATCCTCTTGTTAGCTTCTCGTATCGCTTGTTAGCCTTTTGCTAGCACTTGTTAGCAGTTCTTGGCAGTTGTTAGCGTCTTGCTAACATCTTGTTAGCACTTATAAGCACTTATTAGCATATTGTTAGCTCTTGCTAATACTTGTTAGCCTCTTTTTATCACTTGCTATCACTCGTTAGCCTTTGTTGGCACTTATTAACCTCGTTAGCATCTTGTTAGCACTTGTTAGCTTTTGTTAGTCTCTTGTTAGCATTTGTTAGCACTTGTTGGCAGTTGTTTTAATCTGGTTAGCATCTGGTTAGCACTTGTTAGTCTTTTGTTAGCACTTGTTAGCCTCTTGTTAGCATTTGTTAACACTTGTTAGCACTTGTTATCCTTTTGTTGGCACTTGTTAGAATCTTGTTAGCACTTGTAAGCATATTATTAGCACTTGTTAGAATCTTGTTAATACTTGTTAGCCTCTTTTTAGCACTTGTTAACAGTTGTTATCCTCTTGTTAGCTTCTCGTATCACTTGTTAGCCTTTTGTTAGCACTTGTTAGCCTTTTGCTAGCACTTGTTAGCAGTTCTTGGCAGTTGTTAGCGTCTTGCTAACATCTTGTTAGCACTTATAAGCACTTATTAGCATCTTGTTAGCTCTTGCTAATACTTGTTAGCCTCTTTTTATCACTTGCTATCACTCGTTAGCCTTTGTTGGCACTTATTAACCTCGTTAACATCTTGTTAGCACTTGTTAGCTTTTGTTAGCCTCTTGTTAGCATTTGTTAGCACTCGTTGGCAGTTGTTTTAATCTGGTTAGCATCTGGTTAGCACTTGTTAGTCTTTTGTTAGCACTTGTTAGCCTCTTGTTAGCATTTGTTAACACTTGTTAGCACTTGTTATCCTTTTGTTCGCAATTGTTACAATCTTGTTAGCACTTGGAAGCATCTTGTAAGCACTCATTAGCATCTTGTTAGCACTTGTTAGAATCTTGTTAGTACTTGTTAGCCTCTTTTTAGTACTTGTTAACAGTTGTTATCCTCTTATTAGCTTCTCGTATCACTTGTTAGTCTTTTGTTAGCACTTGTTAGCCTTTTGCTAGCACTTGTTAGCAGTTCTTGGCAGTTGTTAGCGTCTTGCTAACATCTTGTTAGCACTCATAAGCACTTATTAGCATCTTGTTAGCTCTTGCTAATACTTGTTAGCCTCTTTTTATCACTTGCTATCACTCGTTAGCCTTTGTTGGCACTTATTAACCTCGTAAGCATCTTGTTAGCACTTGTTAGCTTTTGTTAGCCTCTTGTTAGTATTTGTTAGCACTTGTTGGCAGTTGTTTTAATCTGGTTAGCATATGGTTAGCACTTGTTAGTCTTTTGTTAGCACTTGTTAGCCTCTTGTTAGCATTTGTTAACGCTTGTCAGCTCTTGTTAGCACTTGTAATCCTTTTGTTAGCACTTGTTAGAATCTTGTAAGCACTTGTTAGCATCTTGTTAGCCTTTGTTGACACTTATTAACCTCGTTAGCATCTTGTAAGCACTTGTTAGCATCTTGTTAGCCTTTGTTGACACTTATTAACCTCGTTAGCATCTTGTTAGCACTTGTTAGCTTTTGTTAGCCTCTTGTTAGCATTTGTTAGCACTTGTTGGCAGTTGTTAGAATCTGGTTAGAATCTGGTAAGCACTTGTTAGCCTCTTGTTAGCATCTTGTTAACACTTGTTAGTCTTTTGTTAGCACTTGTTAGCCTCTTGTTAGCATTTGTTAACACTTGTTAGCCTCTTTTTAGCTTTTGTTAACACTTGTTAGCTCTTGTTAGCCTTTTGTTAGCACTTGTTAGAATCTTGTTAGCATCTTGTAAGCACTTGTTAGCATCTTGTTAGCACTTGTTAGCATCTTGTTAGCACTTGTTAGAATCTTGTTAACACTTGTTAGCATCTTGTAAGCACTTGTTATCATTTGTTAGTCTCTTGTTAACATTTGTTAGCACTTGTTAGTCTCTTTTTAGCACTCGTTAGCACTTTTTAGCTTCTTGTTAGCACTTGTTAGCCTCTTGTTATCACTTGTTGGCTCTTATTAACATTTGTTGGCCTCTTATTAGCCTCTTTTTAGCACTTGTTAGCTTCTTGTTTGCATCTGGTTAGCACTTGTTAACACTTGCTAGACTCTTATTAACATGTTGTTATCACGTTAGCCTCTTGTTAGCACTGGTTAGCACTTATTAGCTCGTGTTAGCCTCCCTCTACTCCCCTCCACTCACCTTCACCCTACCTTAAACGCCCCTACACCCCCCCCCCCCCTACTTCCTTTCATCCCATTTTCACCTTACCCTACACCCTGAATTTAAGAAACAAGTTATGTTGTGCCATTTATTTTTGTCCTCATGGCACTAAGCATCATGTGGCATGTCGATTTTAAGAAATGTCCATGTCGCCGCATCAAATTTTAGGGTCTAGGGCCTCGATTGTTGGAAAAGGGGATAATATTGTTATTAGGAGATGCGAACATCCCGACAGTCACTTGTCAAATGGCGAAAATGACGCGACGCAGGGCAGGGCAATGGGGGAAGTTCTGGGGTTCCTCCTGTGGGTTGGGGGAAGTTTTAGATTAGATAATGGTGTAATCTCGACCATTACAACAAGGTCTAATGGGTCATTTTGTCCCCATGGTCAAAGGGTTTATTTATTGTGCGGCCAAATAGCGGTGCAAAAGGTCCTAACTGGAACCAGCCAGGTGTATATACCCCTCCCCCCCTCCCCCCTGACCGCCGCCCGCCCGCCCGCCTACGGGCGGCCGGTGAGGGGGGGAGGGGCGTCGCCAAAGGGGCTGATTGACAGGTCAGTGGGACCAATGGGAACACTGCCCCCCCCCCCCACCGGTCTCCACCCCGACCCGACCACTAACTGCTACTAATTACCCCTCCTACTTCAAGAGCCCATTTCACGGACCATTTAGTTTCTATTCATAAACCCCCCATAGATTTCACGGCTCACTGACTAAACACAATGAAAAACCTCCGACAGTAAGGCTTCGTTGGCGTTGCTCTTAATCTGATATCATTCAAAACGCCACCGCAGCAATTAGCCTGCAGGTCCTTAAAATACTGTAAATCAGCTATCCGTGGTAGGGAGAATTGAGAGCCACTTTTTCAAATTTCTATAACAGCAAAATGTTAGGTCCAGACAAAAAACACCCTATGGTTCCGACAGGGTCATCAATGGACGGGTGCGTGGTGTCCTTTCTATGGGACATTAGTCTTCAAAACAAGTAGGGGATCGAACCTGGTGGCGGGTTTCTTCAAAATCATATCATAGATACGATCACCCGTAAGCTGAAAAGCATTACCTAATGCAGTCTGAAAAGAACCTGGTGTGGTTGACCGGATGTTTAACTACCCCTACAAACAAACAAGTCTGACATAGGCAGCGCATCCGTCTGCTGCGCGGGCGGCCTGGGTTCAATTCTGAGCTGGGGTGGGCTGGCTACTGGGCCCCTCTGCATGTCTTCCAGTGGCAACAACTGGGTTATCAAAGGTCTTAGGACCACCGGCTGTTGTGTGTATGGCCCTGCCTATGGGACCATGCACATTAAAGAACACCTGCCTCGGTAAAAGTGTAGGGGTATGGTCTCTACCTTCTCATAGATTCGATCACCATCACCGCCCTTGATATGACCCTGGCTGTTAATTAGGGCGTAAAGCAACCAATAACCAACCAACCAAATCTGACATAGGACTGAATTGGGACACACATGTATTCCGAAAGCCTTATCTCAGCCTGTTTCCCGTGAACTCGGGAGGAACCCGTCAAACAGTGACGCATCAGTGTCTCTGTTTACATGACTTATCCTGTAGGCACCTTCCTCCCACCACCCTACCTGCCCTATCACACCCCCATCAGATGTACACCCCTCCCCTCCTAACCCCACCTGCCCCTTATCACCCCTGACACCTGTCCCCTACCACTCTGCCACTTCACCCATCTCACCTGAGAATCATATCTGCACTACAGCTACCACTGGGTTGGCCCTGGCAGCCTTCCTACAACAACCAAACCTGCCAGATTACTTTTGAGCCACAGGGTACAGTAATCTTATAATGCTGGTATACAGTTTAGGACCTACATGGGAGAACTCTTTACAATGATAGGAAGTAGGGGACAAGGTAGGCAGTGACCCCCTACATGTACTTCCCCCTCCAGGTGCTATACAACCTGCCCAAACGATGATCAAGGTCAGCGCAGGGGGTCTAGATGGGGTTCAGTTGTACCTATATTGGGTGTAGCAGGAGATTTAACTCAGTGGTCGAGTACTCATCCGTTAATTCAAAAGTCCCGGGTTTGATTCCCGGCCCGGTAATGAACCAGTGTCATAGATTATGATGAAGCATATAACATTCCTCTTACTCCTTTGGTGGTCCACAAGTTCCTGAAGGCTGTGGGAGTATGGGGTTCCATCCCCCATGCACAAAAAGATCCTAGATTCCTATTTTGATCATGTAAAACCCCTAATTTAAGCCGCAGCCATTTTCAATATATTCATTATTTTGCCTAAAGTTATCACGAACAGAGTATTGCAAGAAACATTTTGCAATTGCACTCTCCCTAAAATGTAGAAAACATGCATTGCTTAACTGATCACCGCTTTATTGTCAAATACAGTCCTGTAGCGAAACCGATTCATAATCACAATCTTCTCAAGGAAGTCAAAGAAGTCATGTTCACAAGACAAACTCTGGAGATAAAAGCGAACCCCACGGGAAGCGCTGACCCCGGAGTCCCTAAGCCTGTAGCCATGGCTTACTCCTGCTGAGGGGATTGTTGGTCCTACCGGTAATACTGGCCCCCGGCTGGGCTCAAGAGGGGGGGGGGAGTGAGTGGTGGAGGTTTTATGCCATAGCAACAGCCAGGGTCATTATCACAGAGAAAAGAAGTGGGGACGAATTCTGTCTTTGGTGACTGTATCTATGAGATGAAGGTGACAGGGCAGGCAAACAGCAAGGGATCAAAACCTGGAAGTCAATTTTGCTGTATCTCGACCCTAAGTGAACCCAGCACCAACTGGGAATTAAACCCAAAGAACCACTTGGTCAGTGCTGGGTCCCCCCTATCGTTGCATTATATGATCAGCTGGGGCTACTGGGGGCCTATATTCTTCCCCAGAACCCCAAGGGGGTGGGGGCAATGGCCGGCAATTTTGGATCAGAGGCAACAAAACTTGGGGAAATCATTGCTTGATTGGCCCGGATGGCCGATTACTTTTTCCGACTACTTTTGGCCATCATTTATAATTTTTTAGCTCTCAATTTTCTATGTGTCATTCATGCTAGCCCAGCTGGGCAAAAGAACCCAAAAGGTCTCGGGCATTGCTCAGTTGCTGCCATTGCCCCTGTGGCTGTTACCCAGTGTCCTGAATGCTGCCCAGTGTCTTTTAAGTTTTAGTTGCTGCCCAGTGTCCTTTGCCTGCTGCCCAGTTTGTCTACCCACTCTCACCTTCCTCGTCCAGCTCAATCGAGGCTGTAGTTAACTATGCCGCGACAGGTGTTGATATTTATATCTATTTCCAGAATGGTCCATCTTTCATCTATTCACTTTTTTCACTATTAAATAGTTGTACATCTTATCAACCTGTCTATAAATCAGATATAAGCCAATCCCTGCCTTGACTTAATTTATTTCCAAAATTCTTTTTTTTTAATGAAAAAGGATCCCTTAATGTATGTATATTGCATGTGCGTATCTTTTCCCTCTTCTGCCAAACTATTTAAGAAGGTTATTCTTTCAATTCATTCTGGAACTCTAGCCACGCTTATTTGTTTTTTTTTTCCAATCTCAAATGAATTTCATGGATCGAGTATGGCTTGCCGGGTTGTGTGGGCCACCATAAAGCTGCATATCTTTGTATCCCTGAAATTCTGCTCCTATCACTGAATACACGGACTTAACACTCAGCTCTCCATACCCGGCTGCCTCGAGCATGTCTTGCCGGGTTATGTGGGCCGCCATAAAGCTGTCCAATCTTTGTGTCCCTGAAACTCTGGTCCTACTAGTGAATACACAGACTTAACACTCGGCCCCCTATACCCGGCCGCCTCGAGCACGTCTTGCCGGGTTATGTGGGCCGCCATAAAGCTGTCCAATCTTTGTGTCCCTGAAACTCTGGTCCTACTAGTGAATACACAGACTTAACACTCGGCCCCCTATACCCGGCTGCCTCGAGCATGTCTTGCCGGGTTATGTGGGCCGCCATAAAGCTGTCCAATCTTTGTGTCCCTGAAACTCTGGTCCTACTAGTGAATACACAGACTTAACACTCGGCCCCCTATACCCGGCCGCCTCGAGCACGTCTTGCCGGGTTATGTGGGCCGCCATAAAGCTGTCCAATCTTTGTGATCGCGTCTCCCAAAGAGGGACAGCGCACGTGATTTACTTAGAGACGCTGTCGCCATAGTGACGCGACGCCCGCTCTCAGGCCGGGCTGGCCTTTCTTTACCAGCCACCATCCACTAGGCTCTGTCCCCTGTGTCTCCTGCAGGCCTGGGACTGGAGTGAGAAAAGAGGAACAGGGGGCAACTTACTCTAAGTAGACTAATGAAGAAGTTCTAGTTTTTGAAAATGGAACTCTCATATCATTTTGATAACTTATACTGCTTACATGTATTATTGACAAAGGAAATTCATGAACTTATTGAAAATAGCAGTGCGTATAGATACATCAAAATTCTTCTTTCTTTATAATCGCAGTATTCCCATGTTCATGGTGTTACAAGCATTTACCTCACAAACTCTTACACTCATTGTTTCAGACGGAGTGTCCCACAACCCTTCCTAAATCGAAGTAACCCCACCTCCCGCTGTCCTTTTATCTCCTGTCTTTCTTCCCATCCTAAGAGAAAGTGCTCCCTTCCCCCATCCCTAGACTCTCTGTCCCTTTCCCATCCTTAGACCGAGTACCCCCCCCCCCCCAAAGACTCTGTGTCCCCCTATCCGTCTGTCATACCTAAGTTTAGGCATGGCATATCCTCCCACTAACAATCATACATATTTATAAAATATATCATATGAACATAAAATATATCATAATTTCCTTTATTAAAATAATCAAAAGATATATGATATATGCCTATTAATTACTTCATTATAGAGTTTATGGTAATTAGATAGCACTCCCCCTGCCCTGATTGGTCAGTTGTAATTAGGTCACTGACCAAAGGTCAGGTGGGAGGTGCAGGTATGCTGTAAGGGACACTCTGGGTCCAACAGCAGAAGAGTCAACATGTAAACAACTAAGAAGCAATAGGCCTTTGGCCTACACTCCTGAGACTGTAGAAAATATATTTTACATCAACAACATCTCCTGCCTTCAAACCACTCACTACAATTAATATCACATAAACTACATGTTCACAATGGTGGAGAACCCGGGTACCCTACCTCTCTATGCCAAGTGAAGCTCTACCACAAAACCCAGCTAGAAACTCCCCACAAAAATGAAGACAGAAGCAGACGAATCTACAGCCCACAACATCTACAATCCAGGAGAAGCAACTACACGACTTCAGAAATACGACCAACCAACTGAAGTTCTAAAAATCCGGTGAGAGTATTTTGTTTACAACAATTGATCATCGGAACTTTCTATTACAGGAAAAAGTCGGCACTAGGAACGGCCGCAAATTTTGCTATTCCAGCTCACCCCTTTCATGTTCAGCATTTTTTCCTATGTGCCCCCTTGAAATTACCCATCACCCAGTGGCAGTTATGTGTCCCTACCTGTCCTAGAAACAACGTTACAACAAATTAAAGAATTGTAATTATTTTCGGACAGACGCGGAAATGCGTTCGCCACATCCACGCGAATATCAACGCTGAAATTGTACAAGCCAAGTGCCCCACATCCTCTCTATCATTTTGATGCAAAATTGTACGTTTCTATCTTAATCTAAGGCCAAGACATACCTCATTAAGCATTCTTCGAATTTCAAAAATTAAACGTGGAAATAGACGCGGAAGCTACACAAAAAATCATTAAGTCAATTCTAGTCATCAAGATTACAAGAATGATTAAGAATACGGCCACAATGCACGTCATTACAGCTAGGAAATCCTGTATCTCAAAACAATCTGGACGTGGCCCACAGCCCTCCTGTTCATTTTAACTCAAAGTGCACGTTTCTATCACTACTAGCATCCACTACATATCCCGTTTTGATTTTTGGGTTGTATAAAAAGCAAATTTGCTTATTGATGTAGTTTGTGAAGCAAACAGTTGCAAAGACTCGGCCAAGTTTCTGCAACTGAGAACATCAGGGATGTATACTACCTGTATGTCAACTTGCGGCAACAAACTAACCATTCAAAACTTTTACCGGTAGTAATCTAAATGCAAAAATAACTGAAAAAAAAACAACTTTTAACGCTACGTTTATTTCCTAAATCGTTTTCTAGATGCAACAGACAAGCACACCGCTCTATTCATAAGTGCTTGAAACTAGCATATTGCCTCTTGTGTGTCTTTACATGGAGCCAACAGCCAATTCTTCATTCTACAACAATTAACTTTATTGTTCTCACATTATAATCACTGTACGTGTTGACCAAATTGTTCTTCTCACATATTAACTGCATGATTCTACTTTTCAGAATGCGGTGTATATATATATACATATTAATTTCATGCATTTCTAAGAATCCACACATCAAAATACCTATACCGCCACATGCTACAGACAAGCCAGACGGCCCTATCTAACTGGTGGCATTCACAAACAGAGCCCCGACGTTTCCCGCTAATCCTTCTTCACCACAATCAAAGAAACTGACCAACGGCTCCTTCACACCAAGCCCCCATCCCCGGCTCTGTCCAACTCCTCTTACAACAAGCAGTAACGGACTAATCCTCGCTGTGCCACTTAGCCCGACCTGACGCCCCTATCAAACTGACCCAAGGTCCTAGCGTTATCTAACTGCTCCTACAACATCAAGTAACGCACTGAACCCAACAATGGCCAGAACAAGCCCCTCCCCCCCCCCCCAGACGCCGCGCATCCCTCCCACAGATGCTAAGGCGGCCAGCCAACAGATTTAGCACCATGAAACAAATAATTTTACTTTTAGCCAACTCAGAATTTAATGCTGATTCCCAAAATGAAAACGGACTTTACATCTGGTCATTATGTCTAGATTTACCTGACAAAACCTACATGCTAATATTAATGATGTGAAAACATTTACAGAATTGACATTCAAATACTTGCAAAAAGCATCTGTCTTTATCAACAACATTACATGTCTCGATTTTTAAGATTTTTCAAAATGCAAACAGCATTTACTTACAACTTTCTAAATGATAATTGCTTAAAACTTATTTGAATCTCAAAACTTTTTTGGTGAATCTTCTTCAACTTCAAAAAGCATTTTTACAACAGAATGACAATGTAAATTTAGAAATCAACAAGAAATTAATTTCAAAGTTCAACAAAACATTTACATTGTCTTATAACATGATATGATCTGAATGTTTGCATTTGATGAGTTAAGGCATGGTTTGTGTTATATATCACTACATGATAAGTCACATTATGTGGAACTTTTGAGAGACGGAGAACGATTGCGCACATTTACCTGCTTTTTCATTATCAGTACATTATTCAAATCATATACAAAATGATCTGTTCATTAATTCATTGCTTATGCTACCTATACGTTCACTCTGATTGCCTGCACCATTTATGGTGTTCGAGCCTGTTTTTTCAGAGTGGTAAAATGTGAGGGTAAAATTTGTGTGAATTAATGTATAAAGTCTAAACGTCAACATTACATCAAATCAAATCATTCCCAAACAGACTGATTAACCATAGGAAAGGATTTCAGTCCACAAAAAGCCCCGAAACAAAATGCTGATTAACCAAATTAATTGGATTTCAGCCGGTCCATAAGGCATGTCTTACACTGGATTTAAGTTGCGTGTTATCATTTATGGTTTCGCTGCCTGGATATACTTGCCAGATTTGTTAAAGCATGTTTCACCCCTCATCTCATTATTTTGACAAACTGACAATTAACAGATCATGATTTAAATCTTAGAACTCATGGAACAAATAAACAACAACAACAACAACAATAGAGATTGAAGTTAGAATAATGATTTACAAAGAAAATGTGATGAAATAAAATAAAGTCATTGTCACTGAACAACTACAACAATTTGAATATTCTGCCCTAAAAGATTTTTCAAAATTGAGTTTCAGAAAGACGGTAGATGCTATGAAAGATGCCCCATCCCTCCCACAGATGCCCCAACATCACAACAACACAACTACAAAAAGGCCTCCAGACAACCTAGAATAGACAACCTACAAGACAACTCCCTGATAGACTACACAACAACATCGTTGGAAATAATGGAGCGAAATTAAACTCGCCCCAAAAACAGTGAACAATCAATTAAACTTATGAAAATGTTACACAATTATCTAAATGATGTACTATCAATAGAATCTGAAGCAATATCAATGCCTCAACTACTACAACTTCAATATGGACAATAACAACAATGCACAATATTACCTTCCAAATAATTTTCACTGCATAAAACTAACCCATGTAATATGTTCCTAATGTCTAATTCTCTACTTTCGTTTTCAGCTAGGATTAAAATTCCTTTTTTTTCAGAGATTTAGACAGGGAAATCAGTCAGGAATACTAACATTCATAATCTATACAATTTTTATCAACCTTTAATTTTAAGGTTAGGTGAAATTTATTGTATTAGATTTTATAACCTTGTCATCTGCGACCTGGTTTAGCTAAACTAAAGGTTAAATTAGAAAAGATAGATAAGCCTATAAAAGTTAAAGCTTTCATTGTTTTAAAATCCCATACTATCATTATATAATCGCTATCTAATAGAAGATTGCTATCATTGTTTAGAATACCAAATTCCAGGTGCACATGCGAAAGAACAAAAATCATAAACTCTTTGATCCCTGAAATATCAATAATCAGAAATTCTGAAAACTAATTTATTTGTGCGGAGCCAAATTTTATCAGGGAAGGGGGGCATTATGTCATACCTAAGTTTAGGCATGGCATATCCTCCCACTAACAATCATACATATTTATAAAATATATCATATGAACATAAAATATATCATAATTTCCTTTATTAAAATAATCAAAAGATATATGATATATGCCTATTAATTACTTCATTATAGAGTTTATGGTAATTAGATAGCACTCCCCCTGCCCTGATTGGTCAGTTGTAATTAGGTCACTGACCAAAGGTCAGGTGGGAGGTGCAGGTATGCTGTAAGGGACACTCTGGGTCCAACAGCAGAAGAGTCAACATGTAAACAACTAAGAAGCAATAGGCCTTTGGCCTACACTCCTGAGACTGTAGAAAATATATTTTACATCAACAACATCTCCTGCCTTCAAACCACTCACTACAATTAATATCACATAAACTACATGTTCACACGTCCTAAGTAGGAGTACCCTCCCCCCCTTCCTTTGGCCCCCTGTTCCCTACTCCCCCCTCCAGGTCCCACCTCCACGCTGTCTTCTCTGGTGTCTCTCCTTCAGAGTTAGAGTACCCCCCTCCCCCCCAGACCCCTTGTCCCCTCCCCCCAGACCCCCTGTCCCCTACCCCCTCCCCCTGTCCCCTACCCCTCCCGCCCTCCAGGTCCCCTCCTCCATGCTGCCTTCTCCCGTGTCTCTCCTTCAGAGTTAGAGTAGCCCCTCCCCCCCCCCCAAGACCCCCTTCCCCCTTTCCCCCCCCCCCCTGCCCTCCAGGTCCTCCCCTCCATGCTGTCTTCTCCAGTGTCTCTCATACAGGGTAGAGCACCCCCCTCCACCCCCTCCCCTCTGTCCCTACCCCCCATCCCCTCCCCCCCCTGCCCTCCAGGTCCCCTCCTCCATGCCCCCTGTCCCCTACCCCCCTCCCCCCTGTCCCCTACCCTTCCTGCCCTCCAGGTCCCCTCCTCCATGCTGCCTTCTACCATGTCTCTCATACAGGGTTAGAGTACCCCCTCCCCCAGAACCCCCTGTCCCCTACCCCTCCCCCCCCCCCTGTCCCCTACCCTTCCTGCCCTCCAGGTCCTCCCCTCCATGCTGCCTTCTCCGGTGGCGGCCCAGACGCCTTCAGGGCATCCATCACTTCCGGATCCGGTGCCAACAAAAGGCACGTGGAGCGGCTGGCGCCGGAAGATGAGCGATAATAGGAGCAGATCAAACAGTAGGGCTATCAGTCAGCTCTCAGTGGCCAGGAAAGGGGTTCGCGCCTGTTCCCGAGCGATAGCTTAAAAAACCTTGTCCCCTGCCTGACACCTTCCTTGATGGATGGTGGGTTTTAACGCCACTGAATGCCGGAAAAAATTGAGAGTCATCCTTTGAAATGTTTTAAGCCGGCTTGCCTAAGCTGCGGTTAAGCCCTTTACCTTTCAGCTTTTTGCGGATGCGGCTTAAGCGTATGACGGAAAGAATGTGGTGTGAAAAAAGACTGAAATCGCTTGAGAAAGTTTTTGAAGAAAGTTTTCATGGGATGAAAAACGAGGATTACCCTTGGCAGAGGAGTCGGGAGGAAGATTATTGGAATTGAAATGTTGGTTGATAAAAACGGAACTGACAGCAGAGGTTCACAGCAGGTGGGATTCAATAACAATTGCAAAAACGTAAAAACACAAAATGGAAGTTACAGAAATAATTTAGAATGATTGTAATTGAATTTCAAAAAAGTTCCTGAATAATTGAAAAGCCAATACAAACAAAAAGACATGCTCCGTGCCAACAGAAATGGTAATAAGTATATCTTTGAAATGTTTAAACAATCAAATTGCATACTGTAGGGTTTCCTCTGACAGCTTACACTCTTTACAGACTAGCCCCGAAATGCGCGGTCTGCCCTCTTTATGATGTCATTATAACCGCATTTTTCGGACTAGTCTGAAGAGTACTGTACAGACGGCCTAAGAAACAAATTATTTCTTTTTTGAAAATAACTTGGGAAATGTTATTTTCATCAATGTTTCTTTCATGGGGAACTGACTACAATAACTGAAACATGAGAGCTTTCATATTTGCACTAGTCCATCGGGCTAGTCATCGACAAAATGAACTTGCTTTACATGATTTTCAGTAGTGATTCCATTAATTGATTTGCCCTTTGGTGCATATATATGTGTAGCCTTACATCATATTAATATAAGAAGACCCTTAGGGGTCGTCCTCGGGCTGCAGGACGAACCCCTGAGGGTCTTCTAGATTTTATCACCCTAAAATCTCTAAAATGAGGAGCGGTACATACAGCCTGTCACTGCGCACTGACCCTTGTACGGAGCGGTGCTCGGCCGTGCGGGTGATAAATTCTTAGACTAACGTGATCATGTTATACCTATGCTATACCTATGCTTTAACTATGCACATCTGGATATCATTGTTGTTGTCATCATGCACCATTTACAGAGCCGTCTCTAAATACGCAAATATTAGCAGGTCAATACAGGCGTATTGCACATTCTTTTCCTATTCTGAAAAGGTATAAAACAGCTCCTGAGCCACCCCTTTTTCAACGCTCTTCCTTTCCACCCGCATGACAAGAGTACCTAAGAGCTCTCATGAACTGCTACTGAGGTGCCCAGGTTATTGAATGCCACAAATAGCATTTATAAATGAGCATTCTAGGTTATCTGTTGCATTATCCATAGGATGCCTCCCTCTCCATCTATTTCCTCTAATATCGTCCATTAAATCCTTATCAACCCCACATACCTTGGTGGGTAATATCTCTGTGTGGTACCCCCAATTTACTGCCTCTATTACAGACCTACTCTAACAACCTTTGCCATCCAGAACTAGCTATACTCCGCATACTATATCTACGACACTCGCCCTATGATGGGGCCTGTCAGTTTGGCTTAGCGTATAAATATATAAAGGTTTAAGTGGATACTGGGACCTGGAGTTACACACCTATGTTTCTCATATAACTTGAGAGCAGTACAAAAAAAACGTTAAGACAACTTTATTTAACTATGGCAATGAGCTGATTGCTGAATATGAGAAATATAATTTGATGGATACTTATTTGAGTTTAAGTTTTAATGGAGCAACACCAACCTTTCCCGTGAACTAAGGCTACATTAACTAATACTACATCTAATAGTGCAGGCTGCAGTATATATGTCAATGGGATGACAGAACTAGTGAGGCCCTTTTCAGATAAGTGTCAGAGAGATGATGTATGACTAGTCAATGAAAATGGGATTAAGCTATACGTTACAGAGTTACACCACAAGCAGGATGTAAAGTCAATGCTAACACAACTGGATTCTACGTAACACGGCCAACTCTGAGGCTGTTTCCTCTCGTTATCCACCCAATCCTTATCTCAAACACATATCATGCTGGTGTAGTACCCAGTATTTACCACTTCCATCAGTCGTACTCCCGTAATGACTTTTGCCTTCCGACACTAGTTACAATCAGCATACTACATCTATGACACTCTGCCTATAACGAGGCCTGTCAGCCTGGCTTAGTGTATAAATACATAAGGCTCTGAGTGGACCCCTGGGACCTGCAGCGACAAACTCAGGCAGTAGTAACTCGGGCTGAGCAATACAGAGAGCTGAGCATAAACTAAGTGATTTAGTTAAAAAATATGATATAGTGATTAGCGATAAAAGAAGGTCATATCATCTATATTTGTTGGTTTCAATAGCCTAAACTTGATAATTCTGATATCTGGTAACTCCTATACTTTTACTATTTTATTTACTGGAATACTGATCTTACCATGAGTGGGCAAACTACTGAAGTCTCTTGATATAGCAGTGTGTCTACAATCCAGGAAAGTAAGGATAACAAGCTGCAAGCACCAGGATTCAAAGCCACCCCAAACAAATCTCAAGGTTTAATCCCAGCGCCTCAGACCACTTAGCCACTCCTCCTCCCCACTTCTTCATGGCAGGACATGTTGACCTCATTCTAGTAGAGTTCACCAAAAAAACATAATACACAGGCTCGCTGGTTTATTTATCTTAAATAAAGTGTCTAACACTCCACCCCTCATACTGGCCCTACCCCCACTCTGACTTGTGACAGGCCGTGATCTATCTAAAATAAAGTGTCTAACACTCCACCCCTCATACTGGCCCTTCCCCCACTCTGCCTTGTGACAGGCCGTGATCTATCTTAAATAAAGTGTCTAACACCCCACCCCTCATACTGGCCCTACCCCCACTCTGCCTTGTGACAGGCAGTGATCTATCTAAAATAAAGTGTCTAACACTCCACCCCTCATACTGGCCCTACCCCAACTCTGCCTTGTGACAAGCCGTGATCTATCTTAAATAAAGTGTCTAACACCCCACCTCTCATACTGTTTCTACTCCCACTCTGCCTTGTGACAAGCCGTGATCTATCTTCATTCATATTCCCCCATCGCTGTGTGTTTAGCCTGTCTGGGGATGGAGTACCCCCTGCCTGGTACCGCACTCTATACTTCTCTCCTATGGTTCTGATTATCGCCCAGATATACCGGATGTGTAGGCTGCAGTGCGCCTTATCACCGCTAGGCTTATAGGCACTTACAGATACATAGGAGTTGCTCTTGAAGTAAAAGAAAAGGGGTTAAAGACTCACAAATCTTTTTGTGTCTATGTGTATGTATAAAGATAGAAAAGTTTGGGGGAAATGGCTATATGCCTTCCCAAGTTTACTTATATATTTATAGTGAAGCTTTGTAATTAACCTTTCAAAATCCTTGGAAACTTGCAGGCTTGTGATTTAAACTATCAACTAATTAGAAAGCTATTCTAACATTTTCCCTTGAAATACCTTCAGGGTTATATTCTAGCTAACCTTATTTTCTTCATTATTAACCGTCGGAATAGTTAATATTGACAGGTCAGCCACACAAGGTTATTATGGAAAATTTTACTACTGAGTCTTAAAATAGAGAACGGTTCAGGTCTTTCCATGTTTTACTTAGAACCTAGTGGTGTGAGCAGTCCTTCTCCGACTCGGTGCATGTAACAAAGTAATTAATCATATATATAGGTGGCGTCATACATACGAAGACTAATTATTAGACATGGCCTGACAGCATTCAGTATCCCATTACATAGTCTAATTAGGAAATACATTCAAAGCAGAATATCAACACTGATGTCAGTGGAAAACCATATATTTCTCCAACTATTGATTATGAATACACTACTTTTATACTTGATCACCCAAACAATATTGAAACTATATTGACAATACTGAAAGCGAGGAACAGTACATACGGCCTGTCAATATGTCGCTCTCCAATACATACCGGTCCACTGATGTACAGGTGGTAAAACATATTACCAAAGTGACATTTCTAGCTAACACTTCTAATTGATTATAAATAAACATTTCCCCATTCCACACAAAAAAGAATCTGCAGAGTTGTATGCTGAATGGTCTGGGGAGATTACTGCAATTACAGTCAATCATTCCGATACCCAGCTACAAGTAACCAAGTCAGCCAACCCATTCTGTCTGGAGCAGATCGCATGTCACGGGCTAATTAATCAGGTGTTAGTGACACTGTTCGTTAGCAGACCGACCCCGGAACAACCTCTGTTCTTAACATGACCAGGCGCGGTCGGCACCCGATTAGAAAAGGCAGCCCGCGATTAGTTTTGTTTGTCAGCCCTGGTTTTAGTATGGTGCAACATAAACTTGCTTTCCCCTCTTCTGCTTACGTCTTTTGGGTATATACATTATAAAACACTGAATCTGAGACTATGAAAAACACTTTCAATATGAAATTATTTTAACCTTTTCAAAAATATTTACCTGTAACTTAAGGGAGCCAGTAGGGTCTGTTAGTCACAGAGTCTATATGAGCTTAATCTTCTCTCCTGACCTCGCCCACATGCCAGTGGCTATTTTGACCCCTATTCAAAGATCCTGACCTTGCTTTCGAGGGCACAAAAGCAATCATTTCCGGTTCAAACTGTTTGGTCAGATGCTTTGACATCATATACCCTTCCCTATTGGGGAAAATATAAATAATTTAATAGTAGTCTATTTGTAGACTTGAGTTACCAGGCGGCGCGGCATCGGACAGCCGACCTGACACTGACTGAGCTACCTCTGGCCAGGAGGAAGCCCAGGAGGACAGCCTCTGTCTACACCTGATTTAGGGACGTTAAACATGAACGGTGACAACTGCAATGGTACTGGTAGACTACTGAGGGGTGATTACGGATAGGGAAGAGCATGGACTTTAACGTTGTTCTGATGACGCCATGGCTCTCCAAACTGATTTCTTTTGTATTCGTTAATCCATTCTCATAGAAATGTTATTTAAAATTGTTCTTATTTAAAAAATATTTATGCAGAATGTATCTCATGCAAATTCATTAGAAATTCAACAAGAATTGTTACTTTTTAGAATTTATCAATTTTAGATAAATTGTTGGCTACGAGGTTTGGTACCACATGGGGATCACCGAAAAGTGGTCATGTGACTACGTCATCTGCACAACATCACTGAGGGGGGAGTGGATAAAATTTAATTCAGTTTCACGGCATGTTTCACTTCTCATCCGTATCAGTCCTCAAAACAGGGATGTTGAATCTGAAACGTCCAACCAATGATCTTTGATATTACATGTATAAGGTAGCACCATTGCCAGTATTGGGTTCCGGAGATCGGAGTGAAGTGAACATGTGAATCAGACTCTAAAGCCGTGTCTCTACTTGAGCAACGTAGCACAGCGACAGAGCTATATCGCCAGGCGACAAGGGTAAAAAGTGTCGCCCGGCGATGAAAAAGTTTATCGCCAGGTTGAGACACACAAGGTTATCACCTGGGGTGCTGGCGCCAATGTGTCTGGTGACATAGCCACTGAATCGCAGGGGTTTCTGGGCATCATCAAACATGTTTGATATGGTTTGTTGCTTACATTGCCTGTTTTTCACCCGTCACTGAGGTTTATAGCCGGGCGATGTGGCTTCAATAATTACTAGGCGCCACCCTGTCTACTGAGACCTGGCTTCAGTGCTCAGTTCATCGCCGAGAGATTATTGGTTTAGTACAGTGAGTGAGCGATAGATGTTTTATGCCGTACTGACAGCCAGGGTAATTTTCATGCTGAAAATATGTTGGGACAAATTCTGTCTTTAGTGATCGTATCTATGAGATGGAGGTGACAGGACAGGCAAACAGCAGGGGACCAAAACCTGGAAATTGTTTTTGCTGTACCTCATCCCTTAGTGAACCCAGACACTAATTGGGAATTGAACCCAAAGAACCACTTGGTCAGTGCTGGGTCCCCCCTATCGTCGCCTTTTTACGATCAGCAGGGCCTACTGGGGGCCAATATTCTTCCCTGGAACACCCACGGGGTTGGTTTGGTAGATGAAACGCAAATTTCAGAACATTTTAATTGGATATGTAACGGCATTCCTATTTAATGGAACATAAACTAAAACACAATCAATGTTCTCAACGATACTACATAGATGGTACATGGTGTTTCTTCTTTTGGGTTGTAGACTCTGTGCAGGTGACACTTCGTGCACTGACCGAAAATGGTGAATGCTACATTTCTGAATGAAATAATTCCAATAAATAGCTTTTAGATAAGAAATAAGCTTTTGAATAAGAAATGATTGTAATAGGCATGTCATGATTTATTCAATAATTCAAATAAATATGCAATATGTATTCCTTTAAAATCATCAACTAAACATGTATTTTTCACTGGGGCTTCGTCTGCACCCCAGCCACAAGTCCGAGGAAAGTATCTAAGTGGAGCCCATCCCAATTACACACTAACCAAACTGTCCACTATCACTTAGCACGCTATTACTTGCTCGTTTTTCACTGCTTACTGATTGCACCAATCGTAGACTTTCGAGGTAATTGTGCTCTCTCCTAGAAGTAGGTAGAGACATACTTAAGCCCTATACCCACTAGGACATTTTTACACAATTGGCTGACAGATGGGCACTAAAATCAGCCAATTCTAGGGGTAGAATCGGCCGATTTTAGCACTGACTCAGATCAAACATGTACATCATGATTTACTATACTTACAGCTGACCTTAAGAATTGACCAATTCTCCCAGTCGGCCATTGCTCGTCAGTGTTAAAATTGCCTAGTGGGTATGGGGCTTTAGTAACCCTGACTAAAAGGTAGGATTGCCTATACTACTCATATAGTGGGACCTCTTAAAGGAGAACGGTACCTATACTGCTGTACTACTTAAAAGAGACAAAGAGTAAATGCTGGTTGAAGGTTGAGACTTACTAAGCCCATTCCAGTTTAAACCAAAGTTAAAGTTTATCATGAAATAGTTTCAAAATTGTCTCCCTGCTTTTTCCATGAAGATAGTTGCATAATACAAAATTAACTTAAGCAATTTGCTTGAGAAATTTCTTCCTAAAATTGTAAAATGCAGCTTGATATATTGGGTTTTTTCCCATATGAACCAATGTTCAAGCCTGTCAGCCCAACCTACAATGTCTGACCCTATTTTGCCTTGAAATACAGCAGTTTGATTGGGGTGGCAAACCTGCAAATCTATCAATTGGTAAAATTTTAGAAATCATAATGTTGTATTAATACTTGGGGATATAGGAAAACATGATTCTTACTTGTTTCAGTAACACTAATTCTAGGAGATAAAGATGCTTCATACATAAATTTTGTCCCACCCTTGTCCAACCCTGGAAATCCCCTTTGTAGGATGGGCTTATGACAATACTGTATATAGCTGAAGTTAGACAAAGGTTAATGTTATAATTTTGTCCAATTTTTCAAACCTCTTCTGTCATTGATTGCTATGATATATTGATGACAGAAGAGGTTATCGGATTATGGTCCTTATGCATATCGAGGATCACAGACCGGATGGGAGGCATCGTTGCGTCCTCAATCAGATATGGAAATAATCCAATCTTGCAGTAAATGAAGCTTTTGGAATATTAGTATTGGGTGTAAACCCAACAACTGAATTCCTGTCATATCAACTCTACCTTCGTAACTGTTACTATTGTATATCATCACAAAGCTTTTGCTCCATAATTTACTGGTAAAAGGATGTAACTCTACCTGGATCCGTTGACAGTTTATAGCACTCGGCCAGTGTGTCTCACCTTATAAATCTGCAAAGACAAAAATAAAGTCATTAGAGTAAATGTCATACAAGCCACCTAAGTTCTGAAAGTTGGAGTATGCAGAGAGGTTACACTGAAAATACCCCATATTTGAGGTCAAACATGTGATCCGTTTTCCTGCTCTTCAAGGATCAGATATTCAAAGATGCCACTCCCAATAAGCCCATCCCACACTGGGTATATCTAAGGGTTGGACAAGGTATGGACAAAATAACCATATAAGCCATCTTTGCCTCTGAGAGTTGGGGCTACTGAAATAAGCAATAGTCATCATTTTCTATATCCCCAAGTCCTGCTTAACCACTATGATTTCTTGAATTTCATCAATTGACAGATTCGCAGGTTTGCCAGCCAATCAAAAAGCTGCATTTTAGGGAAAATAGGGTTGGACATTATAGGTTGGACTGACAGGCTTTAACATTGGTTCCTATGGGAAAAAGTCCAATATTTAAAGTGTTATTTTACAAATTTTAGGAGCAATTTGTCAACTTAAACACCATTATCCATTTTGTTTAACACTTAAATCTTTGGGGATTAAATCAGAAATAAATTGCTATGTAATTTCATGGTAAAATTTGATGTTCGTGGATACTGGGATGGGCTAATTGATAAAAAGAAGTAAGAAATATAGGAGTCACTTTTCCTACTTATTTTGTGAAGGAACTAGGAGGGACACAGAGCCCTGGCATTTAATTTGCACTTAAATAGCTTAGAACTGAAACAGGAATACTCGAAAACAAACATTTTAAAAAAAAGTAGGAAATAATGTCATCTCTGATATTGCTGCATGTTCCAAGAAAAAGCACCCTGGGTCTTCTGAGAAATGGTTGATAAAAATTGGAGAAGTCAAATCCCTGTTGATTCTTTACAAGAAGCAATATCTTTTTGAATCGAGCCTCCCCCGGCGGGTGAACGTGTCGTGCTGTTATTGATGATACCGACTGGTAATTGGAAATATGAGCAGGGCTTGTGAAAATTCCGGATTTTATGTAAACTGATCTCGACATTAATATCGCAAAGACTGATTGCCCCCACTATTAGACCAACCGAGAGAGGACGTGGAGAGTCATATAAGGGCAGAGAGGAGTTATTGTACATCCTTGAAGGGTTCTCACACCCACTCTTAGACCACGCCGAGAGGAGACGTGGAGAGTCATATAAGGGCAAAGAGGAGTTATTGTACATCCTTAAAGGGCTCTGATCCCCACTCTTAGACCACGCCGAGAGGGGACGTGGAGAGTCATATAAGGGCAGAGATGAGTTATTGTACGTCCTTGAAGGGCTCTGACCCCCACTCTTAGACCACGCCGAGAAGGGACGTGGAGAGTCAAATAAGGGCAAAGAGGAGTTATTGTACGTCCTTGAAGGGCTCTGACCCCCACTCTTAGACCACGCCGAGAAGGGACGTGGAGAGTCAAATAAGGGCAGAGAGGAGTTATTGTACGTCCTTGAAGGGCTCTGACCCCCACTCTTAGACCACGCCGAGAAGGGACGTGGAGAGTCAAATAAGGGCAGAGAGGAGTTATTGTACATCCTTGAAAGGCTCTGACCCCCACTCTTAGACCACGCCGAGAGGGGACGTGGAGAGTCATATAAGGGCAGAGAGGAGTTATTGTACATCCTTAAAGGGCTCTGACCCCCACTCTTAGACCATGCCGAGAGGGGACGTGGAGAGTCATATAAGGGCAGAGAGGAGTTATTGTAAATCCTTGAAGGGCTCTGACCCCCACTCTTAGACCATGCCGAGAGGGGACGTGGAGAATCATAAAAGGGCAGAGAGGAGTTATTGTACATCCTTGAAGGGCTCTGACCCCCACTCTTAGACCATGCCGAGAGGGGACGTGGAGAGTCATATAAGGGCAGAGAGGAGTTATTGTAAATCCTTGAAGGGCTCTGACCCCCACTCTTAGACCACGCCGAGAGGGGACGTGGAGAGTCATAAAAGGGCAGAGAGGAGTTATTGTTCATCCTTAAAGGGCTCTGACCCCCACTCTTAGACCACGCCGAGAGGGGACGTGGAGAGTCATATAAGGGCAGAGAGGAGTTATTGTACATCCTTGAAGGGCTCTGACCCCCACTCTTAGACCACGCCGAGAGGGGACGTGGGGAGTCATATAAGGGCAGAGAGGAGTTATTGTACATCCTTGAAGGGCTCTGACCCCCACTCTTAGACCACGCTGAGAGGACGTGGAGAGTCATATAAGGGCAGAGAGGAGTTATTGTACGTCCTTGAAGGGCTCTGACCCCCACTCTTAGACCACGCCGAGAGGGGACGTGGAGAGTTATATAAGGGCAGAGAGGAGTTATTGTACGTCCTTGAAGGGCTCTGACCCCCACTCTTAGACCACGCCGAGAGGGGTTCGGACTCATCTTTGTACATACAGTGTAGGAATAATAAGCCCATCCCAGTTTACATCAACAATCAGGTCTACTTTGAAATATTTCAGAATTGCCTCCTTTCTTATTCCTACAAATCTGTCAACTAATGAAACCTATGAAATCATAATGTTAAAGCAGACCTTGAAGATATAGAAAAACATGATTCTTGCTTATTTCAATAGTCCCAACTCTTGGAAACAAGGATGGCTTTTTCTGTAATTATGTCCGACCCCTGTACAACCTGGGATATACCCAATGTGGGATGGGCTTATTGTAAAACTAACTACTTTTAATCTATTTATACACTAAAATCATTTTGTAGTCTTTTCTGTCAAATATCTGTCAAATATCTTAAAAGAGAAATGTTCCCAATACGATATCACAAAGAATTATGCTTAAAATACAGGGATTGTTAATCATTTGACCAACTGGACACGCAGTGATCTTTTCTCAAATGAAAAACCATAAGTCTGTGTGAGTAATGGATGTTTTAAGCTGGTCTGACAACTAAATTCATATTGATTCACAGCGAGAACAATTTCAGACAATGAAATGGTATAAAACTTATCAATAGAAGAATACAGTACACTCACATAAAAATTAAGAAGACTGAATTCAAAACTTTAAATCTTTGACGGAATATAACCAATAACTCAAGGTAAACTATCTCTTTTTGGTGAAAGCCTGCACGTCCACTAAACCAAGTCGTCGGGTCTAGAGGCCCCTCAGTGTAGACTCTGAAGAGGCTCATACATCATGTATGTAACTATACTGGGATGTAGTACTACCTAAGAGGGCCAACCGACGTATAGTCCTCTGCACGTCCACTAAACAAAGTCGTTGGGTCTATAGGCCCCTCAGTGTAGACTCTGACGAGGCTCATACATCATGTATGTAACTATACTGGGATGTAGTACTACCTAAGAGGGCCAACCGACGTATAGTCCTCTATCCACCATGCACAAAATAATCCTAGAGTGATATTCAGGCTAATGGGGCAGTGGGCGACTCTAGGCATATTAATGGTTATTCTCTGCAATACCATCACAGCAGACTAGCCCTTAACTCTGTGGTATAGTGGCTAATCTATCCCATTCACCCTACCACGGATAGCTGAATTACAGTATTTTAAATATGTACTATATGGCAGGTTAATATGGTCTAATATTGTCAACAAAAACATTGAAAAATTGTAGAAAATATACAAATATTTGCTGTATATCTATCTGCAACGAAATAGATTTTAACCAACCTTCAAAGATATCAAATATACAGATACACACTGGGAACATATACTAGGCTAGATTTCCAACATGTTAAAACAAAAATATTTCCACGTTTATTGTAAATTTATTTGTTAAAGTCTTGTAACTTGATGACATATTACCCAGCATGCATTGTGATCCTGGCTAATCTGCAGGTAAACTAAAGGAAAGATGCTATCCATTGTGGGGAGAATTCTCTATGCAATTCTTCTATTGGAGTAACTAATGGGTTTTTAGAGAGAAAAGTACTGACCTGTACCTGGAGCAAAATAGAGATTAAAATTTATTGAAGTTTCAGGCTTTTTTGAGCCTGAATATTCTCGAAAATTCAACCTAATTCAATCCTTGAATTCTCTTGAAAAAACTTGCTGGTATTGGCTGCTTGAACATTCAAGTATATCCAAGAAATTTCAGAATTTTCTTGCATTTTCATTGTAGGTTGGATTCTCTTGAAATAACTTGCTTCAGAATTTTCTTGCATTTTCATTGTAGGTTGGATTCTCTTGAAATAACTTGCTGGTATAAGCCGCTGGAATATCCTAGAAGATTCCTAATCTTAAAGTGCATAAGTTGAATTCATATGGATATTCAAGAGATTTCAGGTATTTACCAGCTAGCTTGGACTCGTTTTCCTCCAGGTTCATAATGTTCGTGAAGTTGAAAACCGTGTGGCCATTAAGGCAAAGGCTCTAAGCATTTACAATCTCAGACAAATACCTGAATATCTAAAGGGCAGTTTCTGCTAATTCACCACTTTAAAATCTAACAAATTACCTCATTTTCCACTGACATTTATTAGCCCCCTAACCTTTCCGGGGATTTCTAGTGGCGCCTCCCCGTGTCAGAAATTGGTAAACATTCACAGTATGGCGCAGAGACCTTTAGGTTTTTGCTATTGTTAAACTTGCCAATTTCCTCAGCGTGATGAAACCGACTTTAATGTTTCTTATCTTTTCCGCTGTTTAATGATCCAGATGTTTAGTAAAAGGTTTCTGTATGACGGCAGCTACTTAGACAAAAAGATGGATTTCTGTGTTTCAGAGGCATCAAGTTATCAGTAGGTATACCCTGGGTGGTCTTAGAGCGGGGAGATGAGATATAGTCATAATGACACGCAGGAAAGTGGAAGAAGATTTATCAAAAAGTATTATAGAGTGGTCCCTATGGATCATGATATTATGATATGATAAATTTGACAAGACAACACTTTTTACTGTTCTTGTTTTTAGTAAAGTCGTATAGCAAAGGGACCAAATATCACAACATTCTGAAGCCTGATATTCATATACACTTGTTATTTTATTTGTACAGCGGATACAAACAGAACAGCGACAGTATATATAATTTCACAAGTCTATAATCTCTTATGCTATTCATTGTTCAAGAATTATCACAAGAATAAAAAAGGATAAAATGGCCATCCAAACATGGGGCGCAGAGTGTGTATTGTAGTTTCATACTTAGAAACTGAATGTGCTGTTCGGTTTTGATATTGGTTTGCGTCTCAAATGTGACCCCAATGACATTCTAGACTCCCCATTAAAGCATCGGGTATAGGATATTACATATTGTAACTGAGAATCCTTATTGTACCTGCCATTTCAATATGTATTATGATATTAACATACAATGAACTTTGGGGTTCGTCCAAGGGGCAGGGGGGGGGGGGAGGCGTACGATCTCCTTGTGTCGTACGCCCACCTGAGAACGACCCAAAACATTCTTCTACATATTATGACCCAAGCAAGATAAATCATTTGTTGAAAATCACAGCTTTATCAATATCAGCCTACTTACTTCTATGGTGTACCAAACATTAAATCTAACAAGCCTGAGGTAATTAATCAGAGATTATTTGGCACATGTCGAGCACAAGGCCCTAAAAAGTGTGCAGCTGGCATAAATATTCTGCATCTTGCCTTCAGATAGGCATCCAATGTATGGGAAAAGTTCTGAGCAATCAGGCGGTTGGCTTAGGAAAACCTTGCACCAGACAGTAAATTATGCACCTAGGTGCGTGCTTTTTGAAATTTCGACTCTAAACTGTTATAGAAAAACTACGCACCTAAAACTGGGTAACGTTGCACATCGTATCTAAACATTGCCTTTACCAGCCTTGCCATGGCTAAAGAGGGTAAACCTGAATACGACTCTTTGATGGGGATAAAAAACAATTATGAGTGATTTCTGAAAAAGGCTAGAAACACTAACATACCTGGACCACAAAACAGTCACACCACTTAGACTCAGACGTACCTCACAGTGACAGCCCCACCTCCCCCACCCTAACCACCCACAGTACACAGTTAATCTCTTTGACCCGTACCTCACAGTGACAGCCCCACCTTCCCCACCCTAACCACCCACAGTACACAGTTACACCACTTTGACCCGTACCTCACAGTGACAGCCCCACCTCCCCCACCCTAACCACCCACAGTACACAGTTACACCTCTTTGACCCAGACGTACCTCACAGTGACAGCCCCACCTCCCCCACCCTAACCACCCACAGTACACAGTTACACCTCTTTGACCCAGACGTACCTCACAGTGACAGCCCCACCTCCCCCACCCTAACCAACCACAGTACAGTTACACCTCTTTGACCCGTACCTCACAGTGACAGCCCCACCTCTCCCACCCTAACCACCCACAGTACACAGTTACATCTCTTTGACCCGTACCTCACAGTGACAGCCCCACCTTCCCCACCCTAACCACCCACTGTACACAGTTACACCACTTTGACCCAGACGTACCTCACAGTGACAGCCCTACCTCCCCCACCCTAACCACCCACAGTACAGTTACAACTCTTTGACCCAGACGTACCTCGCAGTGACAGCCCCACCTCCCCCACCCTAACCGCCCACAGTACACAGTTACACCTCTTTGACCCATACCTCACAGTGACAGCCCCACCTCCCCCGCACTAACCACCCACAGTACACAGTTACACCTCTTTGACCCAGACGTACCTCACAGTGACAGCCCCACCTCCCCCACCCTAACCACCCACAGTACACAGTTACACCTCTTTGACCCGTACCTCACAGTGACAGCCCCACCTCCCCCACCTGAACCATCCACAGTACACAGTTACACCTCTTTGACCCAGACGCACCTCACAGTGACAGCCCCACCTCCCCCACCCTAACCACCCACAGTACACAGTTACACCTCTTTGACCCATACCTCACAGTGACAGCCCCACCTCCCTCACCCTAACCACCCACAGTACACAGTTACACCTCTTTGACCCAGACGTACCTCACAGTGACAGCCCCACCTCCCCCACCCTAACCACCCACAGTACACAGTTACACCTCTTTGACCCAGACGTACCTCACAGTGACAGCCCCACCTCCCCCACCCTAACCACCCACAGTACACAGTTACACCTCTTTGACCCAGACGTACCTCACAGTGACAGCCCCACCTCCCCCACCCTAACCAACCACAGTACAGTTACACCTCTTTGACCCGTACCTCACAGTGACAGCCCCACCTCTCCCACCCTAACCACCCACAGTACACAGTTACATCTCTTTGACCCGTACCTCACAGTGACAGCCCCACCTTCCCCACCCTAACCACCCACTGTACACAGTTACACCACTTTGACCCAGACGTACCTCACAGTGACAGCCCCACGTCCCCCACCCGAACCACCCACAGTACAGTTACAACTCTTTGACCCAGACGTACCTCGCAGTGACAGCCCCACCTCCCCCATCCTAACCACCCACAGTACACAGTTACACCTCTTTGACCCGTACCTCACAGTGACAGCCCCACCTCCCCCACCCTAACCACCCACAGTACACAGTTAAACCTCTTTGACCCGTACCTCACAGTGACAGCCCCACCTCCCCCACCCTAACCACCCACATTACACAGTTACACCACTTTGACCCAGACATACCTCACAGTGACAGCCCCACCTCCCCCACCCTAACCACCCACATTACACAGTTACACCACTTTGACCCAGACATACCTCACAGTGACAGCCCCACCTCCCCCACCCTAACCACCCACAGTACACAGTTACACCTCTTTGACCCGTACCTCACAGTAACAGCCCCACCTCCCCCACCCTAACCACCCACAGTACACAGTTACACCTCTTTGACTCAGATGTACCTCACAGTGACAGCCCCACCCAACCCGTTACCAAATCCCCTTGTGGAAATTAAGCCTGGTTTGCACAGAGTAGAAAAGGAACATAGTCGCCGATTAAATGTGTTAACCCTTTCCATGCAAAGGGAACAATGCCTCCTAAAATGGCTACGTCGTTGAGTATTGAAAGAGTTGGATGGTCTCGTTTGTCGTTCTATGTAAACCAGGCTTATGTTGGCCAACCAAACGCCTACTCGTATTATTCACCTCGAAACCTGGCTTCAGGTGTAAAAACCCGCAGACCAGAGTGTGGGCAGGTGAGACAAGTTACAAATGAGTAGGTTGGTGAGTGAGTCGGTCGGGGCGAGCTGCTCCTGTCGGTCACGATGTAAGGTGAAGGGGCACACAGGCCTTAGCAAGACGTTAAATAACCTCTCAAAACGTCCATTCACTCTACCTCAGAATCACTTTTAGTCCAGACTATTTGGTTTGAGTTGCGTATTTTTTATTTTCAATTAACAAAAATAGAGAATCAACCTACAGACAACTTATCGCGAAAAGACCCACTCAAATCAGTATTGTAAGGATTCAGGCCGAAACCTTATGGGTAAGTTATTCAAAAATTTGTTTGATGCCTTATACGTAAGTTATTCAAAATGTGTATTGTTGCCTAAACCATGCCATATTGAATGGCCAAAACAATAACAATTAAGAATGACAATATTTTTTATTCCCCTAGGATATGACTAGTGTTGGTACTGGTATTTCAATTAGACACGTTATTTCATGTGTGTTATTGTAAATACCTTGATTCAGAGCAGCAGTGTCATTGTAAATACCTTGATTCAGAGCAGCATATAACAGCTCCAGAACTCAGACATTTTGACAAAGTTTTAGCCTGAGAAAATTGATTTCCTCGGATATGATACCAAGATTTCCCTCGTCCCATCATTTCTTATATTCTACACATCCTCTAGCTTGGCAGAAAATATAACCTCTCGGTACAAGGAACTCTAGCTAAAAAAAAACCTAAAGAATCAGACTCCCCACAGGTGATTTATCCTAGATTCAGGTTTTACAAGTGAGTGATATAGAAGCCTACGCTAACTGGTGGTTGGGATTCAGATGCCCGCCAATTATCACAAAAACATCCGGATTGAGCTGCCCCTACCCTTCCCCCACTGATCCCGACTAACAGATGTTTCCATGTTGCCGAGGACAAAAAGGCCCGAGCTGCTGGGAGCTGTAGGGAGCTGCTCGGCCAAACCAAACCCTAAAGCCACCTACCCGCGAGGAGATTTCATAAAGTCAAAAAACGAATTGGTATTGAGTTGGCTCATTCCTTGGACATAGATATGTCACTCTAGACTGGCGAAATAGGAAAAACAAGGGACACTTTTCCTACTTTTTTCAATAGAAGAAACTAGGAGGAAACCTATCCTTAAGACTAGAGTTCTAATTTTGAATTTGTGGCTCAAAATTTAAATTTAAATACTCTTAGGCAGACATTGAAAGTAGGAAAGAATTGCTGCTATCCAATATTACTAAAAAGTAGGAAGTCCTAAAAAAGGAAAACATCGGCATATCTGTTATGATAGCTTGTCCATAAACTGTTTTGAAACGTGGAAGTCTAAATTGATGCAAAAAATCAGTTGATTACCTGGGTATATTCGTCCAATTTTGGCACCGATGAGTCTGCTGACTTAGTGAAAATCGCCGAGCAGGCATGGGGCTTTCCCCCTAAATAACGGGAGTCGGCCAGGTAGAGTCGGCTATCTATGTGGGGTGTAGGCTTCATTCACCCCCCACCTTAATAACGGGAGTTGGCCAGGTAGAGTCGGCTATTTATGTGGGGTGTGGGCCTCATTCACCCCCCACCTTAATAACGGGAGTCAGCCAGGTACAGTCGGCTATCTATGTGGGGTGTGGGCTTCATTCAACCCCCACCTTAATAACGGGAGTCGGCCAGGTAGAGTGGGCTATCTATGTGGGGTGTGGGCTTCATTCACCCCACACCTTAATGACGTGAGTCGGCCAGGTAGAGTCAGCTGTTTATGTGGGGTGTAGTCTTCATTCAACCCCCACCCCCTAAATGACGTGAGTTGGCCAGGTAGAGTCAGCTGTTTATGTGGGGTGTAGGCTTCATTCACCCCCCCACCTTAATAACGGGAGTCGGCCAGATAGAGTCGGCTGTTTATGTCGGGTGTAGGCTTCATTCACCCCACACCTTAATGACGTGAGTCGGCCAGGTAGAGTCGGCTATCTATGTGGGGTGTGGGCTTCATTCACCCCCCACCTTCATAACGGGAGTTGGCCAGGTAGAGTCGGCTATCTATGTGGGGTGTGGGCTTCATTTACCCCCCACCTTAATAACGGGAGTTGGCCAGGTAGAGTCGGCTATCTATGTGGGGTGTGGGCTTCATTCACCCCCCACCTTCATAACGGGAGTTGGCCAGGTAGAGTCGGCTATCTATGTGGGGTGTGGGCTTCATTCAACCCCCACCTTCATAACGGTAGTCGGCCGGGTAGAGTCGTCTATTTATGTGGGGTGTGGGCGGGTGCAGCGTATGGCCCCAAAGGTCGGCCCGATCACAGAGTACCAACACGGGCTGTGTTTAAGTGTTCCGTTCAACTTTCAACCCCTCATTTATTTCTATCAGCACCCTGTCGGCTTTTGGCTTGGCTTCTACATTTCACTCAGTAACTCAGTTGCTTTGGCTGTGCCAGCTGCCCTTAAGGTTTCCACTGTGGGCTGGTCTCTCTGAAACTATTTGTTTACAGCTCCCGGACAAAACAGACTTCCAATGTGTCATACCTGAATTTAGGCATGTCATATCGTCATTCTAACAACTACACATATTTACCAAATTCACATGAAATGTATTAATATTATGATTTTCTTTATTATACACACTAAATGATAATAATCAAGGAAGCATAATTTGCTGTCAAATGTGTATATATTTTACTACACCATAGAGATTATGGTAATTAGACAGAATTAACTCCCCCTGCCCCCATTGGTCAGCGACCCTATTATTGTAATTAGGTTGACTGACCAGAGTTCAGGTGGGGAGGCGCATGCCTGCTGTAGGGAAACTCTGGTTCCAGCATTATTATTAATAGCCAAGAAATAATAATAGGCCTTTTGGCCTACACTCCTGAGACTGTAGATAAATATATCTAACATGAAATACAGCTCCTGCCTTCGAATCTTCATTTATACACACAACAAAACCTCTTTCCACAAACGGGCTCTGGGAGGAGGGGGCGGTTTGGGATTACCTTTTGCCCATTCCTCTCTTGTCCTACTGGGAGACAAACGACGATATAATACAACGTGTGAGGTGTATCCCGGCAGCCCCGGGTCTGCAATGGCTGACGGGGGACTTCCGGTGTAAATTAGTCTGTGTGAATAACGCCAATATCCCATGGTCCTCTTCACCGGTGTAAATTAGTCTGTGTGAATAACGCCAATATTCCGTGGTCCTCTTCACCGGTGTAAATTAGTCTGTGTGAATAACGCCAATATCCCGTGGTCCTCTTCACTGGTGTAAATTAGTCTGTGTGAATAACGCCAATATCCCATGGTCCTCTTCACCCGGTGTAAATTAGTTTGTGTGAATAACGCCAATATCCCGTGGTCCTCTTCACCCGGTGTAAATTAGTCTGTGTGAATAACGCCAATATCCCATGGTCCTCTTCACCCGGTGTAAATTAGTCTGTGTGAATAACGCCAATATCCCGTGGTCCTCTTCACCGGTGTAAATTAGTCTGTGTGAATAACGCCAATATCCCGTGGTCCTCTTCACTGGAAGTCAGCCACGACCAGCGGTGGGACTCGCCGGCTCCAGCTTTAAACTAGACTGCACTTACAGCCAAGTCTGCTAGTCACTCAACGGTAATACAAAAGTGAACTAGGTCATGGAAGGACTACATTTAAACCTGCCCGCATTCCCAGACTGCCCTCATTCTGCAAAAAGATCTAGGTACCTCAATGTTGCAAAATGAGTCCATGAGAGTGGACTCTGCTATTGAGGTAGAAAACTTGCCAACAGTGGGCTAAGATTACTACACCCTCCCACTCAAAAAAAAGTAGTCTGGCGCTTTTCGCTGGTGCGGTCTGGGCCACAGGGACCAACCCAGTGGCTGCTACAATGCTGAGACTACAAGCTCATACCAGTTTACACCAACAATAAAATTTTCCATGAAATGTTCTCAAAATTCCTTCCATGCTTATTCCCTGAAGACAGTTGGATAATACAAAATTAATCAATGCAATTTGGCTGACACGTTGTTCCTAAAATTTCTAAAATGCTAACGTATATTTTGCCCTTCTCTCCATAGGAACCAATGTGAAAGCCTATCAGCCCAACCTATAATGTCCAACCCTATTTTACAGCATTTTGATTGGCTGGCAAACCTGCAAAAATGTCAATTGATAGAATGTAAGAAATGGTAATGTTTTAGCAGTCCTTGGAGAAATAGAAACATAATTCTTGCTTATTTGATTAACCCCAACTCTAGGAGACAAGGATGGCTTTAAGTCTATTTTGTCCAACTCTTGTCCAACCCCAAGATATACCCAATATGGGATGGGGTTATTTTCCTAACAAGAGAGGTGAAGTGGCAGAGTGGACTGCCCTATCCCCCTGCCTCCCACAGTACATCCAGGGTCAAAACAAAATAGAACGAGAAGAAAGTATGAAGGTTTTTGTCTTTGGAATTCATCTTCTCAGGTGTCAATGGCTCGGGACATGTCTTTGGTCATTGGTGACTTTGGTAGACTGAGATAACCTTTGGTGTACACTTAGATATATTTTATAGTAACAGACAAACTAACTATATAATTATGATTATCTCCTATATCATCAATTATGAGCAGCAAATTCTTTGACTAACTTAAATCGTTGACGAATGTTGTTTATTGGCCAGTTCCTGTTCCTCAGGAAAAGGTACTTTAACGTTAATCAATAGGAAATGGGAATCAATTGTGTGAAATAAAAGTGTGAAATACCTATAAACACCATCTGATTTCCGCTGATTAGCTGTTTTCTTTATGTGCTACTTCCCTGCATGTGACCACTGACTTCCCTTCGTGTGGTAGTTCCCTTTCTGTGAGGTTCCTACCTACGTGTTGGGTCGACCTCCTCTGAGAGGAAGGATCCCCTGCTTCAAAACTGATCAATAAAAAATGAGTATTAATTTTAACCAGGTGTGAAAATTATTAATGTTAACACCATCTAGTTTCCGCTGATTAACTGGAACTGTCATGTGATATTTCCCTTCGTGTGATATATATGTTTCCTTTCGTGTGACATTTCCCTTTGTGTGACATTTTCCTTTGTGTGATACTTCCCTTCATGTGATATTTCCTTTCGTGTGATGTTTCCCGTTGTGTGCGGTTTAATACCTTTGTCTCCTAAATCCCCTCGAGGAGCGATCCCTCAGTAGGAGGGGTCGTGAGCACGCTGTATCAACCAAATGTCCGCTTCCGGAGCATGTAGGGGGCGGTTCTCCTCCCACTAACATGAGCCAAAACAAACACATCCTGATTGTCAATTTAAAATGAAAAATTATCAGGGATTAAACATGATACAGACATAGTCTTTTTTGCGGGTTGTTCAACCGAGTTTTCTATTCGTTTGTTGGGGGGCAAATTTGTTTAGTTTCTATGACTTGGAACATTAAAGTTGTCTTGTATTATTCTAGGAATTTCGATTCAATACGAGGCGTTCGAGCTGGCTTAGATGCTACCGCGTAAAAAATATATATTATTCTAGGAATTTCATCTGCAGTGTATACAAAGAATATGTACCTTTCTGTGCCAAATTTATGATACGAGGCTAAGGACGTGTCCGGAAAAAAAAACGAAAAAAAACTCTCTTCCAAATTAAGTATATTATTCTGCAAAACAGATATTCAATTAGGACATTCCTTTATTTATATTATCTAAATATAAATATAAATTTTGCGCAAAAAAAAAGAGAGAAAAAAATGAGGGGGAACTCGCCCCCGCACTATCCCCTAAATGCCCCACTGGGGCAATTCTAATTGACGTGAAGGCAAACAGATTGGGGTAAAGAGGGATGAGGTGGGTTTTAAAGACAGCTGCCGGTAAGTCTAGTGGCAATCGGGTCATTATTCTGTCGTTTCCCTTCCTTAATCAGCGACAGAAGGAGAGCGATAGATGTTTACCGACAAATGGAGCCAGTAGGAGAGCGATAGATGTTTACCGACAAATGAAGCCATGTCAGATCGGGCATGACCCCTCCTAACGATGTGTAAAAAGGTTAATACCTAATCCATCCTGTCGGGGCCTTCCGGGTGTTACGGGGATGGATGGATGTTTCCGTGTTTAGGGGTTAGCGGGTCTCCTGAATTCTTCCACCCACTGATTTACTGGGTTTTCTTTTTAGACCTCTGAAAGTTAACTTTGAACTGGCTTTGTCAACATAAACAAAGGACAAACTACAGAAATTATACAAAAGATCGAAATGATGTGACTTGTCAACGTATTTCCCAGCATACATCTTTACCTAGGATAGCCTGCAGGTCAGGACAGTGGTGGACGTAAGTTCAAAAATCCAGGAGCCAGTCGGGCCCTAGCTTTCCAAATCTACCAGCCCCTACCTAAATCCAGAGGCCCTCACATACATTAGTCTTTGTTATTCACGATTTTCTGGGGGCCAGTCAGGCCCCTAGCCCAAAATATCTAGGGACCCGACCTACTTTTTAAGGGCCTCGGGCCCCTGGGCCCCTGGTTATGTCCACCCCTGTAAGACACAGGAAACAAACTGCGAGGTGAGAACCAGTAGCCCCATGGGTCTCAACTATAACAATGAGGGCGACAAACGAAGCCATGTCAGCAGTGGGCAAGACGCTCTAAACGCCATGTAAAAAGGTTAATACCTAATCCATCCTGTCGGGGACGTCGGAGTGTTGCGGAGATGGATGGATGTGTTCGTGTTTAGGGTTAGCGGGTCTCCTGAATTCTCCCAATAGCTAGGTTCAGCAAATTGGGAACTAAAAGGTACCTGTTCAAACCATAAGAGACGGAAAATGTAGTAGCTCGGTAAGTTTTCAAACTTGACAGAAATGGTACCATAAAGCCCCATACCCACTAGGCAACATTTAAAGAATCGGCAGACGTTGGGAGTAGAATCTGCCGACTTCAGATCAAACATGCTGATTTCAGTACAATGTACTGACAGGCAATAATAAGAATCGGCTGATTCTCCTAGTTGCCCGTTGCCCATCGCCAGTTAAATCGCCTAGTGGGTATGGGGCTTAAGAAAGCCTAGGAAAAAATGGTCTTGAATGTGCCTAGTCCAAAGTTCCCAATTTGCTGCTCTGATATATACAACAGATACCTAGTTTACTGTATTATAAACACCTCAACGTTCACACTCCGTACATACTTTGTGAAATTCGCCTAAGGGGCCTTCAATTAAGTATGTACACATCGTCGGGGGAGGTGCGGTCTGAAATTTTTGAAAATGTGCTTACATTTTAGTACAAATCCTATGTATATTTTTGTTATGGGAGAGGGGGAGGGTCTGAGAATTCGGAAAATATGCATACATACTAAATGGAAGGCCCCTAGGTCAAATACAACTCATTTATTAACGTAACATGGTGCACTGTGCTTTAAACACCTCAAGGTTCATACTGCGTACATACTTCCCCTGAGTGAAATACAACACATTTATTATCGCATACTTTTTTTCTTCTGAAGGTATACGGAGTATGATACTATAAGACAATAATCAGGCCCCAGACACACCGAGTGACCCCTTCTGTACTGCACCTCTTCCGCTAGGTACCCCCCAGGTACCCCCTAGGTACCCCTATAGATCTGGTCAGCAAGAAACAGCTCATTTTGTGTTCCTTTTATTGTGAGATAGCAATAGCTGAGAGTTCTGGTTAGATATTATAAATCTTATTTTGTATGAAGTGGCATACATTAACAGGACACATGTTGTCATTACACTTTGAATGTGCTGCTAGACTTGCATGTTGGTGAATTTACGAGAACAAAGGAACAGACGCACTAACAGGAGGTGACAGAAATTGTTCAGGTTTTTGAGTTGTTTCTTGTGTCCCAAATCTGTAGGTATCCCCTGGGGACCGACCCACACCTGGGGTAAGGTAAACGGTCCACAGATCGCGTTCCCTCCTGCCGCGGGGACTGAACCGAACTCACCAATAAGAATAGAGAGTCTCATTCCCTAACCTTTATATTCAGTATTCAATGGGCCATTGAGTATATTATTATTTCTATAGCACATTGTTAAATCTCCACGTTGAAATATTAGATAAATGTGGCTAGATATTGTAAAGCTTATATGCTATTTGTTCAACCTTCAGGGAAAAAAGTTTATAGGCATGCAGAATACCTTTAAGATCCACCAGGCAAAAAACAGCTGTTTTTGTATTTTGATAACACAGACAACAAATCGTTGTCCAGGACATCCTAAAAACCTCTCATAGTTTTTCAACAGATCTTATATTTTCTGTAAAATAACAATTGTTCATTTGAGATCTGGTCCTGATCTATTTATATTTCCAAAATCAGACAAAAGTTCCATGTACGCATGTATAAATACTGAAAATTGCACCATAGACTTCAAACTGGCACAAAAGGCCAAAATCTTCAGCTTCTGGGGGATTCCCCTCTGTATGTAATCTTGTATGGGCTACTTCAATGCCCTCAATGTATCCATCTCTAATCAAGCTATACATGAGTTTTCTTGGAGAGTGGAGCACAGTGGATGGCTTTTAACAACTATTTAAGGAAAAATGGATTGTCTTGCATTCACCTATAGTGGGGTGTGTTTCAGCATGTGATGGGAATTTCTTTACTATAATTTCTTATTAAATGTATGCTCAATTTTTTAAAAACTTATGGAACTTTCTCATAATTTACATCAAAATGTTTCTGAAATCAATATAATGTATGACCATGCTTTTTATACTAATAGAGAGGAAAAAATGTGTAGTTTCTGGAGATATAAAGTTCAACAACAGGGGATAAAAAATGACAAATCAACATTTGAAAACCATAGAGAGGGCCGGGATTTTTCAAGTTTTTGGGTTGTTTCTTGCCTGGTTATATAGTAAAAATAAAGACGGCCCCAAGAATCTGTAAGCTCTCTAGATTGAACTATATGGGATCTGAAACACCAACAGCACTTGACACATAGGAGTTCACCCAGTGTTCTACCCGACAGCAACCTGTCCCCAAAGACCACCAAGGCATCGGGGCGGGCCCCAGTGTTTAGACCACTGAGAACCCTGTTCTGGTTGTCTGTGTGGATCGGTGTCTGCAAATGTTAAGGCGTCTTTCCACATCACCGACAAACCCATCATTAGCAGCTCCCCCCCCCCACTTCCCCCCCCCCCCATAATATTATTTTTTGTTTAATGTAAAATTCTTGCGTCCAGAGGGTGTGCCAAAAGAATCTGATGTAGCACACACACCCCCCCTCATTTTCAAGTTCCTGTATCCGCTCCTGATCAGTCCAACTTGTCAATATACTTGTAACCCTGACCGGTAAAAATATAGAAATATTCCTTTGTTGATGTTGGTTTATCATTCATTGCATCCCAGCACAACACTTATATAAGTTGGCCACCGATAATATCTAGACCCCCCTATTAACTCTGCACCATCAGCAAGTCCTTGTTGGCATGCGGAACTCTTCTACCAACAGTTTAAACCCTCAACGTTCAGACTGTTGGAGCATTCTCTTGTCCATGTTAGTTTGTCATCCATAGCCTCCCAACTTAATTCTCCCTACCAGGGATAACATATTTCCTGTGGTACACCTGCAGGTTATCCTAGATCAAGGTGCATCCTGGGTAATATGTCGACAAACTTCACTGATTAACTAAAGGAGTTTTCATTAATCATGGCATTAGTTGTGGGCAATCATGAAAGAAATCAATATGAACCATTTTCTCATTTTGTATCCATATATACTTATTATATTTTAAGTTGGTTTGAAAATTTATTCATTACAGATTGATTTAGAGCAAATATATGTGTATTTTCTATACATTTTCCTGTGTTTTTGTCGACAAAACCAGTCAAAATTAACCTGCAGGCACCAAAAAAATGCTGCAAATCAGCTATCCATGGTAGGGAGAATTACTGCCATTTGTGGAGGCCAGCGATTGCATTTGGCAAAGTGGTGATATGCCTTTACCCACAGAGCCTATGTCAGAGAGTAAGTGAGTGTTGGGTGTTTTACGCAGTACTGACAGCCAAGGTCATTTTCACACCAAAAACAAGTTGGGACGAATTATGTCTTGGTGATTGTATCTATGAGATGAAGGTGACAGGGCGGGCAAACAGCAGGAGATCAAAACCTGGAAATCATTTTTGCTGTACCTCATCCCTTAGTGAACCCAGCACCAACTGGGAATTGAACCCAAAGAACCACTTGGTCAGTGCTGGGTCCCCCCTATCGTTGCCTTAAACATTTAGGAGGGGCTACTGGGGGCCTATATTCTTCCCCGAACCCCCATGGGGTTCTACCTACAGAGTCTATGTCAGAGTCTATGTCAGTGTTATCCCCCGCCCCAGGCCCCACCCTGTGTGTTTACCCCACAACAAGTGGACCTGGCCCTTATCTGACCAACCACCCCCTTATCTCCCCTATCTCCCCTCCCTACACCCCGGGCCTGTACCTCACATGGAGGGGGCATGTTTACAGGTAGGCGGCCTGTGGGGAACGGGAGATGTCGGGCTCGCGTCAAGTTCACATGTACTGTCTTTATTATTCTCAATTTCTGGTTTTCAAAGGCAGGATATTCTCATTCAGCGACTATTGCGTTTCAAGTTCACATGCACTGTCTTATTTTTTTCTGGTTCTCAAAAGCAGTATATCAACGTTCAACATATTTCGTGTATCTTCTCCACGTCAAGTTTACATACACTGTCTTTTTTTATTCAGGTTTTCTAACAACAGATATTCATGTTCAGCGATTGATGCCTGTCTTAGTAGAGGGCATGTTTACAGGTAGGCGGCCTTCGGGGAACGGGAGATGTCGGGCCCGCATCAAGTTCACATGTACTCTCTTTTTATTCTGGGTTTCAAAGGCCAGATATTCATGTTTAGCATATTCTGCATGTCTCAGGGTGCCTAAACTTCTTCAATAAATCAATTCATGATCTTTTTAAGATCTATTTAGAACCCAAGTCAGGCAGAAAAGTGAGACAAGTTTCATGTAAACTTATTTTTTGTCAGTCTAAAAAAATGAATTTAAAAAAAAAAAAGTTGGCATAGATAAGACCGATTTGCCAGAGGCTAAGAAAAGTTTTATGGGATGAGGTTTGATGTATCGACACTAGGCAAAATGCAGTGTGTTTTGCGTGTCTGTTCTGTCAAGTTCACAAGCATGTACCTTTCTTTTTTTTTCTAGTTTTCAAAAGCAGGTGCGTTTTGCTTGTCTTGGTTGAGGGTACTAGGTATCAATTCCTTATGTTCAAGAAGATCCATTGAGTACTTCATTTCTGATCACTCCCCCTACCATAATGAACCAATCAACATCCATACTCACTCAACCAAATCTATCAATAAAAAACAAAAATCATACGTACATATGTATATGACTGATTGACAGGTCTTATACCTACCTACATTTGATTGACAGGTCTCATACCAACCTACATATGACTGACAGGTCTGATACCTACATACATATGATTGACGGGTCTTATACCCACATACATATGACTGGCAGGTCTTCTACCTACATACATATATCTCAGAAGTCATATACCTACCTCCATATGATTGACAGGATTCATTCAAACCTACATATGACTGACAGGTCTTATACCCACATACATATGACTGACAGGTCTTATACTTCCATATATATGACTGACAGGTCTGATACCTACATACATATGATTGACGGGTCTTATACTTCCATATATATGACTGACAGGTCTGATACCTACATACATATGATTGACGGGTCTTATACCCACATACATATGACTGGCAGGTCTGATACCTACATACATATATCTGAGAAATCATATAACTACCTCCATATGATTGACAGGTCTCATACCAACCTACATATGACTGACAGGTCTTATACCTACCTTCATATGACTGACGGGTCTTATACCTACCTACATATGACTGACGGGTCTTATACCCACATACATATGACTGACAGGTCTTATACCCACATACATATGACTGACGGGTCTTATACCCACATACATATGACTGACGGGTCTTATACCCACATACATATGACTGACGGGTCTTATACCCACATACATATGACTGACGGGTCTTATACCCTCATACATATGACTGACGGGTCTTATACCCACATACATATGACTGACGGGTCTCATACCCACATACATATGACTGACGGGTCTCATACCCACATACATATGACTGACGGGTCTCATACCCACATACATATGACTGACGGGTCTCATACCCACATACATATGACTGACGGGTCTCATACCCACATACATATGACTGACGGGTCTCATACCCACATACATATGACTGACGGGTCTCATACCCACATACATATGACTGACGGGTCTCATACCCACATACATATGACTGACGGGTCTCATACCCACATACATATGACTGACGGGTCTCATACCCACATACATATGACTGACGGGTCTCATACCCACATACACATGACTGACAGGTCTCATACCCACATACATATGACTGACGGGTCTCATACCCACATACACATGACTGACGGGTCTCATACCCACATACACATGACTGACAGGTCTCATACCCACATACATATGACTGACGGGTCTCATACCCACATACATATGACTGACGGGTCTCATACCCACATACACATGACTGACGGGTCTCATACCCACCTACATATGACTGACGGGTCTCATACCCACATACACATGACTGACAGGTGTACCAAATACCTCCCCGGTGCTCTGTGTTGCCTTACATCTCGGGGCATGTCCTGCCATACCCCTGTGGCAGGCCTATGGTCCTCTGTAATGAGCTAACAAACACCAGTGGAGGCTGGCAGTGTGGTCTCTCACAACCTCTGGGGGGGGGGACTGAGCACATACAAGCTGAGTGGGTCGACCAGACAGACAACACATGTTTGGGAGTGGGGAGGGGGATGGGTTAGGATGGTATAGTGTAGATGGACAACTGTCTGCCTTTTGTCGGGTATGGGCAGGGGGAATTAGGTCATTGTCAATGTATCATGTATGGCAAGTCACCTACTCTGCGGAATATGTTCAGTCATAAAACAAAATGAACCAAGGTGATTTGGATGACGAATTGCTCCTAAAATTTGTAAAATGCAGATCTATATATTGGCCTTTTCCCCATAGGAACCAATGTTAAAGCCAGTCAGCCCAACCTATAATGTCCAACCATATTTTGCCCTAAAATGCAACATTTTGATTGGCTGGCAAACCTGCAAATCTGCCAATTGGTAAAATTTAAGAAATCATAATTTTTTATCAGTACTTGGGGATTTAGAAAAACTTAATTCTTGGTTATTTCAGTAATCCCAACTCTAGGAGACAAGGAATGGCTTATATGGCTACTTTGTCCAACCCTTGTCCAACCCTGGGATATACCCAATGTGGGATGGGCTTATTATACAGATATGGAATGGGAGCAAAGTTATGCCACTTTTTCCATTTTAAACTACACATTATGTCATGAATATTGAAAACTTCTATATTTAAGCCTTAAAACCGGTCGACATGTTTCCCAGCATGCACCTTGGCCTAGGCTAGTTTGCAAGTGAAATTCAGGACGAGCTATCCGTGGTGGGGAGAGCTGAAGATGGGGAATCGGTAGAAAAGGGTGAGGTGGGGTGGGCTGGGGGGAGGGGTCAGTGGTTGTTGTTGGTATGTAGAGGTCGCTGTTTGGTGGTGTTAGGCTTAGGGGAGCAGGCCTAGGCCGAGATGGGTGAGCCTAAGGTCAACATTTTAGGCCTGTTTACACCAACACCCCATGACCACTGGGGTCAGTGGCTGGGGTCAGGCAGGGGGTCAGGGGTGGGGGTGGGGGGGGTGGCAGGACCCCTGACCAGGGGGTCCAGGTGGAGGTTGTACTCCAAAACCCGACACCCTGAAATGACCTTAACACGACTGGTACGGTTAGACCATCCCCTAAACTGATGGGTTACTTAGTGTACGGGATCACTGATAGGGTGATTCAGCAGTCACAATATACTCTCAAGGATGCCACTCAGGTGATTAGAGATCTAGATACGTGGGGAGGACATTTCTGGATTTCTATTTTTTGAAACTAAGAGGGTTAAGCCATTTGCAATTCATATCTTACTTTCCTACCGAACTGACAAAAAAAATAAACAAATCCGCAAAATTCAGCCCAGAACTCATTAATGAAAAAATATTTAATCGCACGCATATCTGTTTTTAAATCCTGGAACCACCACTGGAAGGTAGACCTTACAGTTATGATTTAAATAGTCCATCCCGGTTCATGATATTGATGGGTTCACCATGGCAACACAAATATCATGTTTTACAGGTATAAGACTAGGTGAGTTTGGTGCAACCTCCCACTCCCGGAAGGATCACAAGGGGGCTGGTAGGGGTGAGGCCACCTACAGGTGTGTAATAATATAAGAAGACCCGCGGGGGTCGTCCTCAGATGTCTGTACGACCCTGAGGGGTTTGTCACGTACCGAGGGCGAAGCCCGAGGTACATATTATCCCCATGGGTTGGACAGACACCCAAGGACGACCCCAAAGGGTCTTCTATATTTTATCACCCAAGCAAAGTTTCAAATATGTTTAAAATACTGAAAATGATCGAGGACCGGGACGTACAGCCTGTCACTACGCACCACCCCTTGTATGTACCGCTCTTCGGCCGTGCGGGTGATAAAGACCCTATCACACCTGGCAGCTCGAGCTGTGATAACGGCCTCCCTCTTTGTATATGATCCTTTACTGAGGATTGGCATGTAAGTTGTACTGCTTGTTATTTCCTTGAATGTCTTATGTGAATCTCCCATATTCGGAAGATAGTGAGAAATGCATAGTTTGCTTCACTGCTTGTCATGTTCTTAAACTTCATATATGAAACTTTTATGTCTGCAAATAGTCGGAAATGCCTAGTTGGTTATATTCAGCTATCTAAAGGAGGCCCTTGACTCGTTATCATCTTAAGTTTGAATGACAAGTCGCAGTGAATAATATCCCTATGTTAACCTATATTTTTCATTAAAGTTTTGAATGACCTATCTGATATTTCATGTCATATTATTGAAATAACTTGGCAACTCAGGATGAACCTCCATGAATTAAATGTTCTCCAAACCATCCCGTGTTTCTTTGGACATGTAAATTCACATCGAGACCTATTCTGGGAGCAGTTACATATGGACAAGGCCCAGCATGGTGGTTCATAGAAAATCTGTATAGCTTCAAACTTATATTATGGGGAACCTGTGTACTTTTTTTCTTTTCGCATTATCTAAATCTACATTCGCTCTTTAATAGACAATCTGTGCACTGTCAGAAATACCTTTTCCCTGCCACAGGTCGAACTGATGGGCATTTTTCCAGCCCCATGTTTATAGGATGGCGGAGTCTCTATCAAGGCCTCTAATAGCGCATACCCAAGGTATATTTTACCTTCCAGGGTGGGGGAGGGGTACCCATTGAGCGATTACAGTAAAATTCGGATCGTAACTAGAACTGGTCATAAACGACCAGAAATTGTGTTTCGATTAAGAAATTCAACCAGAAATGGATTTTTAAAAAGAGTGACTCTTTCGGAAAATATCCAACAATGTTAGATATTGGTTGTTGGCGATCTCTTTTTCCACCAAAATTTCAGTCGCATCGCTCAGTGCGTTTCCCCCTTCACTTCATAGCAGAGGCAGTATGGTAGGAATCCAGAGGGGGGCCGTCTGAGATATTGAGGCAACGATATAGATTTATTGAACCAGGAAAGACCTGAGGGAGTCGGTCACAAATAAGCCGGGAGATATTTCTGATATGTGATTGAGAAAAAGCCGTTTCCAAGGCCAGGTTTTCTGACAGGGCCAAGTGAGATCACAGGGGATGTGTTTATCATACGGCGCCCGGGCATATTATTGGCCACGTTTTTCTTATGATTGGCATTCTATTCATATTATTGGGGATTTACTTATGATTGCCGTATCTATCTTTTTTTTTGCAAGGATGTAGATGCTTTTTTGGCCTTTTGTAAACTTCAAGTAGGCATGGACAATCTTTAATGATAGCTATGCAGCCCTTGAATGATATGATTTAAAAGTAGATCCATTTAAGACAGGCATGTTGTTTCAGATATGGACAAAAAAGGAGATATACAACAAAAAAAATCGAAAACGAAACGAAAACGAAATATATATATGTATATGTATATATATATGTATGTATATATATGTATATGTATATATATATGTATGTATATATATATATATGTATATATATATATATGTATATATATTTGTGTCCATAGTAGGCAGGTCGATTAATTATTTTTGGGTCGACTAACACAAACGGACAAAACGAAACGAAAACGAAATATATATATATATATGTATATATATATGTATATATATATATATATATATGCCCAGCTAACAATTTTACGTTGCTACAACGTTGCCACAACATTACGTTTTGGTTGTAACAACGTTGCAAATTTACGTTGTTACAACATAAATTTGTGGACTCCCAGAAAGGTTGTAGCAACGTTGTCCACAACGTTGCAAGATGACCATTTTACAACCTTTTCACAACCTTAAGGAATATTTTTGTAGTCCCCTTTCTTTTTCTTGTAGATAACATGTTCACCACTAAAAATATGATACATTCCCTTTCACTCACGATGGTATAACACATCGAATTAATGAGAAATTAAAGTTCATTATGGTTTAGAAACAACATAAAAATACCTTTTTGCATCGTTACTTAACCATAATAAATCTTTTAAACCATAAAAAAAGTAATGTTAATTAAAAAACATCTTTATTAATGACCCATTTCAGAGTACATTTTGCAACAAAAAAACCAACATAACGATCATGTATGTTAGAGCACGTTAGGTTGATATTACAATTTAAGACTCTCAAGGCTGAATAGTCTGTACCATAATGTCTAGCTACAAAAAAGGTGTTTACCTTATGCTTTGATTGAAATGCCCCCCTTATTTCATAATCTTAAAAAACTATGAATATATACCATATTCCCTTACTCAGTACATTAGGTTTTCAACTTTTTTATATAAAACAACTATCAAATTATTGTCTTAAATGGCTTTAATCAAAAACGTTTTTTGAAATTTGGTCATTTTCATGCAGTGGTGACACCTTTATGTTTACATTAGGTTGTCCTACAACGTTGTGACAACGTTGTGAAAGTAATGTTTTCACAATGTTGTGAAAATGACGTTGTGACAACGTTGTGAAAATAATGTTGTCACAATGTTGTGAAAATGATGTTGTGACCACGTTATTTTGAAATGTTGTCAGTACATTGCAATGGAATGTTGTACATTTGGTTGTAGAAACGTTGTAGCAACGTCTTTCCTAAAATGTTGTAAAAAGGTAATGTTGCACAACGTTGCCTGAACGTTGTGTGTTTGCTGGGTGTATGTATATATATATATATGTATATATATATATATATATGTATATATATTTGTGTCCATAGTAGGCAGGTCGATTAATTATTTTTGGGTCGACTAACACAAACGGACTCTCATTAAAATTGATAAGATTTGGATAATAAAAAAAAGGTGGGATAGGTAGGGTTACATAATCACAAAATATTCTTTTTAGGCATAACCACAATCAGACTAAAACAGTAAGCTGGAACGACACAAACGAGAAGTAAGTGAAAGTTTTAGAGGGCAACTCCCAAAATCTTTGAGGAACCATACCCTGGACAGTGTTGACCTTCCCGTATATATAGTGGTTGGAGGACTTTTGATGATTTTTTTGGTACAGATTTTCTTTAAATCATCTGTGTTCCTCACTTTTTCTAAAAGCCATGTCAGAGATAAGAGCCGTCAGCCTTGACAAGAGTCCGGTCCAGCCTTGCACTCCCCCCCCCCCCCCCCTTCTCCCGGTCTACACACAGAACTAACGACAATACAGCATGGGGAGAGTCAGGGGCGCTGACCGAAAAAAACAACCACAAAATCTCTATACTCGCGAAAAGTTTAAATATCCAGGATAGTACGATTCGCTATCTTGGAATTTTAGCGTCCATGAAAATTCGTGGATTTTTTTTCTTTTTTTTCTTTTCTTTTTTTTTTTTCAATTACCAAACTGTTCTACTGTCCTACCAAAACAACATTAAATAGTTTTTTATCTGAATAAACATATAACGCGAATGCTTTCAGGGTGATATTTCAATGAACTTTCCTTTCCACCAAAATACGTTGATGATTTTGGGACAGAATTTTCTCAACGTGGCTCCCAAATTTTCGTGCCTATTTTTTGGCCGGCCTTCCAGCAATACAAGAGATGCCCGCGGGTTAAAAGGGAGGAATTTATTAGCTGCAGTTGACACGGAGATACGGTAAAAAACGCGGGAGATAATGCAGAGGGCCTGGAGAGCCCGGAGCGCGTGTACAGGCCTGAGGCTATGGGTGTGTTCGGTTTGTACGGCTGGACTCCCTTAACTCCCCTCTAGGCAGGAACAGCTAGACGACCCTCTCTGTGAACGGTGTCAGTTAGCATAATTTAATGACGTCAGATATTGCTTAAGTTTGAAGGGTAAGGTTATTTGATTCTCACTAAACCCCCATACCCACTAGGCGATTTTATTGTCGCCGAGCGACTGGCGACGGGTAGAATCGGCAGCGAAATCGCCGGGCGATCACAATCACCAGGCAATTTCCTGTTGGTATGATGCAAATTCTGGGCGACATGTGACGGAAGATGGGACTGACGGGGAAATCATATGGCCCTTAAGAGTTCGCTGAAGAGCATGTCAGTTATTTTGAAGTCCATGAAAGCCATCTAATTCCAGCATTATTTCCCTAGTCTTAGACATAGTTTGGCTTTATCGCGGTTCCGTGGAATATAAAAGAACAGCATATTTGTTGATGATGATGATGATGTGTCAGAGTTTAAGGTCTATTCAGCAATATTTCAGCTATATCAAGACCAACTCCAGTTTTTGACTTCACAGGTCTGTGATCAGATCTATTCGGGGTGGAAACGACAGCAAGGTAAGGTGATCTAACAGGTAGCTACCGCATCCGGGAATCAAACCCACGCAAGCCACATGCAGTGCCAACATGCTAACCGCTAAACCACTCCACCCCCCCTACAGCATCTTGAGAGAAGTTGAAAATTTCCCTAGTGCAAAAAAGTTGTACAAGTAAAATATCTCTTAAACACGGTTAACTCAGGAGTGGATACAAAGGCCAAGTACTTAAATCTCATGCATGCACATGAATGCACGCAGCATTCCCCCTCATTTTGTAGTTGTGGGGTCCCCCTTCTCAACAATCAAACACATGCACACAAAAAGGGGGAGGGGGGTGGACCCCCTTCTTAACCCCTATACTCAGACACACATCTTGTAGTTGAGGGGGTCCTCCAAAGGGGAGGGGGGTATAACCCCTTTCTTAACACCCTTAACACCCACAAATTTTGTTGTCAAGGGGTCCTCCAAGGGGGGGGGGCTTCCTCTTCTTAAAACCCTTACTCAGACACATTTTGTAGTTCAGGGGTCTTCCAAGGGGGAGGTTTGCTGGATGCCCCTTCCTAATACCAATACTTAGACAAACTAAAACAGGAGGCTCTTAATTAAGTGGTGAATCACACCTCTGTGCCCCGTCCCCTATTGGTCCCCCATACCCAGAGTATGGGGGTAACAGGCCTGAAGAATTGCCCCCTTCCTACCCCTCACGCCAATATCTAAACAGCCCTAACGTCACCCCAGGAAGACAAACCGACGTCTATGGGAAGCAAAGTGTCCCATGACGCAAAATGCAACAGATTTCATCGTTTATCTCACAGTTTTTGGTGGAAACCTTAAAAAAGCAGGGGTTGAGTTTCAATCGATACACTATTCATTAGGCAATATTATAATTGCAGGCATCAGCAACTGCATTTAGCAAAATGATATTAAAATATCTGCACGATTTTCTACCGGCAGGCGATGTTATCAGTACCCACTTCTGTGATACCTTCATGGCAATTTCCTCAGGACAAGCAGAGTTCTACCAGATCACATATTATCATTTGAAACATTTGGTTGGTTATTGGGGTTTAATGCCATAGCAACATCCATGGTCATATCACGGCGAGAACAGGATTTAACAATTCTGGCATTGATGATTGCATCTATGGAATGAACGAATCTATGAAAAGATAGAGAACATACCCCTACACATTTACCAAAGCAGGTGTTCTTTAATGTGCATGGTCCCATAGACAGGGCCACACACACAACGGCCAGTGGTCAGGGATCAATGTTGAGTACAATGAATTATCATTTTCATGTATTAGTCAACACTCGGCACGGCCTAGCCGTGTCGTTGTGAGGTGGGAGAGGTCTGACAGGTAAAAAAAACACCTACCTGACGTATTATGTATTATAGTCAACACTCGGCACGGCATAGCCGCGTCCCTGTGAGGTGGGAGAGGTCTGACAGGTAAAAAACACCTACCTGACGTATTATGTATTATAGTCAACACTCGGCACGGCCTAGCCGCGTCCCTGTGAGGTGGGAGAGGTCTGACAGGTAAAAAAAACACCTACCTGACGTATCATGTATTATAGTCAACACTCAGCACGGCCTAGCCACGTCCCTGTGAGGTGTGAGAGGTCTGACAGGTAAAAAAACACCTACCTGACGTATTATGTACTATAGTCAACACTCAGCACGGCCTAGCCACGTCCCTGTGAGGTGGGAGAGGTCTGACAGGTAAAAAACACCTACCTGACGTATTATGTATTATAGTCAACACTCGGCACGGCATAGCCGCGTCCCTGTGAGGTGGGAGAGGTCTGACAGGTAAAAAACACCTACCTGACGTATTATGTATTATAGTCAACACTCGGCACGGCCTAGCCGCGTCCCTGTGAGGTGGGAGAGGTCTGACAGGTAAAAAAACACCTACCTGACGTATTATATACTATAGTCAACACTCAGCACGGCCTAGCCACGTCCCTGTGAGGTGTGAGAGGTCTGACAGGTAAAAAAACACCTACCTGACGTATTATGTATTATAGTCAACACTCAGCACGGCCTAGCCGCGTCCCTGTGAGGTGGGAGAGGTCTGACAGGTAAAAAAAACACCTACCTGACGTATCATGTATTATAGTCAACACTCAGCACGGCCTAGCCACATCCCTGTGAGGTGTGAGAGGTCTGACAGGTAAAAAAACACCTACCTGACGTATTATGTACTATAGTCAACACTCAGCACGGCCCAGCCACGTCCCTGTGAGGTGTGAGAGGTCTGACAGGTAAAAAAACACCTACCTGACGTATTATGTATTATAGTCAACACTCGGCATGGCCTAGCCGCGTCCCTGTGAGGTGGGAGAGGTCTGACAGGTGAGGGAGGGCAGGTAAAAACACCTACCTGACGACAGGTGAACCAAAAAAACACATCCTGCTTATACTTCATCTTACTCCCTTTTTATCCCACAGCTCTGCATTCAGAACAACAAACTTTGCCAAACTCACACTGGATATTTACATTGGGAATGAAAAACATTTATCAAGGAGTTTAAAAAGAGGCAGGTCTCGGGTTGAGCCGGGACACTTGGGAAACTTTGTAAGGTAAACTGATAAAACTGAGTGTAGCTTTTCCTGAAGCCACTTCTGGGTGGTAAAGGTTAGTCAGACTTATCTATTCCTGTTTTTGCCTCCAGTATGGGTCTCCTGAGAGATCCTTTACAAAGACCATAATACAGGGATCTAAGTCAGGATCAGCTATAGAATCTTAAACCTAAGTCTATGCCTGAAGATTAAGAGATAGCAGGTTCACAGTAAAGTTCAACTTTGAGTTATATAGGGGGGCAGTATGTATTCACCTACTACGGGTTTTAGATTTGTATGTGATCTGAACTTAATCTGAAATATATATCAAGTTTTAAACCGCTTCTGAGGGCCTCAAAGACACTTCAATTAGCTGTCTTAGTTTGACTGATACTTACTGTTGCTTACTCTATTATATTCTAACTGCCTTTTAACTGTCATTAAAATGTTTGTCATAATTTTTTTAAAAATCTGAAATCAGATAAAACCGTGAAAATGGAGCTCCCTGATATTATGTTGGACTAGGCTGCGTGCATAGATATTTCCTTCATAGAAAAGGATACACGGCACTAAGCAAGTACGTGCCATGCACCTCTATGGAAATATCGTAGGATTTGAATAGTTTTGTTTATCGACATAGTCTTTAACATCCATAAATCTTTCAGGAAGTGGCTTTGGCATCCCTGCTGATTAGGAAAGTTGACATCAATGCTGTAATCGCTGGCCCAAGGATTGACAGATGATCATACATCTGACTACCCCCTGAACTGGGACCTGATGTAAACTATCACTAACAACTCAACCACCCCCTTCGTGTTGCTCAGAACTACCCGTGTCATGCCCAGAGGGAGGGGTGAGCCATTTACACATGCCCCTCGTCGTCAATTGAATATTTGCTCAAAAGAAGTATTGCGGATCTGCTAAAGAAAAATTGTTTACAAAAAAATGGTTATATAGATGTTGTGCACATGACGTCACAACTCCCAAAAAGGATGGCCACCATGTTGGTGATCAGTTTAAATTTCTTATTATTCACAAATCTAAAGCATCTATAATGCAAATTTTGGTCTATTTCAGCAAATGAAAACACAATGAATCATAATAAACAATTATCATTTATAAATCATGAATACATTTAATAGCCACATGGGTGTGTTGGCCACATGGTGCTCACCAAAATCTGGTCATGTGACCCTACCGCGCAAGCCCTATAGCCACCTCTTATTGAATTGAGCTAGCTTTCATGGATAATATGTTAAGACTAACCAAAGCTAGACCCTTGGAACATATTTCTACATTTATCTAAGCTTTCAAAATGTTCACAATTATATTGGTTTTGTGCTGATTTTAGTTACCTATTACATACAGGGATGTAGGTCAGAGTTAATAAGCTAACACCATTTCTTTACTTTCCAGTTTTTCTTTTCACAAAATCTGAAAACTTGCATTCCTATTACAAGTATACAGCTTTGTATTCAAGCTCACCAACCGCTCAGGCCTCTAGTGAATAAACGGCTGAATAGGACTCAACGTGCCTCAGGTAAATAAAACCTTTTATACACTTTGCCACATAATCTGAAAGTAACTCTCTCTAAGGCAGTCAATTAGTGTATGTGTAACCTTTAAGGTAACTCTTTCGTGCGGTCTATGTTTACAGGATAGATCCCATCGTTATTACATTAAGTCATTAGCTCTTTCCTCGGATAGTCAAGCTTTCATGTTAAGTATAAATAACTATTTTCTACTCGTTAACTATTTCGCCTTATTCCTGTTCAGAGTTTCAAATTAATTCACTTGAAGTTTCGGCAAGCAATAAAAGCCAAGTGGGCAAAGTAGATAAAGGAACGATGCCTAATTGAAATTAAACTTTGAAATGAGAAGTTAAATTGAGTTTTAAACTTCCTAGTTCTTGTAACTTGGAAACTTGGAAGTTCAGACTGGATCAATTTGCAAACGGAATTACTTTGCAAAAGAAAACATGCGTTCTTATTTCAGGAAGCCAGAGGGACCGTTCGTTGACAATGTCTACGGGACTAAAGATGGTTTGACACCATGCTAATACACCTTACAAAAGTCAAACGTAGATGAAGTAAGCAATCAAATATACCCCTTTGTGTCCGAATATAGAGGTCATCTCATTTACATTATTCTGATCATAAATGAGCAACTCCTTTTTTCAAATTGTTTTCCAACTTTGAAAATCGAAATCGACCTTCATCATGACCTTATTACAGGATGCGCACACACTTATCTTCTAGGAATCAATTCAGGGCCCTTTCAAGACATATTTAAGACCAACATTTGAAAATCTTAGACTTCCCTGATACTCGAATAGAACACTATTCAGAGATTTAGTCCAACAAAACAAATTACCGGCTGTAAGCGGCATTTCATATCTCAAGATAAATATATGCAAGTATATATCAATTGTCCAATCAGGTTTAATTCAAGACCTTTCTAACACCTCTTGGTAGAAAACCCTCAATTTTTTTTTCTCTTTAGGCCTGAAATTTGATAACATAAATTTATAACTTTTTAAGACTTGCATGGGCACCCTTTTATAACATTTGGAATATGACTCTCGCAGATAGACTCTATAACCCCTGACTTATTACTTTCCCCATTCATTCCAATCCCATCCTTCTACACCTCATCCTTAGCCCCTAACAATACCTGGCTCTAAGCCTAAGGTCTGTAGCTGAGCAGGGCTATATAGCCCAATCGCTGCCTTAAGGTGGTTTTACACTACACGACATGAGCTGCAATATGACATTGTTGCAGAGAAATCCCACATATCAGAGACAAAATTCTTTGTAACACATGTGTAAAATACTCCATATTGCCAATTTCAAACAATTATATCACTCCCGTGAGTGAATTTTCTCAAATATCATCGTATCGCTTCAATATCGCAGCTCAACGGAGTTGTGTAGTGTAATAGGACCACCAGTGTTTACGTTCCTGGTGGCCCCTATAGGGTTTCACCCCACCTATTGTTGGGCCCGCCCCAGCACTTAAACTCTGTTTCCAAGGGGCAAACAACCATGGCGAGTAGTGGTTTGGTCGGCCAACCAAGGAAGAGATTTGTGGAGCAATTAGGGGAATGATTGACTGCTTTGTTCATGAGCATACTGTATAAATTTCATCAAACCGTTCCAATTTTTCAGCTCAAAGTCACAGCAATTAATGTATCTAGTCACTCGCTAAAATGGCACAATTATGCGTTTAGTTGATGAACTCGAAGCCACGCTATCGTCCATGAGATGGTCAAAATTTGATACGTTATACCTCACCGATAAGCACGTCAAATTCATGACGTGACCAATAATGTCACCAGATTACGTTCTAATGTTGAAAAATACATCACAGGCCATAACGTCATTAGACTATTGGGTGGAGCCCTTAACGTTCGCAACACATAGACAATACTGTGGCATTTAAGACGCCAGTGATCAGATGTAAACTCACCTCGTGGAAACCTGCCTTCACCCACCCATTGTTGTGGCCTGGCCGGGCGCTCACAATGCTCCGGTCGGGTTCTGGAAACTGCTCATCATGGAGAGAGGTAGGGCAATAGGAGCAGCTCCCACCTGGCCTACTGGAGCAGGTCACCTTACTTATAGTTATCCTGTGAGCTCAGGGCTCCCCCTCCCCCCACTGGGGGCACAGCAGAGATTAGGGAGGACATTTAACAGCAATCTGAATGACTGCTGAAAACATATCAATGATGCTCGCAGTATAGTTTTCAGTTTTTTCAAACCTATTGAAATGTTCGATATTGAAGTTTGAATTTGCGTGATGATAATTTTCAGGCAAATTTGAATGTGGCCAGTATAACATTTCTGCGAGCTGAGTACTTCTGTCCACTTGGTGCATGATAGAGGTAAGCGATGACTGCTGATGGAAATTACACAGATTGACTACTAAAAACATAATATGTAACAGCCTCTGGGATTTCCGGCCTTATGGAAATACATATTCATGGTTCTAGAGCCTTTATTTAGCTTAGAAATCATAAACTCTAGCCTATCAAATCTAAATCCTATTGAACCAATGGGAGGGAATGACTGAAAACCAAATACATGGCAGTGTAGCAGGCTCCGCCACGGCGCCAACCTCGACACTGAAGTGAGATCAAAGTAAGTGCGATGGGGATGTTAGAGGTAATACTAAGTGAGGGGCGAAGACCCCAAGCAGTTCAATGGCTACAAGTAACGTATGAACACCTTTAACACTCTGACAGGTGGGGGGGTGGGGGTGGGGGGTGGGGTTGTGTTCACACTCTGAGAGCTCTACCTACTGTCCTACTGTAGAACCACACAAATAAGTTGCAGCTGAAATAAGGTCTCAGAAATAACCCTAATATAGGCCCCTAAACCCCAATATTAGGGTTATTTCCTACCTTTAACACTATGTAATCTCTAAGGAAAGGCTCTGAAGAAATAGGTTATAATAAGTGAAGCTCAGGAGTTAGGGTACGGCTTGAAATGGGAAGAGGCATGGCTCCATGTTATTACTACAGCATCAGATAATTAAAACTATGAAAGGAGCAATCTTTCCCCACCACAACTCGGTCTGGAACCGTGGCATTCAAACGTGCATTTGCCTGATCACTTTGTCACTAGTAAAGGGTGGGCGTTGGAACTCTACGAACAGACAGTAATATATAGACAGTTCTGGAAAAACCTGATAGGTATATGAAATATTGTTTCACTGAGGGGAATCCCCCTCTGACGCTCTATATAAATAACAAGACGCAGTACCTGCTGTGGTATATTTTAGATCTACCTGTATAATCAACACGGCAAACTGAGTCTAGATGAACAGCCATGGAGGTTTTCTTTAAAGTCTCCCCTCGAGAGAAATTAAATTGATTCCCCAGCCCAATCGGTGGGAACTGGGGCCAATTAAAAAGGACGTGAATATGGAATGAGAGGCGGTTATGAAGCCACTACTCAGGGCCATTTACGACTCCCCAGGCTTTGGGAAGAAACGCCACGCCGCAAACCCTAAAGCCCCACACCCACTAGGTGATGATTCTGACCAAGTTGGCAAACTGATCGGTGCTAAAATCACCTGATTCTACCAAAAGAGAGGGCCAGTTTTAGCAACAATTCATATCAAACATGTACATTTCAATATTGCATACCGATCGACGATTTGATTTAGTGCAAAGATTGTTTGATATTTTGGTATAATCAGCCAATCTTACCACAGATTAGTCGGCCGACCTGGTGAAAATTGCACAGTGGGTATGGGGCTTTACGGCATAGACTGGGCTGCTCGGTGGCTTCGGGGGTGGGTAGGAGTATGAAAGTGGCTCTCACATTACAGAAGCCTGTGAGAGCGGAGTGGCCCTGGGGACTGGAGCCCTAAGCCGGCCTAGTTAAGGAGCTGCTCGGCCCTTAAAGGGGGAAGCCCCTCGTTAAAGGCGCCCAATTAGGGGAGCGGGTTTCCCCGATCAGCGTCTGAGGAGCTGCTCAGGGTTCCCCGCGAGCTACGCGGTCAATGAGCTAGTCAGCTGAGAACCAGCTGCTTACAGTGTGGCTGCATTCTGGGATACATGTTAAAACCTGCTGGTACCCGGCAAGCTAGACGGTTAGGAAGCTAGTTGGCTGACAACAAGCTGTTCATGTTGTATCTGTATTCTCGGGAAAATGTTAAAACCTCTTAGTTTGCTTATACCCAACAATCTATTTTTTATTTCAGAGCTACAGCTTACAGAGTAAGTTTTTCATGCAGTTGGTTTGTAGTAGATATGGTTAGAGAGCTAGTCAGCCGACCTCTCCATGACAACAAGGTGCTAGTGCAGTATACAGGTTGCATGCTAAAACTATAGACTTCCCAAGGGGTTGTCAGATCTGACAATTTGGCTGAAGGTTTGGTTTGTACTGTGTTTCTCAATGAAATTAGCAGATTCGGCGGGTATAATAGGTGTCAGTAGATTGCTAAGCCAATCAAAAATGTCTGTTTTACTGGTTCAAACTTGCAACCAAATTACATACATAGAAACTGCATATCAATTAACCTCATAATGCTGCAAAAGTACCCTACTAAATCCAGCAGTTATATTTGAAATATTCTTACCCATGAGCATGTTGGAATTTGGATAAATGAAAAATACCCAGAGATATGATCTAACAGATACAGGTTTCATTATATCCTAGACTGAATGACCGGTCTCAATGTTGTATCGGCACTGCCACTCACAGCCTATATAGAGACTGCAACCCTTCATAAGATCAAACAAAACACAGTATAGTACATCTAACATAAAACGCAGATTTTAGATTGAATCTAGGATCAGTAGATTTTATTACTTCTTCTTACAAAAGGCCGGGGAGGGCTGTAGCAGCCATGACATGTGTGTATGAGAAGGCTGCCTCTGAAGCCTTTGATGGTGATATTTCCCCCAGGGGGGGAGGCAGTATGAGGTGCGTGTACCCGAGTATGGTAAGGGTTTGCCTAGACTGTAGTTACGTCCAAGTCCGCCAGGTGCTCAAACTAGGACTGTTTACCAGCAACCATTTTTGGTGGGAATTCCATCCCATATCCCAGCATGCTTTGCAGCTGCTGGTTTATGGCAGGGAAGACCATAAACGAGCCAGGACCCAAACATCCATCAAAGGGGTTCCCCATGCCATTTATAAGGCCAATAAAAGAATTCCTTACAAACTTTAAGTAGCCACTAGAAGCCATGGACTCGTGTGGGTGTGAGGACCTATTATGAAATAGGTTTCTAGGTCATAAAAGGACTAGTGTTTGCCGGGCAGTTAAGTGGCAGATCCGATGCTCAAGGGGAATACGAGCCCGCAGGATGAGAGAATATTAGCAGTGTGCCATACTACAGGTTAACACTACAAAACCTCTGGCCTTCTGGAGTCTTCCACTTAGAATGTACGCATCGAGAGGAGGATAGAGAGGGGTATGAATATTTTTTTTAAAAAAACTGCATATATGTTCCTGTACACCCCACATTAGATATATCCAAGGGTTGGACAAGGGTCGCATGGACAAAATTACCATATCAGCCATCCTTATCTCCTAGAACTGGGTTGACTGAAATGAGCAAGAATTATATTTTTCTATATCCCCAATTGCTATTAAAACATTATCACTTCTTAAATTTAATGAACTGACAGATTTCCAGGTGTGCCAGCCAATCATAATGATGTATTTCAGGGCAAAACAGGGTTCGACATTAGCGGTTGGGCTGACAGGCTTTAACATTTACATTGGTGTATCCTATAGGGAGAAGCTGCACATAACAAATTTTAGGACCAATAAGTCAAACAAATTGCTCTGATTAATTTAGTTTTATGCACCTGTATTCATAGAATAAGCAGAGGCAATTTAGAAGATATTTCATGGTGAACGTTAATGTTGTGAAAACTGGGATGGGCTTTATCGGTACTTTGGGCGAAGGAGGCAGTGGGAAGTCTGAATTCCTTTTTTACCAAGCAAACATGCCTAATGGAAGGCTGCTTGCATGTGTACAATGTCAAATCTTCATGTTGAGCAAACGTGTTTTTCAACCCTTGTGAAATTAGTATGTAGAACCACAGGAGGGTATTAAAGAATGTAGTATGCTATCTAATATCAAGGATACAATTGTTTCTCTTATCCGGCCGGGGATGGTCTTCACAGGAACGGTGAATCGCCCGATATTGGCTCCTTATCGACTGGTTCAAAGTTCATCCCCACAAAACGGCTGTTTGCAGACTACCTAAGCCCCTTCTCTTGAGGCAATTGATTTTATATTCCTGCAGCGTGCCCGCCCATGCCCATCCCAGACCTTAGCCCGGCGATCAGGGCAATATCAGGACTATTCGCTGAACACAGAACTACAACTAGCCACTCTGCTGGTTTGTTGGTGGGGAGATTGGCAAATTTTGTATATCATAGTTTGACCACCTAATTAGGCTAAACAATTTAAGCCCCTTCTCTTGAGACAATTGATTTTATATTCCTGTGCCATCCCCACCCAAGATCTTATCCCAGCGATCAGGGCACTAGTGGGACTACTCCTTGAATGCTGGACTAGAGTAAATGAGGATGGTCTTGGGGAGGTGGGGATTGGCCAATTTAGCACATGTAGGTTATACATAGTTCAACTGCATAATGTCACAAAAGCTGGACTCCATCAAGTCAAAGTATATCAAGTACACGAAAGCTTGACTATGAGTTACTCTAGTGGTTTGTTGGTTGGTTATTGGTGTTTAACGCCGTACCAACATCTATGGTTATATCACGACGAGAACAATGTTTGACAATTCTGTCTGGGATGATCGAATCTATGAGAAGGTAGAGACCATACCCCTACACATTTACCGAGGTAGGTGTTCTTTAATGTGCAGGATCCCATAGACAGGGCCCTACACACAACAGCCGGTGGTCCTCTAGGGACCTTTGATATCCCTGTCGTTGGCACAGGGAGACATTCAGAGGGGCACAGCAGTCCAGCCCAGGTCCAGAACTGAACCCCGGCCGCCCGCACAGCAGACAGAGGCTCTAACCACTTCACCACCCCGCACGCCTCTCTAGTGGTTTGTTGATGTGGTAATGGACTATTGCTATACATAGCAAATGACAGCGATACTACACTTTGTCACTCTAGGACCCCATGGAGGGAATGATCGGCTAGCATAGTAAAAACTTGCTTCTTGGCATTACTATTAAGGTATACTGCTAAAGACTTATATTTTATAAAGAGGAACCAACTTAAATTGCATTCTAGAATGTCTAGTTGGTTAAAGCTGGGAGGATCTTTTGAAGAAAATAGATTGGAATCGGTTTTTTAAAAAGATCTTGTACTGTAGACATATCGCCTCCTCTACACAAGTTATCATGTAACACCCAATAGGAACCAATATGAAATAACGACAAGAAAATCAAACCTCCTGTGGGAAACCTCAGCTAAAAGACCGAAACCAATTATATTTTTATTACAGCCCCCAACCCCTGCCCTCGCCCGTTCTATCAGACCCTGCCCCTTCTTCCCTTATCCCTTTCGCTTTCTTTTTCACCTTACGCTATCAGCCCCAGCCGGGCAGTGTCCAATTTCAATTACGCCCCGATATCATCGGAGTGAAATTAGTGGTGAGCTGCTCATAGAAGAAGAGGTCCCACCAGCAGCCCCTCATCAACTCGCTGCATGGGAGAAAGGCATTCGGAGTGCCAGGTGCCCAGCGAAACCATTTTGTACAGAAATTATGCAGATGACGTCAAATATGCAAATAAAAGATCCTAACTGCCATTTGATTTTTCATCACCAAAAGGTGGTCATGTGATCATTATGCACCAGCTCTAATTGCCTTTGAAAGAACAGATTTTTCCCTCTTGGCTTATTCAGAGGTCGAATATAGTTTCGAATTTCTAACAAATAACTCGGGCCATAGTGTAGCTGACAATGATCAGGCCGTAATACCCAGATGTCGACTCTCATAGCACGACTCAAAATCACTACAATGGATTATTTTTAAAGCCAGGGTATTGTCTATGGGTTGTGAATGTTAGGGGCTCCACCCTTTACCCTAGTGACGCCACAGCCAGCTACGTTTGCGACATTAGAACATAATCCGGTAATGTTATTGGTCACGTCACAAATTTGGCACAGCCACCAGGGAGTTACAACGTAGCAAATTACGAAAGCCACATGGACGATACACTTTCAGCTTTAAGGTTTTTCCTGCTTCTGTCTTACACCTCACCTCCCATAGACCAAAGCGGAGTGGGCGGCCACCATCAGGACTCCCACAGAAAAGCAATCCTCTCTCCGGATATCAAACGTACAGGCCCAATCGAGGCTTTTTGTCTACAGTTTTTAGTCGTGACAAAGTCGCTTCGGGGTACTCAGGCGATTTGTGTTTGTCTGAGCCCTAAGCGGCCCCTGCTAGCTTTGACTTAGTGCGCGGGGAGGGTTCTGTAAGGCGGATAAAGGCTGGGAGGAGGCGCGGGGGTTTTAAGTTGGGAATATTGGCTGAATGCACTTAAAAAGTCCCAGTCCAATAATATGTTTCTAAAGCCTGTATTCCACATAACGATTTTGATGCTGGAGATTTTGTTTTTGTTTGATTTTCTCCAAGAATATGACATGAAACCAGACACCTTATAGGCCTACCCTTCAAAGGAGTACTGTATAACCTGTCAAGTGATACAAACAATGTCTATATTAACCTTAATTCCTACTGCAAGTTTTTCAAAATCACCAACAAAATCCGCATGTGGTATATAGGCTTTAAAGATTTACAGTCGAGCCATAAGACCAGGTTTTCAGATAGATATAGTGAAAGGCTTCGGTTGTCTCCATAATGTATATTTCAGGAATTTACGATGTTACCGTGGGTTTATAGAGTAATGACTAGATACGCTTGGGATCGATCGCTCTGCTATATATGTCGAAAGGGATTGTCAGTTAGATTACAGCGTTTCATTTTACGCTATCCCGGGCTGATTACATCTTCACATCTCATTTCCTATTTAATGCCTCAACCGCGTACATAGTTTTTGCTCGTTTGATGAGTTAAAAAAAAGTCATTTTAGCGATCTATAGGAAAGCCTCTTACAAATAGGGGCTTATGAACGAGTAGAAAAAAACATGTAGCAGTAACAATTCTCTGATACAACTCACAAGGAAAATGGCTGTCGTCAAAATGCACTCTATGATTGCAATCTGGGCAACGTGTAAGAATATAGACTTAGAGGGATGTGATTGTGAACACCAATCTTTCTTCTAATATGTAAGACAGATCGTTTCTTGACAATGATGGGAAATTCATCGGTCAAGATCGTTGGTAACAGTCAACGTGGGAATCTAAAATTCATAGCCAACACGAAATGATCATACAATTTCAAATTTGATGAGGATGAAATGTCATACCTTTTTCAGTAATGAGATAAGAGTACAATCAAAACGAACAATATCATCATTTCCTTTTAAAGCCAGAGTATCATCCAATGCGTTTCTAACGTTAGGGGCTCCACCCCTTACCCTCAGATGTCACAGCTGGCGATGCGTTTTGTGACGTTAAAACGCAATTTATGGACAAAACACTGGCTTTAAGACTTCAATTCACTTTCTGTGTTGTGTTTTTTTTTCTATTTCACTAAATTTCATATTGCATATCGAAGCATAAGAACATGAACATAAATATACACCATTAGTATAACTCTCAGGATTACGAACAACTAAAGCTGTTAAATTCTTAGTCTGGCAGACTGAACGACTCAAAAACACTAGTAATTTCACCGTGCTTATTCGGATGACCACTTTTTCACGTCTCTCCTTTAAATCGCTGTTTGTTTGCACTAGTTCAAATAGCCAATTTCCGAGAAATGAGCAAAGGCCTAGGACTTGAAATAAAATTGATGACCTTGTAACAGAGTGCTGCCCGTCCCCCTAGTGGTCGGTAGGAGAGGTTGTATCCTGGATATGGCTCTGGAGACGGCCCAGACCCCACGAGTTGACAATGTCATTAACCCCTACCCCCTGGGGTCGTGTCAAGGTCAGTCAGAGGTCAGTGAAGGTCGTGGAGGGGTCAGGTGGAAATGGACGGGCTGTGTACCACCCCCCCCCCCCCCCTTCTAGGAGTGATCCCCCTACCACCCACTCCATCAGGCTACTGGGCCGGGGGGGGGGGGAAGGCACTGACTCTGAAGGTTACAACCCACTGCCAAACTACTGCCCCTGTTTTTCATGACTTACCCCTCCTGAATTTTAGTTGACCGACCCCTATTTTTGGGAGCCACAGATCACCGCTCCAAAAAATCAAAGTGTGTCAATACCAGAAAATATACAGAAATCACCAAAATTGCTCAAGAAAACTTCTAATAAAATAACATAAATGTTTTGGGTGAAATAAAGTAGCAATAAGACTAATTACTAAATTATTGCCCCTATATTGTTCTATGGATATTGTTCACCGCCCCCCTATTTTGCCTTGAAAGTGGCTGACCGCCCCTAAACTTTGATGTTCAACACCCGCACTTGGCGGGTCCGTTTGGTATTGGGGCCCAAGTGCACCCCCCCCCCCCCCCCGGGGGGATCTGGGGCATCAGTCCACTTTGTACAAGTGGCCAAGTAGGAGTCTGTTAGCAAAGCCTTCTATCAGAAGATTTCACAGAAGAAGTTAACATCCTTCATAATGAGATTTATTTTCACAGAGACAACATGGAAAATCCAGGTTTATGAAACGACTTTAAGAGGAAGATTTAAAAGGAAGAGATTCTAACAGCATGATTATTTTGACTTTACATGTGTTATCTGTAGCCTAAAAACAAAAACAATTTTCATCCCCTCTAAATAACCAACTTGTAAAAAATGATGGTACAGCACAAAATCTGGAAAAAGAAGTAAAAATTGCACCTCTCCTTGAATGGGTTGTCGTGTATCGATAGTCAAGTGGGACAGTTTTTACACTTTTGTGAATAACCACAATGACGTTTGTTGTGATTGAATGTCGTAAACCAAGATTTTAGACACATAAATATTGCATATATACTCGATTGAAAATCTTATACAATGGTGTTCACTGCGGTTGACTGTCTCATTACTGAAACAACATCGCTTTACCCACGAAAAGTAATGTACAGCAGAAGTGAAGTTATCTAACATATCTGCTGTTCGCGATAGCAAGTATGTACAATCCTTAGATTGTGATGTAATGTACCTTTACTTTAATCGTATGTTGAAAATACACTGAATTATAATTTGTAAATACTGTACATATTAGAATGTTTTTTCTGGAGGTTAAAGAATACTAGCAACATGTTCTGCAAACTTGTCTTCAGGTAAAATAAAAGAATTTAAAAAACAACGTGCTGACAGAATAATGAATCCCAATGATAGACTGACCAATCAGAAACTTCTTATGAATCCAGGGCAATTAAATCAATACATGTATATTTTAAAAAACATTAACTCACCCAGAGCATCTAGCAGCGGCGTGCTCCGTGCGGTAAGTACTCCAATCCTCAGGGATATAATCCAACGGCTCTGCAAAGACAAAGGAGGACTTTATCAATTTAATCAGATAGAGAGCAATATTCTGATCTCCTATAATTCATATATTATAATCACCAGCAGGTTGCCTATATTGGCAATGGGACCGTTTACGAAGCGGGGTACGGCTGAACTGGCGCCATAAATAACGGTCAGACCAGCAGGCCTTGGGGCACAGGGGGGGTAGAGGTCGTACGGTTCAAGTTTTCTTTGGAGAAAAACCAACCTGTTATTTGGTGGGCCTCCAATATATATGAGCATAATATGGGTTTATCAATGGGGGTAATATGCTTCATGCAATAACCGGCTTTCAATAACATATGATATATACTATACGCTTGTGTATAACTTGTGATTCTTGGGGGGGGGGGGGGGGGGGGGGGCCCTCCTTTCGGTGGACCCCTAAACTACAACAAGAAGGGAAAATGCCGCAGGCGTACGCACGATTGCACACAATTTTAGTAGTAAGCCTTTATTCTGACCCCCCCTTTCAAAAATCCTGCATCCGCCCCCGCATACCTACATGAATTACTCGTTGGTTCCCAATAATCAAAATATCCTGATCCTTATCACATCATCTCGCATGTGCTGGGACTACCCCTCTGATCAATTAATCATCGCCTTAGAACACCCCTTTAAAACTTCACCCTACCTACTCTCCCCATCATATATTTTCCGGCCCTATATATCAGCCCCCTTCCCCCTTCATACATCATAATCTCCCCTTCTTAATGTAGAACAATGACAGGAGGGTTGTAACCCTAACCTCCTAGATATTAACACTATGGGATGCCAAGTAAAAACCAGATATATGCGGTAGATGGTTTCTATAGAATAGATTCATGGTTATTACCTCAGGAAAGTGACAGCGGAGCATACCGGGGTGGCGCTTCTGCTCCTAGGAAGAATATAGGCCCACAGTAGTCCCTGCTGATCATATAAGGCGACGAAGGTGGGGATCCAGCACTGACCATTTGCTTGTTTGTTGGGTAAGTTTAACGTCTGGCAAACCCTTTTGGGTCCTTTTACGAGACTGCCAGCACTGACCAAGTGGTTCTTTGGGTTCAATTCCCAGTTGGTGCAATTAATCATGCCAACCTTGCCACCACTACATTAGGCCACTGTACCAGTGATATTAGGGCACCAATGAAAAGGAAAGACTCAATTTTGGCCAATCCTTTCTAAGACAATTCTTATCCTATTACAGTAATGGACATATTTATTACAGTAATGAGAGTACCTTGACAGGTTTTTGGGATAACCATAAAAATCATATAAAGTTTACTGCCCAAAATCCCCACTATCCCCTGAAGATGCCCTTATGGAATGTATTGTAGGGGTATAATAATAATAAAACAATCCAGTGGTTACCTTCTGGCTTATCAGGCTGGGGTCATAAGGCGAGGCCCTAGGCCGACCGTATAGGGGCCCGTAATTTAGGGCTACCAGGGATTATTCTGGACACGGGGCAGCCCTCGCTGGATAACAGGCCAAAGCCGATGCCAATCTTTAGTCATTTCCTTAGCCCTCAATTCTCCCACCCCTCACCCCTTACCCTACTACATCCCTGCACACTGCCTACCTCCAAACCATCTATCCCCTCCTAAAGACGTCTTCATAGTTATTTTTTCAACATTTTGATAGTATCATGTTTATTCTTCAATAAACATATTCTCTGTTTACATTGGGGCCTTGATAAGGGAGTCCCAATGTCGCATGTCCAAGTTAAGAAGGGGCGGTGTCACGCTGTTGAAATCATGAACGGGCAAAAGTCACTCTGTTGAATTCAAGAAAAGACAATGTCCCATGTCATTATCTTTTAAAATCACATGTCACATGTTACTTAGTAAGTCCTAAAAGGGACTCTGTAGTGTCGAATTTAAGGGTCTAGGGCAATATCCTTCTGGTATTTTACTTTCCTTCATTTTTACATACCCCTCGTCTTCTCCCCTCTACTCCATCCCCACGTCTTGACATTGACCTCCCTTCATACTCTCTCTAACTCTGTCTCCCCTCCTTTCTACCTCCCCGACCTACCAATTTCCCCTCCCCTACAGACCCCTACATACACCCCTTCTCCTATGGTTACCACCCCCACTCCCCACCCTCACCTTCCCTTTCTTCCCCCAACGGACCAATCAGGCGGCCCCACACATACGTCATCGGGCCTACAATGGTGGAATGCTGCTCTGACCAATTACAGCTGCCGACGCATTTGTCATTCGGCAGGCGCCTGTGCCCGGCTGTAATCTTAGCCCTGGTTGGCCCATTCCCATTCCGCACCTAGCCTGGGCCTGGCCCTGGGCGTGTGGAGAAGGGGGTCGGAGCCAATATCATGGCTGTTAATACAGGGCTGGGGACCGGGGATCGGGCTTGATCGTGTTACTGAATGCCCCCGTAACCCGAGGGAGACTGGTCGGGGGCCCTTGATGGAGGGGGGGGGGGGGGGGGGGGGGGTCCCCATGTCGCATGTCGAAATCGTTATGTCCCTTGTCACTTAACTTCTGATGTCCCGTGTTGCCTCTAAGACCTTCTCATGTCCCATGCGTATTTAAGAAATTGTCCCTGTCATATTTCTTTTCCCTTCATGTCACTATAAGCCTCATGCGGCATGTCAATTTTAAGAAATGACCATGTCGCCATGTCCAGGGCCATTGGTCGGCCGGTCGGAAAGGGTGTCTGTGCAGGGGAGATGTATGAACTCGTCAGGGTGTACTGGAGATCTTGTGCAGAGAAGTGCAAATAATATTATGCTTATCTTTTTTTTATAATAATCTTAGAAAAACCTGTCAGGGTACTGTCCGTCTCTATCGCTTGTATATGTATACATGCGTTGTCTTACTTAGAAAAGATTCTTCCCTTGGTAACAATGCTAATTTAACTCAGTGCGGACTTCTCAAGACAAATGCCTATACCAAAATAACGTAAAATGGCCATTTCGCTACTTCGTTAGTACTTTGGAACAGATTGACCAAATGAAAGGAAAAATAACTTGGATCAAATAGTATAAAGGCACGAATGTTTGAATATGAAATTGTTCTTTCACAATTATTAGAAAATTTATAAAGTCTCAAATTCTGATTTAATTACAGTATTTAAAATGCAATATAGGTAGAAATATATATATTATTGTACAGAATGTTTCTCTTGATGCAGTTGTAAAAACCCTTCTAAACGAATAGATGTATCCACTGCGACAAAACAGAAATCAAAGAGGTTTGAAAAACCTGAACAAGCCTTCAGAGCCTATGTGCTATTGTCTGTAAGTAGCACAAAAAGTGGGATTTGACACGGGCGACTGAAGGCTGTCGCTTTAAGACGGACCTGTGTACAGGGAAGTGAAGACGGAGCTATTTATAGCTGCTACAGACAGAAACATCAACAGCCAGCGGGCAATAACAGCTCCGTGTATGTCCCTCTGAGGGGGGAACCCGTCGGGGGGGGGGGAGAGGCTGGTAGGGGGGAGGTAAATGAACCGATTTCTTGTCACACTGACGTATATCCGTGTCTTTAATCTTTTACTATTTTCTTTTATTATTGTTCTTGTTTATTGAACATTTAAAACAGTGTTTCATGTGGTTGCCAGCATAGTTTATTGTATATTCACAGTACTTACTGTCTATTCACATTCAAGGTCTTAAATATACATTTAACTGACAGTATTGTTGTTGTTGTTGTTGTTGTTGTTGTTGTTGTTGTAGTTGTTGTTGTAGTTGTAGTTGTAGTTGATGATGGGATTCCTTCTAAACCTACAGCTCACAAGCCACGTCGTTTTCACATTGAATTGACAGTATGTTATGACCAAAATTTACTGAATCGCTGGTAAAAACGCTGGTAAAATATCAAACTTGCTTGATATGACAGTTGCCCGTCAACTTTACCAGCGAATCTCACAGTCGCCCGTCAACGGTTTAATTGCCTAGTGGGTATGGGACTTTACTCAAGGTAGGCAATGTGTTCTCCAAATGCATGCACATTTCTTTGTGAAGCAAGTTATATCTGAACTGCAGGGCTAAAAGGATCATGTTTCGATAATATGTTAGATTGCAGTATCAATTTATATATTATATGAGTGTTCTTGAATGTCAAGTCATAACACTTTATACATGTTGTTACTTAATTGGAGATAACTTCTGTTATTAAAGACATTATTGATAACAGAAATCTGAGTTGCTGAGGACTGAATATTACGACCTGTACAACATCTATGAACAATACCAATAAGCACTTGTAGAAAACAAATGCACAAAATCACTGCAAAAGCTATAGAAAATAGAAACAAATGATGGTTACATATCCATCTCTAATGAATGAATTTCCAGACAACTAAGAAAACACTAAATATATATGTATACACATTAGAAAATAATGATCACTAGTTTTTAACCATGTTTAAGAACAATTCTCCCTACCACGGATAAATTTGTCGACAAAACCCCTAGAAAACCCATAGGAAATTAGCAAATAATTATTATAAATTCATCTATAATCAATGAATTTTTAAATGACTTAAATGACTGGGTATGGGTACTAATTTGAAAAATAATGGCAGCTAGATTTTAACAATGTTGATCTAAAATATATGATACAATTCATGAAAATTTCTATGCTTAAGCCTAGAGTCTTGTCGACATATTACCCAGCATGCACCATGATTAGGGCTAGTCTGCAGGTAGACCACAGGAAATATGCTATCCGTGGTAGGGAGAATTAATAATAAGTTTACCGGTAAAGAAAACTACTACTCAAGCCTTGTGATTTGTCGACATAATATTATTACCCAGCACACATCCTGATTTAGGCTAACCTGCAGGTAAAACTAAAAAAGTTGGCTATCCATGGTAGGGATAATAGCCGTCCACTGCCTCCCCTTACCCGTTATTACTAGGAGTACATGTTGGTACGTTCCCTACCCACACAGGCCATCCTCTGATACGTCTCTCTCCGTCTTTTTAATCACAGGTCTTTTGTTGTTTTGCACACACGCTAAAGCCAGTGGTCCACAATGCGAACCGATTTTATTCTCATAGATTTTTTTTGCATTATGAAATTGCTTCTAGTACATAATGTCCCATGTACAATGACAATCAAAATTGGTCCAGAATCGCACTTTGCTGGGGTCACTGCCTAAAAGGCTAGGCATACGTTTATTTCACCCCTAATGGGTTTGTCCCTGTACATTTCCTATTTAAAAGTAATATTCCCCGACTAGGGCAATAACAAAACTAATAAAACCCTGCTTAAAACTCGTATGTACAGGCATCAGGGGAATATCAAAAAGTTATTCCCCTGAAAAAACCATGGAAACTTAAGCCACGCCCCCTTTGTAAGCCTAAACCAATACGAAAACAGGGAGCCAGGGCAATAACTTTTCATAGACCACGCCCCCTATAGCTATCAGCCAATGAGAGTGCACCAGTGGAATATCTTCGTCAATATTCAATGAATTTTCTCGATTCAAAAACTGTATTGAACAGAAGTTCACACTTAAAATCACCATTTTGATTTATAGATTTCTAAGGGGTCAAATAAATCCAGTACAGACCTCGGTATGATATGAAAAAAGTTATTCCCTGGGTTTAACAGGGTCGAAGGCCGTAGCGTAGCGCAGGTCCAATAACTTTTTTCATATCACACCTCGGTCAGTACTATATATATATACTATACTATGGACAGCCTAGCCTAATACATCCTTTCCTATTTCAAGATAATAACAAGAGGAAAGTACTACTCCCCTAACTACCCCCTGCATACCAGACCACACACCATGTGGCCATAGACCCAGGTAAAACCTGGGGTTAACACTCGGCCCCTCCTACTCCCCTACCTACCCCCTGTTACCAGACCACACGCCATGTGCCCACAGACCCAGGTAAAACCTGGGGTTAACACTCGGCCCCTCCTACTCCCCTAACTACCCCCTGTTACCAGACCACACGCCATGTGGCGATAGACCCAGGTAAAACGTGGGGTTAACACTCGGCCCCTCCTACTCCCCTACCTACCCCCTGTTACCAGAATACACGCCATGTGGCCATAGACCCAGGTAAAACGGGGGGTTAACACTCGGCCCCTCCTACTCCCCTACCTACCCCCTGTTACCAGACCACACGCCATGTGGCCATAGACCCAGGTAAAACCTGGGCTTAACACTCGGCCCCTCCTACTCCCCTACCTACCCCCTGTTACCAGACCACACGCCATGTGGCCATAGACCCAGGTAAAACCTGGGGTTAACACTCGGCCCCTCCTACTCCCCTACCTACCCCCTGTTACCAGAATACACGCAATGTGGCCATAGACCCAGGTAAAACCTGGGGTTAACACTCGGCCCCTCCTACTCCCCTACCTACCCCCTGTTACCAGACCACACGCCATGTGGCCATAGACCCAGGTAAAACCTGGGGTTAACACTCAGCCCCTCCTACTCCCCTACCTACCCCCTGTTACCAGACCACACGCCATGTTGCCATAGACCCAGATAAAACCTGGGGTTAACACTCGGCCCCTCCGACTCCCCTACCTACCCCCTGTTACCAGACCACACGCCATGTGCCCATAGACCCAGGTAAAACCTGGGGTTAACACTCGGCCCCTCCTACTCCCCTACCTACCCCCCGTTACCAGACCACACGCCATGTGCCCATAGACCCAGGTAAAACCTGGGGTTAACACTCGGCCCCTCCTACTCCCCTACCTACCCCCTGTTACCAGAATACACGCCATGTGGCCATAGACCCAGGTAAAACCTGGGGTTAACACTCGGCCCCTCCTACTCCCCTACCTACCCCCTGTTACCAGACCACACGCCATGTGGCCATAGACCCAGGTAAAACCTGGGGTTAACACTCAGCCCCTCCTACTCCCCTACCTACCCCCTGTTACCAGACCACACGCCATGTTGCCATAGACCCAGATAAAACCTGGGGTTAACACTCGGCCCCTCCGACTCCCCTACCTACCCCCTGTTACCAGACCACACGCCATGTGCCCATAGACCCAGGTAAAACCTGGGGTTAACACTCGGCCCCTCCTACTCCCCTACCTACCCCCCGTTACCAGACCACACGCCATGTGCCCATAGACCCAGGTAAAACCTGGGGTTAACACTCGGCCCCTCCTACTCCCCTACCTACCCCCCGTTACCAGACCACACGCCATGTGCCCATAGACCCAGGTAAAACCTGGGCTACAGACAAAGCTCTTGTCGTGTTTCTTATGTCGGCGTCCTCAGCAGCATTTTACATCTCTACACGATGTGTTCAGGGACCGACTCACGAACAGCCCCGCACCTAACTCTCCCTATGCACTATTTCCTGGTGCTCTTTTTTTCTACCGGGCCCCTGACTAGAATGAATTATTCTTCACCTTTTTTTTTATTAAATTTATTTTCCAGGATAAACTACTGTGGCAATACACAACGCTAAACGTTCAGCAGCATTAGAAGTGCAACTATGGCTTTATGATCATTACATCAATACAAAATATAGTATACTACCTCAAGTGAGTGTGACAGGGTTATTCATTATTCATATATTCTAATGAATAGAATAAGGAATGTAAAAAATTTATCATTGGAAATTGAGAAACAAAAGACTACTCCTTTCTAAAGCCTATAATCTATATGGCGATTTTTACTGTGAATTTTGAAAATTGATACTGGAAATAAAGGTTTGGTATAGACATGTTATATATCATTAAAACATTATAATTCTCCTTCAAGTGTGATAAATGACGTATGGTTCCTTGCAGTATTTTCAGAAGAAAAGAAAAGAAATACAAAATAGGCAGCATCAAAATTGGCCTATGGAATCTACAGGTATTTTTTTCGTGATCCTATGCCCCCCCCTTATCCCCACAACATATGGCATGTAACCAACCCACTGTCGTGCAGACAAAATGGCGCATAACGATGTTTTTAGATGGGAACTGACATGCCGCGGGCTGACAGCTGTCTTTGTCATCATGGTAACAGGTAGACAACAAACTTCAAAGTACAGGTAGCCTCCTATACACAAGAGATACCGTGGGGAAGAGGTCCTCTTGAAGCTGTATAATATGTACTTTAACCTGAGGCAGAAAAGACATCGGTTGTATAAATATTATGGTGGGGCATGTTTTGAGGAGGCTGGAATGAAATAAGATATCAAGTGCTTAACAGTGCATAAAACAGTTGCTGTCATTTGCAAAGATAAGTAACTATGATGCAAAATTAGTTTATTGCCAAATTTTGTATGGGGGCTTCCAGTTAGTATTACTAACTTTTTAAAACATTTCAGATCCCCGCCATCACCCAAGGGCTGGATTTGCACAGGAATGTATATATCATTGGTGCATTTTCAAAAAGTGTTGACTGCCTATCCTTTTGATGCATACGAATCTAAAGGAAGGGCCCTGGACTGTGATATTGCAGGTACCTATGCCAAAACCAGGGTGGCACTTGTGCTCCTGGGAAGAATATAGGCCTTCTGTAGCCCCTGCTGATTGCAAAAGGCGACGATGGGGGGGACCCGGCACTGTCCAAGTGGTTCATTGGGTTCGATTATCAGTTGGTGTCTGGGTTCACTAAAGGATGAGGTATAGTAAAAATGATTTTCAGGTTTTGATCCCCTGCTGTTTGCCTGCCCTGTCACCTTCATCTCATAGATACGATCACCAAAGACTGACCAAGTCAAAACGCATATCTGAAAAGTCAGAATTCATCCTAACTTGTTTTCGTCGTGATAATGACCCTGGCTGTCAGTACGGCGTAAAACATCCATCACTCATTAACTCACCTATGCTAAAAGCTGTATAGTGTAGGTAACCCTCCCCAACTCCCATGTATACGCGTGAGGTGGGGGTCGGTGGTACTGTGGTGATAAGCGACCCGGCCAAAGGGTACCCGGGAAATCTAAGGTATCACTGCTGGGTGCCCGTTTAACTCCTGCCGCTCCCTCGGTCTGGGGTATTTATTATTACTAACAGGGTGGATCCTGAGTGTTCTCTGATCTGACACTCAGAGCTTACTGCAGTACGGCCCTGGGGGGGTCACTCAGTCTCAGAAAGTAGATATTAACGGCAAATCTACAGCAAACATCCCCCATCCCCTTCGCGAAAATACAGCCACCAGAAAAGCAACCATGGATACTCTGACACCCCCCTTCTTCAGGGTAGCTCATGCAAACTGCAGACAAATTTCTTGGTCACAATTAGATTTCAGAGTGTGATGTTTGGTTTAGGAGCCATTATGAAGGAATTGCATGAATTGCATACAATTGACTTCTTAACTAGAATCAAAGCTAATTCGTTATCAACATCTTTAGTAAAAGGTGATTTGATGATTTGAAAGCCCCCTTTTTAAGCCAAATTGGCGGTCCAAAGCTACAGCCCCACGACCATCCGACCGCAGTTGGAGACCAAGTGCCCCCCTAGGACTATGGACTAACCTGGGAGATAGCCAATGGGTGTTGTGTGTTGGGTGTTTAGACGAGGAGTGTTTGGAGACGTTATATGTAAGAAGTTCAGGCTACAGGCTGGGAAGGGTAGAAAGAAACTTGCTTCCTTGAAGTTGAAAGAAGCACTTAGGGGAACATGGAGAATCAGCAAGCATTAAAAGCATTCCAATGTTCTGCCTTTGCCAAAGAACCAAATAATCGACTGACCACTAACAAACAGAATGATTTTCATACCAGACTAATAATTCTATAAACAAATATAAAAAAAGTCTATGCAAACGCCGCATATGATATCTACATAGGGGAAAACACTTTAATGCTGATAGATAGCTGGTATCAATTGGGAAACATAATGATCTAACACTTTCTAAGAAAGCACCTTTGTTCATAAAATAATATCTGTTCTTCTATTTCATTCATTCTTATGATAGTTTTACTTTTGCTGTAACTAGAACCCCTTGGAGAAAAAGAACTTGATAACACTTGATTTGTAAAGTGGTAACCAATATGCTTGATTGCTCTGATAAACTGTTGTACATTTGACAGGCTGCCTTATTTCCTGTTTGTCAGGGACCAAGGATATCAGCTTCAGGCATGTTTACCAACACATACGTACCCGCTCTGAGACTGACAACATGTATGTACCCGCTCTGAGACTGACAACACGTACGTACCCGCTCTGAGACTGACAACACGTACGTACCCGCTCTGAGACTGACAACACGTACGTACCCGCTCTGAGACTGACAACACGTACGTACCCGCTCTGAGACTGACAACATGTACGTACCCGCTCTGCGACTGACAACACGTACATAGCTACTCTGAGACTGAGAACCTTCACTGTGGTGGCTGCAGAGTGCAGATGGTGGATCGGAATGATGTCGAAGTGTAGGAGTTTAAGCTATATCGAGACAAAATTTTCTTTATTTTGCCTTGTACGTAATTCAGCCGACCAAATTTATGGGGTGAGAACAACAGCAAGATTAGAGTGAGTGAGTCAAGTGCCGGAAGGTGACGGGCGGGCAAACAGCAGGGGATCAAAACCCCTGCTAATAATTTTGGCTGCACCTCATCCCTTAGTGAACCCATACACCAACCGGGAATTGAACCCAAAGAACCACTTGGTCGGTGCTGGGTCCCCCCCCCCTATCATAGCAGGGGCTACTGGGGGCCTATATTCTTCCCAGGGGCAGAAGCCCGATCCGGGTACTCCAATGGGGTAGGCAAAAGTCCCAACCACTGGACAACCCTCCTCCTTCCTAGATGGTAGAAAAGGGGTAGTTTAAGCCCCCTCCCCTTCCACCAATCCCCCCTCCAAACACCCCTCTCCCCACCCCCCACCTCCTCCTCATGAGACTGATGACCACACTACAGCATGTTGACACACCCCGACAGGCTCCCCACCACCACCCTGCTAATCACCTGACCACGTGACAGGCTCCCCAGTCACGTGACACGCTCCTCGGTCACGTGGGGCGGGGACTAGTCCTTTCACCACCAAGAAACCTCTTGCATTATAGGTCCTTACACCAACAAGAGTGCGTGGCTACTAGTGGCCACCTAAAACCTGTAAAGAATTCTTTTATTTGCCCTCTATAAATGGTATGGGGAACCCCTTTGATGGTTGTCTGGGTGCAGGCTGGTTTATGGTCCTACCTGCCATAAACCTGCAGCTGCAAAGCATGCTGGGATTGCTGGTTAACAGTCCTAGTTTGAGCGCCTAGCAGACTTGGACGTAACTATGGTCCAGGAGGGGACCAGCCTACAGGGGACGGCGGCAGCAGTTGTCGTTCTACCCAAGTCCGCTAGTCACTCAAACAAGGACTGTTATGCAGCAACCATTTTAGGTGGGAATTCCACCCTATATCCCAGCATCCTTTGCTGCCGGTGGTTTATGGAAGGAACAGCCATAAGCCAGCCTGCACCAAAACAACCGCCAAAGGGGTTACTCCTGCTAGAAATAAAGGGTTGATAAGTTTCTTTACAGATTTGAAGTGAGCAGTAGTAGCAGGGGTCTTGATGTCCCATGTTGATTTTAAGAAATCAGTCTGTTACATGTTGTTGACACAAGTGAAAGCCCATGTTACATGTCAAATTTAAGAAATGGTCTTGTGGACTTTAAGAAAGGGACATATCACATGTCACTAAGGTCTTCGTCATTTGTCGAATGTATAAGAAATGCCCCTACCATGCAAGAGTCAAGTGGGTCATGGAAGGACTAGGGTGGTTGTGGTGGTGGTTTGGACCACTGCTGGTCTTCACACGTCTTGCCATGTTTTCTGGTAAGCTTTGCGTGCTTTGCCAACCGTTATGTGTTAGTCGGTGCCACAGTATGGTAATAGAAAGTGTCTGGCAACCTTCCTGGGGCTCCCACAAGCTTTTGTTTTATGCTGGGATCTTTAGTCTTAAGACTAATAAGAAAGACACCTGGACGTGAGACTCGCACGCCTGGGAACTGTAGGGACATTCATTAACAAGGATACTTGGCTAAGACATAGTGTGGGACCCAGGATCATTGAATGAATGAATGAACCAGCATTCTGCTGACTGGTTTGACTCTCCCATTTTCCGAAACAAAAACAAGCTTGAGAAATCCATTTGCATTGTATTGTTTGTTTGTTTGTTTGTTGGGTTGGTTAAAGGTTCGGCCAACCATTCTGATTTCTTTTACCAAACTGCACAAGGTAAAGCTTTGCAGCTCGTTTTATGCCACATGGGCAGTGACTGAATCTATATGCAGGCTAGAAAAATTCGGCCGAAATTCTGGTCGTCAGAGGACAACCATAAGCAAATATCTGGTTGTCCACATACAACTTTAGGTTGTCCACAATATCGATGTCTTATATCGATGTCTTATATTAAAAAATACATAGAAAACTATATTTTACAGGTAGATATTTTAGTGATTGAATCTCAGAATATCTGGTCGTCATGAGGACAACCAGAAATCATTTTCTGGTCTTCCACAGCCATTCTATGGTCGTCGAGGACACGCGGACACGCAAATTTTCCTACCCTGATATGATTTAGAAGAAACCCACCACCAGGTTCATACCTTACTCTTTTAGAAGAGTGGCAAGGGGTCTTTATTGTGCAATGTCCCATAGAAAGCACACCACACACCCGGCCTTTGATGACCTTGTTGGGGAAACATTCTTCCTAGGGAGCTCCAACCCAAGTCCACGGGGTTTTGCATCGTATTTCTAACATGCAATATATAATATATGTATATATAAGCCTTCATAATTAATGGCCAGCTGATTGGCTACCCAAGTCAAGACCAGCATGATTCCGAGTCTAAGTGCGGTACCAGGGCCTTTGCAGTAAACGATGGCTGAAGTAAACTTTGTTCTTGGCAGGGCCTTTGGCTTGAGACGACCGAAGACCTAGGAGGTATAGACCCTGAGATTAGCGGTAAATCTGGCCCTGATCCCCCCGCCATTCACCCTTGTAGTTAATCCATCACGTGGCCCGTCCCCCCGTGGTGGTGCCCCCTGGTGGTGGGTCGGGGAGCTGCTCCCCAGGCCCTTTGTTGAGCTCTTCATTCTAACTCCCCCTCCCTGTCTCAACCCTTACCCCCGACAAGCCCGCCCCCTGTCTGAACTCTTACCCCTGACAGGCCCGCCCCCTGACCCCGCTGTCCCTGCATTATCTCCTCCCACATACATAACTTTGTTTGATGGGCTGTCTTTGCTTTAATAAAAATGTTTCACTTTTTATGTTTTGTTTTATCTTTAGTGAGAGGGTCTTCAGACACTTTATCACCCGCATGGCTGACAAGCAGTGCATATAGAGGGAAGTTTGTATTGGCAGGCTGTACACACCGCTCCTTGTTTTCAGTATTTTTAAGAGTTTTGGAATGGTGTTCGGTGATCAAATGTAAAAGAACCTTTGCGATTGACCTTAATTGACTGTAGGACCCATGGGGAGTTTCTCATGAGGTGAGGTAGGTTGTTATCATAAAACTTTCTTGTGGTCAAACACTTCAGTAAAATGTGTATTTTGGAAAAAATAAACCGAACTATAGGTACTTGTTTCCTGTGTTATTTGTTGATGTCGATTTACTCCACTTTAAGCAACATACACACTATAGGATGAATCGGGGCACAAAGTGACCCATTATTACCAAGATAATTAGCCAATTCCTGCGCCGATTGGGTCACCAATTAGTATGCTAGATTGAAGTTTGTGAGTCAATTACTTTTGGTAGAATCCGCCAGCAGATCCATTGGCCGACTTGACCAAATTTGCCTACTGAGTATGGGGCTTTAGTTTCAAAAATATTCCAATGACTGCCCCTTTAACCTGCTCGTGAAGTAGTTTCTCGGCTCCCCTAATCCAGCCGCCTTCTCCACCAAACACAATCACAGACACCAGAAGCCAGTGTTTTCTTACGGGAAGCCACAAATTGGCTTCAGCGAAGCCACTGGCCCAACTCACGGGGTAGGCAATTGTCGCAGTGTTTGGACAAACCCAACAGGGGAGAGGGGTGGTGTGGGACCTTCATGGACGTTTGTGTGTGTGTGGGGGGGGGGGGGGGGGACCGCCAGCTTCACCGTTCTGCATTTATGTTCAGTTCTAAACGCCATCCCCTGTAGACGATTTTTCAAAAGATCGACGATATAAGTTTGAACATGAATGTGTTTAAGTTTACATGTACACAACAGGGAGGAGTGGGGTCTGTCAAATGTGTACATTCATATACAAATCAAACGCCTACCTAAACCCGAGGGGGTCCTGATATTTGTTTACAAATGTTTGCACGTACTTCATGGAAGGCCCCATATCTGAACAGTTCATCTTGATTCATTATTAGATATGGTCATATGGTCCCCATTCAAAAATGTGTTCTGTACACCGCCAATTTGGGTCTCATCTGGTCGACTGAGAAATATTTTTGTCAAAATTTTTGTCATTTTTGGTAACAAAAGATTCTGTTATTTTCTACCAAAAAAGAAATGATTTTCTGATTTCCAGACTGACTTGATAAATTTTTGGTACGCCCCCTAGAAACAAACTTGTTCTAAAGCCCCATACCTACTTAGCAATTTTATCATCACTCAGCGTTGGGCGACTGGGAGAATAGGCATGGCTGTCGTTGGGTGACTGTAGCATCAGGCAAGTTTGATATTTTCCTGGCGATTTTCCTGGTGATTCTACTCCACGGCACCTAGAATGCACACCATACCCACGGAGAATTGCCCAGCGATCCATTGATAATTTCTTTGCCAGGCAATGTCACTGCCGATTCTGTCAGTCGCCCGTCGCCCAATGACAGTAAAATTGCCTAGTGGGTATGGCCCTTAAGGGTGGTCTAAAGTGAGAAAACCCCGCTTTTCCTACCAACCCTAGACACGCAGAGCCATCCCCGACCACCTCCCCTATCGCCCCGGCCCCTCCTATAATCAATACCTGACCCCTCCTGCACCCTGGGACCAGACTTTAAGGACTCTCTGAACTCTATTTAATGGGTGCACTGGGGGAGTGGGGAGGCCAGGGCCTGAGAGATGGAAAGCTTTCTTTAAAGCGCTCGCCAGACATTTAAGAGAATGTTTTATTTCCTTCTAAATAAAAGCAAGCGACATGCAGTAACCGCCACATTTATGTAAACTATGCCAAATAATGGAGTTATTTGTATCGTTTTATCTAGTTACAGTTAAACTGTCTTCTGTTCGAGTAAACCTTGCAAAGGATCCCTTTTTATAGTCTTTTAGCTTGCATCGTTAATCTTTATTTGTCTTTTATAACACACACAAATGTAGAAAGTATATAACCGATCTAAATGGCCTTTAAATGTAAAGGTATGGTTTCTGTCGAGTGCAGACACATTGTAATATTCTTCTCTAAGTTCCTTCTCCTGTTAGTGTTCAATATAGGGATGTGTGCAGCAATGAACCAAAACAATGCGTCGCAGACAGGGACGTCGCTGAAATGGTGGGACTCACTGTTGATTTAAAGCTGGTTTACATCCAAATTCATGATTGTAAACAGTTATAGAAAGAATAAAAATAGCAAAAAAAAATCCCTGAAAATCTTAGCCCTAAATTAACATTTTGACTGGGAGTTACTTTGAGATGGCCCACTGATGAAAGAAACGTGTTCAGCCCAAAGTCTCCCCACCATCAGAAAGCCATCAATGTCCACAGTGAAAGAAGTAGAACTAAGAAGGTAGGGTTTGGTCAGTGCTAATACCGCTTCCTTCCGCGGCTAACCTAATACCGGTCAATCGGACTCACCCAACATGGGTCGATCGTACTCCCCTAACATGCGTCAATCGAACTCACCTGCCAACTGAGTCGGGGAGGGCCCTATTGAATTATCTGAGGGGAAGTGGAGAGAAATCCCCTTTTCACATTTCTGGTAAAGGGGAAATGGGCGACCCTGGAATAACCCTATTGAGTACTGCCGCAGGGTACATCGCCCGATAGGGTTGACGAGAAGTGGGGTTTCATGTAGGGAAGGCGCAGCAGCGGGCGGGTCGGAGAAGGCCGTTACTATCCCTGCACTCTACTCACTCTGTGCTTGATATAACCAGTTTATATAAGCATTTCTAGCAGTTTCTGTAATTCCCTGATAAAAGATATTCCTTTCACCCCAGCTTATCCTTAATCCGTGTTCTTCTTTTATTCATTCTCTAGCAATTCTCATTCCAACGTTGTTGATTTTGGCCCTATCCGTTTACCGCTAAACTTTCTTGTATTATCAATGAGGATATCAAACATCCCGTGCATCTTTAGCAATTGTTGTTGAAATGTTTAAGGTCTATTTGTCCCCAAGACAAGCTATTTCTTGTAGCTTTTATTAAGTTTACAACTTTATCCATGAGTGAAAAGACGTTTCGTGGCTAGTGACAGCAAGAAGCACTCTTTGACAAGGCTCTACAGAAGAGGTGTTACATACAGAACGTTTCTCTTCAATCTTTCAGGAAGACACACTTTCAGGTCTGAAACAGACATCTTCAGGTCTTTGCTGGTTGGCTTCATTGTGTCTGTATGCCACATTCCTCCATACTCTAAAGCTACAGTTATAGATGTGTTTCACTCCTTACCTTTTAGAGAAAGGTTAAAAAGGGATTCTCCTAACATGAACACTTTCTACAGCCCGTATTCCACACAACGACTTTGATGATGACAATTTTTTGTCAGTATTTGTTTCATTTTCTCCAGGACTATAACATGGCCCCATACACGCTTTATACCATTCGGAAGAGAATGGAAAACCTTTCTACTGATATACAACATATCTATATTTAACACATGTTCTCGCTGTTGATTCTTTAAACAGCAGCAAAATCAGTACGGGGAATATAAGCTTGTAGCAGCGTCCCCACTGGGGCGACTAAGATCTTAATCCCCCGGCGATTAGTGTCAACCCTTTCTTCCATTGGCGACTAGAGCTTGATTTCTTTCTTGGTCGCCGTGGTGAGAACTGGTTAACACTAATCGCCGGGGGACTAAAGTCTTAGTCGCCAAAGTGGGGACACTGCTTTAAGCCTGGTCCCCACACGGCGATTAATTTGAAAAAAATAGACAGCGACGAACGTGATTTTCGGCAGTTTGGTCGCCCGACGACTTATCATAGAAAGGCGCCGTCGTGTCTGGCGACTAAACCACTAATCGCCGTGGTTTTAGGGCGAAATATTTGACATGTCGAATATTTTCCTCTAGTCGCCGGTGATTAGTGCCTTTAATCGCCGGGCAGGGCGACTTATGTGTCCTCTAGTACTAGTCGCCGTAGGTTTGATGGCAAGAGTGTCCCAACGTGGAGATTAATATGTTGCCCCCCCGGCGTTTAGTTAGTCGCCCAGCGACCAATATTTCTTCCTTGGTCGCCGGTGAAATACACTAATCGCCTGGGTTTAGTCGCCACGTGGGGACACGGCTTTACACTGGAAATGTCTTCAGGTGAAAAACCTGTGCATTCAGCCTGCTTTAGGTCTACAGGGGAAGGTATGACACTTTTTACTGCTTATCTACAAAGACAATAAGACACTGCTTGCTTCACTTCACTTTTAAAAGTTCCCGTTGTATTTACTTGGCGGGAAGAGCCTTGCATCCTCTAACATTGACTGAGTGACCTCGCACTGGGACCTAAGCTTCATCCTACATTCGGTAACTTTCTCCAGGAAAGTTGAAAAGTCTCTTGACAAAATCTAGGTATTGAGAAAAAAATTAAGAAAATGTTTTGCTGTTAAACACATGAACAGTGTGGGTAACAAGAATGTGAAATTCAGGGATGTAAGTAAGGCTTGATGAAAAAGTCTGAAACCTTACAGTTAATGCTAAACTAGTCTATATGATTATGAGTGAGCAAACATCTGCTTGGAGTGGTTGCCTGTGCTTGGAGAGTGGAGAGGGGTCAAATGATAAAAGAATTGTAATATATATTTATTCTCAATTCAAACAACATAATAAATGATAAGATTATAACCTATAACTCTTGCTCTTATAGGATTTTTTTTAATCAAAGAGATTTTAGGAGTCATACTTGGAATTGCATTAATATCAACCAATCAGAGGCCAGTATTTATTCACTGCTCAGAAAGGTTTCAGACTATTCTGATAATCTGAACTTAGTCTGAAGAAAGTCTGAACTGGTTTTAATGTTAAGAAACTGTATTCAGCAGTGGATTTTCAAGCCCATTGCCACTGTCAAACATGTCTTTGGATACTATTGAGATTTTAACCATATTTTGACCATATTTGATCAATTTTATGCCAGTTTCCTTGAGTCTAAAAAAATCTGAAATCAGACTAAAGTCTGAAAACTTACATCCCTGGAAATTAGTCTTTCACTTCATAATTTTTGTTCATAATAATTGTTTCCAGAATAACTACAAAATGTATCGTGCACAACCATATGCATCTTTTGTCGTCAGACCTGCTGATACTTGAGTGATTATATCGTCCGACACAATGTTCTCTCCTATTCTTCATTTATAACTAACAATATCGATAGTCTTGTTTTAGATGTAATACAGACATGGATCCCTCCACTTGATTGTAATGTTCACTTCATTGCTGTAAACCAGCTGCACGAACACGTGAAGGTTAAACTTATACAGCCAACTTTAGATTAATGAAAAGTCTCGATTCGGCGACTAGAAGGATTATGCTGTGCTCATCGTTTTGTAAGGTTTCTAGACGGGAACACTCAATCAGCAGACACGTGACCTGATATCCCTTTTCAGTTTGAAATTTCCAATATTTTCTTCCCGGGCAATATCAGACTGCCATCCATATCCCTGAGCCCGCCGCATCATCAAACATGGAGGGGGTCGTTTTCACCTGGGCTTCAGCATTAACGATTATTCAGGCTGTTCCCTGTCTCCCACGTTTATGCTGTAAATTACCACCCCCGTCTAGGAGTCTAGTGGCCGTAGGTAAACGGGTGATAAATCTGCGTTATGCAGGTAACGAAGAGGGATGGCCCGCAGGTATAGTTCAGGGTTAGATCTCAGAGATCGGGTGTGCACCACATAATATCCCCCCTGCCCTTACCTCTCAAATCCCGGGGGCTAGGGGGGGGGGGCGGAACTGACTCTTTGAGGGTTCCCCCCAACTGCCAAACTACCATTCCTACTTTTTTTGGCTCCTGAATTTTAGTTGACTACCCCTTATTTTGAAACGATACAGATCACTGCCACAAAATCAGCATATCCGAAAACATGAGGGTGACAGATATCACTGATATCGGAGTGGGTGTGAAATCTTACTCCATATGGGTTGTGAATCAGGAGGATTTAAAAGTACTGAGACTGATCACAGTGTATGTGAATCATGGGAAATAGACGTGAATGGACAAGCGTTAATATGGGATTATGAATACTGTTACACATAATATATATATATATATATATATATATATATATCCATTAAATCATTTATTATTGGTGTGAAATATATTATATGCAACATCCCTTCTTTATGTGTATGTTTTAAAACTTGAGGTGTCATAATCAGAACGAGTCTGTTCTCAAAACTTAAAAACACATACAACTGGGTTTTGAGAATGTCCCTCCCCCCCTTTACCAAGGGGCGGATCTAGAATTTTGAAAAGGGTATGGCGCGTCATAGTGTAAAAAATTTGGTACCGGAATTTTGCAAGCCTTACATTAGATCCGCCCCTTGAAAGCTGAAGGCTTGGGGTGTGTGCAGTTCCTACCCTCCTGTCCTTCCCTCTCCGACCTACAGCCTCCAGGTATTCAACAGGACTCCCCACACCTGGCTACCATCAACACCTCCAGGGTGGGATTATCGCCCCGTGCTTACCACCTCCTCAGACTGTAGTAACGGTTTAGACTGTATTACTGGGGTGGGATTAGCGCCCCGCGCTTACCACCTTCTCAGACTGTAGTAACGGTCTAGACTGTATTACTGGGGTGAGATTATCGCCCCGCGCTTACCACCTTCTCAGACTGTAGTAACGGTTTAGACTGTATTACTGGGGTGGGATTATCGCCCCGCGCTTACCACCTTCTCAGACTGTAGTAACGGTCTAGACTGTATTACTGGGGTGAGATTATTGCCCCGTGCTTACCACCTTCTCAGACTGTAGTAACGGTTCAGACTGTATTACTGGGGTGGTAAACGCCCCGTGCTTACCACCTTCTCAGACTGTAGTAACGGTTTAGACTGTGTTACAGGGGTGGTAAACGCCCCGTGCTTACCACCTTCTCAGACTGTAGTAACGGTTTAGACTGTATTACTGGGGTGAGATTATCGCCCCCTGCTTACCACCTTCTCAGACTGTAGCAATGGTTTAGACTGTATTACCAGGGTGAGATTATCGCCCCGTGTTTACCACCTTCTCAGACTGTAGTAACGGTTTAGACTGTATTACTGGGGTGAGATTATCGCCCCCTCCTTACCACCTTCTCAGACTGTAGTAACGGTCTAGACTGTATTACTGGGGTGAGATTATCGCCCCCTGCTTACCACCTTCTCAGACTGTAGTAACGGTTTAGACTGTGTTACTGGGGTGGTAAACGCCCCGTGCTTACCACCTTCTCAGACTGTAGTAACGGTTTAGACTGTATTACTGGGGTGGTAAACGCCCGTGCTTACCACCTTCTCAGACTGTAGTAACAGTTTAGACTGTATTACCAGGGTGGGATTATCGCCCCGCGCTTACCACCTTCTCAGACTGTAGTAACTGTTTAGACTGTATTACTGGGGTGAGATTATTGCCCCGTGCTTACCACCTTCTCAGACTGTAGTAATGGTTCAGACTGTATTACTGGGGTGAGATTATCGCCCCCTGCTTACCACCTTCTCAGACTGTAGTAACGGTTTAGACTGTATTACTGGGGTGAGATTATCGCCCCCTGCTTACCACCTTCTCAGACTGTAGTAACGGTTTAGACTGTATTACTGGGGTGAGATTATCGCCCCCTGCTTACCACCTTCTCAGACTGTAGCAATGGTTTAGACTGTATTACCAGGGTGAGATTATCGCCCCGTGTTTACCACCTTCTCAGACTGTAGTAACGGTTTAGACTGTATTACTGGGGTGAGATTATCGCCCCGTGCTTACCACCTTCTCAGACTGTAGTAACGGTCTAGACTGTATTACTGGGGTGAGATTATCGCCCCGTGTTTACCACCTTCTCAGACTGTAGTAACGGTTTAGACTGTATTACTGGGGTGAGATTATCGCCCCCTCCTTACCACCTTCTCAGACTGTAGTAACGGTCTAGACTGTATTACTGGGGTGAGATTATCGCCCCCTGCTTACCACCTTCTCAGACTGTAGTAACGGTTTAGACTGTGTTACTGGGGTGGTAAACGCCCCGTGCTTACCACCTTCTCAGACTGTAGTAACGGTTTAGACTGTATTACTGGGGTGGTAAACGCCCGTGCTTACCACCTTCTCAGACTGTAGTAACGGTTTAGACTGTATTACCGGGGTGGTAAACGCCCCGTGCTTACCACCTTCTCAGACTGTAGTAACAGTTTAGACTGTGTTACTGGGGTGGTAAACGCCCCGTGCTTACCACCTTCTCAGACTGTAGTAACGGTTTAGACTGTATTACTGGGGTGGGACTATCGCCCCGTGCTTACCACCTTCTCAGACTGTAGTAACGGTTTAGACTGTAGTACTGGGGTGGGACTATCGCCTCATGCTTACCACCTTCTCAGACTGTAGTAACGGTTTAGACTGTATTACTGGGGTGGTAAACGCCCGTGCTTACCACCTCCTCAGACTGTAGTAACGGTTTAGACTGTATTACCGGGGTGGGATTATCGCCCCGTGCTTACCACCTTCTCAGACTGTAGTAACGGTTTAGACTGTATTACTGGGGTGGTAAACGCCCGTGCTTACCACCTCCTCAGACTGTAGTAACGGTTTAGACTGTATTACTGGGGTGGGATTATCGCCCCGTGCTTACCACCTCCTCAGACTGTAGTAACGGTCTAGACTGTATTACTGGGGTGAGATTATCGCCCCATGCTTACCACCTTCTCAGGCTGTAGTAATGGTTTAGACTGTATTACTGGGGTGGGACTATCGCCCCGTGCTTACCACCTTCTCAGACTGATTTTGTGTTTTGTCAGGTGTAACTCTTTCCTCCAATTTGAACCGGTAGAATATATATAATTTCATATACGGTCTGAGGATCGAATTATTTCATTCCAAGTTCCCTTTTTTGAAAACCGAACATCTCCTAGTAGACATAACTAAATGCATTGTAAGAATAAATATCAATTTGTGTAATATTATGCTCAAATTCATATTCCCCAAGCCATAGGTTTGCCTGTTTCTTCGCATTAAACATATTTCAGGGAGTTGCCGTATCTTTATTTTATCAGTAACGCGTAACTGTCTTACCCCCTTACGCCCCATGACCATACTACATACTTTTTTCAGTCCAGACCATGACAGGCAAATATGTTTGGTACCTCGTTCCCCAACAAGACCAAAATACCAGGTTAGAAATTCAATTCTATATTATCATTTTAAGACCAGTGTTGGGAAGTAAAAAAGAAAACGGTGCGTCAGTTGTACAAATATCTTTACCTATTTCAATCACCGGAAGAATTTTATGAATCATCAGAATGCGAGGAGATGAGGGAACAAAATTGAAAGAATAAATCTAAGATCTTCTCATTTCTCATTACAAATTTGCAAAGCACAATTTTGTTAAAACATTTAGTTTCTTTATCAGTCGTATCTTGGTGCGTTTCTTTAACAGCAAAATGTAATAACATCATGTCTTCCCCTTCACCACGACCAACCAAGCATGCCCCTCTGCCCAGCTAACTCACCAACACCCTCCCCACCACTACAAAAACACCAGACACCCAATCTGGACCGTGCAAAAAGTACATGGTACAAAAACTTGCTAATCCGTGTTAAATATCGGACCCTACGCCGTGCTTGTCCAGGCGGATTTCCGGCGGGCCCGGAACATGTATGGTGCAGACGGGGCGTGGTGATTGCCTCGGGCTGACAGATGCCCGGGCGGGGCGCTGACGGGGTCCGTCAGAGCCGACTTACCTCGTGAAGCAGACCCCCGCTAGGCTGTCGACACTTTGCACACCCAGCCCCTCCCCTAGCCCCACCCCTAGGCACCATACCACCCCTCTCCTGTCCATAGTGCCACCGCCAATTTTATAGGAGACAGGTATTGGAGGGTTTTCACTATGAGATGGATATTTAACTAAGCGTTTTAGAAGTCTATAAGGTTGGCTATTGCAGTGCAACTGACAGGCATTGACACTATCCCCTGTGGTTCCAGAGACAGCAGCTAATGGCAGTGTCCAGTCTAAGAGACAAGGGTTGGCAGTGTCCAGTGTAATCAAAGATTAAATACCACTCCACACCTGTCCATGGTGCTACTGCAGTCAGGTATTGGAGGGTTTTCACTATGAGACGTATATTTAACCAGGCGTTTTAGAAGTCTATAAGGGTAGCTAATTCAGGGCAAAAGACAGCTATTTGCAGTGTATATTGCAGAGCAAAGAACAGCAGATCGTGGCTGTGTCCAATGCAGGGCAAGAAATAGATATTGGCAGTGTCTGCAAAGGACAAGCATTGGCAGTGTCCACTGTAGTACAAGAGACAGGTTTTGGCAGAATCTTCTTCAGTGAAATAGGCAGGTAACGGCTGCTGTGTCCCGTGTCAAATTTAAGAAAATAGCCATGTTGGCATGTCGATTTTAAGAAACGGCCATGTCGCCATGTCAATTTTAGACCCATTCAGTGTACGGGAATTATGATTGCTAGACCCATCCCAAAAATTCATAACACTGCCAGCATACAACCTGAAACTGCTCCAAAACGCAGAATCGTGAGGGATTATGGGTAACCATAATAAAACAAATGGACCCCCACACCCGTCCTCCCCAAGCCCTTGACCCTTCTGCCCCAGTGACTTGCCCCTTGTTCTGCCCAGATCGATGGACGAGCGTTGGCCCCCCGCCGGACCTCAGGGCCCGAGGGTCAGGGGGGTACAGGGGTCAGTGTAGCCAAGGGGGAGGGGGCTACGAGAGACACTTAATCTCTCGTCTTGCACTCCTTTACTGCCCTCCCCTTGATTCAGGGATGTAAGTCAGGGTCAGAATATGGACACTTTTTTTTCAGAATTCTGTCTATGTCTTGACATTACCAACTAAACCTTGTACCCTGTCTGAATGCATATGGTCGACCAGACATCTCCCTAACCCCCCCCTACTAGACGAGGGGGGTGTATCTCCTCTGTGAGCCCTCCCGGGCTGGGTTAGCTAGATTTACATAAGCCAGTGAATGGTCACTAATACATTGGTAGTGACAGAGAGTCAGTCACCGTGAGTATTGGTGTGGTTCAGGGGTAGGACTGTCGTACGTTACATCACAGAGAGGGCGGACTTACCACTTAATGTAACCAATGGTCTTATAATGGACGATTGTAGGGGCTCTTGTCAGGGTGTAAATAAATAGAGAACTTCAAAACCACGTCTTCAATCTTGATTAATACAAATGTCCCGTGGGAAATATTTGCTCAAAAAAAAGAAAAAGTGTACGTTTTAGGTAACCGACCTTGCTTCAGCATAAAACAAAAACTCTCCAGACTCGTGATGTAAATGGGTTGATAGCGATCACAACACCTTTAATGTTCTTCTATTAGCACAACTTTATCTTGATTATCTTTAAATGCCTCTTCTCATAAAAGTACAAGTAAACTCAAAATCGCTCGCACTATCTCCTGGCCTACCTGAAATGCGGCGGTGACTAGACAAGCCATGGTTGCTGAATCTGTCATCACAATATCAGATTACAGCTTTTCTACCCGTCCCCCTCCCACTCCTCCCCCTCCCCCCCTCCTCACGTCCGATCCCCATCCCCCCTCCTCCCCCCCCCCCCCCACCCCCAAACATCGTTTACACCTCTCCCGGCGTTAGGTAACCACGTCACGTCATCATCACCGCGCGCCGTGACGTCACCACTGCACGCGCCGTGACGCAGCAGGTCGACGGACGCCCGTCGCCTGACCCCACTTCCCCACCCACCCACCCACGTGGCTCCCCCTGGTGCCGGACGGTCGATTCACCGGCGGACCGACGAGGAGACAGCGTCGTGTATGAATTCACACCAAGTGAGGCGTCTGCTGCTAAGGCAAGCTCACAACGTGCGATAAGTTCTCTTGTGGTTAGTTCTAGCAACAATGCCGAGAAGCCATATGCTAATTTGAACCCAGTGTATCATCAGTGCGACGGACGTATTTTGCAATGTTGTAACTCCCTTAGAGGCATGCCAAATTTGTGATGTGACCAATAACGTTGCCAGATTATGTTCTAATGTCGCAAAACACGTCCCCGGCTGCAACGGCTTTAGGCTTAGGGGTAGAGCCCCTAACATTAGAAATGCATAGACGATACCTCAGCTTTAACTTAAGTAGACATTTTTATCAATGTTCTAGAAAAAAACTATCTGAATTTAGATTTTCTATGTTTAATAAATTCTTCTAGAAGAACCATTACTATGAAAATGCATAATAATCTAGATTAAGATGTACTGACGCGGGTGGCCAGTCCATGTTTGTAGGCACTACGGCGTGAGCTTTAGAAGTGCACGTCCTAGCCATGTTTCACTTTGTCAATAGTGGAATGGGGGAGGAGTCACGGTGTGACGTACTATTCTAAAAGAGCGTGTTCTGCTCTCAGTCGGTCAGAGTTCACTGAAACGCTGTGTGAGTAACATCCTGGAAAGGTTGGACCTTTAAGCTGTAGCCTTGGTTCTGGATAGAAGCATAAGGATCGTGTAAGAGCGCGGGAGCGTTGACTGAATGTGTTTGAGGGGATTCCTACCTCGGGACTGATCATGGTCAATCGAGTTCTTGTCACAAAACGACTATACACTGGATAAATAAAGAACAATATCCTTTCACGTGAGTGTTCACGTCTTACATGATGTTGGAACTATAATTATGTATTGGACGACAGCAGTCGACGAGGAGGAGACTGCGTACGGAGCTAGTTATTATCTATGAACTAATTACGACTATTCACGTACACCACATATAACAGATAATTAACCTCTATAGTTCAATGTGTGGAAGGATTGATGAAAGAAAGTGAAATAGTATAAAAGATAATCTCAAATAATGTTACTACTATAAAGCGTGATGTAAAAACATATTTTAATTATACTTATGATTTGTTGGTAGAAAAACTGAAATCAGACGAAAATCTGAAACAAACATCTCAGATTGAAATAACAACGGACAATTTTAAACCCACAGATATTTGACCCCGTAACCAAAATAGCAAATCTCATTGACAGGAGAAGTCGCCCAGTGCGCTCTAGTGGTTTGTGAATTCCCGGCTGATGCTGAGCCCCCTCACAGTCCAGTTCCCCCCACCTTGCTGGGCGCTGGGCGGACATGACATGGCGGAAGGGGAGGGGGGAGGAGAAGGTGGTGAGGGGAGGGGCAGGAGGTCAGGGGATGATCCACAGGGTCGGACAGGGTGGGCATCTATAGAGTAGGGAAACGCTGTCACATAGACGTTCCTACAGCAGGGTCAAGGACGGGTCCAGGGGAGGGAGGGGGGGGGGGGGTGAGGGGAGGGACAGGAGGTCAGGGGATGATCCACAGGGTCGGACAGGGTGGGGGATCTATAGACTAGGGAAACGCTGTCACATAGACGTTCCTACAGCAGGGTCAGGGCGGATCCAGGGGAGGGGGGTGAGGGGAGGGGCAGGAGGTCAGGGGATGATCCACAGGGTCGGACAGGGTGGGGCATCTATAGACTAGGGAAACGCTGTCACATAGACGTTCCTACAGCAGGGTCAGGGCGGATCCAGGGGAGGGGGGTGAGGGGAGGGGCAGGAGGTCAGGGGATGATCCACAGGGTCGGACAGGGTGGGGCATCTATAGACTAGGGAAACGCTGTCACATAGACGTTCCTACAGCAGGGTCAGGGCGGATCCAGGGGGGGGGGGTGAGGGGAGGGGCAGGAGGTCAGGGGATGATCCACAGGGTCGGACAGGGTGGGGGATCTATAGACTAGGGAAACGCTGTCACATAGACGTTCCTACAGCAGGGTCAGGGCGGATCCAGGGGAGGGGGGTGAGGGGAGGGACAGGAGGTCAGGGGATGATCCACAGGGTCGGACAGGGTGGGGCATCTATAGACTAGGGAAACGCTGTCACATAGACGTTCCTACAGCAGGGTCAGGGGCGGGTCCAGGGGAGAGGGTGAGGGGGGGTGAGGGGAGGGGCAGGAGGTCAGGGGATGATCCACATGGTCGGACAGGGTGGGGGATCTATAGACTAGGGAAACGCTGTCACATAGACGTCCCTACAGCAGGGTCACGGGCGGGTCCAGGGATGGGGGGGTGAGGGGAGGGGCAGGAGGTCAGGGGATGATCCACAGGGTCGGACATGGTGGGGCATCTATAGACTAGGGAAACGCTGTCACATAGACGTCCCTACAGCAGGGTCAGGGGCGGGTCCAGTGGAGGGGGGGGGGGGGGGTGAGGGGAGGGGCAGGAGGTCAGGGGATGATCCACAGGGTCAGACAGGGTGGGCATCTATAGACTAGGGAAACGCTGTCACATAGACGTCCATGCAGCAGGGTTTCTACAATCTTTCTATCACATTATTCTTGGTTTTAAGTCTGTCACATGCTATATTGCATAAACGAAATACAGATGACATTGTTTCCTTAACTGAGAATGATATCATGTAATAGGCCCACATGACACCCCACCCAGTCACATTATTGTACTAGACCTTGTCTGTACACGGGCCAAATTGATATAAAATCCCTACATAGAATAAAAGATTTCCCCTTTAAAATGTAGAGCAACATTGATAAAATAAACAAAACAACAACTAAAGAAGCAAGGAGCAAGGAGCCAGAAGCCTGAAGCCTGAAGTGAGGAGCCTGGAGCCAGGAGCCAAGAGCCAGGAGCCAGAAGCCAGGAGCCAGGAGCCAGAAGCCAGGCGCAAGAAGCAAGAAGCCAGAAGCCAGAAGCCAGGAGCCAGGAGCCAGGAGCCAGGAGCCAGGAGCCAGAAGCCAGAAGCCAGAAGCCAGGAGCCAGAAGCCAGACGCCAGAAGCCAGAAGTAAGAAGCTGGGAGTCAGAAGCCAGAAGCCTGAAGTAAGAAGCCGGGAGTCAGAAACCAGAAGCCTAAAGCCAGGAGCCTAAAGCAAGAAGCCAAGAGCCAGAAGCCAGAAGCCAGAAGCCAGAAGCCAGGAGCCAGTAGCAATAGGCATGGAACCACATCCCCTGTACACGTTCAGACACCAGCTCCTACACCCTATAACGAGAAGGGTATATACTTGCATCTGATCTATGGAGCAATGGGGTGTGGGGGTGTTGGGCCAACAAAGATCAATTGTCAGTGGAGATCCTCGGGCGCGCCATCTTACAGTGCCTGGCCAAACCAGGTGCCCCCCGATAGCCCTTGGCTGGTTGACGGGCGTCGTTATGTCCCACGGTGACCGCTCGCCGAATACCAACGAGATGTATCAAACCTGCCCGACACCCAACGCCGAATGTAAGACACACCATGCCAGTTTTTAAAACAAGGATATCTGTTAGTGTACATTGGTACCAGGGGCTGGTACAGAATTATGCAAGATACATTATAGTGGACATGCTTCCCAAGAACCCAGGGGCCCCTGTTTTGTTGGGGATGGAGGAATGGGCTACAGGCAAATAAAGGGTGGGAAGGTGGATAGTATAATGTTAAAGCTAGTGTGTATGGGAGCGTTGAGGGTTGGGATGGGGTGGGAGGGATGAGTGGAGAAGGGCACAGTGGCAGGGTGCAGTAGAGTGAAAACAAACCCGGCTTACCCATGCCTGACTGGGCTCTGGGATAGGGAGGTGGGGGAGGTGGTGTCCCTGGTCAATCTCCCTGGCAGCTATAGATCTGGGACACAAGAAACCACACGAAAACCTGAACATTTTCTGTCACCTCCCGGCTCTTTGTCTTTCCCTGTATTCTTGTACGTTTAACAAACTTCAACTGTAAAGGCAAATGTAACGTTAATTGATGATATGATAATATCAGCACTTCATATAAAGTTTAGTTTGTAAAGCACCTAGTTTAGTTTGTAAAGCTGATCTACTTCGTATAAAATGAAATATATATAATTTAGTTTGTAAAGCTAATCTCAAAACATTATTATTGTATGTTATTTCAAAGCTAATGACGATGATGATGATGTGTTGGAGTTTAAGGTCTACCTAGCAATTTTTCGCGTTGTATGGGGGGCCTCAGGGAGAATGAAGCGACCTGGATCGCCCTGGCACACCAGGGCTATACAAACGTTGTATCGTCCAGGCTGGGTCTCAGGTGTCTGTCAGTGTTAAAAGATAGCCGACTTTGTATCGGGGGGGGGGGGGGGGGGGGGGTGAAATAAAGGGGCATACTGACCTGTCCAGGGCCATATTGGGCTGTCCAGGGGCATGTTGGGCTGTCCAGGGCCATATTGGGCTGTCCAGGGCCATATTGGGCTGCCCAGGGGTATATTGGGCTGCCCAGGGGTATATTGGGCTGTCCAGGGGTATGTTGGGCTGTCCAGGGGTATATTGGGCTGTCCAGGGCCATATTGGGCTGTCCAGGGCTATATTGGGCTGCCCAGGGGTATATTGGGCTGTCCAGGGGTATATTGGGCTGTCCAGGGGTATGTTGGGCTGTCCAGGGGTATATTGGGCTGTCCAGGGCTATATTGGGCTGCCCAGGGGTATATTGGGCTGTCCAGGGGTATGTTGGGCTGTCCAGGGGTATATTGGGCTGTCCAGGGCTATATTGGGCTGCCCAGGGGTATATTGGGCTGTCCAGGGGTATGTTGGGCTGTCCAGGGGTATATTGGGCTGTCCAGGGCCATATTGGGCTGTCCAGGGCTATATTGGGCTGCCCAGGGGTATATTGGGCTGTCCAGGGGTATATTGGGCTGTCCAGGGCCATGTTGGGCTGTACAGGGCCATATTGGGCTGTCCAGGGCCATATTGGGCTGTCCAGGGGTATATTGGGCTGTCCAGGGTCATACTGACCTGTCCAGGGGCATTTTGGGCTGTCCAGGGGTATATTGACCTGTCCAGGGGTATAAAGTACAGCACCCAGTCCCGGGCACACAGCCCGGTTATTCCAGTCAGGTGCGCCCCAAGCCTTTTTTTATAGGTTTATGACCATCCTACAACTTTATCCCTATACTGTATGTTTATTGGGCCGTCAAGGGGCATATAGGACAGCACCCAGTCCCAGGTAAATAGCCCCTCCAGTATGATCAGTTGCGTCCCAAGACTGTTCTATAGGAGCATTATAACCGTCCTATGACTTTCAGGTACCAACCCAAATTCCATTTTCAAATCCCCCGTGTTTTCCCTGAGATTTCCAAGTCCCGCAGCAATTTTTCCGTCATATCCAGCAAGTTTGTCAAAGTTAAAAGCCTCCGTGTGAAGAAATAATTTGGACAACCCAACAACAAAAAGTTGTATCCCTAATATCTTGAGAATAAGGAATTTCAGAACCTGGCCAAATGAAATTCCCTGTGTTTTGGCAAAATTTCCAAATTCCCTGTGTTTTCCCCATCAGGGAATTTCTTGTGCCATTATCCCTCTTTTCCCTGTGTGGTTGGTACCCTGGATTTAGCCCCTATACTGTATGCATGTATTGCTATATTTGGCCGTCCAAGGACATGCAGGACAGCCCCCAGTCCCGGGTACACAGCCCCGTCATTCCGGTCAGGTGCGTCCTGAGCCTATTCTATAGGCACATTGTGACCGTCCTACGACTTTACCCCTATACTGTATGTATATTGGGCTGTCCAAGGACATGCAGGACAGCCCCCAGTCCCGGGCACACAGCCCCGTCATTCCGGTCAGGTGCGTCCCGAGCCTATTCTATAGGCACATTGTGACCGTCCTACGACTTTACCCCTATACTGTATGTATATTGGGCTGTCCAAGGACATGCAGGACAGCCCCCAGTCCCGGGCACACAGCCCCGTCATTCCAGTCAGGTGCATCCCGAGCCTATTCTATAGGCACATTGTGACCGTCCTACGACTTTACCCCTACACTGTTTGTATATTGGGCTGTCCAAGGACATGCAGGACAGCCCCCAGTCCCAGGCACACAGCCCCGTCATTCCGCTCAGGTGCTTCTAAGCCTGTTCTATAGGCGCATTATGACCGCCCTACAACTTTATCCTTATACTGTATGCAGGTACTGCTAACAAGCCAACAACCAGCCAGCCCGACACAGAAACTGACTGACCTCTGAACCCCCCAGCTGTGGCCATGGAAACCCTAAGCCCTGTTCCCCTGACGTAAGGCCATGACCCCCTGACCCGATACATGACCCTCTGACATAACTACTTGGGGCGCAGACAGGGCGCGGGGAAGGTGGGTGGTGGAATACAGAGCAGAGGGGCGAAACGAGCTATTCACCGGACTCTATAGGACTGTCACAAAGTTGGGGGAATTCTGTCAACTTGCCTTTCTCACCTACCTGAATAGTGAATAATAGTTCGCTGCACTCTATCTGCCACTTGGTCGACCCCGGTGGCCCAGGCCGCACCAGCTAAAACCATAGACTACTTTACCGACTACAGGTGGTGGTTATCTTACAGTGCTGGCATGTAGTCATACATAGCAGAGGCAGTTTTCACAGACTTTGTTCTCTAGCATGGAACAGAGATGTCAGTGCAGAGTGAGATGGAGGAATGGTGTGCAGCATATCTGATATGGTATCCTCCCCTGGGACAGGAACCCACAGAATGAAACTAACATCAGGGTGGATTTGGGTATGGCTTATTGGCACGTCATCAGTTTGATATTGTCATTGATTAGTTAAATACAGACTATTGGTTATCATTGGTTTCTAAACATTACGAAGCTCGTGTGGTATTAAGCCCTAATTATACTACGCGTTGGGTTAAAGGACGCGTCAGGTCTCTTTAACCAACACGTCTGACTCGTGTTGGGGGGGGGGAATTAAGCCTATATCACACTACGCGTTGGGTCGCGTTGGTATATTAAAATATGTGTTTTGAAATGCGTTGGGTCTTGTTGGGCACGACTTTGGTCGCGTTGGGAAAGAACCTTGCGTTGGGATTTACAAACATGTTGGTGAAATAAAGCGCATCAGACCCGTTTGGCAATGCAACCCATTGCGAACGTGACTCGAAGCGTAGTGTAATATGGCCTTAGAGTGCAACTCTACTTTTGACGTCACTATTTATCCAAAATCTGAGTATGGGAGGCATATATATATGACATCTAGATTCTTTTTCTGCGGAGCCATAAAGTCTATGCAATAGCTGTAATTCCCCATAGACAAAGCTTGTGATGCTTCTTTTTTCCATTTCAGTTGCTCGCACCATAAATATGCAATAATCTATTTAGGGTTTCTGCACTTGTCTGAATAAGATATTTTCATTGCACATCTCAATCGATCAATAAAACCTGCTTGTCGTGATAACTGGGAACACGTCATTGGGGAGTAAATAGGTATTAGCCAGTGAATGGGGGCCGGAGGGAATGGGTTTGCACCCGGGTGACTGAGAGGCTGGAGTGGTGCTGCAGGTGGGTGCGGGTGGTATACACCTTTTACACGAATCTGCGCAATGAACCTCCCATAGACGCCTAGATCCCAGCTGTTTTAGCCTGGGCCCACACTTTTGAAAATGGTCTATAGACCGGTTTCTGCTTGATCAGTCCTTTTCATCATCCAAAAAGTAACATAATGTAAATGCACACAGATAATACATGTATGATCAGAAAAAGAATTACACTTGTTACATATATGTATATATGCATTTAAACAGCATTCTGCAAGTATGCCTATATCAAAAGCTACAGGTGGTCTAAACAATTGTTATATGTCAAAAGAGTGAATGACCCCAAGCTTCTCCAACCTGCACACTAGGTGGCGTGGTCTGGAATCTGGTTTATTGGTAGACTATTGCTTGAGCCAACGCCTGTAGAAAGGTTACTTGGTCTGTTCATGCTATTTGTGGCTCACCCCCTTAGATGCTGGCTGGTTGGCCAAATGGCCAGACATGGAAGGTTATTATCTGTCTAGCCTATAATGGTGGAAATAGGTAAAGGACGTCACACATTGGGCTAATTAAAGAAGCAGCCAGGATGTTTGACACGTCTGACATTACGTTTCTGGTCGTCCAAGACCAACTTTCCATATACTACTTACATTCTACGGGGCATGTTTCAGGACCATCTTTATTGCGGATATAAAAGACTTGACACGCGCGTGCACTCGAGTTTTTTTCTTTCAAATTGGTGGAAACCTTTCTAACAAAAGGCTGAAATGTATTTCCTCCTTATCTCATGATATACGTCAGCACTTTGTCTAGGCACGTCCCTGTATCACTAAATCAAATCGGCAAACGAAGACATGAGCACGGCTATTTTATACCGTGAACCTAGGGATTCTTGCGTATATATACATTGAAATTGACACGTAAACGTACTTGCATGGATCTATTTTTGCTTACTAATGAATCTTTTTATATAAATATGTGCACCGCGAAAATGAATATGTTCGCACTATACGTACAAAAAAGGTTTAGTGTACTTTGGATGGTAATCATCGTACATATTTTCATGGATATTTAAGAAATTTCAAATGCAATTTAAGTGAAAATATGCATGTCGTGAAAATAAATACCTTCAGAGTACATATTGACAAAGAAAGTTTTGTGTGTCTGTGCCGATAAGTGTAGAAAACATTTTCATGGCAATTTCACATATATGCAAATTAAACGTAAATATGCATGTTGCAAAAAATGAATATGTTTACATATGCACAAAGTAAGTTGTGTGTGTGTCTCAGTCAGTTATTGATGTTATGCAGCTTCCAAGCCGTGGTGACCCAGGCCATTTCCCCTATTTGTACGAGGTGTGTTTCGTGTCCCCCGCCACCCGCAGGCCCTTACCCCATTTACCCTGCATCTATGGGGGACTCTCCTGGGCTCCTCCTGCTCCTCCCCACAAGGCAACTCAATCACCAGGCCTCCTGTGTCCCCAGCCACCACCAATGAGCACAAACCACACCCCTTTTACACTATGACTTGTGTTTGGTCCTATATTAGACATCTTACCTCTTACTATGACACAACCCACACCCCATTCACACTACGACTTGTCTTCAGTCCTATATTAGACATCTTACCTCTTACTATGACACAACCCACGCCCCTTTCACACTACGACTTGTGTTTGGTCCTATATTAGACATCTTACCTCTTACTTTGACACAACCCACACCCCATTCACACTACGACTTGTCTTCAGTCCTATGTTAGACAGCTTACCTCTTACTATGACACAACCCACGCCCCTTTTACACTACGCCTTGTGTTTGGTCCTATATTAGACAGTTTACCTCTTACTATGACACAACCCACGCCCCTTTCACACTACGACTTGTGTTTGGTCCTATATTAGACAGCTTACCTCTTACTATGACACAACCCGTGCCCCTTTCACACTACGACTTGTCTTTGGTCCTATATTAGACAGCTTACCTCTTACTATGACACAACCTGCACCCCTTTCACACTACGACTTGTCTTCAATCCTATGACAGACAGTTTACCTCTTACTATGACACAACCGACGCCCCTTTCACACTACGACTTGTGTTTGGTCCTATATTAGACAGCTCATGTCTTACTATGACACAACCTGCACCCCTTTCACACTACGACTTGTGTTTGGTCTTATATTAGACAGCTTACCTCTTACTATGACACAACCCACGCCCCTTTCACACTACGACTTGTGTTTGGTCCTATATTAGACAGCTCATGTCTTACTATGACACAACCTGCACCCCTTTCACACTACAACTTGTGTTTGGTCCTATGTCAGATTCATTGTCTATAGTGTATAAGGCAAGTCTAGATCAAACATTTGAAACTGGGTTTAGAGCTCACAACTGCTCTTTTGAGCCATCAGTAATGTGAGATACTTTTATGTGGTTTCTACCTGTTAGACCTGTCTATAAACATTGGGCAATCTTTAGGTTCAGAGCTTTGTTGATCTCATCTCCAGGGACCTCACCGCTGTTGGCTCTTAGTGTACCGAAAAGAGCGAAAGACAAGCGCTCTAACATCAAACTATGTATTATTTGTATGAGCTATAAATGGGTAAGGCCTTGAGAACCACTTGAATCATTCTGTTTCACGTGTCACTCTAACAACTATCCGTCTTTGCACACCATGTACCTAACTGGCCCCTTTCCTACTCACTCTCGGCTTTTCATCCAGTCATGTAACGTAACATCACGTATAAGCTAGAGGGAAATTTACATTTCAGACAAGTGATGAAGGGAACTACACTGCCACAAAAATTAGTATTTGTACACAGAAACGCAAGTCCACAAATTAGACTCATTTTTGCATCATTAAAAAAACAATGGAAAACCTAGACGTCTGTTTCAAATAGAATACAAATGTTTTTCAAAACATATTTACTGTGTTGACTGTCTTACGGTATTGTGTTCGCACGTAAAGACCAACACAGGGGAAGCTACACAAAAACTGAATAAATATTGCAAGGCTGAGTTGTTTCAGAATCCTTTTGATTGTTTATTGTTTATCCTTATTGTTTTGAGACATTGTTTGAATTCAAAACACTATATTTTTTGAAATAATGATTCTTTTGAAAATCCTAAGAAAAAAGCCATAGGTTTGATGTTCTTCTTGTTTGTAAGATTTGGGGAGGCATGTGGGAGTGGGATTATTTCTAGGTGGGAGTGAGAATATTTCTAATCAGGCCTATGCTTTTTTCTAAAATCAATAAAAGACCATTTAGTTTAAGACCTAATCAAGACCAAGGCTAAAGACAGTTGATGAGACACGTATTCTTTAAAATCTGGTTTTTAGTACGAACATAAGTGAGATTATGCAATGCATATCAAATGCTAAAGGGGTTGAGATGTTCAGGAAACATGTCAAAATGTGTACAGAATTGAAGTATGTATACAGAATAACATTACATGTCTCTCCCTCCATCAAACCATGATCCCTATTGTAAAAGGGTGCTGGTTCTCAGGATTGTCAATTTATGTCGTGGGAGGAGGGGGGCCGGGCTCTGATTTCTGACCAGTGCTGACAGTGGAGAGCCCGCTGACAATGGGTTTATGCACGGCCGAGGCACCTGATCTCACCGAGATTGAGCTGTTATTCACTGCTACCACTGCCCGGCCTTTTCTGCTGCCATGCATTATGTATGGGGGGAAATAGAAAAGTGGGACAAGTAGTCAGGGGATGTCTCGCAGACATGCCGAAGGCCCGATTACACCTGGCAATTTGAGCTGTGATATTGGGTATGATGTGATAACAGTATTGGCATGTCTCCATATATTATTGCATTAGAGAAACATAATAGTTGGTTGAGATATTAAAGTTATACAATAAGATTTCTCACAGTGAAGTTGGACAAAATGTCATTGCCCTTTAGTGGGTGACAACATTTATTTGGCATGCAACCAATTTCGTCCAATGCAAAGTTGACAAAATGCACTTGCATTGATTCTTGAGTACCAATGCAGGTACCTTTCCATGTGTTTTCAATGGAGAGTTTGTGTTGGCAGATACAACATGTTGGTATTTGAAATGGAGACTCCTTGCATTGATAAAGAGGCAATGCAAATGCAACAGACGCAAGGTGGAATATGGCCTTCAAGGCAGTATTACACTACATGACTTGAGCAGCGATATATCAATGTCACACACGTTAGAGGTAAAGTTCTTTGTTACACATATACAATATGTGATTTGTTACACAAATTGCCTATTTCTAACAATTATATCACTCCTGTATGTGAATATCATCACACTGATATCACAGCCCAAGTCATGTAGTGTAATACCGCCTTTAGTCGCGAGGTGTAATAATGCCTTCAGTGGGACGTGGCAGGGCAGCTGATGCTCACCGGGGGAATCTGTGCCGGTCCGTCTCAAAAGGCGATGGTCCCTCCCGCACGTCTCCCTATCACTCCCCACAATCAGCTTCATTAGGCTGCCAATTGTAGGCTCTTACAGTGAAGGTTACCACTCTATCAGTGTGATCGATTCTGATTACACTCCTCCTGGCGTGAGGCCCAATAGACCCTATATACTTCTGTTAGCAGGAGGGGTCTGTCCATTAAATACATACGCATGCATTTGTACTTTTTTAACTTTTTTTTCACCCCAGTCTTAATTGGGGTTGAAAACCCTTTGGTGATCTTCCTTTTCTTGAAAAGGAATTTTTCTGGAACAGGGGATTTAACCATTTACCCCCTTTTTGGTTTCCATGGAAACGTTGACAAGTCACTATAAATACCCGGTCCCCCCATGGACTGGCCCTTTTTCGCGGTAGCATCACACTGGAGCTCTCAAGCCACGTATTCCATCTGCATTTGTACTTATTTCTATAGGCGCTGACCCCGAACCTTTTTAGCATGTAGTGCTTATCACAACTGTACTCAGAGATGCCACCCCTGACTGATTAAAAAGTGGGAAAAGTAGGAAACACTTTTCCTACTTTTTTCTAGAAGCGACTGGGAAGGAAATAACCTTTAGGAATTTAGACTTGACATTGGATTTGTATGAATATAGCTTGAAACGAACACAATAATACTCTGAAACAGATATTAAAGCCATGTAGAAAGATCAGTTGTGCAATCTAAAATCACCAAAAAGTAGGAAATCCTACAAAAGTAAGAAAAATGGATCTCTGTGTACTGTACTCCATGATCCCCCTCCGCCCTCCGTGCCTACGTAATTAGTGGATGACCCTAGGCTATGCCTGTATGCCTCCTTATATATATATTATCGGTTCAGAAAAATAGACCTAAATATCTGCCAAGTGCTGTTCAATGTTCCATTGATCTTTTGCAATACACATTTTTTCAGTTATTTGGCAACTCGAGTGCATCTATTTGACAAATCAAGTGCAAACTGTTTGTTATGCTTCTTTCGTTGTAGAGATTCTAAACTTTCTTCTTTGGTACTTTCCATTACAACACCACATTCGTCATTTCCCCCAAGGACGTCTAACATTGTATCAGATTACTGCGAGAAGGCAAGACTCACAAAGTAGCACAAATTACCTTAAGAGTAGAACGGTGTTGGCCTACATTTCCAGTCAGAAGGCTGCAGCCCTTGAGCAATGCCTGAGTCTCCATTCAGGTTCCATCCACTCTGTCTGCGCGCCCCTAACCAGCACAAATACAGTCAAGTGCCTCGCGTCTGACTCCGCCTCTCACTCCGGGCTGTGGGGGACTCGGAGTGCCACTAAAGGTGGTTTTACACTACACGACTTGAGCTGTTATGTGACAATGCTGCAAAGAAATCACACATACTAGAGACAGAAGTCTTTGTTACATGTGTGTAAAATGCTTTCAATTGCAAATTTCAAACAGTTAAATCACTCCTGATTGTTAGTTTGTTGCAGTAGTTTAATGTCAGGTAAACCATACAGGGTTATTCCCAGACTGCACAAGGTAATGCTTTTCAGCTATTGGGTGATCTTGTCTATGAGATAATTTGGGAGAAACCCGCCACCGGGTTCAATACCCTACTTTTTGCTAAGAGTGGCAAGGGGTCTTTAATGAGCAATGTCCCATAGACATGACACCACATACACGGCCTTTGATGACCTTGTTGGGAGCAGCACAAATTTACTGTAAATTCATCATATTGTGTTGATATTGCAGCTTGAAGTTGTGCAGTGTAAAAAGAGCCTTGGCCAACACAAATACCGTCAAGTGCCTGCATGGTGTCTGACTGCCTTTCTGCAGGCGCCAGGGGGCACTCTGAGTACTATCAAAGTACCTACATCACTTTAACCTGCAATATATTACAGAACACTCACATGCAGGAGTGATAGTGTTGTTTGAAGTCAGCAATTTGAAGTATACTACATTTTTGTGAAATGTGATTTTCTGTGACCGTTACTGCAGCTCTTGTCGTGTAGTTTAACGGGCCCTTACTGTCAAGTGCCTGGTGTCTGACTGTGACTGACTGACCACTCCCGGAGGCCCTAAAGGCCCTATTACACTACACAATTTTGAGCTGCGATGTCGGCCAATATGATGATATTACAGAAAATTTGTATGAAGAAACATTATGATTGTTTGAATTTGCCAATTAGGAATATCTTACATGTGTGTAACAAAGAATGTTGTCTCTAATATGTGTGATTTCCCTGTGACATGGTCATATCACAGCTCCAGTCATGCAGTGAAATTCCCCCTTAACCAACACAAATACCCTCAAGTGCCTGGTGCGGAGGAGTCTCTCCAAGTACTACTCAGTGGTGGCTGATTTGTGGTAGCAGCGGCTTCTGGGTGGGATCAATACCACGTTCACCTGCGGGGGTCGCTGTTATCGATCAGCGAACAATTCCCAATCAGCTGGGACCACATCTCAGCATGCCCGGGGCTCCCATATTCCGTCAGCCAGGGCTCTATAGGAGTCAGAGGTGGAGAGGTGCTCCCACTTGTTTCTAGATACTAAGTAGTTGAATTGGTCTAATTCAGTGCATGGTTTGATTGTGAATAATATTCTTGCCTTAGCAAGGACATCATCAGTAACTCATCTCAGCATGCCTGAGGCCCCCTCCTCCGTCAGTAAGGCCTCTATATAGGTCAGAGGTGGAGGGCTGTTCTAACTTGTTTTCTGCATCCTAAGTGGTTGAATTGGTCTCATTCATTACATGGTTTGACTGTGAATACAGTTTGCCAGAGATTTCACTCTATGACCCTGAAAAATCTGGAAATTTGTGAAACAGCTTTCGTGAAACAGCCTTGTTCCGGACCGTTTTAGCCTGCAGCTGAACCCACAGAAATCCATATCCCAATACATTGGTTAGAGTCTATTTCCCTAGTAGGGAGCAACACTAATGAAAAAGATCTATAGGGCTGCCGACTCACTCCAAGAACAACAGAACAAACCATCTACAGGTGTTACCACTACAGCCCTAATTCACATACAACCACAGCCAGATATCGACCATCTATGTGGACAGAAATAGTTGCAGTATACAGAAATACTTGCTGCCTTAGGGAGACATTGCTGCTGACCAGACTACTGTTTACATGGCTGAAACAGTGTTAGCTTGGACGGGGGTTATGTGGCTGGTGGGAAAACTTAATTGTCTTTTCCAACGGTGGAAGGGTATCACATGCTTGCTGATTGCTCATCGACTAGGGGTTGGGCTACTGCATGGTATGAAGTATACTACATAGATTCTTATTTCAGCAAATTGAAGGCAAATTCTATCACTTACGAACAGCATGGAAAGTATCTTGTGAAAAGTGATGGTTCAATTGTTGGAACGAATCACAGCAGGGATACTTCTGCCTTTACTTGAGACAAGTTTCTTTTAAATATTGATAACATTTTTTGATGATTAAAGAAGATATTGATTTGATGTTCAATATCTCGGAACACTCTAATCGAAAACGGTCACATGAATTAAGGTCACACTTTGCCTTTTGATCATCACGTTTGCTACAAGTTCTCACTAAAATAAGAATGTCCGTGCCTCTATATCAAGTCCCTTTACTCGATGCATATGCTTCTCTCAACATGTTATTGTAAAAGCAACCCCTGGATTTTTAACGGATAAAAACATGTAGGTTTTTAAGCGATTTTACATCGCCTTGGGTAGACTGAAAAATCGAACACACTATGATAAAACATTACATTATTACAAGAGCACCCCTGGATAATCAATAGATAAAAACAAGTAGTTTTTAAGCTATTTCATATTGCCTTGTGACTGACAAAAAAAGTGAGAACACTATGATGAACCTAACATGCACTAGTCTCTGACAGCAGCACGGTCCAGCGGCACTATCAACCGGGCCCGCTTACACTTGGTTAGCTCAGCTAGCGTGTGCTATAAGGCTACCACCATTCCCATAGTGTAAACCTAATGGGCGTGAGGCTGCAATGGTAGCACTGAGGCAGTGGCCAACTTGGTCTATAGGTCCTTTTTATTCTGGCCACCTTGAAATCAAAAGGAGCCTTCCATGTATATACATTTTCAGACCTTTTATCTTTTAAGGTCTTTTATTTAAAAAAAAAATGTTTTTACCCCCCCCCCCCCCCCCCACCTTGTTTGGGCCAAAATACGCATTTGATTTGTACTAGAAAATTACCCACCTCTCCTTGGTGCACAAATACTTGGAACGTCCCCGAAGTTAAAACTCAAACATCTTGTGGTACTTGAGATTCTAGGTACCAATGTGACAGGACCAGGCAGGCCATGTCTCTAGAGGCTAAGGTATTTCAAATATTCTCTAAGTTCTTGGTTTGACCTGAAATGACCTGTCTTGAGTGAATCGGAGATTTAAGCCCCATACCCACTAAGCAACTTTTACAGAGTTGGGCAACAGATCAGCGCTGAAGTCAGCTGATTCTGCCCTTAGAATAGGCCGATTTCAGTGCTGATTCAGATCAAACATGCATATTTCAATATACCATACTGACAGGCTATCATAAGAATTGGCCGATTCTCCCAGTTGCCCATCACCCACTGCTGGTAAAATCACCTAGTAGGTATGGGGCTCTATAGGCAGAAGTTTGCTCACAAGTTGGACATTTGTGCAAACGGTCCATGGCTGCGTCTGAATGCCTGATTGGCCAATGTGATCGGTCTTCAGCTGCCGCCGTCACGGGCTCTCCGGCTCTTTACCAGTCCAATCAGCAAGGCTTTCAGCTTTTAATAGAGAAGCCATCAATTGCAGCCAACCTGGCCAGCAATGACAAGACAAAAATACATTCAGAAAAAACACACAAGCCAAAAAAATAGCCAATATCCTGGACAATGGTAGTCTCTCAGGCAATACTAATGAGTCGCTGGGTGTCATATGTGTTTTGAATACACCTCATGGGGTAATGTCCCAAAGGAGGGTTTTGTGTGCAGGTTTCTATGGTGTTGGCTGGTTATTAACACATAGTTCCATAGGAGGAGGGGGGGGGGTATTGTGTGAATAACGCCTATCAGTTGCTGGTGGAGCACTTTCACTGAGCGACAATAGCCCGTTGATAAGCGCAATGTCTCTTGTGACATGCCTTATAGACATACCATACTTATATTTCCCCCCTTGCCTTTACAGCAAATATAGGATGTGATGTACTAAACTTTGTATTCCATATACCAATTTTTATCCTGAAGATTTTGCATTAATTTGATTTTCTCCAAGAATATTGTATGAAACCATACAATTAACCTATATCTAGATCTATATCATTTGGAAGATGATATATAACATGTGTATCTCTAACTTTAATTCCCACTGATGATATTTAAAATCGGCAGAAAAATATAGAATAAAGGCTTGCCAACTGCCACATTGGATAGAGTTAAACCGATTTAGACTAGGCTGATGAGAAGTCATTCCATTTGTCAAAAGGGATTGGTTTCGGGTTGCAGGATAAGGTATTACGTGTGTTTTGGAGGTAAATCCTTTGGGAATCCACGTCAAAGCTCGTTGTTGGTAGTTATCTCAGCTGACTCGCGGTATTTGCGTTCTGCCAGTATAATAGTTTTGGATTTACTCTGGCAGAATAAGAGATCTGAAATTTGCATTGTTATTTACATTGCCTGACATTTCTTTTAACTATACAAGAATTATCATGCAAAAATATCAGCCAATAAAAGGCTTCACTAATGAAATTTAGAAATGTCTATGATCAATTCGAAATGATTTTCCACAATGAACAATACTAAGAAAGTGATTATTTGAATATGTTCAAATGTTTATGATTTACTTCACATTTCTGAAGAATGTTTGAATACTCAACCCAACATGCTTTAGACAAAAAATATCAGAATCTTTTCTCAATGATGGACTGAATTTAACATGAGCCAGAAACAGAAACTTCTTCAATATCATTACAGTTTAGACATTGATGTATAGATATATTGGGGCGATCCAATCGATTCTTTTAAAAAGAAAACTGATTGTTGAAACTCTGGCTTTGATTAACAGGTTTTGTATAACCTCATTCCTCTATAAGACAAAGAACTCTGAGACACTGTGAGACACTCATCAGTTTACCCGGGCAGCTCCTCATATATCCCCGTCTCCCTAGCCCCGAGATGGCCGTCCCACTCAGCTATATGTTGGGCAGTAATTGACACGCGATGAAAGCCAGGCAAAAAACACAATTAATTTTCCTGGTCATTAGAACAGCCATCGTTATATTTCATAATCAAGAGAAGACCCTGGTGGAAGCGGTAGGAAGTGGGAAGACGGGGGTCTATATCCATATAGACGGGTGGGAGTGCATCACTCAGTCCAGACCCATCGGAGCATTTTCCGAAAGGCTTATAATCATATACCTTATACGTGAGCCTGCGCAGTGGATCCTCCCATAGACACCTTATACCCAACACCTTTGGACCGGCCCTATGGAATGACCTTACTCATTAGTTCAGACATTTCCACCGATGAAAAAATTTCTATTACTAAAGAAATCTTCCTTCTAAATGCATTCTTTGATCAATAATGTAAATCACAGGAAATGTAGCACACACTGAAAGGTCTGCACAATGTTTAGCGCCTTCGATCCACACGACACTCAAAATCCTTTATCTTGTCAGGTGAATGTGGCAACCTTATCCATTCTTTCTATAAACAGTGAATACTTGGTTTCATTTTAAGTATAATGGACACTTTTCCTTAACATATTGGCAGGGACGTTGCATTTTAAATCTTCTTATAAACACCAAATATTTTTGGCTCTATACACAATTTAGAAGAAGGATAAAGCAATACCTGAAAACATGGGATGAAGAGAGCATGAGCAAGCTCTAAAGTATGGGTCGTTTGACCATACGGAAGGTTTTGAAGCACCTGGAGGTATAAAAGGGAGGTACTGTTCATACGTTGTTTTATGTTGAAAGAGTGACTTTTATTTCTTCTTCTGAACATCACCTGCTTAAAGATTCACAAGGGTTTATTCAGTATGATTCTATAACGGTGCCAGCCTTTGCTTTGAGACAAAAGACATCTTCTCCTAGAACACAATCTTTTAAGCAGAATCACCAGCTCTTCAGACGTCAAGGTATTCAATAGCTGTACTTGTTATGTCCCCTGTAGTGTGTCGCACAAATATATACAAGAGTGTAAGCTTAAACTTACACTCAGCGATTCTTTAACTAATCGTCGCGAGAAATCAGCTGATTCCATTCTGGAATTCTGTTGATTTTTGCACTGATCAAACATGTACATTTCAATGCAGTATACTGACGGACGATCTCTCAAAATCATGATCAGTGGTCGCCACAATCCCGTAGTGGGTATGGGGCTTCAAAGTAATCCAGTTGTATCTGAAAGGTGCAATTCCCTTTTGGTTGCCATGAGGATTAGCCCCTGAAGTATTTATGATGTCTATGTGTAGGGTTTATCAACACCTGACTTATAATAGACTTCACACTAGTCATTCTGTTTGAATTTGGCCACGTATGCGGAAAAAATGCTGATTAAGCTAATTCTTACTTCAGTGATTTTAGATTAGGCCTTTTAGGCTTGTCCCCCTGGTGCAATATGAGTGATGCACGCAGGCAATTTCTACGAAAATATCTGCACCACCAGCACATGACACATGCACAACTTCTCTAAGCTGACACACATCATGACATAATAAGAGCCCTACATTCATGCATTGCGCGCGCTGCAATAACATAGAAGTTAGCCTGAACACTTTGAATCAATCGTAGATTAATCCATCATGCTGCATGTTTCCTTGCCTGCGCTCTCATCATGGCTGTCACGCCCCGCCTGGAAAGGCCTTTAGGGCAGTAGTCCTCATCCCTTGAGTACTTTGTTTCTACGGTCTGAGACAACCAATAGACCTGCTCCTCCTTGGCCCCACTCACCTAATCCCCCTTTGATTAGTTCTCACGTTGGGATCAGAGACCTAGAGGAAAGGCTGAACAAAGGACAGCGCTTCACAGCTGGGGGTTCACTAGGTAATAGTATAAAGACGGATGAGGGGCATTAGTTTATCAAGGTGGGGAAAGGGAAAACAAGGGGGATAGAGACAGTGGAAAGTGTGGCTCAGAGCCAGATGAATGCCTTTCTCAATGTTGGGGGGTAGTGACAAGTTGTGGTGACGGTTAATTGACCCGGTAGTGTTAAAGGATCAGTTAATTCAGATTTTTACATCTTCTGACTCAACCAAGTTAGGGCTCAAAATAAGCAGTCAAGTCAATAATTTGATTATACACAAACATAAAAGGAACAATCCCACTCCAATTTTTTCCCGTTTGAGGATAATGCTATTTCAACGTGATTGTGAATTTAAAAAGTATCTATCAAAGTTCTTCATTTGAATTTGAATACAAGGAAAGATATAGTTGGAGACTGAACAGAATTGAGATAGCGCCAACTCCCTAATCTCCAGCTAATTTGGCCTTTCATTTACTGCACGTATTTTTCATTCAGCGGGAACAGTGCTTTAAGATAGGTGTGAGGGAAGCAGTGGTGCAAAAGACAATAATGTCCATTAGACTAATTAAATGTATTCTTTCCAGTCGCGTGGCGTGGAATAAAGATGACAATACTAAAGGGTGTAGGACAAAGGCCCGACCCTAAGCCTCCGGGGGGAGACCGTAGACGCCCTGTCACCATGGAAACCGAACTGATTTGTTGCAGTATCCATGGCGCCGTCACGATTATTTCACAGCAATGTAATTTTCTTCTTTCCGCCTGATCTCGTTGCATTGTGCAGTGTCGGAGGATTGCCCATCTCCGTAATGAATAATACAGACTCTGAATATGGGCCGGAACTAATCTCCCAGTATCTCAAGGCCAGGTTACATATAGAGACCCAACTCAACTGTTGAGTTGGGTCACCGATAGTCTTGATATGTGACATAGGGTTAAAACTGGAGTTTGTGCTGTTCTCAAGACTGAACAGTCCGGTCTCTGATTTGACATGTTGAAGATTTAAGACTTGATAGTCTTGAGTCTTTCACAGTCTTAAGACCCAGTTTTAATATTATTATATGTTATCTGCATTATAACTAGATAGCCTTCAGTCTCAAGCAGTTTTAAGACCCAGTCTGTATCAAATATGTGACATAGCTAATTAAACTCAACTGTCTTGACTCTGTCATCCAATCAGATAAAGACGAATAGACACCCCTATTTTACCTTTATGTCATTGTGTTTCTAGACAGGGGTAAGAAGGCTTTACTCTATCCAGTCTCCATACACGTGACCACTGGTCAGATTTCCATTAAGTCTAGGTAGTTTGCAACTATCCAATCTCACATCCTTAAGACTGTTGAGTTCAGTTCAGTCTCTATATGTGAGCGGATCCTAAGTCCTGATTTGGTTTCAGCACATCTACTACGTACTGTACAGGCATAGGGTAAGTGTATTCCAAAGGTACTAGATTTAATGGAGAAAGTGCAATGCAAAGCAATTAGACAGCACATTCTGAACGTTGACTGAAAAAGGACGTTTGCGTAATTAGATAGACAACTGAAGTTCTCAGTCCTCTACAGACAGACTACATTAGTGATGTAAGGAATGGAGCAAAAGTTCTGTCTAGAGAAACTGAGTTCAATCGGCGTGAATGTCATCGCCTTTACAGCAGTATGAATTTTTCGTTTTGGATTCATGTCATTCCTTGGACATATTTTCCATGGGGTGACTTTACATTTGTATCTGTCTACTCTATCTACATGAAATGTGTACGGTGTTTGTTTTTCTCCATTTTCCATCATCAAAATAGTTTATCTTCTTTTTGTTCTAAAAGCATGATTGAGACTGACGTGAAGTTGGCTAGTGAAACATGATCAAATCATTTGTCATCAATTAAAAACGAGAAATTATTTTATATGCCTAAAGGACACCCTAACAGGACCCACTGGGTGTCCTGTCCACCCCCCTAAAGCCCCAGGACACCCTGACAGGTCACTCTGGGTGTCCTGTCCACCCCCTAAAGCCCCAGGACACCCTGACAGGACCCTCTGGGTGTCCTGTCCTTACCCTCCTACAGCCCCGGGACACCCTGACAGGACCCTCTGGGTGTCCTGTCCACCCCCCTAAAGCCCCAGGACACCCTGACAGGACCCTCTGGGCGTCCTGTCCACCCCCCTAAAGCTCCAGGACCACCTAACAGGACCCTCTGGGTGTCCTGTCTATCCACTTAAAGCCCCAGGAAATGATCTACAGAGTCCCCACTCAAATTCCATTTCCCTGTGTTTTCCATGAAATTTCCTTGTCCCACAGTAATCTTTCCCTATGTCATTTCCAGCAAGTTGATCAAGTTCAAAAGCCTTCACATGCAGTACATTTTGAGCAACCCCACAATGAAAAGTCAGATCCCTAATATTTTGAGAATCAGGAATTGCAGAATCCAGCTAAATGAAATTCCCTGTGTTTCCCCCCTGTTTTGATAAAATTTGCAAAAATCCCAGTGTTTTCTCTGTCAACAACTTTTTTTTACATTTACCTGTTTTCCCTGTGCTGTGAGGACCCTGTAGCTAATTCCTGATATTCAGAATCGCCTAGTCTAATCCAGGCGTGAGGTGGGCGTGAGGTGCTGGACGGGCAGTCCGTTCTGTCTGTTTGTTGTGTCTAGGAGACACATTACCTACTTTGTTGATGGCTCTACCCTGTTTACCTCTCACCAGGCTTTGTAATAGGTTTGTCTGACTTTCCCCAGACCCACTTCCCAGGTGCATTTGTCATTTTTTACATAAAGATCCTTTTTGGGCCAAATTTTCAGCGCTGAATATTGAGGAATAGATTTAATTCACTCAACGTTTTGACAGTATAATCCCAGTTTACTGAAATCCATTTTTTCAATTTCTCTTGCGTTTTATAAACGAAAGCAACAATAAGGCACACATAAAAGATATTCCCCTTTTGTCAAAAAAAACTTCCCTTTGGTTGAAAAGATAGTGCACTCCTTGAAAGGATGAAGGATGAAGACGTAATACAACTTGAAGAGATCGAGGCAGCTAACAGACTAACACACTACTCCTACTTATCCTGTCCTGTTCAGCTGTTTTGGATATCTAATAGCAGGAACGTAAGTCAGGGATGGCTAAAAAGTCTGAAATCTAAAGTCCATACTTGAGCACTGAGAGAAAGCCGATTCACAGTGTAAGTTAAATTCATAGGAATAGCAACCAATCAGAAGGCAGTATTTATCCACTCCCTTCTACAGCTTTCAGATTTTGTATGTGATCTGAACTTAATCTGAAATATATCGGAAGGTCTAAACAGCTTCTGAGGCCCTGGCAGGTCCTTCATTAGGTAACATTACTGACTGGTTCAGGTCGGACTACTATTTAATTGTTGTTCCATTGTAATTTTGGTACTTTCTAATTGTGATTTTCTTTTCTAGAAATGTAAAATCTGACAAAAATCTGTCTACTAACATCCTTGTAATAGACAGCATTATTTCACCCCCGATACAAAGTCGCCTATCTTTTAACATTGCGGAACACCTGCACGCCGGCCCGGGTAATACAAGCTTTGTATTACCCGGCCGTGACGTCAGGGCGGACCGATCCGCCTAAGACGTTGCCCGACGCTGATTGGTGGAGAACAACGGGGGGCGTGGCTAACGCAGACGCCGCGAAAACGGAACAACCAGACGTCATTTGGCGTGGAAAAAGCAACTTTTTACGCGATTTAAAGCAGAAAAAGAACATTATCACTACCATTGGCGTTGAAAAAAACGCTAAATAGAACATGGATTTAACTGTGGAGGATCTAGATGCCATTTTTGGCCCCCAAAATGATAGTGGAGACGACTTCCAAGAAGAACCAGCCCAAATGGCGGTAGATAATGTGGAATCAGAAGAACAAGAGAAGAACATGGATGCAGAAATTCGCGACTTTATTGCCCAGCAAAGGAACAAGAACACCAAAAAAAAGACAGACCTGTGTGTCAAGAAGTTCAAAGAGTGGTTGGTAATGAAGCATGATGTCAAGGATACAAGTCTTCTAGGGATAAAACCTATCCTGATGAACCTCTACATAGCCGGATTCATTCTCAGTTTGAAGAAAGAGGATGGGACATCTTATGAACCAGATACCATTACAAGCTACCACAGATCCCTACACAGGTAAATATATAAAGAAATAATAAAATAATAGATGAAATAAGTTGGCAAAATTGAAGTCCCCGCCCGCCATCTGCCCGCCATCCGCCCGCCATCCGCCCGCCATCCGCCCGTCAATAGGTCGTTTAGAATCACCCCAAAAAAATACTAAAAGTTCATCAAATGACACATAAACTAAATAGCATGTATCTAGAGATCCTATACATTAATTCCAATCGAATGAAAAAATTAAAATAATTTTTTCTAAGTGTTTTACAAGCATATTTGTGAGACCGGGCGGACGGCCCCGGCCTCCCGGTAGCTACCCCCGGGAGGCCGGCCTCCCGGTAGCGGTTCCCGGTAGCTACCCCCGGGCTCCCGGTAGCCTGAGTACAGCCATTTAAAATGGTCCCAAAATAATACTAGGAGTTCTACATATGAGTTATAACCTAGCTAACATGTATGTATAGATGCTGTAGATTATTTCCAATCGGATTATAATATAAAAATTATTTTTTAAAATTATTTTACAGGCACCTACGTGATGAGGGCTATCCCCATGACATCATCAAGGACCCCCTCTTTGCATCATCTAATGATGTCGTGAAATCAAAGAGAAAGGAGCTCAAAGCAGAGGGAAAAGGAAACAGGCCAAACAAAGCAGATTATATAACTGATGCCATGATTGCTATCCTCTGGGCCACAGGTGAGCTGGGGCCTAAATCTGGAAGGACCTTACAAAACACCATGTTTTTTTTCATAACCAGCTGCTTTGGATTTAGGGGCTCACAGGAAAGTCGCCAGATGCAATGGGGAGATGTCCAGCTTAAAACAGATGAGACAGGCAGTGAATACCTGGAGTTTAACCTTGAGAGGCTGACCAAGACCAGGCAGGCAGAGGGCCATAGGAAATTCAAGCCTAAAATGTTTGCCATTGGAGGTGACAGGTGCCCTATCCATCTCTACAAACTGTTTGTATCCCATCGACCAGAAGGCACAAAAAAGGCAGATTCCCCATTCTATTTGGGGATTAAACAACATAGGGCCACCTATGATCCCCTATGGTATGTAAACCAACCAATGGGCAAGAATAAAATCCAAGAGATAATCCCCAGCATGGCTGAGAAAGCTGGGCTGGAAGGGAAACTAACCAACCACAGTGTGAGAAGGATGACCTGCCAGAACCTGTTATCCGCCGGGATAGACCCAGTAATAGTTATCCAGCTGACCGGACATTCAAATACCAATTCCCTGCAACATTATGTTGTGGCAGACGACGACCAGCAGAAGTTCATGTCAAATGTCCTGACAACTGGCAAGAAAACCGCCAAAGCAGCCCTGGGAGCCCCCGAAAATTGTGAGAACTCAGAGAAAATATCAATGGCCAAGTCAGCCCTAGCCCTACCTGCTGCTCCCAGGAAACCCTGCCCTTCCCTGCCCACTACAGCTTCATCCACTGGGGCCTCAGCTACAAGTAATCCGATGGAAATAATTCCCCAAACTGAGATGGAAAGACTAGTCAGGTCTTCAACAGGCCTACTATCTGGGGCAGTCATCAGTGGAAATGTTTCCATAAATCTAAACTTCAATATATCCAGCAGCACCACCTCCACGTCCATGTCTAAGGTCAATGTGAGCCCAAAAGTCCCTGCCCTATCGATTGACCTGGAATAGAAATACTAAGACACTGAAATGGGACATTGAAATTGTTTTTTGTAAAAAAAAATATTGTACTCACCGTTTGGCAGGCTTGTCCTTATGCGCAGGTAATCCAAGTGAATTTAAATTAATAACACACATGATGAATAGTCCAGGCACTGTATTTTCCTAGTCCGTAAGGTGTATTGTCCGTGTGTTGGGTCCATTTCAAGTGAAAAGGGCCCCACGTGGGCCCTTTTTCAAATTTGGGGGAGGCGAATTTGACAATTTGTAAATCCAGATTTCTGCGAACTCCACGCACTGTCAGGGGAAAATTACACGTCCACGTTGTGCTCTGACACTTCCTCCATCCCCGTAGATAGTAAATTCCACGTGAATATGATGTTATATGTCCTAATTTTGCAGAAATAACTCGCTCCTCTTTCGCCGGCATCTTCCCGCCCGAACCGCCATCTCACGTGATCTCCGAACTTTCCCGAATAAAGAAGGACCCTGGTTACCACTTAGCAACGGAGTTGAATTTCTTTATTCATGCGGATTTTTCAGTCTAATGTCAAATATAACGCATAAATTACGAAAAAATATTATTTCTGATAGTTCAAATGCGGAGATAACGCATGAATTAGAAGATTGAAAAAAAAAAATTGGCCGCCGGAGATTCCCGAACGACGCATCGTAGCGCCCCCATCATGAAGAACGGTAAACTAAAGTTCCCGCGCGTAATGGCGACGAAGAAAATATCTCTGGATGGGGTTCAATATGGCAAAAATAGATCGAATTTCTTGAAAATAACATGTGTAGGGGGTGAAATAAATTCAATACTGACCTTGGTCGGGACCCCGCTGCCCCGTATTGGGGTCGAGGGGTTTGGTTCGTCCAGGGTCCGCTAGAGGGCCCGCAGGGCCCGAGAGCGGACCCTGGACGAACCAAACCCCTCGACCCCAATACGGAGCGCGGGGTCCCGCCCCGGTCAGTATTTACTTAGTATTACAGAGCAATCTCCTGCTCTCTCCCGGTGTCCTGGGATTGACGCTAGAAGAAGGCCCGTCATACAAAACCCCGTTCAGTCTGGTGAACAATGAAATTAAGGAAAGAATGTGGGAAAATTAATAGCCCTAGATAAAGTCGATTATGAGGAAATGTGATAAGGGAATCATCACCATTAACAAAGTTCTCTATTTTCTCGAAAACGGCAATCATTTATCAAGTCATCAGCTTTAAAACTTCTGTTAAGTGTTAGTATTTGACACTGACAGGGTGATCATTAAAACTCGTTATATCCTACACTTAAACTGCATCATTATCAAAGGCATGGCATGTTTTAAAGCTGCTATAACGTTTTGATAGTTGTCAAATCATAAATATTTCAAGTATATTTCAGTTTCTAAATCAAAAACTTTGATATAGATGGAGACACAATGGAGAATCTGTCCAAACTCAGTCTACTTCACTTCACAGTAGAATTAAAAGGCATTGGTGAAAATAATTGATTAAGGCATTTTTGTCATTTTTTGCTTTTTAAATATTCAGGTGTTAAAACCTTGAATGCATCTTGATCTCAGGTAGTCTGCAGGTAAAATGCTGTTAATCAGCTGGTCAGTTTGGGTGAATGAAGCAGTGGGGAGGGGCTCAAGTGGCCACTCAACTACCAGGTGAAGAAAGGCTGGGAAAGCTAGGTGAAGACTGCTGCACCTAACCAAGCCATCAGTGGTTACAGACAGTCGCCCGGACAATGACCTCCACTCCATACAGTCAATGGTGGGGGCCTGTAGAGGATCCGTCTTCATGGAGGAGAGATATGGGGGGAGGGGGAGCACTTGGAACAGCAAAACCAGTAGTGCAATGAAAGCCCTGGCTATAAAATCATACGGGTGTGTGTGTGTGTGTGCATGTGCATGGGTGTGCCTGTGTGTGTGTGTGTGCATGTGCACGTGCATGCGGGTCTGTGTGTGTGTGCATGCGTGCATGCGTGCGCACATGTGTGTGTGTGTGTATTCTGCAAGGGAGATATAGTAAGTTTGTTCGTTGTGGTCGTTTAACATTTGGCCAACTCTTCAGGGTTCTTTCAAGCATGCACAAAGGAAACGCTTTTCAGTTTTGGTTGGTTATAAATATGAGCTGATTTTGGAGAAACCGGCCACTGGATCACTACTCTACTCATTTTGAAGAGTGACAAGGGATCTTTTAGGTGCAATTTCCCATAGAAAAGGTATCACACACCTGGCCTTTGATGACCTTGTTGGGTCCAGGGCAGGGAAATATTTTTATCCACAAATATATTCGTGGGCATTTTCTGGACAGCATTTTTCTGTAAGCCAACTTTTTAGATTTGAGACATCTTGTCAAATACTTTTTGATATTTTTCAGTCAACATTCCAGACTACCCCCAGATTGTGTATATACTGTAGACAGTTCAATAATGCACAAGGTGCTTTCTTGAGCTAGTCTGTAAAGGGCATCAGGCACACATCGCCCTTTCAGCCTTGACGCGTGTATCCTCCACCTTCCCCGCTTCCTACAGAAAAAGAGGATGAAGCAGAGGGAATGGGCCCCAGCCGTAGTGAATAAAACACTCAGCTGCCTTAGCTGGAGGGGAACGGGGCGATGAATTATTAAGGTATGATCTATGTACCGTCTGCCGCCGACAGATGGCTGCTGGGCCAGGCACACGACACAATAGAGGTCTGCCAAAGGCCCGGGCCGTATGGTCGGAGGATGAGGAGGCGCAATGGGTACTGGTAGAACAAGTGAAGATTTGCTTATGGGGGAAACTCACTCTTTATTCAGGTATGTAAGTCAGTGAAGGCCATTTCTATGGGCAAATAATAAAATTGCTAAGAAACAGATATATAAAAACTCTTTATTGATGAGGGAAATTAAAGTATCACATGTTGTTTATAAAGGCAATTTATTACAAATCTATCGGTAAAACCCATGCACACCACATCAGATGTACAGAAATGGAAGAGTTTGGTTCTAGTCATATACTTTCCTCTCAAAAATAATCTATTTAATAGCACGTTTAGCAAGACTTACTTTCACCTTAAACCTTCTATAGATATTCCTAGGATTGCCGGGTGCGGGACTTAAATCCAGTACCGCACTCACTTTGAAAGGGCGACGTTGCATTAATAAATTCAAAAGAGGATATAAAAATATAAAATCTCCCAAATAAATAGAAATAGGTCGAATTAAAATCAGTCTAATACATCTTTTGAAACTTGCAATATTTTTTCTAGAAAGATCCTCGCCTTAGATATGTGCAGTCAAGGGACCATACCAAATGCCTCACACGACATTTCCTACTATAATACCTTCAGTAGTTAGAAACAACAGTATGTTGCGCAGGCCCTAGCGCTGGGGACGACTGGATGAGGAGGGCCAGCCGAGCCCATCTCCAGGAGACTAAGGGTGACGGAGTATGGGGGCGTGCAGGGGTTATGATACTAGTTATTTCCCTATCATGTCATCAGGTCCGAGGCCCATCGCTCACAGGACGTCCCGCGGGGCACGGTCAGCGGCTTCGTACTGACCGGGGAGCGCCTCATGTACTATGTCAGCCATAATGAAGCTACATTCATCATATACAAGCTGGGTGGAGAGATATGTTGTCCTCAAGATTTTCTTCACTGCCATTCTCTTTCTAATACCAATTAAAGAGCTATTCCATGTCATCATATACAAGTTGTAGGAGGAAATGTTGTCCCCCAAGAGTTTTTAATCTAGTTGCAATTATAGAGCTTTTCCATGTCTACATAGACGCTATCTTATATGCATTTTTTTTTTGTATCTCATTTCAATTATAGAGCTACTTATGTCTATGTAGTCGCTATCCGATACACATCAGTACATATTTGATATACTGCTTCTTCAACACAACTACGATATAGTGCCATCCCTTGAATATGTACACATTTTTACATGTTTTCTAGACCACATCTCTTTTAGCCTTCGTCTGTGTTCAATTTAATGGACGACCCTAAACACGAGTATGGTGTCTGTATACATGCACCCAGAGGTCTCATACTGCAATGCAGAATGCAGTATACCAGTAACCTTCTCTGTCTCAGTGTCTCTGAGGTATCCATGGAATTTTTTCTCAATTTTCTGTATATCCCATGCCAACCAGAAGGGTCACATTCAACACAAGGTGCAGGTAGGCCCTATACTCATTTAGGCAACTTTTACCGAGTCGGCCAACTGAACCGTGTTGAAAATGGCCAAAAATATTGCAATAATCAACAGATCTCGGCACCGATTCAGATCAAGTATGCACATTTCAATACTGCATAAAGAGAGGAAATCATATGAAACAGCCAGTTTCACCACAGATTCATTGGCTGACTATGTAAAAATTGCCAAGTTTGCTGAGGTTTTAGGGTTCATGTCTTCATATCATTGGACCGACAACTGACCGGAAACATTGGGGGTCACTTCTACGACTTCAGTCACAGAGATCAGTCCCCCTCCCCCCCGCTCAAGACACAAGAGAACGGTCCCAGCAAAGGCTTCCATCGGTCTCTTATTGGAGGCAGAACATAATATTATTGTCAGCAACTTTGCATTCTGAGTTCCTATGTTGACTGAGGTGTTTGGTACGGAGAGTAGAGAAATGGTGTGATGAGAATAGCACTTCCTGCAGTTAGAATAGAGGCCAACATCAATGGCAGATTTAGAGGGGGGCACCTCTCTCTGTAACTTGAAATGTTGCGTGTGTGTTTTTTTGTAAAATGTGGCCAATAACTCATAGGAGACCATAGGGTTGGTTCCTTTGGTCGAGTGCGATTGGATGCAAACTAGACACAGTGTGGAAATCAGCCTTGAATGTTCATCATTGGACCAACACCTGACTAGAGACATTGAGGGGGGGGGGGCACCTCTCTGACTTCAGATCCCCCGTGGGGGTTCCGGGGAAGAATAGGCCCCCATTAGCCCCTGCTGATCGTATCAGGTGACAATAGAGGGACCCAGCACTGACCAATTGGTCATTTGGGTTGAATTCTCTGTTAGTGCTGGGTTCACTAAGGGATGAGGGCCCGCCCTGTCACCTTCATCTTATAGATACAATCACCAAAGACAGAATAGGGCATGTGCGGCCAAATAGCGGTACAAAAAGGCCTGTCTGGAACCAGCCAGGTGTGTACAGGTAGCACACCTTGACCAGCGGCCACTGGGACCTGTGATGTGACCAATGAAGCAAGGCACCAGTGACCACTGCTTATACCTGTAATCAACACATGGGGCAGTTTGATGACCGGCTGGGGCTACTTCCAGCCGCTATTGGCGAACACTCCCTTTTCGTCCCAACTTGTTTTCACTGTGAAAATGACCATGGCTGTTGGTATGGGATAAAACCTCTATCACTCACTCACTCAGACCTCAGGTCACAGCGATCAGTGCCCAGACACAAGGCAGTAGCCCCAGTAAGCGCCTCCATCTGTCTCAGATTGCAGGCCGAATGGATGGGCCAGCACCTTCACAGCCAGAGTTCCCCGTTACGACCCAGGTGTTTGCTTCAGACAGCGGAGAAATGATGTGCTGAGTGCAGCACTTCCTTCAGGCAGAATAGAGAGACAGGGTCCCCACTCAAATTGACTCTCCCCTGACTTCCCCTGTCCCAGAGTAAATTGTCCCTGTCATGGTTTCCATGATTTGTTTTTATCTCAAAGTGTTCAACTTTAAAAGTGTCATTAAATTTTTCAGGGGAACAAAACACAAATTCTTTCCTCCCACAAAGTGCAATCTTAGGGACCTGAAAATCTAGAAATTGGGTACACAGAAATCCCTGTTTTCCCTGTTCCAAGTTCCAAACACTCTGTGCTTCCCTGACAGGGAATTTTCCTCACATTTACTGCTGCTGTTTTCAATGTCAGTCTACGGAACCGGCCCTCAATACATTCCATAAAATGGAAGAGGAAAAACAGAGGTGTTGGACTGGCATTTTCTGATCTTGTTCTACTGGTTTTTTTTTAGTAAAGGAAGGAATGATTCTGCGTGAGTGGCTAGTGTATCTATATTCGCGTCGTTTTAATTTAGTTACATGCAATATAGAGGCATTTTTAAAGGTAAAATTCACATTATTTTATCATAATGCTTATTACAAGGCGCACAAGTCTTAATGTTTCTATGCAGTCACAGATCAGTGCAGACTTTATCAAACTACAGTGTATGTGAAACTTGATTTGTTTACAGTCTCGTGTGCGGCGTCCGCTACATGTAGTATGGAGAGTAAAATACCCTCCATGCTTGTAGTGAGGAGATGATATCAGATCTGACAAAGGGTGACGAAGATGCTTGATGCAATTTGTAGAGGTGAGTTTGATACTTGGTGGGATGATTATACCCAGCTGTGAGCACTCAACTAGAACTGTCTGATCTCCACGGCTTAGAGTAGAAGGGTATACATCCCTACCTTTACTATGGCCAACCTTAACCCTTTAGCTCCTGATGCGGCCGTAATCACTCTAAGTCCCACTTTTTCTGATGTTTTGTGGAAAAGAATATTTCTGGGAGTTAAGAAAATACCTACAAATATGTTCTATGCACCATTTGAAATATCATAAATTCCCTTAAAATTGGGAAACGTATTATTTGCAAAAATTCGGCATAATTTCGTAGGAAATTTAATATATATCCGGGGAAATTTGGGAATTCATCCTGAATTCTGCGCGGTCTAACAGGTTATAGATGCCAATATAGAGTGACTACAGAATATGAAGGCAATGATATAAGAGACCGCTCCGTCGGAAAGAAACATGGAAATACCGATATATCAGGAGAGGGGGACGACGAATTTCATATTAACTTAATATCATTTGGCCAACCCCCTGCGGCCCCCTATATAAGTTCGTCATTCTAATCATATGCTCCAGAAACCTCTTTAAATGAAAAAATGGTGGATCTACAAAACCTTAACATAAGATTCCGTCATAATGGTTCGGCACCAGTTTTTTTCTGTGTTTTTTTTAGATTCTTTTATTAAACCAGACAAAAAATAAGTTTTACAAAACTTGTCTCACTTTTCTGTCTGTAACGTAGATTTAACAACCCCTGATACATACACTCTTCAGTTCAGAAATTGAAAATAATGATCAACCTTCATCCTCGTTTTCCCCATGTCACAAGTGCTGAGACTTAGTTGGAAGTGGGGGTGGAAGTAAATTGTAAATCCATAACTTCCATTCTACAGAATAACCCCTAAGAATAACACCAGTAGGCGTTATTCTTGAGAATTTTCCAAAACTGAAAAATAGATCCCTTCCACCATTTCCTTAGTTTTGGTCCCCAAGAGTGTCCATACTTTAGGGTTTGAATAGAAGTTTGAGATAAAATAAAGTTATGTAGTAAAGTAGGTACTTACAGGCGATGTGGCGACCCTACTGGACCAAAGGCTCAGCCGGCTGAAAACAGACAACAAACCTATGAGGATGGCTAGACATAGGAGGTGACCAAATAGACATGGCGTGGAAAAGGGTTTAACGTCCGGAAATACTCGTGTACATATAGTGAGTTACCAAAACCCAAAAGCTACACATTACTGGATCAAACTTCCAGCAAGTGTTCAAACGTGTGTGGTATACAGCAATTCAAGCTTTACTTAAAGGGTGAAAATCGTCTGTATAAAAAAAACTTGTATAATTTGTTAGATATGAGTGCAAATTGACTTGTAAATATTACTTTACTAATTTTTTTCTAAACGTACTTCATCTGGAAGATCAGAGAAACCTGAAAATGGTTTAATAAAAAAAAATTAAAACACTGTAAATGTAACGTATCACATCAGGTTTAATAGTGCATTTATTATTACATTCCCTAACTCTAATACTAACAGCAGTTTCCCAGACTACTCCTCCAATCTACACCTCTCCTTATTATATTCCCCATCTCCTATCTCTGTCGATGCACATGGCCTATATCCACACGTGCCCCCACTTATATCTATACACATTCACATCCCGGGGTCGGACACTTTAAGGCCGATCGGTCGGCCCTACATGATTGGCTGAGACCCCCTATACACGATCCCCGTATTATACATCTCAGGGCCCATTACACGACACCACTTTGAGCTGCTATATCGGGGCGATATGATGTTATTACAGAAAACTCTCACACTAGGTGCTATAATTGTTTGAAATTGGTAATGTGGAGTATTTTACACATGTGTAACCAAGAGTTTTGTCTCTAATATATGCGATTTCTCTGCGACATCGTCTTATCGCAGCTCATGTCGTGAAGAGACCACCTGACCACCTTACCTTGATTTTCACGGTCACCCACCACGGGTCTTACAAGCAGGGATCAGAAACCACTGACCTTTCACCTTTGACCCTGAGTAGTGCACATGACCTTGATTTGACCCCGACTGACCCCTGACCTTGACCCTGACATTGGCTGGGGATAGCCGGGTTCGAGGCCCGTGCATGGGTGTAGATAACTTCAGGGGGATTCGTATTACATTGCACTTATATGTTAACTCTTTATATCTAAAGGAATTAAATTTGACCTTTTTATATGTGCATATGTAAATGGTTAGCCTTATATCAAAGTGCCTAACGATCTCTGAGTTTTTATCTATTAATAATAATACATGTCTCTGAGATGTAAGTACATAATTAAAGTGTGAAATATCATATTGAAATATCAATATTTATATCAATTGGAATTCCCATACAGCTAACGTACCCATCCATAGACTGTTAAGAGGCATTAAGACCAACACTTTAGCTAATAATAAGTACTAATAGCACACAGCCAGGATATACAGATATGATATTCCATTAGAGGCTACCTTGGCAAAAGTGCAGACAGAAATGTTTCTCTTGGCAAGTGAAAAGAGGCACTCTATGATGCAAATATAGGCGGGGACTGCCAAGAATACAGGATGAAAGTTGGATCAAAGTTGGATTTCTTCAATATATTCACAGTACATTTGGGCATACTGCCATTTGCTAGCGAGCTGCAGTTTCTTTGAGTAACCTATATTCTGTGCCAATCTAAGCATGAATCGCATTGCTTTGAAAGTGATTCTTCTCTGATCACTGGGGTATCCTTGGCCCTGCATACACCTTTCAACAGCCTGACTTCTGGATGTCTAGGGCTTTGGTATGAAATAATATTACCAATGTCAACCGGTCCCCACTTAGTCGCCTTCACAGGGAAGTTGGGAAAACACGAAGGGCGGATATCGGAATTCCAATACGCGTGCCCTCAAGGCAACCAGAAGTTCACGCTTGTCGGCGGATGAGGGTGAATTGTCTACAAGGACACAATTCAATGTATTGAATTGGCCTCCTTCTACTTACAGGGAAATAGGGGGAAAAGGGGAAAATGGCACATGCCGATCTATAATGTACCACGTACAACGAATGGTAGGTCGACACTTCAGATGGGGACCGATGTTTATAATGTACTTGGCCTTTCATATAATGTCAGCAGAAATGCCAGCTGTATAAAATGTGTAAAACTTTTAAGTAGGAGGAACAATACAGGTAAAAATCATATAGTATATATCGTCCATCATCAAAACAGGACTTTCGAAAACTCTTTCTTTTGCCAGGAAGTAAATACCATATTTGTTTTCTGTAAATTACCGACTTTTGAAATATCATGCTGTAGTCCAAACTCCGGAAACCAAGAAAATGGCATCCCTGTTCCAACATCTCTTGGGCAGAAATTGTGATTCAAATCAAAGACAGTTTCAATCCTTGTCTGCGGCAAAGGTAACAAGAACGCACGTATTTCTAACTGACATTTTAAGAACTACCACCTGAAGCAGGTACAAAATCACAAATAGAAATGGATGCAAACAAACAGCGTTATTTGTCTGTGAAAGTATCCGAAACAACAATTTCCTGCACGCTTTCAGAGAATTCAAAGGCTCAATTCAAAGAGCTCCAAAGACCTACTCAGTTAGAGCCCATCCACATTATTAAGATCCACGCCAAGTAGAAGAATTTGGGCGTAGTCGGCTGACTGATCAGCGCTAAAAGCTGATTCTACTAGAATAATCAGCCAATTTTAGATCCGATTAACATCAAACATGTACATTTCAACATTGTATACTGATTGGTTTGCTTAATTGGCGCACACATTAGGCAGTTCTTTTGGTGGTGGTCGTCCAATTTGTGAGCCCTATCAGCCTGGTGGGTCTGGGGCTTTAGGCACTACTGAGGGGCCACATATAGGGTACTCTAACAGCCCGTGATGCCGTTTGATTTGGCCCGATCTGTTAGATAAATGGGGCTACAGAGAGGGTACTCTAACAGCCCGTGATGCTGTCTGATTTGGCCAGATCTGTTAGATGAATGGGATACAGAGAGGGTACACTAACAGTCCGTGATGCAGTCTAATTTGGCCTGATCTGTTAGATGAATGGGGCTACAGAGAGGGTACACTAACAACCCAGATGCCGTCTGATTTGGTCCACTCTGTTAGATGAATGGGGCTACAGAGAGGGTACACTAACAGCCCGTGAGGCCGTCTGATTTGGCCCGATCTGTTAGATGAATGGGGCTACAGAGAGGGTACTCTAAAAGCCCGTGATGCCGTCTGATTTGGCCCAATCTGTTAGACGAATGGGGCTACAGAGAGGGTACTCTAACAGCCCGTGATGCCGTCTGATTTGGTCCACTCTGTTAGATGAATGGGGCCACAGAGAAGGTACTCTAACAGCCCGTGATGCCGTCTAATTTGGCCCGATCTGTTAGATGAATGGGCTACAGAGAGGGTACACTAACAGCCCATGATGCCGTCTGATCTGTTAGATGAATGGGGCTACAGAGAGGGTACACTAACAGCCCGTGAGGCCGTCTGATTTGGTCCACTCTGTTAGATGAATGGGGCTACAGAGAGGGTACACTAACAGCCCGTGAGGCCGTCTGATTTAGCCCGATCTGTTAGATGAATGGGCTACAGAGAGGGTACATGCACTAATAGTCTGTGATGCCGTCTGATTTGGCCTGATCTGTTAGATCAATGGGGCCACAGAGAGGGTACTCTAACAGCCCATGATGCCGTCTGATTTGGCCCGATCTGTTAGATGAATGGGGCTACAGAGAGGGTACACTAACAGCCCATGATGCCGTCTAATTTGGCCTGATCTGTTAGATGAATGGGGCTACAGAGAGGGTACACTAACAGCCCGTGATGCCGTCTGATTTGGCCTGATCTGTTAGATGAATGGGCCTGAGGGGACTGAGCATCTCCTTGTCTTGGTGAGCTGCTCACAGTTACAGTGATGGAGCGGGGGTGATGGGGTACGCCGTAACGGGGCAGCAGACCTTAAGTGGTGACCTCAGATCGGCTGGAGAAAGGGTTAGAAAAGGTCACCTATCAAATTGAACAGTAAAGTTCATCGTGTGTTACCTGCATTGTCCCTGTAAATTTTCCTGTGGGGGCTACTATTATGGTCAGATCTCAAAGTGATCAAGTTTTAAAATGTCATTAGAGATATGTGAAATTTCCACGAAAAAATTAAATATTTTACTTGGAAAACATCATAATCTTAAGAATAAGAAAATCCAGGAACTGGATAAGGGGCCTTCTATCAAGTATGTACGCATTAAGGGGGGGGGGGGGGGGGAGGGGGATCTGAGATTTTTGAAAATGTGTGTACGTACTGAATGAAAGGCTCCTAAATAGAATTCCCTGTGTTTTGAACAAAATTACAAATTCCCTGTGTTTTCCCTGACAGAATTTATTTCCCCGTTTTCCCTGTGCTTTTGGGGCCCTGTTTTTACAGTGTATCTCAAACTACATTTCACGATGCTTTACTTTTTTTTAATTTTCCACTAGCTAGCTCTACACACATTTTGCTTTAGCAGTATTCCATGGTATTTGCGGGAAAATGCTGACTTCTCGGTTTAAACATTAAAACTGCAACTCATATCTAAAATGAGTTATTTGCGACTTGTACAGTTATTGGCTGTTTGGTAAATGCTAGGCTACAATACCTAATAGCATTACCCTGTAGGTATGATTTAGTTACCTTATAATGGAATGAAACTTTGTATAGGTATTATGATCTCGGATTATCAAATCTCACAACCTAAAATTCACAAATATCCAATCATAAGCAAAGAAATATGATATATTTAAAACCATTATTTTACCCGAAAGATACAGTACACCTTATCCCATCTGCATTAAACAGGGTTTAGATGACGGGAATATCACGTGCTGAACTAAAATCATTTGGATGGGATGATAATGGTTGCTAGGCAACCGATCTTAGAACAGGTGTTCAAAGACCATAAATTAGACACAAGGTGCAACAAAGATTCTAACTGGACTCAAAAAGTCCTGTTAATGTGCTATTCTCTTACCACTGTAGACTGTCATAACTCTGACAAACAGCGCCCCAGCGGCCGACAACGGCGGGCGGTATAATGGATCACTAAGACAGTACTTTGATTCCTGTCACAATGTATTTGTAGATTTCTTTAATCAATACTCGTCCATTGTCTGGCCATAGCGCCGGGATAGCTGTACTCACTTTATCTAACTTTAAGTCTCAGGGGCGCATATGGGATTTGGGAAAGCGGGGTTGCATATAGGCTTATAAGTACTAAAACGGCATGATTTTCTTTTTTCTTTTTTTTTTACCCCCTGGATCTGTCCCTCGTTAAAAATGAGCTTGATGAATACCAAAAGGTAATACATAGCGTTATTTATAGGAATAGGAAGACGAAAATAAGTTTGGAGTATGGTTATTGCAGTCGGAAATAAGTAACTGTAGTCTACTATTGTAGACCATGCAGCAATAACGACATATTGGTTGTAGAAACGCCACCCCCACCCCTTTCCACCTCCGTTGACTCAGTCTCTTCTATATTTCTTACTATCTCTAGCATTACATGACTCCGCTGATTTCAAAACCAGAAGACGGTTGTTTGAGGGAGGGGGATGGATATTGTAATGATCATGCCTGCTCTATTGCATGTGCTGGTTTTTACAAAACTACTTTACTATTTCTAAATTTAGTTGAATATCAAAACCACGAGTATATCTTTGCTGATAAGTCAACTCAAATAGATATCAAACCCAACGTTTCAGAATCATTTGTCCTTCGTCTGGCTTATTTCTTCTCTGCATTTCGACCGACCCGACAAAGAGGGTTCACTCGGACTAAGGCCAAGCAGTCGTGTATTTGTGACTTTAATAACATGAACATGGCATAACTAGTCAATCTCTGGATTCATAAATAACTATCCAATAACTCCAGTCTAGACTTGGCCCGTTCAGCATTCATAAGACCCGGAGAAAACCAGCCATTCCTCCATCCAGCTAATAAAGAAATAGAATAATGATACAGAAATAAATATCTGGTCATTTGGGCGACCCGGCGCATCGACCATTAGAGGGTGCTTCAAGGCTGTATGCCACTACCCGATTTTACTCACGATTTCAGAAATCACCAGGAGCAATAAGGATTAAATATAGACATGTTATAAAGTAACAGTTATATATCATTTGAAAGGATTTTAAATTACCTTTCAGATGGTATGCAACATGCATGGGTTCTCTACGTATGAGGAGAGAACGACCTTGCTTGGCCACTGGGTACCAACCATAGGCTACTGCATGGTGTACCTCGCCGGGAACCAGAGGCAAAGAAAGTTCCCGGCATAGTGCCCTGATAACCTATACCTGGTACCCAAAGGCCCAGAAAAGTAGTTCTCCTCTTTATTCCTGGTGAAAATTTCTAAATTGCCGGTAGTTAGAATCCCCTGGTGTAATACTGCCTTTGCCGGCCGGACGTATTCATTGCTGTCTATGGGCCGGGGTCAGGGTGGGCGATATTGGGGGAGATGGGCGGATGTCGCCACAATAATGATATCTGGACAGTCTGAATAAATAAAGCATAGTCATATTGGGTGGAGATTGGGTGAATCGGTGACATTCGTCACCCCTACACGAGCAGCCCTGGGGCCTTACAGATAGTTCTCTCGGTGAGACGTTGGATAGGGATTTATTTTACTCTCCTTAGTGTGGTGCCAATAACTATGGAAATCTATCGTGTCAGCATCTGACTAGTAAAATGTATCTATGACTGTGGCATACAATTAATGTCCTTTAATGTAATCTTCAAATATATATATATATATATGCCAGAGTTAATGTATCTGTCTTGACACAAAACAAATAACATTTTTTAAAGAAACATGTAGAGCTTTAGGTGGAATGTTAGAAATATGGATTTAAGTACACTTTGTCTTTTATGGATTTTCTTTTCAAAATGTCATGTTTTCAGAAAGTGAAATTCAATGATCACTACTTCTTTTTGCATCTATTACAACTTCTTCTCCTTAAAACTATTATCCAAGGAATCTAATTAGGAACGACCCCAGGTTTCTTCACCTCACCTCCCCTGTCCTATCTACCTATGCCCCACCCCTTCTGTCCCACTATAAGATCCCGACCCTCTGACGGCCCATACACCAGAGTGGTTCCAAATGGTTTCCGAGAACAGGAGAGATACAGTCAGGAAAGCCTGCATGTATAGCCCGTTCAAAGAGTAGGATGGGCTATTCAAGAGTCCATGAGTGGGTTGTTTTATTTAGGTAGGCCATCAATATAGACGGAGCGGCTCTGAGCAGCTCAGCGGAGAGCTCGGATGTTGAGATACAAAACACACACATCGATCAAGTGGAAGCGGTGGTGAGAGCCAGGTCCAATAACCCCCAACTCCCTCCCTCTTTTCACTGCCAGAAAAGAAATAACCTGTCTTTTCTGAAGGGCTGCGACAACAAAGCATTCAAATGGCGGACAATAAGAAAAGGAACCCGGCGGGTGCGGTTCTCCCCGTGTCGCTGGTTTAATGGGCCCTTCACTGCAGTGTATGGGCCACAAGGAGGTAAGGGTCTTATACTGTGAGACAGGAGGGGTGGAGAGGGGGACAGGGGAATGGAGGTGAAGAAAGGGCTGGATGGCATTTCCCAAGTAGCTTCCTTATATAATAGTTATCGGGGAGGAGAAATTGTAATAGATTAAAAAATATAAAAAGTTGGGATCATTTAATTTGCTTTCCTAAAATATGAGATAAAATTAATAAATAGACCAAGTATACTGAATTCCATGCTTCTTACATGCATCCTAAAGCTCTACAAATTTCTTTTAAAAAAGTTATATTTCTGTTATTTGTGGGAACGACTTGGAACTGGCTGGTTGTTCAAGACCTGCTCGTTCTGTATAGACAGCCTAAGGAGCTAGAACAACCCACTCAGTCTGCACAATACTCCTTTTTCAATTCTCGTTTTCTGCTCTCCCCTATCAAATTCTCATCTAATTCTAATCTTTGTGTTTTGCTTTTAAAATTAAAATGAACGAGATTATAATTTCCCCATTTCCCAACTTTTCCTCAAGAAGTCAAAATGCTATTCTATTCTATCGTTTTCCTGATACCTATTATGTACGTCGTTTGGATACTTAGATGACTATGTATAGGACGTGGCTAGGTTATTCTTGACAGAAAAAAGAAGAAGAAAAAATTGAATAGTTAAATCAAATTGAAGTTATCTGGCATTTGTTTTACACATCTTAAGATGATGTAATGACCGCCCTCTGAATAAGGAGAGTTACTGGGTATGTAACTTAATAAAGCTGGTTCAGTACTTAGATTATATCCCATACAATCTTAATTTATGGTTGTGTCATTTACAATCTTGTTATACCATTAGTCAGTGTATGACCAAGTTATTGATTACCAGTGACTCACATTTCAAATCAATCATAAACTGATGTAATCACACATGTTACAAATTATTCCATCTTTTCAACACAAAATGCCACCAACCTAAAGGCCATGACACATATACCGACCCGACCCAACCCGACGGTTGAGTCAGGTGGACTGAGTTGGTGTCTGTGTCATGACATTACGACCATCCAGGTCGAGTCTAATCCCCGACTGATCCGTTGGGTCGTGCATCATTAGATGTTGAAGATTAGCAAATAGAATGTCGGGTCTGAACAGATAGTCACTAAAATAATATTTATCAAATAGTTGTTTAGCTGAAAATAAGTATCAGATTTAGATTCAACGTCAAATAAGCTTTCGGGTGTTGTATTTTAGGTAAATACCAACCATTATTTCCATAAATATTTGATGCTAGCTTATGCAATAACCAAATGGATTAACAGTTTATATCAACAACGCATTTTTTGAAACATCCCCTAGAACAGTAGATTATTAATAACGTCAATTTGTGTTTATTTACTGGCATGAATATTGGTAGAAACTAATCATAGTAGGGTCTCTTGTGTACTTTTTTTTAAAATGCTTGTTAATTTATAACACCTATACTTTTTGTTATCCTTATGAGTCAAGGATTCTGAAAAGTTTTGGTGAGAATTTTTCTTTTCAGGTTCAAGGTCATTTCAAGGTCATTTCAAGGTCAAAGGTCAAAAATCACAAATATCAACCGTATCTTCCTTAATAATCATGATAGAAATACAAATGAAATGTCGAATCGATGCATTTTGAGAGATCTATAATCTGAATGAATGAAATTGGCTTCCCTAGTTACACGGTTGCCATGGTAACCAGAAAAAGCCTAAAATTTTACCAAAGTTTGAGTTTCTGGTTGGTTTCTGTTACCATAGCAACCGCAAATATAAACTATAACAAACAAGAACAAACTTATATGAAAGGTATAAATCCTGCCTTCAATAAATGAGGGAGTTTGCTGAGATAATATGTATAGAATGTAGAAAATAGTTGGTTTCCATTGAAACCAACAAAAATATAGCAAAATTTAAAATTAACCCTGTTTTGGCCATATCTTCCTTAATATGCAAGATAGAAACACACGTGAGGTGTCAAATTGATGCATTCTGAGAGTTCTATAATCTGAATGATTGAAATTGGTTTCCCTAGTTACTCGGTTACCATGGTAACCAGAAAAGGCCTAAAATTTTAACTAAAATTTGAGTTTCTGGTTGGTTTGTGTTACCATAGCAACCACAAATATAAAGCTATTACAAACAAGAAAAAACTTATATTAAAGGTATACATCCTTCCTTCCTGAAGAGAGAGGGTATGCTGAGATAATATGTATAGAATGTAGAAAATAGTTGGTTTCCATGGAAACCAACTTAGATATAGGTAATCTTCAAATTAACCATAATAAGGCCATACAGTAGAGACTCACTTAACGACCACTTCACTAAAGAGACCACCTCTCTTAAAGACCACTTTTTGGTCAGACCGGAATATTTTCCTCTATTTCATGTTTGTTTTAGCTTCACTAATCAGACCGGTCTCTTAGTAAGGGCCTCCCTAAGAGACCACCTTCAAACCAGTCCCAAATGAAGATTTAACCCCCATAATGCGACCACTTTCCACCAAATAAGGTGGGGCAGAATGACACTTTGTAAGGTCATATTCTGAGGGAGTAGGAGAGGGGACGGCCAACTTAAGAGGTGATACGTTAAAACACCTGGGGATCCCTGTGCTACCCCTGACTTCTGAGGGGGTAGAGGAGAGGTGAGGGTACAGTTTCCCCATGGTATTCTGATACACTATATTCACCACTGGTAATATATTGGTTTGGAAAAATTAGCAACCTTGACCCTTTCCAGAAACCACTGTGCATAAAGAGATCATAAGTAACCAAACTGTTTAAATATTTCATATGATTGTGGTAGGAAAGGAATAGGAGAATTACTTGATGTAAACAGAAATTTATGGCCTCTATCTTATGAAATATCTTCAATAAAATCTTCAATCTGGCTTCTATGATGGAGACCAAGACCAGTGGGTGGTCCAGGGGACCAGGTTATCGTCCCTATCCACTCCACACCCCTGCCGACCTCCCATCAAAGAGAGAAGTCCTGCCAGTCACCCCCTGTTCACTCCACACCTCTCCCGGCCTCCCATCAAAGGGAGAAGTCCTGCCAGTCACCCCCTGTTCACTCCACACCTCTCCCGGCCTCCCATCACAGGGAGAAGTCCTGTCAGTCGTCCCTGTCCACTCTACACCTCTCCCGGCCTCCCATCACAGGGAGAAGTCCTGTCAGTCGTCCCTGTCCACTCTACACCTCTCCCGGCCTCCCATCACAGGGAAAAGTCCTCTCAGTCGTCCCTGTTCCCTCCACACCCCTCCCGACCTCCCATCACAGGGAGAAGTCCTGTGACTCACCCCTGTTCCCTCCACACCCCTCCCTGCCTCCCATCAAGAGCTCCTTAAGCGCCTATGCCGCCCTCGACTTTTGAGGGGGGTAGAAGAGGGGTGAGGGTGCCTTAATTGAGACAGCTGATGAGCTGGTGAATGGAAGGGTGCGGTTAAGTCAGCCTTACTCCCTTATAATATGTTCTATTAAATATGTTCAAGTTAATACTTATTTAATAATAATAACACTACAAAAATATTGCTAGTCAATTTAGATATCATATATAATCATGAAATCATCATAAAACTGCTATATCAACCTCTTACCCCTCCCCTACTCCCTTCCCTCCCCCAACCTATACCCCTTCAATAAGGCGACCACCTCACCTAACGACCACTTTTCCCTCAGACCCTTGGGTGGTTGCATTAGAGAGTTTCTACTGTATCTTCCTTAATATGCAAGATAGAAACACAAGTGAAATGTCAAACCAATGTATTCTGGGAGTTCTATAACCTGAAGGATTAGAACTGGTTTCCCTAGATACTTGGTTGCCATGGTAACCAGAAAGGACCTAAAATGTTTCCAATATTTCAGTTATTGTCATCAAAGCAATCACAAATATAAAGCTATAACAAACCAGAAGACACCTATATGAAAGGTATACATCCTTTCTTGGTGAAATCAGGAATTCTGATGAAAGAGTATATATAGAATGAAGTGTCCATAGAAACAACTAAAACATAGCTAATTTCTTTCTTAATATGTAAGATAGAACACAAAAAAGTGCCAAATTGATTTATGCTGGAAGAGAGAATTGAAAGAAGTTTAATTGCTTATTTGGTTTCCATGGTAACTTGCAAAGTCCTCAAAATTGACCAGAATTCAGCTATAGTTTGGCCACAGTTTGGTAATAGTTTGAGTACTTTAGGGATAGTTAGAGTATAGTTTGGGGTTCCTTTTAGGGTAGTCTGGGGATAATTTTGGAGGTGGTTTGAGAATAGTAAGAGGACAATTTTGGTATAATTTGAGGATACTTTGGGGATCGTCTTGGGATAGTTTGATGACACTTTGGAGATAGGTTTGAGATACTATTGGGGTAGTCTGGGAATGCTTTAGGGATTTTTGGAGGATAGGTTATAGATGCTATGGGGTTATTCTAGGAGTACTGTGGGGATCTTTTTTAGGATACCTTTGGGATAGTTTGGAAATAGTCTGGGCATAAATTTGGGAAGGTTTGGTCATACTTTTGGGACTGTCTGGGGATCCTTTTGAGATAGTTGATGGATACATTGGGGATAGTTTAGTGAACATTTGGAATGGTTTTGATGATAGATTGGGGATAAGTTGGAGGTACTTGGGGGATAGTATGAGGATACTTTGAGGATACTTGTAAGGCAGGTTTTGAATAATTTTGGGATGGTCTGCAAATAGCTTTAGGATATTTTAGTGATAATGGGGGGGGGGGTATTTTCGGGACAGTCTAGGGACAATTATTCAAAGATTTTGAGATAGTTTTTTGATATTCTGAGCAACCTTTAAGGATGATTTTAAGATATCTTGGGTATAATGGGGTGACACTTTGGACATATGTTAGATATTTACGTCGCAGCTAGAACAACTTAGAATAAATACAGGACAACAAACAAGGTAAATTGATTTGGACATATAATAAATAACATTTATTTTAATCCTTCCTGTAACAATAATTCTAAAGTTTAAAATTCTGCAGCGATGGTGAATCTCTGGTGGTTAGAACGAGAATGACCAACGGTCAAGCTCGGGCGATTTATATAGTCGAGGTACAACAATCTCCGTAGCGATGGAAACGGAGGGCGATGACGTCACGCTCACTCCGAAATAAATAAATTGCTTAGGTATCGCTACACAATTTAATATCATTTACGTCGCAGCTAGAACAACTTAGAATAAATACAGGACAACAAACAAGGTAAATTGATTTGGACATATAATAAATAACATTTATTTTAATCCAATTCCTCCAAATCAATTACCTAACGTAGTGATAAAAATTTATCATAATTAATTTTATCGGAGATTGAAGGCCTAATATATTTGTAAATACAATCAGATGACCATTGGCCTCTCTCCTTAATATAGGTTAAGGAAGCACCCTTATTATACAAGTCTGTGGTGCCCCCCCTCCTTAGAGAATGGGTTGAAAAATTACCCTTAATTTTTGAATTTGATAACATTTGTTTAAATTGTTTATTAACCATTGTGTAGGATAAATAACCAATTTTATCTGTGGAGAACAATGGATCATCCCTGGACTTTGGATGAATTTTAAATAATTTCTCCAATAAATATACAGCGCAGACTCTTTTATTTTCTAATCTATTAATAGGTATCTCATGTACCTGGCCTGGCTTTTTTGTTTTTGAGGATGTAACCTTTACAATACAACCCCATTTATGAAAAACAACATTTTTTCTCAGAAGCATGTGTTCCGACCTCACAGTGTGTCCTACTCTAAGTAGTGTCCTAAACAAAAATACAATTACAATGTATATTAAAATCCCTAACTGGTCGGACCAATCTACCTTCCTATACAACATTTCTAGATGCTTCTCTTCCAGTGGTTCTTTACTATCCACGTCACAAAAATTGGAATTTTTAATTCCCTTTACAACCATTTTTATATTTACATCGGACCAGCCTGCTACTGGTTTGGCCCTTACATTGTGATAGTAAATTACCGCCTGGTAATAATTGATAACGGAGGATGCCTTCATAAATTTAGACAGATAAGAAATATATAAACAGCCTTGTTTAGAGTTACATTTAAAGGGCTGCCATTGAAATTTTTTACATACCTTCAAATAACATTTCCACTGCATCCTCCTTAACTTTTGTGTTGTTTTCCCTACGGCGGATTTTTTCAACGCTATCACTCGCCTCTCCAGGCACCTTTTCTCTGCAAAAGTCAAAAATAGCGTTAGCGCAACACAAATTTGCACCCCAAATGCACCTTTTAACTGCGTCCTCACTTTTAAAATATAATAGGCGAGACAAAGTGTCAGCCACCAGGTTATTCTTTGTGTTAATGTAATGAGGAACCAGTCTTATTTTATATATTTTGCAAATCCAAAAAATTTCCCTTAGCCAACTCATGCATGTCGGATTAGTACTTATTCCCTTCCTAATCATATGAAAAACCTGTGTGTTGTCTGTATAAATATTTACACTGTGCCCTGCAAGTTGGCTCAGCCATTCCTGCAGGCCACGTACTATAGGGAATAATTCTAATTCATTAATATTTTTGCTATCATATATAATATCTGTAGGTGCTTGCAAAATATGATTACAACTTGAAAGTGGGAGAACAATGCTATTGTCCCAGCTACCTGCCCTCCAGTCATTACCCATATACACTGCAAAGCCTCTCATAGATGAGTCTGATACCATAGGGTATGGAAATTCTTTGTATTCTATCTGCTTTTTACCATTAAAATTTTCCAAAAATTTTTCCCACCAATTTAAGTCGTCCCTACAGGCTTGGCCAATTTTAATAGCCTTTAAATTATTATTTAAAAGGACTTTATAAAGGTTATAAACCCTACGACAATACACTCTGCCACCATCCACTACATGAGCACAGTGAGACAGAAGGCCTCCTAGGCTCTCCAACTCCTTCCTACCAATAGTAGCTTTTTACTGTATTTTACCACTAAAATTTTTAGTTTTTCTAACTTTTCCTTTGGAAGGCGAATTTCCATTTTAATTGAATCAATTTCCAGGCCCAGGTAGGTACATACCTGTGATGGTGGGGTCACTTTCCCCGAGCTTATATGGAAGCCTATGTATCTTAAGACCCTTATAACTACCTGTTGAGCCCAGGTTGCCTCTTCTAGACTTGACCCAATGACTATAAAGTCATCTAAATAATTCACAGTCTGAATACCATAAATATCTGACAAAATATGGTATATAAATTCAGAAATTTCATTAAAATACATGGGCCCTAGTCTAAGACCAAATGCCAAGCGGGAGTCCTGTAAATATTCATTTTTACCATTAATTTCCCATCTAATTCCCAAGTATTTTTGATGGTCTGGGAATATTGGTACCGCCCTGTAGGCTGATTTAATATCAACCACTGCCATATAGTCTCCTTGATTTAAAAGGGCCACAACATTGTCTACACTTTTATATTTGAACTCCTCAATAATATTTTCACAATAGTTATTTACTGAGATTTTTTCAGGCATACTACAGTCTGTTATTGGTCTTATGTTACCATCAGGCTTTGGGACTGCTCCCATAGAGTGAATACAGGCAGGCTTTTCCTTTACTATTTTAAGGTAACCCTCAGCTAACTCTTTGCCTATTATTTTGTCCATCTTTTTCCTATTGTCACCTTCAAATAGGGAATTATAATTTCTGCAATCATAACTCAGACCCCCGCTTGGCACAGTATCATCAACAATTTTAAAACCATCTGTTATCCCATCAACCATAGGTCTAAATCTGTTTTTACACTCATCAGACCCCAATGAAAGAAGATATTCGAATCTACAAGGCCTAAGCTGCGCCAATGCGCCATTAATATAATATTCGCAGGTGCATTCCCCACGAGCGCATTTCTCGAATACATTGACAGTTTGACCACTCGGCGAGCGCGCCGAGACCAGAAGATTATTTTCAAAATATTTAATATCTCTTGAACTACCCGATGGAATTTTTTCAAACTTGGGGTAATTGTCGACAAGGACCTCAACTCCATCCCTATCGACCGTTAGATAAGAACTATCGGCTAGAATTTCTATATTTTGAACAAAGTTACCTTGCCGATTGACATTTTCCTCCTCCTTCTCCGACACCGCTTGTGTACTTTCGACACGGAAACCCGTGACGTCAGCGGTATCGGCGCTTTGACCCGGGATTGACCCCGGCGATGCAAAGTACCGGCGTGTACCGATCGTACCAATACTGGAGATAATATTTGAAATACAACACGAAAGGTCCTCCCCAAAGACTGGATTAATACTTTCTACCTCTAGAACACGGAGGAAACCACCATTACGACCAGAACTCCTGGAATTACTGTATAATTTAACATTTTGAGCTGGCGAGCTCGGACACGACTGAGAAGAAACCTCTTTACCCGTGACGTCACTGTCAGATAAGTATTTAACGCCTGGAATCTTCTCAGATTTTGAAACGATATCCTATTTCTTATCGCTGCTTACACGTACACAGTCCTTCTTGCTGTGCCCTTTCTTGTCGCAAATTATACAAGCATGGTTGAGATTACACTTGCCATAGCATCCGCTGTCAGAGTTGAAGCGAAAACAAATCTTTTCGGAGTATGTTCTCCCATTTCCCTGGCTTTGTTTACCTTTGTAACCCCCTCCAGATTTGCTACTGACACCAGCCTTGAACGTGTTGTCGAAGGAAAAAGATGACATTATCTCCTCCTGGTCAAAATTGCCAAATTCATCGTGTCCCAGCCTCCCAGCTCTTTCCCTTACTGCGATATCATATTGATTAAACGTGTCGAACGTGTACAATCGCTTAGAGGCTTTCTCTGTCAATAATTTTACATGCTTGACAGCGGGGAGTGGATCTTTTTTATCCAAAATTAATCTCTCGATAGTCTTCAATCCTACCAACAGAACCTCCTCCACATTCTTAGGCTTATCTCCGCTTTTGCAATACAATTTCTGTGCATATTTCTTTGTTTTACCTTTATCTTTTGTAGGCGAGGCGGACCTATCGCTGGAGCGGCTCGACTCATCGCTTGACGACTCGGCGGCGGGGCTGACCGGCTTGGGCGATGATTGCATCTTCCCCCTCTACTTCGTCTTAGGCCTGGATTTTCTTGGAGATACTTCTATCCAGCCATCGCTGTCGTCGTCGGAATCGTCTCTTGGAGGTACCTTGGACGCCTCTTGCTTCTCCGCCAACCGGTTGACAGCGCCTACGAGTTTAGAGATGTTTTTCTCCATTACCCCCATCCTGTCGTTGAGAACTTGAGTCCCAGCCTTCGGAGGCGATTGGATCGCTGCCGGGAAATTGCCCGATGGGCTCTTCCCCATCTCCATTCCACCACCATCATCGCCAGAGAGGCCATCCGACCCCCCTGTTGCAGTCTCTTCAAGGCGATTGCATCTCTTCCCCGTCGGGGCGACGTGCCTGGATTGACAATTTCTGCAAAAATTCTTCTTCTTCGACATCTTGGTAGGTCTCCGTTAAATATTTTACGAAGAATAATCGATCTAAACCCCTTAAGATCGAAGAAATAATTCAAATAATCGCCTAAAAATGGCTTTAAAATTCTGCAGCGATGGTGAATCTCTGGTGGTTAGAACGAGAATGACCAACGGTCAAGCTCGGGCGATTTATATAGTCGAGGTACAACAATCTCCGTAGCGATGGAAACGGAGGGCGATGACGTCATGCTCACTCCGAAATAAATAAATTGCTTAGGTATCGCTACACAATTTAATATCATAGTTTTGGGATGGTTTTGCCAAAGTTTGAGGATAGTTCAAGGATATTATGGGTTTATTTAGTTTGGAGATAGATTTGTGAAAGTTTGGGAACACTTTTTGGGATAGTCTGGGGATAGTTGAGTGACACTTGGGGGATATTTTTGGTACAGATTAAGGAGAGTTTGGTGAACATTTACGAATTGTTATAGGAATTTGTGAATAATTTGGAGATATCTGGGCAATAGTTTGGACATACTATGGGGATAGTCTGGGGATTCATCGGGGATACTTTACAGATACTTTGGGGATACTTCAGGGATACTTGGGTATTGTTTGGTGATTTTTTGGGGATAGTCTGGGGATGATAATGAAGATATTTTGGGTATACTTTTCAGAATAGTCAAGGGATAATTTGCAAATAGTTTACAGATAATCTAGGGATAGTTTGGGGATACTTTGAAGATAGTCTTAGAAGGGTTTGTTAAGGTCTTTTTTTCGCGAAATTGTTACGCGGTGGATAAAAGCACCAAATTTGGTATGAAGCACTTCTGAGGCATAACTATCAAATCTGGAAGGGGAGCCACCTTGAAATATCAATAGGACAGGTGTGGGGGGCCAAAAACCAAAATGGCCGACTTTTAATATAAAAAATCTTATATCTCACCTTCTAAAAAGACTAAAGAGACATGGTTGGTGTCAAAATTAAGGGATTATAGGTCAGGGAATTCAATTATTTATTTCTCAAGTCAATGCGGGAATCCAAAATCCAAAATGGCTGACCATGTTTGAGAAATACTATGATTTTTAGCTACTAAGGCATAAGGCCAGGGGAAATGGTTCTAATATCAGTTGTTAATAGCCTAGAGGGCTCAATAATTATACTATTCATCCAATACAATACCATAAATTTCAAAATGGCTGAATTTATCAGCGTGATGCCTTTGATAATGACCACTAGATTCCGAAATAATTCAAAAGATAGGGATATTATCTTTAGTCTTTTGCCGTAAAATTTCTTAATTTTATTTGGTATGATGATCCCCTAGGACCACTTAATCGAATTTGAAAGGGGAGCCACCTTGAAATATTTACACAACCCTGACGGGGGCATAAAATCCAAAATGGCAGATTTTCAGTGAAATAACCTGATATCTCAGCTTCTGAAATGCCTTGAAACACATTGTTCGTGTCAAAATTGGTAGATTATGGGACAGGGAATTCAATTATATGCCTTTGGAATATATACAAGAAATCAAATCCAATATAGCCAAAAGATTTAGTTAAATACCTTAAATTTCATTTTGGTATTTCAAGGTGGCTCCCCTTCTAGATTTAATAGCAATACCTCAGAGGTGCCTCATGCAAAATTTGGAGCTTTTATTCACTCCATAACTGAAAAGTTGTTAACAGACCCCACTATGTGGGGATACTTAATTGAGGATGGTTTGAGATCAGATAAGGATACTTCATGGATATTTTTAGGATAGTAAGGAGACACTATGGTCACATTTTTGGGGACAGATCTGGGACAGTTCAAGGATGCTTCATAGATATTAAGGAGATACTCTGGACATAGTGTGGTGATACTTTGGGGATAGTATTGAAATAATTTGGGGATGTTTTGGGGATATCGTAAGGATACTTAAAGGATAGTTTAGAGATATTGTTTTAAGATATTCAGGGAAGCTGGAGGTCCAGGAGTTAGCATTTTATATACTACAATTTTATTCAAACTTGATATTTTATATCACTTAAATCTAACAGAAGGTTACCCACTTATTTCCAAACGTCACAATTTTGCCATTATTGCCTTCTTTACAAGTAGCCTTGACCAGGATGCACATTGTGTATCAGGGGTGTGCAGACCCAAATTTATTTTCGCAAAACTACCAGTGAAATTTGCACAATCTAATCAAAGCTCACTGGCTTTTGTATCGAAATTTCACTTTCCTATATAAATTTGGGCGAAAATCTCACACATTCTGTAACAAAATTCGCACATTTGTGTGAATTTGCAAGCATCTGCACACCTCTGGGTATTATATCGACAAATCACAAGGCTTTAGCATAGGAATTTTCATTAATCATGTCCATATTTCTAGTTTGACATAAAGAAAACCTATTGATCATTATTCTTTAAATCTGTATCCATATTTCCTAAGTTATTTTGAAGTTCATTCATCATAGGTTGATATATCACAATTATTCATTAATTTTCAATAGTTTTTCTAGGGGTTTTGTTATCAGAATTGGTGAAATTAGTCAGCAGGTGCTTAAAATACTATAAATCAGCCATCTGTGGTAGGAGGGATTGACAAATGTTTCTTTGTGCTATTACGACATCTCCAAGACTAACAGGTGGATTTAGAGGGGAGGATTTAGAGGGGAAAGGGAGACAGGGTGGTGTTCTCCCTCCCATTCTTTTTTGGCAAATTTAGATTATTTTGGAAATAGGGACCACCATTCTTTCTATTGGCACCCCACCACCTTTTCAAAAAGCTCCATCTGAATGATCTGCCACTGGGACCAGGGTAGTTGACAGAGCTCAGAGCTGCCAGGTGAACTTAACCATTGATCATGGTAAAAATGTAGTTCAATCCTAGTTCTATTGAGTTAGGGGTGACGTCAAAGTTCAGATGCTGTGAAACTGAGATGCTGCAGATGTTAGTTATAACCCCTATGAGCCAGGACTGGCTGCTACACTCTAAACCCCTATTGCAATCGCTTTAGGGGTACTAGACATGAGCCTATCTCAGTTGTTTCGTTAGTCATATGATAAAATGGAACTTTCCTTTAATGTTTTGTGTACATAGCATACTCAATATCTCATTAAGTTTAATGAATTGATTATTAATTAGTTAATGAGATCATTTAGGGTCATTAAGATAGTGTGTCCACTCTCCACATATCAGGCTGCAGCCCACGGCAGCAGGCTGTGACCTTTAATACGCCTTAACAATGGCATCATGCTGGACTGCCACTGACCACTGGCTGTGACCTACTGTGGAAAATTTTGCCCTTATCAGGACAGAAAATTGGAGACCTTGGGGATAAACATTAGCTAAGACATTAAGGTTAGACAATGACAATTTTTAAAATATTCTTATTTTTCATTAAATCATAAAAGAATGAAACATTTACAAAAATCTAAGACTTAACACATGGATCATATCTACATGGTTTTAGGCTACTTTTCCTTCACAAACTATTTGTACTTCTGATCAATATTAAAGCTGTGAGAAGCCAAAGTGTGACAAAATCAGCAGTATCAAAACCAAAGCACCATGAGGTTACTGTCCGTCTAAACCTCTCTAATGAGAGAAGGCAGGGGTGGATCCAGGGAGACCCTGAACAGGCCTTGCCCCCGTTCTCAGTGCAGAGTGCCTATTACAGACTTGGTTATCAATGTTCCTGCAGGTATCACCAAGAAACGGTACTCCTCTACCTCAACACCTTGTACTGAGAGTTACATCTCATGGACTATCATTTCTGGCACAGAGGGTAGCAGATAGCATCGAGTCTATCCCCTCAATACAGAGTTTCCCTGTGGTATTCTGATACTCTCCATATTACAAGACCATCAGGTGGCCACAAAGAACAGGGTGTCCTTTTACCCGCTGTTGTCTGCTTAAGCATTATGCCTATGGACCACCCAGCTAAGCTGCGACGTAACAGAACTGTTCTGCGACCATACTTTTTTGGTCAGTGTGTTACTTACTAAAATGGCATGTAGCAGTAATGTTATTTATTGGTGAGGTCTCAACCTAACGAAATCAGAATGTTGTAATAACATTCTGTTCTAGTAAGGTCTCGACCTGATGTAATCAGAATGTTATAATAACGTTCTGCTCTGGTGAAGTATCAACCTAACGAAATCAGAATGTTGTAATAACATTCTCTTCTAGTGAGGTCTCAATGTAACTTAATCAGAATGTTATAATAATGTTCTGCTCTGGTGAGGTCTCAACCTAACCAAATCAGAACATTATAATAATGGTTGAGACCTAACCATAGTGTGAAGGTCTCCTATATATGTATGTATAGGCCTATATATATATATAATTTATTATATAGGAAACCTTCAGTTAAGTTTCATTGTGATTTTTCTAGCGTCATTTTTTCTAAACATATGACAATAATAACTGAATGGTCTATGATAACTTAGAGATAAAAAAGGGTTACCCTTTCTTGTATTCAATATGGAATGTGGTCAATAAATAAGAAACATTTGGAAAATGAAAGCCTGACCCCTGTGGGGATAGAACCCTGGACCTCTCACACAGAAAGCAGGGAACATACCACTGAGCTACTGAGGATTGCACTGATTAGTAAGGTCAAGCAATTGCATTTATACTAGTAATTCTACTATTGCTACAATTTCTGCTATGACTCCATGCCTACATATATATAGTTATATATAGACATAAATTATTCATAACTATGTACGTATATCTACATACATACATAGTTACTACTATGATTATGTCCATGTCATACATATATATATCTAGACATAAATATTATGCATAACTGTATATGTATGTATGTATACATACATACATATAGTTGCAATGACTTGACCCCAGCTACTAGTGCAATCCTCAGTAGCTCTGTGGTAAGTTCCCTGCTTTGTGTGTGAGAGGTCCAGGGTTCTATCCCCACAAGAGCCAGGCCTCACTTTTCTAAATGTTTCTTATTTATTAACCACATTCCAAATTGAATACAACAAAGGGTTACCTTTTCTCTCTCTAAATTATCAGTTATTTAGAAATAGAAGATAGAATGAAATGCTAGGTATAGTTCATGAATCAAGCCCAATGAATAAAAAATATCACTCATAGTGCCTGAAAATCCACAATAAAATTTACCATAACTGAAGAACGTAACCAGAACGTTCTATAACGTCACAGTGCGACATCGCAATGGGAGGTCGCAGCAACGTTATTGGGAGCCATCAAAATAACGTAACAAGAACCAAAACAGTACCAAACAGAACGTTGCTGCAACGTTATAATAACGTCATGTGCTTGCCTGGGCACACATGCTCAAGCAGAGTAGAAAAATGGCCCTTGAGCATGTGCCAAATTTCAAGGTATTAGCACCCATGCATCAAGCATTATAATTCTCATAGATTGTAAAGTTAGAATCTCTTGCTCTCTAGTGACTGTATATTTTTGGTAAAATTTAAGATTTTAGAAACATGTATCATGAAGATTTCACCAAAATATGTGTATTTTAGCTGAACTACCTCTATGATTGAAACACTTTCCTTGCTTTGCCTCCCACTATGTCCACCTTGCCAGGCTCTGTGACTTAGAATCTGCACAGAGACTGTTGGATGGCCATTTGCAATCTGTATCTTTTTATATATGGAAGAATTACACCAGTTTTCTTTGGGAAAGGTGCAAAATATACAGTAATAAGTAGGACTGCAGTTGTAGGATTCATAAAGTTGCCCCCAACATACAGTTGTTCATACCCCTCTGGTTTGTTTGTTTGTTTGTTGGCGTAGTTTAACGTCCGGCCAACCCTTATGGGTTCTTTCCAGACTGCACAAGGTAATACTTTTCAGCTTATTTTACGCCACAAGGGCGGTGACCAAATATATGATATGGTTTAGGAGAAACCCGCCACCGGGTGCGATACCCTACTCGTTGCGAAGAGTGGCAAGGGGTCTTTAGTGTGCAATGTCCCATAGAAAGGACACCACACACCCGGCCTTTGATGACCCTGTCGGGAGCACAGGGTGGCCCCTGGATCCCAGACTCTTGGATCCTTTCTTAGATTTTATCTATCAGTTGGCATTCTCGAAGGAATTGCAGGATCTTTTTACTTCCGTTGTTGTTAAACACGTCCTTCATCGATGTTCTGTTTTGGAGATGCCGCTTGCAACTATCATCCGTCTTCTTACACTTCAATATGATGTGCTCCACCGTTAGTTTGGTGTTACACTGTTGACAAATAGGAGCACCTTCACCTTTCAACAGGTGTTCATGTGTCAGCCTGGTGTGGCCCATCCGAAGACGGGCCAGTTTCACCTGTTCTGACCTTGTCAGGCACTCTCTTTTGCTTTTGTCACTTTTCTCTTTTAATTTGGGTTGGACAGAGTGTAGAAGATTGTTCTCCTGTTTGTTCCAGTCGCTTTGCCACTTAGACCGCAAATGTGTTTTGCTTAGTGGCAGTAAGTCTGGGTGTGGGATTCTAGCAACCTCAGGATCTAGGGCCAAGGCCCCCTTGGCTGCTTGGTCTGCCTTTTCATTACCAGAGATTCCAATGTGGCTAGGTAGCCAGCAGAAAATCACTTCTTTGCCAACTGATTTCAGGTTGGTGTGACTTTGCTGGATATCTCTGATTATGGGATTGTTAGGCTCATGTTGTAGGATAGTTTGTAAACAGGACTTTGAGTCTGAGAAGATGATAAACTTTCTGTGTCCTGATACTTTGATCCAGTCTAGTGCACGCGCCAGAGCACGTGCTTCAGCAGTAAAAATGCTGGCTTGGCCGTGAAGGGCACCGGTCAGGTCCCCATATTCTGTATGTACTGCATAACCCACTCTATTTCCTTCCTTGGAGCCATCAGTGAAGATGGGGAAATGATCACTGTATTGGTCTTTCAGGGCTCCATATTCGTTCCTGAAAGCAGAGGGGTTGGTTTCGTTCTTCTTGTTATTGCATAGTTCTAGGATGACCACAGGTTTACTCTGGGACCATGGTGGGTCCTTGGGTGGTCTTATTTCTCTGATGATGTTCAAAGGTATCTCTGCTTCTTTGATCACAGATTTAGCAGAGGTAGAGAATGGTTTGGCCACCCTTGGATTTATGCTTTTTTACATTTAAAGACAGGAATTCATCAGATTATACAAGGGGTGCATTTCTAGGGATTAGCCCCAAGCACATCCCTAACATTGTGGGTATTGGTAGGTTTAATAGGTATTCTTCACAAAGAAATTGTCTGCCAGTTCCATGCTTTACAGTAGTGTAATACTGTTAATGGGTGCAGTTGGTATGATAATTGTTTTCATAGAAACAAGCCTTCTACTATAATTGTTCAGCCTTTGTCTTTGACAAAACAACACATTCATATTACCTCTATTCTAAAATTTACTACCCACCCCCTTATATAATATATAAGGGGGTGGGGTATATTATATCTAAATATAAATCATTTCTCTTTTATTTTCTCTCAAAACTGATGCCAGACTTGTCTTTTCCTCTCATGGGCAGTAATGCTTCTTTCATTTTTAGAGTGTACATCATGATTTGGTCAATTTAGATTTGATTCAGTTTTTTTCATTTGGTCCCCATGGAAACCAACTATTAAAATTGTATACATTCTAAACATGTTATTTCATCAGAATCCCACATTTCATGAAGGAAGCTTATTCTGGTTTGTTAAAGCTTATATTTGTGATTGCTATGGTAACAGAAACAAACTAGAAACTCAAATTTTGATAAAATTTTAGGCGTTTCTGGTTACCATGGCAACCAAGTAACTAGGGCAACCAGTTTCAATCATTCAGCTTATAAAACTCTCAAAATGCATTGATTTGAGATCTCATTTGTATTTCTATCTTACATATTAACCAAGATATGGCCAAAATATGGATATTTAAAAATAAGCTTTAGTTGATTTCCATGGAAACCAACCATTTTCTACATTCTATATATATTACCTCAGCAGACTCACTTGTTTCATGGAGGCAGGATTTATACCTTTCATATAAGTTTTTCCTTGTTTGTAATGTACTGACGCAGGTGGCCAGTCCATGTTAGGCACTATGGTGTGAGCTTCAGAAGCGCACGTGCTAGCCATGTTTCACTTTGTCAAATAGTGAAATGGGGGGGGGGAGTCACGGTATGACGTACTACTCTGAAAGAGCATGTTCCGCTCTCAGTCAGTCAGAGTTCGCTGTAACGCTGTGTGAGTAACATCCTGGAAAGGTTGGACCTTTAATCTGCAGTCTTGGTTCTGAATAGAGGCATAGAAATCGTGTAAGAGCGTGGAGTGTTGACTGATGTGTTTTAGGGGATTCCTACCTCGGGACTGATCATGGTCAATCGAGTTCTTGTCACATAACTACTATACACTGGATAATAAACAACAACTTCCTTTCAAGTGAGTGTTCACGTCTTATATGATGTTGGAACTATAATTATGTATTGGACGATAGCAGTTGACGAGGCGGAGACTGCATACAGAGCTAGTTATTATCGATAAACTAATTACGACATTACTGTACACCACACACAACAGATAATTAACCTCTATAGTTCAGTAATAGCTTTATATTTGTTGTTGCTATGGAAACACAAACCAACCAGAAACACAAATTTTAGTCAAAATTTTAGGCCTTTTCTGGTTACCATGGCAACCGAGTAACTAGGGAAACCAATTTCAATTATTCAGATTATAGAACTCACAGAATGCATCAATTTGACACCTCACTTGTGTTTCTATCTTGCATATTAAGGAAGATATGGCCAAAATAGGGTTAATTTCAAATTTTGCTATATCTTAGTTGGTTTCCATGGTAACCAACTGTTTTCTAAATTCTATACATATTATCTCAGCAAACTCCCTCATTTAATGAAGGCAGGATTTATACCTTTCATAAAAGTTTGTTCTTGTTTGTTATAGATTATATTTGTGGTTGCTATGGTAACACAAACAAAGCAGAAACTCAAATTTTGGTAAAATTCTAGGCTTTTTCTGGTTACCATGGCAACCGTGTAACTAGGGAAACCAAATTCAATCATTCAGCTTATAGAACTCTCAGAATGCATCGATTTGACATCTCATTTGTGTTTCTATCATGAATATTAAGGAAGACATGGCCAAAATAAGGTTGTATTTTTTGTTCCTTATAAAATTTGACCTTTGACCTTGAAATGACCTTGAAATGACCTTGAACCTGAAAAGAAAAATTCTCACCAAAACTTTTCTGAAACCTTAGGGTGTGTAGGTTATAAAATCAGTCACAGAAATAAATTAACATGCATTTTCCAAAATGGCCCTTTTTTTGACACAAGCTACCCTACTATCATGTCCTTATGACCATTTGGTCACTATATGTGGCATCCCCATGAAATTCACTATGACTGATAAGTCCCTGAAAATCGGGTCTCAAGGACTCCTGACGAGTTGGTGTATGTGTCCGGGCCTTTACGCTGTGTGATAAATGGCAGCACATGGTCCTACTAGGTGTAACACGAACACTGGTCGGGTGACTAGAGTTGAGGTGGTGGGTGGTCAGTGTCTGACCTAGGGGCTGGTCAATGTCTGTATAACCTGTGGGTTACATGTACAGAGGGGCAGATACAGGGGGGGGTCTAGACGGTGGGTGGTCAGTGTCTGACCAGGCCGTGGTCAGGGTTAACCTGGGGGCTGGTCAATGTCTGTATAACCTGTGGGTTACATGTACAGAGGGGCAGATACAGGGGGGGGTCTAGACGGTGGGTGGTCAGTGTCTGACCAGGCCGTGGTCAGGGTTAACCTGGGGGCTGGTCAATGTCTGTATAACCTGTGGGTTACATGTACAGAGGGGCAGATACAGGGGGGGTCTAGACGGTGGGTGGTCAGTGTCTGACCAGGCCGTGGTCAGGGTTAACCTGGGGGCTGGTCAATGTCTGTATAACCTGTGGGTTACATGTACAGAGGGGCAAATACAGGGGGGGTCTAGACGGTGGGTGGTCAGTGTCTGACCAGGCCGTGGTCAGGGTTAACCTAGGGGCTGGTCAATGTCTGTATAACCTGTGGGTTACATGTACAGAGGGGCAGATACAGGGGGGGGTCTAGACGGTGGGTGGTCAGTGTCTGACCAGGCCGTGGTCAGGGTTAACCTAGGGGCTGGTCAATGTCTGTATAACCTGTGGGTTACATGTACAGAGGGGCAAATACAGGGGGGGGGGGAAATGCAGCCAGAACTAGTGATCCCTCCAACCCATCAGAGACAGTCCCAGCCCCGGGCGGGAAGAGACCGGGAAGACGTGAACATATCCACACATTTTTTCGTGTTTTACAGGTTAATACCTATCAAAATGTTATGTCTTGTAAATATTAATTGGTATTCTAATCCTACTTTCTTATATTATTAATAGCATGGGAAAAGTGCTAAAATGTGTACAATGTGAAATGCTTGTTTGCCTGTTCATTGGAGTAGTTTAACATCTGGCCAAACCCTCAGGGTTCTTTCCAGGCTTCACAAGGTAATGCTTTTCGGTTTTTGGAGACCATATCTATGAGATGATTTTGGAGAAACTTGAGGATGGGATCACTACCCTACTCTTCTCAAAGAGAGGCACCTGATCTTTTAGGTATGATGTCCCATAGCAAGGGCATCACAAACCTGACCTTTGATGATTCTGTTGGGTGTCCAGGGCGTCTTTGCACTCAAGTATTTTTTATGCGATGTATCTTTGTGAAGCAACCATGGAACTAATCTATCAAGTACCCGTATTACTTCAAACCCCAATCTAACAGCATGCAGCTTAAAAATAACAAAAGTTCAGTTTTCTTTTTCTATGCAAAATCAGTGCCACAGGTTCCACATAAATGTGCAAAGAAAAAGAGGTGAGGCATAAAAAAGGTGACGTTGTTATATGACAAGGGGGCTATATTCGTGTTAATATGCCCCCGTCAAAACAGGCCACACTTTACATTCATCAAGTTGTTTACTTCCAATAACTCATGCCGGGTTTCCGTTCTTGAGTTCAGGATTTAACAAGATTAATCCGCTCAAATACCCTCTGGCGACCCCGCGGATAATCAAATTTACACACTCAAAAAAGTGGTGTAATTCAATATTAAGCTGGTTCAGTTTATTGGGGATAAAAAGTGATTTATGCATTCCTTCTCAGCCTTTTTACTGCTTTCTCTGATTTTATACCCCCGGTAAGTTATTATCGCATAAACCACGTCATGGTTAAAAGGGAGATTTACTACATCTAGGAATTATGTTGCTTAGTAAAACTTTGCGATGGGTGGCCATATTTTGGAAACATTTTATGATTCGCCAAGTTCATGTTTTTATAGAGACCAATTTATGACTAAGTGAGTTGTGGAGGAAATTGTAAGTACTCGTAAGAACAATAGGATAAATTTATATTTCTTTCGCAGAAAAAACAACATGGAGAAACGGAGATACAAACCGTGAACATTGTACCACTAAAAAATAGATATCACAAGCAGTTTTCTCTTATCCAAAGGTAAATAATACCATTCACTCACAGTACAAAAGGAAAACCACTTATCCATTACACAAAGATTTTACTCCAACTTCTAACACTAAGACCGCCCGTATCTCTGCTCACTCCACGTTTACAGAGATTTACACCCACTTCTAACACTAGGACCGCCCCCTATCTCTGCTCACTCCATGTTTACAGAGATTTACTCCCACTTCTAACACTAAGACTGCCCCGTATCTCTGCTCACTCCACGTTTACAGAGATTTACTCCCACTTCTAACACTAAGGCCGTACCGTATTTCTGCTCACTCCACGTTTACAGAGATTTACATCCACTTCTAACACTAAGACCGCCCCGTATCTCTGCTCACTCCACGTTTACAGAGATTTACTCCCACTTCTAACACTAAGGCCGTCCCGTATCTCTGCTTACTCCACGTTTACAGAGATTTACTCCCACTTCTAACACTAAGGCCGTCCCGTATCTCTGCTCACTCCACGTTTACAGAGATTTACTCCCATTTCTAACACTAAGACCGCGAGATTTACTCCTACTTCTAACACTAAGACCGCCCCGTATCTCTGCTCACTCCACGTTTACAGAGATTTACTCCCACTTCTAACACTAAGGCCGTCCCGTCACTCCACGTTTACAGAGATTTACTCCCACTTCTAACACTAAGGCCGTCCCGTATCTCTGCTCACTCCACGTTTACAGAGATTTACTCCCATTTCTAACACTAAGACCGCGAGATTTACTCCCACTTCTAACACTAAGACCGCCCCGTATCTCTGCTCACTCTACGTTTACAGAGATTTACTCCCACTTCTAACACTAAGGCCGTCCCGTATCTCTGCTCACTCCACGTTTACAGAGATTTACTTCCACTTCTAACACTAAGACCGCGAGATTTACTCCCACTTCTAACACTAAGACCGCCCCGTATCTCTGCTCACTCTAAGTTTTTAGAGATTTACTCCCACTTCTAACACTAAGACCGCCCCGTATCTCTGCTCACTCTACGTTTACAGAGATTTACTCCCACTTCTAACACTGGCCGCCCCGTATCTCTGCTCACTCTACATTTCTTTTCCCCGCTACCTCCACTCAGGGCCTAAGGACTTCCCCGTGGCTTGGCCTCCCTCTCATCCTCTTTTTACATTAATGAGAAGCGTATAACTATCAATTAAGTGTGGACATCAGAGGGCAGGGCGACCATCTTTCTCCATAGTCCCCGGGGGGCTGAGGGGGGTACGCCAGCCCCCGTGGCGGCTCTCTAATAGAATGGAGATTTGTTTGGGTAGAAAAAAGTCGCCCGAAATGGGGATTGACGGGTGGGCTTTGCCGGGAGTCAGAGTGGACACATATATATATCTGGGGTGTGTGCTGTAGGGGGAAGGGGGGGGAGGGGGGGGGGGGTTATAGATATTATTAGAGATGCAAGGATATCGGGTGAGTATAGCCAGCCCGAAAGTTAAAGGGGTTCCAAGTTAAACTCAAGGGATTCCCGGTAAATTTAAAGAAGTTCCGACCTACATTTTGTAGTACATTTCTCATATTTTACTCATCATTTTGGGAAGTTTTAAGGGGTTCCCCTGGCTCCACCATTGGATGTAGATATGGAAAACCAAGAAAGCTGTGGGTAGTGCCCTATGAACAGTAGCTGAGTACTGTTAAAGCTGGTATATGCAGATTTCGTCCGATATTAAAGTGCTACTCTCATTTAATAAAAAAAAAAAAAAACTCAAATCCCCCCTCCTTGGCTTAAGGATATACCCCAGTGATGGGCGGCCTATTCAGGAAAGCACTAATAACTCTGTTATTAAAGCTTTGATCATAACATGCTATATATCATATTAAAGCTAAGATTTTTCTCTTTCTACTGATAAATTATACAAAGTTTTAATGCATAAGAAATTCCTGATTTTATCAAATAAAAACTGATTTTTTAACTTTTATTTTTTGAACAGCAGTATCTTGGCTAATATTAGCTTAATACTTATAAGATTTAATACTCATCCTCAGAAGATTCATGGGCAGGGAACCGTGTCTCAGAATTTTTATTAAGGCACTACATTTTATTTTATGACCAAAAACGGCAAAAAACTGGTAATTTTTTAATATTTTTTTGTAGTACCATTTTCTTCATTTCATAAAAATGGAACTAGGGCATATATCAAAATTCTGAGACATGATTCCCTTCATCTATATCTCAAGGAGATAAAACAAAAGTTTCAAAGATTTAAATTAAAAATTAACTGAGATATTCATGTTCAAAAAATAAATGAGAATGTCATGATTTTCAGTTTTGCAGCCCACTTACAGAGCTACAGTTCTATGCATTTTAATGTAAATCATATCAATAGAAAACGTTATTTATTGACTACTTGATGGTATTTTGCATTTAATATTATTATAGGAAACAAATATAATTATCATGATTAAAGGAAACCCCGCCATTCACACTCCCATCACTGGGGTTTATCCTTAAATCATATGCTTAAGTGCGCAAATTTATACAGGAATGTAATGTACATACCGATGTTGAGGCCGTCGATTTTGTGGACCTTTCTGATTTTGTCCAAAAATTGGCATGACACCATCCTATAAGCTACTCAAAAGATAATCCTAAAATCTTTCTGGTGAAAAATGACATGCCTACAGGGATTAAGTCAGGGATAATGGCACAAATCTGAAATCCCAGAAATCAAATTTTAAATTATCTTAAAATGCTATAAATGTGATGCAAGAAATTGATTTTGAAAATTATTATTTGAATTGGTGCTATGAAAAAATCTGAAATCAGACAAAAATCTGAAATCAGACAAAAATCTGAAAACTTACATCCTCGGGTATATATCTAACACCCATTCCCTTCTTGCTTCTAGAAATCGGCAGCGAAATCAGCATGGGAAATAAAATCTTTAGTCTCATAGTAACCCCCCCCCCCCCCCGAACCCCACCCGATTCATTTTCAACCCGGTAAATTCTTCTGAGCTATCTAAAGGATAGTTCCGGCCAATAACCGAGAAGATCCAAGGCCCTGTATGAACCCCGCCTCTAGCTTTCTAGTTGACCCCGCCTGACCTTGGGGGTCGACCTTGACCTCGATCAGAGGTCAGGGTCGGGAGGTGAGTCATTATCTGTCGTCGGCACCAGGGGCGCTCAATTCACGGGGGTTGGACTTCTCGGCCGCTTCTCGGCATTTCTCGGCATTTCGCGGAAGGCGGGGCTGACAGGCGCTGTTCCGTCTACCGCCCCCCCCCCCGGTGCTAGGCCGTACAGGTGGACTCAATCGGCCATCAGGGGTAAATTGTTTCACCAATATCACGGCCTTCAACCCTTCGCACGGGGCTATTCATCATTCCGTTCCCCCATCTTCTCTGTGTGTAAGCACTGGCTCATGAGTTTGAGATTGCTTACTGAAAAGGCTCATCATCTCTAGAATACGTCCCCACGGGCGGATCCAGAGATTTGAAAAAAATAGAAGGGGGGGGGGGGGGGGGGGGCTTTTGTACAAATTTTCGCCCGACCCTGCAGGCTTGAGAAATTTACATCAAAGAAGTTAATATTTTCCTCCCCCCTCTAAATCCCCCACTCGTCCCAGTGGTGGATATACAGGTGGAGGGTGGGGGGGGGGGGGGTTGTGATGCCGCTACCCTCATCTTTATTGGGGCCAAATTAAGACTTTTTTAATGTAAAATTCGGCCAAAAAGTCATTAAGGGAGTTTTTTTCCATTGTCGCCCCCCCCCCTCCTTTTTTTTTTTTTTTTTTTTTTTCAAAATTCTGGATCCGACGCTGGGTCCCATTTTCATATTCACAAGTAACAGTTCATTTTACATCTACAAGTATTCATTGAAAACTGTTTTCCTTGAAGTAGGAAGAGTATAGACGTTGTGCAGGTGACGTCCCATTTGCCACAATGGGATGTCCGCCATGTTGGTGATCAATTTATAGTTATCAATATGTTTTCTTTAGCTACGTGGTCATGATCACCACATGGTGATCACCAAAAACTGATCACGTGACCACGTCTGCACAATGTCTATATGCATCATGATTACGCATGGCCAATAGTGATAACATTTGGACAATCTTCTGAGATTATGAAGAGCTGCCCCAATTCAACAAAAAAAGTCAATAGTTGATTTATTTATATATTTTCTATATCTATCCCATATTTTTGTTGACAAAATCAGATCAAATCAAAATAGTAATACTGTAACTCGTCATCCTATTGTAGGGAGAATTTGTTGGTAATTCTCCGTTGGAAACCAACCAGCCTCCGACAGACAGTCAGGTCGGAGTTAGGTCCACTCAGACTAAGGCCGGCAAATACCAACAAGTACACTCTATAATTACCACCTCATCACGTATTGTGGACCAGGGGATCAAAACACAGCCCCATCTCTTCTTGTCTCCCTGATCTTTTCTTGTCTGAACACTGGTCTCAACAAGACGCCCACTGTGCCAGCAACAGTTAAAATAACTCAACCTTTGCCGCTGAAAAAATACGGGGACAGATCTTTGGAGGCAAAGGAATAATGGATCAATTTTCTTCAGAATATCTAACGATGTTTTATTTACAGGAATGTAATTCAGGGTTAATGAAGAAACTCTACAGAGAAATTCTTTAATTATCTAAAAATTAATTGAAAGATGGTGTAAGGAATTTAGTTTGAAAATTATAATTAGAGGTGATGCCGACAAAGAATATGAAATCTGACTAAAATATGAAAACTTGCATCTGTGTATTTAGAATTTCGACCTTGGAAAATAATGATTTAACATTAAATGAATAAATCTAGTTGCCAGAAATAAAATTTAAATGCGAAGTTATTTTGAAAACGTTTGTATTTTAACACACATGAAGACTTGTGTTCATTGCCAGTAAACATATTGCAGTCAGACTGTTGTATTTGTTTCAGACTGAAAAGGCAAGGTGACCTCAAAGACAAAAGTAAACTAATATCAAACTGTAAAATGTATAGTTGCTCCACGTAACATTTCGGAAATTAATATTTTTAACACCTTTCATATCAACACTTTTACAAACTTGTTTACTCACTTATAATGAAACATATTGGAGTCAGTCTTTTTGTAAATCAGATTTGAAAAGGCAATATTCTGGCTCATGGACGTCCATACAGTACGGTAAAACTGCGAAAGGTCAGAAACACTAAAGTGTATTCCCTCTATTCCTAGCACACTCTCGTCCATTCTTTAGCCTAAATATGCCTATCCAACATGAAGTTTGCTATTGGGGTTGGACAAAATGCATTTGGTCAGTGCTGGGTCCCCCTATCGTCAAATTATACAATCAGCAGGGGCTGCTGGGGGCCATCTTACCTGGAACCCCAACGGGAGCCTTTATAGTTGACGTGTACCCAGGTTACATGGCGTGCGCCCTAACCCCTCACGTTGTATACTGTAACAAGGCCTTTATAGTTGCTAGACGTGTACCCAGGTTACATGGCGAGGGTCCTAACCACTCACGTTGTATACTGTAATAGGGCCTTTATAGTTGACGTGTACCCAGGTTACATGGCGTGGGCCCTAACCCCTCACGTTGTATACTGTAACAGGGCCTTTCTAGTTACTAGACGTGTACCCAGGTTACATGGCGTGGGCCCTAACCCCTCACGTTGTATACTGTAACAGGGCCTTTCTAGTTACTAGACGTGTACCCAGGTTACATGGTGTGGGTCCTAACCCCTCACGCTGTATACTGTAATAGGGCCTTTATAGTTCCTAGACCAGTGTACCCAGGTTACATAGCGTGGGCCCTAACCCCTCACGTTGTATACTGTAATAGGGCCTTTATAGTTCCTAGACCAGTGTACCCAGGTTACATGGCATGGGCCCTAACCCCTCACGCTGTATACTGTAATAGGGCCTTTATAGTTGCTATAGACGTGTACCCAGGTTACTTGGCGTGCGCCCTAACCACGTGTTGCCTGTAGTGCACACCACAATATCCAGAGGTCGCTGTTCGGCAGGGGGTCTATGTTCTGAGCTCATAGTAAGGGCCAACACACAGTTTGTACTAACAGAGAAAAAAAACAGGTTTGGCGGCCTGATTTGGGAGGTACTTTTCACGTACAGAGCCCCCAATGGAGTTCTCCTGTGTCAATGTATTTTCTGAAAGTGTCATAAACTGCATGAAAGTTGTGTCCAGATTTCTTAATTGATACACAAGTATAAAGATCAAGTTCCCATTGGGACAACCTTTCCAAATACCACAATGGATTTATACATTTATTTAGTCGATACATTCCACTTGCATATCCCTAACCGATTTTTAATTTTCTGTAGAGAACATTAAGTTTTCTTTTATTGTTTGTTAGGGTAGTTTAACGTCCGGCCGAGTTTTCTTTGAATCTGCAACTTGAAATATTCACTGATGATTGCAGTCCTACCTCTACCCCGTCTCAGATTGAGATCTGTTAAATTTTGTGTGGTTCATATTTTTATTACATGTTTTGGCCACTGCCAATAATGCTCACAGATAAATGATAAAAACCATAATAAGTCTATATGACAGATCTATAGCACCAGATAGAGCACAAACAATTAGTATGCAAAATTTGGTGTTTATGCTAGGCATATTTTAGCAGCACAAAATGTGTACAAGTGTACATCTTTGCAGTACTCAGAAGTTACCAGAGGGGGACACTATTTGGACGGTTCGAGAGGGAACTGATAGGTTTGACTATACTGAATGTTAAAAGATCCTGAAATACTAACTGTTCTCATGACCCAGTGTCAAAAGTAACATGTACCAGCTTTACACTACTCTATCCTTGAGATAATATGCCTTTTTCAATGGCATAGCGCCCCACTAGAATATAGACCTGAACCAAACGATTGGGATATCATTTCCTGTGGGCCCTGACTTAAATGGTCGGGAACAAGGCGTTCTCTGCACAGACTCGTGAAAAAGGTGTATACCCGCCAGCTCCTTACCTCTCTGCCCCACAGCAATATGCAAACCACAGCCACCAGAGAACCATCGCAGGTCAGTCTGACCACGACAGGCTCGGGGGAACGCATAGGTCAATCTGACCATGACAAGCTCAGGGGAACCATCATAGGTCAATCTGACCACAACAGGCTCGGGGGAACCATTGTAGGTCAATCTGACCACGACAAGCTCAGGGGAACCATCATAGGTCAATCTGACCACAACAGGCTCGGGGGAACCATTGTAGGTCAATCTGACCACGACAAGCTCAGGGGAACCATCATAGGTCAATCTGACCACAACAGGCTCGGGGGAACCATTGTAGGTCAATCTGACCACGACAAGCTCGGGGAAACGCATAGTAGTCCAGGAGCCAAATCTGAAAATCCTGATTTACCCTCCGCGGTGAGCCCCCTGGATTTTCTTGATTTTTTTCATCTTATAGCATCCTAGGGACCATGAATCAAGACGGTTCCGAAGAATTTAGGTATGCGAACACTGTCTAATTACGCGATTTGTGCTTAATTAGCAAAAAATGAAAAACGCGTTATTTCTAAATTTCTCTGGAACTATGTAAGATATGATAACATGCTATATGTCATCTGAAAGGTAATTTTTTTCCTGATTTATTGATATATTGTTTGCTATTGTCATTAATCATGGCAATGAGTAATCAAAGAAAAACTGTTGTTTCAGTCAAAATCATTAGAACTTAAGGATCCAAGGTTAAACTCTGGAATTGATAAACCAAGTCCTAGGTATACTTAAAGGGGATCTTTAGGCAGTTTTTAAAGAAGGTTGCATCTGATTTCATTGGAAATATAATGTAGAAATCATTTTTTGCTGATTAAATTCTAACCAACTATAGGCTCATTTTGCACTTATATTTCAAAAGGAGAGATGATATCATGAAAATAACACAATATATCCTAAAGAGATGTGGAAATTATAATCACTATCTACCTAGGTTGGTATTTCAGTGCTTTCACAGCCATTTGGGCACATGTATATAATATGGTAGCTGTTTGGAGAGCATTTTGGATCACAGTGAAAGATGTGTCACAATAAAACTATGGTTTGAGTAAGATTTCTTTCCTCAGCATAATACCATGAGAATGTTTCAGTTTGATTACAAACCATCTTATTAGGGCCCTTGCATTAAGTGTGTATGCATCACTCTTTGAAAATGTGTGTACTTTCTAGTACAAATCCAATGCATATTTATGACCAAAGGGGGTGGGGATCTGAGATTTCTGAAAATGTGTGTACTTATTAAATAGAAAGCCCCTTATACTTCCCTCTACTTCTTGTTTACATAAAGAAAAGAATAGCTTGTAGCAGACTCCAGATTTCTGAGGGTATGCTACTTTAAAGAAGAGATGAATCCCAAAAAGTATGCTGTCATATATCAAAGGTTCTGAATTTAGAAAAGAGTCCTTGTATCAATATGCCAACAGCAAAAAGACAAAGTGTGCTATTTGTTAAACTTGTAAACTTGATAGGTGTGCTACCTCTGCCAAATTGTTGGTTTTGATAAATTAATAGATTGCACTCTTGGATTCTAGACCCATGTGCTTATATAAATGAGTAACTTAGCTTGACCATACACAAAATGGATATCTTATATTTTATTCTATATATGGGTTAGTATTAGTAATTTGATATTAAATTATGATCATGGTCACAGTTCATTTCTAAGAGCCAAACTTCCAATGCCCCTAAATTACCAATACAAGTTATGACCAGCCTTTGGTCATGCTTCACTAAGATTCATCCTTTCAACTAACAGGATTTTGCCATATTAGGAAGTGTACCAGAGGAACTGAGACCTCTGTGTGTGTACATACATATCAGTATCATTGCAAGACCTCAAACAAATATCAAAACCTGAAACAATACAGAAGTTCCTGATATATCTTTCTACTTCAAAATTACAAATTTTTGGTATAGCCATTACTGGTTTCCCAATTCTATCTAGTAGCATTACCACATTGAGAAGCATGTGCACAGCACCCTTGCAGTGGGACCATAACCAAGGCAGTATAGTATTAGGAGAATGTACAAGAGCAACAAATTGATGTGATTCTGGTTGTAACCTCAAACTTTCTGTTATATAAACTACAGAAACAACATTATTCCCTTATCAAAATATAACTGACCATTTTCATTTCTCAACTGCTATGAACAAGGATCCAATTTCCCTAACCAACAGCAAGAGACAGCTTATAGTTAGATACTAAGGGACAAAGTCAATATGGTAAATACTCAGAGACCCACAACTACGGGAGTCATTATTTAAATATATGAATAATCCTCTAGTCTATGATCAGTTCTTAAAATACAACACTGAATACTTAGTCTATAATACAAAAGGGTATAAAGCTAAGTGAGCAATGAACCCATACAGCCTGGAACTGTAAACCCTCTAGTAGCAAAAGGGTAACAAAGTTTAATTTGGCAGATTGGTGGTAGGATGTTAACAAAAGTATAGCAGGCGGTCAGCAATCTCAGAGTTTATGGCACACTATATATAGGCCTGCAGTGTGTTGCACCATGGGAGGCTGCCCTTATCCCACAGTTCAGGTCGTTCAGGGGAAAGGCTAGACCTCTCCACCACTGATAAGGTTCTGAAGATCCACTACCTTCATTTTACTGCTGGAAAGCAACATTGTCTAAGTAGTTAACTTCATCATTTTATCTAACCAGCTGCAGTGATGAACCCCATGCTCCTTGTCGAATTATGTGATAAAATTGAATAATAAGACAGTCATAAGTAGCCAAAATTTAAGCCTGCCCCTCTCTCTGAGGGAACCTTTATTAGGTTGTAAGCACAGTGTCTTACCAATGGGTTAACTCACACAACAGGGAGATAAGAACCCTAGTCTGCCATCTTTATCATTCCTCTGTATCTCCAGGCCTCAGGCATGTTGCCAGGGTGAGGTAAACATTAAATATTGGGGCCAGCAATGAGGGAATTTAAAAGAGTATTATAGCCTACAACTGCCATTCTCCCTATAGGAACATGCTTTTTAAAGATCATTGGCTTAAGATATCCATTTGGGTATGTAAATAGAAGTTTGCTGCATATTGTTTGCTGCATATTGTCAATGTGTGAATCTTTGGCAATATAAGGAGCCATCCATACCATTTTGAGTAAATAAATCAATGACTATACTAGTTTGATCAGGCAACAAAGATGAGCTTGTCTGCAAATTACATGGACACATATTTCTTGCTAATGTTTACTTATTTTACAGCTCCAATGTTGTATACAATGGACTAAATGGCTGTGAAAGCATTGAAATACCAGCTTAGGGAGACAGTGATAATCATTTTCCCATCTCTTTAGGAGATATTGTGTTATTTTCATGATATCATCTCTCCTTTTGAAATATAAGTGCAAAATGAGCCTATAGTCGGTTAGAATTTAATCAGCAAAAAATGATTTCTACATTATATTTCCAATGAAATCAGATGCAACCTTCTTTAAAAACTGCCTAAAGATCCCCTTTAAGTATACCCAGGACTTGGTTTATCAATTCCAGAGTTTAACCTTGGATCCTTAAGTTCTAATGATTTTGACTGAAACAACAGTTTTTCTTTGATTACTCATTGCCATGATTATTGACAATAGCAAACAATATATCAATAAGTCAGGAAAAGAATTACCTTTCAGATGACATATAGCATGTTATCATATCTTACATAGTTCCAGAGAAATTTAGAAATAACGCGTTTTTCATTTTTTGCTAATTAAGCACAAATTGCGTAATTAGACAGTGTTCGCATACCTAAATTCTTCGGAACCGTCTTGATTCATGGTCCCTAGGATGCTATAAGATGAAAAAAATCAAGAAAATCCAGGGGGCTCACCGCGGAGGGTAAATCCTTATTTTGACTGATTTCAGGATTTGGCTCCTGGACTATAGGTCAATCTGACCACGACAAGCTCGGGGAACGCGTAGGTCAATCTGACAACAGCAAGCTCGGGGTAACCATCGCAGGTCAATCTGACCACGACAAACTCAGGGGAACCATAGTAGGTCAATGTGACCACGAAAGCTCGGAGGAACCATCATAAGTCAATGTGACCAGGACAAGCTAGGGGGGAACCATCGTAGGTCAATCTGACCACGGCAAGCTCGGCGAAACCATCATAGGTCAATCTCACCACAACAAGCTCGGGGGAACCATCGTAGGTCAATCTGACCACGGCAAGCTCGGGGAAACCATCATAGGTCAATCTCACCACAACAAGCTCGGGGGAACCATCGTAGGTCAATCTGACCACGACAAGCTTGGGGAAACCAGCTGCTCAAGCTGAGCTGGTGTCCCGCCGGCAGGAAGGCAATGCACGTGGGAGGCCCAAAACCAGCAGAGAAAAAACAGACTAAGCAGTAGCCAATATTGTCCATATTGAGCTGCGGGAGGGGGTATGAGAGGAGAGGTGTGGGTGTGTGGTAGGTGGTAGGGGGAGTTGGGGGCTGATATATTGCTTGACCTATACACACCTCTACCTCAAGCCCCATACCCACTAAGCGACTTTACCGTTGACTGGCAACTGGCGATTGATTAGAATCAGCAGATTCTTATGATTGCCTGTTAGTATGCTGTATTTAAATCTGCATGTTTAATCTGAATCGGCGCTAAAATCGGGTGATTTTGGGGGTAGAATTGGACGATTTTAGCACCTATCATTTGGCCAATAAAGGTTGCCTAGTGGATATGGGGCTTTATGGACAGCACAGAGATACAAGGTGAAAAAACGAACCCCTCGGTGGATTCTTTTCCTGTACAACAGATGCAGGAACAGAAGTGGAAGCTCGATGAGCCACCTGAGGATCACGCTAGGAGAAAAACCCACTTCCTGAAGCAGGGATTGTGTAGTCTGACTTTTAACACCTTTTTATCTTTTTTCTACATATTTCTTTTTCTTCTACAAATGCAGTCTGGGGCACGGAGCTGGGAACAGGTGTGACCACAAACATTGCTTATTAATTTTGAATTATTTGGAATTTTTCTTATATTTTCTTTAAATTCATTCTTATTAACAGAAAGGGAAACAATTGTTAAAGCCATAATTTAACAACAGCAAAGGACCTAAACTGAGCATGGTACCTTTATATGTAAACATTAAATCCAGTCTATCAATTTTTCTGCGGGCCAAATTTCACTTATTTAGGTAACATCTATTTCATAATGGCCTTCTTGATTTGTATTGATGGATATGTGAATTATGCTCTAAAATCGCGGTCGAGAACTTAAAGTCAAATAGAAGATTGAGAAAAAAGAAAAAAGTAATGACCTGATATCTAAAATACATGGTAATTCTGGATGAGTGTGGACCTGTTAAAACCTTTTCGGCAGTAACCTGTGTGGATAGTATGTAATCATCTAAGGATCATACATTTCTTTGTGTGGACTTTTTTGCCCTTTGAATAATCCTGGAAAATGAGTTGGCCTTTAATGTTAGTTTCTTTAGATCTTGGAAACTTGTAAAGCTGTATAACTTGAGATGTAAATTTCATAGATGAGGCGTTGATGGAGTCTAAACCATGACAGCTTGTCCTTTAACTCGAAGCAGCTCAATCCAGGTGTGGCGCAGACAGCAGTCACTCATAGTCGTAAATTGGTCAGTTCGTTACTGGTTGCTTTACACCCCATTTAACTGTCAGGGTCATATCAAAAGTGGTGATGGTGATCGAATCTCTGAATTAAGGTAGACACCCTGCCCCTACACTTTTTTTTTCTTAATTAAAAAAACACTTCTGACATGTAAGATCTTCCAGTAGTTGGTGTTATTAGAAAATTAACCTCGAAAAGAAATGAAATGAGATGAGAATTTTACCAAGGCAAGCTTTCTTTTACTTTCCATACTGCATAGATACAGAAGGACAGGCCTTTTGTATGGCAGTATGTGCACACTCTTTGGGGTAAGGAGGTCCAGCTGCAAGCTCCAGGACCCCAACCCACACCAACCCACTGTGCAGGTTCAGTCCTGGTGCCTTAGACCACTCATAGATACAGAAGGACGGTCCTTTTGTATGGCAGTTTGTCCTCACTGTTTGGGGTAAGGAGGTCCAGCTGCAAGCTCCAGGACTCCAACCCACACCAACCCACTGTGTAGGTTCGGTCCTGGTGCCTCCGACCTCTCACTTTCCCAACTACTCACCACCAACATAGAATAAGGTCCCCACCCAAAGTTCTTACATGATAAAATAGAGTTTCCACTATCCCATTGGAAATTCTCAATGTCATGGTTTCAGGGATTTTCTTTCTGTTTCCAAAGTGTTTTCAAAATTAAAAAATATCATTAAAGAAGTATGAAGCTGCTGAGGCCCAAAAAAATAAAAGGATATCAATTTAACAATTGGAAAAGGGCATCTAGAAACAGGGCAAATAGAATTTCTGGTGCTTTGGTCTAATTCCGAATTCCCTGTGTTTTCTCTGACAGGGATTTTGTTGTTGCATTTCCCCCCGTTTTCCCCGTGCAGTAGGGACCCTTTTAGACAGCAAGCCTACATCCCAACGCCCTCCCATATATCTGTCTGCTTTTTAACACCAGCTCACACTGACTGCAGGAAACCAGCGGAACAAGTGCCACCTATCTCTGTTATAACACACAGGTGCCTGTCTGCCCCCACACCCCTACACAAAACCAGGAAAAACAAAACCCCGCCAAATTATCTCTGTAGAGAAGGAGCACGGTGGAATAAACAGGAAACAGTTTCAGAGACAATTTCCAGATGTAAATATATAAAACATTGTGCTGAAAGCCTTTGGTGCTTGTACACCCATTGCCTGCCACTTTTTGGTGCTTTCCATTGCTGGCAGCGCGCCAGGGGGGTTTGCTCATAAGCACTCCGAATTGCTCGTGTGATATATTAAGTGGGTAGAACTCCTGCTGAGAGCCTACCAGAGCCCACGTGTCTAAACAGTCCTCTAAAAGTCAGGGAACACTTAGTAGTGGGAAACCTAAGTGCCTCAAATGCCTTCATTCTCAACCAAAAGACTGTACATCACTTATTGGTGGTTGGTTGAAGCTAGAACAATGCTTATTCATTTTACTGCCTGCGATACGCATAGGGAGTAAACTGTGTGATGACTGCAGTATTAGAATGGGCTTGCAGTAGGATTTCAAAGATGTGGGAATCCGATGGCTAAATCAGTTATATCAGTATGTCCGAAATATTCAAATGCTTGTTTGTTTGGGTAGTTTAACGTCTGGCCAACCTTTCAAGGTTCTTCCCAGACTGCAAAAGGTAATGCTTTTCAGCTAGTCTTACGCTACATGGGCGCTGACTGAATCTATGAGATGATATTCAATGAACTCGGTAGTGTAACCAGTAGCATTTCAGTGTATACTGAGTATGGAAGTAATCACTGCGTTTTGTTCTGGGTAGGTCTGGTAATCGACTAGAAAAGTATTATATTAAAGGCCGTATTCCACATATAACAAAAGTGCAGGCTACCGATAGTGGCCCTCGCCATGGTAACATTCTATATTGGTGGCCTGTACTAACGGTCCAATTTCAGCCGCAGAAAGGGCAATATCAGCTGCCAAAAGTGCAAAATCACCGCGGCAAATTCAATTTTGGCAACCAGCACAAAATAATCAGGAAAAGTTTAACAACAAGTTCAAATTTATCTGCAATGCTGCCGATGATATATGGGCAATGGAGAACGGCTGCAAATCAGTAGCCCACTTTCAGTATTGAATAGAGCCTTAAACCCCATTTGTGTGTTGATGGAGCAAGATATAGTAATATGATATAGCCAATACCTCAGAATGCCATAAAGTGTTTTCCTATACTACTAATGCAGCATACAGTTTTTGTCATTTTATTTCCTCGGCCGTTGTCACGGTCCGACACATCCTGTTGTCTCCATCACTGTGCAAGCAGGATGTATAGAAGAACAGCTGAATTGAAATGTGTACGTAAAATAGACCAGTGAGAAAACGACATAATTTGATGGCTAAGATTTATTTGATGCTTCTACATAGCGGCCTTTGAATCTGGTTGAATAAGTGACTTTCTTTCTTTTTTCTGTAAACGTCGAATTATTGCTTGAATATTCATTAGGGGAAATAATGACAGTACATTTTTGTTTCAAGCTCTTTTTCATTCTTTATAGTTTACCATTGGCCAGCATATATGCTTCATAACATGTATTTGTATAATCATTTGATTTAGAATTATGTTGTCATTTTCAATCACTACGCCACTTTAAGCTCCCTCTTACTGATATCCACTGATTTAAAAGAACAGTTTCTAAAAAAAAAACTCTTTTGTTTTTAAAAATGCCAAAGCACATTAATTGAAATTGCTTCTATATGAGACCTAATTGAAGTGTTTACAAAGTCGAATAGACAATTTGAGATATAATAAAGTTCATGTGTGATCAATATTGGATTGTAATTTAAGCATTTCTGTCATACTTGATCCTCAATGGCTCGATTTCAGATATTTTCAATAAAAGATTCAAGAACATACTATATGACTAGATTTGACTAGACATATGTCGAGAAGCAGACAGCGAAAGGATATCTGAAGCGCTGTATTTCAGCTAAGCCATTTCATATTAAACTTCAAACAAATATACTTAGAAGTGAGCACAGTCGCCCTGAAATGGACTGCACAACGCCATAACTGTTCTCCCCTTCTCAAAGTGTAAGTGAATTCGTTAGCAAATCCAATTTAAACATTTTGTGCCCTAAGCGTTTGGCCTTTCTTAAGTTATTATACAGCTGATAATATATTAATCTTATTGATAAGTATACTGGTTACCCAATATCATATCCTCGGAAATATTACTGCAATTTATCACTCAGCACAATACAAAATTCCTTTGCCATACTATAGAATGTGTTATTCTTACAATGTACTGGCAAGCACAGAAAAATGAACGAAACATGTTCTAATCGATAAAGTGTGCTGTTTGTTGTACAAACAAAAGCAGCTGCAGCAAATCATTGTGAATAAGCACTGGTCTCGTACGCCAAGAGAATAAGGTCCATTGACAGACGGTCCATAGGGTCCAGGCATGTCCCACCGTATTGGTTTTTATTTTTGCTTCCTTGTCTGTCTATTCTTTTTTCATAAACTCCATTCAACTGTTATCATTTTCTTGATGTCTATCAAATTACAATTTCAAATAGTTGCTTCATTATAAGTTCTGGTGAAAGCCATACAATTTCCGTCTTTTTTTATGACTTTCTTGGGGACCCTTCGAGTTTGTTAAATACTTATTCCAACTAAGTCTATGGAATTGGCGAGTTATTATTTTTACATAATATGTAAAAATAAAAACCAATTAGTATGACATATTATGTCATACTAATTGGTCCTAAAGGTATCCCAGGTCTCAGCCTAGGGATATCAATATTTCAAAATAGTTTTGATTTATAAACTCTTTAAATTCATAACTTAAATTTCAGAGTAGCTTCAAAAACTAGGTCCTGTAAAATACAATGTAGTTCCGGTTAGTCTGATTGGCTGAATCAGGACGCTCACGGGCCGTGTGTACGCTTGCTCCAAACCTTATACTGTAGAAATGGCACAGAAGAGATGGCATGACAGGGATGCAAATAGTTGTTGTAACAATGATGCAAAGTACAATTCCAACGCGGGCTAGTTCATAGCCAATCTAAAGCAACAATTTACTCGGCCCCTTTGAAGTTTCAAATTATTCAGAAGATCTGAATAAACGTCTATAAAAGTCATAAGTCTGATTCACTAAGGCAGAAGACAGAGAAGCAATCAGACCTCAATGGTTGGTTCTGGGACACTAACTCCTCCTGAGGGAGTCAGGTCAGAATCCTAGACTTCTACTGAAAAGATGAATACTTTAGGACAGAATCTCATTAGCCCCCCCCCCCCCCCCCCGCCTTCCCCCCCAAAAAAAGTAGTTGTGTTCAGGTAACATAGGTCGAAAAAAATAGGGTAGATAGGTCGAAATCTTTTTTTTTTCCTCACTTACCAAAGAGACCTGGCCAGTGTTGAAAATGAAAAAATAGTCCAAATATCCCCTAAAAACATTTTTAGCATCTCAAATACATGCCCTCAGCATCTATATGTTGTTTTATGGTTTTCCAAGCATTTTTAGGTCAATTCTTTTGGATTTACAAGAAGCACGCTGCTGGTCATCTAATAGCATAGCTACCCATCGGCGATCCCTGTATGGCTCTTTGTGTTGTCTGAATTAATTATTTTGTAGCAATTTAAGTGAATTACCTGGACAAGAATCATGTTGGCCTGAGAGCATATATTGCATACATGCTCCCCATTGTGGACCCCGGTTTTAATATTTCTCAAGTATTTTGGTAGTAGGTAGGGAAAACTGACACTATAGTGACATGTATACCTAAAAGAATAAATATAGTGACATGTATACCTAAAAGAATAAACCTTTTAAAGCTATTTCTTTTCCACAGTCCTCAGCCTGCAAAAACGATTAACACCCTACTCAGGTTACAGGTCCCCCCCCCCCCGTCTGTCACAGTCCTCAGCCTGCAAAAACAATTATCACCCTACTCAGGTTGAAATGCCCCGTGGGGAGAAGGGCGCTGAAGGGAGGAAGTGTTGACAGAGTAATGGAATGCCGGCCACATCAAAGTAAAACGGTCAACTTCAAAGAAAGAACCTAGGTTAAGAATACAAAGAAATCCCATACAAACATGCAACAAATAACAGAATTTCCCAAATTTTGATTATTTCAATATGCTAAACGGGACGCATTCAAGTATTCTGGAAGAACCTTGTGAAAATAAAAATGCAATTGAAATGTAAACTTAACCTCCGAAATTGTTGACAAAATTAGCTCTCAAACAAGGCTAAGTACAGGAAAAACACCCTGAAAATGGTGTTTTGCAGCGTCATAACTGATGTTTGTCCCTCAAGGGCCAGAAAGAGGCTCCCGGGGGATCGCCTCTTAATAAAAATAATTACAAATTTCCTTAAAAAAAAGTTAGAGTAGGACCAAAAACGTAGGGTAGGTAGGGTTACCTTAACACAACAATTTTTTATTTGGCCTTAGTTATAGCTGGGCCACTAGACACAGTGAAACATTTGGCTGGTAAGAAACTTGCTTCTTGTTTGTTGGTTAATCATGCAGAAGTGAAGCAACTCAGATGTCCAGAGAAACTTAAAGTTGGGCAATGCTATTGCTATTGATATTTCACACCCTCCCTATATTATCTGTCTCCATGGTAAGAGGCCAGTTACAGGCATTACTTGTGTTTAAATCATGCATTCATCCTGATAACTACTTCTGTATTTTTGGGATTGCTTTCTGTTCTATTAATCAGGAATATACATGATTTTTATGAGCCACTTTTATTCTACGCGAGTGTCTGTGTCCATCTAAAAGCTATTGAATCATTCTTACATTTTCCATTTGAATCTTGATTACCCAATCTGGCTTTCCCCCACAATGTATATGATGAGATAACGATATATACTTCTCAGTATAGTATATGGGCATTTTTTAAATTTTATTTAATTTTTTTTATTAACCACTTTCACATACATGTGCTCTTCCAAGGAGGGATTTAAAGTATGCATTCCTGCTCTATGATGCATACTTCCTAGCAAAGTGCATGGAGTGGCAAACAGATGCACCAATAACAGTGCCAAGTGGACCCTGCCCCCTGGCCCACCACCCTGCAGACATTACACCACCTTCTGTAAGAGACGTGGGACCCAGGGGCCTGCAACAGCCAGCAGAGGGTTGAGTAACGAGCCCTCCAGTCACTGACACAGTCTCCGCTCGCTTTTCTCTGGTCTCTGGAAACAACCACTGAGATTTGACATCAGGATGACTTGTATAGACCCTGAAGGACATATGGGTCTAGACTTTGTGGAGATGAATGTCCTCGGAGATATTTCTGATTTGTTTGTGCTCCTGTATGCTGGGTTTTCTGATAGGAAGGGATTCTATGTGGGTTTTAAGTCCTATAAATCCTCTATATCACAAAGCAATAGTCAAAGTGTTATGTGTCTCACTATACTCTGACTGTCTGAGGCCTACACTGGGCAGTACTGAGTAGAGATGCCAGGAGAGATGAAAAATCCGGAAAAGTAGGAAGGACATTTCTGGATTTTCAGCTCTGAAGTTAAAATGGTGTAAATATGCACTATTAAACATAAATTTATGCTTCAGCTGGCTTAAAAACGATCTTGGAATAGTCTTAAACAAATTGGTGACTTTTGTAAAGTGAAATGTTAATTTCATTTTCATACTGAACTGGCAAAAATCTGGAAATCTGGAAAAAGAAGGAAAAATGACATCTCTGATTGGGAGCTACACTGGGCAGCTCTGAAGGTCGAACAGAGCCTCTCTGCAGACTTTAGAGCAGCTCTAGGGTAGGCACAAGGCGTGAACGCGGAAATAGATTACGGGGAGTCAGTACTACTGAGTGCACTCAGACTTATCATCTAATGTAATTTTAATCAAGAAAGCAGGAACATCCCCATGACAAACACTCAGCAATGACTTATTCAATTAGACCTAGCTAAAGCTTTTATGTTTTCGTTATAACTGCATCACTGTGTTCAAATAAACATGGAATGCGCAAGGGAATCCTATTCGGTTCAATTCGTTGGCTTAGGAAAATAACTTTCAGAAGTTCTCTTCCTGAGTTAACTTGCAAAATATGAAAGTAGCAGCCTTTAAACACATGCCTTGGCTTGGGCCTTTTTAATATCATATTCTACTTCAAATGGAGGCACTTAATTCAAAGGTTGTCTCTAACTTGGTGACAGTCTGGCATGTTCAGATTTTCAATACAAGTCACATTCCTAGAAATAACCAGGCATTTCCTTGCTAACTTTCTTTCTAGAAATTCTCTCCAGCCTTTACAACATATTGAATTCAGGAATTCAAACATATTGATAAATGTGCCTTGTTTGTGGGTCATTCCATATTGGTAAAATGCAGATTTTTCCATGACATTTGTAAACAGAGATCAAAAACGAGGCACAAACCCAATAGGGCTTGTGAAAGTCCGTTCCTGATGTACAAAATAAACATTCAGCAAAGTTTATCGCCCACAATCTAGTCAGCTAAGATAAGGCTAATGCTACTTGTCTTTGATAGATTAGGAGGCTGGAGGCTGGAACCAGGATTCCAAACACCCCCTTGCCCCCCTTCTCCCTAGGGCCAGTCCATCAGTCCTGGGCAATTAGTGGTAAATTGGGCCCTGGGGACCTATAGGGGCAGGGAGTTGACCTACAAACAGTGCTACCAGCCAATTCCCACCTCTCCCCTGCAGCAGCCCACTACAACACCAACACACTCATCCATCCTAATTTGGGGACAGGGCACAAGCTGGCTGAAGGGATTTAGATCGGAATATATCAAAACGAGCACATTTCATTTCTCAGAAAAAAAAATATTTTTAATTCTATACCCTATTTTGATGTGCTATCTTTGCTTTTTTTTCTCATTTATTTTTCATCGTTTATGTATTACCTTTGTTGTTAAAGTAAAATTACAATTACTATTATATTTAGCTTAGTGGGCCTTTACATTACCAAATTTCAGTTACGATGAACACTATGATTGTCTTAAGTAAAGCCATAAGCCTACCATAAGACTTAATAAGTTGATAAGAATTTTATTCTATGAAGCGTGGATAAAACGATAATTAGAGGCAATCGAAAAACGTATTCTTGCTTGTCAATCAAGGTAGGCAAGTATACAATATCAGTCCCTTAGCAGACATACTATTGCCACTTGGTTAGTTTCTAGAGATGGAACTGTTCGTTTGTACAGTCCCAGGACTAAACAACATAGGAGCTATTCCTATTTGCTTTCCAGCAAACTGAAACCAGGCCCAATTAGGCCGATAATAGAGGAAACTGACAATGTTTGCCGCCACTGCTGGGCGCGGGTTTCCACCAATCACAGGGTCAAGCAGTGTCAACACTGCAGCTGGCACCACCCACATGGCAATCTGGTGGGTCTCTGTAGTTTAGTTTGTCTTAGTCTGAGTGAAGTTGCACTGATTTGAAACTGATATATATGGTGAGTACGTGGCTATAGTTCTCTCTGCTGATGCTTTGCCAATGTCTTTTAAAAAGGGGGAAAAAGAAACTAACATATATATACATATATACATATATATACATATATACATATACATATATATATACATATATATACACACACACACACACACACACACACACACACACACACACACACACACACACACACACACACATACATACATACATACATACATACATACATACATATATATATATATATATATATATATATGAAATCTATACAGTACTATTGGAGCATTTTTAGAGTAGATCTCAAACCTTTTGAAATAGTTGATGAATCTAATTGTACTACAATGAGTAACCAGAATGTAGTCGCTAGGGTGAGTAGATACATTCATTCTTGTTGGATTGAGCAATTGTTCCTGGAAAAGTCTTTTCCCTGTGATCAACAGTGACCAAAAGAAGCTGTTTAGTGTTTGCTTATGCTGATCGACTAAAAGTTTAGTGCCTCTCAGCTAACAGTAATCATACACCCCTAAAAGCTTAGTCAGACTGTTCCGCGGCTGACCGCTACTGCATGACAATAGAAGTGTGAAAAGTGGCCGCTGTGCATTTCGATCGTTGCTACAACTGCAAAGCAATTTATAGTGGCAGCTTTTTAAAGAAAAATCTAAAAAATTAATAGTGATTGTGAAAAGTAAGTGGTGGGAAGCTACCACAGTGCACCAGTCCTTGTCTCCTCCCCACCCCTACACACCTCAATACACTCTCCTCTAATTAATACAGAGATGGGGGAAAACAGGCGTCGTATTCACAGTCATATTCATAGTCAGTGGTTCTACAAAGTTTGAAGTTTAACGAAGGGAATAATTTCACCAGCTGCTTTTCTGCTGTGACTTCATAGTTCCAAGTATTAAAATGTTGAAAAAAAAAAAGAAGTCCTGCATTAAAAATGGCAGTACTTAGTTACTTCCCTAATCAATATGTCCGAAATATTTCTTAAAAGCTTATGAAATGCTACTGATTTCACTCCCTGGCATATAGATATTTCAGATGTACTGATTTACCACTGCTCAACCACTGTAGTCCATTTGTTTACGTTCGCACTGATCCTGCACTCTATTTCCACTGCATTGTATTCCAGGATGAATTTATCCTGGTAGAGTATGTCAGTCAAAGTTACGTGATCCCATTAATATTGTGTTAAATACGTATTTTGAGGTATGCGTGTTAAGTCCATCTCTGCACATTTCCATCGCAATTAGACAAAGATCTTCATATAAGTCAACCCTGAAAGATCTTCGCCTTTCAGGATCATGCCAACATTAAGCTTTAGTTTTCACTACACATTTCTTTTAGTCTCTCACATCAATTGAGTGTCCCGTATTCCATAAGGGAGCTAGTCAGAACTATTTTTCCCTGTGCCTTCAGCAGAACGCCCCGTGTGAAAGTGGCACCTTAATAAGGCCGATATTGGACATTCTATCGCTTCACTGCTTTCCTTCGTTAATAATTCCTGAAGGCTCCAAGCCACTAGATAAAGGCGTCAGAGTGTGAGAGGGTGCGTCCTGACTCAGACTGAGTCCACTTGTAAGGAGACTAATATCTACTGGTATTGAAGGGAATGTACTTCAATGTTTGTTTGTTTGTTTGTTTGGGTAGTTTAACGTCAGGCCAACCCTTCAGGGTTTATTCCAGACTCCACAAGGTGATGCTTTTCAACTGGTTTTACATAACATGGACGGTGAACAAATTTATGAGATGAGGTGCCTATTTGTAGTAGTGGGACCAATGTCCTCTTTATAGTGCTGCCTCACTGAGATATCACGTCATAGGCCCACATGATATCCCACCCAGTCACATTATACTGACACCAGGCCAACCAGTTATGTCAATATATGAGCATATTTCATGAATTCACATTTTTCAATTAATTTACGTAGTTTGCTGCAATCAAATGACACAATACTGATGTAGCTGGTGATATGTTTTAAGTTATTTTGTATCATATTCTATAAAACGATCAACATCAAAACTGCTATGATTGTCTCCTAATTTTCAGACATTAAGTTTGTACATTTTATGAAATTAAGAAATATACTTTCTGTGAATGAACTCAGTCAAAATGAGAACATAAAGTAAGAGATGATGCTTGCTTTTCCTATTGATATTGGTTCCCTTTCATTCGTCCAGAAAAAAGCAGGCAAACTCATGACCATAACCCACCCTGGGGATGACAGCATGAGAAAGAACTGCACTGTTTTCAAAGATCAAAAGACACTTCACATGTGAAATACTCAAGTTTGATATATGACGGTATCTTTTAGACACATTTACTGAAAGAACACACTTGAGACCTGCAATCCCCTGACCACTAGGGCTCTCCGTCTAGGCCGGTTTGTATAAGGGTAGGTGTAGTCTACCAAACATACTATCCCTGTGGTCTGATACAGGCCGAATACACGTGTTTTACACGTGTGGGAACTCCCAGGTGTCCAAACACAGACACATACCCCTCACCCCCAAACACCAGCCGGTCAGACGGAGCCCACAAACACACCAACAAACAGGTGGGTCCTGGGGGCTCGGGGTGTTGAGACAGGGGGTTGGTAATGCACTGAAATGGCCAGCTATGTGTAAGGGGGGTGGTCACTAAAACCCAGTACACTCATAGAGACATCATTTTCTCTGGGCAAAACTGTCCCTTTTCTCCTCCTCAGGTACTTCACACAAGTCATACATCTACGCATATTATGTATGATAATAAAGCTCCCCATAACTGCGCATTTGATGTTTAAAATGAACCAAATGAAGTTCTGATTAATAGAAGGCAAAATATGGTTACTCTTATAAAATCGATAGAAAATCAACTAAATGAGCAATTTCCTTCAACTACAGAATTTGGTATGCCTTTTGATCTTGGCTATTCATTTAAAAAAATGTTTAAAATCAGTCCTTTTGAAAAACATCATGTCTGGTAAATGTTTTTATCGCAATCGGTAAAAGGCCAAGGGGTAGTTGTTTTCTGGAGATACTATAACTCTCCCATTTGGGAGGTGCTACAATTGAAATGGTCAGTTATAATCTGACTGCTAGGGCCACTATGAGTGGTGCTGACCTGGTCTGGTGTGGTAAGGATGGGGGGAGCAGCTCCTGAAGCTAACGCCGGTCGACAGGGGGAGGTGTGGGGGCAAGGGGAGTTAAATACCAGTCCCATCTTAAATGTAATCATCTTAAACAAATATGAAACTGTTTCCTTAACATTGCCTGTTGACACTCCAGGCTCCTGATATGTTGAAATATGTACCCAAAGATAACCATTTCTGTATCTTATATCTAGTTTTCGGATCTGAAATTTGACAAGCAATCCTCTCCACCACAGATAGCCGAGTTCCTTTCTTCAACCTGCAGGTTAGCCTAGATCAGGATGCATGCTGGGTAATATATCAACAAGTCACAAGGCTTAAGTATGTGAATTGTCATTAATCATAATATCATTTGTTGTTTAACGTGATGGAAAACTACCATTCATTATTGTTTTAAATGATTTGAACTTTGAGTCATTACAGATGTATTTCTATAATTTTCTATAGTTTTCCCTGTGGTTTTCTTGATAAAATCAGTCCAAATTGACTCTTTCTCCCCCCTCTAGCGCCCCGAGTGAGGCAGGAGGCCCCCTGGTCAGGGACATGTAACCGGCGTCTGATGACATGCTCGCTCAGCGGGCGATCCGGAAGGATTACGCGGGAGAAACAGCAGAGGATCCAGAATAAACAGTCCCCATGGCTACAGTTGCTGTTAAGTGCATTGAATAAATACAACAAGCATGTGGCTGGGTGAAAGCGTATACAGGCAATGTGTTGCAAAAGGCCAATGAAGTATAGGTTTAACCGGTGTTTGTAAACACAGGGAGGCTGTTGGTTATGTAGCAGGGAAAAGGTGGGCTTTTCCTGTCAGGCTGTATGCATAGGGTCTGGGGGTGGGCAGAGGGTTATTCATGTATTCAGCACCAAGTCTGGTTTTACATTAGCGGGGGGAGGGAGAACTGAACCAGCACTGATCAGTCACGTAATGGAGAAATCACACGTGATTTAGAAGTTTAAAGTGCTTCCTAGGAATCATGAATGACTGTCTTAATTTCAGAATTTAGTTTCTTCAGCAAAGGTAACAGACAAAAGTATTGACAACAAAATTAATCTTATGCTATGAAATAGCATTATGCGGCTTATCATATGACTAGAAGTTTATTTTGATTATGCAACTGCTTGAAAAACTGGGTAACAGCCACATTTTGAAGAGATCTTAATTATTTTTTTTACAGAGGATGATGTTGATCGTCTTGTTTTTGCACACGTGTTATAGTAAATTACCTTGGGGTGGACAGTACCTACCTGGCTCTATCTGACAAGAGTATAAGTGAATTTCGGTTTTACCTCAGAGCCACTAGATGACAGTCTAGGGACGTAAGAAATCAGGCATACATACCTAGAAAAGAAAAGAACAGGTTTTAAGTATTTGCATAGTTATAATAATGTTAGAAAAGGGATAAAAAGACATTTTAAATGTACCAGTTAAACTTCTTTGTCAAATCAATTTATCTTGGATAAGAAGAGAACATAGCTTTACCAATTCAATAAGATATACTCAAGGTGTATCTCTTGAATATCTTCTATTAAAATATCATCTGATGACATTTTTCATAAAAGAAAATTCCACTTTTCCTATCTGTCTTCAGACACCTATATGTGCATCACAACCTTGAATTTCAGCAATATCAAATATACAAATATTTAGCGTAAAGAATATTTAAGAGGCTGGATGCAGGGAGACAAAATTGTCACCTTTTATCACTCATTTGTGAATGCTTTTATTATTCCTCATCATAATCCAAATTAGGATGCACAGTCTGAACAGAATTGCACGCGACAAATCCTTTTGTTTGTAAGCTCTGTGCCGAGTCGCTGTCTGTGTTTTTTCAACCCTGACAACTCTTTATATTTTCCTCTTCTTATTCATTCTTTATCTTTTTTAATTTCAACTGTTGGTGTTGCAGTGCCTAGTGCCTCCCACCCTGACACCAGAATGAAAATGATCACAAATTGCTGCAGACAAAGGCGACCAGTAAAGCTGCTTACAGTCATCTGCTGAGCTGACAAGTCTTAATTTTGAATGAGCACCACGTCAGGGGGAATCTCTGGTCGGGGGCTGAGGTGACAAAGCATAAAGCATTCATTCCACTGGGCCATTCTGACTGCTGCTATTTTTCTCCAGTGATATTGTAGAAAACCAAACATTCTACATATCATTAAAAAGAGAATTTAAAACCCTTTCTAATGGTATATAACATGTCTATGATTAACCCTTATTCACCCCGATTGATGAAACCGGGAGTAAAATCGGCTAGTTGAATACAACCCGAAGGCAGCAAAGCTGGGACACTGCAGTGCAGCGGGCCCCAGTCTGTTTTTGTGCTGGTGATTGTTTTTGCCGAGGGCTGGCTGTGAATCATTTATCACTTCAACTGGCGACCGTTCCTTTCAGTAAATCATAAACCTGACGGACAGCTATCTGGAAGGACGATGGTAAATATATATACATATATATGGCAGGATACACATTGGGTAGTCTTTTTAACAGGGTCCCCATGCATTTTTGAAAATCAATTTCAAACCTTTTTAAGACCAATTTAAGACCAAGTATCGAGAAAAATTGAGACCTTTTGAGCTCATGCAATGATATGACACCCGCCACTGGGTGCGATACTCTACTCTTTGTGAAGAGTGGCAAGGGGTCTTTTATGTGTCCCATAGAAAGGGCAGCACACACACCCGGCCTTTGATGACCCTGTTGGGGGCACAGGGCGCCTGTGAGGTGGGTGGCCAACACGCCCGCCCCTACCTGTAGACTGACCCCTGACTGTACCAGACCTGTTCTATACGGTATAGGGACAGACAAGGTTCAGACCACAGTCTGTGAGGTGGGTGGCCAACACGCCCGCCCCTACCTGTAGACTGACCCCTGACTGTACCAGACCTGTTCTATACGGTATAGGGACAGACAAGGTTCCCACAGTCTGTGAGGTGGGTGGCCAACACGCCCGCCCCTACCTGTAGACTGACCCCCGACTGTACCAGACTTGTTCTATACGGTATAGGGACAGACAAGGTTCAGACCACAGTCTGTGAGGTGGGTGGCCAACACACCCGCCCCTACATGTAGACTGACCCCTGACTGTACCAGACCTGTTCTATACGGTATAGGGACAGACAAGGTTCCCACAGTCTGTGAGGTGGGAGGCCAACACGCCCACCCCTACCTGTAGACTGACCCCTGACTGTACCGGACCTGTTCTATACGGTATAGGGACAGACAAGGTTCCCACAGTCTGTGAGGTGGGAGGCCAACACGCCCACCCCTACCTGTAGACTGACCCCTGACTGTACCGGACCTGTTCTATACGGTATAGGGACAGACAAGGTCCCACAGTCTGTGAGGTGGGAGGCCAACACGCCCGCCCCTACCTGTAGACTGACCCCTGACTGTACCAGACCTGTTCTATACGGTATAGGGACAGACAAGGTCCCCACAGTCTGTGAGGTGGGTGGCCAACACGCCCGCCCCTACCTGTAGATTGATTCCTGGTTGTGCCGGCCCCAGCCCCGACCTTTCATTTACCGTACATAAATCGCCCCCCAATAACAGGCCTGTATCCCACACACAGGCATGAATCAGTGGCGCCATATGTAGGGCTGTATTTTACGGGGGCCCTTGATACTGGGGAGGGGGGTGATATTGAATAATATAGATTTTATGGAATTTTGTATATGCCAATGTTACATGTATTTGGGAATGTCGTATCTCTAATTCATGAAAAACTGGGTATGCAACCAAAGAAAATCATTACTGTGATATATTGTTAGTGTTAAATCACAGAATTACAATAACAATGATACTGTTTTTCTCTTGTCAGGGGCCAAGCTGTTCTATATCAATATATTTTTAAATCTCATGTTGTTGTTACTACGGACTGTCTGCCTCGCAGTGTTGATTTGAATACATCACCATGTTCCATATGGCGAGGTTCAGGGCCATTATTCTTTGGTCAAATGGTCAAAAACATTGTCGGAGAGGACCATGTTGAGATTTGAAATGTAGGTATACGTCAGAATCCCTGAACAACAGGGGAACCGAACCTTGATTGGGTTTTCTTGGTCCGGGCCCTTCTCTTGGCGAGTACCCCCTTTGCCGGAGAAGCCGTGGGGATCATGTGAGAGGTGTCGGTTAATGTAGGGACCATGTTCTGTGTCCGGGACGTACCGGTCTACTGTACCCACCGCCCATACCGACAACATCACCGCCACAACACACCAACAACATCACCACATCATACAGCACGGATAGGTTAGGAAAATATACATGCCCACGACGAAAATGGGTAAAGACGACCAGAAAATAGATTTTGATCATCCTCATGACGACCAGATATTCTGAAATAGTCATTAAAATATTTATTTGTTAGTGTTCCTCTGGCTTTTCAAAAATGTTCATTGATGTTTTCACGTGTAGGACGGTCTCCAGTCCTACTACTCAAAATATCTAAAAGTTGAATCCTAACCGCAGAGATAAAGTTAAGGAACAGAGATACATCCCAATTTGATTTCCAGTTTGTATTTTCATATGTGATATACATGTATATATAATAATATTTCAGACTGATACTTTGACATGACTGTGCGAATACCCAGGTCGGCATAACCATAAGCCTAGGATTCCCTACGATTTCTACAATGGTTTAGATTTAATACAGATAAATTCATACCTCGAAGGAGAGCTGAGATACTTTCCTTAAAGTTTTGAGTGAATTAGTTTGTAACTCTAAGGGATTCAGAGATAAATGTAAACTGGAGACAAAAACACCACACAACTAAGATGCCACGTGGCTCGTTCCATCAAAAGAAGATCAGCTTAAGACCTTTAAGGAAGGTTCCACAAATACAAACCTATTTAAAGGCCCTAAAGCATAAAAACTGGTTCAAGCCTAAATCCCCAGCTCACGACAAGATGGAGGATTATATGGGTTAATCCTAAGACTGTAGGCTAAGTCCGGGTGGGATCCTTGAATCCTGTTTTTGGCCCAGGCAGATCAGGGGTGCATCTATATTATGTTTACATCACTTTTAGATATAACCTGACGGTAGGAAAAAGAAGCAGGCAGAGCGCGGAGAGATCGGGCTCTCCTCCCCAATGTTGTCGTGGCCGGGCGACTCCCAAGGCTGTAGGGTAATGGGAAATGAACAGGAAATTTGACTGGAGAGTGGTTCTCTATTTATTGGCAAACTTTTTATTTTCTGTCGTTTCAGGGAACAAGAATAGTTGGTTACTTGTGCTGTTCTTGTCCCGGCAGCCCTGGACTTGTTTAACCACACTTAGCTGATATACTTTTACCGCCAGGTTGAATCATAAAAGGTTGAAGTTCTAAGGAAAACTGCATTGTATGATTCATCAAATCATAGACCTTCATACAGTACAGTATGTCATGAGATGTTCTTTAACTATGAATAAACTGGGAATAGATGCTGAGAATAAGGAGCCACGAGTAGAGTGCCGTGCGATAAACCAGAAGTGTTTATTCCGCGTCTTAAGGTATCACTACATAAGATTCCGATATTACGACATCTCCCCCTTTTGAGATGTAGTTCTACAATGAACTTTTAGATGTTTGTAGATAGTAATACAATACTTAATGACAACCTTTTTGTTTTTTAGATGACAGACATTCTTAGAATGTAATAATACAGATACAACGGCTTACTTTTTAGTAGTACGAATAAACATGATAATAGTATGATCTTTACAGATCTAAGCGTTTCGCTGGTCTGCTAACACGACCAGACCTAGTCACAATAGTAGGACACGGTTTCGGTGGACTGACTACCTTTGAACCTCTAATAGGTTCAGAAACTACTCTAGGGCTTTGAGCCACTCTAGGAGTTTGAGGGACTGGAGGAATATTAACCACTGCTCCAGGGAAGGTCTGACCTTCATTTTGTGGTGGTGGTATAACCTGGAGATGACGCCTGTTGCGTCGGACGGTGGAACCGTTCGCTGACTTCACGATATATGATCGCGGAGTATCTGTACCCACAACTACTCCGGGATCACCCCAAACTTTTTGTAAGTCAGTTTTTATTCTTACATTTTCTCCCCCTTCTAAAGGTGTGATAGGTTTAGCACCGTGCTTTTTGTTATAGAATCTTGCGTGTGATTCTTTCGCGACCTGGTCGTTTTCAGACACAATTTTCAGATCGGGCCATTTTGGCTGTAACGCACTAGGTATTACGGGTAGCGTTGACTGAATTCTCCTGCCCATGAGGAGCTGCGCTGGACTATATCCAGTCGATGAGTGTGGTGTCGAACGATAAGCTAGTAACGCTAGCATAGGGTCAGACTGTCGCAGAATTGTTTTGGCGACTTGAACGGCGCGTTCAGACTGACCGTTAGACTGAGGAAAATACGGACTTGAGGTTTGATGGCGAAAACCTAACGCGTCTGCGAATTGTCGAAATTCTTTCGAACTAAATTGTGGTCCGTTATCGGTCACTAGCAGATCGGGAATACCGAATCTCGCAAAAATGCATTTCAATTTCGCTGTGACCGCGTGTGTGGTAGTCTTGGCTAGATAAACGAGTTTGATGTATCGCGAATAATAATCGACGACTACCATATACTGCTGATTGTTAAAATCGAGCAGATCTGCGCCTAACATCTGCCACGGCCTATCTGGTAGGACAGTGGGAACCAGTGGTTCTTTCGGAGTTGTTGGCTTATACTTTTGGCAGTGTGCGCACTGCTGGACAATTTGTACGATGTCCTCGCCAACTTTCGGCCACCAAACGGACTGTTGGACCCTTTCTCGACATTTCGTGAGGCCTTTCTCGACATTTCGTGAGGCCGTCGGCTCTCATACTACTAGGTATGACTAGACGGTCGTCATACGTTATGAGTCCGTCGTGGACGCTCAGATGGCCTCGCGCGTTATAATACGACTGCGCGATAGGAGCTACGGAGCTCAAATGCGACGGCCAACCTGAGTTGGTATATCGAAATACCACACTTAACTCTTCGTCCGTTTGGGTCATTTCGCGGATTACTGATAGCCTTTGGCTAGTCAGCGGCCAGCCCTGCTCTACGGCAGCAATATGGGCTTCAATTTCTTGTTCAATCTCGGAAATTTCACCGCGTTGTGGCGCTCTCGATAGCGCGTCAGCTATCACCAGCTGTTTACCCAGAACGTGCTGGGCCTCGGGGTTATATCGCATCATGCGAATTAATAAGCGTTGGCAACGAATCGGGACTTTGTCTAAGTCGCGCGTGTTTATAAGTGGTACGAGCGGTTTGTGATCGGTCAACAACTTGAAATTTAGACCACGCAGATATTTGTCGAATTTCTCGCAACACCATACCCCGGCCAAACACTCTTTTTCGATTTGCGCGTAACCTTTCTCCGCCTGAGATAAGGTACGAGACGCGAACGCCACTGGGCGTAACTCTCTACCATGATACTGCATGAGAACACCCCCTAGACCATAACTACTGGCATCTGCTGAAACAACAGTGGGTTTACTAGGGTCAAAATACGCCAGAACAGGAGCTGTAGAAATAAGATCTTTAACTTTCGCAAACGCTGCTTCCTGCTCGGGACCCCAATACCAGGATACATCACATTTCAACAGGTCATTCAAGGGTTTTAATACAGTTGACAACTGATCAATATGTGAACACAAATAGTTTATCATACCAAGAGCTCTCTTTAGCTCTGTCACGTTGGTTGGCGGTGCTAGGTTCTGAATGGCAGTAACCTTGTCCTTTGTGATAGATACACCGTCTTTGCTGATGGACTGTCCTAGGAAGGTTAGTTCACTTTGACGATACTTGCACTTACTGTCGTTCAACTTTAGTCCGTTGTTCTTCAGGACGTCCAGAACTCGTGACAAACGTTCATCGTGTTGCTCCATGCTCGAGCCATACACGAGAATATCGTCCATATACACTACTACCCCGTCGAGCCCTTTGAGCAGCTCGGTCATCTTAAACTGGAATATTTCTGGGGCGGACGTTATACCAAAGGGAAGGCGATTGAAACAATAACGACCAAACGGTGTAATAAAAGTTGTTAATTTTACACACTCGCTATCTAACGGTATCTGCCAAAACCCACTAGCGGCATCTAACGTACTGAAAACTTTGCCGTCTGACAACTTACACAGGATATCTTCTTTCGTGGGAATTACATATTTTGGTCGTACAATGGACTCGTTCAGATGTTTCAAATCGACACAGATACGAATGTCACCTGATTTCTTAATCACCGGCACCATGGGTGCACACCACTCTGTAGGCTCGGAAACACTACTAATAACGCCCTCGCGTTCCATTCGCTCGAGTTCGGCTTTAACTTTGGGCAAAATCGGTATGGGGACGCGACGCGCGGTCGATACGCTGTACGCTTGTGCGTTATCTTTTAGGACGATTTTTACGGGGTCGCCTTTCAGGGTACCTACCCCTGATACTGGAACACTACCTTTCGCTTCGACGGCGAGAATACGGGCAATCAACCCGAGACGTACGCAAGGCCCCCGACCCAATAAACTTGTCGTCGCCCCCTTAACTACTTGTACGAGGTAATGGTACCTTTCACCTTTGTATGTGGTACGGGCTACAAACTGACCTAAATTACTCAGTTGGCCTCCTGGGCTCTTCAGGATAACTTTACTTGGTTTTAGGCGCGGCCGGTTTGGCATTTTACGATAAACATCTTCTGAGATAACTGTAACATCTGCGCCACTATCTATCTTAAAATTGATAACGTCACCGTTAACTTCTAGGTCGATGTACCACTCTGTTTCGTCAGAAATATCGATAGAATTAACACAGAACTCAGGTTCAACACAGGGTTTGTCAACATTATCTTCACAGAAAATAGAACCAAGAAAATATGTGTCTTCACCGTCAGACTCTACATACTCTTCGGACACCTCATCTAAATTTCTGCGACCTGAACCTCTACCTCGGTAGTAACCTCTACCTCTACCTGAACCTCTACCTGAACTTCTACCCGAACCTCTACCTGAACTACCTCTACCTGAACTACTTGTAGAGTTACAACAACGAGCATAATGCCCCTGCTTACCACATTCGTTACAAAACTGATCTTTTGCGGGACAAACTTTATGACGATGATCGAGAAGTAGGTTACAATTACTACAAAGTCTGTCAGAACTTGATCTTTCGGGCCTTCTGCTGTACCGTCCTCGACCTCTACCACGGGCAACATGGTCAACGCTCTTACTACTGACAAAATCATTTTGTTTCTTTACCATTTCGGAATTACGAATTCGTTCGATACAATTTGCGAGGGTGAGGTCTGCCTTTAACTGTAACTCAAGCGACAACTCTTTATCTAAAATACCTATAACCAGTCTGTCTCGTATCTCCTCGTGTTTGTTGTTGAAATCACAAGTCTCCGATAACTCCATGAGAGACCTGTAGAAACTTTCGGCGCTCTCGCCGGCTTGCTGAGCACGCAGATGAAACTTGGCACGCTCGTGGATGATGTTGCGCTTCGGGACGAAGTAACCGTCAAAGCGCTGGAGAACGAGGGTAAAGTTGTCGGCATCGGCCACGGGTTGGGCCGCATTCGCGTCGGCCGCAGCTGCTGGGGCCACGGCGGCGAGTTGGAAACTGTTGTAGATTTTCTCAGCCTCGCGACCCATCGCGTAGACTAAGGAACTAACTTGGACGGCACCGGTCTCACGATCTAACTTGGTGGCAGTCCTGAACCTGAGGAACCGTTGCTTCCACTCAGGCCAGTCTGCAGGCTTGTCAAACTGGAAACTCTCAAGTGGGTTGAATTTAGGCATGGTGGAACTGTCACTCACAACTGATGGGCACAAACTAGGGCACTGGTGGTAAAACTGGCTAAAACTCACACCACTGCAGACTGTAGACACAGTAGAACTTGTAGAAATGCAGCAAATCAAGCCACAATTAACTGTCACTGACACTGGCCCTGCTTTAGATTGACTCCCATGTGGCCTTGAACAAACTTGGGCACTGTCACTGGCACTGACAGCCCAGACAGCCCAGATCAAACACAGAATACTCAGCACTAAAACTTTCATGAGGCAAAAATCACAGTTCCACAACTTCTCTGGATGTTCATCAACTCACCACTTCTGACACCATGTCATGAGATGTTCTTTAACTATGAATAAACTGGGAATAGATGCTGAGAATAAGGAGCCACGAGTAGAGTGCCGTGCGATAAACCGGAAGTGTTTATTCCGCGTCTTAAGGTATCACTACATAAGATTCCGATATTACGACACAGTACAGACACAAGCCAGATCTTCTCGACGACACTGCGAGGTCATGATAACGGTCGTTGGAGTTAAACTTACGGTCTGCTCAACAGTGTTTCCACTGTATCAGAACCAGCTCAAGTTACATAATTGAGTCTAGGCGGGGGGGGGGGGGGGAGTATTTTTATTGTGCAGACAAAACTAGAAACCCCGTTAGCTCATGGTCATTAGAATATGTGCCAATGTTTCTGTCTTTAAAGCTGCTTTCTCGTCTGTGAGACGGCCGTAACTTGCTACGTTGTACCCCCCTGACGGCCGCGCCAATTTCGAAATGTGACCAATGACGTTGCGTTATTACGTTCTAAGACTGCAAAACTGGGCACCGGCCGTCACGTCATTAGGTTAACGTCGGCGTATGTAAGCGTAACAACGCACGGACGAGAACGTCCCTTTAAAATACAGATTTCACGCCTTAAATTGAATCATATACCTGTCTAATCTTATATTATATAATCTAAGTGAATCTTACCAAAAAACTGTAACAGTGGATGAATAACAGTTCTTATTAACAAACAATCGTCTTCCTCAAGGATCTAGCTTATGCCCTCCAAGGACATCCTTCAAACATTAAGGCCCACAATGCAGAAACCAAACTCCGCTTGGAGACCAGCGGCGTCACGTGACCCCTGAGTAGTTCCGTCCTTGGCCACCAGGGCCCAGGCCGTCCTTAATGACGTCCCTGCTCGGGTTACTTGGCCGTCGGTGTTTAAATTTACCTCCAATTATTAGCTCTGTGTGTTTAATTTCCTGCAAACTAACTGGGCGGCCGCAGGGTTCAGACGGGGCGAGGACCTGAGCTGGTCCCTGACGTGACCTCTAGGGACAGGGTAGCCTGGGTCTGTTCCTTAATTTTGCTATTTTGATCAAGGCCAGTAGTATATATGTCTCTGTTCAATATGGAATAACACCAGGCCTGCCAACCTGTGAGCTCCAAAATTCGGGACACCCCACCCCCCATTATTTTTTTATTGCAGATTTGTACATTTTAGCGAATTCTAAGACAATATTAATTCAATTTTGTAAGGCAACAGGTTCGAAAATTCGGGACTGTCCCGGGAAATTCGGGACACTTGGCAGGCCTGTAACACTTGAGTACTAAAGTTAGTTCCTCTGTGGCCCGTCGTATGATAATTTATAAAACAACAGACCAGTATCCTTGTCAAAACAGCCACTGTTGTGCAAAAATCCAGCATCAAAATTCCCCATTTAAAATGCTTCTTCAGGGCCGAAAATCTCCGGAATTTTTAACAGGGGTATATTGTTTTGAGAACGTTGTGCAGGACTAAAGTCAGTCAAGTAGAAGAGCCACAATTCAACTGCGGGACCCATTGCAACAGGGGACATCCCCGTTGCGATCGTTATGCGACAGGCCAATGGGAAAAATACAGCAATCTTAGAAAACATCCGTGTACATGCCCACTTACTTTTTTCTGACCCCCCCCCCCCCTCCTAGTGTGACATACAGATATGAGCTCTATGTCAGAGTCGGCCCGGCGGGTGGGGGGGGGGGGGGTCTCCGGTGACAGTGCACAGGCACCCTATCACCTCCCGGAAGTCTATTCCTGACCCTATAACTCGAAATTAAGTGGACTTTTTTGAATTTTAATAAGGCGAAATTACAAACTTTTAGTGCAGAATAAGTTATAAGATGATTGAAAAGTAACTGTGAGAACCCCACAATATAATATTACTCCACAAATTTGTTTGTTATTCCAGACTTAAACAAAGTATTTAATTCTGCATCTGAATATACCATTAACTTATTGGAGTTAACTGATCTCTGAGTTAGGACTGTGCCATTGGTCCGGGTTCATCCTGGGTTTGGACACTTGACCTAGGGCCTGACCCCTCCCTCCCCGGTCAGCCTCAGAGGTCAGTATCCTGGTCAGCCTACACGCGGACACTCCCTTGGTGTTTGATGTGGCCAGCATGACTTAGATTCACTTTAGGTATTAGGTGCAAGTACTGTAATCGAGAAAGGACGGACATAGGCCTGGGTTTCCTGCTGAGGAAACTTGCACTAGAAATGGCGGATTTAGAGGGTGGCCGCGCCCCTCCCCCCTTTTTTGGGGCAAATTTAGATTTTTTAATGTAAAATTCGGCCAAAAGTATTTTAGGAAAAATCTTTGCAAAAGCGCCCCCCCCCCCCCCTCCCCTCTTTCAGAATCCTGGATCCGCCATTGACCATAAGTATTATTATGAAGCGGAGCGATTGTGGTGGGCAAGAGGCCTTGTATTCACCCATCTCTGGTCGGGTTTATGTGTGAATATCCGCAATGGATAGTTTCACCATACCTTCTAGACATCTTTGTCTCTGAAAATAGCTGCCAAAGCATGCATACATACAAGTCTCCACCGCCTAGGATCTCCATCTCCCTGGTGTATTTCCAAAAGCCCGTGAACGACTCACCTGCATCTTCCCCATTTCACCTGAATCAGAATGGCAGTACCCTATAGATCTGGTTAGCAAGAAACAGCTATTTTGTTTTCAGATATAGCGAGTGAGTTTTTGTGTTTTACGACGTAAACAAGTTGGGACGAATTCTGTCTTTTGTGATCATGTCTATGAGATGAAGGTGACAGGGCGGGCAAACAGCAGAGAATCAAAACCTGGAAATCATTTTTGCTATACCTCTCCCTTAATGAACCCAGACACCAACCGGGAATCGAACCCAAAGAACCACTTGGTCAGTGCTGGGTCCCCCCTATTGTTGCCTTTTACGATCAGCAGGGGCTACTGAGGGCCTATTCTTCCCAGGGGAAGAAGACCCACCCCAGTACCCCCACAGGGTGGTTTCAGAAATATGAAAGGGGAATAGTTGAAGTTTTGGCTTTATATCATATGTTGTATTTTATAGTGCTATGACTAATGCTGTACATCAACAAAACACAAAACTGTCAGTTTACTTTCCATGTCATTAGAGTTGCATTTTGTAAACAGGAAAAAACGAAAAGTCAGAAGATGGCCAAAAACAATCAGGTTTACGAGTGGTTTCTTGTGCTCCAGAGATGCAAGTCTTGACGAAACAGTTATCAGTTGCACCAAGCCTAGCCCTGGGTTACCGTGTAGACCAGAGTACCCCCCTCTCCCCCTCCACCCCGCCCCCTCCCTCGGCTATATTCTACGCCCACACATTACCTGAGGGGTCCATATCACCTATACAAAGCATACTCCCCTGCTTCAGCCGAATAAACCAATCAGAACCGTCGACAGGTAAACCAATCGCAGCGCGCCTTTGATAGGCAGCAAATGAGCATCTGGGCGGGAGGTCACAGAGACGCTGATAACTCGAGTTTCCACCACCAGGGGGCCAGGTTAACGACGGGAATCTGACAGTCGGAGATAGGGACACGAGAAGGTCAAGGTCGACTGGAAAGGTCACCTCTTGGGAAATCAATACTGTGAACTTTTACATGTTCAGGAGTATACATAGTACCATAAATCACGAACAAAACATTCTAGTTCAGTCATAAGTTTGCGTTTATTAAGTGAACATAAAATGGGTGAAATAAGTATGGTAGTACCAAAAAAAATATCAAAAAATGAGTAAAGCCCTGGAGTTAAGCCTGTTAAGTATAGCTTCCATCTGGGAGTAGAAGGTGTGTTGGGAATGTCTCAGTCTTTATGGGGTCGATCTATAGCTCTCGTTTATATACTGTTGTATTCTTTATGAGCTGAATGTCTACAGTGGTAATTGGGTCTAATTCAAAAATCAAAATAAAGTTAACCTTACTGAGAATGAGAGAATAGGGAGTGGCGGGGCTCTGGATGGGCGGGAGGTGGGTCCCATTTGTCGCGTGTAGAATATAAGAAATGCCCCTGTCGCATGTCCCTGTCACTTATTTATTGTCCTGACACATGTCGAATTTAAGAAACGAAATGTCATTTTAAGAAATCCCCCCATCCCATGCCTATTTCCCTAAAACTGGCAATGTTGCATGTTGAATTTTGGAAACAAAGCCATGTCGCGCCATCGGATTTATGGGTCTAGACCCCTAGTCGCGGGGTGTACAGAATGTCTGTATTGGGTCGATCTGTATCTCCAGCTTCTATATTGTTGTATTCTTTATGAGCTGAATACATATCACGGCTGGGCTTTTAGACTCGGTTGTCCAGCCAAAGGTAAAGATAAGAGGGTCGGCCATCAAGCGGAAAGTATACACACTGGGTGCTCCATTAAAAGGGAGTCCGTCCTCCCAGTCACAATGCATTTATCACGCTATTTCCACTATGGGCCACTATGTTATAAATGGACTGGAAAAAACATATATATATACCTTATCTTTTTAATGTGTGGCATGTGCTTTTATTTCCAAAAAGCATATACAGGTAGGGCCTATACATTATCTTTTGAATGTGGGTTATCATGTCATAATTAATACAAGCATACTATGGAACCTACTAGTATAACTAGCAAACGTGAAATCAAAATATGTAAATGAACGTTTTTGAGTTTGTATTCAGAGTTTAGACAGGGAGTTTGTATTACTACTTTTAACTCTATATGAAATTTTTGCAAGATACTTTTAGGATTGAATTCTGGGCATGTGCAAACAAATCTTAATTCAATGACTGTAGTGTCTGTAGTGCCATACTTGCTTCGCTAGGGACGCAAATTTTAGCCGATCAGATTTCGCTATTTATTCATTTCCCAACTCTCTTCCACATGTATTCACAAATCTGAACTTAGTTTCCAAAATACCCAGGGGCGGATCCAGAGTCTGTCTTCTAGGGGGGGCAAGATATCTGCCCCACCCCCCTATGATTTACCTTGCAAAATTTCTCCTCGGATTTGGGAAAACTAAGAGAGTTCATTTTTTGTCTAGGGGGGGGGGGCAATTGCCCCTTTTGCCCCCCCCCCCTGGATCCGCCACTGATCCCCAAGCACTCTATGAGCACTGTAAACAGATGTGGTTCCATCCAGCCACTCGTTTACTTTGATATTTACCATAATGAACATATCTGTCATAATTCTACAGCTTTTGATATAATTCAATTTTGTTTAATGTTTACTGGACATTACAGCCACCGACGGAAAATCGATTACGAAGCACGCAGTACGCCTCAGCTCACCAAAGGCCAATACCCCGTTCTTCACCCCTCTCTCCTCTACGTACGTGTACACAGTCGATTAGTACATTACACCGTCGATTACGCAGCATGCAGTACGCCTCACCACACCAAAGGCTAATACCCCATTCTCCACCCCTCTCCCCTCTACGTACACAGTTGATTAGTAGATTACACCGTCGATTACGAAGCACGCAGTAGGGTCACCTCACCAAAGGCTAATACCCCGTTCTTCACCCCTCTCCACACTGCGTACTTGTACGCAGTCAATTAGTACGTTACACCGTCGATTACGCAGCACGCAGTATGCCTCACCACACCAAAGGCTCATACCCCATTCCTTACTCCTCTCCCCTCTACGTACTTGCACACAGTCGATTAGTACATTACACCGACGATTACGAAGCACACAGTACGCCTCACCACACCAAAGGCTCATACCCCATTACTCAGCCCTCTCCCCTCTACATACTTGTACACAGTCGATTAGTACATTATACCGTCAATTACGAAGCACGCAGTAGGGTCACCTCACCAAAGGCTCATACCCCATTCCTCACCCCTCTCCCCTCTACATACTTGTACACAGTCAATTAGTACATTACACCGTCGATTACGCAGCACGCAGTACACCTCACCACACCAAAGGCTCATACCCCATCCTTCACCCTTCTCCGTACACAGTCGATTAGTATGTTACATTGACGATTACGAAGCACGCAGTACGCCTCACCACACCAAAGGCTCATACCCCTTTCCTCACCCCTCTCCCCTCTACGTACTTGTACACAGTCGATTAGTACATTACACTGACGATTACGAAGCACGCAGTACGCCTCACCACACCAAAGGCTCATACCCCATAACTCACCCCTCTCCCCTCTACGTACTTGTACACAGTCGATTAGTACATTACACTGACGATTACGAAGCATGCAGTAGGCTCTGCTCACCAAAGGGCAATACCCCATTTTTCACCCCTCTCCCCTCTACGTACTTGTACACAGTCGATTAGTTTACCTACCCCTATCTATATACAAGTGGTTATAGACAGCAGGGGGAGTACAACCCTTCCCAGGGTGCACCACTTTGAGCAGGGTGCATGCTGGGTAAGGAGTGGCGCTGCATGCTGGGAAGGAATGGCTGAATCAGGCCTCCTTCCCGCAGTTAATCCGTCTCAAAGGGGAGATGGGGTAAGCAGACCTGGGAGGCCGCTGCTGGGATGAAAAAGAGCCTAATAGAATGGGGAAGTAGGTACTCTACATGTTATACCGTGATTTAGGGGGTATTACCGGAAATTTGGTTTTACTACGATTCAAGCTTCCATAGGTTAAATTATAGCGTAAGATTAGATATAATTTTTAGGGGGCTTTGGGGACAGGGTTTCAAAACAGTTGGCTGACGTTTCGATGCATTTCAAACCAATACCGCTTATAAAATGATGTTTCATGCCGTCAATACTACTGAGGTAATTCGATGATATATATGCACGAAGATATGTTGAAGTTAACGCTCACAATTACTTTTTAAAGTGTTTTTTTTTGTGTGAGCAAAAATCTCCAAAGTTACCCTCTTTTTTCTCCGATTTATCATAGTAATATTCCTAGTGATGATGCTCGAAGAATTCATGCTTCTGCTCATTTTACCTCCCGGAGGTACATTTTCTCCTCGCTTTGTGATTACCGTTTTTTGATAACGGACATTTCAGCCACTAACACGAAAACTCTCATCAGAAATGAGATGCTGAAGAGACTGCAGAGATACAATGGAAACATGGAACACTGCCACACTGACAGATACACACACACACACACAGACACACACACCACACACACACATACACAGACATACACACACACACACACCACACACACACACCACACACATACACACACATACACAGACACACACCACACACACACATCACACACATGACACACACACACCACACACACACATACACACAGACATAAACACACCACACACACACAGACATACACACACACACACACGCACAGACACACACACACTCACATACACACAGACATACAGAGACACACACACAGACATACACAGACACACACATACAAACACACACACATATATATATTATATATATATATATATATATATATATATATATATATATACTCACGCACATACACATACACACTCATACACACATGCACCAGTTTCTGAGACAAAGTACCCCCACCGCTCCCACCTTGTAGCATAGATCCACCACCCCCCAATCCCTGCTGGCCCCCTGCACCTGGATACCATCAATAAGTCAGGTATATTCACACAAGTACAACACCTACATCCTAGTTTATCACAGAAAAAGACCACACCTGCAAATGGGAAACTTCTGCTTATCAGATATATACAGCAAGTCCTTCTGACTTGTATCAGAGTTGATTTGTTTCAAGACAGTTTAAGATAGGTAGGCATCATAGAACTCTTTCTGAAAAAGATGTCCTAATATCTTTTATCAGAATCTATTTGCTGCCAAACGTATCATTTGTAAGTGGGTATCAAAGAAAACGTTTGTGAAAAAAGGATCTCATAGAAACTGTTTATGAAAACGATAGCCTAAAACATGTTTTATGAAAGAAAATTACTTTATTCTCATCTAATACCTGTAAGTCTGATTTGATCTTGTGATATATATATCCTGCTTAGTGGCATTGGAAACAGCAGGCATGCCAGTACCAGCTAGGCCTAGTCCTAAGTATGCGTCATTTTAAAGTTTGCTACGTGTATAAAATAGGAATTTTTCAAGTGGTTCAAAATATCATGGGTAATGTTATTCTTATTCTGAAAACATGGTCCTGACATACTCCTATACTGTAAATCATACATGTTATTTCATTTATCATACATACCTTAGCCCAACTTCATATGCTATACTCATACTGGATATGATATGTGATACTCTAACTGGATTCATCAGAGTCATACCGAGGTGGGCCAGGTTAATGAATCAGGTAAATAAATGAAATACATTATATATATATATATATATATATATATATATATATCCCTTTGAATCTGCTCTCTATGGATCCGCTCTCTATGATTGCGCTCTGTGGACAGAGCAGGTTCACCATAGACTGATACAACCTGACACCTACATAAAAGGCCATGAATACGTATGAGGGTTAGAAAGCCCCTGGCCTTACGACTGACCACTCCGCTGACCAGTACTGACACCCCGCAGGTCAACGCTTTCACTGGGGTCCGTGGCACCACTCCTGTTTTGCTCCGATCCTCTAGACGTTGGGAGGAGCCGCAGGTTCAGCCTAATTTTTCTGGCTATCTGATTGGTCAAGGAGTGGCACGTGACTTCAAGTTCATCAAAATCTGACAATCTGAGCGGTGGGCTGTACCTGCAGTCTATTTGAGCTGTGTCCCCCTAGCGGGAGACTGGGGAACCGGCACAGTCAATGCTGACCATTACTTAGTCCATCCAATACCAGATAACTTTTAACATTATTGGTCGGTACTTCACAAAAGAGGTCATGGCTATCAATGGCCACTTTAACCTGCTAAAACACAATTATATTGGCCCTCTATGATTAGCGTGGGTAACATTTTTGACGGTTGTTGGGCTGCTGGCTTGTTTATGGTTCATCATGCCAGAAACCAGCAGCCCCAAAGCATGCTGGGATATAGGGTTGAATTTCGACCTAAAATGGCTGCTGGTTCACAGTCCTAAATTGAACGACTGCCCTGGTCACTGCTGACCACCCCACACCTACCACGGACCAGTCTGATACACCGGTCGTCTCCTGATCCACAATTGAGATGGAACATCTGCTATGTCTTTCTTTTCATTCCATATTGGGTTTTCTAAGGATTATCTTGAGGCCATCTTCATAATTTTCCTCAGAATTACCCAGAACCAAAGGCAGGCCTTTGATGACCCTGTTGGGGGCACAGGGTGTGGCTATAACAGAGTGCTCTCCACAGTGATTGTGTGTAGGCGGGGGTGTGGGGGACCGAGGCACAGGGTGCGACTAACTCAAGTTGATTGACATGTGTCAAGCACCCAGAACCCCCCCCCCCATTTCACCTGCTGCCTAGCACTAATTTATACGAATATTGGATACAAATTAGTAATAAGACTATCTACCAAAAAGAATTACCAAACCAATTTTATGCCTGCCTGATTTTCTCTAGGCAGAACATCGGATGGCACGGCTTTGGTGGCCCTCTTGTTCATTTCATTACAACAGCATATATGCCACTGCTGCACGAACATATGTTGCTTGCATCCCAAAAGATGGTATTCAAATTTTCCAAATGAATTAAGATATGTGACACCTAAGTGAGTAAGAATAATTTTAAAATCTCACTGACTTGTCTTGCTTTGTTAAGCTATCATAGGAGCCATTATAGGAAATATTCTTATTGTAGAAACAGAAATCAGACTTAGTGTCCCTTCTTGAAGCATCTACAGAACATGTGTATTTTGCTTTGGTTGAGGCTTACAGAGAGAACAAAGTGCCCAGAAGTCCATCTGTTCCCTCTGATTTCAGGAATAAAGGTTGGGGAAAAAAGGCGGACAGGAAACATCGGGCGATGGCTGTTGCGACATCTGGTGTCAGGTAGGCGTAGTTTGGTGCAGACCGGTTGGTGTTTGGTATGTCTGCCTCCTGCCACTACTGTGGGCAAACACTGACAGGGTTCACATTGTACCAACGAGACTACATTACAAGGGTCCTGATTTGTGACATTTCACTGTGAATGTAGCAATGGTGGTGCCCCCTAATGTGCAAACTGTTATTGTAAAGTGTTCTGTTTCGCTTTTTTTTTTAAACGTCGTTGACAGTTACTGCATGTGGGCAAACACTAAGGGGGTTCACATTGCACTACTGTGGGCAAACACTGAGGGGGTTCACATTGCACTACTGTGGACAAACACTGAGGGGTTCACATTGCACTACTGTGGGCAAACACTGAGGGGGTTCACATTGCACTACTGTGGGCAAACACTGAGGGGGTTCACATTGCACTACTGTGGGCAAACACTGAGGGGGTTCACATTGCACTACTGTGGGCAAACACTGAGGGGTTCACATTGCACTACTGTGGGCAAACACTGAGGGGGTTCACATTGCACTACTGTGGGCAAACACTGAGGGGGTTCACATTGCACTACTGTGGGCAAACACTGAGGGGGTTTACATTGCACTTCTGTTGGCAAACACTGAGGGGGTTCACATTGCACTACTGTGGGCAAACACTGAGGGGGTTCACATTGCACTTCTGTGGGCAAACACTGAGGGGGTTCCCATCGCACTATTGTGGGCACACATTTCTAATATTTTCACTGTTTTCAAAAAGGATCACAATCAGTTGCAAAAGCAATATATCAAAGCGATATATCAATGGTTAGTGGTTTGCTGGAATCAGGCAGTTAAACCCTGCAGTGTGACCCCGGCCCGCTGCAGACTCCGGTTTCTGTTTGCACCTGGAGTGTAGCTGGGAATGTTACCAGTTGTACGGTTGGCCGCCTCTTAACACCCGCTCCGCCAACATGAGCCTGAATCAGACCTCCCTCTGCAGCCCCACCTTACTCCACCTGGGGGTGCAGGTTAGAGGGACGTGTATCTACCTAGCAGGATTTGAAATAACAGTTTTTTGTTTTCCATATACTCTCAGAATATTCTTCAATGTGTCAATAATACATTGCGAAATGGAAATGATACTTCACATTTTGCCTGTTCACCTGAAGGATGCTGAATAATAGACACCTTTACTGTAGGTTTCTATTAGAAATATCAAACGTTCCTTTCATCAAAAGATATGATTCAATGGTTTTTTTCCACAAAACTGATGGTACCCATCAAAAGCCCCTCATTAGCTGCTGGTTCCGGCTTTACAAACACCCCTTCAAGGCAGATCTCCACAGGGCGAATTGTGTGCAGTAAGTTGACAACGACTTATAAGATGGCAAATGGCACCTGCATATTGGCAGGTGAATAGATGCACTAACTGTCAACAAATAACGTAAAAATATCGGACTTGTCTGATATTTTTCCTCTATTCGTTGACGATTATACCAGTTGGTCGCCTTGTAATTCGTTTGGTAATTCATCACCTTACTCAGCCGACTAACCACTATTCGCTGCAGTTTTTCGCCTTGTGGGGATCCAGTAGGACATAAGTGCCCCCATCCCTACCCCTTGGGGCACTCTGCAACAAGATCACCCTCCACGCCCCAAAAGATAGTTCATCAGAGGTGACTGATATATATGTAGGCCCCTAATTATATAAAGGTATTATCAAATTACTACACTCTCCGACTCAAAAGTAGTCCAGCATTTTTCCCTGGTGCAGTTCGGGCTGCTTGGACCCACCCAGTGGCTGCTACAGTGCAGAAAGGGGCCTTCCATAAAGTATGTACGCACCAAGGGGGGGAGGGGGGGGAGGGGATTTTTGAAAATTTGCGTACGTTCCTGTATAAAACCAATGCGTATTTTGGTCCAAGGGCGGGTGGGGGGGTCTGAAATCTTTGTATTTTGGTCCAAGGGGGGGTGGGGGGTCTGAAATCTTTGAAAATTTGCGTACGTACTTAATGGAAGGCCCCAAACTATTTTCACATGGAGATGGGTGAAGGGGCAGAGTGCTCTTGAGGGTGACTCAATGTCTCTATCCTTGCGCACTAAAACAAACCCAGGAGATCCCCAGGTGTTGAGGGTTACCCCCCTGCTGATCTAGCAGTATTTAGTTTCCCGCAGTGGGGATATTCAGGTAGTAACGGTCCAATTCGATGTATCCTCCAGTTGTTCGCTAAATAATAGAGCAAAGCCTACATTCCACATGCCGATTTCACTGCTGATTTAAAAAAAACATAGCGTCAGGGGCAATAAAGGTAGGTATAGACAAATGATGTCATTAGAAAGGTTTTATCACTCTCTCTTGAATAGTACATAAGCTGATTGCTTCCATGCAATGTTTCCTAAAAATAATTTACAAAATTGGCAGTATCAAAATCTGAACGACATTGAAATGCCGCCACTGGGCGCTCATAATAAGACAGTAACATTTAAATTTACTCAAAGTGGTGCCTTTCACGATAGAGTAGTATACGCTGATACTTCTCTGTGGTTTCCCTGTTGAAGCGGATAATTTCATTCACTTTAGCTACAGCTTTGCCAAAATCGCATTTTATTTGTTTTAACCTAATCACTGCTTTTTAGTTTAAGACGTGGCGAATTTGCTGTGTTTTCCCTGTGTTTTGGTCAAATTCAAAGTTCCCTGTATTTCCTGACAGGGACTATTTTATTGCCCTTTCCCCTGTTTTCCCTGTGCAGTGGGGACCCTGATTTTACACCCACTCCCCTCATTCAGGCTCAGAGTGGCTCCGGCACGCCCTCTTCAGGGAAAGCCGCGAACCAGAGTGGTTGTGGTCGACCTCAAATACCCAGAGGGGAAAGGAAAGAATAACGGAGGGACTTGTAAAAGAACAAGAATAACGGAGGGACTTGTAAAAGAACAAGAATAACGGGGGGACTTGTAAAAGAACAAGAATAACGGAGGGACTAGTAAAAGAACAAGAATAACGGAGGGACTTGTAAAAGAACAAGAATAACGGAGGGACTTGTAAAAGAACAAGAATAACGGAGGAATTTCTTTACAGAGCTCATGGAATCTGACTGTGGCTCGAGGGTGTCCTTTGGTCCAGCATTGGTATTGGGGAAGGGACATGGAACCCAGAACAACATGGGACATGAACTTAAAATCGGGACAACCCTGGTCCCGATTTATAACTGGGGACAAGAGGTTTAAATCGGTACCCTACCATATTGAGACATATTAAAAAGATGCAGGTTGTCCGCAAGAACGGGGACAGTGTCTTAGGGGGTTGAAGTAGGCCCGTGCTGACCACGCAGACTGCCCCCTGTTCACCGGGCGTCACCAAGCAGGACCCCAAATCGGGGTCCGAGGCCTTGGAGGAGGAGGAGGCAGCCGTGGTTTTCACAGACCCCGAAAAAATGGTCCCTGGACTCAGCGACTACAAGAACACTGGGCGTTCTCGTTTTAAGTCCGATCTTGTGTGTGGGTGGAGGGGGGGGGGGGTTGTTATTTTTATTTGTGTGTGCTTTGTGTGTGTGTGTTGTTTGTTTTTTCATTTTCCACCATTTCTGTGTGGTGTTTTATGGCTCTGTTTGTCTTTTTGTGGACCCTTTGTGTGTATTTTTTTCCACCATTTCTTTGTCGTGTTTTGTGGTGCTTTCTTTCTGGCCCAAGACAACCCGGCGGTGGTGGCGGCGGGCCTGTGTGTGACGGGATATTGAATTCCGGTCCTTGTGGCGCGGAATGTGATTAATAAAGGCGTTACCATGGTGATGTGTGAACCATGCTGAGTGAGGGGGGTGGGGTAGAGTGGCCGGGGGACTGGGGACGAGGGGCTCGTAGTGGTCAGGGCCTCTGTAATGGACGAGCTACTCAACGATTCGGTCTTGGTTCTGAGGACTTCTCTGTTTTAGGGCTTTCACCTTTAGACCTTAACTGCAAACGTGATCACGTGATCACGTTTTGGTGATCACCATATGGTGATCATGAACACGTGACCACGTTTTTGTGATCACCAAATGGTGATCATGAACTCGTCGCCATGAAATAAATCACAAATTTATAATTCTGGTGTCCAGTAGCCCAACACCCCTGGAATCGCTACTCAGCACCAAAGTTGAGAGCCTAAGTTATTACTAAGTAGCCCAGTGGGCACCACTGAAATTCTGTCAAGTGGTTCAAGTGTTCAAAGTTGTGCCATAGATACATAGGCCACTACGTTTTGGAGCTGAAATATCTTTTGACTGCACAGTGGACAGTCAGGTCCCAAAATGATTTGTCAACTATCTATCTTATGTGTAGCTAGCTTTAGATGGTCCTGGTTGGTAAACTCCGATCCCAGTGTATCCCTGATCGCTCGTTGGCAGCCCCTGGTTCGTGTCGGATCGTCACCACTGAACCTCCCACATGACCCCCCGTCCCCCCCCCCCCCCAACCCCCTCCCCTATCTACTACAGACTCATTAGGTTAATTGATTCATTACGCTAACGGCTTCCCTAGAACCATGAGAATCAATCCCACCTATCCCACTGCCAATCCTATTTCCAGATTACTATAACCAAGTTAACAAATGGTCGTCGTTATCCCGTCATACTCATAGATAAGCTTATATCTTTTAAAGCAATGAATAAGATGGCTTTTTCTTAGATTTTTTCCCAAAAATGTTTCTCGAGGTTCAAAATTATCAATGGGCAAATAAGAAAATGTTTTTCCCAATGAATTTTCAGAGGCCACTTGCTCAGGCTTATGGGACAAGTAGAGAATACTAATTAAATATTGAAGTCTGACGGACTCTTAGGAATTAGTTAATTTTCATATGAATGTTCGTTACTAAGTAGCCAGGGCAGAAATGCAAATGGAATACTAATCACATTTGTACAATAGTGTGGTGTCCTACTAGAGCAATATGCCCAAACCAATGTATTGGGATATGGGTCCCAATAGGCCATGACAAAATAGTGTTGGGATCAAAGCATCTAAGGGACTGTTCACTGCGCAAACTCGTAAAAAGGATGTATAGGTCGATACCAAATCTAAAACTAGGAAGTATCACTGTCCAGGAAGTTGTGGTGAGAATATATAAATGTTATCAATAGTGTATGAGTGGGTCCGGTTTTAATTATACAACTATCAATAAACGTCCTTCACAGAGTCACAACGGACTGACCCCGACCTCTATGAAGGCCTGTGTGTAACAGTCGTTATAGTGTACGTGAAGGTCCAGTTTTAATTATACAACTATCAATAAACGTCCTTCACAGGGAAGTCACAACAGACTGATCCCCGACCTCTATGAAGGCCTGTGTGTGACAGTCTTTATAGTGTACGAGAAGGTCCAGTTTTAATTATACAACTATCAATAAACGTCCTTCACAGGGAAGTCACAACAGACTGATCCCCACCTCTATGAAGGCCTGTGTGTGACAGTCGTTATAGTGTACGAGAAGGTCCGGTTTTAATTATACAACTATCAATAAACGTCCTTCACAGGGAAGTCACAACAGACTGACCCCGACCTCTATGAAGGCCCGTGTGTGACAGCCGTTATTTCATTATCTTAACTTTTTAAATTGAACTAAATAATCTTAATCTATTTGAGTATCAGCAATGTCTATCTACCCTCCAATTCTCTTACAGTGTCGGTGCTGCCATCTGATGAACAATTCTGTACTGTACATACACGTAGTATGTCAACACACTTAAACTTGCTAGTCACCTACTATGATTGATAGTGCTGTTCCATTACCTCCTATCAATTAGATCATTGTTCGTTAAGGTGTAGACTGCATTACAATGTTTCGCGTCATGGAAAACTTTACAATTGTAAGGAGTGGTTGATTCAATAAAATCTTTAAAAGAAAAAGAAAAGAAAAAGGGGGGGGGGGGGGGGGGAAGCACCCTGTTGAGGACTCCTCCTGAGAACATTCTCGTCATATCCTGGAGTAATGGTTCTGCTTCATACCAATTTTCATGCCGTTGATTTTTTATGTAATTGATTATCTCTGGAAATATGACATAAAACGATAGACCGATCTTATATATTATATCAAGGAGGATTGTCAAACCTTTCTAGTGATATACGACATGTCTATATTTAACCTTAATTCCCACAAGCATTTTTTTTGATCGACAAAATCGGCAAGTGGAATATAGGTTTAGTCAAGATATTTTCATGAAAAGTATCCAAAGAAATCTAAGAATTGATCAAAACAAGCAAAAACAAGAAATAGAATTAAAAAACTGCTTGTATCATGTGGCGGATCAGGATTTTTAAAAGGGGGGTCGCGCTAATGGAAAAAATGTTCCTTATTTACTTTTTGGCAGAATTTTACATTAAAAAAGGTATAGATTTTGCAAAGAAAAAAAAATTAAAAAGGAGGGGGCGCCCCCCCCCCCCCTAAATCCGCCACTGTGTATGATATGGCGCCGCCTAAGTCCCTGTCTGGCTCATCGTCCATTTGATTGTAAATGGGACATTGAGGGAGGTGCCTCCTTATTTGTAGGCAGTGAGAAGGTGACATTACAGTTTGTCACCGCTCGGGGGTGTCATGGAGGACGTAAAAGTGTCACTTCTCCCCGATAAAAAAAAACCTTTTGGTGATCGATGTATGCCCTGGGTGGCGTCATAACGGTATACGAGGTGGGAACACTCGTTGTCAGCCATTGTCAATGGACGCGGTTAAACCTGCTCACATCTACCCACAATGCACCTGGCAGCGTCTGTGTGACGTCACGGTCTAACGGTTTATAGACAGGCGTTATTCAGTCAATATCTGATGTCAAATTCATTGATGTTTTCTTGGCTCAGAGATGACGATCTTGACTAATGAAAAAGTGGGAAACACTTATTTTCAGAAACAACGAGGAGAAAAAGTAACCTCACGGAAAAGTCTTGACACTGATATTGCCTTTAAATAGCTTGTAACTTATACTCTAAATCAATCATTCAAGTGATGTAGGAAAATTGGTTGTGCAAAACGAAATCATTAAATAGTAAAAAGTAGGAGAGATCACATCTCTGACTGACCTAATCCCTGTTTGGTTCAAGTTCTTCCCTGCGAAAGTGGCAAACATAAAATGTACATGTTTATATCGGCTCTAAAAGGTCGGACCTCAAAACCGTCATTATCTATACCATACAATTATAGTGTAAGTACGTTTATATCTTTGTCTAAATGACAACTCTGCGGTGACAAGAATATAAGTTTATATCCTAGAAAGTTATAGACATTTCAGTCCTTAAAAAGTCAATATACCATTTTGAATCTTGACTTATGAACCTTACAGGAGCCTACTACCTCTCAGTGGCTCAATCAGTGAACTCCATTACTAAGTGCCTACAGCAGGTCTCATATTTCTGTTCCACTTTGTCCTATCTGCCTACTGGGGAGGAAATCCGGCGAAATCCAGGCAGCTAGGTCTAGTGCCAGAGCCTGTTCCCCCGACTATCAGGTTTCTGTGTAAACAATGTGTATGCCCTCCCGTTATATGAAAGGGATACTTTCTGCACATAGGCCATCCACGCTCATTATTTTTAGAAATGCAATATCTGCATCAACTTTGAAACAAGAATTCTTCTCCGCAACTGACTATCTATTCTTCCTGTAGTAAAAATAACTATTTATTATTCCTGTATGTAAAGTAAAAATAACTATTGTTTTCTCGAATGCCGGGTAGTTATAAATAAAAACGCTGGACGAAAGAACAGCAGTGTTTGAAAGTTCTATTCTGCGCACCTCAGTGGCCTGTTTCATAACAAACCTCCATATGGTTTGCGTTTCATAAAGATACAATCACCTTTTTTTGTCACTGTAGCTACATGAGTTTTGGTTTTCCTTGTGTGTGTTTGGTTGAATTTATGAGAGTTTGGGTTTGATTTACGAGAGTTTTCTTATGAAATGGCCACATACAAGAGTTTCAAACTTTTGTACAATTTCCATAAACTGTACTACTCACATAAAACCTCCATAGCTATGGAGGTTATTATTAAACAGGCCACAGGTGGGCAAAAAATATGTGCTTATACATTAATACTCACTGGGTGTCTGGTATCTTGTCATTACAGAAGATTAACAATAAACTGAAAAGTATGCTTGGAAAACTGATCCCCACTGATCCCGACCATAGAAATGTATATATGCAGCAACTAATGTGATGATATTAGATACGTTGAAACGATATAGTGTGTAGACTGTGTAGTAAGATTTAGCATGCTTTTCCTTTGGATAGGTGACATTGCAATTTTTGCAGGACCTGCTGGATTTTTGTTGCCATGTGAAACCCCCCTTTAAACTCTTGAATCTAAGGCCCCCCCCCCCCCCCCCCTCCTGTTAGCGTTAGCGCTATCTGTGACCACCATAACCCGGTGGCCGTCCTGAACTCCTCTCCCCTTTCACTCAGTGGCCCCCATGATCCCGTAGATCTACTCCGACAGTGGCGCTAACAGAATCAGGATTCTGGGACGGGGCCCTGGGCGGGGGGGGAGGGGGGGGGGGGGGCAACTCGGGTCTCAAAAGGGTACCCACTGCCGAATGGACTCATAAAGTGGGGGCGCTGCACATCAATATTATATAATGAATATATATGTGGAGTGGGGATGGACTAATTCCATAGAACAATAGATCTATAGGGGCAATAACTTGAAATTCAGCCTTATTAAATACTCGGAAGGAAAAAAAATGAATACATTATTTCACACAAGACTTGACATTTCCATCAGGATTTTTCCTGAGCAATTTTGGTGATTTTGGTGATTTTGGATTTTTGTTCAATTTCATGGTACTGAGACACTCTACTTTTTTCCTTCTGTTTTTGGTGGTGGTGGTGGGGGATGGGGGTAGTGATCTGCACCCCCCCCCCCAAATATGAAATTTAAAAAAAAAAGAAGAGGTGTCAACTACAATTTTGGAGCGGTCAGTCACGAAAAGCAAGGATGGCGGTAATTTGGCAGTGGGCAGTAACGTTCAGAGAGTCAGTGCCCCCCGGGGGGACAGGACCCTGTCATCTGGGTGCACGTGTACTTACCGGTCAGAGGGCGCACCACCCTGGTCCTGGTCGCACCACGCGGGGACCTGGAAATAATACATACGATTATTACTATCAGCATATCTAGGTCAACTAATGAAATAGGTTAAATCATGTAATAATTATATCGGTCAATTATAATAAGATAATAAGATAATAGGTCAAATATCCACAAATAGGTCACTTAAGCCCCATGCCTACAAGGTGATTTTCCCTAAGTCGGCCGAGCGATTTCTGCTAAAATAAGCCGATTCTACCAAAAGAATGGGCTGATTTTGCACAGATCCAGATCAAACGTGTACATTTAAAAACCACATACCAACGGGCGATCACTTAAAAACACGATCGACGACTCGACCCAGTGGGTACCAGGCTTTACAAGAAAGTGAAACTTTCGTTTTTACCCTATTTCTTTATTTAATGGTTAATGCCCTCTCCCCGCCCCCTTTTCCCCGCCCAGTAACAACTATACAATAAGGCAATCCTCCACCCTAGCGCTCATTTGAACTGACCCAATCCGGCGACAACTGGGCCACTGCAGTATAAGTGGTTGTTTACAGAAAAAAAGACCAGGAGAGAATTGTTGTGAGACCACACCGGAAATGTCTGTCATAATTTGTGTCAAATTAATGTGTTTTCCTTATTTTGCCCTACAACAAGATATGCGATAAAGTAGAACTGAAAACACATAAATCATATTACAACACTCAGATTAGATCCGTTTTCATTGGTAATGCTAATAAATCTTATACGCATGAACAACAAACTGTACTTTCTTTTTGATGAATAACTAATACAAATATTCATAAGATGTTCATAAACACAACATAAATAAAATTTAGAGAAACAGTAGAGGGGACCTCCAAATCTGACCCAGTACACAAACTGACTCACTCGCCACCATACAGACACGTTTTACACAACTAAATTAGCTAATTTAAATTCCCAGTCTCCATTCGCAACATTACAAAAACCCGCAGACCCGACCACTTTAAGCCAGTGAACACGGTGTGCTACACGACCCAATCAATGTTTGCCATGCTCTCCCCAACAATCATGCACGGGCAAACATGCTCCTCAAAACGTGCCCACACCCCGTTCTGCAGTGAAACCACCTCCGCGCCAAGAAAATAGTTCGTGAGAGAAGTACGGGGTCCCCACTCAAATTTCACCATCTAATTCCATGTGTTTTCCCTGTCCAACAACAAATTTTCCCCGTCATAGTTTCGATAAAAAGTGGTCTAGCTTTAAAGTGTAATTAAAAGTGTGTGAAGTTGCCAGAAAAGAATTCATTCTCAGAAAAGTGCAGTATCCTAAAAGTTAAGAATAGAAATATCCAGTAATTGAGCATACGTAACTCCCTGTGTTGCGACTCTGTTTCGGTCAAATTTCGAAATAATATAAGTAATCCTATGTATCTCTATGGTAAAACCTAGAGGAGAGCAAATCCACAAAGTCCCTAGAGCTGTCAGAACGGACATCGTGGTGAAGGTGAACTTGGCCTGTTTCAGGGCTAATTACAACTCTAAGGATCGTTCTCTTCAACTTCCTGACTTTAGAGAGTTCATTAACTTTTTTTTCATGTTACATGGTCTAAAGATTAATTATTACTCAGTAATATATCATACTGTCGCGAAAAATGTTATTACCCCACTTACTTTAGTGATAAAAATTAATGACAAACATGTCAGGTTGCCAGTCTAAATATATATCCCTCGTCCATGGAGGCAAACAAGTGACTACAAAACGTTTTCCTGATAAAAGAATCATTTTGTCTTAAAATCCAGGTTTCATCCTGATATTTTGCTGCTGTTTTGTTTGTCTATTGGTTTTATTTTATTTTCTATTATTTTTACAGTTTTTTGATAACATATAATTCTGATACGATAAGCAAATCTTCAAGCTGAGGAGGCCATGGTTTGGTTAAAGTCTCTGGCTGGGTACTTTTTAGTCCGGACGTCACGTGCAACATCCACCACGGCCTAGCAGCATTTTCTGATTTTTACAGATAAGTTTTTACAAACCAGCAAACACAAATTATTAACGAACACGGGTTCGCAAAATCCAAGTAATGTCAAATGGTTTTCGTCCAGGTGCAGGGTGATTGCGCCTGATGAGAAACAGTCAAATAAAAGAGAGAAGTCAAAAACTGCTGCCTTTCATCGCCATCTTTATCGCCATTCAGCCTGACCGTCCGCAGGAAAAGATTACCACAAGGGGTCTTAGGAAAACTCCATGTCGTTGGGATCTTTTGAATGTGATTTTTAAACTTGCATCAAAATATTCATTAATCCCCCTCGATCCTCAGCTTTTTCTGTCTTCAAATTCTCTTTTAGCCAGAAGAATATTAGTTGTCTTTTAGTTATTTTTCTGTTATCGACAGGGTTCACCAAATCGAGCGCCCACGTTGTCTAATACACCCTAAGCCTGACAGGACTATCTGGATGTCCAGCGGAAACCCAAGAAAAACTAAAGCTGAATAAAAATTTACACCAAATGATAATCTTTAACGTGTATCATAAATATCGAAATGTCAATCTGCTAGCTTGGGTCTCAATAAGATCTTAAATCTCATGCATATGAAAAGATCCATTCTATTGAAAGTCTACTGTATTTTCCAATATCAAAATTACAGGTGGACGATACAGGGCGGTCGTTCATTGCCACCTTTCACACACATCCCGTCTCCATTTTTGGTCACGATTTTAAAAAGAATGAAACTATCGCAGAAAGGGGACCAAAAACCGGAAAGTTTAACGTGGCCGATGAGATGACCGGCCGGGAGGATCAGGGCGCCACCTGTCGGATCGTGTGGCCCGTCGCCATGACAACGGGGCGTCTGGTCGACCAGATAACGTCACGTGATCACCTGGCCCCCAAACTACCCGGATGAAGCTTCACAAAGAGAGATGGGACGAGAAAGAGATCACAGTTTGCCTGCCCGCACCCCCTGTAAAGTTATCAAACTAATTATCTACGTACTGTAATAAATAAGTAATTATTTTGTAAAGTTCGTCAAAATACCCGAATAATGAAAACTTGAAATATTAAATACCACGAAATGCTTGAAAAATAGACCATAATGACGAATACAAGCATTATGCCGGGGACGAACCCCGATGGGGCCTTGTTGGGGACGAGAGGGACTCGAGCACCTGCCAACCCAAGAGCAGCCCAGACTGAACTCGGGAGCTGCCTTGGAAAGGTGCCTTAAGGGCAGTCAAGACATGATTCAGGATGTCTGTGTGTTCACAAATATGTAACAGTTACAATAAAAGAATATAGTAGATTACGACACAGCACCCCATTCCTAGTAGTAACACATCTGTCCAGCCGGGTCCCCATCCCACCTACACAAAAACTCTCGAGGCCCACGAACCAGTACGAGGCGCCCCACCCAAAATCCTGTCTGTGACCTGAATTTTTCAGGCATATCCAATGTCGAACCAGGCATTAACAGTACGTTACTTGTGCTGGATTTGGTAAAGTCTTAACCATGAAAAGTGGCATGACATCATTAAAAACATGTTTTTCTTGCTAAACTCAAATAATGCAGATTCATCAAAATTCCATTTGTTTACGAAGAAAGGGAAATATACTATCTCTTATGGAATTCTACTGGGGTTTAAGAACATCTTCATGGCTGATACTTTACCAATGACCATAGTTAGACTCTTAGAACATTATGTATATTTATTAGTTAATTTCAGTTTCCAACATTTTGACAATTATATTGGTTTTGGGTCCATTTAATTAACTTATAAAGCTGGAAGCAATATTGCTTCTCTAAGCAATCTCAAGACGTTTCAAATCACATTTAGCGATTGAATGACTCTATTGGTGAGCCGGCCGCTCAATGATTCTGTTTTTTTCAGAGAACTCCCAAACCTGGCTTTCATTTCTGGAAATTAATGCAGAAGATTTTGATTAAAGGCCTTAACTGCTTGACTTCACAGCGTTTCATTTGTGCCCCAATGGGGTTCTTGCTGATAAGACACAAGTTAATTCAGTTTTACAAATATTTCCATCATGTTGGCTCATGGTATACAAAGTCCTGCTTCTCAGTTTTTCTACTTTACAGGGATATTCCTAGAAAAACATTTCGAGTATCAATAGCCCCAGCAGCCTATGTTTTACAGGGGCCATTCCGACTGATCCATTCCCCAAAATCGGAGGGGCTTTTTCTCCATTTTCTTTCTATTTTTTCATCATATTTACGCAGGAATGGCCCCCTTAAATTTGCTACTGTGCGGGAATTAAAATATCAATGCGGGAATCCCACATCCCACACGCCTAGGAAGAACCCTGCTTTGGGACACCTTTAAGTAAAATGGTAATACTAATTTCTTTTTACTAAAAGTTTACTGTTCAGGCAGCACAGAATGGAAATCCCAAATAAAAGAAACATGAAATAATAAGAACTCTGACAATGTAGATGAGGAGTTGGGTCGCTGTAACATTTCTCATTTTCCCCCATAGATGATATGAATAGGGCAAATCCCAATCAAATGATAATTATGCACAGCTTGGTACATTATAAATCCCGTAAGTGTCTCTATCTATACACACCCGAGCAGGATCAGGGTTTAACTCCACGAAAAGTTACGCACATAATGAATCTGTAACTATTTCATACCATAAACTAGATATGTACAAAAAAAAATATTTCTGTGAACTGTGCGCAAGAATGCAAAAGTGTGTACACATTTTCCTAATCTGAGATAGAAAATTCTGTGTTCATAATAATTTGTATTCAAAAATGTTTTTATTCACGAAATTTTATGGCTCTGATAATACAATACCATTTAGAATCGGTTAAATACTCATAGGTGTATCAAAGAAATATTAGCAAATTAGCGAAAACTCCATTATGAGTTGCTCATGAGAAGTGTGTAAGTAAACTGCAGGTTTATCATGATATCCCAACACTTTTATAACTTAGCCGTTAAACCACACCAAACTTGCTAACGAAGGTCGATTCTATAACCTGTGCACGCTGGTAGTGCACAGAACAATTCCTTAATTGTCATGTCCCCCGTGCTCGTAGGGACGGCCCCGATGTACTAGTTCCCGGCCGGCCAGGCGGATTTCCTCCCCCCCCCCCCCCCCCCCCCCCCCACGCCTCCCCGGGGGTCGGGAGTCTCCGGTTAAGACCCACACATAAAGGACGTGTATCTAATTGGGATCTTGGACAAACAGGAGGGGGCAGGTTACCCGATCTGCGCGGGACCGGCCCGCTGCCGTAAACCCTCCACTGTAACAACCCACCACCTACTCTCAGGACTCGCAGAAAGCCGCAACCCAATGTAAATTATGCAAGAGCCTATGTACAACATAATTACAAGTATATTTCTTGGATTTCCACCATGTATGGATATATAATAATAGTTCTAGAGCCTTTATTAAGCTTAGGAATCATACAGGCTTAATCTATGCTATTAACGAAAATTTGCAGTTTCCATTAATGGTCAAAGAATGCTGATTGTTACACCAATATATTCAATGTTGATAGAAACTCCACATCAATTTTCACTGATGTAAGTCAGGATAAATGGGGGGAAATGTGAAAATGTAAAACTGAAATTATAACAAATCTATTCAAAAGCATGACCTAGAAATTTCAACAGCAAAGATTTTTGTGTAAATTCTAAAATAATATCAGTTCTGAAAACTAACATTCCTGATTTACGATCATAATGCATTGTAAAGCTAATTGACACAGAGTTTACGGTCGCTGGAGGCGGTGATGGGGCCCAGCGGGATGCTGTCCCGGTAGCTCCTCTCCCCTCACCACTCCACTACCGTAAAACAGCCAATTTACGCCACAGCTTAAATTCACCGAAAAGGCCCCACATTTCTGGGGTACGGCCTAGAATCACCTCAAACACTATTAAACTTCTGGAAAAAAAATCTGAAATAATTACCAAAATGCTTTCTTCAAATTCAGGGAGCGGCTTCTATTAAGGTGTTTTCCGGCGGCACTCCCCGACCACTCGGCCACCCCGTCACCCGACACCCTCCTCCAGTCAGCTACCCGCGGGGGGGGGGGGGGGGGGGGGGGGGGGGGGGGGGCAGGACACCCGGCCTATGGGGCGCTGAGTGTATCACTCGGCCACCCCGTCACCCGACACCCTCCACCAGTCAGCCCCCCCGCGGGGGGGCAGGACACCCGGTCTATGGGGCGCTGAGTGTACCACTCGGCCACCCCGTCACCCGACACCCTCCTCGAGTCAGCCCCCCGCGGGGGGGCAGGACACCCGGCCTATGGGGCGCCAAGTGTACCACTCGGCCACCCCGCCACCCGACACCCTCCCCCAGTCAGCCCCCCGCGGGGGGCAAGACACCAGGCCTATGGGGCGCTGAGTGTACCACTCGGCCACCTGGTCACCCGATACCCTTCCCCAGTCAGCCCCCCGCGGGGGGCAGGACACCCAGCCTATGGGGCGCCGAGTGTATCACTCGGCCACCCGGTCACCTGACACCCTCCCCCAGTCAGCCCCCCCGCGGGGGGCAAGACACCAGGCCTATGGGGCGCTGAGTGTACCACTCGGCCACCCGGTCACCCGACACCCTTCCCCAGTCAGCCCCCCGCGGGGGGCAGGACACCCGGCCTATGGGGCGCCGAGTGTACCACTCGGCCACCAGGTCACCCAACACCCTTCCCCAGTCAGCCCCCCGTGGGGGGCAAGACACCCTGCCTATGGGAAACCTAGTTGATACACCAAATGCTCCATTTGCAGATGCAGATTGTTTTTCCTCTTTTCAAAGACACTTTAAAAGGATATTTAGGAGGTAGAACAAATGGAATATGGGCAGCAGAGAGTAAACTGTTTAATCTATTGGGTATATATATATGCAGCCTGTCCCTAAACTTCTTTTTGTTTTTAAATGATTTTAGGAAAATAATTTGATGCCATTTCAGGGTTCCCACAGACTTGGAAGAATCAAATTCCATTACTTTTCCATGACCACCTCCATTTTCCAGGTTTTCGAGGTTGTGTGGGAACCCTGTATTTGAAAATTGCACGATTTTTTTTATTCTAGCGCTAGCATAAATGTCTGAATGACTAGCAGACAAGGATTGACTAGTCTTCGTATGTTACTACCATCAGATACTTTAAGTTTGTTAGCTACCAGGGATCTGATCAGGTCAGCATTAAATCTCTGATACTGAACAAACTAATGATATCACTAATAATTGATGTCCTTACTGTTATTTGAAATCAAATACAATAACGCCCCCCCCCCCCCCCGCGCCCTGAAAAATAAGAACTTTTGATATTGTTTGTTAAGGAATTTTGACGTCTTGATAACCCTTCAGGCCCCTTTCAAGACTGCAGAGGTGCCACTCCCGACTGTTGAAAAAGTAGGAAAACACTTTTCCTACTTTTTTTCTAGAAGCAACTAGGAGGGAAGTAACCTTTAGGAATAGAGATCTGAACTTGAATTTGAATTTGATTAACTTTAAACTAACACAAAAATAATCTAGAAGAGATATTAAAGCAATGTAGGAAAAATCAGGAGCACAATCCAAAATCACCAAAAATTAGGAACTCCTAAAAAAGTGGGAAGAATGGCATCTCACTGACCAGTAGGACTCCACACTAATTAATGTGAATGCACTGAAAACGAAATCCGTTGTTGACGCTCGGCGCCCCATCCCCTCGGTGGTGACACACTAAGTACGGCGCCCTCAGCCCCCTGAGTCCCTCTCCCTGACACACATGTCTAACACTCCCCTCAGACCTACACACCCCGAAACGCACAACAACAACGGGCTGGACGATCCGGGGGGAAGCATCCCTCTACAGGCCTACTGCTTAGTACAGCATAGATCCCTCTGTGTGTACTAATAGTGGAACCCTGGGAGCATTATTGTATCATCTGCGTGTGTGGTTATTATAAGTACGAATTGTTCCTGATCAGAGGAGGAGTGAGTGCATAGCGGTGTGATTATATATCCATCTGGAGCGGCTCCAGTATTTGGACTCACCCGACCGGTGTTAGCACTGTAACCCACAACACCGAGTAGAGGCCAGCTGGGGGAAAGCTGAGATAAATTATCTACTCTGGAAGCATCAAGGACATCTGGACTTAGCACTAGTCGGTACGAGAACCATAACTTGTTGCACGGTAAATGCTGGTGTTGTTACCACGGCTAATTTTCATCAACGATTCTACAATAATATTTCTGTTTCTATGGAGTAGAAGAGAGGTAAACCCAGCAGAGTGAGGTTAGCACTATAACCCTAATACTGAGCAGAGTCGAGCTGGGGATGACCTGAGATATACATGATTAGTGTGGTGCATTTTTAGGAAATCTGGACCCAACGGCGTCACATCACCCCCATCTGAGCACGAGGGTCCTAACTTCCTACGTGATAAATGCTGGTGTGGTGGCGTTAAGGTTACCGCGGCTACCACTTGTAGATGTCATGGTCTCACGTCTCAGCGGAGTGCTGAGGATGTTTGAGGTTACCCCAGGGACGGCTGGGGCTCTGGCTGCACCCAAAAACTGACTGGGAGTCTGCGGGGAGCGTTACGCGTGGATAGGGTGGATTGTTTGGGGGTGGATCATTACGTGGATTGTGTTAGGTGAAAGATGTGGTGGAGGATGGGTTCGTCTTGAGGACACTGTACTGCACCTAACCGGGACTGTGCCTGAAACGGAGACTTCACACTTCATCCAACAAGTACGTATACACCTCACTGGGTGGGATTTTTTTTTTCATTTAAAAAAAAAAAAAATTCCAACTGGCTATTTTTATACCCAGCCGGCCCTACGGGAAAAAAAACTTTTTTTTAGTGTGGCTCAGACGCCTCGATCCAAATTCCTTAAGCTTAGACCCATAGGAATCCAGATCCTAACACCCGCACCCCTTTATAATACAATGTCTTGTAGGTGCGGGTTACTACATAGCAGCAGTGTCCAGTCATTTCTACTCTGCCCTAAGAATGGCACTTGGTGATTTAATAATGAGATGGAATGAGATGAAATGAGGTAATACCATTTCGGACTATTAAGTATGTTGTGTAGGTTTCAACATCAATTCTCCTTCAATGCATCATCAAACAAACCACTAAAATATACCTTTACCACAAACAGGGCGCCACACAAATGAAAAAGGTCTATAGCCCTATAATAGGGTTCACATATAGTAGCAATCGTATGTCACATTTTTTCCATAAAGTAAAATGCTCTAATATCCATATGAACTTTTAAATTGGTCTCAGAACAATGTAATTGTAAATTTGTAAATATAGAGGCATTAGAAAGATCCCTTCAATTATCTGATGTATCAGTTTGAGAATTATTGGGGCTCGGGGAGGCCGGTGTTGAAAGGAGTGCCAATAAAAAAGTAAAATAAAGTGGATCTTATTTTGTTTGAACCAGCAGAACCTGAATGACATAAAACAAACATCATGAACATGAAATAAGGTCAACCTACATCATGATTTTAGTGGGTATGCTCAACCCAACTTGTGCCCATTTCGTGAGCCTGACCCATATACTAGCACCACCTCTCTGAAAATGGGTTTATCAAATTACTGTTCATAATGTGCCTCCCCGTGTTAATTGGGGTGTTGAGTGTGTTTGAGGCGGACTCTGATGGTCTAGGCTGCCAAACATTAACACACCGAGTGTCAGTTACACAGTGACACTACAGGGGCACAGCTTTTTAAAAGAGGCCCAATTGATAAGCGTGGATTAGTGTAAGGTTTCAACATCTCAGTCTTATCATCTATTACAACACACACACACACATTGACACACTCAAACTCACACAAGCGCACACGCGCACGTGCACACACACACACACACACACACACCACACACAACACACACACATACACCAGACACACACGCACACACACACCCGAGTCCGGCAAAGCACAGTCAGAAGCAAGCCTTATTCATTACAGTGCCATGTATAGTTTGATATACCAACATTTATCTCAACACAGCATACAGGCCCTGGCTGACCCATTGTATTCAGTGACATCTGTAACTAAACAGGAAGGGTAAAGAATGGAAGTTATTCTGCGTGATATATGTAGTGACTGTGTCTATAGATAATGTATAGAATGCAGATTTGTCACAATATGATAAGTGTCAAGTTTACCACTCAGGAGACCCGTCCAACGGACGGACAGGCCTTTACTTGACGTAACTGGCATCTGGAACAATAAACAGGGTAAAGTGGTCCATAAACAGCTGCTGAAGGGGCGGAGGGCCAGGGGTATACAACCAACAAGTGGCTCCAGCTCTCTCACGAGAAGTATGAAGAACTGACGATGGGATACATTACTGAAGTCCTGTCTCGGACAGAATTATTACTCAATATGAAAATAATTCTATGAAAATAAAGCCACGTAACTTGGGGCTGTGAACAGCTCATTTCTTCAGGTTGTCACCTGATATCAATATATTCCTGCCGCGTGTGAGTCAAGCATGACTATCATTAGGAATGTACGTAATAGTTTAGTGCTCTCCATATTATCAGTACGCGTGTATATCATTAATCCGGTGTCCTTGGCCACAGGAACTGCCATACTATCAGTATACCATTAATCTCTGGGACCGTGCTAACCGCTCGCCAAAGCACCGATGGCGATTGCAGAATCAATCTGGCTATTGGAATTCAAGATTAATTAGTAAAATGTTAAAGATATGGCGAATTGTTTAGGCAAAAATGTGACCCTTATCAAGTCGAAGTATAGAAAAAATCTAAATGTAATTAAAATATTTTTCTATGGCAGGAAAATTTGCTAATCACTATGATATTTGGCTAATCCAAATCGTCATGAATTCGCCAATTTGGACTTAGGGCTAACCCAGAATTCTCTGGTGTCCTGGTGCCTCGGGAGGGGAACCGTCTATCGGTTGTAAGCATGCTCAAATGTCAAAGAACATGTCGATCTGAACGTCCCAAATCGCCTTGCCCTTGAGGGTGGCCCCGCTCTGGGTTCTACATTAGGGACTCCTGCTCCTCCCTCTCTCACCCCAGCTCACGGGTTATATATATAGGGGTGTTGTGTTGATGGACACTACCCCTCTGTTCTGACAGATGACCTGTCCTCACAAGACCCTACACAAACAGAAACGGGATCCCACACTCAAACGTAAAAAGGATGAAAACATGCCTTACGTAGTGCGTAGTGGTGTCTAAAACCGCAAATATTGTCAATAACAACATCCAATGCCTTAATAATTGCTTATACTGAGCACTCATCTAATTATTAAAAGATTATAAGAAATGACGATACTGAGAGTTAACTTTGATCACTCTCCCTGTAATGGTAGTTCTCGTAAGAACTAACTTTGTGCGAGCAGCTCCTAAGCAATTTGCATGTTTTTAGTTTGTCAAATAGCAATTATTCCGCAAATGTTACTCAGGTTATTTTTCAATGGCTGGAGTTTATGGAGAATTTCTCATCTCATTCCGTCGAGTAGACTAGAGTGTAACATTGTAACCGCTGCGTAAATAAGTAGTTTTTCCCCTGTGACTTAGTAAAAAGCCTGCCCCATTCCTGGACGTGGACGCCATCATAACAGACTATCGGTAACACGTGGGACAATAAAAACCACCTGTCTCCGTAAACACAGTAAAGCCGGGGACTTTTTACAGGGTGCAGCCTGGATTCTGGGAGTATGGACGAAGACCCCCAGCTCCCCTCCCCCACCCTTCCTTTCACCCCACCCCCCCCCCCCCCTTTACACTTCCCCTTTCTCCAGGGGCCCTGACCTACTGCTTCGACGTGCAGCGTCACACGTTTAGATTTAGAGAAAATGATACTTTTTATACAACTGTCTGGGAATAGTTGATTTCTCTGCGATATTGACCATCCGTTTAACCCCCTTACAAGTTAGAGATGCCTCCCTTCGGAAATGAAAAATATGGAACACCTTGAAATCCAAATTTGAGAGAGGAAACAGTTAAGGTGGTCTTTACTTTAGTATTAAGGCTCTGGAACTGAAGAAAAGACAAACATAAGTCTGTGTATAAAGATGCTTACTGGTACCTGCAATTAAGTACAATAATCTGTGTTCTTTTAAAAATTAAAGACTCTTGAGATATTATTAAAGCAAAAAATCCGTATTAAGAAAAAAGCAAAAGTGGTATCTCAGTCCCCTTAATGTCCATTTCTATTAGGGAATTTACCTTAAACCTGTCTAATATATAACATAAGTAGGCATGTAGTAGATGGCCGTTACCACGTGTATATACACTTTTTATGAACTTATACAGTTACCAGGGCATACCTCCCCCCTACCTAGACAGTAATTGACTTCAGATAGAGAACACGCTTAACATGGAGCTATATAGTGACAACGTGGTGCGCCCAATACAAGCTCTGTTCACCTCACTGGCATAGTTCACTGGCCATGTTTACGTTTCAATTCAGAACAAAATAAACTTGTAAATCTTTATAGAGTGCGGCCCTTTTGTTTTACCCCTGACATGTGGAACAGCTGACAAACCATAGACTACTTTTTACAAAAGTTACTATCTTCTTTTTCCCTGTTCCTCCCTTAGTCCCTACTCTCCCTCTTTCACAGCAAAGTCCACTTGCCATTTCAAAATAAAAGACAAACACTATATACATATCACATGAATATATCCCCTTCATGGGAGGAGAATGCCCTTAGGGTGCAAGTCAGTTTTAAGAAAAAAACAATGATGCATATGTTATAGTGTCGCTTAATTTTCTCTGACTCATGTTCCTATACTTTTAAAGCTCTTATATAAGGACTTTAACGCTCAGAATAATATTTGACTGCATAGTGCTCAAAATATCAATGCACCCAGCCACTAAATCATGCGCCCGGGGTCAGGATTCACCATAATAGGTAAAGACGGGCATTGGGCATGATTTCTTGAAAACCATAATGAAATTATAAAACTCACACAACTGTTAAATTCATGCAAAGAGACTATTATTTAACTTCAAAAATCATGTCACCATATGCATTTACATGATACCAGCATTTGGAAACATCACTGTTTACCATTGGCTTTTACGGGGAAAATAACATGTTTTCATATCTGAAAATAAATATCCATAATTTTGAAATCAAAAGTTGCAAAAGTTTGGATAGGACCAAATACATAATCATTTTAAGATAAAGAAAATATGAGTTTACCGTCAAATATCAAACCTATATTTCTCGAAATACAAAAAATTCACTCTAAAACCCAAAAAACAATCTAAAATGTTTCAGAAATTAACATAATTATTCTTTTTGAGTAAATAATTATACATATTTTGGATTTATGCTGGTGAGATCAAATTTTGTTAAGATTTTAAGTGATTTGAGCAATGGAAAAGTATTAACGTCAGGTGGCGCTGCAGTGAATGCCTGTATTTACCTTTAGTTCAGGACAATGAGTCCTATCGTACTGAATTTTAAAATTGTAATAACTATTCTACTTGTGTGTGTCTCTTCAGGTGGTCGCCATGTCGTACCCAGCAGTCGGAGTGGTCGTGGCTATGCTGTGGGCGGCGGCCCTGTGTTCGACTACCACCCCGGGCGTGAACCAAACAGGGCAGACTCTCACTACACAAGCACCTCCCCACCAACCCAATCGAACCCAAGGCAGCAATGAAACTGCTCCTGTTGGACCCATCCAGGCATCAACCGTCAGACCACAGGGCAGCAGCAGGGGTGGAGATCCTCCCGGTGGGTCCAGCGTCAATGCCAACATTGGGAGAGTTACAAGGGGTGGGTCTCTGTTGTTAAACCAGTCGGTAACAACTGGACCTGCCCCTGACAGCACACGGGAGGACCGTGAGGACTATGTTACCACCAGTGGGCCAGGTGGGCCGGGGGAGAGTTCGACTAGAGGTGCGCGGGGTGAGCCCCTCCACCCTGCTCAAACCACACAGGAGCAGCTCACAACTTCCGCCCCGTCACAAATCGAACTCACCGCCTCCACTGCCCCGTCACAAATCGAACTCACCACCTCTTCTAGCACATCACAAAACGAACTCATTATGTCCACTGCTGCCTCACAAAACGAACAGACCACCTCAGGAGTGGACATCTATCCCTGTGGGGTCGTGTCCTTCAGACAGAAGTTCGTCACCGGCTGCAGCATCTGTTACGTGACCCGCTCGTTCGGCTGTCCCTCGGGCTTCACCTTCCTACGTGAACGAGCCTGTAACAGGGACCACTTCTGTCTGTTCGAGTGTGAAGTCAACATCACCTACCCGCAGTGCTGCCCAGGTCGCTGGGGGCCTGACTGTCGGCCCTGCCCTGGAGGAGTGGCCGAAGTCACCGGAGGAGGTACCGGCCTGATGGCCAACTTGACCTCCGCAGTGACCAACGTGTGTTCTGACCACGGCACGTGTTCCGAGGGGCTGAGAGGGGACGGGTCGTGTCGCTGTGAGAAGGGCTTCTCGGGGTCGGCCTGTGAGCGGTGTGCCGGTGTAGGGGTGTACGGTGTAGGTTGTAACATGACGTGTGACTGTGTGAACGGCACGTGTGACGCGGGCGTCCAGGGGACGGGCCGCTGTGACTGTGATATCGGTTACCAAGGTGACCGCTGTGACCAGCTGGCCCCGTGTAACCAGTCGCTGTGTGGGGACAACGCCCGCTGTGAGAACGACCACGGCCAGACGTGTGTGTGTCTGAGGGGGTATGTCGGGGACGGACAGAACTGTACTCTCAGGTAGGTATATTACATTCCACCAGTTTTCCCATCACAAAGTGTCCCCTGTTTTTGAGGTAAAAGGTGTGACCGAGTTGTTCACTTATAAAAGGAAGATATAAGCTCAAGATAATATTTGGTGAACCTGCAAGAATATTTATCTCCATTCTTTTCCCTTCAAAATGACATATAGTTTTGCTTTGTAATTTTCTTTCGAGCTGCACAGTGAGCCTTCTAAATACATGTCATTTTGACAGGGCAAAACCAGAGTACCATGTATAACTGGCTGTAACTCTTGAATCAATGCAGATAGAGATAAAATTCAAAGAGCATATTAAACTAGACACTGACTCTGGCTGATGATACGTTTCTCAATATTTTTTGAGCATTTTGAAATGTTTATGTAATTTACATATCTCAGGGACGTGTGTAACGACGGCTTCGACAGGTGCCACCCCCATGCCCTCTGCAACCAGACCGCCCCCGCCGAGTACACCTGCACCTGTAAACCAGGCTATGCCGGGGATGGCTTTGCCTGTGAGGCTATCGACCCATGTCAGGACCTGGAGGACCCTGTCTGTCCGATCAACAGCACCTCCTGCACCTATAAGGGCCCAGGACAACACAAGTGTAACTGCCTCCCTGGGTTCGCTAACCTGACCCAAGGGGTAGGGTGTGAGATGAGGGACCTGTGCCTGGAGGGGGCCCACTCCTGTAACAAGCACGCCAACTGCACCATGCAGGGCCCCAATGAGTATGAGTGCACCTGCCTCGAGGGGTTCGTCGGCAACGGGTACTTGTGTCGGGGCAACATCCTACAGGTGGGTATATTACATTCCACCAGTTTATCCATCAAAAAGTGTCCGCTGTTTTTGAGGTAAAAGCTGTGACCGAGTTTTCCAATTGTAAAATGAAGACATAAGATTAAGAAAATATTCTATGAACCTACAAGAACATTTATCTACATTATTTTCCCTTCAAAATGACCTATAGCTTTGGTTTGTAATTTGCCCTCAAGCTGCACAGTGAGCCTTCTAAATACACATGTCATTTTGACAGGGCAAAACCAGAGTACCATGTAAAACTGGCTGTAACTTTTGAACTAATCAGGGATGTAAGTCAGGGTTAATGAAAAAATCTGAAACCCCAGAGAAAATTTAGAATAATCTTAAAATGATATAAACAGGGATAACTCTTGCTCTTTTTTAAAGGATTTTTTTTTATCAAAGAAATTTTAGATATCATACTTGGAATTGCATTAATATCAACCAATCAGAGGCCAGTATTTATTCACTACTCAGAAAGGTTTCAGACTATTTGCATAATCTGAACTTAGTCTGAAGAAAGTCTGAACTGGTTTTAATGTTTAGAAATTGTATTCACAAGTGGATTATCAAATCTATTGTGACTGTTAAACATGTCTTTGGATACTATTGAGATTTTTTCCATGTTTTGACCATATTTGATCAATTTTATGCCAGTTTCCTTAAGTCTAAAAAAATCTGAAATCGGACTAAAGTCTGAAAACTGACATCCCTGACTAATGTAGATAGATAAAATTCAAAAAGCATTTTAAACTAGACACCAAATCTGGCTGATAATACGTTCCTCAATATTTTTAAGCATTTTTTCAATTTTTATGTAATATACCTACTACAGGTCCTGGACGATCTGAATTCTGCAGGAAGATTCAAGAACTCACTCAACTCAGTGAGGGAATTTTACCAGTTCGCGCTGGGGGAGTTTCTAGAGTCAGCTCGGTACTTGACGGTGTTCGTGCCTACTGATGATGCTTTTAGGCAACACGACTGGAGGTCGTGGATGGCCGACTGGGCCGGGGCCTCTCAGACCGTCAAACACCATATCCTACCTGTAGCCCGCAGCCTGAACCAGCTGGTGAACGGCAGCCTGTTCTACACGTTAGAGGGCACGGCGGCCGATATCACCTACAGCAGGAAGAAGAAGACGGTGCGCTACCGGCTCCTGAAGCACGCCTACAACACCAAGGCCAAGGTCCTCAGGGGCAACATCGCCGCCTCGAACGGCATCATTCACGTCATGAACAAACTGATCAACAAACCACCGGTGATCGGCTACAAGAAGCGGCAGACGCTGTGTGATCAAATTGAACATGACGGGCGGTACAACCGCCTGGAGACCTTACTCTCACTAACCGGGCTGAGGGACCTGCTCAACTCGACCACCACCAACATGACTGTGTTCGCCCCCAACAACAAGGCCTGGGATAACCTGGAGGACGGTGTGCTCACCTTCCTCCAGGCCCCTGAGGGTCGCGCCAAGCTGGTCACCCTGCTCAAGAACCACGTGGTCCTGGGCAACCACTTCTCCTTCGACATGCTGGCCCACAGGAGGCTGAGGACACTCAGTAACAACGTTCTGGAGCTCAGCGTCTCCCCGAGAGGGAGGCTCCTGCTGAACGGAGAGACTAACGGCATCTCCCAGACGGACATCCCTGCGGCTAACGGCCTCTACCACCACGTGAACGACGTGCTCATCCCCGAGTCCATCCGCCCCATCCTCACCCGGCGGTAGGTTATATTACACAGTGTCTGAAATTAAGTTATTTTAAGCATCTGCCAAGTGCAGAGTTTCTAAAAGTATACACCCGGAGAAATTTCTGTGTTCATTACTATAAAAAACTATGTAAAAAGTTGTTACATCTCACCAATTTTTCTATCAAAAGCTGTCCCCTGTTTTTTGAGGAAAAAGTTGTGAGTAGTTTTTCACATGTAAAATAAAGATATTTGATGAACCTGCAAGGATACTTATCTATGTTATTTTCCGTTCAAAATGACATATAGCTTTAGTTTCTAATTTGCTCTCGAGCTGCACATTGAGCCTTCTAAATTTACATGTAATTTTGACGGGGCAAAAACAGAGTACCATGGATAACTGGCTGTAACTTTTGAACCAATGTAGATAGAGATAAAATTCGAAAAGCATGTTATCTAAAACACCAGATCTGGCTGATAATATGTTCCTCAATATATCTTTGAGCATTTTTTCAATGTTTGTGCACTATACCTCCAGGTGTGACGTCCAGGAGGAGAAGACGGTGAGGGGGGCGTGCGGCTCGTGTCAGTCCGCTCCGAAGTGTGCCGCCCCCTCAGACACGCTACTTCCGGTGGGACGCACTAGGTGCCTATTGGTCCGGGCCAATCAAGGGTAGGTCCAATCTGATGAATTTCCTTTGTCTCATTTCTCTCATCTTGAGCACAGGCTGAACATGTGATAATTTGCAATGTATAGTATACAAATGTGATTTTGTTCGATCCTCTGAACTTTGCACTCATTCATTAAGGTCTAGTTACAATCATGAACTTCCCTTGGAAGTACCTTTGACTTTGTTAGCCTGTGATACAATAGCTCTAGTTTAAGAGTAAGATGAATGCAATCTTCTTGAATTTGCATCAAGAAAAAAACTCCACGACATCTTATATTTGCTGATTGTCAATAGTCAACTTTAATTTACAATATGGTCACAAAATCATCATATTTGAAACTCTTCTATGCTCAGTTTAAATCTTTTAAAAAAAGATTTACGTACATTTGATTTTTCAGGGCAAGCCCTCGATTTCACACCTTAGGGACTTACATAACCTTGGATAAATACAAACATTAATACCTGCCATAGCTTCTCAAAACTTGACAACTTTTCTCCTTTTGTCTATTACAGAAGTGGAGCCGTTGCCATGATCGGCTGTAGACCACGATGTAAGCGTACGGTGACAGTCAAGAAATGCTGTGAGAACTTCTATGGCCCGAGCTGTGACCCCTGCCCCTTAGGCCACCTCAACCCGTGCGGGGGTCGGGGGGCCTGTAACGACACCTTGGAGGGTAACGGGCAGTGTGTCTGTGAAGACACCTACACAGGGCCCTTATGTGACCGGTGTAGGGACCCCGCCAGGTATGGGCCGGGGTGTGGGCACAACTGTACCTGTCTGCACGGGGAGTGCGATACAGGTAGGTATATTACATTCCACCAGTTTATCTATCAAAGGGTGTCCCCTGTTTTTGAGGTAAAAGCTGTGACTGACTTTTACACTTGTAAAATGAAGACATTAGATTGAGAAAATATTTTATGAACCTGGAAGAATATTTATCTACATTGTTTTCCCTTAAAAACGACATACAGTTTTGGTTTGTAATTTGCCCCCGAGATGCACAGCGAGCCCCTAAATTCACATCAATTTGACAGGGCAAAACCATAGTACCATGTATAATTGGCCGTAACTCTTGAACCAATGCAGATGGAGATAGAATTCAAAAAGCATATCAAACTGGACACGGTATCTGGCTAATAATATGTTCTTCAATATTTTTTTAGCATTTTTCTATTTTTGTGTAATATACAAAAATTATTACAGGTGTACAGAGTAAGGGGCACTGTAAGACCGGTACCTGTAGGACCGGGTACACAGGGGAGGACTGCCACCTGAGGACGGACCGCTGTGGGACCGTCAGGAGCCTGTGCCACGCCCACGCCTACTGCTCCCTGGTCAACACGACCCGGCCCCTCCGGCCCCCGCTGACCACCACCCAGCCCCTCCTGCCACCTCTGACCAGGCCCAGGAGTCTCAGGTAAACCACACTCAAGTTCTCTCTCCCCCCCCCCCCATGGATAGCTAATTTACAATATTTTGAGTACCTGCAGGCTAATTTGTACTGAAACTATCCACATTACAATAATTACATCTATGATCTAAAGCTAATCCTGAGGCCTGAGACAATAGTGAATGATTTCCCTACACTCCATTTTAGATTTACTTTGTGATAATAGATTTTATTTTCTGTAGAAAATAAGTGACAAAATAAATGCATAATTTACAGTAATTGTGATGTATTCTAATAAAAGAACTGCATTCATAGGCCCTATATAATTTTAGTACTAAATAGTAGGTTTTTATGCAATACCACCCCTGAAACAATATGAATGTCAAGGGTGCACGCAACGCACGTGGTATCTTGCCCCCCCTAGGTGAGCAGTCCTGGATCTGCCACTGATTTATCAATACTAGTGTTAGTTTATGTATATATATGTTCGTATGCCTCAACTGAAGAGATTGTGAATAAAATTCCTTGTCATTGTCATTGCCAGGGACAGGCCCAGGAATCTCAGGGAGTACATCCAGCGCCGGTTTGTCAACTTGGCCTTCGTGCTGCGGCGACACACGGGTATGAAGTGTCGATGTATGAGTGGGTACGAGGGGGACGGCCATGTGTGTACCCCTGTCAACCCCTGCCTGTCTGCGGACCGCGGGGGGTGTCACCTGGACGCGACATGTGGGTACACGGCACCTGGACAGAATACGTGTCAGTGTAACCGGGGATGGGTGGGGGACGGGAAGTACTGCTACCCCAGTACGCCCTGCCTGCACCACGCCCACTGTCACCAGGATGCTCTGTGTGAGCGTACCGCCCCTGGCCACAACGAGTGTGTCTGTAAAGCCAACTTCCATGGTAACGGCACCTACTGTGTGCCGGACAACGTGTGTGAGGTCCAAAATGGCGGCTGCTCCCCTCTGGCCACGTGCACCCCTCTGGGACCCGGAAACCGGTCATGCGCATGCCCGGCCAGTTATGGCGGCAACGGGATAACGTGTATTGGGTCCCTGTGGCAGGAGCTGCAGATGAGGGACGGACTCCAGGTCTTCCAGGGTCTCCTCCAGAACACCAGCCTCCCAGACGTCCTCTCGGATCTAAGCACACATTATACAGTCTTTGCCCCGAATGACTCAGTGTTGCAGCAGGGGTGTAGTCACCAACCGACAACCCTGGCTGATTTACAATACTACATCGTACATGCTCATTACAATTTGGACCAGCTGCAAACCCGGGTCCACATCTCTACCACCTCCTCCACTGCCTTTCTGCCCACTCTACTGGAGGTAGGTGGGAGGGCAAAAGAGCTGAAAGTGTCCTACACAGATGAACTTACAATCAACTCAGCCCGTATCGTAGACCGTGATGGGCTGGCTCTAAACGGTATTTTCCACATCATTGACAGCTGCCTGGAGCCCACAGTGCCCTCTGGGAGCTTGGCAGGGCTCCTGGAACACCTCGACATGTTCTCCAACTTCACGGCATCGCTCAAAGTGAGCGGTGTTCTGAATGAAATAGACTCCTTAGACTCCTACACCCTGTTCGTCCTGGACAATGCTCACTGGAGAAGCAACAACCTAGATGGGGGTGCCCTACAGCAATACCTTTCGTATTATGTGGTCCCACGGAAGGTGATGCTGGATTCGCTATTACCTTTTCAACAGGTGGAAACTCTGTTGGGTATCAGCCCCAGCAGCGTTCTCAACATAACGACCAAAGGCCACAAGGCCTATGTGAATGGTTATATCGTGTACGATGACCGTCTCAGAAGTACTACCGGGGCGGTCTACAGGTTATCCCATGCGTTGAACCCTAACCTGAACAGGTGTGATGCTATTGATGACAACAGGCAGTATCAGAGGGAGTGCTGTCCTGGTTACTATGGTTACACCTGTCAGCCCTGCCCTGGAGGTTCCAAGACACCCTGCAATGACCACGGGCGGTGTAACTCGGGTATTGCAGGGACAGGGGTGTGTGACTGTCTGGACGGGTACACCGGCCCAAGTTGTGACATCTGTGAGGACACTCACTTAGCTAAGGGGAACAAATGTGAAATCAACCACTGCTTCTTCTGCGACCAGAATGCCGAGTGCGTCCACAGGGGGAACACGACACACTGTAGGTGCGCGGTCGGTTATAGAGGGGACGGCATACAGTGTACCCACGTGTGTATGGTCGATAATGGGGGATGTGACCCCAACGCCACGTGCTCCGTCTCCGCCGTGACGGACCGGGTAAGTTGCCGGTGTGAGCTGGGGTTCTACGGTAACGGGATCAACTGTACGCAGATCACCAGCCTGCTCCAAACGGTGGCCACCCTAGAGGACGCTCAGGACTTCTACAACCTGCTCAGCCTAGTGAGTGGTTCTGGACAACCTGAGAAGGATGTCAAAAACATGCTTGTGGATTATAAACAGAATCTAACCCTACTACTACCTGTGAATTGGGCAGGTAATGCCTCACTCAACGCAACAAATGTGGATGTATCGCGCCATGTTGTGACACAATATTTTGAGTTGAACGCGGATATGTTTGAAAACAACGACACCAAATATTTGACCCTGTCCGGGGACAATGTCAAAGTTGTCTTTTTGGAGAACGAGGGCATCTATACTGTAAACGACTCGCGCATAGTGCGCATGAACATTCCAGCCACCAACGGCATTGTACATGTCATAGAGAAACCGCTTCGCCCCCCACCAATCACAGCGGCGCTTACATCAGAAACTACTTTCAATACAATGGCCATCGTGATTGGCTGTATTGCTGTGGCTTTGATACTCTTGATTATAGTGATAGCCTTAGTCATATGGAAATGGAACCGAAGATGTTCCCAAACTGAGAAGAACCAACCTGGTTCTGGATTCAAGTTTCTGATCCTGGATGATAAAGATGAGTACAAAGACGTGGGAATACTGGATGCGTCAAGTACATACCAGAACCCACTGTACGATCACCTCGAATCTTCTGGTCTAACGGAGGAAAATCTCTGGCAATAATTAATGAACTAAACATGGTGGATATAACTGTTAGAAATCCGGCTATCCATTCTACTACTACTGTTGATATTAGTTAAAAGAAAATCTAATGTTCCAGCCCAAGTTTCAAACTGATGCAAACCAGGTATAGTTGTATTTCTAAAAAGAGTATACTTTTTTCTTTTTTTTTTTTAAATGTTTATTTCAAGTTTGAACCACCCGGGGTCAGTGAAATGACCCCCCTTGCACTTGTAGTTCCCAGAATCATGACAAAAACTGAGGAACCATGAGCCAACAGCTTGTTTTAGATGCTTCCTATGGGAAGTCGATAGGATTTTCTGTAAAACAAATATCAAGCAAAAATTTAAAAAAAATAAAAGCATGGGCTCAACCAATTTGATACATCAGAACAGATGTTCATTATATCTAAGAATGATATAGACCCTTCTACTGCCACTGATATTATTTTCGTACGTGCTTCTTACAATAAAGTGACTGTCGAATGTCAAGGCTTGCCCAGTGAGATACTTAACATGTTGTGTTCAGTGAACGCCATCAGTGTATTAGTGTACATAGAATACTACGTTATATATACATTATCTATAGAACTATGTACCCTTGCAAAAGAATTGTATTTTCTGTAGTGTTTTATAAAAGTTACGCCTATGTATTGTAAATATACATATCAACAAATAAATATATTTTTGAAAAGTGTTTCTTTTTTATTCTTACATAGTATAGAAAGCTAACGGTATCAGTTTAGATGTAATCTTTTCTGTTATAAAAATACAACATTTTAATGTTAAGAACACAAGTCAGGGCTCTACATACATAAGCATTTATCTACTCTGGAGGGGTTTAGCTATTTTGACAACTAGTCCTCTAGGCCAGTGGTCATATCTTTGTTTGAACTAGCCAGGATCAAAGTTCTACTTGCCCATATGAAGTTATTATTTGCAATTTCAAAGATTTTGACAGGCCTACGGGCCTAGTTGTTAACAAATTGCACTATCCCGGCAGGACTTTAACTAGCACCTGGTTCCAGTAACGCTATTTTAAGGAAAGTCCCTGACCTAAATTATGTATTCATGACCTGGAAGAACTTGCATGATAAACTTTAGGAAAAATCAGACTTTAGATTATCACAGGCAGATCTTTGCATTATTTCTTCTTCTTAAAACAGAATTACAATCGGCAACTACTGAAATTTTAATTAATTTTGAAGGCCACAGTAATATGTACATCCCCTATTTTGATCTAGACATAACTGTGATGATATGCGTACAGTTCACAGCCTAGACATCTACTGGAAAGTTTTAGGAAGTTTTAGGAAAAACGTGTCTGATGGTACTAATACAAGTCAGGAGTTTAATATCAGTTCAATTTGTCTGCAATCCCATCTGTGACTTGTGACTAGGGCCCATCCATCTCGATGCTATCAGACTGCAGCTCTCACGGGTTAACGGGGCAGAACCCGATCCCTATGGCCGTGACCGATCTAAATGACATCGTCACACACACAACAGGTCGCACTCAGTGCGAAAAAAAGGAGATACTGAAAATTCATACTTAGCAGTATACCCGAAAGAGTTTCAGAAAGATACTCTGAGAGGGTATTGTCCAACATCTAAGGACATTACATCGCACATATTTCTGGCATGTCATACGAAAAGGCTAATTATAGCATCTTTTAGATAATCTAGATAGTTGTACTTGGTTCTGAATGTGGTATCTCCAGCTTTGTGTTTCATCTGGAATGTTTTATACTCAAGTCCAATATTGTATCTCACCATATCAGTTTTGTACTTGTCAGTTCCCTGGCTGTTGCTGAAAACCAATGTTAACTGAGATAATGCCAGGTTAAATAAAAGATCTAAAAAGAAATATATTAAGATAACAACTCAGCAAACGATTTGTAGCATTATTTTATATTTATCATGGAAAATATAGCAAAATTTCATTTGGACATTATTTCCGACGTTTGGGCTTAGTGACATGCGACAGGAGAAATTCTTAAATTCGACAGGCGATGTAGCTTATAGTGACATTCGACAAGGCGTATTCTTAAATTCGACATGGCAACATTGCCATTTCTTAAATTCGACATCCGACATGGCGACCCCCCATTTAGACCCCCCTTATGAGTAAATGTGCACATAACAGTAGAGACACGGAATGATAAGCACCCGGCCAATGCTGGAGAGTACTTTGAGGGCAGAGTTCCCTTCCCTAGGCTGTACTTACAAAATAAATCTGTTTCCTGTCCAGCGGGTGGTGTGTTTAAAGATGAGCCGTTTTCCCCGTTGGTAAGAATATATAACGAAAATTTTGAGAATATTTTTTTTTAAAACGTTTGAAAAATATTCCTCCAGGAGTCCCAGCCGGCCCTCAAATAGCCACCCGGCCGGTCGACCAGAAACAGAACTTTTTTCAGGGCAGCGTTACTGAGACTCTCCTGATGGTCTGACTACCATGATTTCGTAGCAATAAGAGCAGGGGGTAGTGTGACATTATATGCAACCGCACGAACTGTGGCACCTTCCCGTACACCTGATTTTTAATGTAACTTTTTCTTTTTTCAATAGCGCTCCCCTCCCCCTTTTTTCAAAACCCTGGATCCGCCACTGAATGTTGAATTATTGGAAAATAATATTTGACGAAAGTGAAAGGGGAGAACAGACTATATATAGATTGACTGTCGCTTAGAATAATTGATTGAATAATTTTTTTAGTGTTATCTTTAGGGTCCTGCCCATTGCTTAAATTAGGTAAATTACATTTATTTGTAAAATACCAATTTTGCAGCACGATATTATCCAGGTTGAGAATATTTGAATTTGTGGAATTAACTTTATGCTCACTACTTTAGCAGCTTCTCGCAGAATTGGAGTTAGCAAAGAACAATTTGACTTGTCCGGATTCATTCAGTGCACCAGATGCAATGTTGGTCCCTATTTGCCTCATGCATTAAAACTGATCTCCAATCCTGAACCTATGGCAGCGGTCTTAACTTTATCAAACGACCACTGCATCATGTTGACGACTTTTATTATGCCCACAGCCCTAAAACATCTCAACCCTCCAGCCTCTCTATCATGTTTTCTTCGCCTGTCAAAATATTGATCAGAAACGGTCCACTTGGAAACATATGGAACTGACAAGAAGAAGAACTCTATTTTTTCCCGGTAACCCCCTAAACTGCCGTAATCCACGTCCATCTTTTAGAGACTATTATCTATTTCTCCTGTTTATGGCTTTTCATCACCCTCTCGACTTCCCGCCGTGCGGGCTGTCAGATCTCTGACCCCTGACCCAGACACGAGGCTTGCTAACCTAAACACTGCACAACGAGGGGACAACAACTGGATAGAATAACGCCAACAGCCTGAGTTTGTCGCCTGAGGTAGAGAGGTCTTTGGGTTGGACGGCAACATCCACGGGTTTCCTTCTCTACACCGCTTTTAAAGTGGTGGACGTAACTTTAAAAATCATGGGGCCAGTCCCAAAGCCAGGGGCCCTCACCGAAATCTAGGGGCCCTCACATATATGTCTTTGTTATTCATGATTTTCTAGGGGCCAGCCGGGCTCTAGTCCAGAAAATCTAGGGGCCTGTCCTGCTTATTAAGGGCTTCGGGGCCCCGGGGCCCTGGTTATGTCCACCCCTGCTTTGCCCAATGCAGCGACGGAAATTTGTTAAAGATTTTCATAAACTTCAATACTTTTTTGTTATTCCCCAAAAACAATTTTCATGTCCCAATCCCTTCTCCTGCCAGCTCAGAACTTGTGACTGGATAGACCATAGGTTTTTAAGATATGTGTAAAGGTGATATACAGTCATGCGAAACCACAGTAGCTATGAGCACTGACCACCACCACTATAACCCGCTGTCATTCACGGTGGAGGGAGGAGTTTAGAAAGGGGCTACTATGGTGCTACTACTAGGCCCCTGCATGCACTGCCATGCACCTAGAACTGAGTGACCTATCACCCACCCACCTAGACCTGCCCACCTGCAGGTGACAGCTGTGACAGTGGACGTCCTAATGTGGAGGGTTGAGAACTGTTTGGCTCAAGTAGTGGTTATGGAACCCACTCCTTGCTTCTCACACTGCCTAATTCTAACAATACCCTTAAACTGCTTAACATGACATTGTGTAACTGTTCACCAATAACAAAGCGAATCAAATGGCTAAAGACATGACTGGTTAAGGAAGTCCCCATCAATAGCTACAATACTATATACATGTAGGTATAATTAGCGACTCGCAAAAAAGATTTTTTATGGATATTGCCAGAGATGTCCACGTGGATCTCTAATCTCAGTAGGCACTGAAAGATGCTTTTAAAAAAAGAAAAGTGGCAATGTTTTGTTCTTTAAATGTCTGTTCTTTCCAAACTGGCAAAACCCAAGGTTTTCTTGGACTCTCATAACCTATTTTCAATGATTTGAAACGATGATCCTATCCCCGATCGTGAACAGCGATGGTGGTGCCACCTGGGAGAGTGTGTGCGTACTGCAGTTATCCAATATGATCTGAATTTGTAGGTTTCCCTCCAGGACGCTACGCAGTGTAATGAAATAATGCCATATGGTGCAACACATCATAAAAAATGTGTTTTATTAAGATAAAAACTAGCTTTGGTAGCAAACTAAAGATATGTCCCTTTCGATATAGCATTGCCTGCCTACCTCGGTCGGGAAAGTCAAGAGGTGAAGGGTGAGATTTCTATTACCTTCGAAAAATTCCAAGGTTCCAAAGTCATTGTGAATCATTGTGTCAAGGAAGGATCCGGGTGGGTTATAAATCACAGATAACAAAAAAAAGATTGCGTCTTCATGTTCTTTTGGTCAATTTTTATATTTGAATCTGATGATTTCTTTTGCCAAAAGTTTAGGATAGGTCCCGTTACGTGAGCACAAGAATCTTATTAGGCCTAATTGTTGCACAGAGCCTAGATCTCACAAGGGGAATTTGGAAACCCTTCATTTTTAACACTTAACATAGATCCTGCTCAAGAACTCTACACTGCTCTCATCCTGAAAAAATAGCTGTGAGCATTACGTAATAAAATAGACTGTCTGGATAATTTGTCCATTAGATCCACAAAGAATTAACACTCAATAGTAAAGCGTTACTAATCGGCACCAGTAGGTACAGAGGGGTACATTTTCCCTATCTTATTGATACTGCAGATTATCAGATGTGTAGAGGGTGCTTTAGTTTAGGATGGATCGTTAGGACCCCTAGACCAGTCTATAGCCCTTCAATGCCAGACAGCAGCAGTGACAGTAAGGCAAAAAAAAGAAAGAGTCGTTTTCAGGTTTCATGGGCCCAAAAAAATGAGGGTAGATAGGTTGTTGTTTGTTTCCCCCTTTTAAACATCAATTACAGACTCCTAGTAATATTGACAGATAGTTTTTAACATAAACAATTTCCTTCATTTACCCTCTGCATTGCTTTTTACCCTCTAGAATGAATTTTCTCATATAAAACATGAAGGCCCCTAATGTTCTGACTGACAAGTAACTTTTATTTAGTTTCAGTAAAAATATTGAGAGAAAAATTGTAGGGTAGGGCAAAAAAATTAGGGTTTGTCAGGATACCTGAACACAATTTTCTTTTGTCGTCCTAAAGATGGGCAAGTGGCCATGTTAGAAGTGGAATCTTGATGTTAAGACAGCTTACAATGAACCAGAAAAATGATTTTGAATGTAATAATTGTTTCAATACAAACATAGATCAGGGGGTGTCGCCAACAAAAATAATTACGGGTATATAGTCTCATAATTCATGAATGATACTTGATAGTACTCCATGATAAAGTGCATATACATGTGATCTATATAGACATTCCAGATATAAATCTACCTTGGGTTGGTGTTGTGGCCCAAGGGCTTGTTGCGTCCAACAATCACAATCCGAGGCCCTTTCGAAGGGTGGTGACTAGACTAGACTGTTAGCGTTCATTCAAGCTTGACCAGTGTTTGATTCTAATTGAGCAGGTTGGCAACCTTGAAGTTGAACCTACCCCAGTAATGTGACAACATTTATCTATTTTACATAGTTCTAAACCAATTTGAATGTCCTGTTCTGACCAGACACAAGGCAGGGACGTAAACAACCGGACCTTCCCATTCAGACAGACCTGACGGCCAACTCGAGTTTCGATCTAGACGTAGCTAGTGGGTCCTAGACCTAGTCTCCGGCTCTGCCTCTGCCTCTGACTCTGTTGTGCTTGCTGCCGATGGCAGTGCTGTCTTGCTGGTCCTGTCTCATTCTTAGTGTCAGTCTGGCCTTCAAACAACGAGATGCTAAACAGGAACGGGATCCTAAAAGACATGTTAAAGCGCTATTTATGTACATTCATCAGTGCATCTTGACATCGCTTCAGTGAACACCGCCGTTTTTTAGACACTGCAGCTGTCATCGTTTCTCCGATATCAGCATCAAAGAAAAACAAAGCAAAATCTCCAACAGAAAAACACTGCAATGCGCCGACAACCGTGCCGCCACGCTACTACAAATACCCTGTAGGTGTGATAGTGGTATTGTCAAAGTGTCCTACCTTGAATGTGCTTGTAATCCACAGAGAAGCCGATTAAAATCTCTATGAAAATTCAACTCCTTGGTTGTTCATGGTGGCCGCCATATTTGTCGACCCCATTTCGAATCGGGGTTACTGCGCGATCTCTGCTTTCGGGACGCGCGTCAGCTTAACCTAACTTCGCGTCAATAAATTTTCATTTTGACGCCAACATATTTTAAGAATTTTGATGAATCGCATTTTTAAGGTAAAATTAAAGGTTGAAGTAAAAATTGGAATTTAAAAATAACAAACGGAATGTTTTTTTTTTTTATATACTATTGCACTGAGGTACAGTGCAAGAAAAACTAGAATAGTATACGGTATAATAAAATATTGTAAACTCGTTTGTATTGGCAAGAATATTATAGTGGAACTTGTAACGCTGATATGTGTGCTAAACGCCAGGCGGCGACATCGTTTAGTGGCATAGTTAAAGTATGTGGAGAGCGGTAAGGCCCCAGGCGTAGGGACTGCAGCCGGGCTAAGAGACGTCCTGCAGGTACGCACAGGTACGACGAATGACGATGGAGACCTGTAAGGGTACGTTATGGATCGAAACATCTAACTAAAAGATGCTAAGGACAGCAGGCCTTTCCGTCAACATTAGTTTATATGATAGCTAGAAATAGAGTTAGTTTATGTGAGTAAGAATGGATAGTATGAGAGATAAGTAAGACTTCATTAAGTGATAGTGTAAATGAGCATAGCGACAAGCCTTTTGGCTGTCGCTATATAAGTGGTATGAGACTTGAGACAGACGAGCAGACCAAGATAGAGTTCGAACAGAACACATGGAGCAATAGTCAGACATACGGATCACACGGGTAGTGTTAAGGATGGTAGTAACCACAATGAACAGGTGATAGTAAGGATTGGGACAGCTTAGGCTTAGCCTTACGGACTACGTGCTGGAAGTGACGGAGATCCTACCAATGGTCTCCGTTACCGGTAGACGAGAGGTGACTCTCTCAACAGTGTAAGAGCGTATATACCTTGCGAAAGGGGAAGCTTGACCAAAGCTATACCTGGTTGGATTGTTACTGATGTGTTTGAATTGTGAAAGGAAAGGAAGAGCTGTATGGATGGAGAACTGTATACTTGTACCTACGGAATATTATCATGAATGTAATAAACTGACCTCTTGCCAAGCGCGTGTTCTTTGTATAGGATTGAGCCCCTTTACTTAGAATCTCTACCACTAAGAATCGAACTTTGATCCAGGATAACATCTACCTGGAGAAAGCTAGCAACTTCGACGAATAATCACTAAGAACTCCCCATTATCTTAGTATAACTCTTTTATTAACATCTTCAAGTAAAACGAAAGATCTACGATAAGCGATATAATATCACGCAGTCGAATAATGAATAGACGAATCAATACAGGATATGGACAAGAACGAACGTTAATAGTGAAACTTCCCGATAAATAAACGAACATCAAAATATAACCACCCAGCTCATTATATGATTTTAACTCGAAATTATATAAAATAAAATAGTTAAAAAATCAAAAAAATCAAAAATAAAGTTTCACACAAAAAAATTGGACATTGAAAACTGCTCTAAAAGTTAATGTCATGCAAATGGCTGTAGGCTATCATATCCAGCCATAAATACAGGGGGTCACCGTACTAATTTGGCCAGCAGAGATGAATATCCATTTAAAAACCTAAAAATGGCTTAAAATAGCTATTTATTTGTTTTTCTATAAATTCACTGAAATGTTTATCTTAAAAGTATTTTGACAATTATGTTATTCCTGAGACCCTTACAATAATTTGGATGCATAATATGCCTTTATACACCCTATATTAAAAGAGTGACAGAAGAAAATGTACTTTTTGTTGCAAATTTAATTTTTCGGCATCTCCAAAATGTTCTTAAAATATGTAATGTTTTGCCAATTGTATGTCTAAAGCTATGCATCTTAGACAATTTTCTATTCCATTTTTGAATTCTACTTATATTTGTGAGTCTTTCTGCAAAATATGATCAAGGTTGAAGAACTTTCATTTTTTGGATATCTGGAAAATGGCGCCATTGTCCTTAAGGAGACTACCTCTGGGTGCATCTAAAGACCACTTTTGATCAGACCGAACTAATGCACAAAGGTAGAAGTTAACGTTTGCTTTGTGCATGTCTATTGAATTAGTGTAAGAGTCACCAGATGAATATACATGATAAGAATTCTTCCAAATTACTTAGGTTATACATATAGTGGCCGGTGCCGCTGGCAAGTGTTAGTATACCTGACGACAATGATCATCGGGACACACTTCCCCGCAAGCACTGAGGCCCTGGGAATAATCGATAATAGACTGCTTTATAAGCGAGAGTGTAGGAGAGTCGGGGTAGAGAGAACAGTAGCACTTGGATCAGACGAATCGGGAGATTCGGAAGGGGTTTAGATAGCCATACAATCAAGGGACATCTGGTGACTTATACTACGTCGTTACGAGACGGCCAGAGGCTAGAGCAAGCGGACTTCACGGAGGAAGCTTGCATCCCTCAAACTGAACTGTAATACCTTGGATTCATTGCCTCCACGAGCAGCTGTACGCATCATTATAACCACCAATAAACTTACCGCACTGCCAGACGTTGTTCATGTTATGGATTGAGCGCCCATACCGTGGACTCGCTCACCACTCGACTAGCCCTCCCAGTAAAGACAATACCAGCCGTACTAGTTATATCTGATAATGCACGGAAATGATAATTAACACCAAAACATACAATAGCGTTCACTAACTCTAGTTTTCATTTTATGACAAAAAACGAGAAGATTTGGGTTATTTTTTTCATTTTTTTTCTCTAAATTTCATAAAACAAAAAAAAGGACCTAAATCGAAATTCTGAGACAAGCTTCCCTGGATCTAAATGTTATTTACGTGTACAAGAAATTTCATGCATTTATACTCAATGGTTACTGAGATATCCTTGTTCAAAAAATAAAAGTGAAAAATGTACTTTTTCACTTCCTGGGCTACCCACAGAGGTACAGTTTTTCACATTTAAATATAATTTATACCATTAGATAATTTTGTGCATTTGCTTTCCAAATATAATTATATGGTATATAATAATGCCATGAACAATAAAGAATTAATTCCAAAACAAAGGGAGTGATTGGCCCCTGAGAGGTGTTGTCTATCCTTAAGTAAAAGTGCATTCTGAGCTTTGTTTTCAAAATTCCTTTTCCATTTCATTATTGTAGTGTGACACTCCTCGGTGAGTCAGGAACTCTATGGTGAAGAGACTTTCGGGCCGCTTCGATCTCAAGCTGAAGCTGAGTCCCAACAGGAGACCGATTTGGAACGATCTGAGTTGTGCATCACGCATGAGGGTGAACAAATAGGATGTTGGGGGTGGAATCCTCGCAGGTCAGGCCAGGAGGAGTTTTGGGATCAGGCCTGCGTTTGGTATCTAGCTGTCGTATCGGTCAGCCAGCTGGTGCGGGGAGTCAGATTGTTGCTCGTCTTTTTAGAGATTGGTAGCATGTGGCCGAGCGTGTCACACCTTCGTCCCGGTAGCGGTAGGCCGACTGCTCACTATTTAGGGCTTCCGTACTTGGCCAGTCTTTCGGGCTCCAGTCGCTTCTCGGGTCGTTTCAGGCTTTCGTGCCATCTTCAGGTTCTGAGTGAGTACCAATAAAGGACTGTTTATTTCAGGCCAAAATGCCCCTTTTTATAGTCTACAAGTCAATAGTGATTGGTCAATCTCAACTACATGACCATTCTGACGTTACATCCGGTAACCCCAGTTTTTCGGTCTTTCGTACCCAATTACAAGTTTCAGTCCATTTTCTTACCAATTTTTCGTTCCATTACATTTAATTTTATTCAATCATTTCACGTTGACAATTGATTGTGCGCGATTTCTAGGCTTCATAATTCGTTCCTTTAAATAGATGAATGGACAATTCATCACACCAGATTATTGTCACTGAATAGTCTGGAGACCAAACGAGACTTATTTGCATGATAAATTTAGATTTTTACACAATTTTGATAATTTCTTCATTGGGATGGAAAAGTCCCCATTGAACAATTGTTAGGTTAATATTTTCTGTCCTTCTGACTTTTCCGGATATGTAGGGGGAGTTAGCTAATCACTGCAGGCATCCATCTCTACAATAATTCAAAGAGTCAACTCAGGCTTAAATCAAAAGTACTTTATTCCATGTGTTCACTCCAAATAAACATCCAAGTCAATCACAGAGTCCAACATACAATGCATGAAGTAGTCCAACAGATCAAAGGTTTGGTGTGCGGTACGGTGTGCGGTACAGGTAACTCCACCCTTCAGCCCCTCTCACAACGAAGTTCATAAACTAGGGGAGTGGGGTGGTGAAGTGGTTAGAGCTTTCGCTTGGCATGTGGGAGAGCCGGGTTCGATTCTCAGCTGGGCCAGGTCCATTGCTACACCTCTCTGCGTTTCTCCCAGTTGCAACAACTGGGTTATCATAGGTCCCTAGAGGACTACCAGCTGTTGTGTGTAGGGCCCTGCCTATGGGACCCTGCACATTAAAGAACACCTACCTCGTTAAAAGCGTAGGGGTATGGTCTCTACCTCCTCATAGATACGATCATTTCATAGATGCGATCATTAAACAGACAGAATTGTCAAGACCTTGTTCTCACCGTGATGTGACCACAGCTGTCGATACAGTGTATAACCCCAATAACTAACCAACCAACAAAGTTCTTACTCACTGCCTGCACCCGAGCAGATCTGGGCCCTATATACTTCCTGCTGGCTGTACAGGGTGGTTGCCGAAAAGAAGTGGGGGGCATATGAAGTATGTTGGTTAGAATTAGTTATTTTCAGGTGGTTGGAAACATTTCTAGATCAGATGGTACCCTGAGGTCACTGCTCCCAAATATGGTAAGGTATGCCAGAGCAGCCTGTCCTAGGTTTTTGTCCTTTGAGGTCAGCTCTTGCCTTCCTTTCATATATGGTTAGGTATGTACAGGGCTGCCAAGTGTCCCAAATTTCCCGGGACAGTCCCAAATTTTAGACCTTGTCCCGGGCGTCCCAAAAAAGGACAAAATGTCCCGAATGTTAGAGACAAATAATGATGAAGGAAATTATTGGAAAAGTGGGTCGAATTTGTTTAAATTAGCAAGTATTGTACAACAAAATTCCTCAAATTTTCGGGTGGAGAACCCCCAGACCCCCCTTTCCGATAATTTCGTTTGTGATTAATTTTGTTTTTAATTTTGTTTTTATAGATTTTTCAGCGTCGTAACATTCTTGTTGTGTTTTATGAGAATTCATATCAAGGTGTGTTTGTGAGGAGGGGGGAGGGGGATAAGGGTGTCCCGAATTTTAGGCATCAATGGTTGGCAGGCCTGTATGTAGGTATGTACCAGCTCGGCCTAGATTCAAGTGCTTCTAGGTCAGGCCCCAAGGCAAGGTCACTACCCAATAAGGTAAGTAGACCACTCCTGCAAGCTGGTCTGAATGCTGACCTGGCATCACTGTCACTCAACACTGCACATTAGTTTAGCATGTAAAGAGCATACTAGGTGATGATCTTAAATTTGGTATATGTTAGAATAAACTAGAACACATTTTACAATGCCTACAATGTCAGACAGGTAAGACTGCCAGAAGATGTCAAATCTGAAGGCTCAGTCTGAAGTTTTTGTCTAGAGACATAAACTTCCCGTGGCTTCTTTAAACACAATTATTTGTTTGTTTGTTGGGTTAGTTTAATGGCCAACCCTTTAGGGTTCTTTTACCAGACTGCACAAGGTAAAGCTTTCCAGCTAGTTTTAGGCGACACAGGCGGTGCATGAATCTATGAGATGAGGCGCGTATTACCTTATACAGAATTTATTAGCTTGTATCAAGTTTGTTATAGGTGATACTAGCAGAGATGTATCTGATCCTACTAAAACTGGGAAGATGTATTTTAATGTGAATGAGCTCACAATGCAACTTAATATGGTTTTGGAACTGATTTGAATGTATACATTATTAAGGAGGTTCTCCGATACTCTCAAGGCATCCTTTTTGATGATTCAATGTTCTAGTATTCTGTGAATTTAGGTCATTTATCGTACCCGAGCTTCTACCAAATGATTGTATGAAAGAGATATGCAAGCTATCACCAAAATACTACAATATATAGTAAGGGCTGTGTATTCTTCTGAATTCACAAGAAAGCTTTTAGCTTTCATTAACGGACACATAATATGATTGATGTAGAATTTAGTTGCTATGATAAAGATTAAGACTCTTTCAATACATCTTTTCTAAAGCTACTAATATGAGCCATACTCCTCTTGATGCATATGTATTTGATAATTACAAGGCCTTTGATGCATTATTCATCATTTACTCAGTAACAGAGGATAAAACAGTGAAACAAAGACAGTTATTCAATCGCACACTTTATTTAACAATAATTGCCAAAAGTAATGCACACGTACCACATTCAAGTGTGTCAGGTCTTCATGTCCTCGATTCATATTCTAAACCCATATCTACCGAATATGATGTTGCTGCTTTTTTTTTTATTAAAGAATGTTTGTACTGGATAATTCTTAGCTAATTATCATAGGACTAGTGTGTGATGCAAATGAGATTAAATTAAATAGATGTTACAATTCTTAATACTACTCCAAAGTAAATCAATCATAAAACACAAGCTAACATAGGGTTTACCCATCAGCTAACAAGATCAGCTACTAGTAGGTTATATCTAAAACAAACAAGGACTAAAACCATACTCAGGGGTGGATCCAGAGTCAGTCGTCTAGTGGGGGGGAAACCAACCCCTCTATAAAAATGTGAAAATAATGTCAGATGTCAGTTTATGAATCAACAAATACAGATTATATGAAAAAAATTCTGAATGTCAAGGGGGGCAATTTTTTTTCCATTTTTACAGTTCATACTTCAATAAACAGGGATTAGCAGTTATGTTTTAATCAAAATTCTGGCGAGAGAATTTACAGAATAAGTGCAACAAAGGTAGCATGGTGTAACTACCACAACTAAGTCTCAATGTAGGTAAGATGAAAATTTGCCACTAACACCATCAAAGCTAATCAATACTACTTAAGGACATAGCTGTAAGTCTCATATGTTATTAAAAATAAAATCAGCCTGTGGAATATAGGCTTCAGACATATAACTATTCACCAAAGTTACAGCCTGCTTTTTTTATTTTGAAGGCCACTCAAACTCAAAGGGGTGGATCTTTGTATGTCTCTGTAGAGCTTCCAATGCACTTCATTTATGTGCACTTAGAGGGTACTTTGTCACTCTTATGAGAGATGCGGTAGTGTCGTTCCAGGTGGGAACGACGACTGTATCTTTTACTACAGTGGGAACAGACGAAAGGTTTCTCTCCTCCATGGGTATAACTGTGGGCGCGCAGGACTGGCTTTTCTTTGAATGTCTTATCACATTCAGGACACTGATAACAGTAGTATAGGTTTTGAGGGAGTTCACGTCATCGACCATTTTTAGTGAGGGAGTTCACGTCATCGATAATTTTTAGGGGGATAGTTCACGTCAAACAATTGCAAATTGCAAATTTTAGAACTGGAAATAGAAATATTCTTGTGATTAATGTTGAAAATATTTTTATATGTTATTATTGATAATAAGCTTAAGAAAATGTCAGCTGAAAAATTGGTTATTGCTGATGAAGTATTGCAGTCTATTGCAGATTTGCTTTATTGTGATTGGGAAAGTTTGGCAATATATTTAGAATTAGAGAGCAAAGATTTGCATAGAATTCGAGGTAAAGATAAAAGTACTGTGTTACAGTCTAATATATTACAAATGTTAAATTTATGGTGGGATCGAGTGGATAAAAATGATTATTTGAACGAGTTAATTACAGCTTTATCAAGTTTGTATCGTTATGATTTGATTGAAATTGTTTTAAGTTTTATACCCAAAAATGATAAAAATATATCTGATAATATTATTCAAGTTTTATTTTTACAGTTGGCTGAGCGTTTAGTGATGGATTGGAGAAATTTAGGAATTTATTTGTCTATTTCTTTAACTGAAATAGATAATATTTTTTATGGTTTATATGAACCAAAAGTTCATCGTGCTTATGAAGTTTTAAAGGTTTTTCAATTACAATATGGTTATTTAAATTTAGATAAATTATTTAAAGTTTTGAGGCAAATGAGGAGATTAGATGTGATTGAATTTATTACTAGACATATTAGGCATTAACTTATTTGTTACATTTGGTTTCCCTCTGGTGGGAAGTTATTGTATATTGTGTCTCTCTCTAGTGGGAACGAATTGAACCTTGATGATTTATAGTGTTTGCAGACATGGTACATGACCTCCATATTGGATTGTCGTAACTTTTGAAAGTTTGTTTACATTTTTAGTCTTGATATTTACAACTCCTATTTCTTAGATACTTTACGAGGCTATTGCTTGACGCCTAATTATGAAATAAACACAGGTTAAGAATTTTGCATTTTACAATTATTTAATTTGGTACGATATCGTGGTATGAAAACCGGTTGTGCGTATCTACATGCAGAATGCTGCCTTTTTGCAAGTTTGTTGTAAGAGTGTTGTGTTGCAGAGTGGTCGTTGAGCTAATCTTGAAATTTTTCGACTTTTGGAGAATGAACATAGTTTTTGAGATTAGCTTAGCGGTCATGACGTGGTTTTAGGTGATTCTAGTGTTAATGTACCCCGGTTAAAAGCCTCGGTATGGAGTAAACGCGCACTTCAGAGCAGACCCTTTTCGCGTGCGTATGCAACAGCACACTAATTTGGACATTTTGTCTATGTACGTAGGACGCTCTGGTAGAGAACGCCGAGCGGACACACTTTGTACCGGCTTACTTGATTTACAGCGACGCAGGGCGCTCCGGTAGATAACGCCGCGCTGTCTGCGAGGAATCTAGACCTCCGTGCCTGGTCTAACAATACTCGCTCTCCCGCGAGTGGGCTGGCTACCAGGCTAGTGTTAATGTAGTTTTGTGCGGAGTGACGCGAGGGTTGAGACGTACATTAACCTAGGTGATTCTAGTGTTAATGTAGCTTTGTGCGTTTATGAATATGAAATAATTTTTTTTTAAGTTACATTAAAGTATTTGTTTCAGTGTTTATTATAGCTTTAGCTTATTTTACTTTTGATTAGTGTGATATAGCTGTAAATCTAGTAAAAGTGTTCTTTCACAAGTTTTATGAAATCAAGCTGTAAATCTAGTAATAAATCTAGTAATAGTGTTCTTTCACAAGTCTTATGAAATCAGTATGTTGGTCTAGGAAATTGATATTTATGGTTTGGGCACAGATCCAGGTAATCTTTTTTGTGTCAGTATGTGTATTGGTTAGAGTAATTTATATAATATTGGTGACGCAGTTGGGGCGTACGTATAGCTTGGAAGAATAAACATAATCGACTTGCTTGATTATATTGGTTTATTTGCAGAGAAGATAAGAAAGCGTTAAGTAAGATATATATATACAGTTTTGTAGCATATTAAAGCGCAAGTGTAATAATTGACAAGGTTTAATTTGGGCTATAGCACTTGTCAGTTATTATATTTGACTTTAGTGAAAACAACCACTTTATAATGCATTAATAATTGAAAGCATTTGGCTAAGAATTGTATAAACATATTAAGAATGGTTAGTACATGTACATTAAGGTTCATTTTTAAAGGTAAATAAACAGCAAACTTGAATAAATGTAAATACATTTTGCTTAAACAATAAAGTGTTGTGAACACATTAAAATTGTAGCTTTTATATAAATTGGTTAGCTGAATATTGTAAATACATTGAACTAAACAAAGTGATGCGAATATACTAAAATTGTATCTTGGATATATAAATTTGGGTAGCTGATAAGCTGTGAACATACTAAAATTGTAGCTTGGATATATATATAAATTTGGGTAGCTGATAAGCTGTTGAGGTCTAATGGTAAGTCTAAATATGATAGTTAATTATTTCTTCTTGTGTGGTAACATACCTTCTTGGTAGAGGTACGAGGAGGGGTTTTGAGATATATATGTATGTATGTTTATTGATTTTTAAGAGTTTGCTAAGACATTTTTGAAATATTTTAAAATGAAAGTTTGTTTTATAATAAATATGCTTCAATGTTTAAAGTTTAAATGATTATATTAAATTAAGAGTGAGAGAAAGTTTATGTATTCCCTTTCAGTACCTTACATGGAAGGTTCTGGATGTTGTGTCTCGTTTCCATGTGGGTATTTTTGCTTTGTACGAGGAGGTACTGAAGGGATAAAAGTTTGAAACGACTTTATAAATTAGCAAATTATTAGATATTCAATTTTATATATTTTCGTTTTGTTTATATAAATGTAGTGAGAAAAGATAGTTTAAGTTAATGCGCGCGTTTTATAATATAAACGTATACTATTTTGGTTTATTATTAAAAATGAAAACCTATAAGCACCTTAAATACTTTCACAATCATAACATAATGTTATTGTCTTGTGATTGGCTGAGACTAATAAAGAGGGTATAAAAGCTTTGTGTTGATCTTTTGCGCGCATTTCTTTGGTGTGGGTTAATTGTAGTGTGGTAAAGAGCGCCGTTGGGCCCGCGTTGGGCGCAAGTGCGTGCTTTGTTAGGCGTAAGTGCAAGTTTGTGGAGATTGATATTTTCGGAGGTGGTTGTGGAGATTGACGTTTCTAGAGGTGGTTGGAAATTGCTTTCTTGGTTTGGAGATTGACGTTTTTAGAGGTGGCTGGAAATTGCTTTCTTGGTTTGTGGAGATTGACGTTTTGATTTTAGCTAGCGTTAAGCGCTAGTTGAAATTATTTTTGGTCTGTTTTACTTAAGATAATTTTAGTTAGGTGATTGTTGGTTGTTGCTTTTGCTTTTGTTGAAATTTCAGCTTTATAGTTTTGCGACTTAGAGCTTCAAGATCAAGCTTGGCGTCATTCATCACAGGCACATTATAAACAGGTAAGTGTACTTATTTATTTATTTGTGAGAAATATTGAATTGTATTGTATTTAGTGTGGTACCGAACAGGTAAGTGTATTTTTAGAAATATGAAACAATACGTGTATTGTGATATAATATGTTCTGAAAGTTCAAATTTTAAAAATGTTTCTGAAAGTTCAAATTTTAAAAATGTTTCAGTTAATTCTCAATATTTAGCTTATTATGATTTTTTTGTCAGGTCTAAGTATTTTCAGGTGCAAAGTATAGAAAGGGATAATAATTTGAAACCTATTCGAGTTTGTATATGTATTTTTCAGAATAGTTTGAATAAGTCTGTGGTGTTAAAGGAGCATAATTAAGATGTCGCATGATAAGGTTTATGTTGTTAGGCTTTCTGAAAAGGCTAATCTTCCAAAGAGAAGTTCATTATTTTCAGCAGGATTAGATTTGTATAGTGCTTATGATTATATTTTACCAGCAGGAAAAAAACTTGAAATTAAAACAGATTTACAGTTTGAGTTTCCTGAAAAATGTTATGGAAGAATAGCATCTAGATCTAGTCTTTCTAAATATTATTCTATTGAAGTTGGAGCAGGAGTTATTGATGAAGATTATAGAGGAAATGTTAGTATTATTTTGTATAACTTTGGAAATTTAGATTTTCTTATTAAGGCTGGTGATAGGATTGCTCAAATTATTTTAGAGCGTTATTCAAATGCCAGTGTTTATGAAGTACAAGAGTTAAGCAAAACTGATCGTGGTTGTAAGGGGTTTGGTTCTAGTGGATATTGTTAAAGTGCTAAGGGTTTTATTTTACAAGTTAATAGGAGGTGAGGGAGTAGGAGAAGGTGAGGGAGGAGAAGGTGAGGGAGAAGAAAAAGTTTTAAAAGTAGTCATTTCAATTTCTTCTTGTACTACGCTAATAGATTCAAAGCTTTCAGAGTTTAGAGAATTGAAACTGCTAGTGTATTCAGAAGGTGCTTGTGCTTCATTAACATTAACATTAATATTAAATCGAGATCTCATATGAAGTGTGGTTCGCTGAATAGATCGAATTCTATATTGTTCAAATTTGTTTTGCCAAGTTTTTCTGAAAAGTTTATAAAGAATAAAAGATGTTAATATAATACCAAAAAGAACTAAGAAAGATAAGATTCCTGCTATAATATCAGCTACTGGTACGATATTTTTTGGAGTTGATTTGTCAATAGGTTTAGGTGTAGATGCGAAAGATGCGTTAGGTGTTTTTGGTTCATTTGAAAATGTTGTATTTATAGGTATAGTGACTTGTGGTTGGCTTGAACTGATAAATGTAGAGGTTTGCGCTAGACTTGTAGGATGCGGTTGGCTTGAAGTACTGATAGAGGTTTGCGACAGACTTAAAGTACTGATAGGTGTGGAGGTAGTAGAGGTTTGCGGTAGACTTGAAGTACTGATAGGTGTGGAGGTAGTAGAAGTTTGTAGCCGATTTGAAGTAATAGGTGTGGAGGCTTGCGATAGACTTGAAGTTTTGGGTGAGCTGAAAGTATAAAGTATTTTGCAAATAATAAATTACATACAGATTAATATTTTATAAAACTTTTGTTAGAAGTTAGGTTGGATATGATGCTAGATTTGTTGTTAAAGATATTAGTAGTTTTATAAATCTCTTGAAATTAGTGGACTTAGAGTTTGTTTGAGTTACTTGTGTTGTAGAAATGTTCTTCAGATGAATAAGTCTAATAGTTGACTAGTTTCAGAGCATTCATGAGACTTAGAGGACTTAGAAAATTTCTTAGTTTATAGATATTGCATTGAGATTACCAGACTTATAGATTGGTGACTGGTAAAGTTTTTGAGTTGGGTGACTTTTCACAGAATTCCTTTCTAGTATCTTTGACTTATTTTCTTGTGAGAAGGGCTCTAGAATTTTACTACAGAAAATATGAAAAGGTTTAACCATCCACGGTGGAATTAAATCTCTTAAGATTAGTGGACTTAGAGTTTGTTTTAGTTACTTGTGTTGTAGAAATGTTCTTTAGATGAATAAGTTTGATAGTTGAATAGTTTCAGAGCAATTGTGAGATTCGGACTTAGAAAATTTCTCAGTTTGTAGATATTGTATTGAGATTACCAGACTAATAGATTGGTGACTGGTATTAAATTGTGATAGGCTGAATAGGGATTATAAATATTAGTTTAGATAAAGCTATTAAAACATATGTTGCTAGATTTGTTGTTAAAGATATTAGTAGTTTTAAATTATGATAGGCTGAATAGGGATTATAAATTATATATTTACATGGACCAACTTGAAGTACGTGGCTGGCTTGAAGTAATAGGTGTAGAGGCTTGTGACAGACTTGTTGAAGTTTTGGGTGAGCTGAAAGTATAAAGTATTTTTAAATAATAAATTACATATAGATTAATATTTTTGTTAGAAGTTAGGATGGATATAATGCTAGATTTGTTGTTAAAGATATTAGTAGTTTTAAATGAAACTTAAGCAGTTAGCATGAGTGACTTTTACGTAACTATGATGTTTGTTGCTTTGTTTAATATTAAAAGGTTCAACTTAGTTTACCATATAGGAATGTTAGGAGGAAGCATGCTGTTTTATTTTTAGGTTTAGAGTGCATTTTAAGACCAATAACTTACATGGTATTTGGAAATGAAGATGCTGGTTTCATAGATGTAGTGGTTGTACTTAAATCATTAGTTTGAGTCTTTAATGCGTCAGTGAAATCGTGAGTTGTTTTTGTTTCAGTTAAATCAAATAGGGCATTAGTTGTCTTCAAGGCATCAGTTGTTTCAATTGCTGAGCTAAATAAAAAAATTACGATTAGTTTGGTTAATATAGTTAGGACGGTGCAAAGTGAATATTGTTTAAGGTAGAAGTTAGATGTCGCCACTGCTTTTGCAGTTAGCATGTGACTTTCACGAAGACTATGATGTTTAATATTAAAAGGAGGTTTAACTTACGTTTGTCATATAGGAATGTTAGGAGGAAGCATGCAGTTTATTTTTTTAGGTTTAGAGTGCATTTAAGACTAATAACTTACATGGTATTTGGAAATGAAGATGCTGGTTTCATAGATGTAGTGGTTGAACTTAAATCATTAGTTTGAGTCGTCAATGCGTCAGTTGTAGTTAAATCAAATAGGGCAAAAGTTGTCTTCAAGGCATCAGTTGGTTCAATTGCTGAGCTAAATAAAAATTACGATTAGTTAGGTTAATATGGTTAGGTTGGTGTAAAGTGAATATTGTTTAAGGTAGAAGTTAGACGACGTTACTGCTTTTACAGTTAGCATGAGTGACTTTTACGTAACTATGATGTTTAACTTAGTTTGTCATATAGGAATGTTAGGAGGAAGCATGCTGTTTTATTTTTAGGTTTAGAGTGCACTTAAGACTAATAACTTACATGGTATTTGGAAATGAAGATGTTGGTTTCATAGAAGTTGGTTTTTCTGTTGCTTTTAATCTGAATAAAAATTAATGTTTAGAATTTATTCTTAAATTCAAAAGATTAGAAAACTTTGGATATGAAAGGTATTTATATAATGTTCAGAATTTAAGAAACTTGTTAAGCTAAAATTTAAGAAACTTAGAAGGTATTATATTTGAATAATTTTATACTGTTAATATTAAGTGAGTTAAGCCTATACTTACATGCATTTTCCTGCTTCGCATTGAAATGTAATTCCACTTGTTTTGATAACTGCAAGGAATGGGAAGACATCTATGTCGTATTTGATGAATTGTTGCTGTGATGTGGCGGGGGAAATTAGAAAGATTTGCGTAGTTCTTAGCGTTATGTGTGTGAAAGTCGTCGGTAAACAGTAGCAGATAAGCGTGTCCAAGTTGTCGGTTAAGGAGCAGTCGTTTCTGACAGAACAACCTAGAGTTTTCGTCAAAATGGTTAGGAAGAGAAGCAGGAATACTAGTTTGGTCGACATGATGGTTCTGCGCATTTGATTTACTTTAGAGATGAAGTGAGTGTTGGTCGGCGTGTTCTAGATTTAGATTTATCAATAAGTTTAAGGGCATTAATGTAAGAAATAGTTTCCATTGATTACGGGCTGTAACTTAGTCCACACTTATCAAGTATTTTTATGTAGGCTTGGCTTGGAGTAGATAAACTTGTCTGAGGTTCACTTGGTACTAAATAATTTGTGTTGAGAGGTTCCCTCTGGTGGCTAGGCATCAACTATAGACATGTGCTGGAAGGTTCCCTCTGGTGGCTAAGCATTAACTGTAGACAGAATAGAGACTTAGCTTTTACGCTGATTAGCTTTTACGCTGGGCGTTATTTGATTAATGTTTTGACTAGATTTGAGACATACTAGGGTGGGGTCTTTTTTATGCTTGAATTTATAGATTTTTCATTAAGTACCTTCTCGCCTGTGTTTGGTGTTAACCAATTTAGATTATATTGGTTTTTTGCCTAAGTTTAGACAGATGTCTAAAGACGCTGTTAACACCTGTAGTAGAGATGAACAGTGTGACGTTAGGCCTTTAGGCTTAGTTTGGGTAATGTAGTGAGGGTTCCCCAGTGAATGACAACACTGTTCATGTCTTATTACAATAGGTAGCTAATGCCCTCTGGTGGATTGATGTTTAGACGCTTAGATAACTTAGGTATTGTCGTATAGCGTTATTTGTTTTCTGACCGCTTACGCACTTCATATATGTGACCGCAGGCGTCGCCACCTACGTTTTTATAGGCAATACGTTAGGTGGCGCAGCGGCGCTGTTTATCGGTGGATTTTAATGACAGGATCGGAAAGAAGAGATTTTGCCGCTTAGTCAAGCAATGCTTCTAAAAAGGGCAAGTTGCGCAAAATTACCTTATTTCAGCATAGCTACAGTGTTGTGGTGATGGAGCATTGTGCATCAATTGCACTGTGATAATTCTGGTACTTTAGAGAAACAGCCTTGGCAAAATATGTCATAGATATGTTCAAGTAGTATATTGTGGTTAAGTTATGATATGGGTTAAATTTATATATTTGTGTTAATGTTTATTTTTAAGATATATAAGGCGTTTAAGGTAAGTTTATTTGAATATGCATGAAGCTTTGTGCTTAAATAAGCTTATGATTGTTATATTTGGTGTTTGCTTTTGCTTAGGAGGTAGGTGTACAGAGGATTAAAGATTGTTTTTAAGGCTTAAGGTTAGTTTACAAATGATTGTTATACATTTTGAGAAAAGTGTTTATGAGCCTTATTGTTCTTGTTACTTTTGTTTAGTTATAAATAAAGTATTAAAGGAAGGTGAAAATATAGGTAAGCTTATTGCTGCATGTCCTAATGGTACATTAATAGATTTTTCTAAAATAGAACAAATCACAGAATTAGTACAGGAATTGAATAGATTTCTTTTTAAATTAAGTTTAAAAAGATTAGTTTTGACATTTATTTTGAATAAATTTCCTAAATTAACACCAGAAGATGTAGATCAGTTAGAGATTCCTGGTATTTTGAAAAAAGATATTACTAATTTTGAGGAAGAGGAATCTAGGCAATTTGATGAAGTTGCAAATACAACAACGTTTGTTTTGTTGATTCGGCATCATGTTGGTTTTCGTGTTAAAATAGAACAAGTATTAGAAATTTTTGATTTTTGAACTTATATACATTGGTAGGTATGAGACGTGTGTTTTATTTTTATAGATATAGGTACGATACAATTAATAAGAAATTTTGTAAATTAGTTTGTTCATGTATAGATTGTCAGTTAATATTGGTTAATTTTCGATACAAGAAAGCATATAAACTGTTTTTTAATTTAAATCAAATTATTACAAGACATGAAATTCATAATTTAAGTGCTAAAATTTGCGAGTATTGCAAAGCTAAACCAGATTTTTATTTAACAATGTCTTCTGATTTTTTATTGGGTTATTCAGAATTTTTAATAAATATAGCTCAGATTTATCTTATTGTAATGAAACACGCCTCCTTTAGATTGGGTTACAAGTATCGATAGTATATATTAATGCAAGTAGATTATAGTGTAAACTTGGTTATTTTTGGTTTAAATTTTACTCCAAATATTCATTTTGATATTCCGTATATTTATAAAAGTATAAAGAATAGTTTTTTATATAGAGGATCATTAACTTGTAAAAATAAATTGTATACTTTGAAGATTACACGTAATGGATTTTGTTCAATTTATTTAAGAAGAAATTTTTCAAGTTTATTACCAAATATTAAGATAATAGCTTTAGAAGTTTATGAGTATATTAGGGACTTTTGTGAACAGGAAATAGTTAGTGTAAATATAACTCCAAAGAACATTCAAATTACCTTTCAACTTGTATTTAAAACAACACCGGATTTTAAGGTTTTTTGTATAAAAATTGCAGATTGTTTTGAAAAAGAATATGAATTTGAAATTAAAGAATCTAATTCTAGTGAATCTATATGGTTGCCTTATGTAAATAATAGTTCATATTTTTCAAGTTTACGTATCAAAATTAAAGGTAAAAGTAAATGTATTTTCACGTTTTTATATTCTTATAAAGGAAGTTGTTTAACTGATAATGTTTTAGATTTTAAAAGAGTTTGTGATAGTTTGAGATTGTGTTATTTAAATAATTTACATTTATGGCCGCCGGAGTGTTAGATAGGTTACTTTTGTTAATTATAGAATTTCTTTTAAGACATAATGAAGAAAATAAATTATTTTGGAATAAAGTTCGGACAGATAATTCACATTTTTTTAGTTTTTGTTTTCAACTTTTAACAGAATGTGAGAATGAAAGGAAAAAAATAAATATTCTTAAAGAAGAATTAAAGGTTGAACTTTTGTCTGCTTTAAGAAATCAAGATATAACGAGAAATTTAGCCTTTAGAATTTTATCTAGTGAAGATGAAACTATTAAGCTGGACTTGCGTTCTTCACAAAGTTCAATTATTCAGTGTCTTGTTGATATTCTTAGAATAAATATAACTGTTTATCGAAGTGATTCTCGATCATTTAATTTTACATGTTGTACAGAATTGTTTCGTATAGGTTCACCTTTTGTTATTCAATGGAGTAAAGTAGAAAATGCTTTTATAGAAGTAGCTTTAGATTATCATATGTCAAAATATAATTCATTAATTGAGTTTCCAAAACATAAAGTGAAAAGCAAAAAGCGTAAGCATGAATATAAAAGTGCTGAGTTTTTATCTTCTACTTCAGATTCAGATTCAGATTGTAAAAAACAAATACATGGTCAAAAAAGTACTTGTACGAAATCTTTAGGTTTTCATACTAAGAAAAAAGCAAGAGTTGAAAATTTTGAGAAAGCTGTAACTAAAGAAAAGGTTAATGATAGTGATTCATCTTTGGCTCGAGATTTGTCACTATCAGAAAGTGAAAATGATGATTATGATGATAAAGCTAAGAAATTGGAATCAGAATTAGAGCTTGAAAAAAGAGATGATTTTATGGGCGAACTAAACAAATTACAGCAATCTAATAATGATATGAAATTTCATAAGAAATCTCAGAAAAAAGATGTTATGGTAAATGTTTCAGAAACAGGAAAACATTTACAGGATTTTTCACCATATTCTGATTTGTATTCTGATAATTTTAATAAGATAGAATGTAATATAGATAAGTTTGTAGAAATAACTGAAAGGTTGAAAAAACACGCCTTAGTTCTTCAAAATAACTTACTGCCAGGAAATATTGAGAATTGCTTGTGTTGTCCTGTTCATTGTGCTCAAGCTTTAGTTAAGGCTACAAAAGATAAGCGAGGACCAAAAAAAAAAAATTAGAATGTTCATATTGTAAGAAAGAGTTTATATCTTTAAGTTTATTGCGTTTACATATTTTGGTTAAGCATTCTAATTATGATCCTAAGAATCATATATTTACACCAGTTCCTTTGAGATCTTCTTTAGTAATATTAAAAAAGTATCATCCTGATTAAATTTATTATATATTTATTTAGGAATTTCAAGTTGATAAAAGTAAGTATTTGAAATGGATACTGCTTGTTCAAAAAGTTTTGCTCGCTTGATGAAAAGGAGCTTGTATTTTTGTGCTTTAGTGTCATTTTATTTTGGTAAGTTAAATTTACCTTTGTTAATTGAAATTCCTAGCCAAGAATTTTTATCTGAAGATGAGTGTTTACAATTAATAGAAATATTAAGTGAAGAACTTACAGATGATGCATGTTTTTTAAAGTTGAAATATTTTTCTTGCGCGAGTCTTTTATTTTTTTCATCGTATTTTCAATGTGATATTGTTTTAGATTTTATTTATTTATCCATGTGGGAAAATGATAAAAAAATAATTGAAGTTTTAAGAAAGTCAATTTATTTTTATGGTTTAAAAGATTGTTTCACAAAGGTAGTTTTGGATTCAGTAGCATCGTATTTGTATATGTCAGTAGATGATGTGATTGATTTAGGACATTTATGGGAAATTAATAATAATAGTAGTCCTAATTGTTCAATGAGGTTGTTAGCTAAAAAGTTAAGAGATACTAGGCGGTGTCGTAGGTTACTTTTTTCTTTTTTTACATTACCTTGTGCTCAATGCCATTCACGAATTATTTTTAATTATAAAGGTTCAGATAATACAGTTTTTTTAAAGTGTTGTAAAAGACCTATTCATATTTCAAGATGTTATGAACATTTTATTTCTTCTAGTTTTGATTTGCAGGTTTATTGTCCCTGCTGTAGAACTCCTTGGCGAAATGCATTACCCCAAATAGAAACAGCTTCGAGGAAAAGGTGTTTAGAAGATTTTCTTATGCATATGAGAGATTATCCTAAACACATAAGAACATATTCTTCTTCAAAATTAATGCGAAATGTGAAAGTTCAAAAGGAAGACTGATGAGGCAAAGTGATTAAATTGTGATGTGATTAGGATTGATATTAGATTTTATAGATTTGTTTTAATAAATATTTAAAATGTTGCAGAACGAAGAACTAGAATCATTCAATTATACAGTAGTTTCAAATGTACCACATTCAGTAAGAGAAAATAAGACAAGTCATTTTTATACTGAAATACCAGCTACACGTGAATGTAAAGGTTACTGGGAAGTAGCCTTATTGGAGATTGATTTTTTGAAATCGTGGTATAATGTACCAGAGCATCCAGAGCAATCTAGAACTTATGTAATTGTGCGAGATATTTTTGATTTAAAAGACCAAACAGTAGAACAAATTAATTCATTAGATGAAGTTGTTCCTAATTCTATAAAAAAAGTAAATAAGGTATTTGCTTTAAAGTTTGGAAATTATGAAATTAAGGATATGATAAGTGAAATGAATGAAAAATTTGCTAAATTAAAAATGGAAGTAAATGAAGCTCAACCTACTTATAAAAATTATAAAAGATATACTAAACTTTATATTGATAATCAAAATTTAATTTGTACTTTATATGTAGGTACAGGAGATGTAGTTATTTTGTCTGAATATATTGCTACGGTTTTACGCTTAAATAATTGTGAAGGAATTAAAAAGTATACTTCAAGAGTTACTGTTAATGGTGAGAAAACATTTACAAATTTTATTGAGTTTAGAGGACCACCTTTATTGAAAAAGCCACCTTCTACTGAAAATGAATTAGATTCTGAAGGAAATCCAATAAGGGATGAAGAAATTTTAATAAAAGGTTTTAATGATGTAATATCTCTTAATAGGAAGGGACCATATAATGAGCTTTTTCAACCACAATATGGAAAAGATTATGTAGGAAATGGAGTTCCAGTTTTTCCAACAGACACTTCAAATATATACATTTATTCTAATATTGTTGATTATGAGTATGTAGGTAACATTCAAACAAAATTACTTAGAACTGTTAGGGCTAGTGGAGTATTTGGTGAACATATTAAGCACACTTATTCCCATCCATTGTATAAGAAATTAGCTTATGATAGGTTGCAGGATATAGAAATACAAATTAAAACTGATGATGGACAGCTTGTTAAATTTGAATATGGAATTGCTGAGTTAATTTTGCGTTTTAGAAGATTAAATAGATAAAAAAAATAAAATGAATGAAATAAAGAAAAGAAAAGCTTTTGGTAAACTGTTAAGAAGTTATGATATAGTTCCTTTTCAGCGTGCTATAGATATAGAATTATTTTTTCAACGCAAGTTTAAAGTTTTACTAGAAAAAATTAAGAAAGGTTTATTGAGGCATGGTGGCATAAAATTTCAAATTAGTCTTAATGTTGTATTAGGTAAATATAAATTGGATACATCAAGGTATTATGAAATTAAACCTTGGTTTCAAAGCAATATGACTCAAGTTTTAACATTTTTATCTGTAAAAGAAAAAATGATACAAGCTATAAGAATACTTTTAGCATTTTTTGATGGGTTTATTCAGATGGGTTCAGGTTGGTTTTTAAAACAAATTAATGTTTTACGTTTATCAGTTTATAAATGTAATCCTTTTGGAGGGTGTGCATCTGTTTCATTACCAATTCCTAATAAACATTCTATTCTTAATATACGATGTTCTGATGACAAGTGCTTTTTGTATTCTGTGTTAGCTGCTTTTAAAAAGTGTGTAAATCCTAATAGATTTACATCTTATTTAGGTTTAGTAAGTTCTTTAAATTTAAAGGGTCTTTCTTTTCCAACTAAAATAAGTGAGATTCCAAATTTTGAGAAAAATAATAATTTAACGATAAATGTTTTTGGGTTATTTAGTCAAAATGAAATGGGATTTGTAAATAATAATAAATATTTACCGTATCCAATGTATATTTCAACAAGCTTTGATGATAAACATCGCAAACATATTAATTTACTTTTGTACAAAAATCATTATATGTTAATTCGAAATATTAATTCATTCATAACACCATTTTATTGGAAAAAAACAAGGTATTTTTGTAATAAATGTTTAATTTCATTTAGAGATAAAGTTGGTTTACAACTTCATAGTAAAGCAAATTGTACAAATAAAGTTTATACTGGACAAACTTATAAGCTTCCTTTAATAGGTGAAAAAGAAATGTTTCGAAATCTTTCACGACAAATAAAAAATCATTTTATTATTTATGCTGATTTTGAAACATTAAATAAAAATGTAAATAAGTTAAAAGGTAAGTCTATTATGAAAACAAGACATGAATTAAATGCAGTAGGTATTTTATTTTTATCAAAGTATAGTAAGTATTCTAAACCACCTTTTCTTTATATTGGTCCTAATGTTCTTAAAAACTTTTTTGGATATATTTATCAAGTGCGTGCAGAGATATCTTGTATTTTTGAAAATGATAGAAAACCTTTAACTTTAAATTCACAGGATATTTTACATCTCGCTAAGCAAAAAGCTTGTTATCTTTGCGGAGTTTCTTTTGCTAATTTAGGAATTAAAAGAGTTGTAGATCATGAGCATTTAGGTAGGGAAGGAAAAGGTAGAGATGTTAATTATGCTTGTAATAGATGTAATTTAGTATGTAGTGCATTGAAATTTACAAATTTTAAAATTCCTATTGTTATGCATAATGCTATGAACTATGATTTACATTTTATTGTTAAAAATATGTACAAGTATTTAAAACAACTTAATGTTCAAGTTATTCCGCGTTCATCAGAAAAGTTTTTAGCTATGTTTTTAGATAATTTTGTTTTTATTGATTCTTTTCAGTTTCTTCCAAATTCATTATCTAATCTTGCTGAATTATTAGTTAAAAAAGATACATTAGATTTAAAAGAAACTAAAAAGCATTTTAAGGAAAAGATGTTACCATATGTTATAAGAAAGGGAGTTATGTGCTATGACTATATAGATTCGTGGGAAAGGCTGGATGAGAAGGAATTACCTTGTCGTGAGGCATTTTTTAATAGTTTAACTAATCAAAGTATTTCTTCTTTAGATTATGATCATGCAATTAAAATGTTTAAAATTTTAAAGTGTAAGAATATAAAAGATTATTTAAGACAATATTTAAAAATAGATGTATTACTATTAGCTGATGTTTTTGAATCATTTAGGGAAAAGTCATTAGATTTTTATGGATTAGATCCAGCTAAATATTTAACAGCTCCATCTTTGAGTTATGATGCTATGATGAAGTTTACAAAGGTTAAGTTTGATTTAATTAATGATATTGACATGTTTAATTTTTTTGAAGATGGTATTCGAGGAGGTATGACAAATGTAGTTCAAAGATTTGCAAAAGTGAGAAAAGAAACTGAGCATATAGTTTATTATGATTGTAATAATTTATATGGATTTGCTATGGTACAACCTTTACCTTACAAAAATTTTGCTTGGGTTGATCCGAGTAAATATGATAGTTTTGATGTAACTAAAGTTCTTGATGATGCTCCTATAGGATATATTTTAGAGGTAACTTTAGAGTATCCTGATTATTTACATGATTTTCATAATATGCTTCCTTTGGCTCCTGAAAAGCTTGCAGTGAATTTTTTTCAATTGTCACCATATGCTAAAAATATTTTGGAAGGTTTAGGTAAACGCTATACTAAAAGCTGTATGAAATTAATTTCAACTTTATGTCAAAAGGAAAAGTACATTATACATTATAGGAATTTAAAATTGTATTTAAGTTTAGGTTTAAAAATTTCTAAAATTTTTAGGATAGTATCCTTTTCTCAGTCATGTTGGATGAAACCATATATTGATTTTAATAACCAAAAGCGGAAAGAGGCTACTTCAGATTTTGATAGGGAATTTTTTAAACTTATGAATAACTCTACGTTTGGCAAATGTATGGAAAATGTAAAAAGAAGAATTAAAATGGTATTAACAACAAATCAAAAGTCATGTGCCTCTATGATTAAAAAGCCTCTTTTTCATTCTTTACATATTTTTAATTCAAATTTTGTTGGGATACAGTATAAGAAAAATATAGTAGAATTGAATAAACCTATTTATATTGGTTTTACAATATTAGATTTATCGAAAATGCATATGTTCAATTTTCATTATAATGTCATTTTAAAAACATTTGGTTTAAAATCTGTTCAGCTTCTTTATACTGATACTGATTCACTAATATATTATATAGATCATAAACATTTTTATAGATTACTTTATGATATTAGGGATTATTTTGATTTTTCAAATTTAGAAACAAATAATTTATTATATTCTTTAAAAAATAGAAAAGTGTTAGGTAAATTTAAAGATGAAACAGCTGGAGTAGAAATTAAGGAATTTGTTGGTTTAAGACCTAAAATGTATTCTTTTCTGTTAAATTCAGGAAAGAATATAAAAAGAGTTAAAGGAATTAGAAGGAGTTGTGTAGACAAGCTTTTACATTCAGAATTTAAACAAGTTTTAAAAGAAGCATCTGAATCTTTTGCTACCTTTCACTGTATACGCAGTTATAAGCACGATGTGTTTACTTTAAAAGAAACAAAGTTAGCTTTATCGCCTTTTGAAGATAAACGTTGGCTTTGTTCAGATGGAGTGCACTCTTTAGCATATGGAAATTATAAATTAAGGTCTAAAAAAAGAGTAAAAGAAGAGGAAGATAAAACAATATGTAAAGTTCAAAGGAAAGCATAGGAAATATTCCTGTGATTAGTGATTTTATAGTAGGTAAATAGTAATTTTATAGTAGTTATTAGTTTGTTTATTAAATATAGAATTAATTATGGCTTCAAAGGAGGAAACAATATCACGTTATGTTTTGTCTTTTGGAAGAAAGAAAAGACTAGATTTAACAATATTTAAAGCAGAAGTATATGTTCATTTCAGTGATTTGTTGAAAGATAATAAAAGTTTTACAGTAACTAAGGACGAGTTAGGTGAGTTGTTTGGGTTAAAGAGGAAAATAGCTAGAAGACTAAAGAAATTAGATCATGAGGCAAGAAAGCAGAAGAATCAGAAAAAATTAAATGATTTTTCAACTGATGAGGACAGTGAAATAGAGGAAAAGAAGAAAAGTAAGAAACAAGCTAAAAAACAGAATACAGAGTTGGAAAAAATTGGAGTTTCTAGCGAAGAAGATATGCAAAGTATAAGTTTTTAAATGATTAGGTAGATATATATTAAGCTTAATAGAATAGTATTGCAGCAAAACTAGCTTGTGATTAGCTAAATTTTTGGGATTTAAGCAAGCCTAAAGGTGAGCATTAATGTAAGTTTACATTTTATAAATATTTAAACAGAAATTTTTAAGATGGAGGTGTGTTTTTATTGTGGTAGTGAGGAATCTTTGGTTCAGGGTAAGAAGTACTGTATTTCTTGTGAAGATAGTCTTTTTAAGGAGTGCATAAGATGTCATAAGCCTTATGACCATCCTAGATATTTTCAATTAGACTTAAATAGATGCAATTCGTGCCAAAAGAAATATATAAAGGAAAAGGAAAAAAATTTAATAAAACAGAGTGAAAAGAAGTCTTTAAATGAAGAAAGTGATCAAGAAAGTGATGCAACAGTGCAACTGTTTTCAAAGTTTGATGAAAGTGAAGAAGATATAACTAAGAAAGTTGATGAAGATATTCCAAAAAAGGCTAAGAGAAAGTTTAAGAAGAAGGAAATTCAAAATAATGAGGTTGATGAAGAAAGTGAAGAAGATATAACTAAGAAAGTTGAAGACATTTCAAAAAAAGCTAAGAGAAAGTATAAGAAAAAGGAAATTCAAAATCAAAATGAGGTAAATCAGGATGAGGAAACTGTAGCTAAGAATAATGAAAATGGAGAAACTGTAGCAAAGAAAAAGAAGGTTACAGGAGGTAGAGCTAAAAAAAATATTGAAAATGCTTCTAATATGAAGAATGAAGAAACTACATTTGTGAAGCAAAAAAATTTAAATGCTAAAAATCAACAAAATAAGGATGCAATGGTATATGGATTAATTCCATTAATGGTTATAAGAAATGACAAAAAAGGAAAGAATTTTTTTAATATAATTCAATAAGTAGTTATATTATATTATTATATTATATATTATATATTATAATGAATGCACATGAAATAAATGTTTCATGTTCGTTTTTTGTGGAGGTGTTTTGCTTCTTGGATAACCGAAGCAAAGTGTAAATATGTATAATACATGTCAATATTTATCTTTTTTTATGGCGTTTATTGTATTGCTTGTGCATATGTTTGGAGTCCCGACTTTGCACAGCTTAGAAGATAGACGTTGTAATTTAGGGTAAATGACAGTTGAATAGTATAAATTAGTTAAGCTTAATGAATAGTATAAATTAGTTTAGCTTGAAAATAAACAATGTAATATTATAAATAATTTTGCTTAAGATAAGATTAGAATGTAAAGGTAGATGTGTATTTAAAATGGCAATGAATCAAAGAGATAAGTTAAATGTACTTATATCTATTTATTTTAATTCTAGGCATCCTTCTTCATTTTCTTCTATTAATAAGTTATATAAAGCTGCAAAACGTGTTAATGAAAATATAACTTTAAATGATGTTAAAACTTTTTTACAAAATACAAGAACTTATACTTCTTTTAAACCAATTATAAAAAATTTTTTAAGAAGAAAAATAATAGTAAAAGGTAAAAATGATCAATGGCAATTAGATCTAATAGTTCTTCCAAAGTTGAAACAATACAATGATGGAAACATTTATATATTAGTTGCAATAGATTGTTTTTCGAGATTTGCTTATGTAGAACCAATGAAATTAAAGACTTCTAGCACAACTAAATTAGCATTTGAAAAAATATTAAAAAGAGCTAAAGTGAAACCTAGAATAGTTCAAACAGATTTAGGTTCTGAGTTTAAGGGAATTTTTAGTCGCTTTTTAAAGCAAAATAAAATACATCAATTTTCTACTTTTCAAGATCCCAAATGTGCCATAGTGGAAAGATTTATAAGAACTTATAAAAATAAATTATTTAGATTTTTAAAAGCAAATAAAACTAAAAGATATCTTAAGGCTTTACAACCTATTGTTTCAAGTTACAATTGTACAAAACATCGAACTTTAGGTATAAGTCCTATTGAAGTTAATAAAAATAATCAGCATGACTTATGGTTAAAACAATATAAAGATCATCTTTATTCTAAAAGAATAGATTTAAACTTAAAAATTGGAGATAAAGTAAGATTAAGTAAATATAGAAGGACTTTTAATAGAGGATTTTTATCAAATTGGAGAAAAGAAATATTTAAAATAGCTTTTATATTAAATACAAAACCTGTAACTTATGTTTTACAGGATAGAAATAATGAATTATTACAAGGAGGAGTATATAAAGAAGAAATGTCTAAAGTAAAAGGTTGAATATTAATTCGTGTAAGATTACAAGGAGGAGAGGAGTATATAAAGAAGAAATGTCTAAAGTAAAAGGTTGAATATTAATTCGTGTAAGATTAAGGAAATATTTACAAAATTTAATCCGTGTACAATGGCGTTTGAAGGTCAATTTACTATTTTTGATGCTAGATTAAAAACACCATTTTCATTAATAATAGCTGGACCAAGTAATTGTGGAAAAACTACTTTTGTTATTGATTTGTTAAAAAATGATTCAAGGATAGTTGATAATGAATTTGATTATATTCTATGGTTTTATGGAGAAACTTTTCCACGTGATCCATATTTACAATTAAGAAATGTTCAATTTTATAACGGATTACCGGAGTCTTTTAATAGTTTAATAGATTCTAATAAAAGAGGACTAGCAATTTTTGATGATTTAATGGCTGAATGTGGAAATAATAAGTTAGTTTCAGAATTTTTTACCAAGCGAACACATCATGAAAATGTAAGTGTTATTTTTATTTCGCAAAATTTATTTCATGATGGTAAGGAAAGAAAAAATTTAACTAAAAATGCTACCTATTTATGTATTTTCAATTCGCCATTAGACCAAACTATAGCTTATTCTCTTGCTAGAAAATTAATGCCTAAGAATCAACGCTGCTTTGTTAATATATTTACACATGCTGTTGATAGACCGCACGGCTATTTATTTATAGATGGCCATCAACAATCACCTAAAAATGCTATGTTTCGTACAAATATGTTTGGAGATGTTCAACATTGTTTTACTTTGAATAGAAGTTAAATAACAAATACCATTAAGATTATGTACTTGTTGAATAGAAGTTTAATAACAAATACCATTAAGATTATGTACTTGAAAGAAGACAAAAAAAGAAAGCAATTTTATTGTTTGTTTGACAAAGGTATAAAACAAAATTGAAATATTTATTTATTTGTATTATTATTATTAGTTTACATTGAGTCACGATTAATTTTACACACTAAAGAAATGTCTTTAAGATTATGTACATAATAAACTTAAATTATTTAAAGTAAAATGGGTAGGTTAAAAAAGACAAAGAAAGAAAGCTATGCTCATAAGCATAGACATTTTCTTGTTTTAGTATGTGAGGCACATAGCAAAAAGAAGAGAAATAGAATTCTTGATTCAGCTGATGCTGAAGATATTTATGCAATTTGTGATTGTGTCTATAATGTTTTGAAAGGAAATATACCTATAAAGAAGTCACATTATCATAAGTTAAAGAAATTTAAAAAAGTTTTAAGAGAAGTGGTAAAACAAAAAATGCCTTTTAAGAAACGTAAAGAAGTTTTAAAACAGAAAGGAGGATTTTTACCACTTTTACTTCCAATTATAGCTGCATCTGTTGCAGCAGGTATAAGTAATGCATAATATTGATTAATTTTTGTATGATTAACAAGAATTAACTTGAAATTAAAATTACCAAAATGGCTACTTTTAAAGAAAGTATAATAATTCCTTATGCAATGTTTAAAAGCTGTACCTTTAGTGAAGAAGTACCTAGTCATAATGAACTTTATACTTTAAAAAGACAAAAAGATTTAATGCAGGAGCGTATGTTTAATAAAAAGCCTTATTCTGTTCATACAACATATATACCACCTCCTGTAAAACCAGCTTTAACTAAGGATTTAAATTTAGAGGGAAGAAGAACTGAAGATGATAAAAATAATTTAAAGCCAAGTACTTTTAAAATATTAAAAGGAATTTCAGTGTCACAAAGACCAAATGCACAAAGTATTTTAGATAAAATTTTGGAAAATAATGGAACATGGAATGCTGAGGGAGAAATAAATTTACAGGGCAAAGTTATTAAAGGTTCAAATATTTTAAATATAATGAAATTTTTTTCAAAAACAAAACAATTCGAAAAGGAACCTCGAGGCGTTGATCAACTTTGGGAATTTTTACAAACAGTAAAAGTACCAAAATCTTGGTTTAAAAATAAACCTGAAAGTTTTCGAAAAAATAAAGATGATGAATTTCTTACTCCTGCTAAATATCCTCTTGAAGAAACTGAAAGAGAAAAAATTATGGAAACTATTAATAAATCTTTAAGTCAAGATGAAGAGGATAAATTAGATTTTGCTGGTCTTCCAGATCAAGATGATTTTTATACGCCTATTTCAAAAAACCGTGCTAACATTGATATTGGTGAAATAGAAGAAAAGTTACCTTCGCCTACATTTGATCAACCAGAGGTTGACATTTTTGATTCTTTAAAAAAGAAAAAGAAAAAGAAATCTATGAACAAACCATATCAAGACAGGATTTTTTCAGGCAGTAAGAAAACAAAAGATAGTGCAGAGGAAAGATCAAGGTTTGGAAGAAGAATTAAACATACTTCAAAATGGGATGCATGGAAACCAGCTGAAAAGTAAATTACTTTAAGATTAATCTTAAATCTTAAATGAATCAAATGTTAGCGTTTTTAATGTTTATAAAGTTAAAAGTATATAATAATTAAAATGCAAAAATATTGTGGAGAAAATCATGCTTGTGACTATAAGCATTTTTTTGATGAAAATAATTCTCGATTTTTACAAGAGGGTTATGGATATGGAGGATATTCTTTTATTCCTCCATTTATTGGAGTTCAGAATCAAAAAGGATATGGTATAGGAAGTATTTTTTCAGCAATAGCGAAGTCAGTTTTGCGTTTAGCTAAACCTGCAGTTAAATTAATTAAACCAGCTTTAAGAATGGCAAAGCCAGCTTTAAAGAATGTTGCCAAAACAGCTAAGCGTGAAATTATTAAGAGAGGGAAAAAAGCTGGAATGACTGCTGTTAAGAAAATTATTCAGGGTCAAAGTGCTAAAGAAGTTTTGAAAAAAGAGGCAAAGAAACAGTTGGAAGAATTAACAAAAGATTCTGTGGACTATATTTCTGACAAAATAAAGGAAAAAATATCAAATAAACAAAAAAGAAAAAATCAGTCTAGTTTTAAAGAAAATAAAAGAAAAAAGAGGAGAGTAACTTATGATTCTGAAGAAGAAGATATATTTAGCTAAATCTTCTTAAGATAAGATCTAAATCTTCTTAAGATAAGATTTAAAACTAGTTTGATAATTTAATGTATAATTTAAAAAATGGCTATGCATAAAGATTCTTGTCTGTGTGTTGATTCAAGTTATGATTATTTTAATATTCCACCAACAGATGCAACATCTAGAACAAGTTTTTATTCAAAATTATATTCAATTAGTAATGTAAGTCAAGGTGGCCCTTTAGAGTTTGCATTTAAATCAAATAAAGCTGATTTTATAGACTTGTCTCAAACATTCTTACATCTTACTTTAAAAATACTAAAACCAGATGGAACTGCACCTGCAAGACCTCCAGCACAAGGAGCTCATGCAGGTGAAATTCCAAATCCATCAAAAGTATTTCCTGTTAATTATTTGTCTGGAGCCTTATTTAAAGATGTGGAAATTTATATAAGTAATAAGTTAATAACTAGTAGTGATACTCATTATGCATACAAGGCTTATATAGAATATCTTTTAGGTTATAAACGTTCTGTTCTTGAATCTTTTGGAGAACTTTCTGGGTTTTTTTTAGATGATAAAGATTTTAATGAAGTTGAAGATTTTGATGATACTCATAATACTGGTGCAAAGAAAAGATTTCTTACAACACAATATGGTAAAAGTTTTCAACTTATTTGCAAAATTCATAATGATCTTTTTAATCAACCTAAAAAATTTCCAGGTGATGTAGATATGAAAATAAGATTGATTAGAAATGAGGAAAATTTTGCATTAATGGCACAAAGCGCTACAAGGCAATATAAAATAGAAATAGAAGATGCTGTTTTATTTGTTAAAAGAGTTACTTTAGATGATGTTTTTTTAAATGAATTAGATATGGCACGAGAAAAAAATAAACTTATGAAATTTCCATTTAGAAGAGTTGAGTTAAAGTATTCAACTCAAGGTCCAAATAGATCGATATTGCAAGAAAATAGAATGATTTCAAATGGTGAACTTCCTAAAAGAATAATTGTGGGATTAGTTGATTCACGTGCATGGGATGGGAGTTTAACTCACAATCCATTTAATTTTCAAAATTTTGGGGTTACAGATATTGTTTTGCAAAGGGGGAAAGATATTTCACCTTTTTGTGAAATGTCAAAATTAGATTTCGATGAAGATAATTTCCATGAAGCATACACAGCAATGATGTATGCAACAGGGAGATTATTTTCAAATAACCCTGTGAGTATAACGCCAGATGAATTTAAGAATGGTAATACTTTGTTTTGTTTTGATTTATCTAAAACCGCACCAAATGCAAATAGTTTTGAGTTGACTGAAAGTGGTACAATTAATGTAATTGCAACATTAAAAAATCCTGTTGCTCATGGAATAGTTATGATATTTTATAATGAATATGATAGCATGCTTGCTTTAGGTCCTGCAAATCAGCCTGAAGTAATTTCAAGTTTACTTTAATGTAAAAATGTACGGATATGAAATTGAAAATATTTTGAAAAGTAATTGTGTAACTTCCAGTATTTTTAAAGGTGTGTATTCATCAAATCGATTACCATGTTTAAAAGGTATCAAATATCCTGCAGCATATATTGTTAATACTGATGAAGATTATAAAGCTGGTGAACATTGGGTAGCATTTTTCTTAAAGTCACGCAAAGCCTTACCAGAATACTTTGATTCATATGGGTTAAAACCTTTAAAAAGATATTTTAGAATGTTTATTAAGCAAATAAATAAAACGTATAGGTATAATACACAGGCTTTGCAATCTATATTATCTAAGGTCTGTGGTGAATATACTGTATATTATGTTTTTCATAAAAGTAAGGGAAAAACTTTAAAAGAAATACATAAAAAATTTTCTGATAATAGATTAAAAAATGATTTACTTGTAAAGCGTTTTGTAAAAAGGCTGCAAAGAAAAAAAGTAGAAGGAAAAAATCAATGTAAAGCTGGTTATTTATGTTCTAAACATATGCAGAAAGTGTTGAAAAAAATAGTAGTCTCATTATGAGGCAATACATAAGGTTATAAATTTTATTAAGATTAATGATTTATTGCATTATATATATATATATGTATTGAAATGGAAGCTTTATCCAAAATGGATTTAAAACCTACTCCAACAAAGCTTGGTTTTGGAGGGTTAACTTTAACACTAGTAGTTAGTTTGATTGTTATAGGTTTAGAGTTAAAGAAACCAATATTGCAACCTGAATATGTATTTTTGGATTGTATGATGCTGTCACAAAAAATGAAGGGTAAAATAATTGAAAAATTATTTTTAAGGTGTGAAAATAAAAAACTTATTCAACCTCTATTAGATAAACCGACTGCAAGGAAATATATGTCAAACAAATTAGATACAAATATTTCTACCGTTTGAACATGTATGCAAATATTTTTATGTTTAAAAACTAGCTAAGGTTACAAGAATTTATATAAATTTGCTAAAGACAAGCTTTATATATTCAAATGTAAATAAAAGAAAGTTTACAGGTTAATATTAGTATTAGTAATTTATTTTGTTATAATAAAATAATAATTTGTTATAAGTATGCTCGGCTTGAATTTAAGAAATGTTTTTAATATTATTATTTGATTTAAGTTTTAAATTTTTATATTATTTAAAAATTGTTTGTCTTCAACCTTTTAAAATTTTAACATGTATTATAATTTTAAATTTGTGTAGTCAACCTGTGATAGTTGACTAAAGTGTAACCTAAACTGTGTGACTAATGAAGTTGTATGTAAAGGTTATCACGATGGAAAGAAGTCTTCCAGCGCGGTTGCCATAAGCTTACAACTGGACTGATCAGTAGATGAAAGAAGTAACCTTGACTGGTGGTACCTTGACTGGTGGTCCTGGGGTTGCTATGAGAAGTGACTGGACCTTGGCTCATCAGTAGATGAAAGAAGTAACCTTGACTGGTGGTCCTGGGGTTGCTACGAGAAGTGACTGGACCTTGGCTCGCCGTGAATGAAGTTCGCTTAAAGGTTATTACGATGGTTAGCAGAAGTGCCTTCCAGCGCGATTGCCTTGAGCTCAAGTTTTGGCGACTACAGATGTATGGTTACTTAAACTGAACTAATAAGGACTTAATTGTTTGAAGGATGAAGCCTTGAAACAAATGCCATTATAGTCTTTGGTTAAGTACATTTAAATCTACTGAGTATAAATAAGGTCACATTAAGTTTGGTTACTGATGTTGGAATATTAAATGATGAAATAAAAACTGCTAAGAGTGATTACTGATGTTAAAATATTAAAACTGTTAAGAGTGGTTCGTTACTGATGTTGATTTGTTATTGATGTTGAAATATTAAAACTGTTAGAATGTAAGTAGATTCAAGCCGAGTTACCTATAACATTTATAAACCTATAACATTTATAAAATAATTAAATTGAATAAATAAACCTGTAAAGTTTCTATAATTTACTTAAAGGTAGATGCGCTTTTTAATAAAAAAGGTTATTACAACAAAAAGGTTATGTTTGTAATACAAAAGAACTTACAACATGTATTGTACTTACAACATGTATTGTACTTATGAAATCCATGGAGATGTGATACTTGTGATGAAATCCAAGGAGATGCAATACTTGTGAAAATCCAACGAGATGTGAATGTACAAAAATGAAATTAAGTACTTATGAAATCCAAGGAGATGCAATCAATACTTGTGAAAATCCAAGGAGATGTAAACCAAGGAGATGTGAATGTACAAAAATGAATTAAATATGAACATAACCACAATTTATGATTTATGTTTTTTGTTATTATATAGAAACACCATTTTTAATATACGTTTAATTTCGATATTGAAATAAACTTATATGATATTTAGTAAATACAAGCAAATCTTAACGATTAGATATTTAGTAAATACAAGCAAATTTTAACGATTTAGTAAATAAATACAAGCAAATCTTAACGAGATTAAGACTACACGAAAAGCGATGACGTTTTCTCGTCAACATGAGAGGCTATACAAGCGGGGTTAACAAATTTATTGATTTAGAAGATTTATAAATTAATATAGTATATTTCAATTTATTTTCGATATTGAAATAAACTTATATGATATTTAGTAAATAAGGCTATGCCCTAGATTAAAATAATTTTTCCTTAGCCGTGAGTAGTAAACCCCAAGGTCGAGTTCAACTCGTTGGCGCGAAATGCGCGCATAAATGAGCCCTAGCTAGAGCCGATAAACCCTGCGCATTTCGCGCCACGAGTTGAACTCGACCTTGGGGTTTACTACTGATAACTCTTTTTGATTTTCACATGCTCCTTCTTGTGAGCCTCTAAGTCTAAGGCTTGTGCAAATGTTTGGCCACACTCCAGACAAAAGTGCTGGTTGTCAGTTTTGTGACTCTGCATGTGTGTCCGAAGGCAAGCTATCTGAATAAATCCTTTATGACATACGGGACACACGTGGGGCTTCTCTCCTGTATGTGTGAGGATGTGTCTTTTCAGACTGCGGGACTGGCTGAAGCCTTTCCCACAGTAACTACACAGATGAGGCTTGCTTCCCGTGTGAGTGTTGATGTGGTCTTCAAGGGTGGAGACCTGACGGAACCCCTTACCACAGTGAGGACAAACACAGGACTTGACACCAGTCAATGTACTGACTTGCGAGGGCTGAGGGACTGTTTCAGTCCACTTAGATGGCTTGTTATAGAGATAATAATTTTGGATATCTTCTTCATTTGAAGGCAAAACTTCATTTGTGTTCAAATCTTCATCTAAGGGAAGATATTCATCTGAGCTTACATCTTCATTTAAAGTGGTATCATTGTTTGGGTTCACATTGTTATCTACATGCAAACCTTCAGGTGAGTTCACAATTGTATCAAGAGACACAACTTTATCTAGGTTCACATTTGTCTTTGAAGGTACATCCACTTTCTTTTCTAGATGCACAATCTTATGTTTCTGGAGAAGTGGCTTGGTGCGAAAAGTCCTGCAACATTCAGGGCATGTTCTTAGTTTCTCAGCTTCATGACTATCGAGATGTCGCTTTAAGTGACACGCCCTATAAAATCCCCTACCGCATTCAGAACAAGTGTGAGGCTTTTCTGCTGTATGAGTCGCAACATGTTGCATCAGGCTAATTTTAAAGTTGTATCCTCTCCCGCAATGGACACATACAAATTTTTTATCTCCTGCATGTACACTGATGTGGTTCTGGAGGAGTGCTGCACTATGAAAGGTTTTATCGCACTGAGGACAGGGTTTAGGCTCTGTACAGTAAGTGTGGTTGTGTTTCTTCAAGTTGAATTGACTTTTAAAACCTTTCCTACAGTGACGACATTCAAATGGCCACTTCCCATTATGCTTGTACATGTGGGCCTTTAGTGTTGCCTTTGAACCAAATCCAACACCACACTCAGGACATTTTATTGCAAGATTACCTCTCTCTCCGGTGTGAATTTTCATGTGGTTTTTCAGTGAATCTGACCGAATGAAATCTTTTTCACAGTGACAGCATTCATAAACCCTTGCTCCTGTGTGAATGAGCATGTGTTTGTAAAGGCTTGCTGAGTAACTGAATGTCTTGTTGCACTGGACACACACAAAAGGCTTCTCTCCGTGTGCAGCAAGATGTTCTTTGTAACGCATTAGGCCAGTGAACCTGCGATCACATAATGTACATGCATATGGCTTCAATTCAATATGTGTCTCAATGTGTGCATTTAGGGCTCTCCTGTCCCCAAAAGTTTCATGGCAGTGATGGCACATGTGAGGCTTCAGTATTTTATGTGTTTTTAGGTGCACTTTCAGACTTGTTGGATATGGGAAGGTCTTCGGGCACTGTGGACAAGAATAAGGCCTCTCTCCTGTGTGAGTGTACATATGGCGCTTGAAGCTTATTGCTTGCCTAAGTGACTTATTACAAATATGACACAGAAATTTCTTCTCTCCAGTGTGTATACTCATGTGTCTTAATAGGTTGCCTTTCCATGAGAAGGTTTTACCACAAACATTGCACATGAAAGGCTTCTCACCTGTGTGAGTGTACATGTGCTTCCTCAGAAGTGACGGGCTTTGAAACAAATCACCACACACTTGACACATATTGGTTCTATGCAGTCTCTTCATACTTGGACTGCTCTCACTCGTGACTGTCTGAGAAGCCATGTTGAAGATCCAACCTTCAGTTTTGCTATTCTCCAAAATTATTTCATTTGGGCTAGTTTAAATTTTGTCAGTCTGTATCCCGAGCTTTTGCATCTTCTGCTAAGTGTGTGCACATTTAAGTTTCATTGGTTTAATTCTAAAATTTCTTGTTCAAGGTCTAAGTGCTGCGGCTTGATTTTTTTTCTGAAATGCAAGTCCATGATTAAGCTTGCTCAGTCCATTAAGTTTTGTAATTGTCAGTTGATTTATGACCTTTCCAACATTTAACGGTCACATTTAGGCAAGTTTGTCACTTCATATTAAGCCCTCTAGGCTTCCACTGCTGCTCTCTTACCGACCTATTGTATGTGTGCCTTATGCTCTCTAGATGAGAGCAGTAAAAGGGTATCCGGTATATCCTGCAGTTCTACGATTGTCCAGCTGTGAAGAGAATGAACCACTGCCCCTCCTGCTACATTCAGTCTGGAAGAAAAAGATGTACGATTTAGTGAGTTTGGTTTACAAAATGGAAACGTAAAAGGGGAAACCTCCATGAGGCACAGGAATACATAAATATACAGAGTATTAACAATGTTATATAAAAAAAGAGAAAGAGAAGTTTTATGGCTAAAATAATAATGTAGCCCTGCCGATAATACATGACATATACATAGAATTCACTACTTGCATGGATCCGCCATATTGGGGAATCCCATGGGAATCCCTAACTCAAAACGAGGCAAGGTGCTCTCTCATCCTATCCATGTAATGCTGTACATGGGGATTACAATAATATTCATCCTTAGTTTAAGTTTTAAACGCCTATCAGTGCATTCCTAACAAAGGGAACAATTTACCCTCTTTCTATTAAGTGTCGCACATAGGTCTAAAAATATGAAGCGACAGCTGTGACTCAGGTGTTAGATGGACAGGTGTGGAAACCCCTCTATGGTACTGAGGCCTAGCTGACACAAGGAAGTGTGACCACCATGCCCTGTGTTCTTGGATCCTTTTATCCTTGAATTTTAGGTCTATGGACACAGTCGATGTATTTGTGGTTTTGAATTCGATCACACTCAGTAAATACAAAATGTATGGCCATAATGTGATATCCTTTTCTTGTACTTTATATCCTGTATTTAAGGCCTATATCAAAGCGATTCACAAACACACTAAATCAAACAATATACATTATCATAATAAGTAAAAGAGGAAAAAGTAGGATCTTAAAGGAAACCTTGCACATAATTGTAAGACAGTAATTTGTTAATGAATTCAATTAAGCATGTCAATCACAACTTGTACTAATCAATGTAAGCAAAATGGAAGGAAATTTTTTAGTCTACACACAATTATGGGACATTAAAAATACTTGTATCTTATTGTATTTTTAACGGAAATCCCCCAATGTGTGACGTAGCAAGGGGAGTTCTTGGGGAATCCCATCTGCCAATAAAAGGGAATCCCCATCCCTATAGAATTTGTAATAATGCTTATTCTTTCTAATCCAAATTATATATATTTGGTGCAATACAACTAATAATTGATTGAAATATATATCCATCTACTATTATGCATTAGTCAGGGAATCCCAAATTAGATTTAGAGGGAATTCCCATAGGTGTGACGTAGCAAGGGGAGTACTGAGCAGCTCAACAGTCAGGGTATTCCCAAAATTATATTACTTTCCTAAATATCTCTATATCACCTCAACATTTTCACTGTTTTTCTTTTGAAATACTTAAAGAATACTAAAGTTAAGTTAAAAACACAAAAAAATAGCAACTTGTAAATTTATATGCAAGTTTTCCTTTAAGAGGCATTAGTCCTACGTTATTTGACTTGACCACCATAATTAGGTAATCCCTGTATTCCTTGGGAGTATTCACACTTACTTTAATAGGCTGGACGGCCATATATAATATTGATTTCTCCAAAACATCTATTCAATTTCACAAAAAGATAGAGTAGGCCTACTTTAATAATTGTCACGGATAAAAAGTTACTTATTATCATCAAGGCTTGTTTGGTAATTTTGTCCAACTATTATCAGCGAATTCTTTTATTTGATAATGTGATATACACATACTTTCTTTACATTTTCTGTCTTTACTTTTTCAGGGCATTTAGCGACATGTGTCGTTCAGTATAATTTTGTATAATAATTCTAAGTATTTTCAAGTAGACATTTTAGAACCCCTGCCCATGTCCTATTTTTACAAGCCAACACCACTGCTTTGTGTACAGCACTTCGCCTCGTTTTTAGGTGTGAGCAACGGTGGTGCTCCGTGCAAGTAGTGAATAGAATGTATTATCGGCACCCTTGTGTTTAAGTCTGCTCTTAGACCTAGTACACATTAGTTTTGCAAATATTAATTTTTAATAAACTTAAATTTCATCATCCGAAAAGCCTTCATTTATTTGCAACATCAAAAATGTGTAAGGGGTGTTGATAATAGATGCCAGCTGCCGATGATACATGGCACTACTCTTTATAGTAATTAATTTTGGAATCATCTGCAGAAGGCGGAGGAACATGACATGACACATTGTTATTGCATTTTCTTGTAACCTATTTATTTTACATATGCTGATGTTGAGCATCATCCTGCGCGATGTATTGAAGGAGACATAACTGCATCAAACTATTTCTTTTGTAAAACTACCTTGCCTTTTCTAAATAACTAGACAAAAGCTAGAAGACATATTGAATGTGATTAAAGAATCTTTAATGTTAATTGTGTTTGATGTTATCAATCCCCTATATATGTATTACCTTTTTCTAGTCTATATGTACATGTACTATGGAGTCCCGATTTTAAGTCAAAAGTCCAGATCTTTAGATGAATTTTAGACCCCTGTCCTGATAGGAGGTACTGAAATGTTGGCAGGCCTGCTGTACATGATTGCGCAATCATGCTTACAACTTGAACCAACTCCCAAGTTTCACTTCTCTTTATTCCTATAAAAATACCAAACATGTACTTGAAGAATGTCACATCTTACAAAATGAAACCTCCTTTCTCAGTTTCCATACAGTTCTATGGTAAAAGGTTTTGCTGTGCATGGAGAGTGAGGCACCAGTTCCTTTACTATAGAAAATCCCTATTCCCAATTTTGGCTAAAAAAATTATGGTTTCTTTTCCAAATTACAGGAAAACAAAATGGAATTTCAAAAGTTTGGAACCAAGCTACCATACACTAGAAACAGAACTAACAAACTACATATAGTTTGATACTTATAATGCATCCATTACTTAGAAAGGTGGAACGAAAAATTTGTCACAAAATTCTTACAAGCTTGGCTGGTACTCATCATGCTGGTTAAAATATAGTAGTGATTGCCAGGAACCAGCATGCAAAAAAAAGTGTAGATAAGGGAGGCGGCCAGAGGCCTGCCTCCCAAGAAATTGATGTTTTCTAAATTTAAGAGCACGATATCAATTTTTCTTTAATAAAGGTAAAATCTAAACTTATTAAAGAGGCATTGCTAATTTAGAAATATACCCAGTTTTAATGCCAGTGATGGAGGTCTTCATGTGAAAAACATGGGTTTCTTTGAAGGGGCTTTCTCATCAGTGAGGCGAATGTATTGTGATACGTTGTAACCCTCTGACGGCTGTGCCAATTTCGTGACGTGACCAATAACATCGCTGGATTACGTTCCAAAATAGGAAAACATGTTGCTGGCCGTCGCGTCGTGTGGCTAACGTAGGCAGAAGTAAGCTTAACAACGGTAGGACAAGACAGCCCCTTTAAAGAAAAACCTTACTCCTTTGATCCCAAGGAAAATACAAATATGTTTGTGACATCACAAAAAAAAGAAGTCGTTTTCAAATTTTGAAATTATAATTTCTGGAAAGGACGTTCAGAATGCAAATTTTTGCCCTAAATAAATTTGTAGTATGATATAAAATGTTATAGGATTGAGAAAAAACAATTGGGATCACTCAATTATGTTATTTTTGCTTTTTTTGTAAATTTCATTCCATCTGTTTGTGACGTCACACACAGATAAATACACTGTGCAAGGTGCACGAAATGCACACGTCAAAATAGAGGACATATAGCTTTATCATCTATCAGAAATAACCATTTTATCTTAGCAGATAACTTACCTAAATGTATTGTATTTCTTTTGTAGGTCTCAAAATTTGAAATTTTGTTTCATTTTTCATTTCGTTTTCAAAAATATATATGAATAAAAATGAATTCACAAAAAAAGTGTTTCCCATGTGTACTTTTAGGTTTAATTACATGGGTGCCGATAATATACTGCATTCCATGTGTATGTCTTGTAGTCTATTATCGGCAGGGTTATATCATTATTTCAATAAATTATTATTATTAATTTTAGTAGCAATGTTTTGGTTGATTCAATTTCATTTGATATGAAAATGAATCAAAGCAGGCATGTGTAAGGTAGAATGAAAAAGATATCTTAATTTTGATAGGAAACAAGTATTTCTAACAAGTCATAATGTCTGTCCTGGAGCGGAGCTTCCATGAGAGAAGAAATAGTCCCAGGAATTTGTCATTTAGTATTAACAGAACCATGGGGAAACGTCTATCAAATGTTGTTATGTCTTTATATAAAAATACTAGAGATATACCTATAAGTGACTTTGCCAGAGAAACCCCCTCCTATTTTCCACAGAATTTGTTTTTCTGGTTAAATAACTCAAGTTCATGTAAGATCTAGCCTATATCTGTTTATATTTCAAAAATGAGCCCGGAATTCCATGTATATCCAGAGATATAACGAGATGAAAATTTGCCCCATGGGCTTAACACTGGCATAAAAATGCTGATGTCACCAGCCTCACGGGAATTCCCAGTACCGTAAAGAATTGCATGAGTTACTTTATGGGCCTGGCAGAAGCTCTCCAAACAGAGATGTAGACCACAGTGCATGTGTAGTGAATGATCGACTGAGACTTGTTCCCTTATGCCTGTTAAAATCACTAGAAAAAAGTTCAAGTTCAATGCATATGTCACTGTTGCCGGGCGCCTCAAAGTCCCAAAGACTATCTCCTGCCTTTAGTACACATGCACTTGTGCTGTTGCCGGGCGCTGGGTTCCGGTATTTTTCAATTTGCACCGGCTGTTTTTGAAAGCACCATGACTGCCGTGTGGCAGACGTAATTGGCTACGTTGTAACCCCCTGCTTGGCCCGCCAATTTCGTGACGTGACCAATAACGTCACCAGATTACGTTCCAAAAGTGAAAAACACGTCGCCGGCCGCGACGTCGTTAGGCTTAGGGGTGGGGCCTCTAACCTTAGAAACGCACGGACGATACTCCAGCTTTAATGTCATGTTTTTTGAAAAAAGTGGAATGGACTATTCTTCCCCAGATCTGGAACTGTCACCAGGATGTATCCATTTCTCTGTAACAGTTCATATGTCTGAGAAAAAAGGGAGGACAGGACAAGTAAAATCTGAAAATAACAAATTTTTGGGAGTTAACTTGTTCCCGGTGAGAAGGACACATTTCCTATGTCTATAGTCCTACCCTCTGAGGACCAGCGTCTTTTTGTCATTATTGGAGTACAGAGGCGAAATATCATTTCGCCTCTAAATAATCAAAATACCATGTTGCACTCATAACCCACTACGCTGACTTGATAGGCTTGCTAGATAACGTTTTTGTAAATTATTGAATTTTACTAAAAGATAATGATTATCTTTATTAAAGGGTGCCGATAATACAAGACAGGTGCCGATAATACACTCCAAAATATGAAAAAATAATCAAACTACTATTTCTCTATTAATTTATATGTACAGACTGTCTCATGGAACACGTTGTTATAAAAAATATGGGGAAATAAGCACTCTGAGGCGAATCACCCTCCGCTCCAGAAAGATAGTCCGTGAGAGTAGATTCGCCCATAGCATAGCGAGCGTCGAAGTTGCAGGCGGGCCGTTGGTCCAATAAGACCCTACTTCCAGCTGGGTTCGAAAGCCTACTTCAAGTAGGGTCTTACACTCAGCCAGCAAATGAAAACTGTAAGAGTCTAAAATATGTTTTAACTACTTTCTGCACAATATTAGAAGCTGGATATTTGTCTGGCAAGCCTTTTGGTACATTCAGACACTTCTGCATTTAGGTTTTCTGAGATAATTTCTACATACAGGGCTCCAGTTAGATCCACATAGGATATCCAATATAGACTTTCATAACTAAAAATCTAAGTTGCCACCCTACTACAAGTAGGCTGCAGGTACTGAACCCTACTACCAGCAGTGGCGGATTTTGGGGGGGGGGGGGGGCGGAGGGGCCTTGGCCCCCCCCCCTAAAAAAAAAAAAAAAAAAAGGAAAAGGAAAAGGGGGAGGAAAGAGAAAGGAAAAGAAAAGAAAAGAAGAGGACAGATTGGATTGACTTTTGAGGGCTTACAGGTCTTGACTAGATGTGTCTCAGGGCCCCCCTGGCCCTGGCCTCTCAGGTAGACCCTCACCCTCCTCTTTTAACCTGAGGCCCCCCTGGCCTCTCAGGTCGACCCTCACCCTTCTCCTTTAAACTAAAGGCCATATTCCACTTTGCGTCCAGTCCCATTTGTGGCCGCTATCTTAAGCGGCCGCAAGCATTTTGCGACTTTGATACCAACATGTTGGTATCCCCAAACAGTGGTCGCAAGCAGTGGCCGTAAGTAGTGGCCGCAAACAGTGTGCTTGCGTCTGGTCATAAACAAGTGGAATATAGCAGTTTGCGGCCACCCTGGACGTGTTTGCGGCCACCCTAAACGCATAGTGGAATATGGCCTTAAGGCTACCCTGGCCTCTCTGGTCGACCCTTACCCGCCTCCTTTAACCTGAGGCCCCCCTGGCCTCTCTGGTCGACCCTCATCCTCCTCCTTTAATCCTCCTCCAGCTGTACTCTGAAGCAAGATCTGACATTCGAAGCACTTGGCCGAAATTTATTAACATCTATTTGTACCTAAAGGTAGTCCATATCTATCCAGTAACCATCCAAATATGTGACATGTATTAGTGTTAGTCTTTGTATTACCCTTTGATTTTAGTGCTTATGTACTAGCATTTGTTGTAGAGTATATATATGTAGATACATGATCTGGATAAGTGACATATAAGTCAGATGTGACTTCTGGTTTCTTGATGTCAATAAAAGTTACTACTACTACTACTTTAACCTGAGGCCCCGCTGGCCTCTCTGGTCGACCGTCATCCTCCTCCTTTAACCTGAGGCCCCCCTGGCCTCTCTGGTCGACCCTCATCCTCCTCCTTTAACCTGAGGCCCCCCTGGCCTCTCTGGTCGACCCTCATCCTCCTCCATTAACCTGAGGCCCCCCTGGCCTCTCTGGTCGACCCTCATCCTCCTCCTTTAACCTGAGGCCCCCCTGGCCTCTCTGGTCGACCCTTACCCTGCTACCTTAACCTGAGGCCCCCCTGGCCTCTCTGGTCGACCCTTACCCTGCTACCTTAACCTGAGGGCCACCTGGTCTCTCTAGTTGACCTTCACCCACCTCCCTTAACCTGAGGGCCCCTCAGATTGCATGAATTAGAGGTTATTTTTCAATTTTTTCCTGGGGGTGGCCCCTATACCCCGTCCAATGGGAGGGGCCATTACTTGGAAGAATATAATAGTTCACGGAACTTTAGAATGGCTAGGTGTCCCGTGGACACCCTGATCGTGCGTCATAGGTGTCCTGCACCATGAAACAGGGGGTCCCAGTGCCTCAACCTTGATATCAAGGTATGATTTTCAGGGTGTTCACAGGACACCCTGAGGGTCCTGTTTGGGTGTCCTGGGTGGGTGGACAGGACACCCAGGATGCTGGATTTTGTGAGCCCTGTGGGGGGAAAATATAATCTTAAATGGTGACTAAGATACCTCAGAATGCCTCAGATTGCATGAATGAGAGGCTATCTTTTCAAAATTTTCTTGGGGGTGGCCCCCCATACCCCCCCTTATAAGAGGGTCATTCCCTGGAAGGATACATATAAATACATGTATTGAGGGAAAAAAATAATTTTTTATGGTGACTAAGGTACCTCAGAATGCCTCAGATTGCATGAATGAGAGGTTATCTTTTCAAATTTCCTGGGGGTGGCCCCCCATACCCCCCCTTTATGGAAGGGTCATTCCCTTGAAGAATACATAAAAATATTGGGAGGGGGGGGGGGGGCGGGGGGGGGGGGCCGGTGTCGGCTTATCTGAGCGATAATAGAGGTCTACATGAAATAGGACGCTTATTTCACAATATTTATGCACATTGTGTAATTCGATGTTAAAGACACACAGTATACACCTTCTGACATATGAAAATAGCTAATAGGTTCACCTGTCTAGCGGATTTTCGGTGTTTTTCTCAGCATCAGAGTGGTCAGATTCTGACTCCAACCCCCGTGGCGTCATCTGGCGGCAAACGACTGAAACATCAGAATCACACACAAGCAAAGTTCTGTGAGTCTAAACAACCAAAAGATCGACATTTCAGAGAATTTAGGTGTCTCAGGTAAGGGAATACACAATAACTACATGCAATAGTCACAAAAGTCCATAATTATGTTAAGATAATCGCATGACTGATGCAGCAATGAAGCCAATGAAGTGTTTGAAATGTAAACTCCCATATTATCGCTCAGTTAAACTCTGGGGTGGACAGATAATGCCACTTCCGGAGATGGTACCAAGAAAATGCATACCTCCGAGCAGATAATGCTACAACAGGTGTGCCGTGAAAAACGGTCCCCCCATGAAAATCTGTCCCCCCCTGTTCTGAGCATGCTCAGTGGAGGGGGGGCAGTTTTTCATAGATGGTCCAAGAATGTGTCCCCCCTCATGTTTTATCACTTTATTTATCTATTTATGTTATTCTTTTTATCGGATAATATTTCATATCGAACCTAATTAATCATTTTTACATCTAAACCGAAAAATTGATGTTTATTTTATCCATAGACTAGGAATAGGGACGAGTTAGGGTTAGTGTTGAATCCTAGAGATGGTTTAGAAGAGAGGGATGATTTATTTAGATTTTATTTTTCATCTAAATTATGTTTTTCATCTTAAAGGGACAGTCTCGTCCTGCGGTTGTTAAGCTTAGGTACGCCGACGTTAACCTAACGACGCGACGGCCGGCGACGTGTTTTCCTCTTTTGGAACGTAATCCGGCGACGTTATTGGTCACGTCACGAAATTGGCGGGTCAGGCAGGGGGTTACAACGTAGCAAATTACGTCCATCTCACAGACGATACCGTCGCTTTAATATATCAGTACCTATCAGATGTAATACAAATTATTGTTTAAAATGATCTATATTAATTGTTTTAGAGGGGGGACACTTTTTCACGGCCTTGGCCGCCGTGAGAAACTGTCCGGGGGACACTTTCTCACGGGGGGACAGATTTTCACGCAACACCGGAGGCGACTTTTGAAACGCCGGGTGCGGAATTCCACTGTTATTCTTCAAAATACCAAATATTTATGATATTAAACATACCTACGGAATATTTGATGGTGTTTGCTTCACAATGATACCATAGTATTTGAGAATTTCCATGTACTACATGAGAAAAGTGTGTGACAAAATATTTGTGTGGGGAGAAGGTTGGATCCGAAAAAATACACTGAAACCCCACACTTTTCTCCTGAAAGGATGAAAATGAAAATGATTTGAATGCTATTATTCTTTTTAATAACTTAAAATACATTCCGTGGTCAGGTTATTGTGTAGTAATATTTTATTTGATGAAATAACTTTTATTTGTTTATGTCGCAAAAATGCGGGAGGCTCAAAAGTAGTCTATGCATTATCCGGGCCGAGGATAGCACTTTCCGTGAGCTGGCTCCGGAATACGCATTATCTGTCCACCAGCGTGCGTTAGATCTAGGCCAATACACTACAGTAGACATCTATTTGTTTTGATGTACCGGTACCATATTAGATTTGTTTGTTGTCAATAAAATCTCTACTAGTAACATAAGTGGCGTGCCTATGTCTGGACGGCAAGCTGTCACAGTGTCAGTGACGTAAGGATAGGCCCTTAGGTCCAGAGTAAAACAAAAAAAAAAGACCTACGTCACTGACACTGTGACAGCTTGACACTTCATTAGCTTCACTAACATTTTTTTTTTTTTTTTTTTGCGGGGGGGGGGGGGGGGGGGGCTATGATTGGTAACATAGGTCGAAAAAAAATAGGGTAGGTAGGTCGATTTTTTTTTTTTTTTTTACTTACCAAAGAGACCCAGGCAGTGTTGAAAAGAATAAAAAGGATAGCTATACGGAAGATGTGAGTCTAAGGTTTCAGCTAGACATGTTCAACATAAATCACTAAATGGTTCTGGGTAAGAATAGCTGATCGTAGAAGGCGACGATAGGGGGGACCCAGCACCAACCAAGTGGTTCTTTTGGTTCAATTCCAGGTCTCGGTCCACTAAGGGATGAGGTACAGCAAAAATGATTTCCAGGTTTTCATCACCTGCTGTTTGCCCGCCCTGTCACCATAATATAGATTTGATCTCCAAAGACAGAATTTGTTCCAAGTTGTTTTCGGCATGAAAATTACCCTGGCTGTCAGTATGGCGTAACTCACGCACTTAACATAAATTACTATTTAAAAAATGTTGCCCTAACTTAGACAATAAATTGCCTCATTGCAAAAAAGTAGACCTGGATGTGCGATCTATCTATGACAGCCAAGCCCCGGCACAATCATCCAAATCCTCCCTTAGCATGATCACCTTGATCTAGGATCTCTACTTCTAAGGTAGAGTCTTATGGTCATTCTTTCTCCAAGGTTGTCTATTGGCACAAACTTGTTAACTACCTTCCTCAAAGCCAGTGTATCGTCCTTCAGCCTAACCTATCTTGTACGTTGTAACTCCCTGAGCGTAGTGCCAAATTCGTGATGTGACCAATAATGTCGCCAGATTACGTTCTAACATTGCAAAACACGTCGCCAGCAGCGACGTTGTACTAATAGCTTAGTACTTTTAATATATTATCATCTTTTATAATTTAGTTAGGATCAGACCTAGCAAGTCTACCTCTAGGCAGAGACATTTTACGCTTCCAGCGCCACCTGTTAACCAGTATAAAAGGTGTTGCAAAGGTAGGGAGCGAGTTAGTTAGGAGTTAGAGTTTAACCATGGAGTAAGAAGAACTGCTCGGAGTAATATCTACGGCTCCTGCGCAGTATACTGGAGTTTACCAATACCAACAGCTTCGGACAAAGGATTGTGATAGAGCTAAGCACTAGGGCGGTCTGGAATGCGCTGGAACAACTTGTATTCTAAATGTGGTTGATCGCTGAGTAGGAGATGGGAAGGTGGACTGATGGAGACTTATTCACTGTGGCTTTGACTCGGGATGAGATGTTTACTTCAATAAAAATCCTTTCATATTAAGAGCTTCCTCATCGTCCATTTCTTTTGAACTATTGGGGAATGGATGTATTAACTTTAAACGCAGGCTGATCGGCTCGATAACCTGGATGTACGACTCATGGATCAGTTAACTAGACACATCATGCAGTATTAAATCAAACATTAACAATAGTTCAACGTTGTTAGGCTTAGGGGTGGGGCCTCTAACTTTAGAAACACACAAACGATACCCTGGCTTTAAAGGGGCTTTCTCGTCGGCGAGTTGGATGTATTTTGATAAGTTGTAACTCCCGGTTGACCGCGCCAAATTCGTGATGCGACCAATAATCGTGTTATTACGTTCTGAAAGGGCAAAACAGGACACCGGCCGTCGCGTCGTTAGGTTAACATCGGGGTGTACTCTCAAAACACCAACCTTATCCTCATAAGGTTAGATCATATCAGGTTAATGACCTGTTGCATTTACATTTGAGTATTTCAAAGCTAAGAAGGTGCCTAGGAGCTACGAAAAAGGTGTGTAACCTTAACATTTACCTAAGTTTTGCACAAAGGTAGAGATTAAATCATTTACTTTGTGCATGATCATTGAAATAGTGTAAAGGTCACCAGTTGAATACAAGATAATAAGAATTCCTCCAAATTACTTAGTTTATGAGAATACCTAGCATAGATATGGCAGGTGCCGCTGGTAGGTGTAAATATACCAGACGATGATGCTCACCGGGGTACACCTCCCAACAAGCGCCGATGCCTGGGGTAAAATCAATATCAGACTGCTTTAAAAGCGAGAGCCCAGTGTAAGAGGGTACTGCCAAGCGTTGTTCATGTTATGGATTGAGCGCCCATCTCGTGGAATTATTCACCACTCGACTAGCACCCATCAGAAACAATATTAATAACAGTAATCATCTCGGACAATGCACTATAATTATGGTTAACCATAAACTATACTACAGCTTTCAGTTTCACTCAAAATATGATTATTTTGTTAATATATGTAATAAAACCATATTCCCTTACTCAGAACATCTTATTAATTCATTCTAACTGAAAACTATTTTTAAGTATTTATCCTGAATGAGATATTTTGAAAAACGTTTTTGAAATATGTTACCTTTTAAACAGTGGTGCCACCTGTATGTTGCTTTTAGGTCATAATACAATGCTGCTGCAACGTTGTGAAAATAACGCTGTCATACACAACGTTTTTTACAATGTTATTCTACAATGTTGTGGCAATGCTGCAACCCAACATTATCTTGCAACATTGTGACAACGTTGCTGCAACGTTTTTCTTCAAATGTTATAGAAAGGTAATGTTGCACAACGTTGCCTAAACAATGTGTGTTTGCTGGGCTGCCTACACTGAGGACCCCTACTGAGAGCCATGCCAGTTGTAGGGGTAGAGGGCCTGCCTGGAGTGTGAGGGGCCCGGGTTCACCTTCCGGTCATGGCAGTGGAGCGCCTTGTTCTTAATATTTTGTGTTTAATGTCCACCAGCTCTTTATCCAACATTTGTCTATATCTTGTCAAACAGTATAAACGCTGTATACTATTTTTCTATTTTAGCTCACACATTTTGTGTGAGGTTTAAGGCAAATGTGTTGAATATTCTTGTCAAAATATCAGACATGTTCAGCAAAAATGCCAGTGTTAAAAAACATTGCCCAACATATTGGATGAATTTCCTCTTGTTGCAGAAACAAAGACCTGGACAAGCGGTTTACACCCGATGGCCAACCCTGGATCGATTGTCAAAATCGTCATCTGGAATCATCACCTTGATCTAGGACCTCTGGTTCCAAGGTAGAATCTTTACATTACATACAATTATTTTCATATTTTCACTCACATATTAAAGCCCCGGGCCACACACACCAACTGAACTGAACTCGACTGTCGTAGACATTATGACACCAATGTGCTCTGATGGATCAGTCTTAGCAAAGAAACCAAACCATGTCACAGGACTTGACAATTGTAGCCTGATGGATATATGGTTCTATAGTCGTCTACTGCCATCTTATCCACACTTTTTCTCTTTCTCTTAAAAGGACTTGTCACAACAGATTACTTTGCTAATAGAAGCATAGATTTATCATCTGTGTCTTCTGTTTATAGAGAGGGTGAAAATTCCTTTACATTGAAAAGACTCACTAATAGTAGTGTGTCTTTGACACACTAGGTGGCCCTCCTTTGGTGACTATTACAAGGATTTGTCAACATCCATATACCCTAGAGTATGGGATGAGTAATCTACTCCTTTCACAATAGAAGAAACCTTTAATACAAAACCTTCTTTCAGAAGAAGATAATGTATGTACTAGGTGTTACTGCACACACCCCTAAGACTCGACAAACGAGTTGTACATCTTCTACTTCTCAAGATCTACGTCTCAACTCAAATGTCATGGCAAACCAGTCATAGGTACCGGACACACTGCAGGACTGACCCCAACTCAACTCAGCTCGATCGTCGAGTTGGTGTCAGTTGGTCAGTGTGGCCGGGGCTTATGTCTGAGGTTTAAGGCTGATGTGTTAGACTTTCTTGTCAAAATGTAAGACATAATCGTCAGTAAGAAAACGGGTTAATCGCCTACGAAAAATTTAATAACCCCCACCAAACTCATGATATGTTTTTGTGATTATTAAGAAACAACTTAAATTCCGAAAGATAGGGTATATTAAAGCATCACAAAAAAATCATTACGCCATTTCAGGAGATTAAAAACACAACAATCTTATTCTCAATATATCTAATGTAAATACCATAAAAGAACATCAATGACCCGTTTACAGTGGGAGTAGCAGGGGTGGTTTGAGGAAATTTGAGAGAATTTTGGTAAAAGTTCAAAATTTCCTTTAAAAAGTCACTGTAAAAACCCTAACAAATTGTATGAAAATATTGAAAATTTCCACTTGGGGAACTTCGCCACCCCCTTTTTAGGTTTAAACAAGTTCGCTCCGCTTCCCTATGTCCCCAGCAGGCAGTGACCCACCAAAATTGGTTTGTTTACAAACATTGCTGTTTTCAGGCATACATGACATGAATATTATGGAATTTAAATTAACTTAAAGCTAGTTATGATCTATATATTATTATTATATTATTTCAGTTTGCAAAATTTTGTCATATTTTGACGCAATATTGCTTTTGACTCCCTTTAAACGCAACACTTTTTTTTCCACAGTTTTGCATGTAACTCTTTTACTTTTCATCTAAACTGCATACATTATGCAAGTGAATTGTTGGTTAGAAGAGCCTTGTGGAGCTTTTACAGAAGTCAAATATTCAGTTTTTTAAGGATTTGAGTTTTTCATGATTTAATGAAAAATAAAACATCTTACCATAGGAACCCATGTTGGGTCCCCATGAAACTCCCAAATCAAATATGGGTCAACCGATGAAGGCCCTAGACCAATGAGGGAGCCAGAACGAAGGAAGGCCGTTTTATAAGTATGTTGAAATTATTGAAGTTATCAGCAAAAATTCCACTTAGGGAACCTCGCCGTCCCCCCCCCCCACTCCCACAGCAGCCCCTGTATACGGGCCTGTTGAGGTATAAGAATTATAGAAACTAGATATCATGCAAAACGTGGCCAGTTCTCTCTGCTGATGCTACCACAATATGATTATATTCGAGTATTATTGTGGAGCAATGGATGTAGGAGATTAAAAAATACCGTTTTCAAAAATGTTGCCCCAACTTACCTGATTAATCGCCTCTCATTGCAGGCACATAGGCCTTGAGGTGCGATCTGCCTCTGACCGCTAAGCCGCGACTCGATCATCCAAATTGTCAGGTCATCTGGAATGATCATCTTGATCTAGGTCCCCCGGGTTTTAAGGTAGGATCTTACTGTAATTCTTTTCTTCAGGGTTTTCCAGTGTTCGAGATTAATGCCTGCCCGTCGGCCAATGGCCGACGATTTTGGATCAGGGCCAACAAAAAAATGAGAAATTATTGTTTAATCGGCCCGGATGGCTGACGATTTTTTTTGCAATGTTACATTCTTTTTTTCCACTGTAATACATGCTATATTTGGCCACTACTTAAATATTTTTCTGGGCCAACTGATACCTATCAGGGCCAACAACTTATGGACATTGTCGGCCCTGATGGCCAAGAGCAAAAAAAATTAGTCTCGAACACTGGTTTTCCATTTGAAACATGTATGAGTCCTTATGGTCATTTTTTGCTCCTAAATTATGATATTTTAGATAACTTTATCCAAAAAAAAACGCGCAAATCAATACTGGGCGTCTAAATATTACATATATATGCAGCAACTGGAGATATGAAATTTCAGTTTATGTGAAAATCTTTTTGAGGTGTTGGACATTATGCCTGATGTTCATGAGTTTGCTATCAGACATATTCTATACATTTCGGACATTGTAAGCACTATTTATCATTATTTTCAAATTTGAGCCAAACATTATGTCTGACGTTTTAGAACAGGGTGTCGCACAATCTGGTTACGGGGATGTAAGTTTTCTGATTTTTGTCAGATTTCCAATTTTTTCACTCCGGCACCCTAAAAAATATTATTAAAATTTTAATATTTAGAACACCTTGCACATCATTTTAGGATACATTCAGATATTCTTGATGCTATTTCTGATTATTTCACTCAGTGACTGTCTCCAACTTACATACCTGTGGTTAAAATAATGGATATGTCTCGCAAGTACCGGGTTTTCAAAAACACTGAAATTCTTGAAAATGTGCATACATCCCTGTACAAATGACATTGTATTGCGTACATGAGACTAATTCTTCCAGACGCGATTCTGTTTTTTGTTTAATTTTGGTCTCCCTGAAGGCTAAATCAAGGTGCATTGTGGGAAATTTGTTGACAACCCCATTTCCTGTTATAAGGCTTTAACATACTATATCTAGTCAAACTATAATAAGGAAAGTTCTACTTCTCTTTGTACCCGACGAATATAAATGACGATATAAAATAAAAACAACCATTTAATGAATGAGCTATGAACCTCTCACCATCTTTCTAAACGAACTTTGCAATGAACAATATATAAATAATAAAATATATCTCAACATAATTCAGTTTTTCGGTATCAGAACTTTAATACATTACTTCATTATAGACTACACACTGCTTGCACAGCTCACAGAACTTTGAAATGGCTGGGGACACCCGGTCTGTGATTTGCTGGTGTTCTTCCATAAAATTGAGGAGTCCAATGGGCTTAGCCTTTATATCAGAGTATCAGTTCTAGGGAATCTACAGGACACTTGGAAGGTCTGGTCAGGGTGTCCTGCGCCTTTAGGGGGGTTGACAGGACACCCAGGATGCTGGGTTTGGTGTGGCCTGATCCTGAAATATAGTCAGAAAAGGGCATCATGTTGGGCAGTTGGGTAATTCAGATTATAAGTCTTGCCAACCCTTGATAACAGCTGTTGCCAGATTATGAATGAGCTCACATTCTTTAGCAATAGAGACTGGGAGGCATTCAAGGCCCAAAATTGCAAGAGAAGAAAGGAAATGCCCAAATTGTTCCCTGGATGAGGTGGAAGATGAACATCATTTTTGCTTTTGGGGCGCCATCTAGTGGTTATTGGTAAAGTACGCCCCAAAAGCCTTACTGTCGGATGTTTTTCCATTGTGTATAGTCAAGAGGCATGAAATTGGTGCTAATTGGACCCCACCACTTCCCCACCCCCTCCCCCCAATGTGCACCGGGTAGGGAATGCAGGGGTGGTGTTCTCATTGGTCCCCCAGGCCTGTCAATCAGGCCTGTAGCCACACCCTGGCACGGACAGTCCACTAGACCACCGGTCAGTACTATGGGGGGGGAGGGGGGACAGTGGCAGGTCTGGCATATGCGGGGTTCGTGGGGGGGAGGGGGGGCAGGGGTGGTGACGGGTCTGGTGCTGGGGTAGCTCCAGCCAGCCACCAAACTTATATTACAGGTCCAAGCGGTGGTCACTGGTGATACGCCTGAATGCACAGATCAAAGTTGTCAGTGCTGCTGTTCACAGTGTCTACCTGTATCCACCTGGCTGGGACCGGTCAGGATGTCGGGGGGGGGGGGGATGAGCAAACTAGTCTGTTCTGACCCCGTCCACTGTAGTTTATAGATGGTTATTTTTCGCCACAAAAGCAAGGTTTTTCAGTCCAAAGACTGAAAAATATATTTTCTCTTGTCTTTTAAATGTCCACTATATAAAGAATTACGGCTAACCCTCTTTAAATCAACAGAGCTCGACACTAGTTTGATGTTGCATAGTGATGTATTCTTTTTAATTATGAACAGTAAAGAGGTAAAGTCATTAAGGCATTAGGTGCCTATGTGTACGCAGCCTTTAAACTCAGGGAAGAATATTGTAACAGGATAGCTTTTGGGTAATATAATTTGGTTGGTAGCTGGCCAAAATTGGTAGTCTAAATAGTGGTGGGTCCTAGCTATCCTTTACAAAGAGATCTAGAATCAAAGCAACAAACACACAAGTTCTATAACTAGGAGTATATTGATCTGAGCATACACAATAGTACACAAATACAAGTATAGTAATCAGTGCCTTACCTTTTAGGAAAAGTCCTACCCATTGCCACTAACCACCAAGCAGATCTTTGTATCTGTGGGGGTCAATGTGGCTACCAGGATGTCAGGATCAGTTCTATTTGAATGGGGGGCTGCCTCCAACTTTTATAATAATGGTTGGTCAGTACTAGGAAATCAGCCCCTCACTCAATTATAGGGAAAGGAAGAAGGAGTTTCTGGTCCAGGAAAAAGGGGTGGAGGGTGAGGCACAGGGTGAGTTGCTCACTACCTAGAACCCACCCCACCCATAGTACTGGGTGATCCAGGACGTAAGGTGGTTGAGGGGCACAGGGTGCAAAGATATTGGGATATGATCCCCATATCCCCATTACACTCTCCCCTCCTTATTTTCTGCTCGTCCTCGAGTAGTACCACCATAAATTTTGAATTTTGAAACTTTAAATATATTTACTTTCTCTGGGAGCCAAGTGGGATAGGACAACATAGAACTCTTATTTTAGATGAGAAAGATATGATGTCTTTCATACAATCTTGACATCATAAAAACTTATACGCTTACTTTAATTCGGAAGGCAAGACACTGTCAAGTAGATGGTTACATAGATACATTTTCGTAAATGATGTCGGTCTTCATGACATATCGATTGCATAGGTATTACATCAGCATACATTAATTATAATGACACGTTATATGTGATATTCAATGACAAGATGAATTCCTCCAATTACCTCATAATGAAACACACAGTAATTAAGGGTACTTGAACCTGTTAACACCAAACATGTATGTCATAATGACTGATTCTGATAAGGCAGTGACAAGAATTAGACTGTAATGCAAGAATACAAGTCAATATTAAAAGTGAGAAATAGTTCATTGGAAAAGGGTGACCGAGACAGTCTCTTGTGTAGAATAGATCTGCTGTTGGGTGCTTCAGTTCTTCTAGACGGTGTAGCCCACTCAACACAGTGCCGATGCACAAGATCCATGATCGTCTCATTAGAAGTGGAGAATGTCTTTACTGGCCCACAGGAGGTGAGGTGTAGGCAGAGTCTCTATAGGAAGGAACCAACACATTCCGATGACACAGGATACAGACGAGGCTGGCCACCAATGGGCAGTGAGGCCAGCTGATGATCACACACTAAGTCCCGGTAGTCTATCCGCCCTTGTAGATGGACGAGGCGGAAGATGTTGCCCAAAATCCCAGACCGAACTCCACATCCTACTAGCTGAGTGCTACAGGGGAGCACTGACGTTAGCCAGACAGATGTCCTGCAGGAGGAGTGGGAGGGAGGAGGCACACAGGTTAACTGGAGTAGTTCCATGTTCTTATAGTCCAGCACAGATGTCCGAAGCACAGGCCTCTCTGTGGTAACAGCTTTTCCCCACAGAAAGACAATGTCATGTCAGTGGAGACCTCCTCAAGGAGAAGATGAGGTCTCTAGATGTGTGCTCACTGGATACTGATAGAGACTGCAGATCGATGAAGCCAATAATATAATAGTTCACAATTCCTTGAAGTTGTTGTCTCTAGATACTGGCACAGTGTTGCATACCAGCAGAGACTGCAGATTGATGAAGTCACTGATATAAAAGTTCATACTTCCTTGAAGTTGTGGTATAGACTGCGGATCAACGAGGTCACCCATATAAGTGTTCGCATTTCCTTGACACAGCATTAAATCATTGCAAATGGTTGTAATAAAACACAAGTACCCATAAAATTAAACAATTCAAAGAGCTCAAACTAAGTGACAACTGGAGGAACAATCACTTGTTCTTACTTTTTTTTTTTTTTTTTTTTTTTTTTTAAATTGAATATCACAAGACTATACTAGGATTTTGGCATACACAAAAGTATATATATTAGCTAGCACCACAATAAATGACTGTAGGTTCAATTGTAGCTAACTTATACGATACAAAAATCTGATGCGCATCTCACTGATAATGAACAATGTGTGACACATCCCAAATATATAAAAGATAACCTATAGAGAGAATCATACCCCACATACCCTTGACATTGTTTGTAAAAATATACCACAAATACCATATCTATCCAACATAACATAATCAATCCACTTTTATATCCAAATCTTTTACACTTAAACATAGTTTATGGAATGAAAATGATTCATTTGCTTTTTTAAGTATCCAAAAATAGACTCCTGTAGAAGTTGTATCATAAACCTTCCAATTAATTTACTTTTAATGTCATTAATGATATCGATGTGATAAATGGTCCTAAACGAGACACAGAATTATTTAGATATCTACGCCAACTTCCTGAAAAGAAATTATTTCTCATTATCAAGGCTGAAATAAAGAATGTTTCAATTAATGGTTAATGCTCAGAATCTTCAGGGGTGGTAGAGTCTGGGGTTGCTCTGAGCACAGCGTTTACCCAATTTGCATCTATTCCGCCCTTTATGGGTCAAGGTTTGTCAACATGAATGACCTGCCTATGGGATCATGGCCCTTCCTTGATTTCTACATTAAGTGATCCCAGTGTCAAGCAGTGCTGACAACGCCTTATCCCCTTCTGGTGACCTGTTAACACAGACAGGCATTTCATCTGGCCCCAGTGTTAATGTTTGGCAGGAATTCTGAGGGGAAGGCTGTTCTCCTTGGACAGGTGCTGTGTGCAGAGGTTTACGGCTCTGTGGTTCACACCCCTGGATAGGAGCCCCAGCATGAGATTTCATGTTGGTCAGCCCATTATCCCTCAGCTGGCTGTTTTGGCCATATTGTTGGGGTGCAGCTGCCCCCCTGTCATGGTCACTTTGATTACCCCTGTGTGATGAGTTAGACCCTGGGGAGATACCTCTGGGATGAGGGCTATCTCTACTTGACCCTCCCTGAGGAAATTGGTTTGTTTGGTATGGTGAGGGAGATCTTCCCCGGGTTCCATAGTGCAAACTTTGCCCACCTTTATTCTCCCTTAACTTGACGTTAGGGTGTTTACTAACCACCTCATTTCCTGGTCCTGGGTTGTCATGACTTACCTGTGATGCTGCCTGGGATGGTGTGTCCTGCCTTGGCAATGATACAGGCTGAAAAATAGGCGGAAAAGTTGGGGAGAGCGACCTCACCCGGTCATTTCCTTGATGACCTCCCTGCTGTGCCTGAGGCAATGCAGTTGGAGTGAGGTGACAATCTCCATCAGGCTGAAACAAAGACGACTGTGAAGGTGGCAAAGTTGGGGAGAGTGACTTCACACAGTCATTTCCTCGATGACCTCCCTGCTGTGCCTGAGGCAATGCAGTTGGAGTGAGGCGACGACCTCCATCAGGCTGAAACAAAGGCGGCTGTGAAGGCGGGAAAGTTGGGGAGAGCGACCTCACCCAGTCACTTCCTTGATGACCTCCTTGCTGTGCCTGAGGCAATGCAGCTGGAGAGAGGTGACGATCTCCATCATCCCCGGTGTACATATCAAACCTGGGTCCAGGCCCTGGGTGTAAATTAGGAGTAGCAGAGAAATAGCCAAAAGCCATGTCCTCTCTCTCTTCCCCTGCCCTGACATGTGGCCTGTACACACTGTCCCTCACTCTGCTATGCGCAGCCCGTTGAAATAAACGTTGAGAAATTATCTGTTCTAGCTGTTTCCCATTCTCCTCCATCCTATCCATCCTTTTCAGCATATCTCTATATTGTTGCATCAGACTGGCCAACTGCAATACCTGTTGACCAGCTGTGGGAGGTTCTAAGGGAGGCATCGAGTCTGCTGAGGAGTAGCAGTCCTTGGACCCATGAGACTCACTGTGAGTTTCAAATCTCGAGTGGGTGGGGCAGGATGCCCAAGAGCCTCCAGAGGGTGACATACTGGAGTCAAGCTTTTGAATTTAAAATTCAAAGAGATGTAATGACAAATTGTACTTACCTCATCTGCTTCTAATTGTTGTAGGTGTCAGGTAAATACCTTGTAACGCAAAACGCTTCATTTATGACACAAGTATTGATGTCGCTGGATGACATCTAAAACACGGCACTCGTGGCAGTGAATCTATTTAAAATGTCGGCAAACGTAATCCTAGTTTCGCACGGAAGGTAAAGTCAAACATGTAGAAAGTGGAAACCAGGTGCAAAACAATGTTTCGATGGCCAAAATAAAAGAAATACAAATTATCAATGAAACTAAACTGGAAACTTATCAATTCAACTAAGTTTGTAAGAGGTAATCAACTTCTAGTTAATCAAACTTGTTTAATTTGCATCTCTGAATGCACCTGGCTGTAAGGCATGCAAGTTTAAACAATAGTTATGTAGATAGATCAAGGCTGAAGTTGCAAACTGTGCAAGTATTGTAGTATAATTAAAGTTCTTTCTTAAACAGAACTAAATATGAAAAGAAATCTGAATCCAAAAAGAATGAAATGTGAATGAGGCCTTGAACTGTGGCCTATTTCTTTTTCTCTCTTTTTTTTTCTTTTATATTTCAAACAATATTTTTGAATAATACCTTGACCTATCCAGTAAGAAGTGTAAGGCACTGACAACACAATACTACTCAATATCTGTGTACCAACACTATACTACTCAATACTTGTGTGCTCAATAGGTCATTCTCTTTTCAATAACAGTGTTTCACCTTATAATAACTAAATAGCACACAGTAACATATAACAAAGTTGCTGTGTGAAGTTCTACATGAAAAAGGAACAAAACTTGAAACTTGATGTCGATGACCTAATTAAACAATTGACCTTGATAATTAATGATACCTCATTAATTACCTTCAATGGAAAATAATCATTGATGTTGGACCAATCCTAATGTAATTTAGGTCACTTTTTACTGTAATTAGGTCACACAACCTAATTAAATGAACTTGACCTAGTCAATTAATGATACCTCATTAACCACCTTCAAAGATACACAATCATTGATTTTAAAGCAATCTGAATGTATTTTAGGTCACTTTTTGCTGTAATCAGCCGAATTGACCTAATTAAGGAATTGACCTGTTAAAATAATGATATCTCATTAACTACCTTCAATATAATGAAATCATTAATGTTAAACTAATCTGGATATATTTTAAGTCACTTTTACTGTAATTAGCTGAAATGACCTAATTAATGCTGATTAATGTATTTATCTCATTAAGTACTAATAATTCATTGAATATGTGCACTCTACTATTTTCATTACCCACTGAACCTCTTGCTAACTTTTTTGCCTGTCCAATTCTCAATTAGCTTTCATTAAACCCTTTTCTAAATATATCCCTTTAAGAAATTCCAACACATACAACTAAGAGTGGTCACATACAAAAGGAGGTTGATAGATTGTGTGTTGACAAGTGGTGGGTGGCTAGTACTGTACCCTTTAATGACAAACACAGGACTGTGTCTGCCAGGATCTAAAGAGAATACTAAGAGCAAGGCTGTTGACAGGTCACTATATGAACTGCTGACAGCTGGGTATGTGCTCTTAAGGATAGAGGGGGGGTTCCAGAAAAACAGGAACTGATACATGCCCCTACAATGCACTGAGTGACTCAAAAGTTTTATGAAATGTATGTGAATGATTCACAATGTTTTTGAGAAATGAACCTAGTTTGCACTTTAAATGGTCCTGGAAATAATGACTAAATAAAGGTCTAACAGGATATACTGAACAAAACTAGGTAGCCCTATACAAGTTTTAAATTCAAATTGTATTTTCCCTGTATAGCAATAAAGGGAAACTAGAACCATACAATTCAAATATGCCCTTTTTCTACTCACAAAATGCTACAATACCTTCTTTTGGAATACCTAAAAATATCCTAGCATTGAAATAAAGTCTTAGAATCTGTTTCAGAATGTTTTTGCACCTCTTTTGGAAAGTCTAAAACACCAGAATGCTTTAAAATAGCCTGGAATTAAAATAATGCCCACAAAATCCTGTAATCACTTTTTTTTTTTTACACAACCTTTTATCCAAGATTTAGCCTTTTTCTGGTCAGAAAATATTATTTATCAATGCACAGGCAGATTGACAGAAGTTTTGATAAACTGTCTATTGTAACAAAATTCCCTATACCAACTCAAAATTACAGGAGGAATCTTGTAAAAGACTCAGAATTCTTATACTTTTTAAAAGAGGCTGAGCTATGATTAATTTTTGGCAAATTTTCATACACAAGTTTCTAAAAAGTACCTATGAATTAGAATATTCTAGATCTGTCAAAAGCAAATATTAGATTGATGTATACCAGTGATTATGGAAATCACTGATATCCCACCGCTGCCACCAGTTGTAACAGGATAGCTTTTGGGTAATATAATTTGGTTGGTAGCTGGCCAAAATTGGTAGTCTAAAATAGTGGTGGGTCCTAGCTATCCTTTACAAAGAGATCTAGAATCAAAGCAACAAACACACAAGTTCTATAACTAGGAGTATATTGATCTGAGCATACACAATAGTACACAAATACAAGTATAGTAATCAGTGCCTTACCTTTTAGGAAAAGTCCTACCCACTGCCACTAACCACCAAGCAGATCTTTGTATCTGTGGGGGTCAATGTGGCTACCAGGGTGTCAGGATCAGTTCTATTTGAATGGGGGGCTGCCTCCAACTTTTATAATAATGGTTGGTCAGTACTAGGAAATCAGCCCCTCACTCAATTATAGGGAAAGGAAGAAGGAGTTTCTGGTCCAGGAAAAAGGGGTGGAGGGTGAGGCACAGGGTGAGTTGCTCACTACCTAGAACCCACCCCACCCATAGTACTGGGTGATCCAGGACGTAAGGTGGTTGAGGGGCACAGGGTGCAAAGATATTGGGATATGATCCCCATATCCCCATTACAATATGTGCGACAACATTAGCCGCTTGGGTAATGACAGGTGTCACCATGTAGGCTATGTTGCTGTATATATGTTATGAAGCTTTCTACTCAATCATTAGGACTAGTCATTTTAAAGTATTTGTGACCAGCCTGACACTACGCTCAGGGACTGTCATCTAGTCACTGTCATAAGACAAGTGTGATCACTTAAACCAAGGTGCTGTATATATATGTTATATAAGTTAAAGGTGCATTCACGAGCATCTATATGTGATGTTGCTAGTAAAAATGTTAATCTAAGTATTTAACATTTGTTTGGTGTGAAATAGAGTTTTATGTACCTATTGTAGTGTTTGTGTGTGTTTATAATTCATGTACCAGTTGACTATGCATGACACGTGAGATCAAATGTATGACTCTTTGTTGTCAATAAAATCACTACTACTACCACTACGATAATGTTTCTTATCAAGGCTTGGCAGACCAGCTGTCTGAATGCCTAGGGCAACAACAAAAAAGTACTGGGCAGCTAGATTTTAAGGGCTATTTTCTGCCTCAGTGTCTTTACTAGTTTGGGGCTTACAATAAGTACATTAGCATATTTAAAAAAAAGAGTGAGGGCCCCCCCCCCCCCCCCCCCCGACCCCCATTTGGGCAAAATAAGCATGAGATAAGTACAGGAAAGAAGGATGTAAGTTTTCTGATATTTGTCAGAATTCTGATTTTTTTGCCCTGCAGTATCCAAAAAATTTAGTTTCAAAATTTTACATTTAAAATCGTTTCAAAATGTTTTAGAAAACATTCAGATTTTTTTTATGGTATTTCTGATTTTTTTTCACTGTGTTCAACTTACATCCCTGACGAATGTATTTACATTAAAAAAAAGATATCAATGAAAAAAAAGAGAAATCAACACCACCATCCCTTGGAGCGCACATAGTTAGGGTCACACAGCAGTGGTTTGAGACCAGTATCGCTTCATTTCCTCAAAGAGGGATATTCTTGCTAAGTGTTTAAGAAATTAAGATGCAGAACATTATGTTTAAAAGGCCAAGTGCTAACTCTGTTAGATATCCATATGGAATTGTTTTACACATTGAAAACATCCATATGTAGTGAACTGTGTCTCACATTTTAAATAGGTCATATTGTTGTTTACTACTGGGAAATCAAGGCCACCAATTTGGGAGTAAACTACATGGATTAGAGAAACTAGGTGGTCTCTTAGGGAAGCCCTCACTGTCCTGTCCTCTAAGTTAAGGGAAATTAACTTGTAGTCTCTTGAAACATCTGCTAAACAGGAGAAAGCTTCAGGTTGTGTATCTAGCCGAAAACAGCCTTATTATGCCTCTGATTGGTTGAAAAAGTGTGCCATAAGAAAGAGGTTTAAATAGGGACAAAGAGGACACTATAAACATCAGTGGTGAAGGGGTTCTCAGGTGCATCTGACCATGGAAGGATTAAGGATAGACAACACCTCTCAGTGCCCTGTTTGCAGCAATTTACATTGCGCTGTCTCTAATAAGAATTTTTTTTATTTACATCTGAGAATATCTCACTTTTATGTAATTGAACATGCAAAGGTTATGTAATTATGTCATATATTTATTCCAAAACTTTGTACCTTTTATTATATTGGATTGCATATTCTCAGGATTTTTTCACATAAACTTCCCTATTAGAACAGTGTCGGAAATAAAGCTGCGCCCTGCACCCGGCGCGCATATTTTCGCGACCGGGTGCACGATTTTTTGGGGCGTGCACCCACAATGTACACAGTTTTAATAATTCATATAATACCTACATATTAGGAGGGTGCACTGACAAATTTCGGGTGCACACCTTGAGGAATTGTGCATCCGGCAGGTGCACAAGAAAAAAGCTTAATTTCCGACACTGTAGAATAAGTTTGTTTGATTGGATCCAGGTAATGTTACTTTTTCTAACCGCTCCTGCTTCTTTATAGGTAAAGTGCTTCCTTATTTTTAGTAACATAGGTAACATTTTTGGTATAGAGTGTGACAAAGCTGTCTAAGAATGTTTGCATCTGAGACAAAAAGCATATGTATTTTATATTTTGAACTTTGCATATGGGTAGCTTATTCCTTTCAAATTTATATTTCAGCAACAAGATTGCAAATATGTTCACCTTAAATCAGACCGCGAAATGTGCAGTATCTACTAAAGACAGGGATAAGTATTCAACAGAATACAATGAAAGAAAAGAGGGACGTGGTGACTACACCATAAATGTTGGAAATGGGACAACAAAAGCTCACCGAACAGTTCTACAGGACACTTGTGACTACTTTAAGACTATGCTTACTGGAAACTTTACGGAAGCCAAAGCAGAGACCGTAGATTTGTCTCATGTTTTTGATGATGTAGATGAATTGGACAGTGTTCTAGATTACCTGTACACTGGCAAGATTTCATTGTCGGAACAGAATATTTCCTCTGTCACTAATGCAGCTTGTTTCTTGCTCCTGAATGATCTACAGATGATATGTTCAAAATTTCTCATTGCAAACATTTGTCCAAGTACTTGCATCAACATCTTTGTTCTTTCTGAGAGATACAATCTAGAGAAGTTGCAGGAAGCTTCTTTGGAGGTGATTAAGGCATGGTTCCCATTCAGCTTGCATTATTCTTCTGAAGCGCTGGACTTGTTGCCTGGTTCTCTGTGTACCCTTGTGAAAGTTGGTGTATTTGAACTATTGTCAGATGACATGAAAGATGCATATCTCAAAAAATGGCATGCAAATTTCCTAGCAAACGCTGATGGCAGTACTGTATTGCCAAAAGAAGTAGAAGGCCTGCTTCAGTCTATGCTGATAGAGGGACAGGCTACTAGTATTGCAGGTGAACCATCAACGAGTGATGAATCATCAAAGAGTAGAGAAGGTGATATTGAAGATGTTTTCTTTGCTGTACTAACATTTGCTTCTGACAAATCAAAGCAGTGTATAGCAGAACTCCATGCATTTGTACCCATGACAAAAAACTGGAAGTTTATTCTCCACCATAAATTTGGCAGTGTGGTCAAGCCTGATGCTGTCCCGACATTAATCTCTGTGAGTGATAACAAGGCTTTCTTTTTATTCCTCAAGAAGGACCTCATCGATTCTGAGGAATGTGTTGTTGCTGTTGATTTGGAGTCTGATAAAGAAAGTATTATCCAACCGAACAACAGCATGGTGATAAAGAGACCAAATAGTTACTATGGTAGAATCCCACATTATTTCTGGTGGGAAGCCAAGGTGCATGCACTCTGTCTTGATACTAGAAATAATTGGCATTTGTATAGAAGTAAGCATGAAGAGCAATGTTCTGAGGTCTGCGATGGTGAATGTTGGACCGAAGTACTAGATTTATCGTCTGTTTACAGTTCTGCAGACTTCATAGCAAAGCCCCACCAAGGTTCCCTGTACTTGTGGATCAAGGAGTACAGTATATGTGGAAGCACATTGGCAGATATTTACTATCAATTCATGAAGATTACAGAACATGAAGGAGATGGAAAGTTTGAAGTGACTGAACTTTCTCCTCCACATTCATTTAACACTGAAGATGGGGATGATTTTGGATGGGCCTATTCCATACTTTCAGAGATATCTTCAAATTCTAAAAAGGCCATTTTGAAGTTCACTCACATCATGGATGCAGGTGAAGCCCTCGGAGAATGTGAGGAAGACGGATGGCAGGAAGAGCACACTTATCAGACCCTCACATATCATGTCAATGAAAATGAGTGGAAAAAAAAGGAAATTTGTACTGTACCATACCCAGAGATGTTACATACTCTTGAAGAAAAAAGCAAAGCAAAGTACAAAACAAAGTTTCCAATAGTGGCTCCTTGCAAAGTACTTATCAAATGTAAAGGTAAATCAGATGAAAATGATACAGATCAATATAATAGTCAAGATGGTGATGATGATGAGGATGAAGACAGCGATGATAGTGATCGTTATCTGAATCCTGTTGTCAAGAGGACTGGTCTTGCAACTTGTATTGGGGCTAAGTATTACGCTCAAACAATCTCTGCATACAACACTCCTGTGTGGAAGCTGAGCACAGAGGATGAGGAATGGAAACTTGTCACATACCTGCCACATTCCCTCAGTAAATTCCAATCCTTCCAGCTTGGTGAACTGTCTTCTGGCTATTTGAAAAGCTTGCCAGATTCCAATTTTTTGCTGATTTTTCAGCAAAGATTGGCCAAAGTGCAATTGTTCAGACAACCCATAGAGGAAAAACGACTGTGTTGGCCTATGACGAGAAGTTGCTTAGCAGAGAGGAGTTTGAGAGAGAGTGGGCTATGATTTGGACAGACTCTTTGAAGTAATGAGGCTTTGGTGAGGTAAAGGGGTGAAAATAAAGTGATGGAATGAAATCTTCCCTTAAACGACAGTCTATACACCAACTTTCAGTATTTAAAGATCTTATTTGATACTGATGGGTTCATTTGTAAATGTTTGATGATGTGCATTGAAAGATGAAGAAGGTAAGCGTTGACTGGTGAAGATATTTAGCTTTCCAGAAGGGAGCTTGGATAGTCATTTATTTTAGAAGTGCTATGTAGTCTCCTAAATGGGTGGGCCTAATAATACACCCGGTGGTGGGTTTCTTCTAAACTATATCATAGATATGATCACCCAAAACCTGAAAAGCATCACCTTGTGCATTCTGGAAAGAACCCTGTATAGTTGACTAGACTTTAAGCTATCCTAACAAACAACAAATCACCTTTGTATGTTGCTACCAGTATAGCATATAGAAAGTTGTGCCTAAATAAAATGTTAAAAAAGAGACCTATTAATTCTCTCGACTATTTGTGTAGTTGTTCTTTTAGTTTATTTATTCCATTGCAATGAAATGTATGTATGCTGTATAAAATCTCCATAGTCTTAATTATGAATATTGACTAAACCAGTAGTCATTCACCCTACCACAGATAGTAGATTTCCTGAGTACAGGGGCCTTGGATGGGTGGTCCCCATGTTGTATGTCAAATTTAAGAAAAGGCCTATTATCAAACTAAGATGTGTTTTATCCCATCTTTTCTGGTTATGATTCACCTACAGTTTCTTATCCATTATTGTAATCATGCTCATCAATGTAATGAAATACCTGAAAACTAGGGGAAACCCTGACGATTATAATGAAATAAAAATCTATAGAAAGTAAAAAAAAAAATTCACTCTAGGTACAGATCCCGTATAAATTTGGGACATGGTGCGGTGCCTCCCGACACACGTCCAGATATTTTAAAGGGGAGGGTGGGGGTGGGGGATGTCCATATTTAGATAGTTTGAAGGCCTGCCAACTTCCTTAGCACCCCAGGGACATTCCCTAAAAAAATCTTAGAAAGAAATGAGCCATTTACATTCAAAACAGGACAGTTTTATTTTGATGTGCAGATTATTGAATATTCCTCTTCAAACAAATACTAATTTTATCTATAAATTTTTGCAACAAAGTTATTAATCATTTGTCAAGAAAGAAAATAATAATTAAGAAAATGTATGGGGGGAAAGGATGAAAAAACGCAATATCCTCCTATAGATTAAGCAACTATTGCACAAATATCTTTTTCAGCCCTGAACTAGTCCCACATTGTCAGCCTCTCATATGCAAGATTGGAATGATGGAACGTACTTCAGGACAGGTAAACTTGATGGAACTCCTTGATAGAAAAATAGAAAACGTAATACTGTATGCAAGGTTTTAAAAAGCATGATTATCTGACGTCACACGCCCAGGAGTTATCTTCCAATAATATGCCAATCATAAACTCAAAGTATATCAATCCATTCCCCAGAATGTATAAATACAGTTATAGGCCTAAATCTATATTCGTGCAATTGTTGCTTAATAGCCAAAGAAATTATACTAGACTTTCTTAAAGGGACCTTAACACATGAGTACAGGTTGTTTATTTTTCAATGAAATTCATGTAGAATATTCAATAAATCAACTACTAATGATGTTTGACAAATCTTGAAAATATTCGAAGTGTAGGTACTGTTATGGGACTTCAAAATTTTGTCTATTTTATGTATTTTCTAAGGGAATTCCCTAATTTGTGACGTCACATGGTGACTAAATAGGAATCCCCAACCTTCCATAAAAGGGAATCCCCAACTCTCAGAAAGTTATAGAGAGGAAATTTAATTTTGATTAGGTACCCTTCAAACTATCAATACTAATATTTTTTATTCACCTACATTTTGCACAAAGGTAGTTAGTAAAACACCTTGTGCATGTAATTAGTAGTAGTATGTAAATAAAATAAATAGTCATCAGATTGTAGAAGATATATCATTAACAGTATTCGAAATTACACTGGTGATTGTGAAGCAGCTGTCATCCATTAATAAACTTGACTCTGAACCAACCGTTGTCTGCGTTTTGGATATGAGCGCCCATCTCGTGGACTAGTTCTACCACTTAGCTAGCGAAGATAAAGATGATTAAGTAACGACATGTCAGAGAGTAGAGATCACAGTTCCCCATTCTAGTGGTTAACACCCTGAACAAAAACAATTTCTTTAATAACCTGCTATTCCCAAGTTGTTTTGAAAGGGAATTCCCATTATTATGTCGTAGCAAGGGGAGTAGCTAGATAGTTCAGATGTTAGGGAATTCTCAAATTTAATTTTCTATCCTCAATAATTTACTATAATTTATTGTGATATTTTGCCTTTTTTAATGTTTGCAACATTTTAAGAACACATTAGTAAAGTAAAATAGACACAAATTGGAAACTTGCAAGGAACCCTATAAGTTTAGAACCACCAAAATGAAATAGAACTCGGAAATATTTGCCCATGTCTGTAGAATATTCATAGTCCATGACAAATAGTAGACCTATACATCTAGCCATCTCCAGATCTGTAGAAATAAAACTCCTGTATTGGAAACCCCCAAACTGGAAGCTCTCCCATTTTTACCATGGGAGCATGTGCAGCAGGATTGTGCTTCAATCATATGGTATTGTCTTATTTGGAGGCTCAACTATGAGTTAAAGTCAGTGCATGTAAGAACTGTAGTATGCGCAACCACAGGCTCGCATGATGAGGCGTGTGGGGTGGTGTAGTGGTTAGCATGACCGTCTGCTGCGCGGGCGGCCGGGGTTCAATCCTGAGCCTGGGCTGGGCTGCTACACCCCTCTGCATGTCTCCCAGTGGCAACAACTGGGATATCAAAGGCCTTGTGCCATCGGCTGTTGTGTGTCTGGCCCTGTCTATGGGACCAGGCACATAAAAGAACACCTACCTCAGTAAATGTGTAGGGGTATGGTCTCTACCTTCTCATAGATTCGATCACCATCACCGCCCTTGATATATCATCGTGCTGACCCTTAACCCCCAACTAAATACAATATGGCCTGCCAGACATAGCCAGCTCCATGTGTATTAATATGAGGAGACCCGAGGGGGTTATTTATTAAGACATAGAGAGCTTTCCTTCAAGTTCACACAAGATGAATTTAACATTCACATATGATCTACTAGCTAATTGGGTATTAATGATAATGGTTTTCTGTATTCTATACTATTATATCCATGAATGCCTGGTGATAAGAGCATGATATGATATCGTGTTGGATATCAGGTCCGGCCACCCAATGAGTTTGTAATCAGGCCGGGGCTCGTGGTCTGACATCATCGCCCGGAGTGACAATCTGGGGGCATACTGTTTTGCAGGTCTTTTCATCTGTAGCCTCTGGATCACTTTCCCATGTCACTAGGCTCTATGTAGCATGTCAAATTTAAGAAACAAGTTATGTCATATGTCATTATGGTGGCCATAGCACATTTCAATTTAAAGATATAGCCATGTCGCTGTGTCAAATTTAAGAAATGGCCATGTTGCCCTGTGGAATTTAGGGGTCTGGGAACAAACCACAAGGTTTAAAGGGTTCCTTTCATATAAATTTACAAGTTGCTAATTTTTGTATATTTAACTTCAGAGGAATTACAACAGAGCAAATAACGATGGCCATTAATTGTATTTCTTACTCACCTAAATTCATTCAACTACTTGGAATTCCCAACATATCTTAATAGGGAATTCCCATTATTATGACGTAGCAAGGGGAGTACTGAAATTCCTAGAATTCAGGAGGTTCCCAAATATAATTGTCTTCCCTGAATAACTTACTAGAATTTGGCAGCTTGGAAATTTATGTGAAAGGAACCCTTTAACAGTATAGCAATGATGTAGCTAACCTTGGTTGCTGGTTGCCAGCAGGGGAGACTGATATAATGGTCAGAGGTCGTATATCTGCATAACATGCCTTGGGAAAAGCAGGTTCATTATCAACTCAGTAGTGATTCATTTTTGTATCAGTGGGATATTTTTGTGTAGGCTATATTGGATTGAATATCTCACCAAAACAAGAGGATAGTTTGGTGCTTGAGCTGGGGTCTATTGAAGGGTGTTAGAGCATGTCATTGATTGTTTGATTGGTTGGCCCCTCCCAAAATAAAATTCAGGGTAGGTTGCAATCCCTGAACACAATTTTGCTTTTATCCCTTAGACATGATGGAGTCTATGGGAGTCCCAACTGACCAATACTGGACCAAAGACGTTTTGTCAATGTTGATAGATGTGACAACATGGTCACCCTCAATATGTACCTAATATATATCTTTGATGCATGCCATAATTAAGGAATTGGAAGTTTTGACACTTGAGGGAAGGGCTGTGCCAAGGGGCCTGTCCAGATTTAACCGTTTTTCACTTGATAGATCTCCACCAAAACATTGGCTGGTCTCTAGCTGAAAAACTTCAGATATCTAGTAATACTGTGTTGGAGGCAGCTGAAAATCATAGACTCTCAATTTATTCGTAAGGTAGCATCAGGGTCAATTTACAAAATTAATAATATTTTTATTGTTCTAGAAATTCTGGACCAGAGGTTCTGCATTGTTTAAAATCAGGGAGGCGTGAAACAATTATGCTCATCCCTGCCCTCTTAGCAGCGTCATAGCTGATTGACTCCCCCTCCCCCTCCCTCCCTCAGGCTGTCCTTCAAAAAAAAGACCAAAAAAATCATGACACTGTGCTCCAAGCAGACTGACTTGACCAATCATGAGGGGAAGGGGAAGGGGCAGGGGGCAAAGGGACTGGCGGTACCCTCCTTTTGTGACCAAGCTACCGGACCCAATGTCAGGGGTCCGGGCAGTCAGTATCTTAGTATTATAGCTATTAGTGGGGACACCCTCAATCAGCCATGTCTTTAATCATTTAATTTTCTTTGATCTTTGACTAGTTACACAATGTCATTTTAGCAGTTGAAGGGCATTGTCTTTCAACTGTTGTTGGAGTCAGTCAATGCCAGTGGTGAGGCGTGGATTCCTTAACCCTTAAGACCCTACATATTGCATTCATGAATAGCGTGATTTTCCTCCAGAATTTCTCAACTTCCCATTAATTGAATACGTTCAAAGGTTAATCAATGGTTAACTATTCAACGTATAGAAATTCGGTTTGTAGCATTGACTAGGGTATCAAGTCAGCTTGCAGGTGGCCTGGCCCGGGTGGATGAGTGAAAAGTCACTCAGTATTTAGGCACATAGCAATGCACGCAGACCTGGAAGTAACATTTTGCCAAACCCCTCTCCAAGCTGTGCGTGACAGCAGGAGGAGTGCTTACAGTCAGTACTTATATCTGACTGGTGGTGGGAGGGGTTTATTGAGGGGAAGGGGGCCCGGTAGTTAACCAACTGTATTATTAAAGGATTACCATTGCTTATGCACGAGCAAACTTTGCAGCTATATTGCTTTTTGTTGAATATATTTGCCAGTATGTGATTTGTGCAATGTGTGTACTAAAAGCACATATGTAAGAGAAGTAAGACACAAATTATGCAATTAAACACATAAATTCATACATGTTAAAAGTATTCTAGTACAGACCTTTGTTTGATGTGAAAAATGTTATCATGGTTGTCATTTGTCTGTACACTGTTTTGCCCCTTGATACTCAAGTCAGGATGATATCATGTTCACATCAAACTAGGGTGAGTACTATTTTATTAACATGTTCTTAAATGAAGACATGCAAAACCTGACAGACAAAGCTTTAGATAAATAATAAATCTCTCTGATCTTAAAGTTCTTGAAATAAATGTTGAGACATTCAACATAAGAAGAAAGTTATGAATACTGGAAGTAAATATAGATCCAATGCTAATAATATTCTTCTGTGAGAACATTTTAATTAAAGCAAACTTGAATTTTTACTGCTTTACATATATCAAGTATTTACATTATATATGAACTTTCAGATGTGTATACTGGCACGTAATGAAAACTAGTAATCATATTTAGACTTTTCTTTAAAGAAATGTCAAGAAAAAATATTTTATCAAGTCAGTTGACTCATATCGAGCAGTTTCTGAAGATAAGCACAAAAAGGTGTAACAGTATCATATTGAATTGGTATTTCATAAAGATTTTCTTACTTTGCAGGTATTCTCAGGGGACAAAAGAAGTCAGCTATCGGACAGAAATACTCATTCATCTGTGTACAGCTATCTTGAAGAACAGCTTCACAATGGACATACTTTGTGGTGAAAAAAAAAAGCACAGATCACCTGGGGAGTTACTGATAATAAGGGAATTAATAAATGAATCCCCCAAATTCAGAGAACCTATAGAATGTCAGATAAGGGAAAAGCCTAGTGATTTTACTGGAGAGAGCAGTCAGTCATTGGGGATCAAAGAAAAGGTACTTTCCTCAAGTATCAAGAGTGTCCCTGAACAGGAAGACATTATTTCCCTGAGAGAAAAGGATTCTCAACCTTCTCCTGTGTGTGGTGAAGGATTCACGCTGTCATCAAGTCAAACTAAGCAAGTACTACCTCAGAATGCTCCAACAACGTATGTGTGTTCTTGCTGTCAGCAATCGTTTAGTATGTTCACAAGGCCTAACATGTGCCCGAACTGTGGTGAGAAATTTGCTCAATTCTCAAACTGTGTAATACAAATTGCTCTTCACACAGGTGAAAAATCCTATCCCTGTCCTATTTGTAGTGAGAAATTTCACAGCCCGGATGATTGCGAACTGCATATAGAAACAATGCACAGGACACTACCCTCCTCACATGAAAATAACTCTGTCTACCAGACATCTGGAGCAAAAACAAATCCTATTGTAATTTCACTAAAAGCACACAACCAAGATAAGTCTGACTCTGGTTCAAAAACAACCACTGAAGAAAAGACACCTGGGAAAAGGGTAAATCCTATCTTCATTTTACCAAAACCAAGCAGCAAAGATCAGTTTGACCCTGGGTCAAAAGCACTCCCTGAAAATGTGGAAAAATTTGAGAACAGTAAAAGTGGCAAGCAATATGAGTGTCAGCACTGTAGGAAAGCATTCATTGCATCCCCAATGCCTGATTTCTGCCCGCACTGCTATAAAGGAAAGAGCAGTTCATCAAGTATAACAACGAATCTCCCTCAACCTGGAACTGTGGAAGTGAGGGAGCTGGTAAACCTGAATGAACACATCAACACAAATTCATGTAAGGAGAGTTTTGCATGTCCTGAGTGCAGGCAGGTTTTTGATTCTGTGTCAACCCTTCTTGAACATATCAGTACTCATATAATAAAATCTGATAGAGATTCAAGCTCACCGCCTGTGAATAAGGAGAACACCTCTCTAGTAGAAGAGAATCTCGATCTCTCTATGGATTGTAATGGAGTTTTCACCACATCATCAGGACTTGAAAAATCTGACCCCCCTCCGACAGGGGAGAGGCCTTATGAGTGTAGCAACTGTAAGAAAGTAATAATGGCATCTTCAGACCCTTGTCTGTGCCCTCACTGTAATGCAAAGTTAACATATTCAACAGGAAAAGCCAAAAACTTTCAAAGCCCTTCAGGTAAAGATCAGAAAGCAAAAGTGAAAAACCTACATCCAGATGCTGATGTGGGGCCGCTGGACTGCCCCCACTGTCCAGAGCAATTCAAATACTTGGAATCCATGAGGGCTCACAATAAAAAAACTCATGAAGAGGCAAAGCCTTATGAGTGTCTCTATTGTTGTGAAAGATTCTCCCACCAATTAGATAGAAAGAAGCATTTCTTTACCCACTTCACAGGGAAGAAGGCTTATGACTGTCCTATCTGTGAGAAAAGATGCAAACGAACATCAATCATGAGACACATGACTATTCATCAAAGGAAGCCTCACAGCAGTCCAACCAATGGCAGAAATAGCAAACACCCAACTGAAACAAGTGAGAAGCCATATGAGTGTCCCAAGTGTAGCAAAGAATTTAATTCATTATCAGTCCTGATGGAACACCTCAATACTCATATTGACTTAGGTGAATTTAAAAAAGTGATTGGTGTTTCAAAGCTGCAGGTCTGTCCTTACTGCTCTAAACAGTTCTGGGATGTATCAAACATGAAAAAACACATAAACTATCATATAGGGGCAAAGCCTTATGTCTGCCAGCAATGTGGTCTAAGATACTCCTATTCATCATTATTGAGATATCATATGCTAAAAGTCCATCCTTCTTTTGAAAACTTAAACGAGATGACTGAGAAGCCTGACAGTAGTCCAGAATCTAATATGGGAAATGGCCAGTCATTGCAGGTTCAGGAAAAACTCCATTCTGAAGTGTTTGAGAGTGTCCATAGAAAGGGACACATTACATCCCAAACAAACAAGAATCATAAGGACTCTGCTGTAAGTAGTAAAAGTTCAGCTGCATCATCCACACTAACTAAGCATGTGCCCATCCACAACATTGCTAAGGGAAAAAAGCAACAAAGGGAACAGAAAAATGACCTTGATCTCCATATTAATAATAAGACCCATGTATGTCCTCTTTGTTCAAAGGGATACATAAGATTGTCAAGCTTAAAAATCCACATCTCTTCCCACAAGCCCTTTACTATGAAGCCACATATCTGTCCTTACTGTTCTAAGGGATTCAGAAGTGCATCACACATGAAAGAGCATGTTAACACGCACACAGGAGCAAAGCCCTATGTGTGCCATCACTGTGATAGAGGATTTGGCCAGTCATCATCATTTAGATACCATATGAGGAGATTTCATTTGTTTAATGACCATATTGAGCAATCTAGTGTAGCACCAAACCCCAAAAAATCTTTGTTATATCAGAAAAGTGAGAAGCCTAACAGTAGTCCTGACTCTCATAATGGGATTGCCCAGAAACCCATAGCAACTGGTAGCTCATTCTCTAACACAAATGAGAGGCCACATATGTGTCACACCTGTGGTAAGAGATTTAAGCGTCCTGATCACCTAAGAGGCCACCTTCTTATACATACAGTCAGGAATCATAGTTCTTGTCCAAAGTGTGGTAAGCAATTCATCAATTCAACATGTTTAAAGCGACACCTCATGCAGTATCACAGAGGAAGACAGCCAAACCACTCTCCTGTCAGTGATGCGTGTCCCCTCTGTGACAAACAATGTAGTGGACCAGAAGCCCTTAAGATGCACCTCAATATTCATATAGTAGAAAAGCAACCAAAGCAAAGTCCAAATATTGAAAGCCACAGAGGAGAAAAGCATGGTGAAATACATATGGTTGAAAAGCATGATAAAGGACACAAAGGAGAACAGTATATTGAACAAACTGAAGGCTCTACAGGCTCATTAAGCTTGGAAACAAATGCACAAAGTAAAACTTTGATCAAGTCTCATAAGTGCCCTCACTGTGACAAAAGGTTTAAACATCCGGGAGTCCTACAGACTCACATCCATAGTCACACAGGTACAAAACCTCATATGTGCACTTACTGCAATAAAAGCTTCACTAGATTGTCCGAGATGAGATTACACATGTTTACTCACACAGGGATTAACCCATTAAAATGTCCTGTTTGTGAAAAGGAATTCAGCTTTCCTAGTGACCTTAAGAGGCATGTAATTACTCACAAGCTTTTAGAGAATACAAAGAAACTATTTTTCCAGAAAGGAAAGCATCCTTTCATGTGTCCACACTGTGGTCAGGGATTTCGAAGAAAGGGAGCCCTAGAGGCCCACATTCACACTCACAACATGTGTCCTGTCTGTGACAAGGGGTTTAGCAAGTTATCAGCCCTCAATAGACACCTCCTAACTCATGGAAATTCACCATACTCAAACTGTGAATCATGCATCCATGGTTTCACTCGGATGGAATACTTGGAACTTCACATCATATCTAAACACAAGTACGATGACAATAGTGACGATAGTGACTTTTGACCAAATACGGTCTCTAACAATATGAAGAAAGATTATGAGTTGTAGTTAAACCTTGAATCCCTAAATTATCTTACATATTTGAAGGACTACAACAAATAGGTATATGGCACTTGGACTTTACAACCTTTCTAGTATTTGTCGATGATTTGATTTGAGGGAAAAGAATTCTATGAACCAGATATCCTGATATAGGATGAAATATGTGTGTTTCATTCCACCTTTCAATTATAGTTTGTAACGAAAGATGATTATTTTTTAGTTCATACCACCAAACTGACGATGTCAAAGTTCTTAGTATATGTGGCTAGGAATATGAAATCACCGTTGTTGTTTACATGAATCTGATATATAATTGTGCGCATATCCAACATTGTATATATTTCCTGTATTTTTTTTTCTTTGCATATCAATTCTGTGTATTGATGGCATTTTACATTACTCATGAAGTATGTACAGTGTGTGTGACAATAAAACTAAGATGTGTCCCCAATGAAGACCCAGTGACGTCTTTCCTGCCTTCAATCTCTTACTTCCTCTGGAGCATGATAGAGACTTTGGCACCTTATTTGTAATTTACAAAATATCATATTTTGCATCACAAAATTGTGGAGAATTAACCATCTTTATTTCATGAAACTATTGATTATGACTTTCCTATGTACTACTTAAGTCCACAAGGATCTTACCTAAGGTATGAGGAAGTCTTTATATATCTCTGAATAACAAAATCAACTGGTGAATTTAAAAGGTGGACATAATAAGGATTCCAGGGGCCAGAGGGCCTAAAACGAGAGGTTGGGCCTCTAGCCTAGGAGCCTAACCTTGGAGCCCAACTAGGCCGTGAAAATTCCTGGATTACTTGGGATTTGTCCAGGGATCCAAATGATAAGTGCAGCTTATAATAGTGCAAGGATGTTTTATTTACATATAGGTATACAAGTCTAGACAAACACTCAATGTATATTTACTGTTTTATTTGTATGTAGCCATTTTTCTTCCATATCCATGTCCACATATTTCTGTTATTTCTATTATTCAAATTGAAGACAATGTAAAATTCGATGTAACTTTGTCTGAATAAAGAAAGATTTTTTAAGAAACATGCATTTATTGTCTTACCCTCTTCTCCATTCCCCCTAAAAAGGAATGTATTAGATAATTTTGTAAAGGAGAAAAAACATCTTCAATGAATTTTGAATTGAGCAACTAATTGAATACAGCATTTTTATAGTATAAAGAACATTGCCAATACTCTCCTTTGACCGTTACCAAAGAATATCTTAAATGACATTGCTGAATCATTGACACTGCATCTCCAGCTACATTTGTATTATTATATTGTTCTGATACCTAATTCATGTATTATCTAATGATATAAAATGTATGTAATATTGTTGGGATGTTTCTAAGTAAGTGTCACTCAAAGGGAAAATTTCGTTTTTATTGGAGATTAATGTCAAATAGTTCGATCTTTGGATAGGCCCACAGACGCGCGCTTGGGTATTTTAGGCTTGGGATGCCATTAAAATGTTGAAAAACATTGGCATCAGCACTGGATTTTGGAGCTTTCGGTAGTAGAAAACCAGATCTATGTTGAAGATGGTAGGTTTAACCTCACCTGTCTGTGATATCTAATGTGCCAAGTCACCTGTTTGGTGATTGTTGGCACTTCCATACATGGTCATATTTTGGGGGGTCAAACTGCCTAACAAACAAGTTAAACTATACATTCAAGCTGCATGGCAGTGTGAAATAAATTCTGATAATTAGGGTGAAGACAACGAGCATGGTGGTGTAGCAGGGGTTCCAGTGAGGGTATGGGAGGTCATTTTGCTAGGTGCTGGTGTTCTGCCTGGTGTTTCATAGTGATGTGTGTGAGATACCAGAATTTATCTCAACTGGCACTCTGCCTCTGGCTCTGACGACCCATGTGTCCAATGGTAGCTAGCATTTTTTTTTTTTAAACACTTTTATTTATCCTGGAACAATACAATTTAGCCATGGGCTAGTTTTCATTGCCATCCAGCAGTCAAGTTTCAGTATACAATCCATGCAAAATAATCAGCAGTCAACAGAGAATTTACACTATTATCAAAGAAAAAAGAAAGAACTAAATAAAGAAAAGTTTTCAATTACAAATTAATACACAAAATACAATTTATGCAAAACTATATACAAATCTATGGTGGACAATATATTATAATATATCAACAATTTGAAATGCATTTAGGCACCCAGTAATCTATTAGAAAAATAAATATTGCATAATAAGTAAATAGAGCAGAACAAAAATCATCAAGGGGGTATTACAAAAAGAGCAACAGAACCAATACATGAACCATATGCTCAGTACAATTCACGATTCAATTCTAAAATCTTTTTCTGTTCCATTTTAAACTTATCCAGAGTCTCAATATTCCGAAGGGCAATGGGCAATGAATTCCAATTTAAAGCTCCCTGGAACAAAACACTACGCTCAAAGTTAGAAATATTACTTCTATACTGAGTTCGTAATGGCGCATCAAAGCGTCTCAAAGGAATAACGGGTAATTGCACAAAGTAATCTATTCTAGATCTCTCATAGACATAGTTTAGTAAATGCATTCTCCTTCTTTCTTCAGGATAATTTATGCCACAATCTACATATAATTGGCTAACATTGCATCTATTGTTTCTCAGCAAACAGATCCTCAGTCCTCTATTTTGAAGTTTTTGTAATTTATTTCGTTATTTAGAGCATAAATTAACTAAAAAGATATCACCATAGTCAAAATAGGGGCTGATTTTACTAGTATAGATTTTCAATGCTTGGGCATGTGAGATAAATTTCCTGATTTTTGACAGAAGGTACAATTTATGAGAGACCAATCTAATACATTCCTTGGCATGAAGTTCAAAAGTTAACTTACAGTCAAGCTTAATTCCTAAGTAAGTGTAATCAGAAACATATTCAAGATTTACACCATCAATAGCAATTGCACAGTACCTTGCATGTCTGAGCATAGATTTGGTCCCAAACAGTAAGAGCTTGATTGACTCAGATTAATTGATAATTTATTCAAATCACACCTTTTTTTAAGTCTAGCTAAATCCAGAGCAATATTGGAATGTATAATATCTTCATTGGTGTGAGTACTGTATAGGACCGTGTCATCAGCAAATAAGTGCAAACTGGTAGATCCAAGACATTCTTCTAAATCATTGATATACAGTAAAAATAAGAGGGGTCCTAATATAGACCCCTGAGGCACGGCACATGCTATATACTTTTCACAAGAGTAAATGTTGTTAACAATTGATAATTGCCTACGTAGATGTAAATAATTTGTTAACCAATATACTACCAATTGAGGAAGGCCAAAAGAATATAATTTTTTCAACAAAATAGAATGATTTACAGTATCAAAAGCCTTCCTCAAATCAATAAAAGAGGCCAATGTATACTTTCTGTCATTGAGTCCTAGCAGGATATCATCAGTAAAATCACATGTAGTTTTAATAGTTGACCTACCTTTCCTAAAGCCAGATTGTTTATTGCTGAGCAGACTATTATGTTCGAGATGTTGAATTAATTTTGAATGTACTAGGCGTTCAGCAATTTTTCCAGAAAGGGGTAATAATGAAATTGGTCTACAATTATTGACATCAGACATATCTCCTCCCTTGAAAAGTGGGATAATAGATGCTACTTTCCATTTATCAGGGAAAATATTACAGGCAAAGGATAGATTATACATAAAGGCAAGTTGAGGTATCAGAATCTTAAAAGCATCCTTTAAAATTCTAGAAGACAAGTTATCAACTGCAGATGATTTATAAATACATATGTCATTAATTGCTTTAGACAGTTCATTTACATCAACAACCAGTTCAGGCATATAAGCTGGTGGTACTGTATGAGCAACCTCAAATTCCTCAAAATTGTTAATCTTTGATGCTAGATTACCACCAATGTTAACAAAATAATCATTCACATAGTTAGCGACCTCAGTCTCAGGAACAGGAGAGTTTAAGTTTTTATCAATTAAATGTATGGAATGGATCTTCTGTTTTCTAGGTACTAAGTAATTTATTTTGTCCCAGAATTTTTTGTTCGAAAGGGCATCTTGCTCCAAAACATCCTGGACATATTCTTTTTTAGCCTGACGAATATTATCAAGGACAGCGTTTCTTAAATTCTTAGCCCGGGTAATATCATCCATAAGTAAAGTTCTTTTAGCAGACTTCCACGCCTGATCCTTATCCCAGATCATTTCTAAAATCTCGTTTGTTAACCAATGCTCGCCTTTATTTTTGACAGTCCTTGTCTTTAAGGGACACATTGGATCTATTTGTAAGTTGATGACATTTAGGGTATAATCCCAAGCTTCATCAGGGCTTTCCAATAACCAGTAGTTTGTCCAATCATGTTCCTCTAAATTCCTTTTAAATAGGTTGTAATCATAGTTCATATATGATCTACCCTTTATCATTTTAAAGGTATGGGGTTGTTTCCTTTTCTTAAGAGATACAAAGACCAGCTCATGATCACTGATCATGATATCCATAACACCAGAGTTAGAAACAATGTCAGAATTTGTATAAATAAGGTCTATGATATTATTAAGGCGAGTTGGTTTGCATGTAAGTTGTTTCAGGTTAGTGAAAGTCTCAATATTTTTTAGGTTCTTAAAGTGGTCTGATTGCTTGTTGAGGTAATTGATATTAAAATCACCTAATATGCAAATGTCAACATTCATTCTAGTACTAACACTATTAAAAGTCTCTATATTAAAGAATCACAAAACAAACCACTGCTACCAGAGGGTGGTCGATAAACAATTCCTAAAATAATATTTTTTTGCAAATGGCCTAAAAATCTCAATCCACATACTCTCTAAATAATCAGAGTTTACATTATATTCTTTACAGGTCGTGGTAGAAAAATCCCAACCATCTTTTATGTAAGCACCTATACCTCCACCTGTTTTTGGAACATTTTGGCGATTTACACCCCATTGTCTGTCAGACCTAACTAGGGTATAGTTATTAATATTCATTAATGAAGTAGGTACACTATCAGATAGCCATGATTCGCTAAATGTAAATACATCAAAGTCAAGGATAGGGAGTTGGGCACTTAGAAGATCTATTTTGTTATTTATACTTTGAAGATTTAAATGTGCTATGTGAAGGCCCCTTGTTCCCGGTCTATAGTTCCCTGTCATCTAAATATATAAACTCCAATGGTGCTCACATTGTAGTAAACAAACAGTACATATATCCACCAAGTACATAAATTTGGACATATTAGAAACATTTTTACAAACAATAAGAAAAAAGTAATAAGACCCCTGAAAAGGGGTAGAGTCAAAAAAGAAATGACATGCCAAAACCTTAAATGCAGTAACTGCTTGGTTTGGTTACAAAATGACATAATAAAACAACAAATAAGCAAAAGAGCAAGCGTGGGGAGCACAATTCCACCCAAAATTATACTCTTTAATCGAAACCCAGATCTTTTCTGTATGGCAATAGTATGTGTATACCACTGTACTATTAATTAATAATATACATTGGAACTTGAGACGTGTGTATACCACTTCATCTTATGACAGTAGGTAAAGGACATGTGTGTACCACTGTGTCCCGGATACCAGACTCTATATCTTATATAGAGGTTATGCAAAGTCATTACTAGCTAGGTGGTAGTATTAGTAGGTAAGAGGACATGTGTATACCACTGTGTCACTAACACCAGTCAACATTAAATATTTAATGTAATAGACAAGCACATAGTCAGGAAGAGTCAATATATGTGTATACTATCACAACTCATGTGTCACTTGTGTATCGAGGGCCAGTAATAGCAAATGTTCTCCAATGTGAGCTTAAGATTCAGAATGAGTGTGTTCATTGAACGGGTGGGGTTGGTAAAGATTGGAAGCAATGCCATTTAAATATAAGGAACATAATATATCAATACAAACCCAGAAAACTGCTTAATATGTGGTCCTATTTTTCTTTTGCATTCCAGTGTGGGTCAGAACTCAAGCACTGTCAATCAGTGAACAGCATGGCGCTGTTGCACAAAGGTAGAGAGTAATTCACTTTGCGCATGAAATTAGTTGTATAGAGATATAATGAAGAGAACGTCACCAGTTGTAAATAAGGGAATTAAAGAAAGTATTCCAAATTATAGAAATTGTTATATCTCATAGTATAAAGGTACCATCAGCTGCTGGTAGGTGTAAATATACCTGTCGCGCAATAGCAGACAGGGTGCATCTCCCAGCGAGCGTCGATGCTCGGGAAAAATCAATACCAGACTGCTATATATTGGGTAAAACCTCTGGGTACGGCGGAGAGCACTCTTACATTTGGACAGACACGAGTCTTAAGGATTCAAAGGGGTTTAGATAGCTATACATAAAAGAGGACATCTGGTGACTGTTGAAGGAACTACTGTGTTGATAGCGGATGTAGGAGCGGGCGGACTCTGAGGAGAAAGCTTTCTCGTCATCAATTGGACTTGTGACCGTAGGAATATTAACCATCATTACACTGGCTCTGTACGCATCTAAGTGATCCACCAAATAAACCTGACTTACAACCAAGCGTTGTTCGCATTGTGGAAATGAGCGCCCATCTCGTGAACTTACCTACCACCTGACTAGCAATTATGGAAGGAGTGATAGAAGCAGTAACATTAAACATCATAAACAGTTCCCCAATTATTAATCACCACATAAAAACAACTAGTGTTCACTGTCTTGGTTGGTGCACTGGTGCCCATCCTCTGCGATTGAACACTTTGTATACTTTAAATCAGCATTGAAAAGCAATTTGGACCATATATTATGGATTATTATTCAGAGCAGGTCTAGGTAGATATGAACTCGAAAAATTATGCTGATATATACAATCGGCATCTTATTCTTCGCGTTGTATTAAGTTTCACCAATGGTATAAAGTTTGATAGGCGAAGTATAGGATGGCTTTTTCTTTGAACAAGTGAAAGAGCCAGTTCACCCTATTATCACACATTTAATCTTCTGGTTCCTGTCCTATGCTTGGAGAGTGGATGCATGGGTTTTCTTGTGAGAGGAGACTTTAGTTACATTTAGTTACCTGTAGATGTGTCCTATGGCCTTTGACAATTTTTACATTAGAATGGATTTGGTGTTGTTATAATTCTTTAAAAAAATACCTTAAATGAATTTTACATAATTATCTTATAAGTTTATATGTATTTTGCTTGTATTCATGTTATTTGATTAAAATTTACAAGTTTCAGGATAGTTAAAACAATAATAAACAACTTTGAGTTTTGGGCAACTCTAGTGGGAGAGTGGAGCCCAGGTGAAAGTCAATTGCCTCTCATGTTATTAGCTGTGCGGCAGACCGTAACAGACTGGAACATAAGTGTCAAATCCTTTACATTCTGTTGTTATGGTGTGCCAAATGAGAAAAAACAAGTTCACAATTTCAAATTTGTATAACATTTTTTCTCAATTCCAACATTTACAGAAGTTCATCAGACATGTTTGTCAGCATGGCGGCCATGTTTTTATGATATGCAAAGTGCCCAAAAATGACTTCAAAATTTTTAATTTTCATGAAATTTCTTTTTACTTCCAAGTTTTAGACAAGGTCACCAGACATGTTTATAAGCATGGCAGCCATGTTTTTATGATGTGCCAAGTGTCCAAAAATGACTCCAACTTTTTTTTTTTTAGGAATTTTCCTTTACTTGCAACTTTTAGACAAGGTCATTTGAGATTTAACAGTATTGTTGCCACGTATTGTTGCCACGTTACGTCATGTTAAGTTTAAGATAACATCATCAGGCATTTTATTAGCATCGCAGCCATGTTTTGGTGATATGCCAAGTATCCAAAAACAACGTTGAAAGTTTTAAATTTCCAGAAATTTCTTTTTACTTCCAAGTTTAATACAAAGTCATCAGACATATTCGTCAGAATGGCAACCTAATTTTTATGATGCGCAAAAGCTGTCTTCAATTTTCAATCTTTACAAAATTTATTGTTCTCTCTCCAAGTTTTATACAAGATCAAAAGACATGTTATTCAGCATGGTGACTATGTTTTTATGATGTGGCAAGTATACAAGAACAAGTTCAAAACTTTAAAATCTCAAGACATTTTTTCTCACTTTAAGTTTAGTACAGTGCCTAAATAGGATATCCTTTTTTTCCACATGAGTTCCTTTTTGCAAATAACAACCTCTTCTTTATACAAATATATGATTAACTTACAATTATATAATTCAAAATTTAGTACTTTTTTTTTCATTAACAGGCGAAGAATCTCGTTATTTTGATAACGATTTCAGTTTTAAACGAGATTATACAGTTGCACTTGTATTGGTGCAAGGATGTTAATTTCCATATATGTATATGAATCTAGACAAACACACACAATGTATATTTACATTGTGTACAGAATAATGTATGTATGTATTTTTACTTGCATATATAGACATCCCCCACCCCTTGTAATCAATTACTGGATAAAGTGCACTTTGTGTATTTGTATCGCACTGATTCTCACATAGAAAAAAAATATTGGTGTACAAATGGCTTATTTGATCTGTGGACACAAATAAAGACTGACAAAATTATTTTTTTGTGATATCATTTTGGGTTGTGGCAACCATTTGCTAGTCAACCCACGACAATAAGGAGGAACTTCAGAAGGCAATACATTATACAGTAATTACAAGAACCCTTTGTAGACAAGAATATTGATTTAATTATCAGACTATGATAATAGTTTTTTTTAAATAATCAGTGTTCGAAATTAAACTTTAATTTCAGACACTGACCAGGTGCATTCATTTAGATACCATGCGCCTGGCAAGATTATCATGTGAACATTGACTTAAATTTTCTAATAAAGCTGAAGAATGTGTGCACACAAAGAGTGCACAATCCTGGAAACTGTACGCCCGATGGCAGAATTGTGCACACCAGGCGCAGGGCACACCATTAATTCTGAACCAGAAATATTAGTTAGGAACTGGGGGATGTGCCCCAAACCCCCTATTTCTTTTCTCTTTAATATTTCTTAAGTTTCTTTTGGATTGATCCATAAACAGCGACTGACAGAGCTTGTCGACCAACTGACCTAATGCCAACAGTATAACAATCCTCGGGCCCATATGTAACGAGGGTGTGCCCCACCAAGGAACTCTTTCAAAAGTTCCCACACTTTAGGCTTTGCCACTGTCCTTTTTGATGTCTTCGTATTGGAAATATAGGCCCTGAGCAAAGGTTCCACGTAGGGATTCTTGCCACCCGCTGCAGCAGAAGTTGTATACAGGCCCGATCCTTAACCAACACAGTGACTGTTCAGGTGATGTCGGGATTGTAGCAGTCTTTGGGTTGTAAGTGACAAGTCCATGAAATATTCATTTCAGTTAGGAACCTTCTTTTGCACAATTCGATGCTTTGGTGTGACAATGTGACAGGAATCCCACCCCTGTGGCCATTGTCGGAAATCCAGTGATCAGGATGGCCACAACTTTTATACAGCAACAAAACATTTTTTTTGGAGAAAGCACAGGAAACTTGAAATTTAGGCAAGCGTAGGGAATTCTGTTCTGTCAGTTTCTGTGGTTCACAATTTTCAATATTTTAAACAATTAGCTATCCAGGCCTCATTAACTACAGCGTATTGGTTTCCCTGTCCACCTTTTCTGACCACAAGGATACCAAGTCATGACCCCCTGGGTCTCCGATGGATATACCACTATTGACTAACCAAATTTGGTGACAACAACATGTAAGAGAGGGAAATAGCAGTATCAAGAGGTCCCTTGCAATTCATATTAAACTGGGTATAGCTTGACATCTTTATTTCCCTACAGGACGTCTAAATGGAAGATCCTAGTCCATCTTGACTCATCTAGTGGTTCTCCACTAGATTTTACCCTCTTCTAGTTCTCTTTTTATGAAATTGAACTATTGAGGTTTAATATCCATTAATTGATAGGGTATTATTTGTAACTAGTAAGGAATTAGTTCCGATAGATATTAGCCAGCTCCAATGGCAGTCTTTCCCTATTGATGGCAGTCTTTCCCTATTAAGACTGCAAGTCCATTCTATAATGTAGTTCCCCATTATGTATGACACAACAAGCGCGTGAAAGGATTAGGTTTATCAAGTCCAATATGCAAGAACTCCCAAGGGGTTTGTCTGCTCAACCAACCAGCAAAATCTCCTAGCCTGCCTACCAGTCTATCAATGTCATTCTATAACAGAACCTCGCTTCTAGTACTGATCTTTCCAGGGTGTGTAACCAATGATAGTAAGGAGCACTCTGCTGTGTGCTGCTGCTAACGAATGTTTACTTACATTCTGTGATGTACCCCCTTACACTCTTCACTCTTAGTTTAAGAAGAGGTTACACTCTCAGCCCAGATGTTAGATTCTACACAAAAATGGATAAGCTATCTATGGACTGACCATCTGCATCAGTACAAAATGTAGAAAATGGCATGACAAAGATATTTTAACCCCTTGCCTTTTTTGTTTTTTGCTGATGTTAACATGGTGTATAGCATGTTAAGACCGTGTTTAAGTATTATTTTCATCCTCTCATTGGGTGCAGAGCCTCAAAAAGTATGCACCCGGCCAAAAAATTCCTGCATTGTTTCTCCTGTAAGACATCTAGTTTATAAGAAAATCTGTACACCACCGGGCACAAAGCTATAAAAATTGTCCACCTGGCAGTAAAATCATACCTCTTTCATGCAGGGTGCATGCTTAATTTCAGATCACTGTAAGATCTGGCCGTTTCTTAGGTAGGGATTGTTGATTTCCTGAAACAGTTGTCTGCCACTGGTGTCTAACCGTAATTGCGTTAGTCTATTACAATGTTACCAGAATTATGAAAATGTTTTTTAGAGTCCTGTGCATGAATAGAATTAAGATTTAACCCTTACAACATATTGCATGTATTGACTATAGAAATACAGCCAATGGAATGACAGTATACACACTAACAGACATCCAAAGAACTACAGTGGCTAGATTTTTCCAGTATTGGCATTTAGGAACCAATATTTGTATGAATACTGCAAAAATACTGCATGAATAGAAGGAGGATAACACCTACTTATACATCTAGAGGAGTCATCTAGAAGATGCATGGAGTGAAGAAATGAATATGCAGTACTAGAGCCCGAATGCCAGTCGTTTGATTCTACATATGTACAACATACTATAAGGTAGGAGATAGACTTACTCCAGTAGATGACTTCAGCCCTGCAATGGGCAAGGCGACAATGTGCAAACACAGTAATCTTATCTTATTTTCCCTCCTACCAGGATAAACACCACAGCCCAGGATAAACACTTCAAGACAACCGTTACAGGCTCACAAGTTCCCAATTAGTAGCCAAATAGGTAGAACTGAAGCTTGGTACATAAAGGCAAGAGAAAAGAACTATCCCTACACCGTTTGGTTCTGCAAAAGAACAAAGTCCTTCTTCAAATACTTCAACAAGATATTTGTGAAGAAGATGCAGTGTCCTAAACCTGCTGTAGCATATCTATGTCCTCATTGCCCAAGGGAATTCAACATACCATCACGCTTGAAAACTCATATAAACTCTCATACTAAACCATTTTTGTGTTCTCTTTGTGGTAAAAGACTTACTTCAGAATCTTCCTTGAGATCACACATGCTCACCCACACTGGAGAGAAGCCTCATGGGTGTCCGCACTGTGACAGGCGATACGTGAAAGCTTCAGACTTGAAGACCATATGTGTACACACACAGGGCAGTGGCCTCTTGTGTGCCCTGAATGTGGGAGTGGATACAACAAGCCATCAAGATTAAAACAACACATGCTCATTCATTCAACGGAAAGGTCTCATGTGTGCCCAAAATGCAATATGGCATTTCAGCAAGCAAAAGGCTTGAGACATCACATCTCCACTCACAAGGGAGAGAAGCCTCACGTTTGTCCTCACTGCCAACAGAGATTCACAGCGCCGTGGTCGCTAAAAGCACACATGTATATTCACACTGGTGAAAGGCCTCACTTGTGTCCACACTGTGGTAAAGGTTTCATTCAGGCTGGATCTTTGCGATCTCACATTCACACTCACACAGGAGAGAAGCCTTATACGTGTCCTGATTGTGGTCAGGGATTCACACACTTGGCCCAGTTAAGAGTCCACAGATTCACGCACACTAAAGAGAAGCTTGGCGTTTGTCCATATTGTAGCATGAAATTCAGCGACAGAGACCAACGAGACAAGCATACTTGTGTTCAGCTTCAGAAGAAGCAAGTTAGAGGCCTGGATCTGCAAGAGAGCATAGTGAAAGCTGAGGAGATTGCTTCTGTAATGAAACAGAAGACACCAACCAGAACCTGCGATGCATGTTTGAGGGGTTTCACTCTCCAAAATGATCTAGAAGAACATCTCATTATGTATCATAAAAAGCAAATGGCATGTAACCCATGTGTTCTTCTCAGGTTGAAATTTCTAATTCTAAGTAGAAGAAATCGTGAAAATCTTTCATTGAAAAGGATGCAGCCTGTGGAGGGATGAGGAGCTACTTCATACCATGGGAAAATTTTGAATAACAATTAAGTTAGTATTTACTTTGCACAGGATGCAAATTTAATGCCAGATTTGCTGCTTTGACACATTGCCAAAGAAACATGATTGCCAAATATTCAGTGTAACAATATTTCATAACATATGGTCCTTCCTCATCAGATGGCAACTGTGAAGTTACTTAACACAAGATTAACCCCCCCCCCCCCCCAAATATATTGATGCTTTAAGATTTCATGGCTCTAAAAAAGACAAGGATGGGTAGGTCAGCATTTTTTTTTTTAAATTCATAGTTTTTAACTACAGTGATAGTCAGGGTGCTCATTTCAGCCACATTTTAATGAATTTCCCCTGTATTGTCTTTTAAAAACTTCAGGGTTGGGGCCAAAAAAAGGATGATATTCAATTTGATCTGAACCGGTTTATACTATGTAGAAAGGCAAATCATCTAGTTTTGAATAAAAACAAAACCAAGGCTACCATCTTGGGTTCTACTGCAAAATTGAACATGTTGGATAATCCTGAAAAGTTTGGTGTAAATAATAACAGTATTGATTTTGTTTGTAACTATAACTATTTGGGTATCCTGATAGATCAGATCTAGAGCTTGACTTTTGTACCGTTGTTTGATAAAGTTAAGCGATTGGTAATAAATCTTTTTTTTTAGTTTAATAAGATATGCAGATATATTACTGAAAGGGCTGCCATTTTGATTAACAAACGAACTATTTTGCCACTATTTGATTATGCTGGATTTATCCTGGTAACTCTTCCTCTAAAGTATAAGATTGAAATACAAGTAATTCAGAATGACTGTATCAGGCTTTGTAAGAATATCACTTGGAATGATTATATACACGTTGATATGTTACATTCTGAAATTGGGCTTATAAGTCTGGAGCAGAGAAGACGGATGCAGTTATTATGTTTAATGTATAACCATAGTAAAATTGATGGTGTAAAGAAACCAATAGTTAGACAAACACGAGCTGTTACTAGATATCAATTTATTGTTGAGAAGAACAGGAGTGCAAAATATGATCATTGTCCTTCTTATGTTGGTACTGAATTATGGAATCAATTGTCTAGTGATGCTCAATTTGCAGATGAAATATTATTGTTTAAATCAATCTTAATAGGTCGAATATGAGATATGTTGATTTATTACATTGATACATGAAGATGAAATATTGTTAATTTGACTGATGTGACCTTCTCATTATAATTGTACTTTGATTTGATTTTTGGAAAATATTCTGATTATAATTACTATTCTATCTTCTGGAAAATCAGGGGTAACCCTGAAGTTGATTATGCAAATAAAAAAATAAATAGGGTCGGTCGGGAAACCAAAACACAACTATTTCTTTAGGGGGCCTTGTGTATGATGTAACATACAAAAAAAAGTGCACGTTCTGGCTGCAGGATGCATGGTTTTTAAAAGTGTGCACCCGGCAGGTGCACATGTTTTTGAATAAATAGCCTTATACAACTGTGAGTTGTGAGTTGCAAACTTACCAAAGCTATGCACCCGGCAGGTGCATGCATTTAAACTTTAATTTCAGACACTGTGTCTGTTACGTTTGTAACAAACGGGCTGATTTTAATACAGAAATTGTTGGCCCTGATACAAAATTCTTTGCCATTGGCTGACGGGCAGGTGTTATTTTTGAACACTGTATGAAACTTTAAGGTTAGGCATTACTGAACTTTTAGATTTGTTGTGTAAGAAATGTAGGGCTAGTCATTTTAGGAAGATTAGGGATGTAGAACTCTGCTAGTATTCAACACTCCTTTCAAAACATCACAGTTAGGGACCACATTTTACATGATTGTTATTCTGATCATCACATTGTCTGAGATCTCAAATAGTCTATCGAGGGGGGGGAACTAATTTACATGATAATATCCTAGTATTTAATCAATGACATTAAGTACTTCATGTAGATTTATTTGCATTACTGATGTGGTTGCTGTATTATGGACAATAAATATTGTATTCCCAAATAATATCACTTTTTATTATAAGCAAACCATGCAAATCTTCAGGTTTGTTTGTTTGTTTGTTTGTGGGGTTAGTTTAACGTTCGGCCAACCCTTCAGGGTTCTTTTACCAGACTGCACAAGGTAAAGCCTTTCAGCTCATTTTACACCACAGGGGCGGTGACTAAATCTATGAAATCTTCAGGAGCTCCTGATAAGGCCCATTTGCCCTGCCCATCAGGGTGCTATCTGTTGCGACAATTGTCGCATACATTCCTGTGCAAATCCAAGCCATACTTTAGCCAAGGGGTTGTGGGTTCTGACAGTGTTGTGTATTCAACATATTCTTCCGTAAGGAGATAAGACCGTGGCCACCATAACTATAGGGGATTTACTGAAGCTTTCCATATAGAGGGCGGCACTTATTACTCTTAGAATTCTTTAAAGCCAACCCTAGGTTGTTTATGTGTTAACTACATCTTATTTTTCGGTAACACAAGCCATCCCACCAGTGGTAGTGCCTCTAATTAAGTTCCCTATTTCCACGTGCAACTTCCCTTTTTGTCAGGGCAGAGCTATAGACCACCCTTAAAGTTAAACTGTTAAAGTAGACACACAAATACAACTCTAGGCTATGCTGTACGCTCCTCATGTAGAATAATCATTGTGTACAGGACAACAATGATCTTATTTATTCTTCACGTTGTATTAAGTTACACTAATGGTATAAAGTTTGATAGGCGAAGTATAGGATGGCTTTTTCTTTGAACAAGTGAAAGAGCAAGTTCACCCTATTGTCACACATTTAATCTCCTGGATCCTGTCCTATGTTTGGAGAGTGGATGCATGGGTTTTCTTGTGAGAGGAGATTTTAGTTACATTTAGTTACATGTAGATGTGTCCTATGGCCTTTGACAATTCTTACATTAGAATGGATTTTGTGTTGTTATAATTCTTTAAAACAATAACTTAAATGTATTTTACATAATTCTTTTATAAGTTTATATGTGTTTTGCTTGTATTCATGTTATTTGATTAAAATTTACAAGTTTCCGGAAAGTTAAAACAATAATAAACAACTTTGAGTTTTGGGCAACTCTAGTGGGAGAGAGTGGAACCCAGGCGAAAGTCAATTGCCTCTCACGCTATTAGCTGTGCGGCAGACCGGAACAGACTGGAACAGAAGTGTCAAATCCCTTACATTCTGTTGCTATGGTGTGCCAAATGAGAAAAAACAAGTTAACAATTTCAAATTTGTATAACATTTTTACTCATTCCACAGAATTTTACAGAACACATGTTTGTCAGCATGGCGGCCATTTTTTTATGATATGCAAAGTACCCAAAAATGACTTCAAAATTTTTAATTTTGAAGAAATTTCTTTTCACTCCTAGTTTTGGATAAGGTCATCAGACATGGTTATCAGCATGGCGGCCATGTTTTTATGATGTGCCAAGTGCGTAAAAACGACTTCAAAATTTTAGATTTTCATGAAATTTATTTTTACTTCCAAGTTCTAGACAATGTCATCAGACATCATTATCAGCTTTGTGGCCATGCTTTAATGATGCGCCAAGTGCCCAGAAATGACTTCAAATTTTTTCAGGAAATTTCTTTTGACTACAAAATTTAAGACTAGGTCATCAGACATTTTTCCCAGCATGGCAGCAATGTTTTTATGATATGCCAAATGTCCACAAATGACTCCAGTTTTTTTAAAAGGAATTTACCTTTACTTGCCATTTTTAGACAAGGTCATTTGATATTTAACAGTATGGTTGCCACGTTTTTATGAAACGGCAAGTTTCACCAAACAACTTAAACATTTTTTACTTTTAGTAAATTTCTATCAACTTCTAAGTTTAAGATAATATCATCAGGCATGTTTGTTAGCATCACAACCATGTTTTGGTGATATGCCAAGTATCCTAAAAGAACTTTAAAAGTTTTAAATTTCAAGAAATTTCTTTTTGCTTCCAAGTTTAAGACAAAGTCATCAGACATATTTGTCAGCATGGCAACCTTATTTTTATGATGCGCAAAATGTCCAAAAGCTGCCGTAAGTTTTCAATCTGTACACAATTTCTTTTTCTCTTTCTCCAAGTTTTAGACAAGGTCAAAAGACATGTTATTCAGCATGGTGACTATGTTTTTATGATGTGGCAAGTATACAAGAACAAGCTCAAATCTTTAAAATCTCATGAAAAAAATTGTTCTCACTTTAGTACAGTACCTAAATAGGATATCCTTTTTTTGCAAATGAGTTCCTTTTGCCAATAACAACCTCTTCTTTATACAAATATATGATTAACTTTTATCAATTATCTGATTCAAACTTTAGTACTTTCTTTTTCATTAACAGGCAAAGAATCTCGTTATTTTAATAACAATTTCAGTTTTAAACTAGATTATACAGTTGCACTTGTTAAATGGGGAATTGCTATTACTTCACTCTCCGAATTGTCTTTGAATAATCCTCTTTTATCCTCGCTAGCCAAGTGGTAGACTAGTCCACAAGATGGGCGCTCATATACATAGCGCAGACAACACTTGGTTGAGAGTCAAGTTTATTAGTGGATATCAACTGCTTCACAATTGTCAGTGTAGTTACAAATGCCTTAATCCTATGTGCACAAAACAGACACCGTCCGGAGGCAAGCTTCCTCAATAAAGTCTGCCCAGCTCCATCTGGTTATGCAAACAGTACAGTCCCTTCTCTAGTTATCAGATGTCATGTATATAGCTATCCAAACCCCCGAATCCCTAACACTCTACCTACCCTATTTTATTTGGCCTATGTAACTAAAACACATTTTTTGTTTGCCCTATCTGGACAAACCAGGTTCAAGGTTGCTAGTCTTCCTAATTCTTGAATGATTCTTGAATGCTCGCGTATCATATTTTCAATACAAAATATTTCCATCACTGGAATATGTGGTATGATTCAGAAAGTACAAAGGTCAAGCATACGTATGTTCTTTTATTTTTTCATTCACATGCTTATAAACCTAAATAGATTGACAGTTTTGTTGTTTCCAATTCATTGAGTACTGAATAAATTCTTCCTCTTTTCCAGGTCAACCTTGGGAGCAGCTGCCACTGGAATCCTTCCACAGAGGTGTTTGGCCAATATCTCATATTGCATACTGATGCACCAACTTACCTTCAAGCTTTGACAAAGGGGCTGAGACGTTGTTGCAAGTCCTTTACTCCCAGTGGAATGCTGATCCTTCAACTAAAGAGAAACAATTAAAAAGAAAAAACACAGATTTATCAGTATTAAGAAAGTGATCATGGAAAAGCCTGTGAAGACAGAAGGCATAACAACGTCCAATATTTCAAAAGCTAAAATTCTGTGTTTTATTTGCCCTACATGTCGTGAGATTTTTAGAGACTTGATGAAATTGAAGCAGCATATGACCATGCATGTTAAAAAGCCTTTAGCCTCAGATGTTGTTAAAAAGCCTTTGACCTCACATGTTGTTAAAAAGCCTGTGGATTATGTCTGTTCATACTGTAATAAGCTCTTCACGCAGCGATACAGTCTACAAACACACGTCAGGACCCACACGGGTGAAAAGACATGTATGTGTCCTCATTGTGGGAAGGGATTTGTGGACAGGGGCCGACTAAAACGGCACATCTACACTCACACAGGAGAACGACCTTATGTTTGTACTGACTGTGGTAAAGGATTCATTAAAGCAGCTCAACTGCAGCAGCATATCCGTATGCACACTGGAGAGAAGCCTCATGTATGTCCCCAGTGTAATAAAGGGTTCAATACAGCAGGAGCGCTAAAGAAACACCAATACAGTCATACAGGAGAAAGGCCTTTCAAGTGTCCCCACTGTGACAAGGGGTTCATGGACTCGTCACTTTTAAAGAGGCATGTGTACATTCATACAGGTGAAAGGCCACACGTGTGCCCTCAATGCGGCAAGGGATTTAGAGACTCTTTTCTCCTTAAGAGGCACTTGTCAATTCACACCGTTGGGAAGGTTCATGCCTGCTCACAATGTGACCAGACCTTCCGGTATGAGTCGACTTTAAACAAGCATATGCACACTCACACTGGCAAAGGACCTAATGTGTGTGTGCAGTGTGATAGAAAGTTTAGTAGTGCAGATAAATTGAAGCAACATTTATACACCCATTCTGAAGAGAAGCCACATGTATGTCCACATTGTGCCAAGGCATTTACTAATATAAAGAGCTTAACAAATCACATAAAGATTCATACTGAGGAAAAGTCTCATTTTTGTCCCATCTGTAGCAAAGCATTCAGATGTCGATCTAACTTGAATTTACACATGTTTGTGCATTCAGACAAAAAGCCTCATACTTGTCCTCACTGTGGAAAGGGATTTTGTCAGGCTTGTAATCTAAGGAAACACATCCTTACACACACAGGAGAAAAGCCCCATGTTTGTCCACACTGTGATAAGAGATTTACTGGGCCTTATTCTCTGAAGAATCACATTCTAAAAAGTTGCCCTGTCAAATTCAAAGGTATTTTGAGGAGAAAAAAGAAGCAGAAGATTGACCATGCATGTCCTACCTGTAATAAGAAATTCAAGTGGTTATCAAATCTTAAGTCTCATATCAAAATTCACACGGGAGAGAAGGGTTACAAATGCACAGACTGTGGTAAGGAGTTCCGTGAGTTATCCCATCTTAATAGACACTGTAAGATACATGCAGTTGTAAAGCCATATGTATGTCCCGTTTGTAGTAAGGGATTCATATATTCAGCTTCTCTAAAACTTCACATGTATACTCACACAGGAGAGAGACCTTTCATATGTTCACATTGTGGCAAAGGATTTTCTCGACCAGCTAACCTCAAGCTCCACATGCATACCCACACAGGAGAGAAACCCTATGAATGTCTTGACTGCAAAAGGAAATTCAATCACCCTAATGCTTTGAAGCGTCACAAGTATACCTATGCATGTCATAAGGACAAATCACAAATGTCAAAGAAGTATTATCCATGTCAGTTGTGCAGTAAAAGTTTTGCTTCATCTTCATACCTTAAGTTTCACATATACACTCACACAGGAGAAAAGCCCTTTGTTTGTCCTACCTGTTCCAAGGCATTTATCAGTGCCCCATCCCTCAAGGTCCACAGATTGACTCACATAGGTAAAGAGCCTTTGAGGTGTTCTCAATGTGACAAAGGATTTATCAGCTCAACGGCTTTGAAATACCATCTTATGACCCATTCAGGAAAAAAGCCTTTTTCATGCCCTGACTGCGGAAAAGGACTAAGTAGCATGCTCTCCATGCAGAACCATAGGAAAACACACACAGGTGAGAAATCCTACACATGCCATGAATGCGGGAAAGGCTTTATCCAGTTATCTAGTCTTAAGAACCATATGCTCCTGCACACAGGAGAGAAACCTTATAAATGCATGCACTGTAGTAATGCATACAATCGAGCATCTCATCTGAAGCGTCACATTCTAACCCATACAGGGGAGAAGCCCCATGTGTGTCCTTATTGTGACAAGGCATTTCGGGAGAAAGCACACCAGAAGAAACACATACGCATTCATACAGGTGAGAAGCCTTACTTGTGCCCTGACTGTGGTGTAAGATTTAGTCGAGCATCAAGTCTTAAACGGCATATAATGACTCACACTGGAGAAAGGCCATACCACTGTCCTCACTGCACATTGCAGTTTAGCCGTCTAGCCCATCTAAATGTACACATGGCAAGGTTACATAAGGGTCAGACACTTTACAGCAGCTGCTACTTCTGTGTTCTTGGTTTCGCAAAACAACAGGGCTTATTGGAACATTTGAGGTCCCACAAAGGAGCCGCAAGTAAATAAAACTAGGCAACAAAAGGTTTTGAAAACCATGTAAAAGTTGACAGATCAGAAAACTATGATTGTGAATTTGACATCTTGAAACTTGCTATTCACCTTTTCTTTACTTGTCTATTACCAAAATTAATTATAACTTAAGTGCAAAATATTATGGTTTTTTGTCATCTGTCCCTAAAAAACGTGCACCCTGGCATGAAAATGTGTGCCCCGGGTGCAGGGCGCACCTTAACCCTTTCCTGATGGCCCCATAGGAAATCGATCATATATGATCGATGGTCATAAGTTAGGCTTCAATTTCTATAATTTTTATATTCCAAAAATAATTTTTGAAATATATATATTAGATGTTATGATACAACTATATTGAGGCCTATGTTGCCCGTGAATAATCCAATATTAATTTTATGACACTTTGAATGATGGTGCATTTGGAAAATTTGCCATTTCATTCTTAGGGCCACCTTTATTCACAACAAAAGATTAAAGTATTTATGATTAAAAGCTTTGATATTAATTCAAAATATATAAGCTTGAGACTCTTTAACATGCATTTTTTGTAGTTTTATTTCAAAATAATTCAACCCTCTTATTCTGAAAAATGGCTCAAAAACCAGCCATTTTCATGGGACATTGCACACTAAAGACCCCTTGCCACTCTTCGCAACGAGTAGGGTATCGCACCCGGTGGCGGGTTTCTCCTAAACCATATCATATATTTGGTCACCGCCCTTGTGGCGTAAAATAAGCTGAAAAGTATTACCTTGTGCAGTCTGGAAAGAACCTATAAGGGTTGGCTGGACGTTAAACTACCCCAACAAACAAACAAACAAACAAACATGGAAATTCAAGATGGCCGCCCATTCGATCACACATGTCATACTTTTGATCATTATTTTCATAATGTGCTTTACCTTTGATATTCAAATCATATAAAAAAGTGTACAACCATTCAGTGAAATGACCTCAATGATATTTCTGAATATTTTTCTGTCAAAATTTCATCATTTTGTTAGATTTATTATTGTATTTTATTAGGAATTATTGAAAATAATGGAAATTCCACCATTTTTGGAGCATGACATACCCATCAACCTGTGAACATAGGTACTTGAAAAATATTGATTATTTTAAGAATATGGTATCAAATGATAGGAAATAACCTAGATAACAACTTTGTAATTAGGTTTTTCTCTCTAAAATCAATATATATATTAAGATTTTTGGGCATTTGAAAAAAAAGAAAATATTCATTTTTTGAGAAATTTCATCACTATTCAAAACGTTCTATAGTAACCATGACAACCAAAATCAAAGATGTGAATATATTTTTCAAACCCTGCAATAATTCCCTTTATTATGACTTAAAACTTTCTGATCCAGCCCTCTTATATCATATCAAAATTCAGAAACAAAATTATGTGTGCTCATTCTATTGGATAAAATCCATTTTGGTGCCGTCAGCAAAGGGTTAATTTCCAACACTGATCACATATGGCCCTTTCCCTCCTTTGATTCATATAGAATATTACAAACTGTTCAGAAATGTAAAAAGGGTTTTAGAATTTGGTACTTGAAAATTACAATCTGTGTTGTGAAATATTTTGGTTCAATAAAACGTTAAATTACATTCAATAGGAGAGACATCCAGCAATTAATTAGTTAATTTGTATTCACTGTTTTCATATTTCATATTTGCAATGCCACTGGTATTACTATCAATTAATATACTAGGAGTATCTAAATATAATTGGATGGTTTACTATTGGTAATGATTATTACATGTGTTATTATTATTTATTGTAAATTGAATTGTACTATGAAATTATGAACAATTATACTGGAAGATTGAATTTGTTCAACACTGGAAACTTTACTATTGAACTTAACTATGACATCGCATGCCTATTATCAAGAAGAGGTACCTGGCTGACACAGATGCATATACTAGCTAGTTGAATGACAGATCTACTGACTCATTTGTACATAATATTATATTGTCCATCATATTTTTCATTGCAATTTACGTTTCAACTTATGCAGAAGATCAATTCCTGTAATTGAGTATAGTTAAATAATAATAAAAAAACTGTGAAAATCTAAATATGACAGTCACACAAATTTGCCAAAGGCTGGTTGAAGCGTGCTGGTGCAGCCTGAGGGCCTGAGTTTGATGTAACTCCTTACAGGTCAAACTGTATGTACTTCTCCCGGCCACACATCATAGGGAGAAGTCATGTCAGTCACTCCCTGTCCTCTCCACACCCCCTGCCGACCTCTGATCAAGGGAAGAAGGCAGACCTGGTGAGTGCCTATGCCACCCCTGACTTCTATAAAAGTACTTGACCAACCTTTAAGAGGCCCGTACCCAGGGTCTCCTGTGGGGGGGTGGGGTGGGGGGGGGGGGGTGGCGAGGTTACACAAGTGGAACTTCTGCCTATATTTTCAATAATTTGAACTTGAAAAGGGGGGGGGGGGGGCGAGCAGTAAAAAGTGAAACTTTTCAATATTTTCTTACTATTTTTAGGGCCTTTTACATTACCCCCCCGCCACCCCCCTAGTTACGGGCCTGCTGACTCTTATCCCTCCCCTACCCCCTTCCCTATACCCCCAGGGCCCCACCTATTCCCCTTCAATTAGGCGACCACCTTACTTAAAGACCACTTTTGCCTCAGACCCTCGAGTGGTCGCATTAGAGAGTTTCTGCTGTATTGTGTTCCAGTCCATTTCAGTATTCAGTGATGCAGCTCCTTCAGGGATATAGGGCCTGTGAGGATCTGGGGTGGGAATTCCTTCTGGAGCCTCCTGGGAAGAATGTGTCCCCAGCAGCCCCGTGCTGTTCGTACAAAGCAACAAATGGGGAGACCAGACATGGTAGCTCAATTGGTAGAGTGCCTGCTTCCAGTCTGCGAGGTCTCGAGATTTATCCCTGGCTGAGTCACAGTGGTCACTGCTCGCCTGGCACTTGGTATAAAGTAAGAACCACGAATCATGACTGGTTGGCCCTGTGTCTGTATAATAGGAGTGGATGGGATATTGTGTGGGCCTATGACATAATATCTCAGTGTGGCAGCACTACGAAGAGGGCGTTGGGTCCCACTGCTACAAATAGGCACCTCATTTCATAGATTCGGTCACCCCCTGTGGTGTAAAACTAGCTGCAAAGCTTTACCTTGTGCAGTCTGGTAAAAGAACCCTAAAGACGATAAACTAACCCAACAAACAAAATCTGGGATAAAGGCTTGAAACTTTCCTATATAATCATTCACTGAAAATGTATGAAGTTAGATGCACAAGGTGAAATTAAAGTCAATGTGGGAAATATCCCAATATGCAGTACTCAAAGACAAGAGTTTCATACTAAGGACCTTAAAAAATGTATACATAGGACCAAAAATTGTATTGAGCCTATGAAAAACATCTGAAACCTAAATGTAATTGTACCTGAATTGTTATCTTGATATGATATGTTATGATATTATTACCGTAATGCTTTGTTCTGTCGATGTTTGTATTGTACTTGTAATTCCAATTTTCATTTCCTTTTCTTTTCATGCCTGTTTATTGCTGTTATTGTAACCTCTTGATATTTCTATTTCTCTTCCACGAATTGTATATATACACTGTCATGTATCATCAGGAAGACCAGGGGGTTACCCTGATGATGACTTTGAATAAAAGATGAAAATAAAAAATGTATTTCTGTCAGAGATTTTACATTTGAAGACGTAGAAATATAAGATAATCATAAACCAAGGTTTTACACATGACGTACCAAGAATTCATTTTTCATCAATATCAATCTGCCCTCTGTTCCACATGTTTTTGTTCCAACCTTAATGCATCATCACCATGCTGCTTCTTTGTCCAGTGACACTCTACAACAGCAAAACACAGAGTGAGCAGAGCCCCAGGAGAGCTCCCCTTATCTTTTTTTTTTTTATTTTTTTTTTTTTATTAGGCAAACAGCTTCACATTACAATATGTTCTTCCAGCCATCATGGTTGGGATTTTAAGTGATTTATAGTAAACTTATATAGAGTGATTGATGAAGATGAACATGAATGAAAAGATGTAAGTGATTCACACAGTAATTTGGGGTCTTGAACAATTCATATGTACATATCTAGTATTCATTCGGAGTAGTATCATTGACACAATCCAAGTTAGAGTCCAGTCAGAGTCCGATAGTCATCGATATGGCATTTAGACCAGATTTAAATTTACATTTGGTGGTTGATCGTTGGACGTCCTAAGGAATACGGTCCCAGAGCTTTATGCCTCGCAGCAGTGGGCTCTTCAGGATTCTTGTGAGGTTCCGTTTTTTACGTCGGAATTTGACTTTGTTGTGGCTTCGTAAATAGATTGTTGGTCTGGACACGTCAACAAGATCACAGTTTCTTGATTGTCTATACATTAATGAGCAGTGGTGTTTATGGCGCCTGGTATCCAATGGTTCCAACCAATATAGGCGATTCAATTCGCCCGCTACCCAATTTTTATGGGATTTACAATCAATAATGGCTAGGGCCTTATCATGAAGGTCATCTATTCTATTTATCCGATATACAGGTCCACTCTCAATCATGAAGTCAGCATAGTCATGGATTGGTATTATTGTTTGTTTATAAATCAATGCCGCAGTGTTGTTATCCAAATACGTCCGCATCTTACCCAGCTGATATAAGCGTATATTCATCTTATTGTATTTTTCTTTAAGGAACTGATCAAAACTCAGGCTGTTATCCATAATAACCCCAAGATAACTGTAATGTGTTACATTCTCAAGCTTTTTTGTGGCCATCCATATATCAGGTTGTATCTGCGATTTTGAGTTCCAATGGAAAAACATGTGCTTAGTCTTATCAATATTTACAGTTAATCGGTTCATACGGCACCATTCGTATAGCTTCCATAATTCATTCTCAACAGCAGAACATGCGACAGATGGATTTTCATGGGCATAATATAGTACAGTGTCATCGGCATAGAGGGCTATTTGGACATCAGTATTTCTAAACATGTATAAAAGGTCATTCACATAAATAAAAAAAAACAGGGGACCCAAAATAGATCCCTGGGGAACACCACAGGTAACATGCAATTTATTCGATATTGCGTCTCCGATCTTGACACATTGTTCCCTATTTTTTAAATAATATCCACACCAAGCAACAATATCGTCACCTAAACCCAGTTGCCTTAGCTTTTTACACAAAATATCAAACTCTTTGCTGTAATCAATGTAGACACAGCTTGTGCCTTTCCTATTATCGAACCCGTTATATACATATTGCACCAAGTCCATGATCGCAGTGGAAGTACTATGGTTTTGCCTAAATCCATGCTGTCGGTGATCAAGCAGGTTCATCCCCTCCAGGTGATATATAAGTTGGGTATATACTGCCCTTTCCATTATTTTACTTGGGGCTGGTATTTCAACAAGGTACTTCTCAAGAATACAAGAAATAAAAAAAAATAAATAAAAAAAATCGTACAAACTAGTGGTCATTGTACATGTAGTCATCATACATGTTGAAATGATTTGCCCATATAATAGTACAGTGATATATAAAGTCTGCATGCAGGTGATAACATATCCGGCGTGGTCTTTTTGAGAAATTTTCGATATGTCTCTTTGATAATTTGATAATTTAGTGGGCGGTGATAGGGACCACCTTGCCCATCAGTACCAGGTTACAAGTTTGGAGTGGAGGGGGGGGGGGGGAGGGGTGTGTGTGTGTAGCGGTGACGGTTTGGTTTTGGCGGTAACAGTAGTCACCATACCTATATTAATAATCAGCTCCTTAGCCCCAATAAGGAGTACATAAATTTGGTGTTCATCATAGGTAGTTGTAGGCGGTGACAGTGGTCACCAGGCCAACATACTAGAATATTTTGTTCTTGTTTCGATGTCAGTGTGGTGAAAGGGACCACCATGCAACCACTAAAAGGCGTTAGTCACTGGTATAATAAGTGGTAGTTTGTACTTGCGCGTTACCGGTACAGTTGAGGAACTTGTCTTATCCACTCTATGGGAGATGGCCGTTCAGTTGGAGTCCGCATGTGATTGCCCCCGCCCATTTCTGCAGTGTGCGGTCGGTTGGGTGCAGCCCGTCCGTCAGGCGGGAGTATACGTTCTGATCATGGCGTGAGCGTCCCATACTGGTGTGGATATACTGGTGAATAAGGGGGGTACTATAACCATGGGCTGCATTATAGGTAATTATATCCGAATTAAGCAAGGATATTCCATGGTCTATCACCCATTGCTTTTCGTTTCGCTGTGCCTCACTATTATATCTAGCAACATCAAGTCCTACCAAGGTCATTATAATAACATGTTTAATTCGGCAGTCCTTTTCACAGTAATTGGTTAGGGATATGATCCGGTCCATTAGTTCGTTTTTTAGGTCATTAGGGGTATCAAAAATCACTACATACCGGTGTCCGTCGCGGTCGAACGTGGTCAAGTCGTTTACGCCCGCCATTATGTAGGCGGCGTCCACATTTGGGTTAGTGCTAGTAAATCAACAAACACAATTCTCCAACCTTTCAGGTCCATTCCCGGGTAATAGCAAACTTCCAAGTCCAAACCACTGGATAGGTATAACTCCCTTGAGAGCGTACGGCCCCGAGAATCACTGAAGACTTTAGTTGTCCTAATATAGTACTTTATCAGTCTATCAATCAGAGGTTAGTGGAGTGGCTATGCATGTGCACACGGTCACTTACACGCGGAGTAATGACGCCCTGCTCATGGGGACACTGCGCTGCGCTGTGGGTGTTACTTTGCGGCTGCAATGGGGGGGTTACTCCCACAGTTTGTGCAAGGGTCTCTCGTTCCCGAATGAGGTCGTCCCGCATCTCCATCAATAAGTTTCCAAGTTTGTTTCTTCCTGACCATTCCCCTCGTTGCATTTGGTCGCTGTGGAGGGGGACTCCAGCTCCCCAGAGTCCATCTCGGCTTCCCTCTATCAATGCTTTACCTTAGAGTGAGCAGAGGTAGTCTGCTAAGTGTTTGTTCTGCCTTAACTTGCAGTTTAGGATATCCCTCATGCGGTCAAGTTTGATTCGGTTCCATGTTGGACTCTCAGGTATTTGGTTGCCGATTTCCTTCGCCTTAGCAGGTGTTGGGGAGGCTAGTATGGCATTGAGCTTATCATTGGCCTTTGCTGTAATCGCCTTTTCGGCCTGGTAGGCATGTTCGACTGATTCATACCTACGCCCGTTGAATTTAATCACGCAGGGGTAGAAATTACTCAGCCTACATCTTATGGTGTAGAAGGCCATACCCCGTGGGGTATATAGGATGCATGTATCCTCGGCATACTTTGCTTGCTCGCCCATAGTGTTCGGCGCCTGCCCTTGTTCCTGCCTGTACCCTTTGTGCAGGGGAGTGCCCCCCAAGTGTGAGTGTATTTCTTTGATTGTGTCCAAACAGTATTGAATGCCATCGATGAATATATAATCATCTGTCTGCTTGACCTGTTTACCTTGCGCCCGGGCCATTTTGGCACTTTGCCGGATCATTGAACGCGCTATCCGTGTTTGCTTGGGTTCATCTGGATTTATGCGGACACTGTAGTAGTTGCTTGTCGATGTCAGATGTCCACGGCTCGCTAGAATTTTGGATTTTTTGTGTGATGCAAAAAGCTCAACCTTGATTGGTCTGGGCCATGTTCGGCTGGGGTTCCACCTCCCGTTCCGTTCTAGTTTGTTGTAATCAGACTCCACTAGTTTCACGCCCATTTCCCTCATTAGGTCATGGACCATTACGTCTAGCTGTTCGAGGGGCTGCTCGCTCATTCCTTCGATAATCACATTTTTATTCTCTGTGACCTTGTGTTGCTGATCTGGCTGTAAGTCCGAGATAATATGGCCCCTCTCTGGTAGGAAAGGGGTTGGCGGTGCCACTTTCGTGAGGCGCATCTCGAAATTCTGCATTTCCATTTTTAGGGCAGTTAAATCATCCCTGATATTACTCTCAAGATTTGTCAGTCGGGCATCATGCACCTCCAAGGCGGTTTCAGCTGAATCCATCCGCCCATCGTGGTTGGATAGATTCAATTGCAGTTCCATGATAGCAGCATTGTTATCACGGACACTCTGATTGACTACAGATATTGCATTTGTGAGGGCGGTATCCATGCATTCCTTAGTAGCCATTTCAGTTCTCATCTTGCCAAGATCCCTTTGCATACCCATAACGACATTTCCAAGGCCATTCCCGTTTATTTTCATGGCTTTGATATCTTCCTGTATGGCACTCAGTATTGACAGAACATCATCTTTTGGCATGGATTTGTTATTTGCAGTAGGGGGTTTTGACTTCAGTGGGGTGGCTTTACGGTTGAGTAGGTATCTAAAACGACCACCCTTATTGGCAGTTTTCTGTGACCTAGTTTGTACAGCATTTCCCATCATCGGGCCTGTCGACATAGATAAGGGGAGCTCGTCATATGTGTCATACTCTTCAGAAAGTTCAATGATGTTATTCATTGTATCGTTTGCACAGGGGTTTACATGATCGACAGGGTTATCAGTCATCGTAGTGCACTTTTGGGACCGTTTGGTCAAGCGCACGGCAGGAGGTTTCTTTGCTTTGGTTTTCTTCCACTTCGATGTATTTTGCTTTTTATGCTAAGGTGATATTTTTGGGTAGGTGTCGTCACTTACCTCCGACTTGTTCTTTTTTGGGCTCAACGTCTCAGCAAGTTTACGTTTGACGCTACTCACAATGCTGGTGATCACATCGCTGTCTGGGGTAGCCTGTTGTTTACCGGGGGTGGCCGCTTTCACGGCGTTGCCGGCAGACATCTTGTATTGGTAATGTCCCGTGATATAAATCCAATGTTGTTGTCTTATTGGCGTGTAATCAGCAGGTTATCAAGTGTTCACTTAGTCCACAACAGTATTATTGACAAGTTTTGATGTAAATGACTTGTGATCACCCCCTAAAGAGTCCCGCAGGGGTTATGAGTGCAAGAGCATCGTATCAATGCGTCTCTACTCTACCGCGTCCATACCATATCTAGCCTGGGCACTGAAAAGCACCAACCTCAGAGAGAGCACCCTACTCCAGACTCCCCAGTGCCCCAAACCCAGAGTAACCTGGAGTAAACAATGCTGCACTCTGATTGGTCAGTCAAGGAGGGGAGAGCAGGCCTGCCATTGATCAGAAAGGGAGCACTCTGATTGGCTTGTTCAGACCGTCCGTTTCAGCCGCAGGGCCGCGCAGTAGGGGACCGGGCCGCGTGGTAATTGTTGACGGGCCGCGCTGCAGCAAGCCCTGGCCGCCAGCCGCCGATCGGCCCTTCCCGGCCGTCGCAGCTCCTCCCGAGGAGCGCCACAGTATGCTAGGCTCCTGTGCTACCAACTCCTACTCCACTATGCTTGCTGTACGTCATGAGCCAAGCCACCACCGAGTTGGTCAGAATTTGGCAAATTCATGGTCACATGACCACGTTTCAACCAATCAGATCCCTGGAAAAAATAGCGTGGACCTGCAGTCTCTCATGCCCATTCCCCTAGCAGAGAGAATGCGGGTACCAGCATACTGGAATTATTTGTTTCTGTTTTTCAATTGCCATGGTAACCAAAAACAACCTAAAAAATTGACCATAGTTTCAGTTTCCCTCCCATTTCTGTTACCATAGCAACCAAGAATATAGACATTTTCTATCTTACCTGAAGTGTATAAAGCCCCTTACCCACTAGGCCACTTTTTGCTGAATCGGCGTCGGCGTCGGTGCTGGCGTCGGCCGTCGGCGTCGGCGTCGGCCCACTTGGTGTCCATACCCACACAAAATCGGCACTGCCGTCGGTGTCGGCGTCGGCCGTCGGCATGGCCGTCGGCGCCAACGCCACCGCCAATCCATATCAAGCATGTTTGATAATTTTATACCGACGAGTAGGCCGACGAGTAGGCCGACGAGCAGGCCGACGAGTAGGCCGACGAGTAGGCCAACAAGTAGGCCGACGCTGATTGCCATCGGCCGACGCAAAATCGCCTAGTGGGTATGGCCCTTAAGTCTCTAATGTGTAGACTTGGGGTTTCTACTAAAATATATTTAGAATATATTAAATGACTATAATTTCCATGGCAACCACCTAAAAAATATGAGTGTCTTAACCCAGATTATACTGACTTCCTACTGGTAGGCTAAAATATGCTAAAGTAGGCTGAAATATGCAAACATTGTTGATTTTGGTTACCATGGCAACCAAAAAGAATTTGTATTAACCAGTATTATTTAGGAATTTTGTTAATAATCTTTATTATTTAGTTTATATTATCTGATTTGAGCTTTTAGAAATTGAAATACTTCAATTTGAAAAATGGCCCCGTGCATTAGCCTGGCACAAGAAGGCCTCAACCCCGCCCCTGTGTGCGTTATTCCCTAAGTAGAAATTCTGTGTTTTCCACCTCTTAATGAATAATAGACAGCCTTTGATGCTCAAACTTGAAAATTATCCTGGTGTGGAAAATAACAAAGTTGAATGTGATTAATATTGGAAAGTATTTCTCTTATCTATTCAAAGAAAGAAAATCATGTATTTCTTAAGTTCAGTTTGATCTTTCTTAAGAAAATTTGAAAAATCTGTAAAAATGTATCCACTTTACCCATATTACCCTATTTTGATAACAATGCTTAACTAATAAAGGTAATATGGGCACATATTTTAAAACGTCTAGTAAATAAATACAGACTTATTGCATCATGATATACAATGAGCACTCTTATCCAACACCATACAGCCTGACCTTATCAAAGGTTCTTTATTTACATTTAGCCGCATATGATTACTTTTTGCGATTTAAGACCAAAAAGATGGGCAAGTTTAACACAGTACTATTACCAGTCTGATAGGAGCGCCCCCCTTCAGCGGGTAATATGGGCATAGTGCTCATATAATAAGAAGATATAAAGACGGACAACGGCCGATTAGGGCCAGAGTCAACTGATATACGTTTGAATCAGTATGAGTCTTAAGGATTCTGGGGTTTGGTTAGTGACTAATAGCACCTGGTGACATCTGGTGATTTGCAAAGGAACTAAGACAGTCTGTGAGACCGAGCAGAGTTAAGGCCATATTCCACTATGCGGTGGGGTGCTGCTTGCGGTGGGCCCAGGTGCCACCGCAAGCTATTTACAGTGAGGAAACGAACATGTCCGTTTCTGCCACCGCAAGCATTCAAATGAAAACCTTATAAAATCATTGTAGATTATGAATATAAAATCATAAAAAGTCATAAAAGTCATAAGAAAATAACCAAAAATTGAAAAAAAATATTGAAAAATCATTTAAAAGAATATAAGATCACTAGCGGTGGCCCTTGCATTTAGCCACCGCTAGTGCCACCGCTAGTACTACCGCAAGCAATTTCTATATTCCACCTTGCGGTGCCCAGATTTACTTGCGGTGGGGCCAAATACTGCTATTAAAACGCCCACCGCAAGCAAAACGCCGCAAAGTGGAATATGGCCTTAAATTAGGCAGACTTTACTAAGAAAGATTATAAAGATTTTATTCTGAACTAATGGAAAGCTTTTTGACTCTCATACGAGGTTAGGAGTAGAGAGTCGATCATCTGGCTAAGTATAGACCTTGTGCACACGTGATCACTTCTTTATAATGAAATAAATCAGTTTTACTGATAATGGGCCATTTGATACTCAAAAAATAATTCTAGGGAGAACCCTGATATACATACATAACATGTTAGACATACATAACATGTTTTGTATGACTACGGTTAAAGATATCAGGTGGTTTCCTTCACTATTTGGTCCCCTAGTCCACAGGGCTAGTTATCCTTTGTTTGCTGTTTTCTGTTTGCACTGGCCTGGATCAGAGTTCCACTAATAAACTAATAAGTCATTACTACAATTTTAAAGCACTTCACTGGCCCACAGGGTTAGTTCCTCGCCCATTTAACTAGCCTAAGAGTATTTTCACTGGAACACGGTACTAGTAACTCTAACCTACAGAGGTTCCAAGTCTCCTGGAATTTAGGAGATCTCCTGTTCCTTTTCACAAATTTTGAATAGTTTCCCATTCTCCCACACTGGATCAAGTATCTCCCGGAATCTTATCACTTTTAAAAGTCCATCTTTTCACCACAACATTGTGTATGATTCAACTCAAAAAGGTTAAAAATTATAAGCAATATTGTAAAGGATGATGCTCACTAGGCTACTATGAAGTGCACCAAAAATGTAAACTACTATACTGGAGATTTCGCGCATTGGGGGCAATTTTACTTGGCACCTCTGATGCTAAGGTAAAACCTGGTCTTTGGTCCCTTGTGACAGCTTACATTCTCCGTTGAGCTTAAAAGTCTGTTGTGTGGAACTATAGCTTGTTGTAGAGTGGTCGCCACTCAGTGTGGGAATAACCCACTCGGCAGTAGCTCAGTGCGGTAATTAAAAACATGATAGGTCTGCAGTGCAAGAAAGGACTGAAAAACTTGAAATATCTGGTCCTTCTACCTGTCTTAAAACTGTAGCGCTGTTAATAACGTTATGATAAAAATAAAAGTTGTATATTTAGATTCAGTATATTTTTTTCTATCATTCAATACCATAATTGTTTGTTATGCATGAGTATTTTGATAAAGAAATAAGTGTAGAAATTGACAAAGACGGCACAAGTTTTCAAAATATGACTTTGAGCATCCTCCCATGTGACATTACTAATGAATACAATAACTATGGGAACAAAGGGGAAAAATATCAAATACGTTCAGATGATGAATGGCCACAAATGACATGCAAAAAATGTTTAGAAAATTCAAAAAGTCATCAATCATGTACTCCCCCACCAGTAAACTTATGTGATCGATATAAAAAAACTTACTACAAATCATTAAAGGGGATTGAAATGAACATTTTTTTTTAAAAATAATGCTGACTTATACCTGTTTGTTTGGAGGGTAGACCCTTAAATTTCACACAGTGATGATGCCATATCTTAAAGATCCAGTGACACGACTCAAGCTGCTGGGTAATTTATTTCTTATCATGAAGAAAGAGACATCGATAAGATCTGGCCTATTCATCAATTTTGCAACTATATCAAGACCATCAGGCAGGTGAGATGTAGGTATTTGAAATTTAGGCTTCCCAATACTCATCTTGCAGGCATGCCAGACTTCCGCGGATCCGCGGTATTTGAGATATTTTACCATAGTTTTTATAGAGGGGTAGGGGACCCTGTTAGATTTTGATGAAAAGTTGAAAATTTTGTAGATTTTCTTGTGTGATTTCTTGGTGTATTTTAAGAGGAATCACCCATTTGTCTATTTGATGTGACATACTAGACGCATCTCTTCTTTAAAAAACGATGTTTTGATGTATTTTAATTGAATTTCCTGATTTTCCGCGGAAATCAGAGACTTGCATGCCTGTCTTGTGGTACCCAGGTTCGATTCCTGGCTTGGCCAATTTAATTAAATGCTGGTGCAAAGAGGACAGAGAGGCCAATGGTCCCGCCACAAAGATGTGTTGTGTGTATGTCGTATTACTATTTGCAAAACATTACTGTTTCAGAGATGAGCCATGTAATTATCTTGTCATTTCAGAATTGGATAACCCCAGGGGATGGTGAGATATGAAGAAGTGCAGTGGGATGGTCATACAGGTAATGAGGTGCAAATAGCATAGGTAAGGTGGTCTTACAGTCAGCTGATATGTTAAAATGTAGAGATGCCACTCAGATAAGATGAAAAATCCAGAAAAGTAGGAAAAGACATTTCCGGATTTTGTTGAGAAACTAAAAGGTTGGAAATATTCAACTTGGCTGTAGAAATGATATAGGAATAATTTGAAAAGCAAAATAGGTGATTTGGGTAAAGAGAAGGGTAATTTCCAACCCTGCTTTAGCTCTATTTACATCATAATTGTGGAGCCCTGACTCATCTGCTCCATACCAAAATGTTGTAAATATGTAATTCAACATGTCATTTAGCCAGGCTGGGAGTTGAACCCAGGAACAACAATGATGTAAATGGAGCAAAGAGGAATGCAAGTCAGAGTAGGTGAGATTCAGTGTACCCTCTGTTTAGGGACTGACAGTCGATCCTAAAATAAGATATTTCTTTGTGTAACTTAAATAAGAATTCAATTTAGCCAGTTTGATAGAATATTACATGCATCTACTTTATTTTACATTAGCATATCGTTCTATTCTGAACGTTTTTGATTAAAGCCTCCATGATTGTTTATTTTGTTGTGATATTTTGAATTATCTGTATTTTCAATGTTATTTCGAAATAAGACACAAATTTTACCTAAAATAGTACAGAGATTTAGGTACAATAGTAAGGAATATATTCCGAAATTGTGTATAACTATCCAGGCAATAAATTACATTACCTTTAATCAGCTTGAAAGACTTTTGGCATAGAAATGTAAAGTGCACTAAATTACAAGTGAGAGCTGGGTGATTTTAGACTTATCAAATGTCCTAATTTCGCGCAGATCCTTTTAAATAGTCTATATTATCTGATTATTGAGTTCGCACATGGTATATCTTTCTCCCATATTTCACATACAAAAGTCCGTATGAAAATGGATATTCTACAGCTTATAATTGGTTTGAATAAATTATACTGCTGTGGCTCTTTGGCTTTCTTGTTTCCTGATAATTAAACACCCCGACCAGGGGCCAGGGACACACCAGGGACCCTGCTGGGTCAGGTCCCTCACAAGTCTAAACCTACGTTCACTGGAAAAGAGAAATTTCCAGATCCCAAACAAGACCTCTGACCCATATAATTTCTAAAAATGACCATTATACTTGGTATTATATTCAGAATAACTTCTAACCAACTCAGATTGATAGGGTAAGTAATATGCTTGGGGCCTCCAGAAGCTCACAATCCTGGTGCCTTTACTTATTCTTTCAGTACCATGGTCAAATGAAAGTTATTTTTGTACATTGATCCACAAGGATTACGTTCATAAGACTGAATACAAGTGAAATCGGCCCCATGGCGAAGTTGCGCCATGGTGAAGTCAGCCCAGTAGTGAAGTCGGCCCCATAGTGAAGTCGGCCCCATAGTGAAGTCGGCCCCATAGTGAAGTTGGCCCCATAGTGAAGTCGGCCCCATAGTGAAGTCGGCCCCATAGTGAAGTCGGCCCCATAGTGAAGTTGGCCCCATAGTGAAGTCGGCCCCATAGTGAAGTCGGCCCCATAGTGAAGTCGGCCCCATAGTGAAGTCGGCCCCATAGTGAAGTCGGCCCCATAGTGAAGTCGGCCCCATAGTGAAGTTAGCCCAATCTCTGTTGTAGCATATTGAGAGCTATTGATTTCATGTCTTCCAAATAGAATATGAAAACTTTTGCTATTGTATAATCCAATGCTGTGTGACAGAGGTGAATACCTGCATGAAAAGTGTTTTTCTTGATCTTCTGGGATCTACTTTCGTGCATTTGTTGAATGACATAAGTTTTTTCTGCATGAAATTAAGATACATGTGCTAAAAAAAATAAGCCTAATATGTAACCAAACTAATCACGTATTTGTGCAATCACAGACATGTGTAAGGCGTTTCCTTTATAAAGCCCCATACCCACGCGGTGATTTTGCCCAAGTTGGCTGACTGATCGGCAGTAAAATCAGCCAATTCTGCCTTAATAATCTGCAAATTTTAACAACAATTCAGATCAAACATATATTTTCCATATGCTATCCTAACAGGGAATCATAGTAGTCAGCCGATTTTACCGACTGGTTGGCCAACTGTGTAAAAGTCACCTAGTCGGTATGGTGGTTTAGTTTTGATTCAAGGCCCGTTCCCTTTTCCGGGCCTCCAACCAACACCCATCGACCACGTGTAGACGTGGTCATGTGATCATCTTTTGGTGATCACCACGTGGTGATTAGGACCACGTGGCCATCGAATATATGAAGATATATGGATTCTAAGTGCCAAAGATTTCTAAGTATTAATCACAGAGATTATTTCTAGTAAATATGGCATGAAATTAAATTCTTAGTGCTTCAGAATTTCAATTAACAATGATTAAAAATTGATCACCAATATGGCGGCAAGTCAAATTTATGCAATTATGACGTCATCTGCACCACGTCTATAGTGACGTCACTAGGAGGAGGATATGTGGGCTCTCACTCTTGAGCCAACTTAACCACGGGGCCGAGTTCACTGTGGTCCAACTTAACCACGGGGCCGAGTTCACTGTGGTCCAACTTAACCACGGGGCCGAGTTCACTGTGGTCCAACTTAACCACGGGGCCGAGTTCACTGTGGCCCAACTTAACCACGGGGCCGAGTTCACTGTGGTCCAACTTAACCACGGGGCCGAGTTCACTGTGGTGCGACTTTACCATGGGGCTGAGTTCACCTGTTACCATAAGACGACACTGTGATAATAATTGGATCATTGGTTATTCAATATTGTATTCATGTATGCTGTAATAAGTGCGGATTTTTTAAAAAATAATTGTCAAATATTAAAAGTCAGAAACGACTTAACATATAGAAAAAGTATGGGACTGGGGGCCAACAATCCCACTTATCGTGCCCTCATCGTATTAGTAACCTGACCTATGTCCGGCCTTGGACCCACCTAGGACGTCATCTGTCCTATGAACCTCACCGCTCACGCCCCCTCTTTATATCATAGAGGTGCTAACGACCCATGTTAATTTGGAACTCGGACCTGGCGCCCCAAAAGCCCCCGAACAGTCATGTATGTCTCCCTTCTGTCTATATATAGTCTACTTGTTGATTAGACTGGGGGTAGATGTCTCATATTATCGCCAAGGGTTTGAGGGCGTACTGATTATGTAACCTCTTTGAGTACTTTCCATGTCACTAGGGCTCCATGTCACATGTCGATTTTAAGAAAAGAGTCATGTCACATGTCACTAATGTGCCCATGTCTCATGTCGATTAAAAGAAATAGCAATGTCGCCGTGTTGAATTTAGGGGTCTAGGGCCATCAGAATCGTAATCTCAGACATTTTATGCGTTCCATATATCATTTCTAGCTCAAAATACGAGATATTTAGTACTTTATGAGCATTTTCGTTGAGGGTGTTTCCCGGGGTGTTTTCAGAATAGTGTAGCGCGCCCAGGGGGCACTGCTATAAAATGGGAAATCACTCCCAGGTTCGACCATTAGGGTTGGTGATAGGTGAAGGATAACCAGACAACAAACAGATTTAAGATATGAAAATATTTATTAAAGTACTCACAAGTTACAACAGTCTCTCTCAAAGTAGATACTCACAAGCTTAAAGCTTTACAAATACAAATACAGGCATCCTGTACACAAGACTAAGTAAATTCTAAGACAGGGGTGAATTTAGAATAAATCTAAAAGTCAAGGCTTTAAAGCCTGAGATAAAGTAAACTAACAGTTAAAACCAAAAGTTCTGACCCCATGTCAAGTAAATGGCCTAAAAGGTAAACAGGGGATAAACTGCCAGATAAAATCTAAAACTGTAGTCACTAATAAAATACAAGGCAGGGATAAATTAGATGGCATAAAACTCCTAAACTCTGATAAAAGTCAGTTCTCTACAACAGGCTGGGCTACCCTGAGGTCAACAACCCAGCTAAAACTGTATAGAGAACTGACAAAACAGAGTAGAGAAAAGGCCACTATAACTAGAGATCAATAGGAAAACTGAGGAGAGCCCTCACCACAACTGATCTCTCTGACTGCCAGGCTAAAAGTGAAGAAATCTGATGAAGTCAGATAAAACAAGATAGAGTCTCCCTCCAAAATGGGCACCAGCCAATAAAAAGGCTCCTGACAGTAGGAAAAAGCGGGAAACTCAGAGCTTGGCTCTGATTGGCTGAGCTGCTGGCCCCCTAAGTTATAATAAAAACAAAATGGCCTCTCAGGGCCCAAGCTGGCCCAAAACTGGCTAAGGCCAAACACTGGTTTAAAGTGTAAAACATAAATAAGAACAGATAATCCTGAAAGGTAAGACAAAACATATTATACAATCAGTAAACAACAAGTAAAAAGCCTTAGATCAACTCCCCTAAGCCAGGGCAGGCCTGGAGAGGAGGTGCAGGGGCTCCCGATGGTCGGGAAAGTTGCCGACTCGGCGCGCTACACCCCCCCCCGCCTTGCACCAAGCGTCCTCGCATTGTACCTAAAAGGATAATAGATAATAACCATCCTTTGAAAAATATATTGGTTAAATTACTTGACTTCAGTGGTAAAATAGGATGGTATGAGGCTTCCACCATTCTCCTAGGAAGAGGTGCAGGTAGGTTATGGAGGTTATGGAGACAGGGGATCTGTGGCCAGGCCTAAAAAAAATGTAGGCGTATATGACAGGCGCATCCGCACCTCCCCAGGCCCAGGGATGCCACCAAAACCCGAACCGAAAAGATAGAAAGATACCCCTGGATGCGGAAAGGAAATCCTGAAAAGCACAGCCTCCTGGGAGGTGTTCGAGGGCGGTTTCCGACCCCCTCCAGATGGGCAATGCCTCCCAATGCGCCACAGCCAGGCCCAAAAAAATGTAGGCGTATATGACAGGCGCATCCGCACCTCCCCAGGCCCAGGGATGCCACCAAAACCCGAACCGAAAAGATAGAAAGATACCCCTGGATGCGGAGAGGAAATCCTGAAAAGCACAGCCTCCTGGGAGGTGTTCGAGGGCGGTTTCCGACCCCCTCCAGATGGGCAATGCCTCCCAATGCGCCACAGCCAGGCCCAAAAAAATGTAGGCGTATATGACAGGCGCATCCGCACCTCCCCAGGCCCAGGGATGCCACCAAAACCCGAACCGAAAAGATAGAAAGATACCCCTGGATGCGGAGAGGAAATCCTGAAAAGCACAGCCTCCTGGGAGGTGTTCGAGGGCGGTTTCCGACCCCCTCCAGATGGGCAATGCCTCCCAATGCGCCACAGCCAGGCCCAAAAAAATGTAGGCGTATATGACAGGCGCATCCGCACCTCCCCAGGCCCAGGGATGCCACCAAAACCCGAACCGAAAAGATAGAAAGATACCCCTGGATGCGGAGAGGAAATCCTGAAAAGCACAGCCTCCTGGGAGGTGTTCGAGGGTGGTTTCCGACCCCCTCCAGATGGGCACTGACCCTCAAACAATGCATACTTTTCTCATATGATAGTCAGGTTATCTAAAAGCCAGAGAATTCTACTGGGGAACAGCACTCTCTGAGTGATACAACAATAAAATGTGCTATACTAGACCTTGACAATGTCATTGAAAATAATTTCCATCTATTTGATTTTAAAAAGGCATGGTATAAAGCACTGCTTCAGCCTTGAAGAAATCAGTAGTCTCTCAGATTAATTTGCATTAATATTTCTGATAGATAATAACCATCCTTTGAAAAATATATTGGTTAAATTACTTGACTTCAGTGGTATTCAGGCGCATCCGCACCTCCCCAGGCCCAGGGATGCCACCAAAACCCAAACCGAAAAGATAGAAAGATACCCCTGGATGCGGAGAGGAAATCCTGAAAAGCACAGCCTCCTGGGAGGTGTTCGAGGGTGGTTTCCGACCCCCTCCAGATGGGCACTGACCCTCAAACAATGCATACTTTTCTCATATGATAGTCAGGTTATCTAAAAGCCAGAGAATTCTACTGGGGAACAGCACTCTCTGAGTGATACAACAATAAAATGTGCTATACTAGACCTTGACAATGTCATTGAAAATAATTTCCATCTATTTGATTTTAAAAAGGCATGGTATAAAGCACTGCTTCAGCCTTGAAGAAATCAGTAGTCTCTCAGATTAATTTGCATTAATATTTCTGATAGATAATAACCATCCTTTGAAAAATATATTGGTTAAATTACTTGACTTCAGTGGTAAAATAGGATGGTATGAGGCTTCCACCATTCTCCTAGGAAGAGGTGCAGGTAGGTTATGGAGGTTATGGAGACAGGGGATCTGTGGCCAGGCCTAAAAAAAATGTAGGCGTATATGACAGGCGCATCCGCACCTCCCCAGGCCCAGGGATGCCACCAAAACCCGAACCGAAAAGATAGAAAGATACCCCTGGATGCGGAGAGGAAATCCTGAAAAGCACAGCCTCCTGGGAGGTGTTCGAGGGTGGTTTCCGAAAACCTCCAGATGGGCAATGCCTCCCAATGCGCCACAGCCAGGCCTAAAAAAAATGTAGGCGTATATGACAGGCGCATCCGCACCTCCCCAGGCCCAGGGATGCCACCAAAACCCGAACCGAAAAGATAGAAAGATACCCCTGGATGCGGAGAGGAAATCCTGAAAAGCACAGCCTCCTGGGAGGTGTTCGAGGGTGGTTTCCGACCCCCTCCAGATGGGCAATGCCTCCCAATGCGCCACAGCCAGGCCTAAAAAAAATGTAGGCGTATATGACAGGCGCATCCGCACCTCCCCAGGCCCAGGGATGCCACCAAAACCCGAACCGAAAAGATAGAAAGATACCCCTGGATGCGGAGAGGAAATCCTGAAAAGCACAGCCTCCTGGGAGGTGTTCGAGGGTGGTTTCCGACCCCCTCCAGATGGGCACTGACCCTCAAACATTGCATACTTTTCTCATATGATAGTCAGGTTATCTAAAAGCCAGAGAATTCTACTGGGGAACAGCACTCTCTGAGTGATACAACAATAAAATGTGCTATACTAGACCTTGACAATGTCATTGAAAATAATTTCCATCTATTTGATTTTAAAAAGGCATGGTATAAAGCACTGCTTCAGCCTTGAAGAAATCAGTAGTCTCTCAGATTAATTTGCATTAATATTTCTGATAGATAATAACCATCCTTTGAAAAATATATTGGTTAAATTACTTGACTTCAGTGGTAAAATAGGATGGTATGAGGCTTCCACCATTCTCCTAGGAAGAGGTGCAGGTAGGTTATGGAGGTTATGGAGACAGGGGATCTGTGGCCAGGCCTAAAAAAAATGTAGGCGTATATGACAGGCGCATCCGCACCTCCCCAGGCCCAGGGATGCCACCAAAACCCGAACCGAAAAGATAGAAAGATACCCCTGGATGCGGAGAGGAAATCCTGAAAAGCACAGCCTCCTGGGAGGTGTTCGAGGGTGGTTTCCGACCCCCTCCAGATGGGCAATGCCTCCCAATGCGCCACAGCCAGGCCTAAAAAAAATGTAGGCGTATATGACAGGCGCATCCGCAACTCCCCAGGCCCAGGGATGCCACCAAAACCCGAACCGAAAAGATAGAAAGATACCCCTGGATGCGGAGAGGAAATCCTGAAAAGTACAGCCTCCTGGGAGGTGTTCGAGGGTGGTTTCCGACCCCCTCCAGATGGGCACTGACCCTCAAACATTGCATACTTTTCTCATATGATAGTCAGGTTATCTAAAAGCCAGAGAATTCTACTGGGGAACAGCACTCTCTGAGTGATACAACAATAAAATGTGCTATACTAGACCTTGACAATGTCATTGAAAATAATTTCCATCTATTTGATTTTAAAAAGGCATGGTATAAAGCACTGCTTCAGCCTTGAAGAAATCAGTAGTCTCTCAGATTAATTTGCATTAATATTTCTGATAGATAATAACCATCCTTTGAAAAATATATTGGTTAAATTACTTGACTTCAGTGGTAAAATAGGATGGTATGAGGCTTCCACCATTCTCCTAGGAAGAGGTGCAGGTAGGTTATGGAGGTTATGGAGACAGGGGATCTGTGGCCAGGCCTAAAAAAAATGTAGGCGTATATGACAGGCGCATCCGCACCTCCCCAGGCCCAGGGATGCCACCAAAACCCGAACCGAAAAGATAGAAAGATACCCCTGGATGCGGAGAGGAAATCCTGAAAAGCACAGCCTCCTGGGAGGTGTTCGAGGGTGGTTTCCGACCCCCTCCAGATGGGCAATGCCTCCCAATGCGCCACAGCCAGGCCTAAAAAAAATGTAGGCGTATATGACAGGCGCATCCGCACCTCCCCAGGCCCAGGGATGCCACCAAAACCCGAACCGAAAGATTAGAAAGATACCCCTGGATGCGGAGAGGAAATCCTGAAAAGCACAGCCTCCTGGGAGGTGTTCGAGGGTGGTTTCCGACCCCCTCCAGATGGGCACTGACCCTCAAACATTGCATACTTTTCTCATATGATAGTCAGGTTATCTAAAAGCCAGAGAATTCTACTGGGGAACAGCACTCTCTGAGTGATACAACAATAAAATGTGCTATACTAGACCTTGACAATGTCATTGAAAATAATTTCCATCTATTTGATTTTAAAAAGGCATGGTATAAAGCACTGCTTCAGCCTTGAAGAAATCAGTAGTCTCTCAGATTAATTTGCATTAATATTTCTGATAGATAATAACCATCCTTTGAAAAATATATTGGTTAAATTACTTGACTTCAGTGGTAAAATAGGATGGTATGAGGCTTCCACCATTCTCCTAGGGAGAGGTTATGGAGGTTATGGAGGTTATTATTTTTTTTTTTTTTTAAATTCATTTTATTTATCCTGAATGTTTTTCATACATGTATGGTTTTCGTCGACATTCAGCCTATTTCACTCTGACATATATGCAATTTTCATAACAGCTTAAACTATATCAGCAATAATGGCTGACAACTCCAATTCATTAAGTTCTAGGTCAGTTTTCGATGAACATTTAGCAGTGTCAAACAGGTTACTAATATGGTATTTGTCCATCTATTGCACGGATTAATAAATTTTTCATTAAATATTTCTGCTTCTCTTTAAATTGATTGTAAGTCTGAATATTTCGTAAATCTGCAGGGAGTGCATTCCACGAAGATGCACCTCTATAGTCCACATTCAACTGTGATTTGCTCTTTACATAATCAGGAACCAATAAACTAGGGGCGTCCAATCTCCTTAATGGAAGAAGCCTATTATCTTGATACTTATCACTACGTGACCGCTTGTACATCAGATTCAATAAGTGTACATTCCTCCTATCTGCTAAATAATTTAAGCCTGCTAATTTATGGGTTTCTAACACATTTGCCCTAGGGTGTAACCCTAAACTCAGTCTGAGGTTATGGTTTTGCAGGGTTTGAATCTTTTTCCTTTTATTGGCAGACGCATGAGAGTAAAAAATATCTCCATACTCTATGTAAGGCAAGATCATTGATTTATATATTATTAAGCTTGTTTTATTATCCAAGTAAGGCCTAATTTTCCTAAGAATCATGCCTTTACTAGTCACTTTAGAAATTACATTGGACAAATGTAAATCAAAGGTTAATTCTTTATCTAGTGTAATGCCTAGGTATTTATAATGGTCCACCGTTTGCAAATCATGTCCATTTAGTGTTATTTTCGGATCACCCACTCTCTTTGTTACAGATTTGCTTCCAAAAACCATAACCTTAGTCTTTTTATAATTCACTGATAACTTATTGTTATAACACCAACTGTTAAAACATTTTAAGTCATTTTTCATATTAGAGATAGCCACATTCGAGTTCTGATTACTACTTATCAATACAGAGTCATCGGCATACAAAGCAATGTCACATGTCTTACAATCTTCAACCACATCATTAATATATATCAAGAATGCGAGTGGCCCAAGATGTGAGCCCTGCGGTACGCCGCAGCCAATTGGCATTGGTTTAGAGGTTATATTATTAGCTACCACAACCTGAGACCTGTTCCCAAGATAATCCTTAAACCATTTAATAGTCTGATCTTCAAAACCCAAGTAATCAATTTTCTGCAAGAAAATGCTATGGTCTATAGTGTCAAACGCTTTTGAAAGATCGACGTATGTAACTATTGATGCTTGACCCTTATCCATATTTCTATTAATTATATCTGTAACTTCAGCCACTGTAGAAATTGTTGAATGATTTTTTCTGAAACCCCCCTGTTTTTCAGTTAAGATCTTCGCGTTTTCCAAATATTCAATGGTTTGATCATAAACTATTTTCTCCATGAGTTTCCCAGGCAATGGTAACAAAGAGACAGGTCTCAGGTTGTTAACATCCTTTCGGGCACCCCCTTTGTCCAAAGGAACCACCGTTGCACATTTCCAACTAACAGGAAAACTATATTCCCGTATAGATGTGTTGAATATATGTACTAGACAGTGTGGAACAACCTCAAAAACCTTTTTGAGAATAAACGTAGATAGGTAGGGAATGGCAGAGGACTTTGAAACATCAATCTCCTTTATCAACTTCATTACATAATCCTTATCAATTTCATGTAGTCGAAAATTTTTATCCCTTTTCCTTGTGTTCGGTTGCCAATTTCCCTTCATATTTTTTGCCAAATTTGAGCCCACTGTCGAAAAAAACTCATTTATATATCCTGCTACCTGTTCCCTTGGAACTAAAACATCAGATCCAGTTTTAAAAATAGAGATATCACTATTATTTTTATTACTTGGCAACACATTTCGAATTGTATTCCAAAATTTCTTGTGATCCCTTTGATTATTAGCCAATTCATTCTTAACATAGTCAGCCTTGGCTTTCCTTACCATGACATTAACTTCGTTCCTACACTGTCTAGCAATCCTCCAGTCATTATCATCCCCAGTCTGTTTTGCTTTCTTTAGCAACCCATCCTTCACATGAATTCTTTCCAATAATTCGTTGGTAACCCAATCTTGTTTTTTGGATCTAATATTTATATGCTTTATTGGACAAACTTTATCCAATTCTTGTTCAATTAGTTCCTGCATAACCAACCAAGCCTTATTAGGATCCTGTTCCATCAATACCACGTTCCAATCAATATCTCTCATTTTTTGCTGAAATATATCCGAATCAAACTTTCTATAACTTCTGCCTTCAAAGCTTAAATGTTCCTTTACTATATGCCTCTTCTTTCTAGTTACATAAATGCATTCATGGTCACTGATATTCATGTCAATTATCCCTGACTCAAACACAGAGTTAGAATTTGTAAATATGATGTCTATCAGTGACCTTGATGATAAGCCATATCTTGTTGGTGCAGAAATCAATTGTACCATACCCAAATTTTTCAATAAATCTTTTAAATTCTTAACATTAACATTTCTCTTCTCTAACATATTGATATTGATGTCTCCCAAAATAAAAATTTCGTTATTTGATTTATTTAAAGAGAATTCTGTTTGGTTAACTAAAGTCTCTATAAAATCAGCAATGTTCCCTTGAGGCGGTCGATACACAGTACATATATTTATCGGTTTAGAATTCTTAATCCTAACAGTTGTCCACAGAGTCTCAATATTTACATTACTGACATTCATTTCCTCAAATCCATCAGCAGCAATTGTATGATTGTTATGCACATATATGGCTACTCCTCCCCCTGCCTTGGTCCGATTGTTATGGTCCAGACTCTTACGATCATTTCTAAGAAGTGTGTAGTTTCTTATATATGGAATATTGTCTGGAATATCCTTATTGAACCACGACTCAGTTATACAAAAAATGTCTACTTTACTCTTATCTAGGTAGAGTCTCAATTGATCAATTTTGCTCAACACACTTCTTACATTTAAATGCAAAATATTCAGACCCTTATTCTTAATTAGTTCAAACATATTTCCAGGTTGAATAGAACAATGTGAACACCATATTTTCCGCTGTTCAACATCCCCTTATTATAGAAGTTAATTCTAGAATTTATTAGGGCAAATTGCAAACAAATGCGTAGCCCTATCTTACCACTGACATAGACATATAACTGCATTAAATACACCTTCTGAAACAGAGACATTCTTACACTATTATGTTCCTGGTCAGGCTCCACCAGAAATCCCCTCTACATCCCTTGCACGGCCCTGTACATAAATTTCACCTATTACAAAGCATTGTGAATATCAAAAGAAAACAACATAATATTACACAGATCAAGTTATGAGGGGAATGTCTTATTCAAGGCTATTCTCCCACGAACTTGGGCTGCAATCAATAAATGTACATATTAGTATACATATAATCTGATAATACAGGTATTATGATAGGGCCCTTCTTAAAGAATGTGAGAAAACAAACTCCGATACCAAGAGAAAATTAATATGATATATGGGGCCATACGCACTACATATATCTGCCATCAACCTATGTTCTATTACAGATTTTTAACTAGTGAGTCAACGAACAATTTCGCCCATTCATCACATAATTTGGGAGTCGGGTGTAGCCCATCTTTCAATAACCAATACTTGTGGTGTAGTCGCCTGTTCGTATGGTTATGAACGGAATTGGCAAGCCATGGGCTGATCAATTTACTGTCCATATTGATAGAAATTATTGCTCGATTCAAGTAGATAATACTTTCATTCAACACAGTCTGCTCAGATTGGAAGTCTGTACGTTTGCCTGTTGATACCACGTTATATTGGTCAAAGTCCATTCCTATCATATAGCAAATGACCACTTTGCCCCCTACATTTGATAGTTTTGATTTGGCTTTTTCAAACTTAGCGCACATAACTTCAACACATACCCCCACTTCATTGAAAGTTGGCGTAATTATCCCTGACAAGTGTTTTGATGAGCAATTATTAATTCCACCAAATACATATATCAAATCATAATGATCATTTGACTCACGTAGAAGTAACTCAGTTTGTCCTACCATATTCTCGATCGTCGCGCCTACATAAACCATAACAGTAATCCGCACCTTCATGCCATTCTCACGTGTTATACTGTTTATTTTGGTCTCCAGGCCTCCCCCCCGAGAGTCCGTGATCAATAGTACTTTAGCCATTCAATGCGGTACAGATTTCCTCTCTGATATTCATTAACATGAACCCAAACTTATTTGCACCGGGACTGTCCTTGTTTATCTGTGCAAATTGGTGCAACCGTAATCCGCAACCAAATTCTCTATCTAGAGTGGCCTCGTATAATATTCTGTCTTTAGTGCGAATCAACTTGTCCCGCAGGTCTTGGTGTTGGTCGTACTTGCATATATTAATGTCCTTTAGTACCTTGAACCTATACTCATTCCATTCCTTCGTGGTCCGTATCGATTTGCCCAGTCGCTTACACTTGAATGGATCCTTCTCACGTTTAATTTCAGCCGCTAAGTCCGTGTTATCGTGGTACACTGCACACGTATACCAATACGCCTGCTCATTACTGTCAAACTCGGTATCCCTATACCTAATCTTCCGACCATAAAGGTTTGAAAAAGGTGCTTCTGGTCCCTGGAATGCTATACCGCAGTCTAAATCCAATGTTTTGGCTGCTGTTAGTGACAGCTCATGCGGCAAATTGTTCAGATCTCGGTGAGTGTAACGACGTCCTTCTATAATTAGCGCACTGCCGGACACACGGGCATTCACTTTGTTGACTTTAGCTAGATTTGCTATGGCCTGCATATCACGACGGGTTTTCAGTTGATCCTCAGTCAAGTCGTCTGCTAATGTAACTCCTTTCCATCTTTCTAAACCTTTCAGGTTCCGCACATTTTTAAAGAGTTCTCCTTTAGTTGTGTGCTTGGCGAATCTTATCATTATGGGACGTGGTGCGTTATTGTCATTGGCTGGTGTTCTCCCCAGTCTGTATATTTCATTGCATTCTTCAGTACCAAAGTTCACCTTCAAATCCGTAAATAGTTGCCCTACTATGGTTTTGACGTGTGTCCCATCAGATTCCCCACAGCCATGGAGTATCAGGTTACGTTTCTTTGATTCCCTTACCTCGGATTCCCGGTGTTTTTCAAGGCTGTTTATCCTAATAATACACGTCTCTATTTCTCGACGTAGAGACTCGTTCAATTCTACTTGATCTGTCAGTGCTTTGTCCTGGGTATTCTCCGTCTTTTCAATAGCCTCTATGCGTTTAGTATGCTCCGTCACCTCATTTTGCACCAGGGTTATTTTGTCCGTGTTTTCTTTAATGTCCTTCTGAACTTGTTTAATTGATTTGTCCAGTCCGCCTATGTTTGAATTTATCTTCACCATGTTATCCTCTTGACGTTTGGCCGACTGGACCATCAGGGTATATAAGTCCATTATTGACGGTGGGTTTTCGTTTGTAAAGTTGGCTATAGGGCCCTCTTGTTGTTGTGCCGGCACAGGGCTACGTGACCTCGTAATGTATCCAGTGTCGTCCGAACCCGTATTCATGTTTGTTCTCGATCTACTGCTCATTTTTCGACAGTAATGGCCCAAAAATTATTCACGGTTATGGTCTTCAGATATTGACAAGCAGTCCCAATAAATATTAGTGCTGGAAACAACGTATATCCCGATTAGCTTGCAAAACCAGCGGAGCCTCTTACAAACGTGTCGTCTCTATCTCATGGCGCACTATATATTATGGAGGTGATGGAGACAGGGGATCTGTGGCCAGGCCTAAAAAAAACTTTGGCGTATATGACAGGCGCATCCGCACCTCCCCAGGGCCAGGGATGCCACCAAAACCCGAACCGAAAAGATAGAAAGATACCCCTGGATGCGGAGAGGAAATCCTGAAAAGCACAGCCTCCTGGGAGGTGTTCCAGGGCGGTTTCTGACCCCCTCCAGATGGGCAATGCCTCCCAGCGCCACAGCCAGGCCCAAAAAAATGTAGGCGTATATGACAGGCGCATCCGCACCTCTCCAGGGCCAGGGATGCCACCAAAACCCGAACCGAAAAGATAGAAAGATACCCCTGGATGCGGAGAGGAAATCCTGAAAAGCACAGCCTCCTGGGAGGTGTTCCAGGGCGGTTTCCCACCCCCTTCAGATGGGCAATGCCTCCCAGCGCCACAGCCAGGCCCAAAAAAATGTAGGCGTATATGACAGGCGCATCCGCACCTCCCCAGGGCCAGGGATGCCACCAAAACCCGAACCGAAAAGATAGAAAGATACCCCTGGATGCGGAGAGGAAATCCTGAAAAGCACAGCCTCCTGGGAGGTGTTCCAGGGCGGTTTCCGACCCCCTCCAGATGGGCACTGACCCTCAAACAATGCATACTTTTCTCATATGATAGTCAGGTTATCTAAAAGACAGAGAATTATACTGGGGAACAGCACTCTCTGAGTGATACAACAATAAAATGTGCTATACTAGACCTTGACAATGTCATTGAAAATAATTTCCATCTATTTGATTTTAAAAAGGCATGGTATAAAGCACTGCTTCAGCCTTGAAGAAATCAGTAGTCTCTCAGATTAATTTGCATTAATATTTCTGATAGATGATAACCATCCTTTGAAAAATATATTGGTTAAATTACTTGACTTCAGTGGTAAAATAGGATGGTATGAGGCTTCCACCATTCTCCTAGGGAGAGGTTATGGAGGTTATGGAGGTTATGGAGGTGATGGAGACAGGGGATCTGTGGCCAGGCCTAAAAAAATTTTTGGCGTATATGACAGGCGCATCCGCACCTCCCCAGGGCCAGGGATGCCACCAAAACCCGAACCGAAAAGATAGAAAGATACCCCTGGATGCGGAGAGGAAATCCTGAAAAGCACAGCCTCCTGGGAGGTGTTCCAGGGCGGTTTCTGACCCCCTCTAGATGGGCAATGCCTCCCAGCGCCACAGCCAGGCCCAAAAAAATGTAGGCGTATATGACAGGCGCATCCGCACCTCTCCAGGGCCAGGGATGCCACCAAAACCCGAACCGAAAAGATAGAAAGATACCCCTGGATGCGGAGAGGAAATCCTGAAAAGCACAGCCTCCTGGGAGGTGTTCCAGGGCGGTTTCCCACCCCCTTCAGATGGGCAATGCCTCCCAGCGCCACAGCCAGGCCCAAAAAAATGTAGGCGTATATGACAGGCGCATCCGCACCTCCCCAGGGCCAGGGATGCCACCAAAACCCGAACCGAAAAGATAGAAAGATACCCCTGGATGCGGAGAGGAAATCCTGAAAAGCACAGCCTCCTGGGAGGTGTTCCAGGGCGGTTTCCGACCCCCTCCAGATGGGCACTGACCCTCAAACATTGCATGCTTTTCTCATATGATAGTCAGGTTATCTAAAAGACAGAGAATTATACTGGGGAACAGCACTCTCTGAGTGATACAACAATAAAATGTGCTATACTAGACCTTGACAATGTCATTGAAAATAATTTCCATCTATTTGATTTTAAAAAGGCATGGTATAAAGCACTGCTTCAGCCTTGAAGAAATCAGTAGTCTCTCAGATTAATTTGCATTAATATTTCTGATAGATGATAACCATCCTTTGAAAAATATATTGGTTAAATTACTTGACTTCAGTGGTAAAATAGGATGGTATGAGGCTTCCACCATTCTCCTAGGGAGAGGTTATGGAGGTTATGGAGGTTATGGAGGTGATGGAGACAGGGGATCTGTGGCCAGGCCTAAAAAAAAATTTGGCGTATATGACAGGCGCATCCGCACCTCCCCAGGGCCAGGGATGCCACCAAAACCCGAACCGAAAAGATAGAAAGATACCCCTGGATGCGGAGAGGAAATCCTGAAAAGCACAGCCTCCTGGGAGGTGTTCCAGGGCGGTTTCCCACCCCCTTCAGATGGGCAATGCCTCCCAGCGCCACAGCCAGGCCCAAAAAAATGTAGGCGTATATGACAGGCGCATCCGCACCTCCCCAGGGCCAGGGATGCCACCAAAACCCGAACCGAAAAGATAGAAAGATACCCCTGGATGCGGAGAGGAAATCCTGAAAAGCACAGCCTCCTGGGAGGTGTTCCAGGGCGGTTTCCCACCCCCTCCAGATGGGCACTGACCCTCAAACAATGCATACTTTTCTCATATGATAGTCAGGTTATCTAAAAGACAGAGAATTATACTGGGGAACAGCACTCTCTGAGTGATACAACAATAAAATGTGCTAAACTAGACCTTGACAATGTCATTGAAAATAATTTCCATCTATTTGATTTTAAAAAGGCATGGTATAAAGCACTGCTTCAGCCTTGAAGAAATCAGTAGTCTCTCAGATTAATTTGCATTAATATTTCTGATAGATGATAACCATCCTTTGAAAAATATATTGGTTAAATTACTTGACTTCAGTGGTAAAATAGGATGGTATGAGGCTTCCACCATTCTCCTAGGGAGAGGTTATGGAGGTTATGGAGGTTATGGAGGTGATGGAGACAGGGGATCTGTGGCCAGGCCTAAAAAAAATGTTGGCGTATATGACAGGCGCATCCGCACCTCCCCAGGGCCAGGGATGCCACCAAAACCCGAACCGAAAAGATAGAAAGATACCCCTGGATGCGGAGAGGAAATCCTGAAAAGCACAGCCTCCTGGGAGGTGTTCCAGGGCGGTTTCTGACCCCCTCCAGATGGCCAATGCCTCCCAGCGCCACAGCCAGGCCCAAAAAAATGTAGGCGTATATGACAGGCGCATCCGCACCTCTCCAGGGCCAGGGATGCCACCAAAACCCGAACCGAAAAGATAGAAAGATACCCCTGGATGCGGAGAGGAAATCCTGAAAAGCACAGCCTCCTGGGAGGTGTTCCAGGGCGGTTTCCCACCCCCTTCAGATGGGCAATGCCTCCCAGCGCCACAGCCAGGCCCAAAAAAATGTAGGCGTATATGACAGGCGCATCCGCACCTCCCCAGGGCCAGGGATGCCACCAAAACCCGAACCGAAAAGATAGAAAGATACCCCTGGATGCGGAGAGGAAATCCTGAAAAGCACAGCCTCCTGGGAGGTGTTCCAGGGCGGTTTCCGACCCCCTCCAGATGGGCACTGACCCTCAAACAATGCATACTTTTCTCATATGATAGTCAGGTTATCTAAAAGACAGAGAATTATACTGGGGAACAGCACTCTCTGAGTGATACAACAATAAAATGTGCTATACTAGACCTTGACAATGTCATTGAAAATAATTTCCATCTATTTGATTTTAAAAAGGCATGGTATAAAGCACTGCTTCAGCCTTGAAGAAATCAGTAGTCTCTCAGATTAATTTGCATTAATATTTCTGATAGATGATAACCATCCTTTGAAAAATATATTGGTTAAATTACTTGACTTCAGTGGTAAAATAGGATGGTATGAGGCTTCCACCATTCTCCTAGGGAGAGGTTATGGAGGTTATGGAGGTTATGGAGGTGATGGAGACAGGGGATCTGTGGCCAGGCCTAAAAAAAATGTTGGCGTATATGACAGGCGCATCCGCACCTCCCCAGGGCCAGGGATGCCACCAAAACCCGAACCGAAAAGATAGAAAGATACCCCTGGATGCGGAGAGGAAATCCTGAAAAGCACAGCCTCCTGGGAGGTGTTCCAGGGCGGTTTCTGACCCCCTCCAGATGGGCAATGCCTCCCAGCGCCACAGCCAGGCCCAAAAAAATGTAGGCGTATATGACAGGCGCATCCGCACCTCTCCAGGGCCAGGGATGCCACCAAAACCCGAACCGAAAAGATAGAAAGATACCCCTGGATGCGGAGAGGAAATCCTGAAAAGCACAGCCTCCTGGGAGGTGTTCCAGGGCGGTTTCCCACCCCCTTCAGATGGGCAATGCCTCCCAGCGCCACAGCCAGGCCCAAAAAAATGTAGGCGTATATGACAGGCGCATCCGCACCTCCCCAGGGCCAGGGATGCCACCAAAACCCGAACCGAAAAGATAGAAAGATACCCCTGGATGCGGAGAGGAAATCCTGAAAAGCACAGCCTCCTGGGAGGTGTTCCAGGGCGGTTTCCCACCCCCTCCAGATGGGCACTGACCCTCAAACAATGCATACTTTTCTCATATGATAGTCAGGTTATCTAAAAGACAGAGAATTATACTGGGGAACAGCACTCTCTGAGTGATACAACAATAAAATGTGCTATACTAGACCTTGACAATGTCATTGAAAATAATTTCCATCTATTTGATTTTAAAAAGGCATGGTATAAAGCACTGCTTCAGCCTTGAAGAAATCAGTAGTCTCTCAGATTAATTTGCATTAATATTTCTGATAGATGATAACCATCCTTTGAAAAATATATTGGTTAAATTACTTGACTTCAGTGGTAAAATAGGATGGTATGAGGCTTCCACCATTCTCCTAGGGAGAGGTTATGGAGGTTATGGAGGTTATGGAGGTGATGGAGACAGGGGATCTGTGTCCAGGCCTAAAAAAAATGTTGGCGTATATGACAGGCGCATCCGCACCTCCCCAGGCCCAGGGATGCCACCAAAACCCGAACCGAAAAGATAGAAAGATACCCCTGGATGCGGAGAGGAAATCCTGAAAAGCACAGCCTCCTGGGAGGTGTTCCAGGGCGGTTTCTGACCCCCTCCAGATGGGCAATGCCTCCCAGCGCCACAGCCAGGCCCAAAAAAATGTAGGCGTATATGACAGGCGCATCCGCACCTCTCCAGGGCCAGGGATGCCACCAAAACCCGAACCGAAAAGATAGAAAGATACCCCTGGATGCGGAGAGGAAATCCTGAAAAGCACAGCCTCCTGGGAGGTGTTCCAGGGCGGTTTCCCACCCCCTTCAGATGGGCAATGCCTCCCAGCGCCACAGCCAGGCCCAAAAAAATGTAGGCGTATATGACAGGCGCATCCGCACCTCCCCAGGGCCAGGGATGCCACCAAAACCCGAACCGAAAAGATAGAAAGATACCCCTGGATGCGGAGAGGAAATCCTGAAAAGCACAGCCTCCTGGGAGGTGTTCCAGGGCGGTTTCCGACCCCCTCCAGATGGGCACTGACCCTCAAACAATGCATACTTTTCTCATATGATAGTCAGGTTATCTAAAAGACAGAGAATTATACTGGGGAACAGCACTCTCTGAGTGATACAACAATAAAATGTGCTATACTAGACCTTGACAATGTCATTGAAAATAATTTCCATCTATTTGATTTTAAAAAGGCATGGTATAAAGCACTGCTTCAGCCTTGAAGAAATCAGTAGTCTCTCAGATTAATTTGCATTAATATTTCTGATAGATGATAACCATCCTTTGAAAAATATATTGGTTAAATTACTTGACTTCAGTGGTAAAATAGGATGGTATGAGGCTTCCACCATTCTCCTAGGGAGAGGTTATGGAGGTTATGGAGGTTATGGAGGTGATGGAGACAGGGGATCTGTGGCCAGGCCTAAAAAAAACTTTGGCGTATATGACAGGCGCATCCGCACCTCCCCAGGGCCAGGGATGCCACCAAAACCCGAACCGAAAAGATAGAAAGATACCCCTGGATGCGGAGAGGAAATCCTGAAAAGCACAGCCTCCTGGGAGGTGTTCCAGGGCGGTTTCTGACCCCCTCCAGATGGGCAATGCCTCCCAGCGCCACAGCCAGGCCCAAAAAAATGTAGGCGTATATGACAGGCGCATCCGCACCTCTCCAGGGCCAGGGATGCCACCAAAACCCGAACCGAAAAGATAGAAAGATACCCCTGGATGCGGAGAGGAAATCCTGAAAAGCACAGCCTCCTGGGAGGTGTTCCAGGGCGGTTTCCCACCCCCTTCAGATGGGCAATGCCTCCCAGCGCCACAGCCAGGCCCAAAAAAATGTAGGCGTATATGACAGGCGCATCCGCACCTCCCCAGGGCCAGGGATGCCACCAAAACCCGAACCGAAAAGATAGAAAGATACCCCTGGATGCGGAGAGGAAATCCTGAAAAGCACAGCCTCCTGGGAGGTGTTCCAGGGCGGTTTCCGACCCCCTCCAGATGGGCACTGACCCTCAAACAATGCATACTTTTCTCATATGATAGTCAGGTTATCTAAAAGACAGAGAATTATACTGGGGAACAGCACTCTCTGAGTGATACAACAATAAAATGTGCTATACTAGACCTTGACAATGTCATTGAAAATAATTTCCATCTATTTGATTTTAAAAAGGCATGGTATAAAGCACTGCTTCAGCCTTGAAGAAATCAGTAGTCTCTCAGATTAATTTGCATTAATATTTCTGATAGATGATAACCATCCTTTGAAAAATATATTGGTTAAATTACTTGACTTCAGTGGTAAAATAGGATGGTATGAGGCTTCCACCATTCTCCTAGGGAGAGGTTATGGAGGTTATGGAGGTTATGGAGGTGATGGAGACAGGGGATCTGTGGCCAGGCCTAAAAAAAAATTTGGCGTATATGACAGGCGCATCCGCACCTCCCCAGGGCCAGGGATGCCACCAAAACCCGAACCTAAAAGATAGAAAGATACCCCTGGATGCGGAGAGGAAATCCTGAAAAGCACAGCCTCCTGGGAGGTGTTCCAGGGCGGTTTCTGACCCCCTCCAGATGGGCAATGCCTCCCAGCGCCACAGCCAGGCCCAAAAAAATGTAGGCGTATATGACAGGCGCATCCGCACCTCTCCAGGGCCAGGGATGCCACCAAAACCCGAACCGAAAAGATAGAAAGATACCCCTGGATGCGGAGAGGAAATCCTGAAAAGCACAGCCTCCTGGGAGGTGTTCCAGGGCGGTTTCCCACCCCCTTCAGATGGGCAATGCCTCCCAGCGCCACAGCCAGGCCCAAAAAAATGTAGGCGTATATGACAGGCGCATCCGCACCTCCCCAGGGCCAGGGATGCCACCAAAACCCGAACCGAAAAGATAGAAAGATACCCCTGGATGCGGAGAGGAAATCCTGAAAAGCACAGCCTCCTGGGAGGTGTTCCAGGGCGGTTTCCGACCCCCTCCAGATGGGCACTGACCCTCAAACAATGCATACTTTTCTCATATGATAGTCAGGTTATCTAAAAGACAGAGAATTATACTGGGGAACAGCACTCTCTGAGTGATACAACAATAAAATGTGCTATACTAGACCTTGACAATGTCATTGAAAATAATTTCCATCTATTTGATTTTAAAAAGGCATGGTATAAAGCACTGCTTCAGCCTTGAAGAAATCAGTAGTCTCTCAGATTAATTTGCATTAATATTTCTGATAGATGATAACCATCCTTTGAAAAATATATTGGTTAAATTACTTGACTTCAGTGGTAAAATAGGATGGTATGAGGCTTCCACCATTCTCCTAGGGAGAGGTTATGGAGGTTATGGAGGTTATGGAGGTGATGGAGACAGGGGATCTGTGGCCAGGCCTAAAAAAAACTTTGGCGTATATGACAGGCGCATCCGCACCTCCCCAGGGCCAGGGATGCCACCAAAACCCGAACCTAAAAGATAGAAAGATACCCCTGGATGCGGAGAGGAAATCCTGAAAAGCACAGCCTCCTGGGAGGTGTTCCAGGGCGGTTTCTGACCCCCTCCAGATGGGCAATGCCTCCCAGCGCCACAGCCAGGCCCAAAAAAATGTAGGCGTATATGACAGGCGCATCCGCACCTCTCCAGGGCCAGGGATGCCACCAAAACCCGAACCGAAAAGATAGAAAGATACCCCTGGATGCGGAGAGGAAATCCTGAAAAGCACAGCCTCCTGGGAGGTGTTCCAGGGCGGTTTCCCACCCCCTTCAGATGGGCAATGCCTCCCAGCGCCACAGCCAGGCCCAAAAAAATGTAGGCGTATATGACAGGCGCATCCGCACCTCCCCAGGGCCAGGGATGCCACCAAAACCCGAACCGAAAAGATAGAAAGATACCCCTGGATGCGGAGAGGAAATCCTGAAAAGCACAGCCTCCTGGGAGGTGTTCCAGGGCGGTTTCCGACCCCCTCCAGATGGGCACTGACCCTCAAACAATGCATACTTTTCTCATATGATAGTCAGGTTATCTAAAAGACAGAGAATTATACTGGGGAACAGCACTCTCTGAGTGATACAACAATAAAATGTGCTATACTAGACCTTGACAATGTCATTGAAAATAATTTCCATCTATTTGATTTTAAAAAGGCATGGTATAAAGCACTGCTTCAGCCTTGAAGAAATCAGTAGTCTCTCAGATTAATTTGCATTAATATTTCTGATAGATGATAACCATCCTTTGAAAAATATATTGGTTAAATTACTTGACTTCAGTGGTAAAATAGGATGGTATGAGGCTTCCACCATTCTCCTAGGGAGAGGTTATGGAGGTTATGGAGGTTATGGAGGTGATGGAGACAGGGGATCTGTGGCCAGGCCTAAAAAAAACTTTGGCGTATATGACAGGCGCATCCGCACCTCCCCAGGGCCAGGGATGCCACCAAAACCCGAACCGAAAAGATAGAAAGATACCCCTGGATGCGGAGAGGAAATCCTGAAAAGCACAGCCTCCTGGGAGGTGTTCCAGGGCGGTTTCTGACCCCCTCCAGATGGGCAATGCCTCCCAGCGCCACAGCCAGGCCCAAAAAAATGTAGGCGTATATGACAGGCGCATCCGCACCTCTCCAGGGCCAGGGATGCCACCAAAACCCGAACCGAAAAGATAGAAAGATACCCCTGGATGCGGAGAGGAAATCCTGAAAAGCACAGCCTCCTGGGAGGTGTTCCAGGGCGGTTTCCCACCCCCTTCAGATGGGCAATGCCTCCCAGCGCCACAGCCAGGCCCAAAAAAATGTAGGCGTATATGTAGGCGTATATGACAGGCGCATCCGCACCTCCCCAGGGCCAGGGATGCCACCAAAACCCGAACCGAAAAGATAGAAAGATACCCCTGGATGCGGAGAGGAAATCCTGAAAAGCACAGCCTCCTGGGAGGTGTTCCAGGGCGGTTTCCGACCCCCTCCAGATGGGCACTGACCCTCAAACAATGCATACTTTTCTCATATGATAGTCAGGTTATCTAAAAGACAGAGAATTATACTGGGGAACAGCACTCTCTGAGTGATACAACAATAAAATGTGCTCCCAGCGCCACAGCCAGGCCCAAAAAAATGTAGGCGTATATGACAGGCGCATCCGCACCTCTCCAGGGCCAGGGATGCCACCAAAACCCGAACCGAAAAGATAGAAAGATACCCCTGGATGCGGAGAGGAAATCCTGAAAAGCACAGCCTCCTGGGAGGTGTTCCAGGGCGGTTTCCCACCCCCTTCACATGGGCAATGCCTCCCAGCGCCACAGCCAGGCCCAAAAAAATGTAGGCGTATATGACAGGCGCATCCGCACCTCCCCAGGGCCAGGGATGCCACCAAAACCCGAACCGAAAAGATAGAAAGATACCCCTGGATGCGGAGAGGAAATCCTGAAAAGCACAGCCTCCTGGGAGGTGTTCCAGGGCGGTTTCCGACCCCCTCCAGATGGGCACTGACCCTCAAACAATGCATACTTTTCTCATATGATAGTCAGGTTATCTAAAAGACAGAGAATTATACTGGGGAACAGCACTCTCTGAGTGATACAACAATAAAATGTGCTATACTAGACCTTGTCAATGTCATTGAAAATAATTTCCATCTATTTGATTTTAAAAAGGCATGGTATAAAGCACTGCTTCAGCCTTGAAGAAATCAGTAGTCTCTCAGATTAATTTGCATTAATATTTCTGATAGATGATAACCATCCTTTGAAAAATATATTGGTTAAATTACTTGACTTCAGTGGTAAAATAGGATGGTATGAGGCTTCCACCATTCTCCTAGGGAGAGGTTATGGAGGTTATGGAGGTTATGGAGGTGATGGAGACAGGGGATCTGTGGCCAGGCCTAAAAAAAACTTTGGCGTATATGACAGGCGCATCCGCACCTCCCCAGGGCCAGGGATGCCACCAAAACCCGAACCGAAAAGATAGAAAGATACCCCTGGATGCGGAGAGGAAATCCTGAAAAGCACAGCCTCCTGGGAGGTGTTCCAGGGCGGTTTCTGACCCCCTCCAGATGGGCAATGCCTCCCAGCGCCACAGCCAGGCCCAAAAAAATGTAGGCGTATATGACAGGCGCATCCGCACCTCTCCAGGGCCAGGGATGCCACCAAAACCCGAACCGAAAAGATAGAAAGATACCCCTGGATGCGGAGAGGAAATCCTGAAAAGCACAGCCTCCTGGGAGGTGTTCCAGGGCGGTTTCCCACCCCCTTCAGATGGGCAATGCCTCCCAGCGCCACAGCCAGGCCCAAAAAAATGTAGGCGTATATGACAGGCGCATCCGCACCTCCCCAGGGCCAGGGATGCCACCAAAACCCGAACCGAAAAGATAGAAAGATACCCCTGGATGCGGAGAGGAAATCCTGAAAAGCACAGCCTCCTGGGAGGTGTTCCAGGGCGGTTTCCGACCCCCTCCAGATGGGCACTGACCCTCAAACAATGCATACTTTTCTCATATGATAGTCAGGTTATCTAAAAGACAGAGAATTATACTGGGGAACAGCACTCTCTGAGTGATACAACAATAAAATGTGCTATACTAGACCTTGTCAATGTCATTGAAAATAATTTCCATCTATTTGATTTTAAAAAGGCATGGTATAAAGCACTGCTTCAGCCTTGAAGAAATCAGTAGTCTCTCAGATTAATTTGCATTAATATTTCTGATAGATGATAACCATCCTTTGAAAAATATATTGGTTAAATTACTTGACTTCAGTGGTAAAATAGGATGGTATGAGGCTTCCACCATTCTCCTAGGGAGAGGTTATGGAGGTTATGGAGGTTATGGAGGTGATGGAGACAGGGGATCTGTGGCCAGGCCTAAAAAAAACGTTGGCGTATATGACAGGCGCATCCGCACCTCCCCAGGGCCAGGGATGCCACCAAAACCCGAACCGAAAAGATAGAAAGATACCCCTGGATGCGGAGAGGAAATCCTGAAAAGCACAGCCTCCTGGGAGGTGTTCCAGGGCGGTTTCTGACCCCCTCCAGATGGGCAATGCCTCCCAGCGCCACAGCCAGGCCCAAAAAAATGTAGGCGTATATGACAGGCGCATCCGCACCTCTCCAGGGCCAGGGATGCCACCAAAACCCGAACCGAAAAGATAGAAAGATACCCCTGGATGCGGAGAGGAAATCCTGAAAAGCACAGCCTCCTGGGAGGTGTTCCAGGGCGGTTTCCCACCCCCTTCAGATGGGCAATGCCTCCCAGCGCCACAGCCAGGCCCAAAAAAATGTAGGCGTATATGACAGGCGCATCCGCACCTCCCCAGGGCCAGGGATGCCACCAAAACCCGAACCGAAAAGATAGAAAGATACCCCTGGATGCGGAGAGGAAATCCTGAAAAGCACAGCCTCCTGGGAGGTGTTCCAGGGCGGTTTCCGACCCCCTCCAGATGGGCACTGACCCTCAAACAATGCATACTTTTCTCATATGATAGTCAGGTTATCTAAAAGACAGAGAATTATACTGGGGAACAGCACTCTCTGAGTGATACAACAATAAAATGTGCTATACTAGACCTTGTCAATGTCATTGAAAATAATTTCCATCTATTTGATTTTAAAAAGGCATGGTATAAAGCACTGCTTCAGCCTTGAAGAAATCAGTAGTCTCTCAGATTAATTTGCATTAATATTTCTGATAGATGATAACCATCCTTTGAAAAATATATTGGTTAAATTACTTGACTTCAGTGGTAAAATAGGATGGTATGAGGCTTCCACCATTCTCCTAGGGAGAGGTTATGGAGGTTATGGAGGTTATGGAGGTGATGGAGACAGGGGATCTGTGGCCAGGCCTAAAAAAAACGTTGGCGTATATGACAGGCGCATCCGCACCTCCCCAGGGCCAGGGATGCCACCAAAACCCGAACCGAAAAGATAGAAAGATACCCCTGGATGCGGAGAGGAAATCCTGAAAAGCACAGCCTCCTGGGAGGTGTTCCAGGGCGGTTTCTGACCCCCTCCAGATGGGCAATGCCTCCCAGCGCCACAGCCAGGCCCAAAAAAATGTAGGCGTATATGACAGGCGCATCCGCACCTCTCCAGGGCCAGGGATGCCACCAAAACCCGAACCGAAAAGATAGAAAGATACCCCTGGATGCGGAGAGGAAATCCTGAAAAGCACAGCCTCCTGGGAGGTGTTCCAGGGCGGTTTCCCACCCCCTTCAGATGGGCAATGCCTCCCAGCGCCACAGCCAGGCCCAAAAAAATGTAGGCGTATATGACAGGCGCATCCGCACCTCCCCAGGGCCAGGGATGCCACCAAAACCCGAACCGAAAAGATAGAAAGATACCCCTGGATGCGGAGAGGAAATCCTGAAAAGCACAGCCTCCTGGGAGGTGTTCCAGGGCGGTTTCCGACCCCCTCCAGATGGGCACTGACCCTCAAACAATGCATACTTTTCTCATATGATAGTCAGGTTATCTAAAAGACAGAGAATTATACTGGGGAACAGCACTCTCTGAGTGATACAACAATAAAATGTGCTATACTAGACCTTGTCAATGTCATTGAAAATAATTTCCATCTATTTGATTTTAAAAAGGCATGGTATAAAGCACTGCTTCAGCCTTGAAGAAATCAGTAGTCTCTCAGATTAATTTGCATTAATATTTCTGATAGATGATAACCATCCTTTGAAAAATATATTGGTTAAATTACTTGACTTCAGTGGTAAAATAGGATGGTATGAGGCTTCCACCATTCTCCTAGGGAGAGGTTATGGAGGTTATGGAGGTTATGGAGGTGATGGAGACAGGGGATCTGTGGCCAGGCCTAAAAAAAACTTTGGCGTATATGACAGGCGCATCCGCACCTCCCCAGGGCCAGGGATGCCACCAAAACCCGAACCGAAAAGATAGAAAGATACCCCTGGATGCGGAGAGGAAATCCTGAAAAGCACAGCCTCCTGGGAGGTGTTCCAGGGCGGTTTCTGACCCCCTCCAGATGGGCAATGCCTCCCAGCGCCACAGCCAGGCCCAAAAAAATGTAGGCGTATATGACAGGCGCATCCGCACCTCTCCAGGGCCAGGGATGCCACCAAAACCCGAACCGAAAAGATAGAAAGATACCCCTGGATGCGGAGAGGAAATCCTGAAAAGCACAGCCTCCTGGGAGGTGTTCCAGGGCGGTTTCCCACCCCCTTCAGATGGGCAATGCCTCCCAGCGCCACAGCCAGGCCCAAAAAAATGTAGGCGTATATGACAGGCGCATCCGCACCTCCCCAGGGCCAGGGATGCCACCAAAACCCGAACCGAAAAGATAGAAAGATACCCCTGGATGCGGAGAGGAAATCCTGAAAAGCACAGCCTCCTGGGAGGTGTTCCAGGGCGGTTTCCGACCCCCTCCAGATGGGCACTGACCCTCAAACAATGCATACTTTTCTCATATGATAGTCAGGTTATCTAAAAGACAGAGAATTATACTGGGGAACAGCACTCTCTGAGTGATACAACAATAAAATGTGCTATACTAGACCTTGTCAATGTCATTGAAAATAATTTCCATCTATTTGATTTTAAAAAGGCATGGTATAAAGCACTGCTTCAGCCTTGAAGAAATCAGTAGTCTCTCAGATTAATTTGCATTAATATTTCTGATAGATGATAACCATCCTTTGAAAAATATATTGGTTAAATTACTTGACTTCAGTGGTAAAATAGGATGGTATGAGGCTTCCACCATTCTCCTAGGGAGAGGTTATGGAGGTTATGGAGGTTATGGAGGTGATGGAGACAGGGGATCTGTGGCCAGGCCTAAAAAAAACTTTGGCGTATATGACAGGCGCATCCGCACCTCTCCAGGGCCAGGGATGCCACCAAAACCCGAACCGAAAAGATAGAAAGATACCCCTGGATGCGGAGAGGAAATCCTGAAAAGCACAGCCTCCTGGGAGGTGTTCCAGGGCGGTTTCTGACCCCCTCCAGATGGGCAATGCCTCCCAGCGCCACAGCCAGGCCCAAAAAAATTTAGGCGTATATGACAGGCGCATCCGCACCTCTCCAGGGCCAGGGATGCCACCAAAACCCGAACCGAAAAGATAGAAAGATACCCCTGGATGCGGAGAGGAAATCCTGAAAAGCACAGCCTCCTGGGAGGTGTTCCAGGGCGGTTTCCCACCCCCTTCAGATGGGCAATGCCTCCCAGCGCCACAGCCAGGCCCAAAAAAATGTAGGCGTATATGACAGGCGCATCCGCACCTCCCCAGGGCCAGGGATGCCACCAAAACCCGAACCGAAAAGATAGAAAGATACCCCTGGATGCGGAGAGGAAATCCTGAAAAGCACAGCCTCCTGGGAGGTGTTCCAGGGCGGTTTCCGACCCCCTCCAGATGGGCACTGACCCTCAAACAATGCATACTTTTCTCATATGATAGTCAGGTTATCTAAAAGACAGAGAATTATACTGGGGAACAGCACTCTCTGAGTGATACAACAATAAAATGTGCTATACTAGACCTTGTCAATGTCATTGAAAATAATTTCCATCTATTTGATTTTAAAAAGGCATGGTATAAAGCACTGCTTCAGCCTTGAAGAAATCAGTAGTCTCTCAGATTAATTTGCATTAATATTTCTGATAGATGATAACCATCCTTTGAAAAATATATTGGTTAAATTACTTGACTTCAGTGGTAAAATAGGATGGTATGAGGCTTCCACCATTCTCCTAGGGAGAGGTTATGGAGGTTATGGAGGTTATGGAGGTGATGGAGACAGGGGATCTGTGGCCAGGCCTAAAAAAAACGTTGGCGTATATGACAGGCGCATCCGCACCTCTCCAGGGCCAGGGATGCCACCAAAACCCGAACCGAAAAGATAGAAAGATACCCCTGGATGCGGAGAGGAAATCCTGAAAAGCACAGCCTCCTGGGAGGTGTTCCAGGGCGGTTTCTGACCCCCTCCAGATGGGCAATGCCTCCCAGCGCCACAGCCAGGCCCAAAAAAATGTAGGCGTATATGACAGGCGCATCCGCACCTCTCCAGGGCCAGGGATGCCACCAAAACCCGAACCGAATAGATAGAAAGATACCCCTGGATGCGGAGAGGAAATCCTGAAAAGCACAGCCTCCTGGGAGGTGTTCCAGGGCGGTTTCCCACCCCCTTCAGATGGGCAATGCCTCCCAGCGCCACAGCCAGGCCCAAAAAAATGTAGGCGTATATGACAGGCGCATCCGCACCTCCCCAGGGCCAGGGATGCCACCAAAACCCGAACCGAAAAGATAGAAAGATACCCCTGGATGCGGAGAGGAAATCCTGAAAAGCACAGCCTCCTGGGAGGTGTTCCAGGGCGGTTTCCCACCCCCTTCAGATGGGCAATGCCTCCCAGCGCCACAGCCAGGCCTAAAAAAAACTTTGGCGTATATGACAGGCGCATCCGCACCTCCCCAGGGCCAGGGATGCCACCAAAACCCGAACCGAAAAGATAGAAAGATACCCCTGGATGCGGAGAGGAAATCCTGAAAAGCACAGCCTCCTGGGAGGTGTTCCAGGGCGGTTTCTGACCCCCTCCAGATGGGCAATGCCTCCCAGCGCCACAGCCAGGCCCAAAAAAATGTAGGCGTATATGACAGGCGCATCCGCACCTCTCCAGGGCCAGGGATGCCACCAAAACCCGAACCGAAAAGATAGAAAGATACCCCTGGATGCGGAGAGGAAATCCTGAAAAGCACAGCCTCCTGGGAGGTGTTCCAGGGCGGTTTCCCACCCCCTTCAGATGGGCAATGCCTCCCAGCGCCACAGCCAGGCCCAAAAAAATGTAGGCGTATATGACAGGCGCATCCGCACCTCCCCAGGGCCAGGGATGCCACCAAAACCCGAACCGAAAAGATAGAAAGATACCCCTGGATGCGGAGAGGAAATCCTGAAAAGCACAGCCTCCTGGGAGGTGTTCCAGGGCGGTTTCCGACCCCCTCCAGATGGGCACTGACCCTCAAACAATGCATACTTTTCTCATATGATAGTCAGGTTATCTAAAAGACAGAGAATTATACTGGGGAACAGCACTCTCTGAGTGATACAACAATAAAATGTGCTATACTAGACCTTGTCAATGTCATTGAAAATAATTTCCATCTATTTGATTTTAAAAAGGCATGGTATAAAGCACTGCTTCAGCCTTGAAGAAATCAGTAGTCTCTCAGATTAATTTGCATTAATATTTCTGATAGATGATAACCATCCTTTGAAAAATATATTGGTTAAATTACTTGACTTCAGTGGTAAAATAGGATGGTATGAGGCTTCCACCATTCTCCTAGGGAGAGGTTATGGAGGTTATGGAGGTTATGGAGGTGATGGAGACAGGGGATCTGTGGCCAGGCCTAAAAAAAACTTTGGCGTATATGACAGGCGCATCCGCACCTCCCCAGGGCCAGGGATGCCACCAAAACCCGAACCGAAAAGATAGAGAGATACCCCTGGATGCGGAGAGGAAATCCTGAAAAGCACAGCCTCCTGGGAGGTGTTCCAGGGCGGTTTCTGACCCCCTCCAGATGGGCAATGCCTCCCAGCGCCACAGCCAGGCCCAAAAAAATTTAGGCGTATATGACAGGCGCATCCGCACCTCTCCAGGGCCAGGGATGCCACCAAAACCCAAACCGAAAAGATAGAAAGATACCCCTGGATGCGGAGAGGAAATCCTGAAAAGCACAGCCTCCTGGGAGGTGTTCCAGGGCGGTTTCCCACCCCCTTCAGATGGGCAATGCCTCCCAGCGCCACAGCCAGGCCCAAAAAAATGTAGGCGTATATGACAGGCGCATCCGCACCTCCCCAGGGCCAGGGATGCCACCAAAACCCGAACCGAAAAGATAGAAAGATACCCCTGGATGCGGAGAGGAAATCCTGAAAAGCACAGCCTCCTGGGAGGTGTTCCAGGGCGGTTTCCGACCCCCTCCAGATGGGCACTGACCCTCAAACAATGCATACTTTTCTCATATGATAGTCAGGTTATCTAAAAGACAGAGAATTATACTGGGGAACAGCACTCTCTGAGTGATACAACAATAAAATGTGCTATACTAGACCTTGTCAATGTCATTGAAAATAATTTCCATCTATTTGATTTTAAAAAGGCATGGTATAAAGCACTGCTTCAGCCTTGAAGAAATCAGTAGTCTCTCAGATTAATTTGCATTAATATTTCTGATAGATGATAACCATCCTTTGAAAAATATATTGGTTAAATTACTTGACTTCAGTGGTAAAATAGGATGGTATGAGGCTTCCACCATTCTCCTAGGGAGAGGTTATGGAGGTTATGGAGGTTATGGAGGTGATGGAGACAGGGGATCTGTGGCCAGGCCTAAAAAAAACTTTGGCGTATATGACAGGCGCATCCGCACCTCCCCAGGGCCAGGGATGCCACCAAAACCCGAACCGAAAAGATAGAAAGATACCCCTGGATGCGGAGAGGAAATCCTGAAAAGCACAGCCTCCTGGGAGGTGTTCCAGGGCGGTTTCTGACCCCCTCCAGATGGGCAATGCCTCCCTGCGCCTCAGCCAGGCCAAAAAAAATGTAGGCGTATATGACAGGCGCATCCGCACCTCTCCAGGGCCAGGGATGCCACCAAAACCCGAACCGAAAAGATAGAAAGATACCCCTGGATGCGGAGAGGAAATCCTGAAAAGCACAGCCTCCTGGGAGGTGTTCCAGGGCGGTTTCCCACCCCCTTCAGATGGGCAATGCCTCCCAGCGCCACAGCCAGGCCCAAAAAAATGTAGGCGTATATGACAGGCGCATCCGCACCTCCCCAGGGCCAGGGATGCCACCAAAACCCGAACCGAAAAGATAGAAAGATACCCCTGGATGCGGAGAGGAAATCCTGAAAAGCACAGCCTCCTGGGAGGTGTTCCAGGGCGGTTTCCCACCCCCTTCAGATGGGCAATGCCTCCCAGCGCCACAGCCAGGCCCAAAAAAATGTAGGCGTATATGACAGGCGCATCCGCACCTCCCCAGGGCCAGGGATGCCACCAAAACCCGAACCGAAAAGATAGAAAGATACCCCTGGATGCGGAGAGGAAATCCTGAAAAGCACAGCCTCCTGGGAGGTGTTCCAGGGCGGTTTCCGACCCCCTCCAGATGGGCACTGACCCTCAAACAATGCATACTTTTCTCATATGATAGTCAGGTTATCTAAAAGACAGAGAATTATACTGGGGAACAGCACTCTCTGAGTGATACAACAATAAAATGTGCTATACTAGACCTTGTCAATGTCATTGAAAATAATTTCCATCTATTTGATTTTAAAAAGGCATGGTATAAAGCACTGCTTCAGCCTTGAAGAAATCAGTAGTCTCTCAGATTAATTTGCATTAATATTTCTGATAGATGATAACCATCCTTTGAAAAATATATTGGTTAAATTACTTGACTTCAGTGGTAAAATAGGATGGTATGAGGCTTCCACCATTCTCCTAGGGAGAGGTTATGGAGGTTATGGAGGTTATGGAGGTGATGGAGACAGGGGATCTGTGGCCAGGCCTAAAAAAAACTTTGGCGTATATGACAGGCGCATCCGCACCTCTCCAGGGCCAGGGATGCCACCAAAACCCGAACCGAAAAGATAGAAAGATACCCCTGGATGCGGAGAGGAAATCCTGAAAAGCACAGCCTCCTGGGAGGTGTTCCAGGGCGGTTTCTGACCCCCTCCAGATGGGCAATGCCTCCCAGCGCCACAGCCAGGCCCAAAAAAATGTAGGCGTATATGACAGGCGCATCCGCACCTCTCCAGGGCCAGGGATGCCACCAAAACCCAAACCGAAAAGATAGAAAGATACCCCTGGATGCGGAGAGGAAATCCTGAAAAGCACAGCCTCCTGGGAGGTGTTCCAGGGCGGTTTCCCACCCCCTTCAGATGGGCAATGCCTCCCAGCGCCACAGCCAGGCCCAAAAAAATGTAGGCGTATATGACAGGCGCATCCGCACCTCCCCAGGGCCAGGGATGCCACCAAAACCCGAACCGAAAAGATAGAAAGATACCCCTGGATGCGGAGAGGAAATCCTGAAAAGCACAGCCTCCTGGGAGGTGTTCCAGGGCGGTTTCCGACCCCCTCCAGATGGGCACTGACCCTCAAACAATGCATACTTTTCTCATATGATAGTCAGGTTATCTAAAAGACAGAGAATTATACTGGGGAACAGCACTCTCTGAGTGATACAACAATAAAATGTGCTATACTAGACCTTGTCAATGTCATTGAAAATAATTTCCATCTATTTGATTTTAAAAAGGCATGGTATAAAGCACTGCTTCAGCCTTGAAGAAATCAGTAGTCTCTCAGATTAATTTGCATTAATATTTCTGATAGATGATAACCATCCTTTGAAAAATATATTGGTTAAATTACTTGACTTCAGTGGTAAAATAGGATGGTATGAGGCTTCCACCATTCTCCTAGGGAGAGGTTATGGAGGTTATGGAGGTTATGGAGGTGATGGAGACAGGGGATCTGTGGCCAGGCCTAAAAAAAACTTTGGCGTATATGACAGGCGCATCCGCACCTCCCCAGGGCCAGGGATGCCACCAAAACCCGAACCGAAAAGATAGAAAGATACCCCTGGATGCGGAGAGGAAATCCTGAAAAGCACAGCCTCCTGGGAGGTGTTCCAGGGCGGTTTCTGACCCCCTCCAGATGGGCAATGCCTCCCAGCGCCACAGCCAGGCCCAAAAAAATGTAGGCGTATATGACAGGCGCATCCGCACCTCTCCAGGGCCAGGGATGCCACCAAAACCCGAACCGAAAAGATAGAAAGATACCCCTGGATGCGGAGAGGAAATCCTGAAAAGCACAGCCTCCTGGGAGGTGTTCCAGGGCGGTTTCCCACCCCCTTCAGATGGGCAATGCCTCCCAGCGCCACAGCCAGGCCCAAAAAAATGTAGGCGTATATGACAGGCGCATCCGCACCTCCCCAGGGCCAGGGATGCCACCAAAACCCGAACCGAAAAGATAGAAAGATACCCCTGGATGCGGAGAGGAAATCCTGAAAAGCACAGCCTCCTGGGAGGTGTTCCAGGGCGGTTTCCGACCCCCTCCAGATGGGCACTGACCCTCAAACAATGCATACTTTTCTCATATGATAGTCAGGTTATCTAAAAGACAGAGAATTATACTGGGGAACAGCACTCTCTGAGTGATACAACAATAAAATGTGCTATACTAGACCTTGTCAATGTCATTGAAAATAATTTCCATCTATTTGATTTTAAAAAGGCATGGTATAAAGCACTGCTTCAGCCTTGAAGAAATCAGTAGTCTCTCAGATTAATTTGCATTAATATTTCTGATAGATGATAACCATCCTTTGAAAAATATATTGGTTAAATTACTTGACTTCAGTGGTAAAATAGGATGGTATGAGGCTTCCACCATTCTCCTAGGGAGAGGTTATGGAGGTTATGGAGGTTATGGAGGTGATGGAGACAGGGGATCTGTGGCCAGGCCTAAAAAAAACTTTGGCGTATATGACAGGCGCATCCGCACCTCCCCAGGGCCAGGGATGCCACCAAAACCCGAACCGAAAAGATAGAAAGATACCCCTGGATGCGGAGAGGAAATCCTGAAAAGCACAGCCTCCTGGGAGGTGTTCCAGGGCGGTTTCTGACCCCCTCCAGATGGGCAATGCCTCCCAGCGCCACAGCCAGGCCCAAAAAAATGTAGGCGTATATGACAGGCGCATCCGCACCTCTCCAGGGCCAGGGATGCCACCAAAACCCGAACCGAAAAGATAGAAAGATACCCCTGGATGCGGAGAGGAAATCCTGAAAAGCACAGCCTCCTGGGAGGTGTTCCAGGGCGGTTTCCCACCCCCTTCAGATGGGCAATGCCTCCCAGCGCCACAGCCAGGCCCAAAAAAATGTAGGCGTATATGACAGGCGCATCCGCACCTCCCCAGGGCCAGGGATGCCACCAAAACCCGAACCGAAAAGATAGAAAGATACCCCTGGATGCGGAGAGGAAATCCTGAAAAGCACAGCCTCCTGGGAGGTGTTCCAGGGCGGTTTCCGACCCCCTCCAGATGGGCACTGACCCTCAAACAATGCATACTTTTCTCATATGATAGTCAGGTTATCTAAAAGACAGAGAATTATACTGGGGAACAGCACTCTCTGAGTGATACAACAATAAAATGTGCTATACTAGACCTTGTCAATGTCATTGAAAATAATTTCCATCTATTTGATTTTAAAAAGGCATGGTATAAAGCACTGCTTCAGCCTTGAAGAAATCAGTAGTCTCTCAGATTAATTTGCATTAATATTTCTGATAGATGATAACCATCCTTTGAAAAATATATTGGTTAAATTACTTGACTTCAGTGGTAAAATAGGATGGTATGAGGCTTCCACCATTCTCCTAGGGAGAGGTTATGGAGGTTATGGAGGTTATGGAGGTGATGGAGACAGGGGATCTGTGGCCAGGCCTAAAAAAAACTTTGGCGTATATGACAGGCGCATCCGCACCTCTCCAGGGCCAGGGATGCCACCAAAACCCGAACCGAAAAGATAGAAAGATACCCCTGGATGCGGAGAGGAAATCCTGAAAAGCACAGCCTCCTGGGAGGTGTTCCAGGGCGGTTTCTGACCCCCTCCAGATGGGCAATGCCTCCCAGCGCCACAGCCAGGCCCAAAAAAATGTAGGCGTATATGACAGGCGCATCCACACCTCTCCAGGGCCAGGGATGCCACCAAAACCCGAACCGAAAAGATAGAAAGATACCCCTGGATGCGGAGAGGAAATCCTGAAAAGCACAGCCTCCTGGGAGGTGTTCCAGGGCGGTTTCCCACCCCCTTCAGATGGGCAATGCCTCCCAGCGCCACAGCCAGGCCCAAAAAAATGTAGGCGTATATGACAGGCGCATCCGCACCTCCCCAGGGCCAGGGATGCCACCAAAACCCGAACCGAAAAGATAGAAAGATACCCCTGGATGCGGAGAGGAAATCCTGAAAAGCACAGCCTCCTGGGAGGTGTTCCAGGGCGGTTTCCGACCCCCTCCAGATGGGCACTGACCCTCAAACAATGCATACTTTTCTCATATGATAGTCAGGTTATCTAAAAGACAGAGAATTATACTGGGGAACAGCACTCTCTGAGTGATACAACAATAAAATGTGCTATACTAGACCTTGTCAATGTCATTGAAAATAATTTCCATCTATTTGATTTTAAAAAGGCATGGTATAAAGCACTGCTTCAGCCTTGAAGAAATCAGTAGTCTCTCAGATTAATTTGCATTAATATTTCTGATAGATGATAACCATCCTTTGAAAAATATATTGGTTAAATTACTTGACTTCAGTGGTAAAATAGGATGGTATGAGGCTTCCACCATTCTCCTAGGGAGAGGTTATGGAGGTTATGGAGGTTATGGAGGTGATGGAGACAGGGGATCTGTGGCCAGGCCTAAAAAAAACTTTGGCGTATATGACAGGCGCATCCGCACCTCCCCAGGGCCAGGGATGCCACCAAAACCCGAACCGAAAAGATAGAAAGATACCCCTGGATGCGGAGAGGAAATCCTGAAAAGCACAGCCTCCTGGGAGGTGTTCCAGGGCGGTTTCTGACCCCCTCCAGATGGGCAATGCCTCCCAGCGCCACAGCCAGGCCCAAAAAAATGTAGGCGTATATGACAGGCGCATCCACACCTCTCCAGGGCCAGGGATGCCACCAAAACCCGAACCGAAAAGATAGAAAGATACCCCTGGATGCGGAGAGGAAATCCTGAAAAGCACAGCCTCCTGGGAGGTGTTCCAGGGCGGTTTCCCACCCCCTTCAGATGGGCAATGCCTCCCAGCGCCACAGCCAGGCCCAAAAAAATGTAGGCGTATATGACAGGCGCATCCGCACCTCCCCAGGGCCAGGGATGCCACCAAAACCCGAACCGAAAAGATAGAAAGATACCCCTGGATGCGGAGAGGAAATCCTGAAAAGCACAGCCTCCTGGGAGGTGTTCCAGGGCGGTTTCCGACCCCCTCCAGATGGGCACTGACCCTCAAACAATGCATACTTTTCTCATATGATAGTCAGGTTATCTAAAAGACAGAGAATTATACTGGGGAACAGCACTCTCTGAGTGATACAACAATAAAATGTGCTATACTAGACCTTGTCAATGTCATTGAAAATAATTTCCATCTATTTGATTTTAAAAAGGCATGGTATAAAGCACTGCTTCAGCCTTGAAGAAATCAGTAGTCTCTCAGATTAATTTGCATTAATATTTCTGATAGATGATAACCATCCTTTGAAAAATATATTGGTTAAATTACTTGACTTCAGTGGTAAAATAGGATGGTATGAGGCTTCCACCATTCTCCTAGGGAGAGGTTATGGAGGTTATGGAGGTTATGGAGGTGATGGAGACAGGGGATCTGTGGCCAGGCCTAAAAAAAACTTTGGCGTATATGACAGGCGCATCCGCACCTCCCCAGGGCCAGGGATGCCACCAAAACCCGAACCGAAAAGATAGAAAGATACCCCTGGATGCGGAGAGGAAATCCTGAAAAGCACAGCCTCCTGGGAGGTGTTCCAGGGCGGTTTCTGACCCCCTCCAGATGGGCAATGCCTCCCAGCGCCACAGCCAGGCCCAAAAAAATGTAGGCGTATATGACAGGCGCATCCGCACCTCTCCAGGGCCAGGGATGCCACCAAAACCCGAACCGAAAAGATAGAAAGATACCCCTGGATGCGGAGAGGAAATCCTGAAAAGCACATCCTCCTGGGAGGTGTTCCAGGGCGGTTTCCCACCCCCTTCAGATGGGCAATGCCTCCCAGCGCCACAGCCAGGCCCAAAAAAATGTAGGCGTATATGACAGGCGCATCCGCACCTCCCCAGGGCCAGGGATGCCACCAAAACCCGAACCGAAAAGATAGAAAGATACCCCTGGATGCGGAGAGGAAATCCTGAAAAGCACAGCCTCCTGGGAGGTGTTCCAGGGCGGTTTCCGACCCCCTCCAGATGGGCACTGACCCTCAAACAATGCATACTTTTCTCATATGATAGTCAGGTTATCTAAAAGACAGAGAATTATACTGGGGAACAGCACTCTCTGAGTGATACAACAATAAAATGTGCTATACTAGACCTTGTCAATGTCATTGAAAATAATTTCCATCTATTTGATTTTAAAAAGGCATGGTATAAAGCACTGCTTCAGCCTTGAAGAAATCAGTAGTCTCTCAGATTAATTTGCATTAATATTTCTGATAGATGATAACCATCCTTTGAAAAATATATTGGTTAAATTACTTGACTTCAGTGGTAAAATAGGATGGTATGAGGCTTCCACCATTCTCCTAGGGAGAGGTTATGGAGGTTATGGAGGTTATGGAGGTGATGGAGACAGGGGATCTGTGGCCAGGCCTAAAAAAAACTTTGGCGTATATGACAGGCGCATCCGCACCTCCCCAGGGCCAGGGATGCCACCAAAACCCGAACCGAAAAGATAGAAAGATACCCCTGGATGCGGAGAGGAAATCCTGAAAAGCACAGCCTCCTGGGAGGTGTTCCAGGGCGGTTTCTGACCCCCTCCAGATGGGCAATGCCTCCCAGCGCCACAGCCAGGCCCAAAAAAATGTAGGCGTATATGACAGGCGCATCCGCACCTCTCCAGGGCCAGGGATGCCACCAAAACCCGAACCGAAAAGATAGAAAGATACCCCTGGATGCGGAGAGGAAATCCTGAAAAGCACAGCCTCCTGGGAGGTGTTCCAGGGCGGTTTCCCACCCCCTTCAGATGGGCAATGCCTCCCAGCGCCACAGCCAGGCCCAAAAAAATGTAGGCGTATATGACAGGCGCATCCGCACCTCCCCAGGGCCAGGGATGCCACCAAAACCCGAACCGAAAAGATAGAAAGATACCCCTGGATGCGGAGAGGAAATCCTGAAAAGCACAGCCTCCTGGGAGGTGTTCCAGGGCGGTTTCCGACCCCCTCCAGATGGGCACTGACCCTCAAACAATGCATACTTTTCTCATATGATAGTCAGGTTATCTAAAAGACAGAGAATTATACTGGGGAACAGCACTCTCTGAGTGATACAACAATAAAATGTGCTATACTAGACCTTGTCAATGTCATTGAAAATAATTTCCATCTATTTGATTTTAAAAAGGCATGGTATAAAGCACTGCTTCAGCCTTGAAGAAATCAGTAGTCTCTCAGATTAATTTGCATTAATATTTCTGATAGATGATAACCATCCTTTGAAAAATATATTGGTTAAATTACTTGACTTCAGTGGTAAAATAGGATGGTATGAGGCTTCCACCATTCTCCTAGGGAGAGGTTATGGAGGTTATGGAGGTTATGGAGGTGATGGAGACAGGGGATCTGTGGCCAGGCCTAAAAAAAACTTTGGCGTATATGACAGGCGCATCCGCACCTCCCCAGGGCCAGGGATGCCACCAAAACCCGAACCGAAAAGATAGAAAGATACCCCTGGATGCGGAGAGGAAATCCTGAAAAGCACAGCCTCCTGGGAGGTGTTCCAGGGCGGTTTCTGACCCCCTCCAGATGGGCAATGCCTCCCAGCGCCACAGCCAGGCCCAAAAAAATGTAGGCGTATATGACAGGCGCATCCGCACCTCTCCAGGGCCAGGGATGCCACCAAAACCCGAACCGAAAAGATAGAAAGATACCCCTGGATGCGGAGAGGAAATCCTGAAAAGCACAGCCTCCTGGGAGGTGTTCCAGGGCGGTTTCCCACCCCCTTCAGATGGGCAATGCCTCCCAGCGCCACAGCCAGGCCCAAAAAAATGTAGGCGTATATGACAGGCGCATCCGCACCTCCCCAGGGCCAGGGATGCCACCAAAACCCGAACCGAAAAGATAGAAAGATACCCCTGGATGCGGAGAGGAAATCCTGAAAAGCACAGCCTCCTGGGAGGTGTTCCAGGGCGGTTTCAGACCCCCTCCAGATGGGCACTGACCCTCAAACAATGCATACTTTTCTCATATGATAGTCAGGTTATCTAAAAGACAGAGAATTATACTGGGGAACAGCACTCTCTGAGTGATACAACAATAAAATGTGCTATACTAGACCTTGTCAATGTCATTGAAAATAATTTCCATCTATTTGATTTTAAAAAGGCATGGTATAAAGCACTGCTTCAGCCTTGAAGAAATCAGTAGTCTCTCAGATTAATTTGCATTAATATTTCTGATAGATGATAACCATCCTTTGAAAAATATATTGGTTAAATTACTTGACTTCAGTGGTAAAATAGGATGGTATGAGGCTTCCACCATTCTCCTAGGGAGAGGTTATGGAGGTTATGGAGGTTATGGAGGTGATGGAGACAGGGGATCTGTGGCCAGGCCTAAAAAAAACTTTGGCGTATATGACAGGCGCATCCGCACCTCCCCAGGGCCAGGGATGCCACCAAAACCCGAACCGAAAAGATAGAAAGATACCCCTGGATGCGGAGAGGAAATCCTGAAAAGCACAGCCTCCTGGGAGGTGTTCCAGGGCGGTTTCCCACCCCCTCCAGATGGGCAATGCCTCCCAGCGCCACAGCCAGGCCCAAAAAAATGTAGGCGTATATGACAGGCGCATCCGCACCTCTCCAGGGCCAGGGATGCCACCAAAACCCGAACCGAAAAGATAGAAAGATACCCCTGGATGCGGAGAGGAAATCCTGAAAAGCACAGCCTCCTGGGAGGTGTTCCAGGGCGGTTTCCCACCCCCTTCAGATGGGCAATGCCTCCCAGCGCCACAGCCAGGCCCAAAAAAATGTAGGCGTATATGACAGGCGCATCCGCACCTCCCCAGGGCCAGGGATGCCACCAAAACCCGAACCGAAAAGATAGAAAGATACCCCTGGATGCGGAGAGGAAATCCTGAAAAGCACAGCCTCCTGGGAGGTGTTCCAGGGCGGTTTCCGACCCCCTCCAGATGGGCACTGACCCTCAAACAATGCATACTTTTCTCATATGATAGTCAGGTTATCTAAAAGACAGAGAATTATACTGGGGAACAGCACTCTCTGAGTGATACAACAATAAAATGTGCTATACTAGACCTTGTCAATGTCATTGAAAATAATTTCCATCTATTTGATTTTAAAAAGGCATGGTATAAAGCACTGCTTCAGCCTTGAAGAAATCAGTAGTCTCTCAGATTAATTTGCATTAATATTTCTGATAGATGATAACCATCCTTTGAAAAATATATTGGTTAAATTACTTGACTTCAGTGGTAAAATAGGATGGTATGAGGCTTCCACCATTCTCCTAGGGAGAGGTTATGGAGGTTATGGAGGTTATGGAGGTGATGGAGACAGGGGATCTGTGGCCAGGCCTAAAAAAAACTTTGGCGTATATGACAGGCGCATCCGCACCTCCCCAGGGCCAGGGATGCCACCAAAACCCGAACTGAAAAGATAGAAAGATACCCCTGGATGCGGAGAGGAAATCCTGAAAAGCACAGCCTCCTGGGAGGTGTTCCAGGGCGGTTTCTGACCCCCTCCAGATGGGCAATGCCTCCCAGCGCCACAGCCAGGCCCAAAAAAATGTAGGCGTATATGACAGGCGCATCCGCACCTATCCAGGGCCAGGGATGCCACCAAAACCCAAACCGAAAAGATAGAAAGATACCCCTGGATGCGGAGAGGAAATCCTGAAAAGCACAGCCTCCTGGGAGGTGTTCCAGGGCGGTTTCCCACCCCCTTCAGATGGGCAATGCCTCCCAGCGCCACAGCCAGGCCCAAAAAAATGTAGGCGTATATGACAGGCGCATCCGCACCTCCCCAGGGCCAGGGATGCCACCAAAACCCGAACCGAAAAGATAGAAAGATACCCCTGGATGCGGAGAGGAAATCCTGAAAAGCACAGCCTCCTGGGAGGTGTTCCAGGGCGGTTTCCGACCCCCTCCAGATGGGCACTGACCCTCAAACAATGCATACTTTTCTCATATGATAGTCAGGTTATCTAAAAGACAGAGAATTATACTGGGGAACAGCACTCTCTGAGTGATACAACAATAAAATGTGCTATACTAGACCTTGTCAATGTCATTGAAAATAATTTCCATCTATTTGATTTTAAAAAGGCATGGTATAAAGCACTGCTTCAGCCTTGAAGAAATCAGTAGTCTCTCAGATTAATTTGCATTAATATTTCTGATAGATGATAACCATCCTTTGAAAAATATATTGGTTAAATTACTTGACTTCAGTGGTAAAATAGGATGGTATGAGGCTTCCACCATTCTCCTAGGGAGAGGTTATGGAGGTTATGGAGGTTATGGAGGTGATGGAGACAGGGGATCTGTGGCCAGGCCTAAAAAAAACTTTGGCGTATATGACAGGCGCATCCGCACCTCCCCAGGGCCAGGGATGCCACCAAAACCCGAACCGAAAAGATAGAAAGATACCCCTGGATGCGGAGAGGAAATCCTGAAAAGCACAGCCTCCTGGGAGGTGTTCCAGGGCGGTTTCTGACCCCCTCCAGATGGGCAATGCCTCCCAGCGCCACAGCCAGGCCCAAAAAAATGTAGGCGTATATGACAGGCGCATCCGCACCTCTCCAGGGCCAGGGATGCCACCAAAACCCGAACCGAAAAGATAGAAAGATACCCCTGGATGCGGAGAGGAAATCCTGAAAAGCACAGCCTCCTGGGAGGTGTTCCAGGGCGGTTTCCCACCCCCTTCAGATGGGCAATGCCTCCCAGCGCCACAGCCAGGCCCAAAAAAATGTAGGCGTATATGACAGGCGCATCCGCACCTCCCCAGGGCCAGGGATGCCACCAAAACCCGAACCGAAAAGATAGAAAGATACCCCTGGATGCGGAGAGGAAATCCTGAAAAGCACAGCCTCCTGGGAGGTGTTCCAGGGCGGTTTCCGACCCCCTCCAGATGGGCACTGACCCTCAAACAATGCATACTTTTCTCATATGATAGTCAGGTTATCTAAAAGACAGAGAATTATACTGGGGAACAGCACTCTCTGAGTGATACAACAATAAAATGTGCTATACTAGACCTTGTCAATGTCATTGAAAATAATTTCCATCTATTTGATTTTAAAAAGGCATGGTATAAAGCACTGCTTCAGCCTTGAAGAAATCAGTAGTCTCTCAGATTAATTTGCATTAATATTTCTGATAGATGATAACCATCCTTTGAAAAATATATTGGTTAAATTACTTGACTTCAGTGGTAAAATAGGATGGTATGAGGCTTCCACCATTCTCCTAGGGAGAGGTTATGGAGGTTATGGAGGTTATGGAGGTGATGGAGACAGGGGATCTGTGGCCAGGCCTAAAAAAAACTTTGGCGTATATGACAGGCGCATCCGCACCTCCCCAGGGCCAGGGATGCCACCAAAACCCGAACCGAAAAGATAGAAAGATACCCCTGGATGCGGAGAGGAAATCCTGAAAAGCACAGCCTCCTGGGAGGTGTTCCAGGGCGGTTTCTGACCCCCTCCAGATGGGCAATGCCTCCCAGCGCCACAGCCAGGCCCAAAAAAATGTAGGCGTATATGACAGGCGCATCCGCACCTCTCCAGGGCCAGGGATGCCACCAAAACCCGAACCGAAAAGATAGAGAGATACCCCTGGATGCGGAGAGGAAATCCTGAAAAGCACAGCCTCCTGGGAGGTGTTCCAGGGCGGTTTCCCACCCCCTTCAGATGGGCAATGCCTCCCAGCGCCACAGCCAGGCCCAAAAAAATGTAGGCGTATATGACAGGCGCATCCGCACCTCCCCAGGGCCAGGGATGCCACCAAAACCCGAACCGAAAAGATAGAAAGATACCCCTGGATGCGGAGAGGAAATCCTGAAAAGCACAGCCTCCTGGGAGGTGTTCCAGGGCGGTTTCCGACCCCCTCCAGATGGGCACTGACCCTCAAACAATGCATACTTTTCTCATATGATAGTCAGGTTATCTAAAAGACAGAGAATTATACTGGGGAACAGCACTCTCTGAGTGATACAACAATAAAATGTGCTATACTAGACCTTGTCAATGTCATTGAAAATAATTTCCATCTATTTGATTTTAAAAAGGCATGGTATAAAGCACTGCTTCAGCCTTGAAGAAATCAGTAGTCTCTCAGATTAATTTGCATTAATATTTCTGATAGATGATAACCATCCTTTGAAAAATATATTGGTTAAATTACTTGACTTCAGTGGTAAAATAGGATGGTATGAGGCTTCCACCATTCTCCTAGGGAGAGGTTATGGAGGTTATGGAGGTTATGGAGGTGATGGAGACAGGGGATCTGTGGCCAGGCCTAAAAAAAACTTTGGCGTATATGACAGGCGCATCCGCACCTCCCCAGGGCCAGGGATGCCACCAAAACCCGAACCGAAAAGATAGAAAGATACCCCTGGATGCGGAGAGGAAATCCTGAAAAGCACAGCCTCCTGGGAGGTGTTCCAGGGCGGTTTCTGACCCCCTCCAGATGGGCAATGCCTCCCAGCGCCACAGCCAGGCCCAAAAAAATGTAGGCGTATATGACAGGCGCATCCGCACCTCTCCAGGGCCAGGGATGCCACCAAAACCCGAACCGAAAAGATAGAGAGATACCCCTGGATGCGGAGAGGAAATCCTGAAAAGCACAGCCTCCTGGGAGGTGTTCCAGGGCGGTTTCCCACCCCCTTCAGATGGGCAATGCCTCCCAGCGCCACAGCCAGGCCCAAAAAAATGTAGGCGTATATGACAGGCGCATCCGCACCTCCCCAGGGCCAGGGATGCCACCAAAACCCGAACCGAAAAGATAGAAAGATACCCCTGGATGCGGAGAGGAAATCCTGAAAAGCACAGCCTCCTGGGAGGTGTTCCAGGGCGGTTTCCGACCCCCTCCAGATGGGCACTGACCCTCAAACAATGCATACTTTTCTCATATGATAGTCAGGTTATCTAAAAGACAGAGAATTATACTGGGGAACAGCACTCTCTGAGTGATACAACAATAAAATGTGCTATACTAGACCTTGTCAATGTCATTGAAAATAATTTCCATCTATTTGATTTTAAAAAGGCATGGTATAAAGCACTGCTTCAGCCTTGAAGAAATCAGTAGTCTCTCAGATTAATTTGCATTAATATTTCTGATAGATGATAACCATCCTTTGAAAAATATATTGGTTAAATTACTTGACTTCAGTGGTAAAATAGGATGGTATGAGGCTTCCACCATTCTCCTAGGGAGAGGTTATGGAGGTTATGGAGGTTATGGAGGTGATGGAGACAGGGGATCTGTGGCCAGGCCTAAAAAAAACTTTGGCGTATATGACAGGCGCATCCGCACCTCCCCAGGGCCAGGGATGCCACCAAAACCCGAACCGAAAAGATAGAAAGATACCCCTGGATGCGGAGAGGAAATCCTGAAAAGCACAGCCTCCTGGGAGGTGTTCCAGGGCGGTTTCTGACCCCCTCCAGATGGGCAATGCCTCCCAGCGCCACAGCCAGGCCCAAAAAAATGTAGGCGTATATGACAGGCGCATCCGCACCTCTCCAGGGCCAGGGATGCCACCAAAACCCGAACCGAAAAGATAGAAAGATACCCCTGGATGCGGAGAGGAAATCCTGAAAAGCACAGCCTCCTGGGAGGTGTTCCAGGGCGGTTTCCCACCCCCTTCAGATGGGCAATGCCTCCCAGCGCCACAGCCAGGCCCAAAAAAATGTAGGCGTATATGACAGGCGCATCCGCACCTCCCCAGGGCCAGGGATGCCACCAAAACCCGAACCGAAAAGATAGAAAGATACCCCTGGATGCGGAGAGGAAATCCTGAAAAGCACAGCCTCCTGGGAGGTGTTCCAGGGCGGTTTCCGACCCCCTCCAGATGGGCACTGACCCTCAAACAATGCATACTTTTCTCATATGATAGTCAGGTTATCTAAAAGACAGAGAATTATACTGGGGAACAGCACTCTCTGAGTGATACAACAATAAAATGTGCTATACTAGACCTTGTCAATGTCATTGAAAATAATTTCCATCTATTTGATTTTAAAAAGGCATGGTATAAAGCACTGCTTCAGCCTTGAAGAAATCAGTAGTCTCTCAGATTAATTTGCATTAATATTTCTGATAGATGATAACCATCCTTTGAAAAATATATTGGTTAAATTACTTGACTTCAGTGGTAAAATAGGATGGTATGAGGCTTCCACCATTCTCCTAGGGAGAGGTTATGGAGGTTATGGAGGTTATGGAGGTTATGGAGGTGATGGAGACAGGGGATCTGTGGCCAGGCCTAAAAAAAACTTTGGTGTATATGACAGGCGCATCCGCACCTCCCCAGGGCCAGGGATGCCACCAAAACCCGAACCGAAAAGATAGAAAGATACCCCTGGATGCGGAGAGGAAATCCTGAAAAGCACAGCCTCCTGGGAGGTGTTCCAGGGCGGTTTCTGACCCCCTCCAGATGGGCAATGCCTCCCAGCGCCACAGCCAGGCCCAAAAAAATGTAGGCGTATATGACAGGCGCATCCGCACCTCTCCAGGGCCAGGGATGCCACCAAAACCCGAACCGAAAAGATAGAGAGATACCCCTGGATGCGGAGAGGAAATCCTGAAAAGCACAGCCTCCTGGGAGGTGTTCCAGGGCGGTTTCCCACCCCCTTCAGATGGGCAATGCCTCCCAGCGCCACAGCCAGGCCCAAAAAAATGTAGGCGTATATGACAGGCGCATCCGCACCTCCCCAGGGCCAGGGATGCCACCAAAACCCGAACCGAAAAGATAGAAAGATACCCCTGGATGCGGAGAGGAAATCCTGAAAAGCACAGCCTCCTGGGAGGTGTTCCAGGGCGGTTTCCGACCCCCTCCAGATGGGCACTGACCCTCAAACAATGCATACTTTTCTCATATGATAGTCAGGTTATCTAAAAGACAGAGAATTATACTGGGGAACAGCACTCTCTGAGTGATACAACAATAAAATGTGCTATACTAGACCTTGTCAATGTCATTGAAAATAATTTCCATCTATTTGATTTTAAAAAGGCATGGTATAAAGCACTGCTTCAGCCTTGAAGAAATCAGTAGTCTCTCAGATTAATTTGCATTAATATTTCTGATAGATGATAACCATCCTTTGAAAAATATATTGGTTAAATTACTTGACTTCAGTGGTAAAATAGGATGGTATGAGGCTTCCACCATTCTCCTAGGGAGAGGTTATGGAGGTTATGGAGGTTATGGAGGTGATGGAGACAGGGGATCTGTGGCCAGGCCTAAAAAAAACTTTGGCGTATATGACAGGCGCATCCGCACCTCCCCAGGGCCAGGGATGCCACCAAAACCCGAACCGAAAAGATAGAAAGATACCCCTGGATGCGGAGAGGAAATCCTGAAAAGCACAGCCTCCTGGGAGGTGTTCCAGGGCGGTTTCTGACCCCCTCCAGATGGGCAATGCCTCCCAGCGCCACAGCCAGGCCCAAAAAAATGTAGGCGTATATGACAGGCGCATCCGCACCTCTCCAGGGCCAGGGATGCCACCAAAACCCGAACCGAAAAGATAGAAAGATACCCCTGGATGCGGAGAGGAAATCCTGAAAAGCACAGCCTCCTGGGAGGTGTTCCAGGGCGGTTTCCCACCCCCTTCAGATGGGCAATGCCTCCCAGCGCCACAGCCAGGCCCAAAAAAATGTAGGCGTATATGACAGGCGCATCCGCACCTCCCCAGGGCCAGGGATGCCACCAAAACCCGAACCGAAAAGATAGAAAGATACCCCTGGATGCGGAGAGGAAATCCTGAAAAGCACAGCCTCCTGGGAGGTGTTCCAGGGCGGTTTCCGACCCCCTCCAGATGGGCACTGACCCTCAAACAATGCATACTTTTCTCATATGATAGTCAGGTTATCTAAAAGACAGAGAATTATACTGGGGAACAGCACTCTCTGAGTGATACAACAATAAAATGTGCTATACTAGACCTTGTCAATGTCATTGAAAATAATTTCCATCTATTTGATTTTAAAAAGGCATGGTATAAAGCACTGCTTCAGCCTTGAAGAAATCAGTAGTCTCTCAGATTAATTTGCATTAATATTTCTGATAGATGATAACCATCCTTTGAAAAATATATTGGTTAAATTACTTGACTTCAGTGGTAAAATAGGATGGTATGAGGCTTCCACCATTCTCCTAGGGAGAGGTTATGGAGGTTATGGAGGTTATGGAGGTGATGGAGACAGGGGATCTGTGGCCAGGCCTAAAAAAATACTTTGGCGTATATGACAGGCGCATCCGCACCTCCCCAGGGCCAGGGATGCCACCAAAACCCGAACCGAAAAGATAGAAAGATACCCCTGGATGCGGAGAGGAAATCCTGAAAAGCACAGCCTCCTGGGAGGTGTTCCAGGGCGGTTTCTGACCCCCTCCAGATGGGCAATGCCTCCCAGCGCCACAGCCAGGCCCAAAAAAATGTTGGCGTATATGACAGGCGCATCCGCACCTCTCCAGGGCCAGGGATGCCACCAAAACCCGAACCGAAAAGATAGAAAGATACCCCTGGATGCGGAGAGGAAATCCTGAAAAGCACAGCCTCCTGGGAGGTGTTCCAGGGCGGTTTCCCACCCCCTTCAGATGGGCAATGCCTCCCAGCGCCACAGCCAGGCCCAAAAAAATGTAGGCGTATATGACAGGCGCATCCGCACCTCCCCAGGGCCAGGGATGCCACCAAAACCCGAACCGAAAAGATAGAAAGATACCCCTGGATGCGGAGAGGAAATCCTGAAAAGCACAGCCTCCTGGGAGGTGTTCCAGGGCGGTTTCCGACCCCCTCCAGATGGGCACTGACCCTCAAACAATGCATACTTTTCTCATATGATAGTCAGGTTATCTAAAAGACAGAGAATTATACTGGGGAACAGCACTCTCTGAGTGATACAACAATAAAATGTGCTATACTAGACCTTGTCAATGTCACTGAAAATAATTTCCATCTATTTGATTTTAAAAAGGCATGGTATAAAGCACTGCTTCAGCCTTGAAGAAATCAGTAGTCTCTCAGATTAATTTGCATTAATATTTCTGATAGATGATAACCATCCTTTGAAAAATATATTGGTTAAATTACTTGACTTCAGTGGTAAAATAGGATGGTATGAGGCTTCCACCATTCTCCTAGGGAGAGGTTATGGAGGTTATGGAGGTTATGGAGGTGATGGAGACAGGGGATCTGTGGCCAGGCCTAAAAAAATACTTTGGCGTATATGACAGGCGCATCCGCACCTCCCCAGGGCCAGGGATGCCACCAAAACCCGAACCGAAAAGATAGAAAGATACCCCTGGATGCGGAGAGGAAATCCTGAAAAGCACAGCCTCCTGGGAGGTGTTCCAGGGCGGTTTCTGACCCCCTCCAGATGGGCAATGCCTCCCAGCGCCACAGCCAGGCCCAAAAAAATGTAGGCGTATATGACAGGCGCATCCGCACCTCTCCAGGGCCAGGGATGCCACCAAAACCCGAACCGAAAAGATAGAAAGATACCCCTGGATGCGGAGAGGAAATCCTGAAAAGCACAGCCTCCTGGGAGGTGTTCCAGGGCGGTTTCCCACCCCCTTCAGATGGGCAATGCCTCCCAGCGCCACAGCCAGGCCCAAAAAAATGTAGGCGTATATGACAGGCGCATCCGCACCTCCCCAGGGCCAGGGATGCCACCAAAACCCGAACCGAAAAGATAGAAAGATACCCCTGGATGCGGAGAGGAAATCCTGAAAAGCACAGCCTCCTGGGAGGTGTTCCAGGGCGGTTTCCGACCCCCTCCAGATGGGCACTGACCCTCAAACAATGCATACTTTTCTCATATGATAGTCAGGTTATCTAAAAGACAGAGAATTATACTGGGGAACAGCACTCTCTGAGTGATACAACAATAAAATGTGCTATACTAGACCTTGTCAATGTCATTGAAAATAATTTCCATCTATTTGATTTTAAAAAGGCATGGTATAAAGCACTGCTTCAGCCTTGAAGAAATCAGTAGTCTCTCAGATTAATTTGCATTAATATTTCTGATAGATGATAACCATCCTTTGAAAAATATATTGGTTAAATTACTTGACTTCAGTGGTAAAATAGGATGGTATGAGGCTTCCACCATTCTCCTAGGGAGAGGTTATGGAGGTTATGGAGGTTATGGAGGTGATGGAGACAGGGGATCTGTGGCCAGGCCTAAAAAAAACTTTGGCGTATATGACAGGCGGATCCGCACCTCCCCAGGGCCAGGGATGCCACCAAAACCCGAACCGAAAAGATAGAAAGATACCCCTGGATGCGGAGAGGAAATCCTGAAAAGCACAGCCTCCTGGGAGGTGTTCCAGGGCGGTTTCTGACCCCCTCCAGATGGGCAATGCCTCCCAGCGCCACAGCCAGGCCCAAAAAAATGTAGGCGTATATGACAGGCGCATCCGCACCTCTCCAGGGCCAGGGATGCCACCAAAACCCGAACCGAAAAGATAGAAAGATACCCCTGGATGCGGAGAGGAAATCCTGAAAAGCACAGCCTCCTGGGAGGTGTTCCAGGGCGGTTTCCCACCCCCTTCAGATGGGCAATGCCTCCCAGCGCCACAGCCAGGCCCAAAAAAATGTAGGCGTATATGACAGGCGCATCCGCACCTCCCCAGGGCCAGGGATGCCACCAAAACCCGAACCGAAAAGATAGAAAGATACCCCTGGATGCGGAGAGGAAATCCTGAAAAGCACAGCCTCCTGGGAGGTGTTCCAGGGCGGTTTCCGACCCCCTCCAGATGGGCACTGACCCTCAAACAATGCATACTTTTCTCATATGATAGTCAGGTTATCTAAAAGACAGAGAATTATACTGGGGAACAGCACTCTCTGAGTGATACAACAATAAAATGTGCTATACTAGACCTTGTCAATGTCATTGAAAATAATTTCCATCTATTTGATTTTAAAAAGGCATGGTATAAAGCACTGCTTCAGCCTTGAAGAAATCAGTAGTCTCTCAGATTAATTTGCATTAATATTTCTGATAGATGATAACCATCCTTTGAAAAATATATTGGTTAAATTACTTGACTTCAGTGGTAAAATAGGATGGTATGAGGCTTCCACCATTCTCCTAGGGAGAGGTTATGGAGGTTATGGAGGTTATGGAGGTGATGGAGACAGGGGATCTGTGGCCAGACCTAAAAAAAACTTTGGCGTATATGACAGGCGCATCCGCACCTCCCCAGGGCCAGGGATGCCACCAAAACCCGAACCGAAAAGATAGAAAGATACCCCTGGATGCGGAGAGGAAATCCTGAAAAGCACAGCCTCCTGGGAGGTGTTCCAGGGCGGTTTCTGACCCCCTCCAGATGGGCAATGCCTCCCAGCGCCACAGCCAGGCCCAAAAAAATGTAGGCGTATATGACAGGCGCATCCGCACCTCTCCAGGGCCAGGGATGCCACCAAAACCCGAACCGAAAAGATAGAAAGATACCCCTGGATGCGGAGAGGAAATCCTGAAAAGCACAGCCTCCTGGGAGGTGTTCCAGGGCGGTTTCCCACCCCCTTCAGATGGGCAATGCCTCCCAGCGCCACAGCCAGGCCCAAAAAAATGTAGGCGTATATGACAGGCGCATCCGCACCTCCCCAGGGCCAGGGATGCCACCAAAACCCGAACCGAAAAGATAGAAAGATACCCCTGGATGCGGAGAGGAAATCCTGAAAAGCACAGCCTCCTGGGAGGTGTTCCAGGGCGGTTTCCGACCCCCTCCAGATGGGCACTGACCCTCAAACAATGCATACTTTTCTCATATGATAGTCAGGTTATCTAAAAGACAGAGAATTATACTGGGGAACAGCACTCTCTGAGTGATACAACAATAAAATGTGCTATACTAGACCTTGTCAATGTCATTGAAAATAATTTCCATCTATTTGATTTTAAAAAGGCATGGTATAAAGCACTGCTTCAGCCTTGAAGAAATCAGTAGTCTCTCAGATTAATTTGCATTAATATTTCTGATAGATGATAACCATCCTTTGAAAAATATATTGGTTAAATTACTTGACTTCAGTGGTAAAATAGGATGGTATGAGGCTTCCACCATTCTCCTAGGGAGAGGTTATGGAGGTTATGGAGGTTATGGAAGTGATGGAGACAGGGGATCTGTGGCCAGACCTAAAAAAAACTTTGGCGTATATGACAGGCGCATCCGCACCTCCCCAGGGCCAGGGATGCCACCAAAACCCGAACCGAAAAGATAGAAAGATACCCCTGGATGCGGAGAGGAAATCCTGAAAAGCACAGCCTCCTGGGAGGTGTTCCAGGGCGGTTTCTGACCCCCTCCAGATGGGCAATGCCTCCCAGCGCCACAGCCAGGCCCAAAAAAATGTAGGCGTATATGACAGGCGCATCCGCACCTCTCCAGGGCCAGGGATGCCACCAAAACCCGAACCGAAAAGATAGAAAGATACCCCTGGATGCGGAGAGGAAATCCTGAAAAGCACAGCCTCCTGGGAGGTGTTCCAGGGCGGTTTCCCACCCCCTTCAGATGGGCAATGCCTCCCAGCGCCACAGCCCGGCCCAAAAAAATGTAGGCGTATATGACAGGCGCATCCTCACCTCCCCAGGGCCAGGGATGCCACCAAAACCCGAACCGAAAAGATAGAAAGATACCCCTGGATGCGGAGAGGAAATCCTGAAAAGCACAGCCTCCTGGGAGGTGTTCCAGGGCGGTTTCCGACCCCCTCCAGATGGGCACTGACCCTCAAACAATGCATACTTTTCTCATATGATAGTCAGGTTATCTAAAAGACAGAGAATTATACTGGGGAACAGCACTCTCTGAGTGATACAACAATAAAATGTGCTATACTAGACCTTGTCAATGTCATTGAAAATAATTTCCATCTATTTGATTTTAAAAAGGCATGGTATAAAGCACTGCTTCAGCCTTGAAGAAATCAGTAGTCTCTCAGATTAATTTGCATTAATATTTCTGATAGATGATAACCATCCTTTGAAAAATATATTGGTTAAATTACTTGACTTCAGTGGTAAAATAGGATGGTATGAGGCTTCCACCATTCTCCTAGGGAGAGGTTATGGAGGTTATGGAGGTTATGGAGGTGATGGAGACAGGGGATCTGTGGCCAGGCCTAAAAAAAACTTTGGCGTATATGACAGGCGCATCCGCACCTCCCCAGGGCCAGGGATGCCACCAAAACCCGAACCGAAAAGATAGAAAGATACCCCTGGATGCGGAGAGGAAATCCTGAAAAGCACAGCCTCCTGGGAGGTGTTCCAGGGCGGTTTCTGACCCCCTCCAGATGGGCAATGCCTCCCAGCGCCACAGCCAGGCCCAAAAAAATGTAGGCGTATATGACAGGCGCATCCGCACCTCTCCAGGGCCAGGGATGCCACCAAAACCCGAACCGAAAAGATAGAAAGATACCCCTGGATGCGGAGAGGAAATCCTGAAAAGCACAGCCTCCTGGGAGGTGTTCCAGGGCGGTTTCCCACCCCCTTCAGATGGGCAATGCCTCCCAGCGCCACAGCCAGGCCCAAAAAAATGTAGGCGTATATGACAGGCGCATCCGCACCTCCCCAGGGCCAGGGATGCCACCAAAACCCGAACCGAAAAGATAGAAAGATACCCCTGGATGCGGAGAGGAAATCCTGAAAAGCACAGCCTCCTGGGAGGTGTTCCAGGGCGGTTTCCGACCCCCTCCAGATGGGCACTGACCCTCAAACAATGCATACTTTTCTCATATGATAGTCAGGTTATCTAAAAGACAGAGAATTATACTGGGGAACAGCACTCTCTGAGTGATACAACAATAAAATGTGCTATACTAGACCTTGTCAATGTCATTGAAAATAATTTCCATCTATTTGATTTTAAAAAGGCATGGTATAAAGCACTGCTTCAGCCTTGAAGAAATCAGTAGTCTCTCAGATTAATTTGCATTAATATTTCTGATAGATGATAACCATCCTTTGAAAAATATATTGGTTAAATTACTTGACTTCAGTGGTAAAATAGGATGGTATGAGGCTTCCACCATTCTCCTAGGGAGAGGTTATGGAGGTTATGGAGGTTATGGAGGTGATGGAGACAGGGGATCTGTGGCCAGACCTAAAAAAAACTTTGGCGTATATGACAGGCGCATCCGCACCTCCCCAGGGCCAGGGATGCCACCAAAACCCGAACCGAAAAGATAGAAAGATACCCCTGGATGCGGAGAGGAAATCCTGAAAAGCACAGCCTCCTGGGAGGTGTTCCAGGGCGGTTTCTGACCCCCTCCAGATGGGCAATGCCTCCCAGCGCCACAGCCAGGCCCAAAAAAATGTAGGCGTATATGACAGGCGCATCCGCACCTCTCCAGGGCCAGGGATGCCACCAAAACCCGAACCGAAAAGATAGAAAGATACCCCTGGATGCGGAGAGGAAATCCTGAAAAGCACAGCCTCCTGGGAGGTGTTCCAGGGCGGTTTCCCACCCCCTTCAGATGGGCAATGCCTCCCAGCGCCACAGCCAGGCCCAAAAAAATGTAGGCGTATATGACAGGCGCATCCGCACCTCCCCAGGGCCAGGGATGCCACCAAAACCCGAACCGAAAAGATAGAAAGATACCCCTGGATGCGGAGAGGAAATCCTGAAAAGCACAGCCTCCTGGGAGGTGTTCCAGGGCGGTTTCCGACCCCCTCCAGATGGGCACTGACCCTCAAACAATGCATACTTTTCTCATATGATAGTCAGGTTATCTAAAAGACAGAGAATTATACTGGGGAACAGCACTCTCTGAGTGATACAACAATAAAATGTGCTATACTAGACCTTGTCAATGTCATTGAAAATAATTTCCATCTATTTGATTTTAAAAAGGCATGGTATAAAGCACTGCTTCAGCCTTGAAGAAATCAGTAGTCTCTCAGATTAATTTGCATTAATATTTCTGATAGATGATAACCATCCTTTGAAAAATATATTGGTTAAATTACTTGACTTCAGTGGTAAAATAGGATGGTATGAGGCTTCCACCATTCTCCTAGGGAGAGGTTATGGAGGTTATGGAGGTTATGGAAGTGATGGAGACAGGGGATCTGTGGCCAGACCTAAAAAAAACTTTGGCGTATATGACAGGCGCATCCGCACCTCCCCAGGGCCAGGGATGCCACCAAAACCCGAACCGAAAAGATAGAAAGATACCCCTGGATGCGGAGAGGAAATCCTGAAAAGCACAGCCTCCTGGGAGGTGTTCCAGGGCGGTTTCTGACCCCCTCCAGATGGGCAATGCCTCCCAGCGCCACAGCCAGGCCCAAAAAAATGTAGGCGTATATGACAGGCGCATCCGCACCTCTCCAGGGCCAGGGATGCCACCAAAACCCGAACCGAAAAGATAGAAAGATACCCCTGGATGCGGAGAGGAAATCCTGAAAAGCACAGCCTCCTGGGAGGTGTTCCAGGGCGGTTTCCCACCCCCTTCAGATGGGCAATGCCTCCCAGCGCCACAGCCAGGCCCAAAAAAATGTAGGCGTATATGACAGGCGCATCCGCACCTCCCCAGGGCCAGGGATGCCACCAAAACCCGAACCGAAAAGATAGAAAGATACCCCTGGATGCGGAGAGGAAATCCTGAAAAGCACAGCCTCCTGGGAGGTGTTCCAGGGCGGTTTCCGACCCCCTCCAGATGGGCACTGACCCTCAAACAATGCATACTTTTCTCATATGATAGTCAGGTTATCTAAAAGACAGAGAATTATACTGGGGAACAGCACTCTCTGAGTGATACAACAATAAAATGTGCTATACTAGACCTTGTCAATGTCATTGAAAATAATTTCCATCTATTTGATTTTAAAAAGGCATGGTATAAAGCACTGCTTCAGCCTTGAAGAAATCAGTAGTCTCTCAGATTAATTTGCATTAATATTTCTGATAGATGATAACCATCCTTTGAAAAATATATTGGTTAAATTACTTGACTTCAGTGGTAAAATAGGATGGTATGAGGCTTCCACCATTCTCCTAGGGAGAGGTTATGGAGGTTATGGAGGTTATGGAGGTGATGGAGACAGGGGATCTGTGGCCAGACCTAAAAAAAACTTTGGCGTATATGACAGGCGCATCCGCACCTCCCCAGGGCCAGGGATGCCACCAAAACCCGAACCGAAAAGATAGAAAGATACCCCTGGATGCGGAGAGGAAATCCTGAAAAGCACAGCCTCCTGGGAGGTGTTCCAGGGCGGTTTCTGACCCCCTCCAGATGGGCAATGCCTCCCAGCGCCACAGCCAGGCCCAAAAAAATGTAGGCGTATATGACAGGCGCATCCGCACCTCTCCAGGGCCAGGGATGCCACCAAAACCCGAACCGAAAAGATAGAAAGATACCCCTGGATGCGGAGAGGAAATCCTGAAAAGCACAGCCTCCTGGGAGGTGTTCCAGGGCGGTTTCCCACCCCCTTCAGATGGGCAATGCCTCCCAGCGCCACAGCCAGGCCCAAAAAAATGTAGGCGTATATGACAGGCGCATCCGCACCTCCCCAGGGCCAGGGATGCCACCAAAACCCGAACCGAAAAGATAGAAAGATACCCCTGGATGCGGAGAGGAAATCCTGAAAAGCACAGCCTCCTGGGAGGTGTTCCAGGGCGGTTTCCGACCCCCTCCAGATGGGCACTGACCCTCAAACAATGCATACTTTTCTCATATGATAGTCAGGTTATCTAAAAGACAGAGAATTATACTGGGGAACAGCACTCTCTGAGTGATACAACAATAAAATGTGCTATACTAGACCTTGTCAATGTCATTGAAAATAATTTCCATCTATTTGATTTTAAAAAGGCATGGTATAAAGCACTGCTTCAGCCTTGAAGAAATCAGTAGTCTCTCAGATTAATTTGCATTAATATTTCTGATAGATGATAACCATCCTTTGAAAAATATATTGGTTAAATTACTTGACTTCAGTGGTAAAATAGGATGGTATGAGGCTTCCACCATTCTCCTAGGGAGAGGTTATGGAGGTTATGGAGGTTATGGAAGTGATGGAGACAGGGGATCTGTGGCCAGACCTAAAAAAAACTTTGGCGTATATGACAGGCGCATCCGCACCTCCCCAGGGCCAGGGATGCCACCAAAACCCGAACCGAAAAGATAGAAAGATACCCCTGGATGCGGAGAGGAAATCCTGAAAAGCACAGCCTCCTGGGAGGTGTTCCAGGGCGGTTTCTGACCCCCTCCAGATGGGCAATGCCTCCCAGCGCCACAGCCAGGCCCAAAAAAATGTAGGCGTATATGACAGGCGCATCCGCACCTCTCCAGGGCCAGGGATGCCACCAAAACCCGAACCGAAAAGATAGAAAGATACCCCTGGATGCGGAGAGGAAATCCTGAAAAGCACAGCCTCCTGGGAGGTGTTCCAGGGCGGTTTCCCACCCCCTTCAGATGGGCAATGCCTCCCAGCGCCACAGCCAGGCCCAAAAAAATGTAGGCGTATATGACAGGCGCATCCGCACCTCCCCAGGGCCAGGGATGCCACCAAAACCCGAACCGAAAAGATAGAAAGATACCCCTGGATGCGGAGAGGAAATCCTGAAAAGCACAGCCTCCTGGGAGGTGTTCCAGGGCGGTTTCCGACCCCCTCCAGATGGGCACTGACCCTCAAACAATGCATACTTTTCTCATATGATAGTCAGGTTATCTAAAAGACAGAGAATTATACTGGGGAACAGCACTCTCTGAGTGATACAACAATAAAATGTGCTATACTAGACCTTGTCAATGTCATTGAAAATAATTTCCATCTATTTGATTTTAAAAAGGCATGGTATAAAGCACTGCTTCAGCCTTGAAGAAATCAGTAGTCTCTCAGATTAATTTGCATTAATATTTCTGATAGATGATAACCATCCTTTGAAAAATATATTGGTTAAATTACTTGACTTCAGTGGTAAAATAGGATGGTATGAGGCTTCCACCATTCTCCTAGGGAGAGGTTATGGAGGTTATGGAGGTTATGGAGGTGATGGAGACAGGGGATCTGTGGCCAGGCCTAAAAAAAACTTTGGCGTATATGACAGGCGCATCCGCACCTCCCCAGGGCCAGGGATGCCACCAAAACCCGAACCGAAAAGATAGAAAGATACCCCTGGATGCGGAGAGGAAATCCTGAAAAGCACAGCCTCCTGGGAGGTGTTCCAGGGCGGTTTCTGACCCCCTCCAGATGGGCAATGCCTCCCAGCGCCACAGCCAGGCCCAAAAAAATGTAGGCGTATATGACAGGCGCATCTGCACCTCTCCAGGGCCAGGGATGCCACCAAAACCCGAACCGAAAAGATAGAAAGATACCCCTGGATGCGGAGAGGAAATCCTGAAAAGCACAGCCTCCTGGGAGGTGTTCCAGGGCGGTTTCCCACCCCCTTCAGATGGGCAATGCCTCCCAGCGCCACAGCCAGGCCCAGAAAAATGTAGGCGTATATGACAGGCGCATCCGCACCTCCCCAGGGCCAGGGATGCCACCAAAACCCGAACCGAAAAGATAGAAAGATACCCCTGGATGCGGAGAGGAAATCCTGAAAAGCACAGCCTCCTGGGAGGTGTTCCAGGGCGGTTTCCGACCCCCTCCAGATGGGCACTGACCCTCAAACAATGCATACTTTTCTCATATGATAGTCAGGTTATCTAAAAGACAGAGAATTATACTGGGGAACAGCACTCTCTGAGTGATACAACAATAAAATGTGCTATACTAGACCTTGTCAATGTCATTGAAAATAATTTCCATCTATTTGATTTTAAAAAGGCATGGTATAAAGCACTGCTTCAGCCTTGAAGAAATCAGTAGTCTCTCAGATTAATTTGCATTAATATTTCTGATAGATGATAACCATCCTTTGAAAAATATATTGGTTAAATTACTTGACTTCAGTGGTAAAATAGGATGGTATGAGGCTTCCACCATTCTCCTAGGGAGAGGTTATGGAGGTTATGGAGGTTATGGAGGTGATGGAGACAGGGGATCTGTGGCCAGGCCTAAAAAAAACTTTGGCGTATATGACAGGCGCATCCACACCTCCCCAGGGCCAGGGATGCCACCAAAACCCGAACCGAAAAGATAGAAAGATACCCCTGGATGCGGAGAGGAAATCCTGAAAAGCACAGCCTCCTGGGAGGTGTTCCAGGGCGGTTTCTGACCCCCTCCAGATGGGCAATGCCTCCCAGCGCCACAGCCAGGCCCAAAAAAATGTAGGCGTATATGACAGGCGCATCCGCACCTCTCCAGGGCCAGGGATGCCACCAAAACCCGAACCGAAAAGATAGAAAGATACCCCTGGATGCGGAGAGGAAATCCTGAAAAGCACAGCCTCCTGGGAGGTGTTCCAGGGCGGTTTCCCACCCCCTTCAGATGGGCAATGCCTCCCAGCGCCACAGCCAGGCCCAAAAAAATGTAGGCGTATATGACAGGCGCATCCGCACCTCCCCAGGGCCAGGGATGCCACCAAAACCCGAACCGAAAAGATAGAAAGATACCCCTGGATGCGGAGAGGAAATCCTGAAAAGCACAGCCTCCTGGGAGGTGTTCCAGGGCGGTTTCCGACCCCCTCCAGATGGGCACTGACCCTCAAACAATGCATACTTTTCTCATATGATAGTCAGGTTATCTAAAAGACAGAGAATTATACTGGGGAACAGCACTCTCTGAGTGATACAACAATAAAATGTGCTATACTAGACCTTGTCAATGTCATTGAAAATAATTTCCATCTATTTGATTTTAAAAAGGCATGGTATAAAGCACTGCTTCAGCCTTGAAGAAATCAGTAGTCTCTCAGATTAATTTGCATTAATATTTCTGATAGATGATAACCATCCTTTGAAAAATATATTGGTTAAATTACTTGACTTCAGTGGTAAAATAGGATGGTATGAGGCTTCCACCATTCTCCTAGGGAGAGGTTATGGAGGTTATGGAGGTTATGGAGGTGATGGAGACAGGGGATCTGTGGCCAGGCCTAAAAAAAACTTTGGCGTATATGACAGGCGCATCCGCACCTCCCCAGGGCCAGGGATGCCACCAAAACCCGAACCGAAAAGATAGAAAGATACCCCTGGATGCGGAGAGGAAATCCTGAAAAGCACAGCCTCCTGGGAGGTGTTCCAGGGCGGTTTCTGACCCCCTCCAGATGGGCAATGCCTCCCAGCGCCACAGCCAGGCCCAAAAAAATGTAGGCGTATATGACAGGCGCATCCGCACCTCTCCAGGGCCAGGGATGCCACCAAAACCCGAACCGAAAAGATAGAAAGATACCCCTGGATGCGGAGAGGAAATCCTGAAAAGCACAGCCTCCTGGGAGGTGTTCCAGGGCGGTTTCCCACCCCCTTCAGATGGGCAATGCCTCCCAGCGCCACAGCCAGGCCCAAAAAAATGTAGGCGTATATGACAGGCGCATCCGCACCTCCCCAGGGCCAGGGATGCCACCAAAACCCGAACCGAAAAGATAGAAAGATACCCCTGGATGCGGAGAGGAAATCCTGAAAAGCACAGCCTCCTGGGAGGTGTTCCAGGGCGGTTTCCGACCCCCTCCAGATGGGCACTGACCCTCAAACAATGCATACTTTTCTCATATGATAGTCAGGTTATCTAAAAGACAGAGAATTATACTGGGGAACAGCACTCTCTGAGTGATACAACAATAAAATGTGCTATACTAGACCTTGTCAATGTCATTGAAAATAATTTCCATCTATTTGATTTTAAAAAGGCATGGTATAAAGCACTGCTTCAGCCTTGAAGAAATCAGTAGTCTCTCAGATTAATTTGCATTAATATTTCTGATAGATGATAACCATCCTTTGAAAAATATATTGGTTAAATTACTTGACTTCAGTGGTAAAATAGGATGGTATGAGGCTTCCACCATTCTCCTAGGGAGAGGTTATGGAGGTTATGGAGGTTATGGAGGTGATGGAGACAGGGGATCTGTGGCCAGGCCTAAAAAAAACTTTGGCGTATATGACAGGCGCATCCGCACCTCCCCAGGGCCAGGGATGCCACCAAAACCCGAACCGAAAAGATAGAAAGATACCCCTGGATGCGGAGAGGAAATCCTGAAAAGCACAGCCTCCTGGGAGGTGTTCCAGGGCGGTTTCTGACCCCCTCCAGATGGGCAATGCCTCCCAGCGCCACAGCCAGGCCCAAAAAAATGTAGGCGTATATGACAGGCGCATCCGCACCTCTCCAGGGCCAGGGATGCCACCAAAACCCGAACCGAAAAGATAGAAAGATACCCCTGGATGCGGAGAGGAAATCCTGAAAAGCACAGCCTCCTGGGAGGTGTTCCAGGGCGGTTTCCCACCCCCTTCAGATGGGCAATGCCTCCCAGCGCCACAGCCAGGCCCAAAAAAATGTAGGCGTATATGACAGGCGCATCCGCACCTCCCCAGGGCCAGGGATGCCACCAAAACCCGAACCGAAAAGATAGAAAGATACCCCTGGATGCGGAGAGGAAATCCTGAAAAGCACAGCCTCCTGGGAGGTGTTCCAGGGCGGTTTCCGACCCCCTCCAGATGGGCACTGACCCTCAAACAATGCATACTTTTCTCATATGATAGTCAGGTTATCTAAAAGACAGAGAATTATACTGGGGAACAGCACTCTCTGAGTGATACAACAATAAAATGTGCTATACTAGACCTTGTCAATGTCATTGAAAATAATTTCCATCTATTTGATTTTAAAAAGGCATGGTATAAAGCACTGCTTCAGCCTTGAAGAAATCAGTAGTCTCTCAGATTAATTTGCATTAATATTTCTGATAGATGATAACCATCCTTTGAAAAATATATTGGTTAAATTACTTGACTTCAGTGGTAAAATAGGATGGTATGAGGCTTCCACCATTCTCCTAGGGAGAGGTTATGGAGGTTATGGAGGTTATGGAGGTGATGGAGACAGGGGATCTGTGGCCAGGCCTAAAAAAAACTTTGGCGTATATGACAGGCGCATCCGCACCTCCCCAGGGCCAGGGATGCCACCAAAACCCGAACCGAAAAGATAGAAAGATACCCCTGGATGCGGAGAGGAAATCCTGAAAAGCACAGCCTCCTGGGAGGTGTTCCAGGGCGGTTTCTGACCCCCTCCAGATGGGCAATGCCTCCCAGCGCCACAGCCAGGCCCAAAAAAATGTAGGCGTATATGACAGGCGCATCCGCACCTCTCCAGGGCCAGGGATGCCACCAAAACCCGAACCGAAAAGATAGAAAGATACCCCTGGATGCGGAGAGGAAATCCTGAAAAGCACAGCCTCCTGGGAGGTGTTCCAGGGCGGTTTCCCACCCCCTTCAGATGGGCAATGCCTCCCAGCGCCACAGCCAGGCCCAAAAAAATGTAGGCGTATATGACAGGCGCATCCGCACCTCCCCAGGGCCAGGGATGCCACCAAAACCCGAACCGAAAAGATAGAAAGATACCCCTGGATGCGGAGAGGAAATCCTGAAAAGCACAGCCTCCTGGGAGGTGTTCCAGGGCGGTTTCCGACCCCCTCCAGATGGGCACTGACCCTCAAACAATGCATACTTTTCTCATATGATAGTCAGGTTATCTAAAAGACAGAGAATTATACTGGGGAACAGCACTCTCTGAGTGATACAACAATAAAATGTGCTATACTAGACCTTGTCAATGTCATTGAAAATAATTTCCATCTATTTGATTTTAAAAAGGCATGGTATAAAGCACTGCTTCAGCCTTGAAGAAATCAGTAGTCTCTCAGATTAATTTGCATTAATATTTCTGATAGATGATAACCATCCTTTGAAAAATATATTGGTTAAATTACTTGACTTCAGTGGTAAAATAGGATGGTATGAGGCTTCCACCATTCTCCTAGGGAGAGGTTATGGAGGTTATGGAGGTTATGGAGGTGATGGAGACAGGGGATCTGTGGCCAGGCCTAAAAAAAACTTTGGCGTATATGACAGGCGCATCCGCACCTCCCCAGGGCCAGGGATGCCACCAAAACCCGAACCGAAAAGATAGAAAGATACCCCTGGATGCGGAGAGGAAATCCTGAAAAGCACAGCCTCCTGGGAGGTGTTCCAGGGCGGTTTCTGACCCCCTCCAGATGGGCAATGCCTCCCAGCGCCACAGCCAGGCCCAAAAAAATGTAGGCGTATATGACAGGCGCATCCGCACCTCTCCAGGGCCAGGGATGCCACCAAAACCCGAACCGAAAAGATAGAAAGATACCCCTGGATGCGGAGAGGAAATCCTGAAAAGCACAGCCTCCTGGGAGGTGTTCCAGGGCGGTTTCCCACCCCCTTCAGATGGGCAATGCCTCCCAGCGCCACAGCCAGGCCCAAAAAAATGTAGGCGTATATGACAGGCGCATCCGCACCTCCCCAGGGCCAGGGATGCCACCAAAACCCGAACCGAAAAGATAGAAAGATACCCCTGGATGCGGAGAGGAAATCCTGAAAAGCACAGCCTCCTGGGAGGTGTTCCAGGGCGGTTTCCGACCCCCTCCAGATGGGCACTGACCCTCAAACAATGCATACTTTTCTCATATGATAGTCAGGTTATCTAAAAGACAGAGAATTATACTGGGGAACAGCACTCTCTGAGTGATACAACAATAAAATGTGCTATACTAGACCTTGTCAATGTCATTGAAAATAATTTCCATCTATTTGATTTTAAAAAGGCATGGTATAAAGCACTGCTTCAGCCTTGAAGAAATCAGTAGTCTCTCAGATTAATTTGCATTAATATTTCTGATAGATGATAACCATCCTTTGAAAAATATATTGGTTAAATTACTTGACTTCAGTGGTAAAATAGGATGGTATGAGGCTTCCACCATTCTCCTAGGGAGAGGTTATGGAGGTTATGGAGGTTATGGAGGTGATGGAGACAGGGGATCTGTGGCCAGGCCTAAAAAAAACTTTGGCGTATATGACAGGCGCATCCGCACCTCCCCAGGGCCAGGGATGCCACCAAAACCCGAACCGAAAAGATAGAAAGATACCCCTGGATGCGGAGAGGAAATCCTGAAAAGCACAGCCTCCTGGGAGGTGTTCCAGGGCGGTTTCTGACCCCCTCCAGATGGGCAATGCCTCCCAGCGCCACAGCCAGGCCCAAAAAAATGTAGGCGTATATGACAGGCGCATCCGCACCTCTCCAGGGCCAGGGATGCCACCAAAACCCGAACCGAAAAGATAGAAAGATACCCCTGGATGCGGAGAGGAAATCCTGAAAAGCACAGCCTCCTGGGAGGTGTTCCAGGGCGGTTTCCCACCCCCTTCAGATGGGCAATGCCTCCCAGCGCCACAGCCAGGCCCAAAAAAATGTAGGCGTATATGACAGGCGCATCCGCACCTCCCCAGGGCCAGGGATGCCACCAAAACCCGAACCGAAAAGATAGAAAGATACCCCTGGATGCGGAGAGGAAATCCTGAAAAGCACAGCCTCCTGGGAGGTGTTCCAGGGCGGTTTCCGACCCCCTCCAGATGGGCACTGACCCTCAAACAATGCATACTTTTCTCATATGATAGTCAGGTTATCTAAAAGACAGAGAATTATACTGGGGAACAGCACTCTCTGAGTGATACAACAATAAAATGTGCTATACTAGACCTTGTCAATGTCATTGAAAATAATTTCCATCTATTTGATTTTAAAAAGGCATGGTATAAAGCACTGCTTCAGCCTTGAAGAAATCAGTAGTCTCTCAGATTAATTTGCATTAATATTTCTGATAGATGATAACCATCCTTTGAAAAATATATTGGTTAAATTACTTGACTTCAGTGGTAAAATAGGATGGTATGAGGCTTCCACCATTCTCCTAGGGAGAGGTTATGGAGGTTATGGAGGTTATGGAGGTGATGGAGACAGGGGATCTGTGGCCAGGCCTAAAAAAAACTTTGGCGTATATGACAGGCGCATCCGCACCTCCCCAGGGCCAGGGATGCCACCAAAACCCGAACCGAAAAGATAGAAAGATACCCCTGGATGCGGAGAGGAAATCCTGAAAAGCACAGCCTCCTGGGAGGTGTTCCAGGGCGGTTTCTGACCCCCTCCAGATGGGCAATGCCTCCCAGCGCCACAGCCAGGCCCAAAAAAATGTAGGCGTATATGACAGGCGCATCCGCACCTCTCCAGGGCCAGGGATGCCACCAAAACCCGAACCGAAAAGATAGAAAGATACCCCTGGATGCGGAGAGGAAATCCTGAAAAGCACAGCCTCCTGGGAGGTGTTCCAGGGCGGTTTCCCACCCCCTTCAGATGGGCAATGCCTCCCAGCGCCACAGCCAGGCCCAAAAAAATGTAGGCGTATATGACAGGCGCATCCGCACCTCCCCAGGGCCAGGGATGCCACCAAAACCCGAACCGAAAAGATAGAAAGATACCCCTGGATGCGGAGAGGAAATCCTGAAAAGCACAGCCTCCTGGGAGGTGTTCCAGGGCGGTTTCCGACCCCCTCCAGATGGGCACTGACCCTCAAACAATGCATACTTTTCTCATATGATAGTCAGGTTATCTAAAAGACAGAGAATTATACTGGGGAACAGCACTCTCTGAGTGATACAACAATAAAATGTGCTATACTAGACCTTGTCAATGTCATTGAAAATAATTTCCATCTATTTGATTTTAAAAAGGCATGGTATAAAGCACTGCTTCAGCCTTGAAGAAATCAGTAGTCTCTCAGATTAATTTGCATTAATATTTCTGATAGATGATAACCATCCTTTGAAAAATATATTGGTTAAATTACTTGACTTCAGTGGTAAAATAGGATGGTATGAGGCTTCCACCATTCTCCTAGGGAGAGGTTATGGAGGTTATGGAGGTTATGGAGGTGATGGAGACAGGGGATCTGTGGCCAGGCCTAAAAAAAACTTTGGCGTATATGACAGGCGCATCCGCACCTCCCCAGGGCCAGGGATGCCACCAAAACCCGAACCGAAAAGATAGAAAGATACCCCTGGATGCGGAGAGGAAATCCTGAAAAGCACAGCCTCCTGGGAGGTGTTCCAGGGCGGTTTCTGACCCCCTCCAGATGGGCAATGCCTCCCAGCGCCACAGCCAGGCCCAAAAAAATGTAGGCGTATATGACAGGCGCATCCGCACCTCTCCAGGGCCAGGGATGCCACCAAAACCCGAACCGAAAAGATAGAAAGATACCCCTGGATGCGGAGAGGAAATCCTGAAAAGCACAGCCTCCTGGGAGGTGTTCCAGGGCGGTTTCCCACCCCCTTCAGATGGGCAATGCCTCCCAGCGCCACAGCCAGGCCCAAAAAAATGTAGGCGTATATGACAGGCGCATCCGCACCTCCCCAGGGCCAGGGATGCCACCAAAACCCGAACCGAAAAGATAGAAAGATACCCCTGGATGCGGAGAGGAAATCCTGAAAAGCACAGCCTCCTGGGAGGTGTTCCAGGGCGGTTTCCGACCCCCTCCAGATGGGCACTGACCCTCAAACAATGCATACTTTTCTCATATGATAGTCAGGTTATCTAAAAGACAGAGAATTATACTGGGGAACAGCACTCTCTGAGTGATACAACAATAAAATGTGCTATACTAGACCTTGTCAATGTCATTGAAAATAATTTCCATCTATTTGATTTTAAAAAGGCATGGTATAAAGCACTGCTTCAGCCTTGAAGAAATCAGTAGTCTCTCAGATTAATTTGCATTAATATTTCTGATAGATGATAACCATCCTTTGAAAAATATATTGGTTAAATTACTTGACTTCAGTGGTAAAATAGGATGGTATGAGGCTTCCACCATTCTCCTAGGGAGAGGTTATGGAGGTTATGGAGGTTATGGAGGTGATGGAGACAGGGGATCTGTGGCCAGGCCTAAAAAAAACTTTGGCGTGTATGACAGGCGCATCCGCACCTCCCCAGGGCCAGGGATGCCACCAAAACCCGAACCGAAAAGATAGAAAGCTACCCCTGGATGCGGAGAGGAAATCCTGAAAAGCACAGCCTCCTGGGAGGTGTTCCAGGGCGGTTTCTGACCCCCTCCAGATGGGCAATGCCTCCCAGCGCCACAGCCAGGCCCAAAAAAATGTAGGCGTATATGACAGGCGCATCCGCACCTCTCCAGGGCCAGGGATGCCACCAAAACCCGAACCGAAAAGATAGAAAGATACCCCTGGATGCGGAGAGGAAATCCTGAAAAGCACAGCCTCCTGGGAGGTGTTCCAGGGCGGTTTCCCACCCCCTTCAGATGGGCAATGCCTCCCAGCGCCACAGCCAGGCCCAAAAAAATGTAGGCGTATATGACAGGCGCATCCGCACCTCCCCAGGGCCAGGGATGCCACCAAAACCCGAACCGAAAAGATAGAAAGATACCCCTGGATGCGGAGAGAGATCCTGAAAAGCACAGCCTCCTGGGAGGTGTTCCAGGGCGGTTTCCGACCCCCTCCAGATGGGCACTGACCCTCAAACAATGCATACTTTTCTCATATGATAGTCAGGTTATCTAAAAGACAGAGAATTATACTGGGGAACAGCACTCTCTGAGTGATACAACAATAAAATGTGCTATACTAGACCTTGTCAATGTCATTGAAAATAATTTCCATCTATTTGATTTTAAAAAGGCATGGTATAAAGCACTGCTTCAGCCTTGAAGAAATCAGTAGTCTCTCAGATTAATTTGCATTAATATTTCTGATAGATGATAACCATCCTTTGAAAAATATATTGGTTAAATTACTTGACTTCAGTGGTAAAATAGGATGGTATGAGGCTTCCACCATTCTCCTAGGGAGAGGTTATGGAGGTTATGGAGGTTATGGAGGTGATGGAGACAGGGGATCTGTGGCCAGGCCTAAAAAAAACTTTGGCGTATATGACAGGCGCATCCGCACCTCCCCAGGGCCAGGGATGCCACCAAAACCCGAACCGAAAAGATAGAAAGATACCCCTGGATGCGGAGAGGAAATCCTGAAAAGCACAGCCTCCTGGGAGGTGTTCCAGGGCGGTTTCTGACCCCCTCCAGATGGGCAATGCCTCCCAGCGCCACAGCCAGGCCCAAAAAAATGTAGGCGTATATGACAGGCGCATCCGCACCTCTCCAGGGCCAGGGATGCCACCAAAACCCGAACCGAAAAGATAGAAAGATACCCCTGGATGCGGAGAGGAAATCCTGAAAAGCACAGCCTCCTGGGAGGTGTTCCAGGGCGGTTTCCCACCCCCTTCAGATGGGCAATGCCTCCCAGCGCCACAGCCAGGCCCAAAAAAATGTCGGCGTATATGACAGGCGCATCCGCACCTCCCCAGGGCCAGGGATGCCACCAAAACCCGAACCGAAAAGATAGAAAGATACCCCTGGATGCGGAGAGGAAATCCTGAAAAGCACAGCCTCCTGGGAGGTGTTCCAGGGCGGTTTCCGACCCCCTCCAGATGGGCACTGACCCTCAAACAATGCATACTTTTCTCATATGATAGTCAGGTTATCTAAAAGACAGAGAATTATACTGGGGAACAGCACTCTCTGAGTGATACAACAATAAAATGTGCTATACTAGACCTTGTCAATGTCATTGAAAATAATTTCCATCTATTTGATTTTAAAAAGGCATGGTATAAAGCACTGCTTCAGCCTTGAAGAAATCAGTAGTCTCTCAGATTAATTTGCATTAATATTTCTGATAGATGATAACCATCCTTTGAAAAATATATTGGTTAAATTACTTGACTTCAGTGGTAAAATAGGATGGTATGAGGCTTCCACCATTCTCCTAGGGAGAGGTTATGGAGGTTATGGAGGTTATGGAGGTGATGGAGACAGGGGATCTGTGGCCAGGCCTAAAAAAAACTTTGGCGTATATGACAGGCGCATCCGCACCTCCCCAGGGCCAGGGATGCCACCAAAACCCGAACCGAAAAGATAGAAAGATACCCCTGGATGCGGAGAGGAAATCCTGAAAAGCACAGCCTCCTGGGAGGTGTTCCAGGGCGGTTTCTGACCCCCTCCAGATGGGCAATGCCTCCCAGCGCCACAGCCAGGCCCAAAAAAATGTAGGCGTATATGACAGGCGCATCCGCACCTCTCCAGGGCCAGGGATGCCACCAAAACCCGAACCGAAAAGATAGAAAGATACCCCTGGATGCGGAGAGGAAATCCTGAAAAGCACAGCCTCCTGGGAGGTGTTCCAGGGCGGTTTCCCACCCCCTTCAGATGGGCAATGCCTCCCAGCGCCACAGCCAGGCCCAAAAAAATGTAGGCGTATATGACAGGCGCATCCGCACCTCCCCAGGGCCAGGGATGCCACCAAAACCCGAACCGAAAAGATAGAAAGATACCCCTGGATGCGGAGAGGAAATCCTGAAAAGCACAGCCTCCTGGGAGGTGTTCCAGGGCGGTTTCCGACCCCCTCCAGATGGGCACTGACCCTCAAACAATGCATACTTTTCTCATATGATAGTCAGGTTATCTAAAAGACAGAGAATTATACTGGGGAACAGCACTCTCTGAGTGATACAACAATAAAATGTGCTATACTAGACCTTGTCAATGTCATTGAAAATAATTTCCATCTATTTGATTTTAAAAAGGCATGGTATAAAGCACTGCTTCAGCCTTGAAGAAATCAGTAGTCTCTCAGATTAATTTGCATTAATATTTCTGATAGATGATAACCATCCTTTGAAAAATATATTGGTTAAATTACTTGACTTCAGTGGTAAAATAGGATGGTATGAGGCTTCCACCATTCTCCTAGGGAGAGGTTATGGAGGTTATGGAGGTTATGGAGGTGATGGAGACAGGGGATCTGTGGCCAGGCCTAAAAAAAACTTTGGCGTATATGACAGGCGCATCCGCACCTCCCCAGGGCCAGGGATGCCACCAAAACCCGAACCGAAAAGATAGAAAGATACCCCTGGATGCGGAGAGGAAATCCTGAAAAGCACAGCCTCCTGGGAGGTGTTCCAGGGCGGTTTCTGACCCCCTCCAGATGGGCAATGCCTCCCAGCGCCACAGCCAGGCCCAAAAAAATGTAGGCGTATATGACAGGCGCATCCGCACCTCTCCAGGGCCAGGGATGCCACCAAAACCCGAACCGAAAAGATAGAAAGATACCCCTGGATGGGGAGAGGAAATCCTGAAAAGCACAGCCTCCTGGGAGGTGTTCCAGGGCGGTTTCCCACCCCCTTCAGATGGGCAATGCCTCCCAGCGCCACAGCCAGGCCCAAAAAAATGTAGGCGTATATGACAGGCGCATCCGCACCTCCCCAGGGCCAGGGATGCCACCAAAACCCGAACCGAAAAGATAGAAAGATACCCCTGGATGCGGAGAGGAAATCCTGAAAAGCACAGCCTCCTGGGAGGTGTTCCAGGCCGGTTTCCGACCCCCTCCAGATGGGCACTGACCCTCAAACAATGCATACTTTTCTCATATGATAGTCAGGTTATCTAAAAGACAGAGAATTATACTGGGGAACAGCACTCTCTGAGTGATACAACAATAAAATGTGCTATACTAGACCTTGTCAATGTCATTGAAAATAATTTCCATCTATTTGATTTTAAAAAGGCATGGTATAAAGCACTGCTTCAGCCTTGAAGAAATCAGTAGTCTCTCAGATTAATTTGCATTAATATTTCTGATAGATGATAACCATCCTTTGAAAAATATATTGGTTAAATTACTTGACTTCAGTGGTAAAATAGGATGGTATGAGGCTTCCACCATTCTCCTAGGGAGAGGTTATGGAGGTTATGGAGGTTATGGAGGTGATGGAGACAGGGGATCTGTGGCCAGGCCTAAAAAAAACTTTGGCGTATATGACAGGCGCATCCGCACCTCCCCAGGGCCAGGGATGCCACCAAAACCCGAACCGAAAAGATAGAAAGATACCCCTGGATGCGGAGAGGAAATCCTGAAAAGCACAGCCTCCTGGGAGGTGTTCCAGGGCGGTTTCCCACCCCCTTCAGATGGGCAATGCCTCCCAGCGCCACAGCCAGGCCCAAAAAAATGTAGGCGTATATGACAGGCGCATCCGCACCTCCCCAGGGCCAGGGATGCCACCAAAACCCGAACCGAAAAGATAGAAAGATACCCCTGGATGCGGAGAGGAAATCCTGAAAAGCACAGCCTCCTGGGAGGTGTTCCAGGGCGGTTTCTGACCCCCTCCAGATGGGCACTGACCCTCAAACAATGCATACTTTTCTCATATGATAGTCAGGTTATCTAAAAGACAGAGAATTATACTGGGGAACAGCACTCTCTGAGTGATACAACAATAAAATGTGCTATACTAGACCTTGTCAATGTCATTGAAAATAATTTCCATCTATTTGATTTTAAAAAGGCATGGTATAAAGCACTGCTTCAGCCTTGAAGAAATCAGTAGTCTCTCAGATTAATTTGCATTAATATTTCTGATAGATGATAACCATCCTTTGAAAAATATATTGGTTAAATTACTTGACTTCAGTGGTAAAATAGGATGGTATGAGGCTTCCACCATTCTCCTAGGGAGAGGTTATGGAGGTTATGGAGGTTATGGAGGTGATGGAGACAGGGGATCTGTGGCCAGGCCTAAAAAAAACTTTGGCGTATATGACAGGCGCATCCGCACCTCCCCAGGGCCAGGGATGCCACCAAAACCCGAACCGAAAAGATAGAAAGATACCCCTGGATGCGGAGAGGAAATCCTGAAAAGCACAGCCTCCTGGGAGGTGTTCCAGGGCGGTTTCTGACCCCCTCCAGATGGGCAATGCCTCCCAGCGCCACAGCCAGGCCCAAAAAAATGTAGGCGTATATGACAGGCGCATCCGCACCTCTCCAGGGCCAGGGATGCCACCAAAACCCGAACCGAAAAGATAGAAAGATACCCCTGGATGCGGAGAGGAAATCCTGAAAAGCACAGCCTCCTGGGAGGTGTTCCAGGGCGGTTTCCCACCCCCTTCAGATGGGCAATGCCTCCCAGCGCCACAGCCAGGCCCAAAAAAATGTAGGCGTATATGACAGGCGCATCCGCACCTCCCCAGGGCCAGGGATGCCACCAAAACCCGAACCGAAAAGATAGAAAGATACCCCTGGATGCGGAGAGGAAATCCTGAAAAGCACAGCCTCCTGGGAGGTGTTCCAGGGCGGTTTCCGACCCCCTCCAGATGGGCACTGACCCTCAAACAATGCATACTTTTCTCATATGATAGTCAGGTTATCTAAAAGACAGAGAATTATACTGGGGAACAGCACTCTCTGAGTGATACAACAATAAAATGTGCTATACTAGACCTTGTCAATGTCATTGAAAATAATTTCCATCTATTTGATTTTAAAAAGGCATGGTATAAAGCACTGCTTCAGCCTTGAAGAAATCAGTAGTCTCTCAGATTAATTTGCATTAATATTTCTGATAGATGATAACCATCCTTTGAAAAATATATTGGTTAAATTACTTGACTTCAGTGGTAAAATAGGATGGTATGAGGCTTCCACCATTCTCCTAGGGAGAGGTTATGGAGGTTATGGAGGTTATGGAGGTGATGGAGACAGGGGATCTGTGGCCAGGCCTAAAAAAAACTTTGGCGTATATGACAGGCGCATCCGCACCTCCCCAGGGCCAGGGATGCCACCAAAACCCGAACCGAAAAGATAGAAAGATACCCCTGGATGCGGAGAGGAAATCCTGAAAAGCACAGCCTCCTGGGAGGTGTTCCAGGGCGGTTTCTGACCCCCTCCAGATGGGCAATGCCTCCCAGCGCCACAGCCAGGCCCAAAAAAATGTAGGCGTATATGACAGGCGCATCCGCACCTCTCCAGGGCCAGGGATGCCACCAAAACCCGAACCGAAAAGATAGAAAGATACCCCTGGATGCGGAGAGGAAATCCTGAAAAGCACAGCCTCCTGGGAGGTGTTCCAGGGCGGTTTCCCACCCCCTTCAGATGGGCAATGCCTCCCAGCGCCACAGCCAGGCCCAAAAAAATGTAGGCGTATATGACAGGCGCATCCGCACCTCCCCAGGGCCAGGGATGCCACCAAAACCCGAACCGAAAAGATAGAAAGATACCCCTGGATGCGGAGAGGAAATCCTGAAAAGCACAGCCTCCTGGGAGGTGTTCCAGGGCGGTTTCCGACCCCCTCCAGATGGGCACTGACCCTCAAACAATGCATACTTTTCTCATATGATAGTCAGGTTATCTAAAAGACAGAGAATTATACTGGGGAACAGCACTCTCTGAGTGATACAACAATAAAATGTGCTATACTAGACCTTGTCAATGTCATTGAAAATAATTTCCATCTATTTGATTTTAAAAAGGCATGGTATAAAGCACTGCTTCAGCCTTGAAGAAATCAGTAGTCTCTCAGATTAATTTGCATTAATATTTCTGATAGATGATAACCATCCTTTGAAAAATATATTGGTTAAATTACTTGACTTCAGTGGTAAAATAGGATGGTATGAGGCTTCCACCATTCTCCTAGGGAGAGGTTATGGAGGTTATGGAGGTTATGGAGGTGATGGAGACAGGGGATCTGTGGCCAGGCCTAGAAAAAACTTTGGCGTATATGACAGGCGCATCCGCACCTCCCCAGGGCCAGGGATGCCACCAAAACCCGAACCGAAAAGATAGAAAGATACCCCTGGATGCGGAGAGGAAATCCTGAAAAGCACAGCCTCCTGGGAGGTGTTCCAGGGCGGTTTCTGACCCCCTCCAGATGGGCAATGCCTCCCAGCGCCACAGCCAGGCCCAAAAAAATGTAGGCGTATATGACAGGCGCATCCGCACCTCTCCAGGGCCAGGGATGCCACCAAAACCCGAACCGAAAAGATAGAAAGATACCCCTGGATGCGGAGAGGAAATCCTGAAAAGCACAGCCTCCTGGGAGGTGTTCCAGGGCGGTTTCCCACCCCCTTCAGATGGGCAATGCCTCCCAGCGCCACAGCCAGGCCCAAAAAAATGTAGGCGTATATGACAGGCGCATCCGCACCTCCCCAGGGCCAGGGATGCCACCAAAACCCGAACCGAAAAGATAGAAAGATACCCCTGGATGCGGAGAGGAAATCCTGAAAAGCACAGCCTCCTGGGAGGTGTTCCAGGGCGGTTTCCGACCCCCTCCAGATGGGCACTGACCCTCAAACAATGCATACTTTTCTCATATGATAGTCAGGTTATCTAAAAGACAGAGAATTATACTGGGGAACAGCACTCTCTGAGTGATACAACAATAAAATGTGCTATACTAGACCTTGTCAATGTCATTGAAAATAATTTCCATCTATTTGATTTTAAAAAGGCATGGTATAAAGCACTGCTTCAGCCTTGAAGAAATCAGTAGTCTCTCAGATTAATTTGCATTAATATTTCTGATAGATGATAACCATCCTTTGAAAAATATATTGGTTAAATTACTTGACTTCAGTGGTAAAATAGGATGGTATGAGGCTTCCACCATTCTCCTAGGGAGAGGTTATGGAGGTTATGGAGGTTATGGAGGTGATGGAGACAGGGGATCTGTGGCCAGGCTTAAAAAAAACTTTGGCGTATATGACAGGCGCATCCGCACCTCCCCAGGGCCAGGGATGCCACCAAAACCCGAACCGAAAAGATAGAAAGATACCCCTGGATGCGGAGAGGAAATCCTGAAAAGCACAGCCTCCTGGGAGGTGTTCCAGGGCGGTTTCTGACCCCCTCCAGATGGGCAATGCCTCCCAGCGCCACAGCCAGGCCCAAAAAAATGTAGGCGTATATGACAGGCGCATCCGCACCTCTCCAGGGCCAGGGATGCCACCAAAACCCGTACCGAAAAGATAGAAAGATACCCCTGGATGCGGAGAGGAAATCCTGAAAAGCACAGCCTCCTGGGAGGTGTTCCAGGGCGGTTTCCCACCCCCCTTCAGATGGGCAATGCCTCCCAGCGCCACAGCCAGGCCCAAAAAAATGTAGGCGTATATGACAGGCGCATCCGCACCTCCCCAGGGCCAGGGATGCCACCAAAACCCGAACCGAAAAGATAGAAAGATACCCCTGGATGCGGAGAGGAAATCCTGAAAAGCACAGCCTCCTGGGAGGTGTTCCAGGGCGGTTTCCCACCCCCTTCAGATGGGCAATGCCTCCCAGCGCCACAGCCAGGCCCAAAAAAAAGTAGGCGTATATGACAGGCGCATCCGCACCTCCCCAGGGCCAGGGATGCCACCAAAACCCGAACCGAAAAGATAGAAAGATACCCCTGGATGCGGAGAGGAAATCCTGAAAAGCACAGCCTCCTGGGAGGTGTTCCAGGGCGGTTTCCCACCCCCTTCAGATGGGCAATGCCTCCCAGCGCCACAGCCAGGCCCAAAAAAATGTAGGCGTATATGACAGGCGCATCCGCACCTCCCCAGGGCCAGGGATGCCACCAAAACCCAAACCGAAAAGATAGAAAGATACCCCTGGATGCGGAGAGGAAATCCTGAAAAGCACAGCCTCCTGGGAGGTGTTCCAGGGCGGTTTCCCACCCCCTTCAGATGGGCAATGCCTCCCAGCGCCACAGCCAGGCCCAAAAAAATGTAGGCGTATATGACAGGCGCATCCGCACCTCCCCAGGGCCAGGGATGCCACCAAAACCCGAACCGAAAAGATAGAAAGATACCCCTGGATGCGGAGAGGAAATCCTGAAAAGCACAGCCTCCTGGGAGGTGTTCCAGGGCGGTTTCCGACCCCCTCCAGATGGGCACTGACCCTCAAACAATGCATACTTTTCTCATATGATAGTCAGGTTATCTAAAAGACAGAGAATTATACTGGGGAACAGCACTCTCTGAGTGATACAACAATAAAATGTGCTATACTAGACCTTGTCAATGTCATTGAAAATAATTTCCATCTATTTGATTTTAAAAAGGCATGGTATAAAGCACTGCTTCAGCCTTGAAGAAATCAGTAGTCTCTCAGATTAATTTGCATTAATATTTCTGATAGATGATAACCATCCTTTGAAAAATATATTGGTTAAATTACTTGACTTCAGTGGTAAAATAGGATGGTATGAGGCTTCCACCATTCTCCTAGGGAGAGGTTATGGAGGTTATGGAGGTTATGGAGGTGATGGAGACAGGGGATCTGTGGCCAGGCCTAAAAAAAACTTTGGCGTATATGACAGGCGCATCCGCACCTCCCCAGGGCCAGGGATGCCACCAAAACCCGAACCGAAAAGATAGAAAGATACCCCTGGATGCGGAGAGGAAATCCTGAAAAGCACAGCCTCCTGGGAGGTGTTCCAGGGCGGTTTCTGACCCCCTCCAGATGGGCAATGCCTCCCAGCGCCACAGCCAGGCCCAAAAAAATGTAGGCGTATATGACAGGCGCATCCGCACCTCTCCAGGGCCAGGGATGCCACCAAAACCCGAACCGAAAAGATAGAAAGATACCCCTGGATGCGGAGAGGAAATCCTGAAAAGCACAGCCTCCTGGGAGGTGTTCCAGGGCGGTTTCCCACCCCCTTCAGATGGGCAATGCCTCCCAGCGCCACAGCCAGGCCCAAAAAAATGTAGGCGTATATGACAGGCGCATCCGCACCTCCCCAGGGCCAGGGATGCCACCAAAACCCGAACCGAAAAGATAGAAAGATACCCCTGGATGCGGAGAGGAAATCCTGAAAAGCACAGCCTCCTGGGAGGTGTTCCAGGGCGGTTTCCGACCCCCTCCAGATGGGCACTGACCCTCAAACAATGCATACTTTTCTCATATGATAGTCAGGTTATCTAAAAGACCGAGAATTATACTGGGGAACAGCACTCTCTGAGTGATACAACAATAAAATGTGCTATACTAGACCTGGATGCGGAGAGGAAATCCTGAAAAGCACAGCCTCCTGGGAGGTGTTCCAGGGCGGTTTCTGACCCCCTCCAGATGGGCAATGCCTCCCAGCGCCACAGCCAGGCCCAAAAAAATGTAGGCGTATATGACAGGCGCATCCGCACCTCTCCAGGGCCAGGGATGCCACCAAAACCCGAACCGAAAAGATAGAAAGATACCCCTGGATGCGGAGAGGAAATCCTGAAAAGCACAGCCTCCTGGGAGGTGTTCCAGGGCGGTTTCCCACCCCCTTCAGATGGGCAATGCCTCCCAGCGCCACAGCCAGGCCCAAAAAAATGTAGGCGTATATGACAGGCGCATCCGCACCTCCCCAGGGCCAGGGATGCCACCAAAACCCGAACCGAAAAGATAGAAAGATACCCCTGGATGCGGAGAGGAAATCCTGAAAAGCACAGCCTCCTGGGAGGTGTTCCAGGGCGGTTTCCCACCCCCTACAGATGGGCAATGCCTCCCAGCGCCACAGCCAGGCCCAAAAAAATGTAGGCGTATATGACAGGCGCATCCGCACCTCCCCAGGGCCAGGGATGCCACCAAAACCCGAACCGAAAAGATAGAAAGATACCCCTGGATGCGGAGAGGAAATCCTGAAAAGCACAGCCTCCTGGGAGGTGTTCCAGGGCGGTTTCTGACCCCCTCCAGATGGGCAATGCCTCCCAGCGCCACAGCCAGGCCCAAAAAAATGTAGGCGTATATGACAGGCGCATCCGCACCTCTCCAGGGCCAGGGATGCCACCAAAACCCGAACCGAAAAGATAGAAAGATACCCCTGGATGCGGAGAGGAAATCCTGAAAAGCACAGCCTCCTGGGAGGTGTTCCAGGGCGGTTTCCCACCCCCTTCAGATGGGCAATGCCTCCCAGCGCCACAGCCAGGCCCAAAAAAATGTAGGCGTATATGACAGGCGCATCCGCACCTCCCCAGGGCCAGGGATGCCACCAAAACCCGAACCGAAAAGATAGAAAGATACCCCTGGATGCGGAGAGGAAATCCTGAAAAGCACAGCCTCCTGGGAGGTGTTCCAGGGCGGTTTCCGACCCCCTCCAGATGGGCACTGACCCTCAAACAATGCATACTTTTCTCATATGATAGTCAGGTTATCTAAAAGACAGAGAATTATACTGGGGAACAGCACTCTCTGAGTGATACAACAATAAAATGTGCTATACTAGACCTTGTCAATGTCATTGAAAATAATTTCCATCTATTTGATTTTAAAAAGGCATGGTATAAAGCACTGCTTCAGCCTTGAAGAAATCAGTAGTCTCTCAGATTAATTTGCATTAATATTTCTGATAGATGATAACCATCCTTTGAAAAATATATTGGTTAAATTATTTGACTTCAGTGGTAAAATAGGATGGTATGAGGCTTCCACCATTCTCCTAGGGAGAGGTTATGGAGGTTATGGAGGTTATGGAGGTGATGGAGACAGGGGATCTGTGGCCAGGCCTAAAAAAGACAGAGAATTATACTCATCCGCACCTCCCCAGGGCCAGGGATGCCACCAAAACCCGAACCGAAAAGATAGAAAGATACCCCTGGATGCGGAGAGGAAATCCTGAAAAGCACAGCCTCCTGGGAGGTGTTCCAGGGCGGTTTCCGACCCCCTCCAGATGGGCACTGACCCTCAAACAATGCATACTTTTCTCATATGATAGTCAGGTTATCTAAAAGACAGAGAATTATACTGGGGAACAGCACTCTCTGAGTGATACAACAATAAAATGTGCTATACTAGACCTTGTCAATGTCATTGAAAATAATTTCCATCTATTTGATTTTAAAAAGGCATGGTATAAAGCACTGCTTCAGCCTTGAAGAAATCAGTAGTCTCTCAGATTAATTTGCATTAATATTTCTGATAGATGATAACCATCCTTTGAAAAATATATTGGTTAAATTACTTGACTTCAGTGGTAAAATAGGATGGTATGAGGCTTCCACCATTCTCCTAGGGAGAGGTTATGGAGGTTATGGAGGTTATGGAGGTGATGGAGACAGGGGATCTGTGGCCAGGCCTAAAAAAAACTTTGGCGTATATGACAGGCGCATCCGCACCTCCCCAGGGCCAGGGATGCCACCAAAACCCGAACCGAAAAGATAGAAAGATACCCCTGGATGCGGAGAGGAAATCCTGAAAAGCACAGCCTCCTGGGAGGTGTTCCAGGGCGGTTTCTGACCCCCTCCAGATGGGCAATGCCTCCCAGCGCCACAGCCAGGCCCAAAAAAATGTAGGCGTATATGACAGGCGCATCCGCACCTCTCCAGGGCCAGGGATGCCACCAAAACCCGAACCGAAAAGATAGAAAGATACCCCTGGATGCGGAGAGGAAATCCTGAAAAGCACAGCCTCCTGGGAGGTGTTCCAGGGCGGTTTCCCACCCCCTTCAGATGGGCAATGCCTCCCAGCGCCACAGCCAGGCCCAAAAAAATGTAGGCGTATATGACAGGCGCATCCGCACCTCCCCAGGGCCAGGGATGCCACCAAAACCCGAACCGAAAAGATAGAAAGATACCCCTGGATGCGGAGAGGAAATCCTGAAAAGCACAGCCTCCTGGGAGGTGTTCCAGGGCGGTTTCCGACCCCCTCCAGATGGGCACTGACCCTCAAACAATGCATACTTTTCTCATATGATAGTCAGGTTATCTAAAAGACAGAGAATTATACTGGGGAACAGCACTCTCTGAGTGATACAACAATAAAATGTGCTATACTAGACCTTGTCAATGTCATTGAAAATAATTTCCATCTATTTGATTTTAAAAAGGCATGGTATAAAGCACTGCTTCAGCCTTGAAGAAATCAGTAGTCTCTCAGATTAATTTGCATTAATATTTCTGATAGATGATAACCATCCTTTGAAAAATATATTGGTTAAATTACTTGACTTCAGTGGTAAAATAGGATGGTATGAGGCTTCCACCATTCTCCTAGGGAGAGGTTATGGAGGTTATGGAGGTTATGGAGGTGATGGAGACAGGGGATCTGTGGCCAGGCCTAAAAAAAACTTTGGCGTATATGACAGGCGCATCCGCACCTCCCCAGGGCCAGGGATGCCACCAAAACCCGAACCGAAAAGATAGAAAGATACCCCTGGATGCGGAGAGGAAATCCTGAAAAGCACAGCCTCCTGGGAGGTGTTCCAGGGCGGTTTCTGACCCCCTCCAGATGGGCAATGCCTCCCAGCGCCACAGCCAGGCCCAAAAAAATGTAGGCGTATATGACAGGCGCATCCGCACCTCTCCAGGGCCAGGGATGCCACCAAAACCCGAACCGAAAAGATAGAAAGATACCCCTGGATGCGGAGAGGAAATCCTGAAAAGCACAGCCTCCTGGGAGGTGTTCCAGGGCGGTTTCCCACCCCCTTCAGATGGGCAATGCCTCCCAGCGCCACAGCCAGGCCCAAAAAAATGTAGGCGTATATGACAGGCGCATCCGCACCTCCCCAGGGCCAGGGATGCCACCAAAACCCGAACCGAAAAGATAGAAAGATACCCCTGGATGCGGAGAGGAAATCCTGAAAAGCACAGCCTCCTGGGAGGTGTTCCAGGGCGGTTTCCGACCCCCTCCAGATGGGCACTGACCCTCAAACAATGCATACTTTTCTCATATGATAGTCAGGTTATCTAAAAGACAGAGAATTATACTGGGGAACAGCACTCTCTGAGTGATACAACAATAAAATGTGCTATACTAGACCTTGTCAATGTCATTGAAAATAATTTCCATCTATTTGATTTTAAAAAGGCATGGTATAAAGCACTGCTTCAGCCTTGAAGAAATCAGTAGTCTCTCAGATTAATTTGCATTAATATTTCTGATAGATGATAACCATCCTTTGAAAAATATATTGGTTAAATTACTTGACTTCAGTGGTAAAATAGGATGGTATGAGGCTTCCACCATTCTCCTAGGGAGAGGTTATGGAGGTTATGGAGGTTATGGAGGTGATGGAGACAGGGGATCTGTGGCCAGGCCTAAAAAAAACTTTGGCGTATATGACAGGCGCATCCGCACCTCCCCAGGGCCAGGGATGCCACCAAAACCCGAACCGAAAAGATAGAAAGATACCCCTGGATGCGGAGAGGAAATCCTGAAAAGCACAGCCTCCTGGGAGGTGTTCCAGGGCGGTTTCTGACCCCCTCCAGATGGGCAATGCCTCCCAGCGCCACAGCCAGGCCCAAAAAAATGTAGGCGTATATGACAGGCGCATCCGCACCTCTCCAGGGCCAGGGATGCCACCAAAACCCGAACCGAAAAGATAGAAAGATACCCCTGGATGCGGAGAGGAAATCCTGAAAAGCACAGCCTCCTGGGAGGTGTTCCAGGGCGGTTTCCCACCCCCTTCAGATGGGCAATGCCTCCCAGCGCCACAGCCAGGCCCAAAAAAATGTAGGCGTATATGACAGGCGCATCCGCACCTCCCCAGGGCCAGGGATGCCACCAAAACCCGAACCGAAAAGATAGAAAGATACCCCTGGATGCGGAGAGGAAATCCTGAAAAGCACAGCCTCCTGGGAGGTGTTCCAGGGCGGTTTCCGACCCCCTCCAGATGGGCACTGACCCTCAAACAATGCATACTTTTCTCATATGATAGTCAGGTTATCTAAAAGACAGAGAATTATACTGGGGAACAGCACTCTCTGAGTGATACAACAATAAAATGTGCTATACTAGACCTTGTCAATGTCATTGAAAATAATTTCCATCTATTTGATTTTAAAAAGGCATGGTATAAAGCACTGCTTCAGCCTTGAAGAAATCAGTAGTCTCTCAGATTAATTTGCATTAATATTTCTGATAGATGATAACCATCCTTTGAAAAATATATTGGTTAAATTACTTGACTTCAGTGGTAAAATAGGATGGTATGAGGCTTCCACCATTCTCCTAGGGAGAGGTTATGGAGGTTATGGAGGTTATGGAGGTTATGGAGGTGATGGAGACAGGGGATCTGTGGCCAGGCCTAAAAAAAACTTTGGCGTATATGACAGGCGCATCCGCACCTCCCCAGGGCCAGGGATGCCACCAAAACCCGAACCGAAAAGATAGAAAGATACCCCTGGATGCGGAGAGGAAATCCTGAAAAGCACAGCCTCCTGGGAGGTGTTCCAGGGCGGTTTCTGACCCCCTCCAGATGGGCAATGCCTCCCAGCGCCACAGCCAGGCCCAAAAAAATGTAGGCGTATATGACAGGCGCATCCGCACCTCTCCAGGGCCAGGGATGCCACCAAAACCCGAACCGAAAAGATAGAAAGATACCCCTGGATGCGGAGAGGAAATCCTGAAAAGCACAGCCTCCTGGGAGGTGTTCCAGGGCGGTTTCCCACCCCCTTCAGATGGGCAATGCCTCCCAGCGCCACAGCCAGGCCCAAAAAAATGTAGGCGTATATGACAGGCGCATCCGCACCTCCCCAGGGCCAGGGATGCCACCAAAACCCGAACCGAAAAGATAGAAAGATACCCCTGGATGCGGAGAGGAAATCCTGAAAAGCACAGCCTCCTGGGAGGTGTTCCAGGGCGGTTTCCGACCCCCTCCAGATGGGCACTGACCCTCAAACAATGCATACTTTTCTCATATGATAGTCAGGTTATCTAAAAGACAGAGAATTATACTGGGGAACAGCACTCTCTGAGTGATACAACAATAAAATGTGCTATACTAGACCTTGTCAATGTCATTGAAAATAATTTCCATCTATTTGATTTTAAAAAGGCATGGTATAAAGCACTGCTTCAGCCTTGCAGAAATCAGTAGTCTCTCAGATTAATTTGCATTAATATTTCTGATAGATGATAACCATCCTTTGAAAAATATATTGGTTAAATTACTTGACTTCAGTGGTAAAATAGGATGGTATGAGGCTTCCACCATTCTCCTAGGGAGAGGTTATGGAGGTTATGGAGGTTATGGAGGTGATGGAGACAGGGGATCTGTGGCCAGGCCTAAAAAAAACTTTGGCGTATATGACAGGCGCATCCGCACCTCCCCAGGGCCAGGGATGCCACCAAAACCCGAACCGAAAAGATAGAAAGATACCCCTGGATGCGGAGAGGAAATCCTGAAAAGCACAGCCTCCTGGGAGGTGTTCCAGGGCGGTTTCTGACCCCCTCCAGATGGGCAATGCCTCCCAGCGCCACAGCCAGGCCCAAAAAAATGTAGGCGTATATGACAGGCGCATCCGCACCTCTCCAGGGCCAGGGATGCCACCAAAACCCGAACCGAAAAGATAGAAAGATACCCCTGGATGCGGAGAGGAAATCCTGAAAAGCACAGCCTCCTGGGAGGTGTTCCAGGGCGGTTTCCCACCCCCTTCAGATGGGCAATGCCTCCCAGCGCCACAGCCAGGCCCAAAAAAATGTAGGCGTATATGACAGGCGCATCCGCACCTCCCCAGGGCCAGGGATGCCACCAAAACCCGAACCGAAAAGATAGAAAGATACCCCTGGATGCGGAGAGGAAATCCTGAAAAGCACAGCCTCCTGGGAGGTGTTCCAGGGCGGTTTCCGACCCCCTCCAGATGGGCACTGACCCTCAAACAATGCATACTTTTCTCATATGATAGTCAGGTTATCTAAAAGACAGAGAATTATACTGGGGAACAGCACTCTCTGAGTGATACAACAATAAAATGTGCTATACTAGACCTTGTCAATGTCATTGAAAATAATTTCCATCTATTTGATTTTAAAAAGGCATGGTATAAAGCACTGCTTCAGCCTTGAAGAAATCAGTAGTCTCTCAGATTAATTTGCATTAATATTTCTGATAGATGATAACCATCCTTTGAAAAATATATTGGTTAAATTACTTGACTTCAGTGGTAAAATAGGATGGTATGAGGCTTCCACCATTCTCCTAGGGAGAGGTTATGGAGGTTATGGAGGTTATGGAGGTGATGGAGACAGGGGATCTGTGGCCAGGCCTAAAAAAAACTTTGGCGTATATGACAGGCGCATCCGCACCTCCCCAGGGCCAGGGATGCCACCAAAACCCGAACCGAAAAGATAGAAAGATACCCCTGGATGCGGAGAGGAAATCCTGAAAAGCACAGCCTCCTGGGAGGTGTTCCAGGGCGGTTTCTGACCCCCTCCAGATGGGCAATGCCTCCCAGCGCCACAGCCAGGCCCAAAAAAATGTAGGCGTATATGACAGGCGCATCCGCACCTCTCCAGGGCCAGGGATGCCACCAAAACCCGAACCGAAAAGATAGAAAGATACCCCTGGATGCGGAGAGGAAATCCTGAAAAGCACAGCCTCCTGGGAGGTGTTCCAGGGCGGTTTCCCACCCCCTTCAGATGGGCAATGCCTCCCAGCGCCACAGCCAGGCCCAAAAAAATGTAGGCGTATATGACAGGCGCATCCGCACCTCCCCAGGGCCAGGGATGCCACCAAAACCCGAACCGAAAAGATAGAAAGATACCCCTGGATGCGGAGAGGAAATCCTGAAAAGCACAGCCTCCTGGGAGGTGTTCCAGGGCGGTTTCCGACCCCCTCCAGATGGGCACTGACCCTCAAACAATGCATACTTTTCTCATATGATAGTCAGGTTATCTAAAAGACAGAGAATTATACTGGGGAACAGCACTCTCTGAGTGATACAACAATAAAATGTGCTATACTAGACCTTGTCAATGTCATTGAAAATAATTTCCATCTATTTGATTTTAAAAAGGCATGGTATAAAGCACTGCTTCAGCCTTGAAGAAATCAGTAGTCTCTCAGATTAATTTGCATTAATATTTCTGATAGATGATAACCATCCTTTGAAAAATATATTGGTCAAATTACTTGACTTCAGTGGTAAAATAGGATGGTATGAGGCTTCCACCATTCTCCTAGGGAGAGGTTATGGAGGTTATGGAGGTTATGGAGGTGATGGAGACAGGGGATCTGTGGCCAGGCCTAAAAAAAACTTTGGCGTATATGACAGGCGCATCCGCACCTCCCCAGGGCCAGGGATGCCACCAAAACCCAAACCGAAAAGATAGAAAGATACCCCTGGATGCGGAGAGGAAATCCTGAAAAGCACAGCCTCCTGGGAGGTGTTCCAGGGCGGTTTCTGACCCCCTCCAGATGGGCAATGCCTCCCAGCGCCACAGCCAGGCCCAAAAAAATGTAGGCGTATATGACAGGCGCATCCGCACCTCTCCAGGGCCAGGGATGCCACCAAAACCCGAACCGAAAAGATAGAAAGATACCCCTGGATGCGGAGAGGAAATCCTGAAAAGCACAGCCTCCTGGGAGGTGTTCCAGGGCGGTTTCCCACCCCCTTCAGATGGGCAATGCCTCCCAGCGCCACAGCCAGGCCCAAAAAAATGTAGGCGTATATGACAGGCGCATCCGCACCTCCCCAGGGCCAGGGATGCCACCAAAACCCGAACCGAAAAGATAGAAAGATACCCCTGGATGCGGAGAGGAAATCCTGAAAAGCACAGCCTCCTGGGAGGTGTTCCAGGGCGGTTTCCGACCCCCTCCAGATGGGCACTGACCCTCAAACAATGCATACTTTTCTCATATGATAGTCAGGTTATCTAAAAGACAGAGAATTATACTGGGGAACAGCACTCTCTGAGTGATACAACAATAAAATGTGCTATACTAGACCTTGTCAATGTCATTGAAAATAATTTCCATCTATTTGATTTTAAAAAGGCATGGTATAAAGCACTGCTTCAGCCTTGAAGAAATCAGTAGTCTCTCAGATTAATTTGCATTAATATTTCTGATAGATGATAACCATCCTTTGAAAAATATATTGGTTAAATTACTTGACTTCAGTGGTAAAATAGGATGGTATGAGGCTTCCACCATTCTCCTAGGGAGAGGTTATGGAGGTTATGGAGGTTATGGAGGTGATGGAGACAGGGGATCTGTGGCCAGGCCTAAAAAAAACTTTGGCGTATATGACAGGCGCATCCGCACCTCCCCAGGGCCAGGGATGCCACCAAAACCCGAACCGAAAAGATAGAAAGATACCCCTGGATGCGGAGAGGAAATCCTGAAAAGCACAGCCTCCTGGGAGGTGTTCCAGGGCGGTTTCTGACCCCCTCCAGATGGGCAATGCCTCCCAGCGCCACAGCCAGGCCCAAAAAAATGTAGGCGTATATGACAGGCGCATCCGCACCTCTCCAGGGCCAGGGATGCCACCAAAACCCGAACCGAAAAGATAGAAAGATACCCCTGGATGCGGAGAGGAAATCCTGAAAAGCACAGCCTCCTGGGAGGTGTTCCAGGGCGGTTTCCCACCCCCTTCAGATGGGCAATGCCTCCCAGCGCCACAGCCAGGCCCAAAAAAATGTAGGCGTATATGACAGGCGCATCCGCACCTCCCCAGGGCCAGGGATGCCACCAAAACCCGAACCGAAAAGATAGAAAGATACCCCTGGATGCGGAGAGGAAATCCTGAAAAGCACAGCCTCCTGGGAGGTGTTCCAGGGCGGTTTCCGACCCCCTCCAGATGGGCACTGACCCTCAAACAATGCATACTTTTCTCATATGATAGTCAGGTTATCTAAAAGACAGAGAATTATACTGGGGAACAGCACTCTCTGAGTGATACAACAATAAAATGTGCTATACTAGACCTTGTCAATGTCATTGAAAATAATTTCCATCTATTTGATTTTAAAAAGGCATGGTATAAAGCACTGCTTCAGCCTTGAAGAAATCAGTAGTCTCTCAGATTAATTTGCATTAATATTTCTGATAGATGATAACCATCCTTTGAAAAATATATTGGTTAAATTACTTGACTTCAGTGGTAAAATAGGATGGTATGAGGCTTCCACCATTCTCCTAGGGAGAGGTTATGGAGGTTATGGAGGTTATGGAGGTTATGGAGGTGATGGAGACAGGGGATCTGTGGCCAGGCCTAAAAAAAACTTTGGCGTATATGACAGGCGCATCCGCACCTCCCCAGGGCCAGGGATGCCACCAAAACCCGAACCGAAAAGATAGAAAGATACCCCTGGATGCGGAGAGGAAATCCTGAAAAGCACAGCCTCCTGGGAGGTGTTCCAGGGCGGTTTCTGACCCCCTCCAGATGGGCAATGCCTCCCAGCGCCACAGCCAGGCCCAAAAAAATGTAGGCGTATATGACAGGCGCATCCGCACCTCTCCAAGGCCAGGGATGCCACCAAAACCCGAACCGAAAAGATAGAAAGATACCCCTGGATGCGGAGAGGAAATCCTGAAAAGCACAGCCTCCTGGGAGGTGTTCCAGGGCGGTTTCCCACCCCCTTCAGATGGGCAATGCCTCCCAGCGCCACAGCCAGGCCCAAAAAAATGTAGGCGTATATGACAGGCGCATCCGCACCTCCCCAGGGCCAGGGATGCCACCAAAACCCGAACCGAAAAGATAGAAAGATACCCCTGGATGCGGAGAGGAAATCCTGAAAAGCACAGCCTCCTGGGAGGTGTTCCAGGGCGGTTTCCGACCCCCTCCAGATGGGCACTGACCCTCAAACAATGCATACTTTTCTCATATGATAGTCAGGTTATCTAAAAGACAGAGAATTATACTGGGGAACAGCACTCTCTGAGTGATACAACAATAAAATGTGCTATACTAGACCTTGTCAATGTCATTGAAAATAATTTCCATCTATTTGATTTTAAAAAGGCATGGTATAAAGCACTGCTTCAGCCTTGAAGAAATCAGTAGTCTCTCAGATTAATTTGCATTAATATTTCTGATAGATGATAACCATCCTTTGAAAAATATATTGGTTAAATTACTTGACTTCAGTGGCAAAATAGGATGGTATGAGGCTTCCACCATTCTCCTAGGGAGAGGTTATGGAGGTTATGGAGGTTATGGAGGTGATGGAGACAGGGGATCTGTGGCCAGGCCTAAAAAAAACTTTGGCGTATATGACAGGCGCATCCGCACCTCCCCAGGGCCAGGGATGCCACCAAAACCCGAACCGAAAAGATAGAAAGATACCCCTGGATGCGGAGAGGAAATCCTGAAAAGCACAGCCTCCTGGGAGGTGTTCCAGGGCGGTTTCTGACCCCCTCCAGATGGGCAATGCCTCCCAGCGCCACAGCCAGGCCCAAAAAAATGTAGGCGTATATGACAGGCGCATCCGCACCTCTCCAGGGCCAGGGATGCCACCAAAACCCGAACCGAAAAGATAGAAAGATACCCCTGGATGCGGAGAGGAAATCCTGAAAAGCACAGCCTCCTGGGAGGTGTTCCAGGGTGGTTTCCCACCCCCTTCAGATGGGCAATGCCTCCCAGCGCCACAGCCAGGCCCAAAAAAATGTAGGCGTATATGACAGGCGCATCCGCACCTCCCCAGGGCCAGGGATGCCACCAAAACCCGAACCGAAAAGATAGAAAGATACCCCTGGATGCGGAGAGGAAATCCTGAAAAGCACAGCCTCCTGGGAGGTGTTCCAGGGCGGTTTCCCACCCCCTTCAGATGGGCAATGCCTCCCAGCGCCACAGCCAGGCCCAAAAAAATGTAGGCGTATATGACAGGCGCATCCGCACCTCCCCAGGGCCAGGGATGCCACCAAAACCCGAACCGAAAAGATAGAAAGATACCCCTGGATGCGGAGAGGAAATCCTGAAAAGCACAGCCTCCTGGGAGGTGTTCCAGGGCGGTTTCCCACCCCCTCCAGATGGGCACTGACCCTCAAACAATGCATACTTTTCTCATATGATAGTCAGGTTATCTAAAAGACAGAGAATTATACTGGGGAACAGCACTCTCTGAGTGATACAACAATAAAATGTGCTATACTAGACCTTGTCAATGTCATTGAAAATAATTTCCATCTATTTGATTTTAAAAAGGCATGGTATAAAGCACTGCTTCAGCCTTGAAGAAATCAGTAGTCTCTCAGATTAATTTGCATTAATATTTCTGATAGATGATAACCATCCTTTGAAAAATATATTGGTTAAATTACTTGACTTCAGTGGTAAAATAGGATGGTATGAGGCTTCCACCATTCTCCTAGGGAGAGGTTATGGAGGTTATGGAGGTTATGGAGGTTATGGAGGTGATGGAGACAGGGGATCTGTGGCCAGGCCTAAAAAAAACTTTGGCGTATATGACAGGCGCATCCGCACCTCCCCAGGGCCAGGGATGCCACCAAAACCCGAACCGAAAAGATAGAAAGATACCCCTGGATGCGGAGAGGAAATCCTGAAAAGCACAGCCTCCTGGGAGGTGTTCCAGGGCGGTTTCTGACCCCCTCCAGATGGGCAATGCCTCCCAGCGCCACAGCCAGGCCCAAAAAAATGTAGGCGTATATGACAGGCGCATCCGCACCTCTCCAGGGCCAGGGATGCCACCAAAACCCGAACCGAAAAGATAGAAAGATACCCCTGGATGCGGAGAGGAAATCCTGAAAAGCACAGCCTCCTGGGAGGTGTTCCAGGGCGGTTTCCCACCCCCTTCAGATGGGCAATGCCTCCCAGCGCCACAGCCAGGCCCAAAAAAATGTAGGCGTATATGACAGGCGCATCCGCACCTCCCCAGGGCCAGGGATGCCACCAAAACCCGAACCGAAAAGATAGAAAGATACCCCTGGATGCGGAGAGGAAATCCTGAAAAGCACAGCCTCCTGGGAGGTGTTCCAGGGCGGTTTCCGACCCCCTCCAGATGGGCACTGACCCTCAAACAATGCATACTTTTCTCATATGATAGTCAGGTTATCTAAAAGACAGAGAATTATACTGGGGAACAGCACTCTCTGAGTGATACAACAATAAAATGTGCTATACTAGACCTTGTCAATGTCATTGAAAATAATTTCCATCTATTTGATTTTAAAAAGGCATGGTATAAAGCACTGCTTCAGCCTTGAAGAAATCAGTAGTCTCTCAGATTAATTTGCATTAATATTTCTGATAGATGATAACCATCCTTTGAAAAATATATTGGTTAAATTACTTGACTTCAGTGGCAAAATAGGATGGTATGAGGCTTCCACCATTCTCCTAGGGAGAGGTTATGGAGGTTATGGAGGTTATGGAGGTGATGGAGACAGGGGATCTGTGGCCAGGCCTAAAAAAAACTTTGGCGTATATGACAGGCGCATCCGCACCTCCCCAGGGCCAGGGATGCCACCAAAACCCGAACCGAAAAGATAGAAAGATACCCCTGGATGCGGAGAGGAAATCCTGAAAAGCACAGCCTCCTGGGAGGTGTTCCAGGGCGGTTTCTGACCCCCTCCAGATGGGCAATGCCTCCCAGCGCCACAGCCAGGCCCAAAAAAATGTAGGCGTATATGACAGGCGCATCCGCACCTCTCCAGGGCCAGGGATGCCACCAAAACCCGAACCGAAAAGATAGAAAGATACCCCTGGATGCGGAGAGGAAATCCTGAAAAGCACAGCCTCCTGGGAGGTGTTCCAGGGCGGTTTCCGACCCCCTCCAGATGGGCACTGACCCTCAAACAATGCATACTTTTCTCATATGATAGTCAGGTTATCTAAAAGACAGAGAATTATACTGGGGAACAGCACTCTCTGAGTGATACAACAATAAAATGTGCTATACTAGACCTTGTCAATGTCATTGAAAATAATTTCCATCTATTTGATTTTAAAAAGGCATGGTATAAAGCACTGCTTCAGCCTTGAAGAAATCAGTAGTCTCTCAGATTAATTTGCATTAATATTTCTGATAGATGATAACCATCCTTTGAAAAATATATTGGTTAAATTACTTGACTTCAGTGGTAAAATAGGATGGTATGAGGCTTCCACCATTCTCCTAGGGAGAGGTTATGGAGGTTATGGAGGTTATGGAGGTGATGGAGACAGGGGATCTGTGGCCAGGCCTAAAAAAAACTTTGGCGTATATGACAGGCGCATCCGCACCTCCCCAGGGCCAGGGATGCCACCAAAACCCGAACCGAAAAGATAGAAAGATACCCCTGGATGCGGAGAGGAAATCCTGAAAAGCACAGCCTCCTGGGAGGTGTTCCAGGGCGGTTTCTGACCCCCTCCAGATGGGCAATGCCTCCCAGCGCCACAGCCAGGCCCAAAAAAATGTAGGCGTATATGACAGGCGCATCCGCACCTCTCCAGGGCCAGGGATGCCACCAAAACCCGAACCGAAAAGATAGAAAGATACCCCTGGATGCGGAGAGGAAATCCTGAAAAGCACAGCCTCCTGGGAGGTGTTCCAGGGCGGTTTCCCACCCCCTTCAGATGGGCAATGCCTCCCAGCGCCACAGCCAGGCCCAAAAAAATGTAGGCGTATATGACAGGCGCATCCGCACCTCCCCAGGGCCAGGGATGCCACCAAAACCCGAACCGAAAAGATAGAAAGATACCCCTGGATGCGGAGAGGAAATCCTGAAAAGCACAGCCTCCTGGGAGGTGTTCCAGGGCGGTTTCCGACCCCCTCCAGATGGGCACTGACCCTCAAACAATGCATACTTTTCTCATATGATAGTCAGGTTATCTAAAAGACAGAGAATTATACTGGGGAACAGCACTCTCTGAGTGATACAACAATAAAATGTGCTATACTAGACCTTGTCAATGTCATTGAAAATAATTTCCATCTATTTGATTTTAAAAAGGCATGGTATAAAGCACTGCTTCAGCCTTGAAGAAATCAGTAGTCTCTCAGATTAATTTGCATTAATATTTCTGATAGATGATAACCATCCTTTGAAAAATATATTGGTTAAATTACTTGACTTCAGTGGTAAAATAGGATGGTATGAGGCTTCCACCATTCTCCTAGGGAGAGGTTATGGAGGTTATGGAGGTTATGGAGGTGATGGAGACAGGGGATCTGTGGCCAGGCCTAAAAAAAACTTTGGCGTATATGACAGGCGCATCCGCACCTCCCCAGGGCCAGGGATGCCACCAAAACCCGAACCGAAAAGATAGAAAGATACCCCTGGATGCGGAGAGGAAATCCTGAAAAGCACAGCCTCCTGGGAGGTGTTCCAGGGCGGTTTCTGACCCCCTCCAGATGGGCAATGCCTCCCAGCGCCACAGCCAGGCCCAAAAAAATGTAGGCGTATATGACAGGCGCATCCGCACCTCTCCAGGGCCAGGGATGCCACCAAAACCCGAACCGAAAAGATAGAAAGATACCCCTGGATGCGGAGAGGAAATCCTGAAAAGCACAGCCTCCTGGGAGGTGTTCCAGGGCGGTTTCCCACCCCCTTCAGATGGGCAATGCCTCCCAGCGCCACAGCCAGGCCCAAAAAAATGTAGGCGTATATGACAGGCGCATCCGCACCTCCCCAGGGCCAGGGATGCCACCAAAACCCGAACCGAAAAGATAGAAAGATACCCCTGGATGCGGAGAGGAAATCCTGAAAAGCACAGCCTCCTGGGAGGTGTTCCAGGGCGGTTTCCGACCCCCTCCAGATGGGCACTGACCCTCAAACAATGCATACTTTTCTCATATGATAGTCAGGTTATCTAAAAGACAGAGAATTATACTGGGGAACAGCACTCTCTGAGTGATACAACAATAAAATGTGCTATACTAGACCTTGTCAATGTCATTGAAAATAATTTCCATCTATTTGATTTTAAAAAGGCATGGTATAAAGCACTGCTTCAGCCTTGAAGAAATCAGTAGTCTCTCAGATTAATTTGCATTAATATTTCTGATAGATGATAACCATCCTTTGAAAAATATATTGGTTAAATTACTTGACTTCAGTGGTAAAATAGGATGGTATGAGGCTTCCACCATTCTCCTAGGGAGAGGTTATGGAGGTTATGGAGGTTATGGAGGTGATGGAGACAGGGGATCTGTGGCCAGGCCTAAAAAAAACTTTGGCGTATATGACAGGCGCATCCGCACCTCCCCAGGGCCAGGGATGCCACCAAAACCCGAACCGAAAAGATAGAAAGATACCCCTGGATGCGGAGAGGAAATCCTGAAAAGCACAGCCTCCTGGGAGGTGTTCCAGGGCGGTTTCTGACCCCCTCCAGATGGGCAATGCCTCCCAGTGCCACAGCCAGGCCCAAAAAAATGTAGGCGTATATGACAGGCGCATCCGCACCTCTCCAGGGCCAGGGATGCCACCAAAACCCGAACCGAAAAGATAGAAAGATACCCCTGGATGCGGAGAGGAAATCCTGAAAAGCACAGCCTCCTGGGAGGTGTTCCAGGGCGGTTTCCCAACCCCTTCAGATGGGCAATGCCTCCCAGCGCCACAGCCAGGCCCAAAAAAATGTAGGCGTATATGACAGGCGCATCCGCACCTCCCCAGGGCCAGGGATGCCACCAAAACCCGAACCGAAAAGATAGAAAGATACCCCTGGATGCGGAGAGGAAATCCTGAAAAGCACAGCCTCCTGGGAGGTGTTCCAGGGCGGTTTCCGACCCCCTCCAGATGGGCACTGACCCTCAAACAATGCACACTTTTCTCATATGATAGTCAGGTTATCTAAAAGACAGAGAATTATACTGGGGAACAGCACTCTCTGAGTGATACAACAATAAAATATGCTATACTAGACCTTGTCAATGTCATTGAAAATAATTTCCATCTATTTGATTTTAAAAAGGCATGGTATAAAGCACTGCTTCAGCCTTGAAGAAATCAGTAGTCTCTCAGATTAATTTGCATTAATATTTCTGATAGATGATAACCATCCTTTGAAAAATATATTGGTTAAATTACTTGACTTCAGTGGTAAAATAGGATGGTATGAGGCTTCCACCATTCTCCTAGGGAGAGGTTATGGAGGTTACGGAGGTTATGGAGGTGATGGAGACAGGGGATCTGTGGCCAGGCCTAAAAAAAACTTTGGCGTATATGACAGGCGCATCCGCACCTCCCCAGGGCCAGGGATGCCACCAAAACCCGAACCGAAAAGATAGAAAGATACCCCTGGATGCGGAGAGGAAATCCTGAAAAGCACAGCCTCCTGGGAGGTGTTCCAGGGCGGTTTCTGACCCCCTCCAGATGGGCAATGCCTCCCAGCGCCACAGCCAGGCCCAAAAAAATGTAGGCGTATATGACAGGCGCATCCGCACCTCTCCAGGGCCAGGGATGCCACCAAAACCCGAACCGAAAAGATAGAAAGATACCCCTGGATGCGGAGAGGAAATCCTGAAAAGCACAGCCTCCTGGGAGGTGTTCCAGGGTGGTTTCCCACCCCCTTCAGATGGGCAATGCCTCCCAGCGCCACAGCCAGGCCCAAAAAAATGTAGGCGTATATGACAGGCGCATCCGCACCTCCCCAGGGCCAGGGATGCCACCAAAACCCGAACCGAAAAGATAGAAAGATACCCCTGGATGCGGAGAGGAAATCCTGAAAAGCACAGCCTCCTGGGAGGTGTTCCAGGGCGGTTTCCGACCCCCTCCAGATGGGCACTGACCCTCAAACAATGCATACTTTTCTCATATGATAGTCAGGTTATCTAAAAGACAGAGAATTATACTGGGGAACAGCACTCTCTGAGTGATACAACAATAAAATGTGCTATACTAGACCTTGTCAATGTCATTGAAAATAATTTCCATCTATTTGATTTTAAAAAGGCATGGTATAAAGCACTGCTTCAGCCTTGAAGAAATCAGTAGTCTCTCAGATTAATTTGCATTAATATTTCTGATAGATGATAACCATCCTTTGAAAAATATATTGGTTAAATTACTTGACTTCAGTGGTAAAATAGGATGGTATGAGGCTTCCACCATTCTCCTAGGGAGAGGTTATGGAGGTTATGGAGGTTATGGAGGTGATGGAGACAGGGGATCTGTGGCCAGGCCTAAAAAAAACTTTGGCGTATATGACAGGCGCATCCGCACCTCCCCAGGGCCAGGGATGCCACCAAAACCCGAACCGAAAAGATAGAAAGATACCCCTGGATGCGGAGAGGAAATCCTGAAAAGCACAGCCTCCTGGGAGGTGTTCCAGGGCGGTTTCTGACCCCCTCCAGATGGGCAATGCCTCCCAGCGCCACAGCCAGGCCCAAAAAAATGTAGGCGTATATGACAGGCGCATCCGCACCTCTCCAGGGCCAGGGTTGCCACCGAAACCCGAACCGAAAAGATAGAAAGATACCCCTGGATGCGGAGAGGAAATCCTGAAAAGCACAGCCTCCTGGGAGGTGTTCCAGGGCGGTTTCCCACCCCCTTCAGATGGGCAATGCCTCCCAGCGCCACAGCCAGGCCCAAAAAAATGTAGGCGTATATGACAGGCGCATCCGCACCTCCCCAGGGCCAGGGATGCCACCAAAACCCGAACCGAAAAGATAGAAAGATACCCCTGGATGCGGAGAGGAAATCCTGAAAAGCACAGCCTCCTGGGAGGTGTTCCAGGGCGGTTTCCGACCCCCTCCAGATGGGCACTGACCCTCAAACAATGCATACTTTTCTCATATGATAGTCAGGTTATCTAAAAGACAGAGAATTATACTGGGGAACAGCACTCTCTGAGTGATACAACAATAAAATGTGCTATACTAGACCTTGTCAATGTCATTGAAAATAATTTCCATCTATTTGATTTTAAAAAGGCATGGTATAAAGCACTGCTTCAGCCTTGAAGAAATCAGTAGTCTCTCAGATTAATTTGCATTAATATTTCTGATAGATGATAACCATCCTTTGAAAAATATATTGGTTAAATTACTTGACTTCAGTGGTAAAATAGGATGGTATGAGGCTTCCACCATTCTCCTAGGGAGAGGTTATGGAGGTTATGGAGGTTATGGAGGTGATGGAGACAGGGGATCTGTGGCCAGGCCTAAAAAAAACTTTGGCGTATATGACAGGCGCATCCGCACCTCCCCAGGGCCAGGGATGCCACCAAAACCCGAACCGAAAAGATAGAAAGATACCCCTGGATGCGGAGAGGAAATCCTGAAAAGCACAGCCTCCTGGGAGGTGTTCCAGGGCGGTTTCTGACCCCCTCCAGATGGGCAATGCCTCCCAGCGCCACAGCCAGGCCCAAAAAAATGTAGGCGTATATGACAGGCGCATCCGCACCTCTCCAGGGCCAGGGATGCCACCAAAACCCGAACCGAAAAGATAGAAAGATACCCCTGGATGCGGAGAGGAAATCCTGAAAAGCACAGCCTCCTGGGAGGTGTTCCAGGGCGGTTTCCCACCCCCTTCAGATGGGCAATGCCTCCCAGCGCCACAGCCAGGCCCAAAAAAATGTAGGCGTATATGACAGGCGCATCCGCACCTCCCCAGGGCCAGGGATGCCACCAAAACCCGAACCGAAAAGATAGAAAGATACCCCTGGATGCGGAGAGGAAATCCTGAAAAGCACAGCCTCCTGGGAGGTGTTCCAGGGCGGTTTCCGACCCCCTCCAGATGGGCACTGACCCTCAAACAATGCATACTTTTCTCATATGATAGTCAGGTTATCTAAAAGACAGAGAATTATACTGGGGAACAGCACTCTCTGAGTGATACAACAATAAAATGTGCTATACTAGACCTTGTCAATGTCATTGAAAATAATTTCCATCTATTTGATTTTAAAAAGGCATGGTATAAAGCACTGCTTCAGCCTTGAAGAAATCAGTAGTCTCTCAGATTAATTTGCATTAATATTTCTGATAGATGATAACCATCCTTTGAAAAATATATTGGTTAAATTACTTGACTTCAGTGGTAAAATAGGATGGTATGAGGCTTCCACCATTCTCCTAGGGAGAGGTTATGGAGATTATGGAGGTTATGGAGGTGATGGAGACAGGGGATCTGTGGCCAGGCCTAAAAAAAACTTTGGCGTATATGACAGGCGCATCCGCACCTCCCCAGGGCCAGGGATGCCACCAAAACCCGAACCGAAAAGATAGAAAGATACCCCTGGATGCGGAGAGGAAATCCTGAAAAGCACAGCCTCCTGGGAGGTGTTCCAGGGCGGTTTCTGACCCCCTCCAGATGGGCAATGCCTCCCAGCGCCACAGCCAGGCCCAAAAAAATGTAGGCGTATATGACAGGCGCATCCGCACCTCTCCAGGGCCAGGGATGCCACCAAAACCCGAACCGAAAAGATAGAAAGATACCCCTGGATGCGGAGAGGAAATCCTGAAAAGCACAGCCTCCTGGGAGGTGTTCCAGGGCGGTTTCCCACCCCCTTCAGATGGGCAATGCCTCCCAGCGCCACAGCCAGGCCCAAAAAAATGTAGGCGTATATGACAGGCGCATCCGCACCTCCCCAGGGCCAGGGATGCCACCAAAACCCGAACCGAAAAGATAGAAAGATACCCCTGGATGCGGAGAGGAAATCCTGAAAAGCACAGCCTCCTGGGAGGTGTTCCAGGGCGGTTTCCGACCCCCTCCAGATGGGCACTGACCCTCAAACAATGCATACTTTTCTCATATGATAGTCAGGTTATCTAAAAGACAGAGAATTATACTGGGGAACAGCACTCTCTGAGTGATACAACAATAAAATGTGCTATACTAGACCTTGTCAATGTCATTGAAAATAATTTCCATCTAATTGATTTTAAAAAGGCATGGTATAAAGCACTGCTTCAGCCTTGAAGAAATCAGTAGTCTCTCAGATTAATTTGCATTAATATTTCTGATAGATGATAACCATCCTTTGAAAAATATATTGGTTAAATTACTTGACTTCAGTGGTAAAATAGGATGGTATGAGGCTTCCACCATTCTCCTAGGGAGAGGTTATGGAGGTTATGGAGGTTATGGAGGTGATGGAGACAGGGGATCTGTGGCCAGGCCTAAAAAAAACTTTGGCGTATATGACAGGCGCATCCGCACCTCCCCAGGGCCAGGGATGCCACCAAAACCCGAACCGAAAAGATAGAAAGATACCCCTGGATGCGGAGAGGAAATCCTGAAAAGCACAGCCTCCTGGGAGGTGTTCCAGGGCGGTTTCTGACCCCCTCCAGATGGGCAATGCCTCCCAGCGCCACAGCCAGGCCCAAAAAAATGTAGGCGTATATGACAGGCGCATCCGCACCTCTCCAGGGCCAGGGATGCCACCAAAACCCGAACCGAAAAGATAGAAAGATACCCCTGGATGCGGAGAGGAAATCCTGAAAAGCACAGCCTCCTGGGAGGTGTTCCAGGGCGGTTTCCCACCCCCTTCAGATGGGCAATGCCTCCCAGCGCCACAGCCAGGCCCAAAAAAATGTAGGCGTATATGACAGGCGCATCCGCACCTCCCCAGGGCCAGGGATGCCACCAAAACCCGAACCGAAAAGATAGAAAGATACCCCTGGATGCGGAGAGGAAATCCTGAAAAGCACAGCCTCCTGGGAGGTGTTCCAGGGCGGTTTCCGACCCCCTCCAGATGGGCACTGACCCTCAAACAATGCATACTTTTCTCATATGATAGTCAGGTTATCTAAAAGACAGAGAATTATACTGGGGAACAGCACTCTCTGAGTGATACAACAATAAAATGTGCTATACTAGACCTTGTCAATGTCATTGAAAATAATTTCCATCTATTTGATTTTAAAAAGGCATGGTATAAAGCACTGCTTCAGCCTTGAAGAAATCAGTAGTCTCTCAGATTAATTTGCATTAATATTTCTGATAGATGATAACCATCCTTTGAAAAATATATTGGTTAAATTACTTGACTTCAGTGGTAAAATAGGATGGTATGAGGCTTCCACCATTCTCCTAGGGAGAGGTTATGGAGGTTATGGAGGTTATGGAGGTGATGGAGACAGGGGATCTGTGGCCAGGCCTAAAAAAAACTTTGGCGTATATGACAGGCGCATCCGCACCTCCCCAGGGCCAGGGATGCCACCAAAACCCGAACCGAAAAGATAGAAAGATACCCCTGGATGCGGAGAGGAAATCCTGAAAAGCACAGCCTCCTGGGAGGTGTTCCAGGGCGGTTTCTGACCCCCTCCAGATGGGCAATGCCTCCCAGCGCCACAGCCAGGCCCAAAAAAATGTAGGCGTATATGACAGGCGCATCCGCACCTCTCCAGGGCCAGGGATGCCACCAAAACCCGAACCGAAAAGATAGAAAGATACCCCTGGATGCGGAGAGGAAATCCTGAAAAGCACAGCCTCCTGGGAGGTGTTCCAGGGCGGTTTCCCACCCCCTTCAGATGGGCAATGCCTCCCAGCGCCACAGCCAGGCCCAAAAAAATGTAGGCGTATATGACAGGCGCATCCGCACCTCCCCAGGGCCAGGGATGCCACCAAAACCCGAACCGAAAAGATAGAAAGATACCCCTGGATGCGGAGAGGAAATCCTGAAAAGCACAGCCTCCTGGGAGGTGTTCCAGGGCGGTTTCCGACCCCCTCCAGATGGGCACTGACCCTCAAACAATGCATACTTTTCTCATATGATAGTCAGGTTATCTAAAAGACAGAGAATTATACTGGGGAACAGCACTCTCTGAGTGATACAACAATAAAATGTGCTATACTAGACCTTGTCAATGTCATTGAAAATAATTTCCATCTATTTGATTTTAAAAAGGCATGGTATAAAGCACTGCTTCAGCCTTGAAGAAATCAGTAGTCTCTCAGATTAATTTGCATTAATATTTCTGATAGATGATAACCATCCTTTGAAAAATATATTGGTTAAATTACTTGACTTCAGTGGTAAAATAGGATGGTATGAGGCTTCCACCATTCTCCTAGGGAGAGGTTATGGAGGTTATGGAGGTTATGGAGGTGATGGAGACAGGGGATCTGTGGCCAGGCCTAAAAAAAACTTTGGCGTATATGACAGGCGCATCCGCACCTCCCCAGGGCCAGGGATGCCACCAAAACCCGAACCGAAAAGATAGAAAGATACCCCTGGATGCGGAGAGGAAATCCTGAAAAGCACAGCCTCCTGGGAGGTGTTCCAGGGCGGTTTCTGACCCCCTCCAGATGGGCAATGCCTCCCAGCGCCACAGCCAGGCCCAAAAAAATGTAGGCGTATATGACAGGCGCATCCGCACCTCTCCAGGGCCAGGGATGCCACCAAAACCCGAACCGAAAAGATAGAAAGATACCCCTGGATGCGGAGAGGAAATCCTGAAAAGCACAGCCTCCTGGGAGGTGTTCCAGGGCGGTTTCCCACCCCCTTCAGATGGGCAATGCCTCCCAGCGCCACAGCCAGGCCCAAAAAAATGTAGGCGTATATGACAGGCACATCCGCACCTCCCCAGGGCCAGGGATGCCACCAAAACCCGAACCGAAAAGATAGAAAGATACCCCTGGATGCGGAGAGGAAATCCTGAAAAGCACAGCCTCCTGGGAGGTGTTCCAGGGCGGTTTCCGACCCCCTCCAGATGGGCACTGACCCTCAAACAATGCATACTTTTCTCATATGATAGTCAGGTTATCTAAAAGACAGAGAATTATACTGGGGAACAGCACTCTCTGAGTGATACAACAATAAAATGTGCTATACTAGACCTTGTCAATGTCATTGAAAATAATTTCCATCTATTTGATTTTAAAAAGGCATGGTATAAAGCACTGCTTCAGCCTTGAAGAAATCAGTAGTCTCTCAGATTAATTTGCATTAATATTTCTGATAGATGATAACCATCCTTTGAAAAATATATTGGTTAAATTACTTGACTTCAGTGGTAAAATAGGATGGTATGAGGCTTCCACCATTCTCCTAGGGAGAGGTTATGGAGGTTATGGAGGTTATGGAGGTGATGGAGACAGGGGATCTGTGGCCAGGCCTAAAAAAAACTTTGGCGTATATGACAGGCGCATCCGCACCTCCCCAGGGCCAGGGATGCCACCAAAACCCGAACCGAAAAGATAGAAAGATACCCCTGGATGCGGAGAGGAAATCCTGAAAAGCACAGCCTCCTGGGAGGTGTTCCAGGGCGGTTTCTGACCCCCTCCAGATGGGCAATGCCTCCCAGCGCCACAGCCAGGCCCAAAAAAATGTAGGCGTATATGACAGGCGCATCCGCACCTCTCCAGGGCCAGGGATGCCACCAAAACCCGAACCGAAAAGATAGAAAGATACCCCTGGATGCGGAGAGGAAATCCTGAAAAGCACAGCCTCCTGGGAGGTGTTCCAGGGCGGTTTCCCACCCCCTTCAGATGGGCAATGCCTCCCAGCGCCACAGCCAGGCCCAAAAAAATGTAGGCGTATATGACAGGCACATCCGCACCTCCCCAGGGCCAGGGATGCCACCAAAACCCGAACCGAAAAGATAGAAAGATACCCCTGGATGCGGAGAGGAAATCCTGAAAAGCACAGCCTCCTGGGAGGTGTTCCAGGGCGGTTTCCGACCCCCTCCAGATGGGCACTGACCCTCAAACAATGCATACTTTTCTCATATGATAGTCAGGTTATCTAAAAGACAGAGAATTATACTGGGGAACAGCACTCTCTGAGTGATACAACAATAAAATGTGCTATACTAGACCTTGTCAATGTCATTGAAAATAATTTCCATCTATTTGATTTTAAAAAGGCATGGTATAAAGCACTGCTTCAGCCTTGAAGAAATCAGTAGTCTCTCAGATTAATTTGCATTAATATTTCTGATAGATGATAACCATCCTTTGAAAAATATATTGGTTAAATTACTTGACTTCAGTGGTAAAATAGGATGGTATGAGGCTTCCACCATTCTCCTAGGGAGAGGTTATGGAGGTTATGGAGGTTATGGAGGTGATGGAGACAGGGGATCTGTGGCCAGGCCTAAAAAAAACTTTGGCGTATATGACAGGCGCATCCGCACCTCCCCAGGGCCAGGGATGCCACCAAAACCCGAACCGAAAAGATAGAAAGATACCCCTGGATGCGGAGAGGAAATCCTGAAAAGCACAGCCTCCTGGGAGGTGTTCCAGGGCGGTTTCTGACCCCCTCCAGATGGGCAATGCCTCCCAGCGCCACAGCCAGGCCCAAAAAAATGTAGGCGTATATGACAGGCGCATCCGCACCTCTCCAGGGCCAGGGATGCCACCAAAACCCGAACCGAAAAGATAGAAAGATACCCCTGGATGCGGAGAGGAAATCCTGAAAAGCACAGCCTCCTGGGAGGTGTTCCAGGGCGGTTTCCCACCCCCTTCAGATGGGCAATGCCTCCCAGCGCCACAGCCAGGCCCAAAAAAATGTAGGCGTATATGACAGGCGCATCCGCACCTCCCCAGGGCCAGGGATGCCACCAAAACCCGAACCGAAAAGATAGAAAGATACCCCTGGATGCGGAGAGGAAATCCTGAAAAGCACAGCCTCCTGGGAGGTGTTCCAGGGCGGTTTCCGACCCCCTCCAGATGGGCACTGACCCTCAAACAATGCATACTTTTCTCATATGATAGTCAGGTTATCTAAAAGACAGAGAATTATACTGGGGAACAGCACTCTCTGAGTGATACAACAATAAAATGTGCTATACTAGACCTTGTCAATGTCATTGAAAATAATTTCCATCTATTTGATTTTAAAAAGGCATGGTATAAAGCACTGCTTCAGCCTTGAAGAAATCAGTAGTCTCTCAGATTAATTTGCATTAATATTTCTGATAGATGATAACCATCCTTTGAAAAATATATTGGTTAAATTACTTGACTTCAGTGGTAAAATAGGATGGTATGAGGCTTCCACCATTCTCCTAGGGAGAGGTTATGGAGGTTATGGAGGTTATGGAGGTGATGGAGACAGGGGATCTGTGGCCAGGCCTAAAAAAAACTTTGGCGTATATGACAGGCGCATCCGCACCTCCCCAGGGCCAGGGATGCCACCAAAACCCGAACCGAAAAGATAGCAAGATACCCCTGGATGCGGAGAGGAAATCCTGAAAAGCACAGCCTCCTGGGAGGTGTTCCAGGGCGGTTTCTGACCCCCTCCAGATGGGCAATGCCTCCCAGCGCCACAGCCAGGCCCAAAAAAATGTAGGCGTATATGACAGGCGCATCCGCACCTCTCCAGGGCCAGGGATGCCACCAAAACCCGAACCGAAAAGATAGAAAGATACCCCTGGATGCGGAGAGGAAATCCTGAAAAGCACAGCCTCCTGGGAGGTGTTCCAGGGCGGTTTCCCACCCCCTTCAGATGGGCAATGCCTCCCAGCACCACAGCCAGGCCCAAAAAAATGTAGGCGTATATGACAGGTGCATCCGCACCTCCCCAGGGCCAGGGATGCCACCAAAACCCGAACCGAAAAGATAGAAAGATACCCCTGGATGCGGAGAGGAAATCCTGAAAAGCACAGCCTCCTGGGAGGTGTTCCAGGGCGGTTTCCGACCCCCTCCAGATGGGCACTGACCCTCAAACAATGCATACTTTTCTCATATGATAGTCAGGTTATCTAAAAGACAGAGAATTATACTGGGGAACAGCACTCTCTGAGTGATACAACAATAAAATGTGCTATACTAGACCTTGTCAATGTCATTGAAAATAATTTCCATCTATTTGATTTTAAAAAGGCATGGTATAAAGCACTGCTTCAGCCTTGAAGAAATCAGTAGTCTCTCAGATTAATTTGCATTAATATTTCTGATAGATGATAACCATCCTTTGAAAAATATATTGGTTAAATTACTTGACTTCAGTGGTAAAATAGGATGGTATGAGGCTTCCACCATTCTCCTAGGGAGAGGTTATGGAGGTTATGGAGGTTATGGAGGTGATGGAGACAGGGGATCTGTGGCCAGGCCTAAAAAAAACTTTGGCGTATATGACAGGCGCATCCGCACCTCCCCAGGGCCAGGGATGCCACCAAAACCCGAACCGAAAAGATAGAAAGATACCCCTGGATGCGGAGAGGAAATCCTGAAAAGCACAGCCTCCTGGGAGGTGTTCCAGGGCGGTTTCTGACCCCCTCCAGATGGGCAATGCCTCCCAGCGCCACAGCCAGGCCCAAAAAAATGTAGGCGTATATGACAGGCGCATCCGCACCTCTCCAGGGCCAGGGATGCCACCAAAACCCGAACCGAAAAGATAGAAAGATACCCCTGGATGCGGAGAGAAAATCCTGAAAAGCACAGCCTCCTGGGAGGTGTTCCAGGGCGGTTTCCCACCCCCTTCAGATGGGCAATGCCTCCCAGCGCCACAGCCAGGCCCAAAAAAATGTAGGCGTATATGACAGGCGCATCCGCACCTCCCCAGGGCCAGGGATGCCACCAAAACCCGAACCGAAAAGATAGAAAGATACCCCTGGATGCGGAGAGGAAATCCTGAAAAGCACAGCCTCCTGGGAGGTGTTCCAGGGCGGTTTCCGACCCCCTCCAGATGGGCACTGACCCTCAAACAATGCATACTTTTCTCATATGATAGTCAGGTTATCTAAAAGACAGAGAATTATACTGGGGAACAGCACTCTCTGAGTGATACAACAATAAAATGTGCTATACTAGACCTTGTCAATGTCATTGAAAATAATTTCCATCTATTTGATTTTAAAAAGGCATGGTATAAAGCACTGCTTCAGCCTTGAAGAAATCAGTAGTCTCTCAGATTAATTTGCATTAATATTTCTGATAGATGATAACCATCCTTTGAAAAATATATTGGTTAAATTACTTGACTTCAGTGGTAAAATAGGATGGTATGAGGCTTCCACCATTCTCCTAGGGAGAGGTTATGGAGGTTATGGAGGTTATGGAGGTGATGGAGACAGGGGATCTGTGGCCAGGCCTAAAAAAAACTTTGGCGTATATGACAGGCGCATCCGCACCTCCCCAGGGCCAGGGATGCCACCAAAACCCGAACCGAAAAGATAGAAAGATACCCCTGGATGCGGAGAGGAAATCCTGAAAAGCACAGCCTCCTGGGAGGTGTTCCAGGGCGGTTTCTGACCCCCTCCAGATGGGCAATGCCTCCCAGCGCCACAGCCAGGCCCAAAAAAATGTAGGCGTATATGACAGGCGCATCCGCACCTCTCCAGGGCCAGGGATGCCACCAAAACCCGAACCGAAAAGATAGAAAGATACCCCTGGATGCGGAGAGGAAATCCTGAAAAGCACAGCCTCCTGGGAGGTGTTCCAGGGCGGTTTCCCACCCCCTTCAGATGGGCAATGCCTCCCAGCGCCACAGCCAGGCCCAAAAAAATGTAGGCGTATATGACAGGCGCATCCGCACCTCCCCAGGGCCAGGGATGCCACCAAAACCCGAACCGAAAAGATAGAAAGATACCCCTGGATGCGGAGAGGAAATCCTGAAAAGCACAGCCTCCTGGGAGGTGTTCCAGGGCGGTTTCCGACCCCCTCCAGATGGGCACTGACCCTCAAACAATGCATACTTTTCTCATATGATAGTCAGGTTATCTAAAAGACAGAGAATTATACTGGGGAACAGCACTCTCTGAGTGATACAACAATAAAATGTGCTATACTAGACCTTGTCAATGTCATTGAAAATAATTTCCATCTATTTGATTTTAAAAAGGCATGGTATAAAGCACTGCTTCAGCCTTGAAGAAATCAGTAGTCTCTCAGATTAATTTGCATTAATATTTCTGATAGATGATAACCATCCTTTGAAAAATATATTGGTTAAATTACTTGACTTCAGTGGTAAAATAGGATGGTATGAGGCTTCCACCATTCTCCTAGGGAGAGGTTATGGAGGTTATGGAGGTTATGGAGGTGATGGAGACAGGGGATCTGTGGCCAGGCCTAAAAAAAACTTTGGCGTATATGACAGGCGCATCCGCACCTCCCCAGGGCCAGGGATGCCACAAAAACCCAAACCGAAAAGATAGAAAGATACCCCTGGATGCGGAGAGGAAATCCTGAAAAGCACAGCCTCCTGGGAGGTGTTCCAGGGCGGTTTCTGACCCCCTCCAGATGGGCTATGCCTCCCAGCGCCACAGCCAGGCCCAAAAAAATGTAGGCGTATATGACAGGCGCATCCGCACCTCTCCAGGGCCAGGGATGCCACTAAAACCCGAACCGAAAAGATAGAAAGATACCCCTGGATGCGGAGAGGAAATCCTGAAAAGCACAGCCTCCTGGGAGGTGTTCCAGGGCGGTTTCCCACCCCCTTCAGATGGGCAATGCCTCCCAGCGCCACAGCCAGGCCCAAAAAAATGTAGGCGTATATGACAGGCGCATCCGCACCTCCCCAGGGCCAGGGATGCCACCAAAACCCGAACCGAAAAGATAGAAAGATACCCCTGGATGCGGAGAGGAAATCCTGAAAAGCACAGCCTCCTGGGAGGTGTTCCAGGGCGGTTTCCGACCCCCTCCAGATGGGCACTGACCCTCAAACAATGCATACTTTTCTCATATGATAGTCAGGTTATCTAAAAGACAGAGAATTATACTGGGGAACAGCACTCTCTGAGTGATACAACAATAAAATGTGCTATACTAGACCTTGTCAATGTCATTGAAAATAATTTCCATCTATTTGATTTTAAAAAGGCATGGTATAAAGCACTGCTTCAGCCTTGAAGAAATCAGTAGTCTCTCAGATTAATTTGCATTAATATTTCTGATAGATGATAACCATCCTTTGAAAAATATATTGGTTAAATTACTTGACTTCAGTGGTAAAATAGGATGGTATGAGGCTTCCACCATTCTCCTAGGGAGAGGTTATGGAGGTTATGGAGGTTATGGAGGTGATGGAGACAGGGGATCTGTGGCCAGGCCTAAAAAAAACTTTGGCGTATATGACAGGCGCATCCGCACCTCCCCAGGGCCAGGGATGCCACCAAAACCCGAACCGAAAAGATAGAAAGATACCCCTGGATGCGGAGAGGAAATCCTGAAAAGCACAGCCTCCTGGGAGGTGTTCCAGGGCGGTTTCTGACCCCCTCCAGATGGGCAATGCCTCCCAGCGCCACAGCCAGGCCCAAAAAAATGTAGGCGTATATGACAGGCGCATCCGCACCTCTCCAGGGCCAGGGATGCCACCAAAACCCGAACCGAAAAGATAGAAAGATACCCCTGGATGCGGAGAGAAAATCCTGAAAAGCACAGCCTCCTGGGAGGTGTTCCAGGGCGGTTTCCCACCCCCTTCAGATGGGCAATGCCTCCCAGCGCCACAGCCAGGCCCAAAAAAATGTAGGCGTATATGACAGGCGCATCCGCACCTCCCCAGGGCCAGGGATGCCACCAAAACCCGAACCGAAAAGATAGAAAGATACCCCTGGATGCGGAGAGGAAATCCTGAAAAGCACAGCCTCCTGGGAGGTGTTCCAGGGCGGTTTCCCACCCCCTCCAGATGGGCACTGACCCTCAAACAATGCATACTTTTCTCATATGATAGTCAGGTTATCTAAAAGACAGAGAATTATACTGGGGAACAGCACTCTCTGAGTGATACAACAATAAAATGTGCTATACTAGACCTTGTCAATGTCATTGAAAATAATTTCCATCTATTTGATTTTAAAAAGGCATGGTATAAAGCACTGCTTCAGCCTTGAAGAAATCAGTAGTCTCTCAGATTAATTTGCATTAATATTTCTGATAGATGATAACCATCCTTTGAAAAATATATTGGTTAAATTACTTGACTTCAGTGGTAAAATAGGATGGTATGAGGCTTCCACCATTCTCCTAGGGAGAGGTTATGGAGGTTATGGAGGTTATGGAGGTGATGGAGACAGGGGATCTGTGGCCAGGCCTAAAAAAAACTTTGGCGTATATGACAGGCGCATCCGCACCTCCCCAGGGCCAGGGATGCCACCAAAACCCGAACCGAAAAGATAGAAAGATACCCCTGGATGCGGAGAGGAAATCCTGAAAAGCACAGCCTCCTGGGAGGTGTTCCAGGGCGGTTTCTGACCCCCTCCAGATGGGCAATGCCTCCCAGCGCCACAGCCAGGCCCAAAAAAATGTAGGCGTATATGACAGGCGCATCCGCACCTCTCCAGGGCCAGGGATGCCACCAAAACCCGAACCGAAAAGATAGAAAGATACCCCTGGATGCGGAGAGGAAATCCTGAAAAGCACAGCCTCCTGGGAGGTGTTCCAGGGCGGTTTCCCACCCCCTTCAGATGGGCAATGCCTCCCAGCGCCACAGCCAGGCCCAAAAAAATGTAGGCGTATATGACAGGCGCATCCGCACCTCCCCAGGGCCAGGGATGCCACCAAAACCCGAACCGAAAAGATAGAAAGATACCCCTGGATGCGGAGAGGAAATCCTGAAAAGCACAGCCTCCTGGGAGGTGTTCCAGGGCGGTTTCCGACCCCCTCCAGATGGGCACTGACCCTCAAACAATGCATACTTTTCTCATATGATAGTCAGGTTATCTAAAAGACAGAGAATTATACTGGGGAACAGCACTCTCTGAGTGATACAACAATAAAATGTGCTATACTAGACCTTGTCAATGTCATTGAAAATAATTTCCATCTATTTGATTTTAAAAAGGCATGGTATAAAGCACTGCTTCAGCCTTGAAGAAATCAGTAGTCTCTCAGATTAATTTGCATTAATATTTCTGATAGATGATAACCATCCTTTGAAAAATATATTGGTTAAATTACTTGACTTCAGTGGTAAAATAGGATGGTATGAGGCTTCCACCATTCTCCTAGGGAGAGGTTATGGAGGTTATGGAGGTTATGGAGGTGATGGAGACAGGGGATCTGTGGCCAGGCCTAAAAAAAACTTTGGCGTATATGACAGGCGCATCCGCACCTCCCCAGGGCCAGGGATGCCACCAAAACCCGAACCGAAAAGATAGAAAGATACCCCTGGATGCGGAGAGGAAATCCTGAAAAGCACAGCCTCCTGGGAGGTGTTCCAGGGCGGTTTCTGACCCCCTCCAGATGGGCAATGCCTCCCAGCGCCACAGCCAGGCCCAAAAAAATGTAGGCGTATATGACAGGCGCATCCGCACCTCTCCAGGGCCAGGGATGCCACCAAAACCCGAACCGAAAAGATAGAAAGATACCCCTGGATGCGGAGAGGAAATCCTGAAAAGCACAGCCTCCTGGGAGGTGTTCCAGGGCGGTTTCCCACCCCCTTCAGATGGGCAATGCCTCCCAGCGCCACAGCCAGGCCCAAAAAAATGTAGGCGTATATGACAGGCGCATCCGCACCTCCCCAGGGCCAGGGATGCCACCAAAACCCGAACCGAAAAGATAGAAAGATACCCCTGGATGCGGAGAGGAAATCCTGAAAAGCACAGCCTCCTGGGAGGTGTTCCAGGGCGGTTTCCGACCCCCTCCAGATGGGCACTGACCCTCAAACAATGCATACTTTTCTCATATGATAGTCAGGTTATCTAAAAGACAGAGAATTATACTGGGGAACAGCACTCTCTGAGTGATACAACAATAAAATGTGCTATACTAGACCTTGTCAATGTCATTGAAAATAATTTCCATCTATTTGATTTTAAAAAGGCATGGTATAAAGCACTGCTTCAGCCTTGAAGAAATCAGTAGTCTCTCAGATTAATTTGCATTAATATTTCTGATAGATGATAACCATCCTTTGAAAAATATATTGGTTAAATTACTTGACTTCAGTGGTAAAATAGGATGGTATGAGGCTTCCACCATTCTCCTAGGGAGAGGTTATGGAGGTTATGGAGGTTATGGAGGTGATGGAGACAGGGGATCTGTGGCCAGGCCTAAAAAAAACTTTGGCGTATATGACAGGCGCATCCGCACCTCCCCAGGGCCAGGGATGCCACCAAAACCCAAACCGAAAAGATAGAAAGATACCCCTGGATGCGGAGAGGAAATCCTGAAAAGCACAGCCTCCTGGGAGGTGTTCCAGGGCGGTTTCTGACCCCCTCCAGATGGGCAATGCCTCCCAGCGCCACAGCCAGGCCCAAAAAAATGTAGGCGTATATGACAGGCGCATCCGCACCTCTCCAGGGCCAGGGATGCCACTAAAACCCGAACCGAAAAGATAGAAAGATACCCCTGGATGCGGAGAGGAAATCCTGAAAAGCACAGCCTCCTGGGAGGTGTTCCAGGGCGGTTTCCCACCCCCTTCAGATGGGCAATGCCTCCCAGCGCCACAGCCAGGCCCAAAAAAATGTAGGCGTATATGACAGGCGCATCCGCACCTCCCCAGGGCCAGGGATGCCACCAAAACCCGAACCGAAAAGATAGAAAGATACCCCTGGATGCGGAGAGGAAATCCTGAAAAGCACAGCCTCCTGGGAGGTGTTCCAGGGCGGTTTCCGACCCCCTCCAGATGGGCACTGACCCTCAAACAATGCATACTTTTCTCATATGATAGTCAGGTTATCTAAAAGACAGAGAATTATACTGGGGAACAGCACTCTCTGAGTGATACAACAATAAAATGTGCTATACTAGACCTTGTCAATGTCATTGAAAATAATTTCCATCTATTTGATTTTAAAAAGGCATGGTATAAAGCACTGCTTCAGCCTTGAAGAAATCAGTAGTCTCTCAGATTAATTTGCATTAATATTTCTGATAGATGATAACCATCCTTTGAAAAATATATTGGTTAAATTACTTGACTTCAGTGGTAAAATAGGATGGTATGAGGCTTCCACCATTCTCCTAGGGAGAGGTTATGGAGGTTATGGAGGTTATGGAGGTGATGGAGACAGGGGATCTGTGGCCAGGCCTAAAAAAAACTTTGGCGTATATGACAGGCGCATCCGCACCTCCCCAGGGCCAGGGATGCCACCAAAACCCGAACCGAAAAGATAGAAAGATACCCCTGGATGCGGAGAGGAAATCCTGAAAAGCACAGCCTCCTGGGAGGTGTTCCAGGGCGGTTTCTGACCCCCTCCAGATGGGCAATGCCTCCCAGCGCCACAGCCAGGCCCAAAAAAATGTAGGCGTATATGACAGGCGCATCTGCACCTCTCCAGGGCCAGGTATGCCACCAAAACCCGAACCGAAAGGATAGAAAGATACCCCTGGATGCGGAGAGGAAATCCTGAAAAGCACAGCCTCCTGGGAGGTGTTCCAGGGCGGTTTCCCACCCCCTTCAGATGGGCAATGCCTCCCAGCGCCACAGCCAGGCCCAAAAAAATGTAGGCGTATATGACAGGCGCATCCGCACCTCCCCAGGGCCAGGGATGCCACCAAAACCCGAACCGAAAAGATAGAAAGATACCCCTGGATGCGGAGAGGAAATCCTGAAAAGCACAGCCTCCTGGGAGGTGTTCCAGGGCGGTTTCCGACCCCCTCCAGATGGGCACTGACCCTCAAACAATGCATACTTTTCTCATATGATAGTCAGGTTATCTAAAAGACAGAGAATTATACTGGGGAACAGCACTCTCTGAGTGATACAACAATAAAATGTGCTATACTAGACCTTGTCAATGTCATTGAAAATAATTTCCATCTATTTGATTTTAAAAAGGCATGGTATAAAGCACTGCTTCAGCCTTGAAGAAATCAGTAGTCTCTCAGATTAATTTGCATTAATATTTCTGATAGATGATAACCATCCTTTGAAAAATATATTGGTTAAATTACTTGACTTCAGTGGTAAAATAGGATGGTATGAGGCTTCCACCATTCTCCTAGGGAGAGGTTATGGAGGTTATGGAGGTTATGGAGGTGATGGAGACAGGGGATCTGTGGCCAGGCCTAAAAAAAACTTTGGCGTATATGACAGGCGCATCCGCACCTCCCCAGGGCCAGGGATGCCACCAAAACCCGAACCGAAAAGATAGAAAGATACCCCTGGATGCGGAGAGGAAATCCTGAAAAGCACAGCCTCCTGGGAGGTGTTCCAGGGCGGTTTCTGACCCCCTCCAGATGGGCAATGCCTCCCAGCGCCACAGCCAGGCCCAAAGAAATGTAGGCGTATATGACAGGCGCATCCGCACCTCTCCAGGGCCAGGGATGCCACCAAAACCCGAACCGAAAAGATAGAAAGATACCCCTGGATGCGGAGAGAAAATCCTGAAAAGCACAGCCTCCTGGGAGGTGTTCCAGGGCGGTTTCCCACCCCCTTCAGATGGGCAATGCCTCCCAGCGCCACAGCCAGGCCCAAAAAAATGTAGGCGTATATGACAGGCGCATCCGCACCTCCCCAGGGCCAGGGATGCCACCAAAACCCGAACCGAAAAGATAGAAAGATACCCCTGGATGCGGAGAGGAAATCCTGAAAAGCACAGCCTCCTGGGAGGTGTTCCAGGGCGGTTTCCGACCCCCTCCAGATGGGCACTGACCCTCAAACAATGCATACTTTTCTCATATGATAGTCAGGTTATCTAAAAGACAGAGAATTATACTGGGGAACAGCACTCTCTGAGTGATACAACAATAAAATGTGCTATACTAGACCTTGTCAATGTCATTGAAAATAATTTCCATCTATTTGATTTTAAAAAGGCATGGTATAAAGCACTGCTTCAGCCTTGAAGAAATCAGTAGTCTCTCAGATTAATTTGCATTAATATTTCTGATAGATGATAACCATCCTTTGAAAAATATATTGGTTAAATTACTTGACTTCAGTGGTAAAATAGGATGGTATGAGGCTTCCACCATTCTCCTAGGGAGAGGTTATGGAGGTTATGGAGGTTATGGAGGTGATGGAGACAGGGGATCTGTGGCCAGGCCTAAAAAAAACTTTGGCGTATATGACAGGCGCATCCGCACCTCCCCAGGGCCAGGGATGCCACCAAAACCCGAACCGAAAAGATAGAAAGATACCCCTGGATGCGGAGAGGAAATCCTGAAAAGCACAGCCTCCTGGGAGGTGTTCCAGGGCGGTTTCTGACCCCCTCCAGATGGGCAATGCCTCCCAGCGCCACAGCCAGGCCCAAAAAAATGTAGGCGTATATGACAGGCGCATCCGCACCTCTCCAGGGCCAGGGATGCCACCAAAACCCGAACCGAAAAGATAGAAAGATACCCCTGGATGCGGAGAGGAAATCCTGAAAAGCACAGCCTCCTGGGAGGTGTTCCAGGGCGGTTTCCCACCCCCTTCAGATGGGCAATGCCTCCCAGCGCCACAGCCAGGCCCAAAAAAATGTAGGCGTATATGACAGGCGCATCCGCACCTCCCCAGGGCCAGGGATGCCACCAAAACCCGAACCGAAAAGATAGAAAGATACCCCTGGATGCGGAGAGGAAATCCTGAAAAGCACAGCCTCCTGGGAGGTGTTCCAGGGCGGTTTCCGACCCCCTCCAGATGGGCACTGACCCTCAAACAATGCATACTTTTCTCATATGATAGTCAGGTTATCTAAAAGACAGAGAATTATACTGGGGAACAGCACTCTCTGAGTGATACAACAATAAAATGTGCTATACTAGACCTTGTAATGTCATTGAAAATAATTTCCATCTATTTGATTTTAAAAAGGCATGGTATAAAGCACTGCTTCAGCCTTGAAGAAATCAGTAGTCTCTCAGATTAATTTGCATTAATATTTCTGATAGATGATAACCATCCTTTGAAAAATATATTGGTTAAATTACTTGACTTCAGTGGTAAAATAGGATGGTATGAGGCTTCCACCATTCTCCTAGGGAGAGGTTATGGAGGTTATGGAGGTTATGGAGGTGATGGAGACAGGGGATCTGTGGCCAGGCCTAAAAAAAACTTTGGCGTATATGACAGGCGCATCCGCACCTCCCCAGGGCCAGGGATGCCACCAAAACCCGAACCGAAAAGATAGAAAGATACCCCTGGATGCGGAGAGGAAATCCTGAAAAGCACAGCCTCCTGGGAGGTGTTCCAGGGCGGTTTCTGACCCCCTCCAGATGGGCAATGCCTCCCAGCGCCACAGCCAGGCCCAAAAAAATGTAGGCGTATATGACAGGCGCATCCGCACCTCTCCAGGGCCAGGGATGCCACCAAAACCCGAACCGAAAAGATAGAAAGATACCCCTGGATGCGGAGAGGAAATCCTGAAAAGCACAGCCTCCTGGGAGGTGTTCCAGGGCGGTTTCCCACCCCCTTCAGATGGGCAATGCCTCCCAGCGCCACAGCCAGGCCCAAAAAAATGTAGGCGTATATGACAGGCGCATCCGCACCTCCCCAGGGCCAGGGATGCCACCAAAACCCGAACCGAAAAGATAGAAAGATACCCCTGGATGCGGAGAGGAAATCCTGAAAAGCACAGCCTCCTGGGAGGTGTTCCAGGGCGGTTTCCGACCCCCTCCAGATGGGCACTGACCCTCAAACAATGCATACTTTTCTCATATGATAGTCAGGTTATCTAAAAGACAGAGAATTATACTGGGGAACAGCACTCTCTGAGTGATACAACAATAAAATGTGCTATACTAGACCTTGTCAATGTCATTGAAAATAATTTCCATCTATTTGATTTTAAAAAGGCATGGTATAAAGCACTGCTTCAGCCTTGAAGAAATCAGTAGTCTCTCAGATTAATTTGCATTAATATTTCTGATAGATGATAACCATCCTTTGAAAAATATATTGGTTAAATTACTTGACTTCAGTGGTAAAATAGGATGGTATGAGGCTTCCACCATTCTCCTAGGGAGAGGTTATGGAGGTTATGGAGGTTATGGAGGTGATGGAGACAGGGGATCTGTGGCCAGGCCTAAAAAAAACTTTGGCGTATATGACAGGCGCATCCGCACCTCCCCAGGGCCAGGGATGCCACCAAAACCCGAACCGAAAAGATAGAAAGATACCCCTGGATGCGGAGAGGAAATCCTGAAAAGCACAGCCTCCTGGGAGGTGTTCCAGGGCGGTTTCTGACCCCCTCCAGATGGGCAATGCCTCCCAGCGCCACAGCCAGGCCCAAAAAAATGTAGGCGTATATGACAGGCGCATCCGCACCTCTCCAGGGCCAGGGATGCCACCAAAACCCGAACCGAAAAGATAGAAAGATACCCCTGGATGCGGAGAGGAAATCCTGAAAAGCACAGCCTCCTGGGAGGTGTTCCAGGGCGGTTTCCCACCCCCTTCAGATGGGCAATGCCTCCCAGCGCCACAGCCAGGCCCAAAAAAATGTAGGCGTATATGACAGGCGCATCCGCACCTCCCCAGGGCCAGGGATGCCACCAAAACCCGAACCGAAAAGATAGAAAGATACCCCTGGATGCGGAGAGGAAATCCTGAAAAGCACAGCCTCCTGGGAGGTGTTCCAGGGCGGTTTCCGACCCCCTCCAGATGGGCACTGACCCTCAAACAATGCATACTTTTCTCATATGATAGTCAGGTTATCTAAAAGACAGAGAATTATACTGGGGAACAGCACTCTCTGAGTGATACAACAATAAAATGTGCTATACTAGACCTTGTCAATGTCATTGAAAATAATTTCCATCTATTTGATTTTAAAAAGGCATGGTATAAAGCACTGCTTCAGCCTTGAAGAAATCAGTAGTCTCTCAGATTAATTTGCATTAATATTTCTGATAGATGATAACCATCCTTTGAAAAATATATTGGTTAAATTACTTGACTTCAGTGGTAAAATAGGATGGTATGAGGCTTCCACCATTCTCCTAGGGAGAGGTTATGGAGGTTATGGAGGTTATGGAGGTGATGGAGACAGGGGATCTGTGGCCAGGCCTAAAAAAAACTTTGGCGTATATGACAGGCGCATCCGCACCTCCCCAGGGCCAGGGATGCCACCAAAACCCGAACCGAAAAGATAGAAAGATACCCCTGGATGCGGAGAGGAAATCCTGAAAAGCACAGCCTCCTGGAAGGTGTTCCAGGGCGGTTTCTGACCCCCTCCAGATGGGCAATGCCTCCCAGCGCCACAGCCAGGCCCAAAAAAATGTAGGCGTATATGACAGGCGCATCCGCACCTCTCCAGGGCCAGGGATGCCACCAAAACCCGAACCGAAAAGATAGAAAGATACCCCTGGATGCGGAGAGGAAATCCTGAAAAGCACAGCCTCCTGGGAGGTGTTCCAGGGCGGTTTCCCACCCCCTTCAGATGGGCAATGCCTCCCAGCGCCACAGCCAGGCCCAAAAAAATGTAGGCGTATATGACAGGCGCATCCGCACCTCCCCAGGGCCAGGGATGCCACCAAAACCCGAACCGAAAAGATAGAAAGATACCCCTGGATGCGGAGAGGAAATCCTGAAAAGCACAGCCTCCTGGGAGGTGTTCCAGGGCGGTTTCCGACCCCCTCCAGATGGGCACTGACCCTCAAACAATGCATACTTTTCTCATATGATAGTCAGGTTATCTAAAAGACAGAGAATTATACTGGGGAACAGCACTCTCTGAGTGATACAACAATAAAATGTGCTATACTAGACCTTGTCAATGTCATTGAAAATAATTTCCATCTATTTGATTTTAAAAAGGCATGGTATAAAGCACTGCTTCAGCCTTGAAGAAATCAGTAGTCTCTCAGATTAATTTGCATTAATATTTCTGATAGATGATAACCATCCTTTGAAAAATATATTGGTTAAATTACTTGACTTCAGTGGTAAAATAGGATGGTATGAGGCTTCCACCATTCTCCTAGGGAGAGGTTATGGAGGTTATGGAGGTTATGGAGGTGATGGAGACAGGGGATCTGTGGCCAGGCCTAAAAAAAACTTTGGCGTATATGACAGGCGCATCCGCACCTCCCCAGGGCCAGGGATGCCACCAAAACCCGAACCGAAAAGATAGAAAGATACCCCTGGATGCGGAGAGGAAATCCTGAAAAGCACAGCCCCCTGGAAGGTGTTCCAGGGCGGTTTCTGACCCCCTCCAGATGGGCAATGCCTCCCAGCGCCACAGCCAGGCCCAAAAAAATGTAGGCGTATATGACAGGCGCATCCGCACCTCTCCAGGGCCAGGGATGCCACCAAAACCCGAACCGAAAAGATAGAAAGATACCCCTGGATGCGGAGAGGAAATCCTGAAAAGCACAGCCTCCTGGGAGGTGTTCCAGGGCGGTTTCCCACCCCCTTCAGATGGGCAATGCCTCCCAGCGCCACAGCCAGGCCCAAAAAAATGTAGGCGTATATGACAGGCGCATCCGCACCTCCCCAGGGCCAGGGATGCCACCAAAACCCGAACCGAAAAGATAGAAAGATACCCCTGGATGCGGAGAGGAAATCCTGAAAAGCACAGCCTCCTGGGAGGTGTTCCAGGGCGGTTTCCGACCCCCTCCAGATGGGCACTGACCCTCAAACAATGCATACTTTTCTCATATGATAGTCAGGTTATCTAAAAGACAGAGAATTATACTGGGGAACAGCACTCTCTGAGTGATACAACAATAAAATGTGCTATACTAGACCTTGTCAATGTCATTGAAAATAATTTCCATCTATTTGATTTTAAAAAGGCATGGTATAAAGCACTGCTTCAGCCTTGAAGAAATCAGTAGTCTCTCAGATTAATTTGCATTAATATTTCTGATAGATGATAACCATCCTTTGAAAAATATATTGGTTAAATTACTTGACTTCAGTGGTAAAATAGGATGGTATGAGGCTTCCACCATTCTCCTAGGGAGAGGTTATGGAGGTTATGGAGGTTATGGAGGTGATGGAGACAGGGGATCTGTGGCCAGGCCTAAAAAAAACTTTGGCGTATATGACAGGCGCATCCGCACCTCCCCAGGGCCAGGGATGCCACCAAAACCCGAACCGAAAAGATAGAAAGATACCCCTGGATGCGGAGAGGAAATCCTGAAAAGCACAGCCTCCTGGGAGGTGTTCCAGGGCGGTTTCTGACCCCCTCCAGATGGGCAATGCCTCCCAGCGCCACAGCCAGGCCCAAAAAAAATGTAGGCGTATATGACAGGCGCATCCGCACCTCTCCAGGGCCAGGGATGCCACCAAAACCCGAACCGAAAAGATAGAAAGATACCCCTGGATGCGGAGAGGAAATCCTGAAAAGCACAGCCTCCTGGGAGGTGTTCCAGGGCGGTTTCCCACCCCCTTCAGATGGGCAATGCCTCCCAGCGCCACAGCCAGGCCCAAAAAAATGTAGGCGTATATGACAGGCGCATCCGCACCTCCCCAGGGCCAGGGATGCCACCAAAACCCGAACCGAAAAGATAGAAAGATACCCCTGGATGCGGAGAGGAAATCCTGAAAAGCACAGCCTCCTGGGAGGTGTTCCAGGGCGGTTTCCGACCCCCTCCAGATGGGCACTGACCCTCAAACAATGCATACTTTTCTCATATGATAGTCAGGTTATCTAAAAGACAGAGAATTATACTGGGGAACAGCACTCTCTGAGTGATACAACAATAAAATGTGCTATACTAGACCTTGTCAATGTCATTGAAAATAATTTCCATCTATTTGATTTTAAAAAGGCATGGTATAAAGCACTGCTTCAGCCTTGAAGAAATCAGCAGTCTCTCAGATTAATTTGCATTAATATTTCTGATAGATGATAACCATCCTTTGAAAAATATATTGGTTAAATTACTTGACTTCAGTGGTAAAATAGGATGGTATGAGGCTTCCACCATTCTCCTAGGGAGAGGTTATGGAGGTTATGGAGGTTATGGAGGTGATGGAGACAGGGGATCTGTGGCCAGGCCTAAAAAAAACTTTGGCGTATATGACAGGCGCATCCGCACCTCCCCAGGGCCAGGGATGCCACCAAAACCCGAACCGAAAAGATAGAAAGATACCCCTGGATGCGGAGAGGAAATCCTGAAAAGCACAGCCTCCTGGGAGGTGTTCCAGGGCGGTTTCTGACCCCCTCCAGATGGGCAATGCCTCCCAGCGCCACAGCCAGGCCCAAAAAAATGTAGGCGTATATGACAGGCGCATCCGCACCTCTCCAGGGCCAGGGATGCCACCAAAACCCGAACCGAAAAGATAGAAAGATACCCCTGGATGCGGAGAGGAAATCCTGAAAAGCACAGCCTCCTGGGAGGTGTTCCAGGGCGGTTTCCCACCCCCTTCAGATGGGCAATGCCTCCCAGCGCCACAGCCAGGCCCAAAAAAATGTAGGCGTATATGACAGGCGCATCCGCACCTCCCCAGGGCCAGGGATGCCACCAAAACCCGAACCGAAAAGATAGAAAGATACCCCTGGATGCGGAGAGGAAATCCTGAAAAGCACAGCCTCCTGGGAGGTGTTCCAGGGCGGTTTCCGACCCCCTCCAGATGGGCACTGACCCTCAAACAATGCATACTTTTCTCATATGATAGTCAGGTTATCTAAAAGACAGAGAATTATACTGGGGAACAGCACTCTCTGAGTGATACAACAATAAAATGTGCTATACTAGACCTTGTCAATGTCATTGAAAATAATTTCCATCTATTTGATTTTAAAAAGGCATGGTATAAAGCACTGCTTCAGCCTTGAAGAAATCAGTAGTCTCTCAGATTAATTTGCATTAATATTTCTGATAGATGATAACCATCCTTTGAAAAATATATTGGTTAAATTACTTGACTTCAGTGGTAAAATAGGATGGTATGAGGCTTCCACCATTCTCCTAGGGAGAGGTTATGGAGGTTATGGAGGTTATGGAGGTGATGGAGACAGGGGATCTGTGGCCAGGCCTAAAAAAAACTTTGGCGTATATGACAGGCGCATCCGCACCTCCCCAGGGCCAGGGATGCCACCAAAACCCGAACCGAAAAGATAGAAAGATACCCCTGGATGCGGAGAGGAAATCCTGAAAAGCACAGCCTCCTGGGAGGTGTTCCAGGGCGGTTTCTGACCCCCTCCAGATGGGCAATGCCTCCCAGCGCCACAGCCAGGCCCAAAAAAATGTAGGCGTATATGACAGGCGCATCCGCACCTCTCCAGGGCCAGGGATGCCACCAAAACCCGAACCGAAAAGATAGAAAGATACCCCTGGATGCGGAGAGGAAATCCTGAAAAGCACAGCCTCCTGGGAGGTGTTCCAGGGCGGTTTCCCACCCCCTTCAGATGGGCAATGCCTCCCAGCGCCACAGCCAGGCCCAAAAAAATGTAGGCGTATATGACAGGCGCATCCGCACCTCCCCAGGGCCAGGGATGCCACCAAAACCCGAACCGAAAAGATAGAAAGATACCCCTGGATGCGGAGAGGAAATCCTGAAAAGCACAGCCTCCTGGGAGGTGTTCCAGGGCGGTTTCCGACCCCCTCCAGATGGGCACTGACCCTCAAACAATGCAGATCCCCTGTCTCCATCACCTCCATAACCTCAATAACCTCCATAACCTCTCCCTAGGAGAATGGTGGAAGCCTCATACCATCCTATTTTACCACTGAAGTCAAGTAATTTAACCAATATATTTTTCAAAGGATGGTTATCATCTATCAGAAATATTAATGCAAATTAATCTGAGAGACTACTGATTTCTTCAAGGCTGAAGCAGTGCTTTATACCATGCCTTTTTAAAATCAAATAGATGGAAATTATTTTCAATGACATTGACAAGGTCTAGTATAGCACATTTTATTGTTGTATCACTCAGAGAGTGCTGTTCCCCAGTATAATTCTCTGTCTTTTAGATAACCTGACTATCATATGAGAAAAGTATGCATTGTTTGAGGGTCAGTGCCCATCTGGAGGGGGTCGGAAACCGCCCTGGAACACCTCCCAGGAGGCTGTGCTTTTCAGGATTTCCTCTCCGCATCCAGGGGTATCTTTCTATCTTTTCGGTTCGGGTTTTGGTGGCATCCCTGGCCCTGGGGAGGTGCGGATGCGCCTGTCATATACGCCTACATTTTTTTGGGCCTGGCTGTGGCGCTGGGAGGCATTGCCCATCTGAAGGGGGTGGGAAACCGCCCTGGAACACCTCCCAGGAGGCTGTGCTTTTCAGGATTTCCTCTCCGCATCCAGGGGTATCTTTCTATCTTTTCGGTTCGGGTTTTGGTGGCATCCCTGGCCCTGGAGAGGTGCGGATGCGCCTGTCATATACGCCTACATTTTTTTGGGCCTGGCTGTGGCGCTGGGAGGCATTGCCCATCTGGAGGGGGTCAGAAACCGCCCTGGAACACCTCCCAGGAGGCTGTGCTTTTCAGGATTTCCTCTCCGCATCCAGGGGTATCTTTCTATCTTTTCGGTTCGGGTTTTGGTGGCATCCCTGGCCCTGGGGAGGTGCGGATGCGCCTGTCATATACGCCAAAGTTTTTTTTTAGGCCTGGCCACAGATCCCCTGTCTCCATCACCTCCATAACCTCCATAACCTCCATAACCTCTCCCTAGGAGAATGGTGGAAGCCTCATACCATCCTATTTTACCACTGAAGTCAAGTAATTTAACCAATATATTTTTCAAAGGATGGTTATCATCTATCAGAAATATTAATGCAAATTAATCTGAGAGACTACTGATTTCTTCAAGGCTGAAGCAGTGCTTTATACCATGCCTTTTTAAAATCAAATAGATGGAAATTATTTTCAATGACATTGACAAGGTCTAGTATAGCACATTTTATTGTTGTATCACTCAGAGAGTGCTGTTCCCCAGTATAATTCTCTGTCTTTTAGATAACCTGACTATCATATGAGAAAAGTATGCATTGTTTGAGGGTCAGTGCCCATCTGGAGGGGGTCGGAAACCGCCCTGGAACACCTCCCAGGAGGCTGTGCTTTTCAGGATTTCCTCTCCGCATCCAGGGGTATCTTTCTATCTTTTCGGTTCGGGTTTTGGTGGCATCCCTGGCCCTGGGGAGGTGCGGATGCGCCTGTCATATACGCCTACATTTTTTTGGGCCTGGCTGTGGCGCTGGGAGGCATTGCCCATCTGAAGGGGGTGGGAAACCGCCCTGGAACACCTCCCAGGAGGCTGTGCTTTTCAGGATTTCCTCTCCGCATCCAGGGGTATCTTTCTATCTTTTCGGTTCGGGTTTTGGTGGCATCCCTGGCCCTGGAGAGGTGCGGATGCGCCTGTCATATACGCCTACATTTTTTTGGGCCTGGCTGTGGCGCTGGGAGGCATTGCCCATCTGGAGGGGGTCAGAAAACCGCCCTGGAACACCTCCCAGGAGGCTGTGCTTTTCAGGATTTCCTCTCCGCATCCAGGGGTATCTTTCTATCTTTTCGGTTCGGGTTTTGGTGGCATCCCTGGCCCTGGGGAGGTGCGGATGCGCCTGTCATATACGCCAAAGTTTTTTTTAGGCCTGGCCACAGATCCCCTGTCTCCATCACCTCCATAACCTCCATAGGCCTGGCTGTGGCGCTGGGAGGCATTGCCCATCTGGAGGGGGTCAGAAACCGCCCTGGAACACCTCCCAGGAGGCTGTGCTTTTCAGGATTTCCTCTCCGCATCCAGGGGTATCTTTCTATCTTTTCGGTTCGGGTTTTGGTGGCATCCCTGGCCCTGGGGAGGTGCGGATGCGCCTGTCATATACGCCAAAGTTTTTTTTAGGCCTGGCCACAGATCCCCTGTCTCCATCACCTCCATAACCTCCATAACCTCCATAACCTCTCCCTAGGAGAATGGTGGAAGCCTCATACCATCCTATTTTACCACTGAAGTCAAGTAATTTAACCAATATATTTTTCAAAGGATGGTTATCATCTATCAGAAATATTAATGCAAATTAATCTGAGAGACTACTGATTTCTTCAAGGCTGAAGCAGTGCTTTATACCATGCCTTTTTAAAATCAAATAGATGGAAATTATTTTCAGTGACATTGACAAGGTCTAGTATAGCACATTTTATTGTTGTATCACTCAGAGAGTGCTGTTCCCCAGTATAATTCTCTGTCTTTTAGATAACCTGACTATCATATGAGAAAAGTATGCATTGTTTGAGGGTCAGTGCCCATCTGGAGGGGGTCGGAAACCGCCCTGGAACACCTCCCAGGAGGCTGTGCTTTTCAGGATTTCCTCTCCGCATCCAGGGGTATCTTTCTATCTTTTCGGTTCGGGTTTTGGTGGCATCCCTGGCCCTGGGGAGGTGCGGATGCGCCTGTCATATACGCCTACATTTTTTTGGGCCTGGCTGTGGCGCTGGGAGGCATTGCCCATCTGGAGGGGGTCAGAAACCGCCCTGGAACACCTCCCAGGAGGCTGTGCTTTTCAGGATTTCCTCTCCGCATCCAGGGGTATCTTTCTATCTTTTCGGTTCGGGTTTTGGTGGCATCCCTGGCCCTGGGGAGGTGCGGATGCGCCTGTCATATACGCCAAAGTTTTTTTTAGGCCTGGCCACAGATCCCCTGTCTCCATCACCTCCATAACCTCCATAACCTCCATAACCTCTCCCTAGGAGAATGGTGGAAGCCTCATACCATCCTATTTTACCACTGAAGTCAAGTAATTTAACCAATATATTTTTCAAAGGATGGTTATCATCTATCAGAAATATTAATGCAAATTAATCTGAGAGACTACTGATTTCTTCAAGGCTGAAGCAGTGCTTTATACCATGCCTTTTTAAAATCAAATAGATGGAAATTATTTTCAATGACATTGACAAGGTCTAGTATAGCACATTTTATTGTTGTATCACTCAGAGAGTGCTGTTCCCCAGTATAATTCTCTGTCTTTTAGATAACCTGACTATCATATGAGAAAAGTATGCATTGTTTGAGGGTCAGTGCCCATCTGGAGGGGGTCGGAAACCGCCCTGGAACACCTCCCAGGAGGCTGTGCTTTTCAGGATTTCCTCTCCGCATCCAGGGGTATCTTTCTATCTTTTCGGTTCGGGTTTTGGTGGCATCCCTGGCCCTGGGGAGGTGCGGATGCGCCTGTCATATACGCCTACATTTTTTTGGGCCTGGCTGTGGCGCTGGGAGGCATTGCCCATCTGAAGGGGGTGGGAAACCGCCCTGGAACACCTCCCAGGAGGCTGTGCTTTTCAGGATTTCCTCTCCGCATCCAGGGGTATCTTTCTATCTTTTCGGTTCGGGTTTTGGTGGCATCCCTGGCCCTGGAGAGGTGCGGATGCGCCTGTCATATACGCCTACATTTTTTTGGGCCTGGCTGTGGCGCTGGGAGGCATTGCCCATCTGGAGGGGGTCAGAAACCGCCCTGGAACACCTCCCAGGAGGCTGTGCTTTTCAGGATTTCCTCTCCGCATCCAGGGGTATCTTTCTATCTTTTCGGTTCGGGTTTTGGTGGCATCCCTGGCCCTGGGGAGGTGCGGATGCGCCTGTCATATACGCCAAAGTTTTTTTTAGGCCTGGCCACAGATCCCCTGTCTCCATCACCTCCATAACCTCCATAACCTCCATAACCTCTCCCTAGGAGAATGGTGGAAGCCTCATACCATCCTATTTTACCACTGAAGTCAAGTAATTTAACCAATATATTTTTCAAAGGATGGTTATCATCTATCAGAAATATTAATGCAAATTAATCTGAGAGACTACTGATTTCTTCAAGGCTGAAGCAGTGCTTTATACCATGCCTTTTTAAAATCAAATAGATGGAAATTATTTTCAATGACATTGACAAGGTCTAGTATAGCACATTTTATTGTTGTATCACTCAGAGAGTGCTGTTCCCCAGTATAATTCTCTGTCTTTTAGATAACCTGACTATCATATGAGAAAAGTATGCATTGTTTGAGGGTCAGTGCCCATCTGGAGGGGGTCGGAAACCGCCCTGGAACACCTCCCAGGAGGCTGTGCTTTTCAGGATTTCCTCTCCGCATCCAGGGGTATCTTTCTATCTTTTCGGTTCGGGTTTTGGTGGCATCCCTGGCCCTGGGGAGGTGCGGATGCGCCTGTCATATACGCCTACATTTTTTTGGGCCTGGCTGTGGCGCTGGGAGGCATTGCCCATCTGAAGGGGGTGGGAAACCGCCCTGGAACACCTCCCAGGAGGCTGTGCTTTTCAGGATTTCCTCTCCGCATCCAGGGGTATCTTTCTATCTTTTCGGTTTGGGTTTTGGTGGCATCCCTGGCCCTGGAGAGGTGCGGATGCGCCTGTCATATACGCCTACATTTTTTTGGGCCTGGCTGTGGCGCTGGGAGGCATTGCCCATCTGGAGGGGGTCAGAAACCGCCCTGGAACACCTCCCAGGAGGCTGTGCTTTTCAGGATTTCCTCTCCGCATCCAGGGGTATCTTTCTATCTTTTCGGTTCGGGTTTTGGTGGCATCCCTGGCCCTGGTGAGGTGCGGATGCGCCTGTCATATACGCCTACATTTTTTTGGGCCTGGCTGTGGCGCTGGGAGGCATTGCCCATCTGAAGGGGGTGGGAAACCGCCCTGGAACACCTCCCAGGAGGCTGTGCTTTTCAGGATTTCCTCTCCGCATCCAGGGGTATCTTTCTATCTTTTCGGTTTGGGTTTTGGTGGCATCCCTGGCCCTGGAGAGGTGCGGATGCGCCTGTCATATACGCCTAAATTTTTTTGGGCCTGGCTGTGGCGCTGGGAGGCATTGCCCATCTGGAGGGGGTCAGAAACCGCCCTGGAACACCTCCCAGGAGGCTGTGCTTTTCAGGATTTCCTCTCCGCATCCAGGGGTATCTTTCTATCTTTTCGGTTCGGGTTTTGGTGGCATCCCTGGCCCTGGGGAGGTGCGGATGCGCCTGTCATATACGCCAAAGTTTTTTTTAGGCCTGGCCACAGATCCCCTGTCTCCATCACCTCCATAACCTCCATAACCTCCATAACCTCTCCCTAGGAGAATGGTGGAAGCCTCATACCATCCTATTTTACCACTGAAGTCAAGTAATTTAACCAATATATTTTTCAAAGGATGGTTATCATCTATCAGAAATATTAATGCAAATTAATCTGAGAGACTACTGATTTCTTCAAGGCTGAAGCAGTGCTTTATACCATGCCTTTTTAAAATCAAATAGATGGAAATTATTTTCAATGACATTGACAAGGTCTAGTATAGCACATTTTATTGTTGTATCACTCAGAGAGTGCTGTTCCCCAGTATAATTCTCTGTCTTTTAGATAACCTGACTATCATATGAGAAAAGTATGCATTGTTTGAGGGTCAGTGCCCATCTGGAGGGGGTCGGAAACCGCCCTGGAACACCTCCCAGGAGGCTGTGCTTTTCAGGATTTCCTCTCCGCATCCAGGGGTATCTTTCTATCTTTTCGGTTCGGGTTTTGGTGGCATCCCTGGCCCTGGGGAGGTGCGGATGCGCCTGTCATATACGCCTACATTTTTTTGGGCCTGGCTGTGGCGCTGGGAGGCATTGCCCATCTGAAGGGGGTGGGAAACCGCCCTGGAACACCTCCCAGGAGGCTGTGCTTTTCAGGATTTCCTCTCCGCATCCAGGGGTATCTTTCTATCTTTTCGGTTCGGGTTTTGGTGGCATCCCTGGCCCTGGGGAGGTGCGGATGCGCCTGTCATATACGCCTACATTTTTTTGGGCCTGGCTGTGGCGCTGGGAGGCATTGCCCATCTGAAGGGGGTGGGAAACCGCCCTGGAACACCTCCCAGGAGGCTGTGCTTTTCAGGATTTCCTCTCCGCATCCAGGGGTATCTTTCTATCTTTTCGGTTCGGGTTTTGGTGGCATCCCTGGCCCTGGAGAGGTGCGGATGCGCCTGTCATATACGCCTACATTTTTTTGGGCCTGGCTGTGGCGCTGGGAGGCATTGCCCATCTGGAGGGGGTCAGAAACCGCCCTGGAACACCTCCCAGGAGGCTGTGCTTTTCAGGATTTCCTCTCCGCATCCAGGGGTATCTTTCTATCTTTTCGGTTCGGGTTTTGGTGGCATCCCTGGCCCTGGGGAGGTGCGGATGCGCCTGTCATATACGCCAAAGTTTTTTTTAGGCCTGGCCACAGATCCCCTGTCTCCATCACCTCCATAACCTCCATAACCTCCATAACCTCTCCCTAGGAGAATGGTGGAAGCCTCATACCATCCTATTTTACCACTGAAGTCAAGTAATTTAACCAATATATTTTTCAAAGGATGGTTATCATCTATCAGAAATATTAATGCAAATTAATCTGAGAGACTACTGATTTCTTCAAGGCTGAAGCAGTGCTTTATACCATGCCTTTTTAAAATCAAATAGATGGAAATTATTTTCAATGACATTGACAAGGTCTAGTATAGCACATTTTATTGTTGTATCACTCAGAGAGTGCTGTTCCCCAGTATAATTCTCTGTCTTTTAGATAACCTGACTATCATATGAGAAAAGTATGCATTGTTTGAGGGTCAGTGCCCATCTGGAGGGGGTCGGAAACCGCCCTGGAACACCTCCCAGGAGGCTGTGCTTTTCAGGATTTCCTCTCCGCATCCAGGGGTATCTTTCTATCTTTTCGGTTCGGGTTTTGGTGGCATCCCTGGCCCTGGGGAGGTGCGGATGCGCCTGTCATATACGCCTACATTTTTTTGGGCCTGGCTGTGGCGCTGGGAGGCATTGCCCATCTGAAGGGGGTGGGAAACCGCCCTGGAACACCTCCCAGGAGGCTGTGCTTTTCAGGATTTCCTCTCCGCATCCAGGGGTATCTTTCTATCTTTTCGGTTCGGGTTTTGGTGGCATCCCTGGCCCTGGGGAGGTGCGGATGCGCCTGTCATATACGCCTACATTTTTTTGGGCCTGGCTGTGGCGCTGGGAGGCATTGCCCATCTGGAGGGGGTCAGAAACCGCCCTGGAACACCTCCCAGGAGGCTGTGCTTTTCAGGATTTCCTCTCCGCATCCAGGGGTATCTTTCTATCTTTTCGGTTCGGGTTTTGGTGGCATCCCTGGCCCTGGGGAGGTGCGGATGCGCCTGTCATATACGCCAAAGTTTTTTTTAGGCCTGGCCACAGATCCCCTGTCTCCATCACCTCCATAACCTCCATAACCTCCATAACCTCTCCCTAGGAGAATGGTGGAAGCCTCATACCATCCTATTTTACCACTGAAGTCAAGTAATTTAACCAATATATTTTTCAAAGGATGGTTATCATCTATCAGAAATATTAATGCAAATTAATCTGAGAGACTACTGATTTCTTCAAGGCTGAAGCAGTGCTTTATACCATGCCTTTTTAAAATCAAATAGATGGAAATTATTTTCAATGACATTGACAAGGTCTAGTATAGCACATTTTATTGTTGTATCACTCAGAGAGTGCTGTTCCCCAGTATAATTCTCTGTCTTTTAGATAACCTGACTATCATATGAGAAAAGTATGCATTGTTTGAGGGTCAGTGCCCATCTGGAGGGGGTGGGAAACCGCCCTGGAACACCTCCCAGGAGGCTGTGCTTTTCAGGATTTCCTCTCCGCATCCAGGGGTATCTTTCTATCTTTTCGGTTCGGGTTTTGGTGGCATCCCTGGCCCTGGGGAGGTGCGGATGCGCCTGTCATATACGCCTACATTTTTTTGGGCCTGGCTGTGGCGCTGGGAGGCATTGCCCATCTGAAGGGGGTGGGAAACCGCCCTGGAACACCTCCCAGGAGGCTGTGCTTTTCAGGATTTCCTCTCCGCATCCAGGGGTATCTTTCTATCTTTTCGGTTCGGGTTTTGGTGGCATCCCTGGCCCTGGAGAGGTGCGGATGCGCCTGTCATATACGCCTACATTTTTTTGGGCCTGGCTGTGGCGCTGGGAGGCATTGCCCATCTGGAGGGGGTCAGAAACCGCCCTGGAACACCTCCCAGGAGGCTGTGCTTTTCAGGATTTCCTCTCCGCATCCAGGGGTATCTTTCTATCTTTTCGGTTTGGGTTTTGGTGGCATCCCTGGCCCTGGGGAGGTGCGGATGCGCCTGTCATATACGCCAAAGTTTTTTTTAGGCCTGGCCACAGATCCCCTGTCTCCATCACCTCCATAACCTCCATAACCTCCATAACCTCTCCCTAGGAGAATGGTGGAAGCCTCATACCATCCTATTTTACCACTGAAGTCAAGTAATTTAACCAATATATTTTTCAAAGGATGGTTATCATCTATCAGAAATATTAATGCAAATTAATCTGAGAGACTACTGATTTCTTCAAGGCTGAAGCAGTGCTTTATACCATGCCTTTTTAAAATCAAATAGATGGAAATTATTTTCAATGACATTGACAAGGTCTAGTATAGCACATTTTATTGTTGTATCACTCAGAGAGTGCTGTTCCCCAGTATAATTCTCTGTCTTTTAGATAACCTGACTATCATATGAGAAAAGTATGCATTGTTTGAGGGTCAGTGCCCATCTGGAGGGGGTCGGAAACCGCCCTGGAACACCTCCCAGGAGGCTGTGCTTTTCAGGATTTCCTCTCCGCATCCAGGGGTATCTTTCTATCTTTTCGGTTCGGGTTTTGGTGGCATCCCTGGCCCTGGGGAGGTGCGGATGCGCCTGTCATATACGCCTACATTTTTTTGGGCCTGGCTGTGGCGCTGGGAGGCATTGCCCATCTGAAGGGGGTGGGAAACCGCCCTGGAACACCTCCCAGGAGGCTGTGCTTTTCAGGATTTCCTCTCCGCATCCAGGGGTATCTTTCTATCTTTTCGGTTCGGGTTTTGGTGGCATCCCTGGCCCTGGAGAGGTGCGGATGCGCCTGTCATATACGCCTACATTTTTTTGGGCCTGGCTGTGGCGCTGGGAGGCATTGCCCATCTGGAGGGGGTCAGAAACCGCCCTGGAACACCTCCCAGGAGGCTGTGCTTTTCAGGATTTCCTCTCCGCATCCAGGGGTATCTTTCTATCTTTTCGGTTCGGGTTTTGGTGGCATCCCTGGCCCTGGGGAGGTGCGGATGCGCCTGTCATATACGCCAAAGTTTTTTTTAGGCCTGGCCACAGATCCCCTGTCTCCATCACCTCCATAACCTCCATAACCTCCATAACCTCTCCCTAGGAGAATGGTGGAAGCCTCATACCATCCTATTTTACCACTGAAGTCAAGTAATTTAACCAATATATTTTTCAAAGGATGGTTATCATCTATCAGAAATATTAATGCAAATTAATCTGAGAGACTACTGATTTCTTCAAGGCTGAAGCAGTGCTTTATACCATGCCTTTTTAAAATCAAATAGATGGAAATTATTTTCAATGACATTGACAAGGTCTAGTATAGCACATTTTATTGTTGTATCACTCAGAGAGTGCTGTTCCCCAGTATAATTCTCTGTCTTTTAGATAACCTGACTATCATATGAGAAAAGTATGCATTGTTTGAGGGTCAGTGCCCATCTGGAGGGGGTCGGAAACCGCCCTGGAACACCTCCCAGGAGGCTGTGCTTTTCAGGATTTCCTCTCCGCATCCAGGGGTATCTTTCTATCTTTTCGGTTCGGGTTTTGGTGGCATCCCTGGCCCTGGGGAGGTGCGGATGCGCCTGTCATATACGCCTACATTTTTTTGGGCCTGGCTGTGGCGCTGGGAGGCATTGCCCATCTGAAGGGGGTGGGAAACCGCCCTGGAACACCTCCCAGGAGGCTGTGCTTTTCAGGATTTCCTCTCCGCATCCAGGGGTATCTTTCTATCTTTTCGGTTCGGGTTTTGGTGGCATCCCTGGCCCTGGAGAGGTGCGGATGCGCCTGTCATATACGCCTACATTTTTTTGGGCCTGGCTGTGGCGCTGGGAGGCATTGCCCATCTGGAGGGGGTCAGAAACCGCCCTGGAACACCTCCCAGGAGGCTGTGCTTTTCAGGATTTCCTCTCCGCATCCAGGGGTATCTTTCTATCTTTTCGGTTCGGGTTTTGGTGGCATCCCTGGCCCTGGGGAGGTGCGGATGCGCCTGTCATATACGCCAAAGTTTTTTTTAGGCCTGGCCACAGATCCCCTGTCTCCATCACCTCCATAACCTCCATAACCTCCATAACCTCTCCCTAGGAGAATGGTGGAAGCCTCATACCATCCTATTTTACCACTGAAGTCAAGTAATTTAACCAATATATTTTTCAAAGGATGGTTATCATCTATCAGAAATATTAATGCAAATTAATCTGAGAGACTACTGATTTCTTCAAGGCTGAAGCAGTGCTTTATACCATGCCTTTTTAAAATCAAATAGATGGAAATTATTTTCAATGACATTGACAAGGTCTAGTATAGCACATTTTATTGTTGTATCACTCAGAGAGTGCTGTTCCCCAGTATAATTCTCTGTCTTTTAGATAACCTGACTATCATATGAGAAAAGTATGCATTGTTTGAGGGTCAGTGCCCATCTGGAGGGGGTCGGAAACCGCCCTGAAACACCTCCCAGGAGGCTGTGCTTTTCAGGATTTCCTCTCCGCATCCAGGGGTATCTTTCTATCTTTTCGGTTCGGGTTTTGGTGGCATCCCTGGCCCTGGGGAGGTGCGGATGCGCCTGTCATATACGCCTACATTTTTTTGGGCCTGGCTGTGGCGCTGGGAGGCATTGCCCATCTGAAGGGGGTGGGAAACTGCCCTGGAACACCTCCCAGGAGGCTGTGCTTTTCAGGATTTCCTCTCCGCATCCAGGGGTATCTTTCTATCTTTTCGGTTCGGGTTTTGGTGGCATCCCTGGCCCTGGAGAGGTGCGGATGCGCCTGTCATATACGCCTACATTTTTTTGGGCCTGGCTGTGGCGCTGGGAGGCATTGCCCATCTGGAGGGGGTCAGAAACCGCCCTGGAACACCTCCCAGGAGGCTGTGCTTTTCAGGATTTCCTCTCCGCATCCAGGGGTATCTTTCTATCTTTTCGGTTCGGGTTTTGGTGGCATCCCTGGCCCTGGGATGGTGCGGATGCGCCTGTCATATACGCCAAAGTTTTTTTTAGGCCTGGCCACAGATCCCCTGTCTCCATCACCTCCATAACCTCCATAACCTCCATAACCTCTCCCTAGGAGAATGGTGGAAGCCTCATACCATCCTATTTTACCACTGAAGTCAAGTAATTTAACCAATATATTTTTCAAAGGATGGTTATCATCTATCAGAAATATTAATGCAAATTAATCTGAGAGACTACTGATTTCTTCAAGGCTGAAGCAGTGCTTTATACCATGCCTTTTTAAAATCAAATAGATGGAAATTATTTTCAATGACATTGACAAGGTCTAGTATAGCACATTTTATTGTTGTATCACTCAGAGAGTGCTGTTCCCCAGTATAATTCTCTGTCTTTTAGATAACCTGACTATCATATGAGAAAAGTATGCATTGTTTGAGGGTCAGTGCCCATCTGGAGGGGGTCGGAAACCGCCCTGGAACACCTCCCAGGAGGCTGTGCTTTTCAGGATTTCCTCTCCGCATCCAGGGGTATCTTTCTATCTTTTCGGTTCGGGTTTTGGTGGCATCCCTGGCCCTGGGGAGGTGCGGATGCGCCTGTCATATACGCCTACATTTTTTTGGGCCTGGCTGTGGCGCTGGGAGGCATTGCCCATCTGAAGGGGGTGGGAAACCGCCCTGGAACACCTCCCAGGAGGCTGTGCTTTTCAGGATTTCCTCTCCGCATCCAGGGGTATCTTTCTATCTTTTCGGTTCGGGTTTTGGTGGCATACCTGGCCCTGGAGAGGTGCAGATGCGCCTGTCATATACGCCTACATTTTTTTGGGCCTGGCTGTGGCGCTGGGAGGCATTGCCTATCTGGAGGGGGTCAGAAACCGCCCTGGAACACCTCCCAGGAGGCTGTGCTTTTCAGGATTTCCTCTCCGCATCCAGGGGTATCTTTCTATCTTTTCGGTTCGGGTTTTGGTGGCATCCCTGGCCCTGGGGAGGTGCGGATGCGCCTGTCATATACGCCAAAGTTTTTTTTAGGCCTGGCCACAGATCCCCTGTCTCCATCACCTCCATAACCTCCATAACCTCCATAACCTCTCCCTAGGAGAATGGTGGAAGCCTCATACCATCCTATTTTACCACTGAAGTCAAGTAATTTAACCAATATATTTTTCAAAGGATGGTTATCATCTATCAGAAATATTAATGCAAATTAATCTGAGAGACTACTGATTTCTTCAAGGCTGAAGCAGTGCTTTATACCATGCCTTTTTAAAATCAAATAGATGGAAATTATTTTCAATGACATTGACAAGGTCTAGTATAGCACATTTTATTGTTGTATCACTCAGAGAGTGCTGTTCCCCAGTATAATTCTCTGTCTTTTAGATAACCTGACTATCATATGAGAAAAGTATGCATTGTTTGAGGGTCAGTGCCCATCTGGAGGGGGTCGGAAACCGCCCTGGAACACCTCCCAGGAGGCTGTGCTTTTCAGGATTTCCTCTCCGCATCCAGGGGTATCTTTCTATCTTTTCGGTTCGGGTTTTGGTGGCATCCCTGGCCCTGGGGAGGTGCGGATGCGCCTGTCATATACGCCTACATTTTTTTGGGCCTGGCTGTGGCGCTGGGAGGCATTGCCCATCTGAAGGGGGTGGGAAACCGCCCTGGAACACCTCCCAGGAGGCTGTGCTTTTCAGGATTTCCTCTCCGCATCCAGGGGTATCTTTCTATCTTTTCGGTTCGGGTTTTGGTGGCATCCCTGGCCCTGGAGAGGTGCGGATGCGCCTGTCATATACGCCTACATTTTTTTGGGCCTGGCTGTGGCGCTGGGAGGCATTGCCCATCTGGAGGGGGTCAGAAACCGCCCTGGAACACCTCCCAGGAGGCTGTGCTTTTCAGGATTTCCTCTCCGCATCCAGGGGTATCTTTCTATCTTTTCGGTTCGGGTTTTGGTGGCATCCCTGGCCCTGGGGAGGTGCGGATGCGCCTGTCATATACGCCAAAGTTTTTTTTAGGCCTGGCCACAGATCCCCTGTCTCCATCACCTCCATAACCTCCATAACCTCCATAACCTCTCCCTAGGAGAATGGTGGAAGCCTCATACCATCCTATTTTACCACTGAAGTCAAGTAATTTAACCAATATATTTTTCAAAGGATGGTTATCATCTATCAGAAATATTAATGCAAATTAATCTGAGAGACTACTGATTTCTTCAAGGCTGAAGCAGTGCTTTATACCATGCCTTTTTAAAATCAAATAGATGGAAATTATTTTCAATGACATTGACAAGGTCTAGTATAGCACATTTTATTGTTGTATCACTCAGAGAGTGCTGTTCCCCAGTATAATTCTCTGTCTTTTAGATAACCTGACTATCATATGAGAAAAGTATGCATTGTTTGAGGGTCAGTGCCCATCTGGAGGGGGTCGGAAACCGCCCTGGAACACCTCCCAGGAGGCTGTGCTTTTCAGGATTTCCTCTCCGCATCCAGGGGTATCTTTCTATCTTTTCGGTTCGGGTTTTGGTGGCATCCCTGGCCCTGGGGAGGTGCGGATGCGCCTGTCATATACGCCTACATTTTTTTGGGCCTGGCTGTGGCGCTGGGAGGCATTGCCCATCTGAAGGGGGTGGGAAACCGCCCTGGAACACCTCCCAGGAGGCTGTGCTTTTCAGGATTTCCTCTCCGCATCCAGGGGTATCTTTCTATCTTTTCGGTTCGGGTTTTGGTGGCATCCCTGGCCCTGGAGAGGTGCGGATGCGCCTGTCATATACGCCTACATTTTTTTGGGCCTGGCTGTGGCGCTGGGAGGCATTGCCCATCTGGAGGGGGTCAGAAACCGCCCTGGAACACCTCCCAGGAGGCTGTGCTTTTCAGGATTTCCTCTCCGCATCCAGGGGTATCTTTCTATCTTTTCGGTTCGGGTTTTGGTGGCATCCCTGGCCCTGGGGAGGTGCGGATGCGCCTGTCATATACGCCAAAGTTTTTTTTAGGCCTGGCCACAGATCCCCTGTCTCCATCACCTCCATAACCTCCATAACCTCCATAACCTCTCCCTAGGAGAATGGTGGAAGCCTCATACCATCCTATTTTACCACTGAAGTCAAGTAATTTAACCAATATATTTTTCAAAGGATGGTTATCATCTATCAGAAATATTAATGCAAATTAATCTGAGAGACTACTGATTTCTTCAAGGCTGAAGCAGTGCTTTATACCATGCCTTTTTAAAATCAAATAGATGGAAATTATTTTCAATGACATTGACAAGGTCTAGTATAGCACATTTTATTGTTGTATCACTCAGAGAGTGCTGTTCCCCAGTATAATTCTCTGTCTTTTAGATAACCTGACTATCATATGAGAAAAGTATGCATTGTTTGAGGGTCAGTGCCCATCTGGAGGGGGTCGGAAACCGCCCTGGAACACCTCCCAGGAGGCTGTGCTTTTCAGGATTTCCTCTCCGCATCCAGGGGTATCTTTCTATCTTTTCGGTTCGGGTTTTGGTGGCATCCCTGGCCCTGGGGAGGTGCGGATGCGCCTGTCATATACGCCTACATTTTTTTGGGCCTGGCTGTGGCGCTGGGAGGCATTGCCCATCTGAAGGGGGTGGGAAACCGCCCTGGAACACCTCCCAGGAGGCTGTGCTTTTCAGGATTTCCTCTCCGCATCCAGGGGTATCTTTCTATCTTTTCGGTTCGGGTTTTGGTGGCATCCCTGGCCCTGGAGAGGTGCGGATGCGCCTGTCATATACGCCTACATTTTTTTGGGCCTGGCTGTGGCGCTGGGAGGCATTGCCCATCTGGAGGGGGTCAGAAACCGCCCTGGAACACCTCCCAGGAGGCTGTGCTTTTCAGGATTTCCTCTCCGCATCCAGGGGTATCTTTCTATCTTTTCGGTTCGGGTTTTGGTGGCATCCCTGGCCCTGGGGAGGTGCGGATGCGCCTGTCATATACGCCAAAGTTTTTTTTAGGCCTGGCCACAGATCCCCTGTCTCCATCACCTCCATAACCTCCATAACCTCCATAACCTCTCCCTAGGAGAATGGTGGAAGCCTCATACCATCCTATTTTACCACTGAAGTCAAGTAATTTAACCAATATATTTTTCAAAGGATGGTTATCATCTATCAGAAATATTAATGCAAATTAATCTGAGAGACTACTGATTTCTTCAAGGCTGAAGCAGTGCTTTATACCATGCCTTTTTAAAATCAAATAGATGGAAATTATTTTCAATGACATTGACAAGGTCTAGTATAGCACATTTTATTGTTGTATCACTCAGAGAGTGCTGTTCCCCAGTATAATTCTCTGTCTTTTAGATAACCTGACTATCATATGAGAAAAGTATGCATTGTTTGAGGGTCAGTGCCCATCTGGAGGGGGTCGGAAACCGCCCTGGAACACCTCCCAGGAGGCTGTGCTTTTCAGGATTTCCTCTCCGCATCCAGGGGTATCTTTCTATCTTTTCGGTTCGGGTTTTGGTGGCATCCCTGGCCCTGGGGAGGTGCGGATGCGCCTGTCATATACGCCTACATTTTTTTGGGCCTGGCTGTGGCGCTGGGAGGCATTGCCCATCTGAAGGGGGTGGGAAACCGCCCTGGAACACCTCCCAGGAGGCTGTGCTTTTCAGGATTTCCTCTCCGCATCCAGGGGTATCTTTCTATCTTTTCGGTTCGGGTTTTGGTGGCATCCCTGGCCCTGGAGAGGTGCGGATGCGCCTGTCATATACGCCTACATTTTTTTGGGCCTGGCTGTGGCGCTGGGAGGCATTGCCCATCTGGAGGGGGTCAGAAACCGCCCTGGAACACCTCCCAGGAGGCTGTGCTTTTCAGGATTTCCTCTCCGCATCCAGGGGTATCTTTCTATCTTTTCGGTTCGGGTTTTGGTGGCATCCCTGGCCCTGGGGAGGTGCGGATGCGCCTGTCATATACGCCAAAGTTTTTTTTAGGCCTGGCCACAGATCCCCTGTCTCCATCACCTCCATAACCTCCATAACCTCCATAACCTCTCCCTAGGAGAATGGTGGAAGCCTCATACCATCCTATTTTACCACTGAAGTCAAGTAATTTAACCAATATATTTTTCAAAGGATGGTTATCATCTATCAGAAATATTAATGCAAATTAATCTGAGAGACTACTGATTTCTTCAAGGCTGAAGCAGTGCTTTATACCATGCCTTTTTAAAATCAAATAGATGGAAATTATTTTCAATGACATTGACAAGGTCTAGTATAGCACATTTTATTGTTGTATCACTCAGAGAGTGCTGTTCCCCAGTATAATTCTCTGTCTTTTAGATAACCTGACTATCATATGAGAAAAGTATGCATTGTTTGAGGGTCAGTGCCCATCTGGAGGGGGTCGGAAACCGCCCTGGAACACCTCCCAGGAGGCTGTGCTTTTCAGGATTTCCTCTCCGCATCCAGGGGTATCTTTCTATCTTTTCGGTTCGGGTTTTGGTGGCATCCCTGGCCCTGGGGAGGTGCGGATGCGCCTGTCATATACGCCTACATTTTTTTGGGCCTGGCTGTGGCGCTGGGAGGCATTGCCCATCTGAAGGGGGTGGGAAACCGCCCTGGAACACCTCCCAGGAGGCTGTGCTTTTCAGGATTTCCTCTCCGCATCCAGGGGTATCTTTCTATCTTTTCGGTTCGGGTTTTGGTGGCATCCCTGGCCCTGGAGAGGTGCGGATGCGCCTGTCATATACGCCTACATTTTTTTGGGCCTGGCTGTGGCGCTGGGAGGCATTGCCCATCTGGAGGGGGTCAGAAACCGCCCTGGAACACCTCCCAGGAGGCTGTGCTTTTCAGGATTTCCTCTCCGCATCCAGGGGTATCTTTCTATCTTTTCGGTTCGGGTTTTGGTGGCATCCCTGGCCCTGGGGAGGTGCGGATGCGCCTGTCATATACGCCAAAGTTTTTTTTAGGCCTGGCCACAGATCCCCTGTCTCCATCACCTCCATAACCTCCATAACCTCCATAACCTCTCCCTAGGAGAATGGTGGAAGCCTCATACCATCCTATTTTACCACTGAAGTCAAGTAATTTAACCAATATATTTTTCAAAGGATGGTTATCATCTATCAGAAATATTAATGCAAATTAATCTGAGAGACTACTGATTTCTTCAAGGCTGAAGCAGTGCTTTATACCATGCCTTTTTAAAATCAAATAGATGGAAATTATTTTCAATGACATTGACAAGGTCTAGTATAGCACATTTTATTGTTGTATCACTCAGAGAGTGCTGTTCCCCAGTATAATTCTCTGTCTTTTAGATAACCTGACTATCATATGAGAAAAGTATGCATTGTTTGAGGGTCAGTGCCCATCTGGAGGGGGTCGGAAACCGCCCTGGAACACCTCCCAGGAGGCTGTGCTTTTCAGGATTTCCTCTCCGCATCCAGGGGTATCTTTCTATCTTTTCGGTTCGGGTTTTGGTGGCATCCCTGGCCCTGGGGAGGTGCGGATGCGCCTGTCATATACGCCTACATTTTTTTGGGCCTGGCTGTGGTGCTGGGAGGCATTGCCCATCTGAAGGGGGTGGGAAACCGCCCTGGAACACCTCCCAGGAGGCTGTGCTTTTCAGGATTTCCTCTCCGCATCCAGGGGTATCTTTCTATCTTTTCGGTTCGGGTTTTGGTGGCATCCCTGGCCCTGGAGAGGTGCGGATGCGCCTGTCATATACGCCTACATTTTTTTGGGCCTGGCTGTGGCGCTGGGAGGCATTGCCCATCTGGAGGGGGTCAGAAACCGCCCTGGAACACCTCCCAGGAGGCTGTGCTTTTCAGGATTTCCTCTCCGCATCCAGGGGTATCTTTCTATCTTTTCGGTTCGGGTTTTGGTGGCATCCCTGGCCCTGGGGAGGTGCGGATGCGCCTGTCATATACGCCAAAGTTTTTTTTAGGCCTGGCCACAGATCCCCTGTCTCCATCACCTCCATAACCTCCATAACCTCCATAACCTCTCCCTAGGAGAATGGTGGAAGCCTCATACCATCCTATTTTACCACTGAAGTCAAGTAATTTAACCAATATATTTTTCAAAGGATGGTTATCATCTATCAGAAATATTAATGCAAATTAATCTGAGAGACTACTGATTTCTTCAAGGCTGAAGCAGTGCTTTATACCATGCCTTTTTAAAATCAAATAGATGGAAATTATTTTCAATGACATTGACAAGGTCTAGTATAGCACATTTTATTGTTGTATCACTCAGAGAGTGCTGTTCCCCAGTATAATTCTCTGTCTTTTAGATAACCTGACTATCATATGAGAAAAGTATGCATTGTTTGAGGGTCAGTGCCCATCTGGAGGGGGTCGGAAACCGCCCTGGAACACCTCCCAGGAGGCTGTGCTTTTCAGGATTTCCTCTCCGCATCCAGGGGTATCTTTCTATCTTTTCGGTTCGGGTTTTGGTGGCATCCCTGGCCCTGGGGAGGTGCGGATGCGCCTGTCATATACGCCTACATTTTTTTGGGCCTGGCTGTGGCGCTGGGAGGCATTGCCCATCTGAAGGGGGTGGGAAACCGCCCTGGAACACCTCCCAGGAGGCTGTGCTTTTCAGGATTTCCTCTCCGCATCCAGGGGTATCTTTCTATCTTTTCGGTTCGGGTTTTGGTGGCATCCCTGGCCCTGGAGAGGTGCGGATGCGCCTGTCATATACGCCTACATTTTTTTGGGCCTGGCTGTGGCGCTGGGAGGCATTGCCCATCTGGAGGGGGTCAGAAACCGCCCTGGAACACCTCCCAGGAGGCTGTGCTTTTCAGGATTTCCTCTCCGCATCCAGGGGTATCTTTCTATCTTTTCGGTTCGGGTTTTGGTGGCATCCCTGGCCCTGGGGAGGTGCGGATGCGCCTGTCATATACGCCAAAGTTTTTTTTAGGCCTGGCCACAGATCCCCTGTCTCCATCACCTCCATAACCTCCATAACCTCCATAACCTCTCCCTAGGAGAATGGTGGAAGCCTCATACCATCCTATTTTACCACTGAAGTCAAGTAATTTAACCAATATATTTTTCAAAGGATGGTTATCATCTATCAGAAATATTAATGCAAATTAATCTGAGAGACTACTGATTTCTTCAAGGCTGAAGCAGTGCTTTATACCATGCCTTTTTAAAATCAAATAGATGGAAATTATTTTCAATGACATTGACAAGGTCTAGTATAGCACATTTTATTGTTGTATCACTCAGAGAGTGCTGTTCCCCAGTATAATTCTCTGTCTTTTAGATAACCTGACTATCATATGAGAAAAGTATGCATTGTTTGAGGGTCAGTGCCCATCTGGAGGGGGTCGGAAACCGCCCTGGAACACCTCCCAGGAGGCTGTGCTTTTCAGGATTTCCTCTCCGCATCCAGGGGTATCTTTCTATCTTTTCGGTTCGGGTTTTGGTGGCATCCCTGGCCCTGGGGAGGTGCGGATGCGCCTGTCATATACGCCTACATTTTTTTGGGCCTGGCTGTGGCGCTGGGAGGCATTGCCCATCTGAAGGGGGTGGGAAACCGCCCTGGAACACCTCCCAGGAGGCTGTGCTTTTCAGGATTTCCTCTCCGCATCCAGGGGTATCTTTCTATCTTTTCGGTTCGGGTTTTGGTGGCATCCCTGGCCCTGGAGAGGTGCGGATGCGCCTGTCATATACGCCTACATTTTTTTGGGCCTGGCTGTGGCGCTGGGAGGCATTGCCCATCTGGAGGGGGTCAGAAACCGCCCTGGAACACCTCCCAGGAGGCTGTGCTTTTCAGGATTTCCTCTCCGCATCCAGGGGTATCTTTCTATCTTTTCGGTTCGGGTTTTGGTGGCATCCCTGGCCCTGGGGAGGTGCGGATGCGCCTGTCATATACGCCAAAGTTTTTTTTAGGCCTGGCCACAGATCCCCTGTCTCCATCACCTCCATAACCTCCATAACCTCCATAACCTCTCCCTAGGAGAATGGTGGAAGCCTCATACCATCCTATTTTACCACTGAAGTCAAGTAATTTAACCAATATATTTTTCAAAGGATGGTTATCATCTATCAGAAATATTAATGCAAATTAATCTGAAAGACTACTGATTTCTTCAAGGCTGAAGCAGTGCTTTATACCATGCCTTTTTAAAATCAAATAGATGGAAATTATTTTCAATGACATTGACAAGGTCTAGTATAGCACATTTTATTGTTGTATCACTCAGAGAGTGCTGTTCCCCAGTATAATTCTCTGTCTTTTAGATAACCTGACTATCATATGAGAAAAGTATGCATTGTTTGAGGGTCAGTGCCCATCTGGAGGGGGTCGGAAACCGCCCTGGAACACCTCCCAGGAGGCTGTGCTTTTCAGGATTTCCTCTCCGCATCCAGGGGTATCTTTCTATCTTTTCGGTTCGGGTTTTGGTGGCATCCCTGGCCCTGGGGAGGTGCGGATGCGCCTGTCATATACGCCTACATTTTTTTGGGCCTGGCTGTGGCGCTGGGAGGCATTGCCCATCTGAAGGGGGTGGGAAACCGCCCTGGAACACCTCCCAGGAGGCTGTGCTTTTCAGGATTTCCTCTCCGCATCCAGGGGTATCTTTCTATCTTTTCGGTTCGGGTTTTGGTGGCATCCCTGGCCCTGGAGAGGTGCGGATGCGCCTGTCATATACGCCTACATTTTTTTGGGCCTGGCTGTGGCGCTGGGAGGCATTGCCCATCTGGAGGGGGTCAGAAACCGCCCTGGAACACCTCCCAGGAGGCTGTGCTTTTCAGGATTTCCTCTCCGCATCCAGGGGTATCTTTCTATCTTTTCGGTTCGGGTTTTGGTGGCATCCCTGGACCTGGGGAGGTGCGGATGCGCCTGTCATATACGCCAAAGTTTTTTTTAGGCCTGGCCACAGATCCCCTGTCTCCATCACCTCCATAACCTCCATAACCTCCATAACCTCTCCCTAGGAGAATGGTGGAAGCCTCATACCATCCTATTTTTACCACTGAAGTCAAGTAATTTAACCAATATATTTTTCAAAGGATGGTTATCATCTATCAGAAATATTAATGCAAATTAATCTGAGAGACTACTGATTTCTTCAAGGCTGAAGCAGTGCTTTATACCATGCCTTTTTAAAATCAAATAGATGGAAATTATTTTCAATGACATTGACAAGGTCTAGTATAGCACATTTTATTGTTGTATCACTCAGAGAGTGCTGTTCCCCAGTATAATTCTCTGTCTTTTAGATAACCTGACTATCATATGAGAAAAGTATGCATTGTTTGAGGGTCAGTGCCCATCTGGAGGGGGTGGGAAACCGCCCTGGAACACCTCCCAGGAGGCTGTGCTTTTCAGGATTTCCTCTCCGCATCCAGGGGTATCTTTCTATCTTTTCGGTTCGGGTTTTGGTGGCATCCCTGGCCCTGGGGAGGTGCGGATGCGCCTGTCATATACGCCTACATTTTTTTGGGCCTGGCTGTGGCGCTGGGAGGCATTGCCCATCTGAAGGGGGTGGGAAACCGCCCTGGAACACCTCCCAGGAGGCTGTGCTTTTCAGGATTTCCTCTCCGCATCCAGGGGTATCTTTCTATCTTTTCGGTTCGGGTTTTGGTGGCATCCCTGGCCCTGGAGAGGTGCGGATGCGCCTGTCATATACGCCTACATTTTTTTGGGCCTGGCTGTGGCGCTGGGAGGCATTGCCCATCTGGAGGGGGTCAGAAATCGCCCTGGAACACCTCCCAGGAGGCTGTGCTTTTCAGGATTTCCTCTCCGCATCCAGGGGTATCTTTCTATCTTTTCGGTTCGGGTTTTGGTGGCATCCCTGGCCCTGGGGAGGTGCGGATGCGCCTGTCATATACGCCAAAGTTTTTTTTAGGCCTGGCCACAGATCCCCTGTCTCCATCACCTCCATAACCTCCATAACCTCCATAACCTCTCCCTAGGAGAATGGTGGAAGCCTCATACCATCCTATTTTACCACTGAAGTCAAGTAATTTAACCAATATATTTTTCAAAGGATGGTTATCATCTATCAGAAATATTAATGCAAATTAATCTGAGAGACTACTGATTTCTTCAAGGCTGAAGCAGTGCTTTATACCATGCCTTTTTAAAATCAAATAGATGGAAATTATTTTCAATGACATTGACAAGGTCTAGTATAGCACATTTTATTGTTGTATCACTCAGAGAGTGCTGTTCCCCAGTATAATTCTCTGTCTTTTAGATAACCTGACTATCATATGAGAAAAGTATGCATTGTTTGAGGGTCAGTGCCCATCTGGAGGGGGTCGGAAACCGCCCTGGAACACCTCCCAGGAGGCTGTGCTTTTCAGGATTTCCTCTCCGCATCCAGGGGTATCTTTCTATCTTTTCGGTTCGGGTTTTGGTGGCATCCCTGGCCCTGGGGAGGTGCGGATGCGCCTGTCATATACGCCTACATTTTTTTGGGCCTGGCTGTGGCGCTGGGAGGCATTGCCCATCTGAAGGGGGTGGGAAACCGCCCTGGAACACCTCCCAGGAGGCTGTGCTTTTCAGGATTTCCTCTCCGCATCCAGGGGTATCTTTCTATCTTTTCGGTTCGGGTTTTGGTGGCATCCCTGGCCCTGGAGAGGTGCGGATGCGCCTGTCATATACGCCTACATTTTTTTGGGCCTGGCTGTGGCGCTGGGAGGCATTGCCCATCTGGAGGGGGTCAGAAACCGCCCTGGAACACCTCCCAGGAGGCTGTGCTTTTCAGGATTTCCTCTCCGCATCCAGGGGTATCTTTCTATCTTTTCGGTTCGGGTTTTGGTGGCATCCCTGGCCCTGGGGAGGTGCGGATGCGCCTGTCATATACGCCAAAGTTTTTTTTAGGCCTGGCCACAGATCCCCTGTCTCCATCACCTCCATAACCTCCATAACCTCCATAACCTCTCCCTAGGAGAATGGTGGAAGCCTCATACCATCCTATTTTACCACTGAAGTCAAGTAATTTAACCAATATATTTTTCAAAGGATGGTTATCATCTATCAGAAATATTAATGCAAATTAATCTGAGAGACTACTGATTTCTTCAAGGCTGAAGCAGTGCTTTATACCATGCCTTTTTAAAATCAAATAGATGGAAATTATTTTCAATGACATTGACAAGGTCTAGTATAGCACATTTTATTGTTGTATCACTCAGAGAGTGCTGTTCCCCAGTATAATTCTCTGTCTTTTAGATAACCTGACTATCATATGAGAAAAGTATGCATTGTTTGAGGGTCAGTGCCCATCTGGAGGGGGTCGGAAACCGCCCTGGAACACCTCCCAGGAGGCTGTGCTTTTCAGGATTTCCTCTCCGCATCCAGGGGTATCTTTCTATCTTTTCGGTTCGGGTTTTGGTGGCATCCCTGGCCCTGGGGAGGTGCGGATGCGCCTGTCATATACGCCTACATTTTGTTGGGCCTGGCTGTGGCGCTGGGAGGCATTGCCCATCTGAAGGGGGTGGGAAACCGCCCTGGAACACCTCCCAGGAGGCTGTGCTTTTCAGGATTTCCTCTCCGCATCCAGGGGTATCTTTCTATCTTTTCGGTTCGGGTTTTGGTGGCATCCCTGGCCCTGGAGAGGTGCGGATGCGCCTGTCATATACGCCTACATTTTTTTGGGCCTGGCTGTGGCGCTGGGAGGCATTGCCCATCTGGAGGGGGTCAGAAACCGCCCTGGAACACCTCCCAGGAGGCTGTGCTTTTCAGGATTTCCTCTCCGCATCCAGGGGTATCTTTCTATCTTTTCGGTTCGGGTTTTGGTGGCATCCCTGGCCCTGGGGAGGTGCGGATGCGCCTGTCATATACGCCAAAGTTTTTTTTAGGCCTGGCCACAGATCCCCTGTCTCCATCACCTCCATAACCTCCATAACCTCCATAACCTCTCCCTAGGAGAATGGTGGAAGCCTCATACCATCCTATTTTACCACTGAAGTCAAGTAATTTAACCAATATATTTTTCAAAGGATGGTTATCATCTATCAGAAATATTAATGCAAATTAATCTGAGAGACTACTGATTTCTTCAAGGCTGAAGCAGTGCTTTATACCATGCCTTTTTAAAATCAAATAGATGGAAATTATTTTCAATGACATTGACAAGGTCTAGTATAGCACATTTTATTGTTGTATCACTCAGAGAGTGCTGTTCCCCAGTATAATTCTCTGTCTTTTAGATAACCTGACTATCATATGAGAAAAGTATGCATTGTTTGAGGGTCAGTGCCCATCTGGAGGGGGTCGGAAACCGCCCTGGAACACCTCCCAGGAGGCTGTGCTTTTCAGGATTTCCTCTCCGCATCCAGGGGTATCTTTCTATCTTTTCGGTTCGGGTTTTGGTGGCATCCCTGGCCCTGGGGAGGTGCGGATGCGCCTGTCATATACGCCTACATTTTTTTGGGCCTGGCTGTGGCGCTGGGAGGCATTGCCCATCTGAAGGGGGTGGGAAACCGCCCTGGAACACCTCCCAGGAGGCTGTGCTTTTCAGGATTTCCTCTCCGCATCCAGGGGTATCTTTCTATCTTTTCGGTTCGGGTTTTGGTGGCATCCCTGGCCCTGGAGAGGTGCGGATGCGCCTGTCATATACGCCTACATTTTTTTGGGCCTGGCTGTGGCGCTGGGAGGCATTGCCCATCTGGAGGGGGTCAGAAACCGCCCTGGAACACCTCCCAGGAGGCTGTGCTTTTCAGGATTTCCTCTCCGCATCCAGGGGTATCTTTCTATCTTTTCGGTTCGGGTTTTGGTGGCATCCCTGGCCCTGGGGAGGTGCGGATGCGCCTGTCATATACGCCAAAGTTTTTTTTAGGCCTGGCCACAGATCCCCTGTCTCCATCACCTCCATAACCTCCATAACCTCCATAACCTCTCCCTAGGAGAATGGTGGAAGCCTCATACCATCCTATTTTACCACTGAAGTCAAGTAATTTAACCAATATATTTTTCAAAGGATGGTTATCATCTATCAGAAATATTAATGCAAATTAATCTGAGAGACTACTGATTTCTTCAAGGCTGAAGCAGTGCTTTATACCATGCCTTTTTAAAATCAAATAGATGGAAATTATTTTCAATGACATTGACAAGGTCTAGTATAGCACATTTTATTGTTGTATCACTCAGAGAGTGCTGTTCCCCAGTATAATTCTCTGTCTTTTAGATAACCTGACTATCATATGAGAAAAGTATGCATTGTTTGAGGGTCAGTGCCCATCTGGAGGGGGTCAGAAACCGCCCTGGAACACCTCCCAGGAGGCTGTGCTTTTCAGGATTTCCTCTCCGCATCCAGGGGTATCTTTCTATCTTTTCGGTTCGGGTTTTGGTGGCATCCCTGGCCCTGGGGAGGTGCGGATGCGCCTGTCATATACGCCTACATTTTTGTTGGGCCTGGCTGTGGCGCTGGGAGGCATTGCCCATCTGAAGGGGGTGGGAAACCGCCCTGGAACACCTCCCAGGAGGCTGTGCTTTTCAGGATTTCCTCTCCGCATCCAGGGGTATCTTTCTATCTTTTCGGTTCGGGTTTTGGTGGCATCCCTGGCCCTGGAGAGGTGCGGATGCGCCTGTCATATACGCCTACATTTTTTTGGGCCTGGCTGTGGCGCTGGGAGGCATTGCCCATCTGGAGGGGGTCAGAAACCGCCCTGGAACACCTCCCAGGAGGCTGTGCTTTTCAGGATTTCCTCTCCGCATCCAGGGGTATCTTTCTATCTTTTCGGTTCGGGTTTTGGTGGCATCCCTGGCCCTGGGGAGGTGCGGATGCGCCTGTCATATACGCCAAAGTTTTTTTTAGGCCTGGCCACAGATCCCCTGTCTCCATCACCTCCATAACCTCCATAACCTCCATAACCTCTCCCTAGGAGAATGGTGGAAGCCTCATACCATCCTATTTTACCACTGAAGTCAAGTAATTTAACCAATATATTTTTCAAAGGATGGTTATCATCTATCAGAAATATTAATGCAAATTAATCTGAGAGACTACTGATTTCTTCAAGGCTGAAGCAGTGCTTTATACCATGCCTTTTTAAAATCAAATAGATGGAAATTATTTTCAATGACATTGACAAGGTCTAGTATAGCACATTTTATTGTTGTATCACTCAGAGAGTGCTGTTCCCCAGTATAATTCTCTGTCTTTTAGATAACCTGACTATCATATGAGAAAAGTATGCATTGTTTGAGGGTCAGTGCCCATCTGGAGGGGGTCGGAAACCGCCCTGGAACACCTCCCAGGAGGCTGTGCTTTTCAGGATTTCCTCTCCGCATCCAGGGGTATCTTTCTATCTTTTCGGTTCGGGTTTTGGTGGCATCCCTGGCCCTGGGGAGGTGCGGATGCGCCTGTCATATACGCCTACATTTTTTTGGGCCTGGCTGTGGCGCTGGGAGGCATTGCCCATCTGAAGGGGGTGGGAAACCGCCCTGGAACACCTCCCAGGAGGCTGTGCTTTTCAGGATTTCCTCTCCGCATCCAGGGGTATCTTTCTATCTTTTCGGTTCGGGTTTTGGTGGCATCCCTGGCCCTGGAGAGGTGCGGATGCGCCTGTCATATACGCCTACATTTTGTTGGGCCTGGCTGTGGCGCTGGGAGGCATTGCCCATCTGGAGGGGGTCAGAAACCGCCCTGGAACACCTCCCAGGAGGCTGTGCTTTTCAGGATTTCCTCTCCGCATCCAGGGGTATCTTTCTATCTTTTCGGTTCGGGTTTTGGTGGCATCCCTGGCCCTGGGGAGGTGCGGATGCGCCTGTCATATACGCCAAAGTTTTTTTTAGGCCTGGCCACAGATCCCCTGTCTCCATCACCTCCATAACCTCCATAACCTCCATAACCTCTCCCTAGGAGAATGGTGGAAGCCTCATACCATCCTATTTTACCACTGAAGTCAAGTAATTTAACCAATATATTTTTCAAAGGATGGTTATCATCTATCAGAAATATTAATGCAAATTAATCTGAGAGACTACTGATTTCTTCAAGGCTGAAGCAGTGCTTTATACCATGCCTTTTTAAAATCAAATAGATGGAAATTATTTTCAATGACATTGACAAGGTCTAGTATAGCACATTTTATTGTTGTATCACTCAGAGAGTGCTGTTCCCCAGTATAATTCTCTGTCTTTTAGATAACCTGACTATCATATGAGAAAAGTATGCATTGTTTGAGGGTCAGTGCCCATCTGGAGGGGGTCGGAAACCGCCCTGGAACACCTCCCAGGAGGCTGTGCTTTTCAGGATTTCCTCTCCGCATCCAGGGGTATCTTTCTATCTTTTCGGTTCGGGTTTTGGTGGCATCCCTGGCCCTGGGGAGGTGCGGATGCGCCTGTCATATACGCCTACATTTTTTTGGGCCTGGCTGTGGCGCTGGGAGGCATTGCCCATCTGAAGGGGGTGGGAAACCGCCCTGGAACACCTCCCAGGAGGCTGTGCTTTTCAGGATTTCCTCTCCGCATCCAGGGGTATCTTTCTATCTTTTCGGTTCGGGTTTTGGTGGCATCCCTGGCCCTGGAGAGGTGCGGATGCGCCTGTCATATACGCCTACATTTTTTTGGGCCTGGCTGTGGCGCTGGGAGGCATTGCCCATCTGGAGGGGATCAGAAACCGCCCTGGAACACCTCCCAGGAGGCTGTGCTTTTCAGGATTTCCTCTCCGCATCCAGGGGTATCTTTCTATCTTTTCGGTTCGGGTTTTGGTGGCATCCCTGGCCCTGGGGAGGTGCGGATGCGCCTGTCATATACGCCAAAGTTTTTTTTAGGCCTGGCCACAGATCCCCTGTCTCCATCACCTCCATAACCTCCATAACCTCCATAACCTCTCCCTAGGAGAATGGTGGAAGCCTCATACCATCCTATTTTACCACTGAAGTCAAGTAATTTAACCAATATATTTTTCAAAGGATGGTTATCATCTATCAGAAATATTAATGCAAATTAATCTGAGAGACTACTGATTTCTTCAAGGCTGAAGCAGTGCTTTATACCATGCCTTTTTAAAATCAAATAGATGGAAATTATTTTCAATGACATTGACAAGGTCTAGTATAGCACATTTTATTGTTGTATCACTCAGAGAGTGCTGTTCCCCAGTATAATTCTCTGTCTTTTAGATAACCTGACTATCATATGAGAAAAGTATGCATTGTTTGAGGGTCAGTGCCCATCTGGAGGGGGTCGGAAACCGCCCTGGAACACCTCCCAGGAGGCTGTGCTTTTCAGGATTTCCTCTCCGCATCCAGGGGTATCTTTCTATCTTTTCGGTTCGGGTTTTGGTGGCATCCCTGGCCCTGGGGAGGTGCGGATGCGCCTGTCATATACGCCTACATTTTTTTGGGCCTGGCTGTGGCGCTGGGAGGCATTGCCCATCTGAAGGGGGTGGGAAACCGCCCTGGAACACCTCCCAGGAGGCTGTGCTTTTCAGGATTTCCTCTCCGCATCCAGGGGTATCTTTCTATCTTTTCGGTTCGGGTTTTGGTGGCATCCCTGGCCCTGGAGAGGTGCGGATGCGCCTGTCATATACGCCTACATTTTTTTGGGCCTGGCTGTGGCGCTGGGAGGCATTGCCCATCTGGAGGGGGTCAGAAACCGCCCTGGAACACCTCCCAGGAGGCTGTGCTTTTCAGGATTTCCTCTCCGCATCCAGGGGTATCTTTCTATCTTTTCGGTTCGGGTTTTGGTGGCATCCCTGGCCCTGGGGAGGTGCGGATGCGCCTGTCATATACGCCAAAGTTTTTTTTAGGCCTGGCCACAGATCCCCTGTCTCCATCACCTCCATAACCTCCATAACCTCCATAACCTCTCCCTAGGAGAATGGTGGAAGCCTCATACCATCCTATTTTACCACTGAAGTCAAGTAATTTAACCAATATATTTTTCAAAGGATGGTTATCATCTATCAGAAATATTAATGCAAATTAATCTGAGAGACTACTGATTTCTTCAAGGCTGAAGCAGTGCTTTATACCATGCCTTTTTAAAATCAAATAGATGGAAATTATTTTCAATGACATTGACAAGGTCTAGTATAGCACATTTTATTGTTGTATCACTCAGAGAGTGCTGTTCCCCAGTATAATTCTCTGTCTTTTAGATAACCTGACTATCATATGAGAAAAGTATGCATTGTTTGAGGGTCAGTGCCCATCTGGAGGGGGTCGGAAACCGCCCTGGAACACCTCCCAGGAGGCTGTGCTTTTCAGGATTTCCTCTCCGCATCCAGGGGTATCTTTCTATCTTTTCGGTTCGGGTTTTGGTGGCATCCCTGGCCCTGGGGAGGTGCGGATGCGCCTGTCATATACGCCTACATTTTTTTGGGCCTGGCTGTGGCGCTGGGAGGCATTGCCCATCTGAAGGGGGTGGGAAACCGCCCTGGAACACCTCCCAGGAGGCTGTGCTTTTCAGGATTTCCTCTCCGCATCCAGGGGTATCTTTCTATCTTTTCGGTTCGGGTTTTGGTGGCATCCCTGGCCCTGGAGAGGTGCGGATGCGCCTGTCATATACGCCTACATTTTTTTGGGCCTGGCTGTGGCGCTGGGAGGCATTGCCCATCTGGAGGAGGTCAGAAACCGCCCTGGAACACCTCCCAGGAGGCTGTGCTTTTCAGGATTTCCTCTCCGCATCCAGGGGTATCTTTCTATCTTTTCGGTTCGGGTTTTGGTGGCATCCCTGGCCCTGGGGAGGTGCGGATGCGCCTGTCATATACGCCAAAGTTTTTTTTAGGCCTGGCCACAGATCCCCTGTCTCCATCACCTCCATAACCTCCATAACCTCCATAACCTCTCCCTAGGAGAATGGTGGAAGCCTCATACCATCCTATTTTACCACTGAAGTCAAGTAATTTAACCAATATATTTTTCAAAGGATGGTTATCATCTATCAGAAATATTAATGCAAATTAATCTGAGAGACTACTGATTTCTTCAAGGCTGAAGCAGTGCTTTATACCATGCCTTTTTAAAATCAAATAGATGGAAATTATTTTCAATGACATTGACAAGGTCTAGTATAGCACATTTTATTGTTGTATCACTCAGAGAGTGCTGTTCCCCAGTATAATTCTCTGTCTTTTAGATAACCTGACTATCATATGAGAAAAGTATGCATTGTTTGAGGGTCAGTGCCCATCTGGAGGGGGTCGGAAACCGCCCTGGAACACCTCCCAGGAGGCTGTGCTTTTCAGGATTTCCTCTCCGCATCCAGGGGTATCTTTCTATCTTTTCGGTTCGGGTTTTGGTGGCATCCCTGGCCCTGGGGAGGTGCGGATGCGCCTGTCATATACGCCTACATTTTTTTGGGCCTGGCTGTGGCGCTGGGAGGCATTGCCCATCTGAAGGGGGTGGGAAACCGCCCTGGAACACCTCCCAGGAGGCTGTGCTTTTCAGGATTTCCTCTCCGCATCCAGGGGTATCTTTCTATCTTTTCGGTTCGGGTTTTGGTGGCATCCCTGGCCCTGGAGAGGTGCGGATGCGCCTGTCATATACGCCTACATTTTGTTGGGCCTGGCTGTGGCGCTGGGAGGCATTGCCCATCTGGAGGGGGTCAGAAACCGCCCTGGAACACCTCCCAGGAGGCTGTGCTTTTCAGGATTTCCTCTCCGCATCCAGGGGTATCTTTCTATCTTTTCGGTTCGGGTTTTGGTGGCATCCCTGGCCCTGGGGAGGTGCGGATGCGCCTGTCATATACGCCAAAGTTTTTTTTAGGCCTGGCCACAGATCCCCTGTCTCCATCACCTCCATAACCTCCATAACCTCCATAACCTCTCCCTAGGAGAATGGTGGAAGCCTCATACCATCCTATTTTACCACTGAAGTCAAGTAATTTAACCAATATATTTTTCAAAGGATGGTTATCATCTATCAGAAATATTAATGCAAATTAATCTGAGAGACTACTGATTTCTTCAAGGCTGAAGCAGTGCTTTATACCATGCCTTTTTAAAATCAAATAGATGGAAATTATTTTCAATGACATTGACAAGGTCTAGTATAGCACATTTTATTGTTGTATCACTCAGAGAGTGCTGTTCCCCAGTATAATTCTCTGTCTTTTAGATAACCTGACTATCATATGAGAAAAGTATGCATTGTTTGAGGGTCAGTGCCCATCTGGAGGGGGTCGGAAACCGCCCTGGAACACCTCCCAGGAGGCTGTGCTTTTCAGGATTTCCTCTCCGCATCCAGGGGTATCTTTCTATCTTTTCGGTTCGGGTTTTGGTGGCATCCCTGGCCCTGGGGAGGTGCGGATGCGCCTGTCATATACGCCTACATTTTTTTGGGCCTGGCTGTGGCGCTGGGAGGCATTGCCCATCTGAAGGGGGTGGGAAACCGCCCTGGAACACCTCCCAGGAGGCTGTGCTTTTCAGGATTTCCTCTCCGCATCCAGGGGTATCTTTCTATCTTTTCGGTTCGGGTTTTGGTGGCATCCCTGGCCCTGGAGAGGTGCGGATGCGCCTGTCATATACGCCTACATTTTTTTGGGCCTGGCTGTGGCGCTGGGAGGCATTGCCCATCTGGAGGGGGTCAGAAACCGCCCTGGAACACCTCCCAGGAGGCTGTGCTTTTCAGGATTTCCTCTCCGCATCCAGGGGTATCTTTCTATCTTTTCGGTTCGGGTTTTGGTGGCATCCCTGGCCCTGGGGAGGTGCGGATGCGCCTGTCATATACGCCAAAGTTTTTTTTAGGCCTGGCCACAGATCCCCTGTCTCCATCACCTCCATAACCTCCATAACCTCCATAACCTCTCCCTAGGAGAATGGTGGAAGCCTCATACCATCCTATTTTACCACTGAAGTCAAGTAATTTAACCAATATATTTTTCAAAGGATGGTTATCATCTATCAGAAATATTAATGCAAATTAATCTGAGAGACTACTGATTTCTTCAAGGCTGAAGCAGTGCTTTATACCATGCCTTTTTAAAATCAAATAGATGGAAATTATTTTCAATGACATTGACAAGGTCTAGTATAGCACATTTTATTGTTGTATCACTCAGAGAGTGCTGTTCCCCACTATAATTCTCTGTCTTTTAGATAACCTGACTATCATATGAGAAAAGTATGCATTGTTTGAGGGTCAGTGCCCATCTGGAGGGGGTCGGAAACCGCCCTGGAACACCTCCCAGGAGGCTGTGCTTTTCAGGATTTCCTCTCCGCATCCAGGGGTATCTTTCTATCTTTTCGGTTCGGGTTTTGGTGGCATCCCTGGCCCTGGGGAGGTGCGGATGCGCCTGTCATATACGCCTACATTTTTTTGGGCCTGGCTGTGGCGCTGGGAGGCATTGCCCATCTGAAGGGGGTGGGAAACCGCCCTGGAACACCTCCCAGGAGGCTGTGCTTTTCAGGATTTCCTCTCCGCATCCAGGGGTATCTTTCTATCTTTTCGGTTCGGGTTTTGGTGGCATCCCTGGCCCTGGAGAGGTGCGGATGCGCCTGTCATATACGCCTACATTTTTTTGGGCCTGGCTGTGGCGCTGGGAGGCATTGCCCATCTGGAGGGGGTCAGAAACCGCCCTGGAACACCTCCCAGGAGGCTGTGCTTTTCAGGATTTCCTCTCCGCATCCAGGGGTATCTTTCTATCTTTTCGGTTCGGGTTTTGGTGGCATCCCTGGCCCTGGGGAGGTGCGGATGCGCCTGTCATATACGCCAAAGTTTTTTTTAGGCCTGGCCACAGATCCCCTGTCTCCATCACCTCCATAACCTCCATAACCTCCATAACCTCTCCCTAGGAGAATGGTGGAAGCCTCATACCATCCTATTTTACCACTGAAGTCAAGTAATTTAACCAATATATTTTTCAAAGGATGGTTATCATCTATCAGAAATATTAATGCAAATTAATCTGAGAGACTACTGATTTCTTCAAGGCTGAAGCAGTGCTTTATACCATGCCTTTTTAAAATCAAATAGATGGAAATTATTTTCAATGACATTGACAAGGTCTAGTATAGCACATTTTATTGTTGTATCACTCAGAGAGTGCTGTTCCCCAGTATAATTCTCTGTCTTTTAGATAACCTGACTATCATATGAGAAAAGTATGCATTGTTTGAGGGTCAGTGCCCATCTGGAGGGGGTCGGAAACCGCCCTGGAACACCTCCCAGGAGGCTGTGCTTTTCAGGATTTCCTCTCCGCATCCAGGGGTATCTTTCTATCTTTTCGGTTCGGGTTTTGGTGGCATCCCTGGCCCTGGGGAGGTGCGGATGCGCCTGTCATATACGCCTACATTTTTTTGGGCCTGGCTGTGGCGCTGGGAGGCATTGCCCATCTGAAGGGGGTGGGAAACCGCCCTGGAACACCTCCCAGGAGGCTGTGCTTTTCAGGATTTCCTCTCCGCATCCAGGGGTATCTTTCTATCTTTTCGGTTCGGGTTTTGGTGGCATCCCTGGCCCTGGAGAGGTGCGGATGCGCCTGTCATATACGCCTACATTTTTTTGGGCCTGGCTGTGGCGCTGGGAGGCATTGCCCATCTGGAGGGGGTCAGAAACCGCCCTGGAACACCTCCCAGGAGGCTGTGCTTTTCAGGATTTCCTCTCCGCATCCAGGGGTATCTTTCTATCTTTTCGGTTCGGGTTTTGGTGGCATCCCTGGCCCTGGGGAGGTGCGGATGCGCCTGTCATATACGCCAAAGTTTTTTTTAGGCCTGGCCACAGATCCCCTGTCTCCATCACCTCCATAACCTCCATAACCTCCATAACCTCTCCCTAGGAGAATGGTGGAAGCCTCATACCATCCTATTTTACCACTGAAGTCAAGTAATTTAACCAATATATTTTTCAAAGGATGGTTATCATCTATCAGAAATATTAATGCAAATTAATCTGAGAGACTACTGATTTCTTCAAGGCTGAAGCAGTGCTTTATACCATGCCTTTTTAAAATCAAATAGATGGAAATTATTTTCAATGACATTGACAAGGTCTAGTATAGCACATTTTATTGTTGTATCACTCAGAGAGTGCTGTTCCCCAGTATAATTCTCTGTCTTTTAGATAACCTGACTATCATATGAGAAAAGTATGCATTGTTTGAGGGTCAGTGCCCATCTGGAGGGGGTCGGAAACCGCCCTGGAACACCTCCCAGGAGGCTGTGCTTTTCAGGATTTCCTCTCCGCATCCAGGGGTATCTTTCTATCTTTTCGGTTCGGGTTTTGGTGGCATCCCTGGCCCTGGGGAGGTGCGGATGCGCCTGTCATATACGCCTACATTTTTTTGGGCCTGGCTGTGGCGCTGGGAGGCATTGCCCATCTGAAGGGGGTGGGAAACCGCCCTGGAACACCTCCCAGGAGGCTGTGCTTTTCAGGATTTCCTCTCCGCATCCAGGGGTATCTTTCTATCTTTTCGGTTCGGGTTTTGGTGGCATCCCTGGCCCTGGAGAGGTGCGGATGCGCCTGTCATATACGCCTACATTTTTTTGGGCCTGGCTGTGGCGCTGGGAGGCATTGCCCATCTGGAGGGGGTCAGAAACCGCCCTGGAACACCTCCCAGGAGGCTGTGCTTTTCAGGATTTCCTCTCCGCATCCAGGGGTATCTTTCTATCTTTTCGGTTCGGGTTTTGGTGGCATCCCTGGCCCTGGGGAGGTGCGGATGCGCCTGTCATATACGCCAAAGTTTTTTTTAGGCTTGGCCACAGATCCCCTGTCTCCATCACCTCCATAACCTCCATAACCTCCATAACCTCTCCCTAGGAGAATGGTGGAAGCCTCATACCATCCTATTTTACCACTGAAGTCAAGTAATTTAACCAATATATTTTTCAAAGGATGGTTATCATCTATCAGAAATATTAATGCAAATTAATCTGAGAGACTACTGATTTCTTCAAGGCTGAAGCAGTGCTTTATACCATGCCTTTTTAAAATCAAATAGATGGAAATTATTTTCAATGACATTGACAAGGTCTAGTATAGCACATTTTATTGTTGTATCACTCAGAGAGTGCTGTTCCCCAGTATAATTCTCTGTCTTTTAGATAACCTGACTATCATATGAGAAAAGTATGCATTGTTTGAGGGTCAGTGCCCATCTGGAGGGGGTCGGAAACCGCCCTGGAACACCTCCCAGGAGGCTGTGCTTTTCAGGATTTCCTCTCCGCATCCAGGGGTATCTTTCTATCTTTTCGGTTCGGGTTTTGGTGGCATCCCTGGCCCTGGGGAGGTGCGGATGCGCCTGTCATATACGCCTACATTTTTTTGGGCCTGGCTGTGGCGCTGGGAGGCATTGCCCATCTGAAGGGGGTGGGAAACCGCCCTGGAACACCTCCCAGGAGGCTGTGCTTTTCAGGATTTCCTCTCCGCATCCAGGGGTATCTTTCTATCTTTTCGGTTCGGGTTTTGGTGGCATCCCTGGCCCTGGAGAGGTGCGGATGCGCCTGTCATATACGCCTACATTTTTTTGGGCCTGGCTGTGGCGCTGGGAGGCATTGCCCATCTGGAGGGGGTCAGAAACCGCCCTGGAACACCTCCCAAGAGGCTGTGCTTTTCAGGATTTCCTCTCCGCATCCAGGGGTATCTTTCTATCTTTTCGGTTCGGGTTTTGGTGGCATCCCTGGCCCTGGGGAGGTGCGGATGCGCCTGTCATATACGCCAAAGTTTTTTTTAGGCCTGGCCACAGATCCCCTGTCTCCATCACCTCCATAACCTCCATAACCTCCATAACCTCTCCCTAGGAGAATGGTGGAAGCCTCATACCATCCTATTTTACCACTGAAGTCAAGTAATTTAACCAATATATTTTTCAAAGGATGGTTATCATCTATCAGAAATATTAATGCAAATTAATCTGAGAGACTACTGATTTCTTCAAGGCTGAAGCAGTGCTTTATACCATGCCTTTTTAAAATCAAATAGATGGAAATTATTTTCAATGACATTGACAAGGTCTAGTATAGCACATTTTATTGTTGTATCACTCAGAGAGTGCTGTTCCCCAGTATAATTCTCTGTCTTTTAGATAACCTGACTATCATATGAGAAAAGTATGCATTGTTTGAGGGTCAGTGCCCATCTGGAGGGGGTGGGAAACCGCCCTGGAACACCTCCCAGGAGGCTGTGCTTTTCAGGATTTCCTCTCCGCATCCAGGGGTATCTTTCTATCTTTTCGGTTCGGGTTTTGGTGGCATCCCTGGCCCTGGGGAGGTGCGGATGCGCCTGTCATATACGCCTACATTTTTTTGGGCCTGGCTGTGGCGCTGGGAGGCATTGCCCATCTGAAGGGGGTGGGAAACCGCCCTGGAACACCTCCCAGGAGGCTGTGCTTTTCAGGATTTCCTCTCCGCATCCAGGGGTATCTTTCTATCTTTTCGGTTCGGGTTTTGGTGGCATCCCTGGCCCTGGAGAGGTGCGGATGCGCCTGTCATATACGCCTACATTTTTTTGGGCCTGGCTGTGGCGCTGGGAGGCATTGCCCATCTGGAGGGGGTCAGAAACCGCCCTGGAACACCTCCCAGGAGGCTGTGCTTTTCAGGATTTCCTCTCCGCATCCAGGGGTATCTTTCTATCTTTTCGGTTCGGGTTTTGGTGGCATCCCTGGCCCTGGGGAGGTGCGGATGCGCCTGTCATATACGCCAAAGTTTTTTTTAGGCCTGGCCACAGATCCCCTGTCTCCATCACCTCCATAACCTCCATAACCTCCATAACCTCTCCCTAGGAGAATGGTGGAAGCCTCATACCATCCTATTTTACCACTGAAGTCAAGTAATTTAACCAATATATTTTTCAAAGGATGGTTATCATCTATCAGAAATATTAATGCAAATTAATCTGAGAGACTACTGATTTCTTCAAGGCTGAAGCAGTGCTTTATACCATGCCTTTTTAAAATCAAATAGATGGAAATTATTTTCAATGACATTGACAAGGTCTAGTATAGCACATTTTATTGTTGTATCACTCAGAGAGTGCTGTTCCCCAGTATAATTCTCTGTCTTTTAGATAACCTGACTATCATATGAGAAAAGTATGCATTGTTTGAGGGTCAGTGCCCATCTGGAGGGGGTCGGAAACCGCCCTGGAACACCTCCCAGGAGGCTGTGCTTTTCAGGATTTCCTCTCCGCATCCAGGGGTATCTTTCTATCTTTTCGGTTCGGGTTTTGGTGGCATCCCTGGCCCTGGGGAGGTGCGGATGCGCCTGTCATATACGCCTACATTTTTTTGGGCCTGGCTGTGGCGCTGGGAGGCATTGCCCATCTGAAGGGGGTGGGAAACCGCCCTGGAACACCTCCCAGGAGGCTGTGCTTTTCAGGATTTCCTCTCCGCATCCAGGGGTATCTTTCTATCTTTTCGGTTCGGGTTTTGGTGGCATCCCTGGCCCTGGAGAGGTGCGGATGCGCCTGTCATATACGCCTACATTTTTTTGGGCCTGGCTGTGGCGCTGGGAGGCATTGCCCATCTGGAGGGGGTCAGAAACCGCCCTGGAACACCTCCCAGGAGGCTGTGCTTTTCAGGATTTCCTCTCCGCATCCAGGGGTATCTTTCTATCTTTTCGGTTCGGGTTTTGGTGGCATCCCTGGCCCTGGGGAGGTGCGGATGCGCCTGTCATATACGCCAAAGTTTTTTTTAGGCCTGGCCACAGATCCCCTGTCTCCATCACCTCCATAACCTCCATAACCTCCATAACCTCTCCCTAGGAGAATGGTGGAAGCCTCATACCATCCTATTTTACCACTGAAGTCAAGTAATTTAACCAATATATTTTTCAAAGGATGGTTATCATCTATCAGAAATATTAATGCAAATTAATCTGAGAGACTACTGATTTCTTCAAGGCTGAAGCAGTGCTTTATACCATGCCTTTTTAAAATCAAATAGATGGAAATTATTTTCAATGACATTGACAAGGTCTAGTATAGCACATTTTATTGTTGTATCACTCAGAGAGTGCTGTTCCCCAGTATAATTCTCTGTCTTTTAGATAACCTGACTATCATATGAGAAAAGTATGCATTGTTTGAGGGTCAGTGCCCATCTGGAGGGGGTCGGAAACCGCCCTGGAACACCTCCCAGGAGGCTGTGCTTTTCAGGATTTCCTCTCCGCATCCAGGGGTATCTTTCTATCTTTTCGGTTCGGGTTTTGGTGGCATCCCTGGCCCTGGGGAGGTGCGGATGCGCCTGTCATATACGCCTACATTTTTTTGGGCCTGGCTGTGGCGCTGGGAGGCATTGCCCATCTGAAGGGGGTGGGAAACCGCCCTGGAACACCTCCCAGGAGGCTGTGCTTTTCAGGATTTCCTCTCCGCATCCAGGGGTATCTTTCTATCTTTTCGGTTCGGGTTTTGGTGGCATCCCTGGCCCTGGAGAGGTGCGGATGCGCCTGTCATATACGCCTACATTTTTTTGGGCCTGGCTGTGGCGCTGGGAGGCATTGCCCATCTGGAGGGGGTCAGAAACCGCCCTGGAACACCTCCCAGGAGGCTGTGCTTTTCAGGATTTCCTCTCCGCATCCAGGGGTATCTTTCTATCTTTTCGGTTCGGGTTTTGGTGGCATCCCTGGCCCTGGGGAGGTGCGGATGCGCCTGTCATATACGCCAAAGTTTTTTTTAGGCCTGGCCACACATCCCCTGTCTCCATCACCTCCATAACCTCCATAACCTCCATAACCTCTCCCTAGGAGAATGGTGGAAGCCTCATACCATCCTATTTTACCACTGAAGCCAAGTAATTTAACCAATATATTTTTCAAAGGATGGTTATCATCTATCAGAAATATTAATGCAAATTAATCTGAGAGACTACTGATTTCTTCAAGGCTGAAGCAGTGCTTTATACCATGCCTTTTTAAAATCAAATAGATGGAAATTATTTTCAATGACATTGACAAGGTCTAGTATAGCACATTTTATTGTTGTATCACTCAGAGAGTGCTGTTCCCCAGTATAATTCTCTGTCTTTTAGATAACCTGACTATCATATGAGAAAAGTATGCATTGTTTGAGGGTCAGTGCCCATCTGGAGGGGGTCGGAAACCGCCCTGGAACACCTCCCAGGAGGCTGTGCTTTTCAGGATTTCCTCTCCGCATCCAGGGGTATCTTTCTATCTTTTAGGTTCGGGTTTTGGTGGCATCCCTGGCCCTGGGGAGGTGCGGATGCGCCTGTCATATACGCCTACATTTTTTTGGGCCTGGCTGTGGCGCTGGGAGGCATTGCCCATCTGAAGGGGGTGGGAAACCGCCCTGGAACACCTCCCAGGAGGCTGTGCTTTTCAGGATTTCCTCTCCGCATCCAGGGGTATCTTTCTATCTTTTCGGTTCGGGTTTTGGTGGCATCCCTGGCCCTGGAGAGGTGCGGATGCGCCTGTCATATACGCCTACATTTTTTTGGGCCTGGCTGTGGCGCTGGGAGGCATTGCCCATCTGGAGGGGGTCAGAAACCGCCCTGGAACACCTCCCAGGAGGCTGTGCTTTTCAGGATTTCCTCTCCGCATCCAGGGGTATCTTTCTATCTTTTCGGTTCGGGTTTTGGTGGCATCCCTGGCCCTGGGGAGGTGCGGATGCGCCTGTCATATACGCCAAAGTTTTTTTTAGGCCTGGCCACACATCCCCTGTCTCCATCACCTCCATAACCTCCATAACCTCCATAACCTCTCCCTAGGAGAATGGTGGAAGCCTCATACCATCCTATTTTACCACTGAAGTCAAGTAATTTAACCAATATATTTTTCAAAGGATGGTTATCATCTATCAGAAATATTAATGCAAATTAATCTGAGAGACTACTGATTTCTTCAAGGCTGAAGCAGTGCTTTATACCATGCCTTTTTAAAATCAAATAGATGGAAATTATTTTCAATGACATTGACAAGGTCTAGTATAGCACATTTTATTGTTGTATCACTCAGAGAGTGCTGTTCCCCAGTATAATTCTCTGTCTTTTAGATAACCTGACTATCATATGAGAAAAGTATGCATTGTTTGAGGGTCAGTGCCCATCTGGAGGGGGTCGGAAACAGCCCTGGAACACCTCCCAGGAGGCTGTGCTTTTCAGGATTTCCTCTCCGCATCCAGGGGTATCTTTCTATCTTTTCGGTTCGGGTTTTGGTGGCATCCCTGGCCCTGGGGAGGTGCGGATGCGCCTGTCATATACGCCTACATTTTTTTGGGCCTGGCTGTGGCGCTGGGTGGCATTGCCCATCTGAAGGGGGTGGGAAACCGCCCTGGAACACCTCCCAGGAGGCTGTGCTTTTCAGGATTTCCTCTCCGCATCCAGGGGTATCTTTCTATCTTTTCGGTTCGGGTTTTGGTGGCATCCCTGGCCCTGGAGAGGTGCGGATGCGCCTGTCATATACGCCTACATTTTTTTGGGCCTGGCTGTGGCGCTGGGAGGCATTGCCCATCTGGAGGGGGTCAGAAACCGCCCTGGAACACCTCCCAGGAGGCTGTGCTTTTCAGGATTTCCTCTCCGCATCCAGGGGTATCTTTCTATCTTTTCGGTTCGGGTTTTGGTGGCATCCCTGGCCCTGGGGAGGTGCGGATGCGCCTGTCATATACGCCAAAGTTTTTTTTAGGCCTGGCCACAGATCCCCTGTCTCCATCACCTCCATAACCTCCATAACCTCCATAACCTCTCCCTAGGAGAATGGTGGAAGCCTCATACCATCCTATTTTACCACTGAAGTCAAGTAATTTAACCAATATATTTTTCAAAGGATGGTTATCATCTATCAGAAATATTAATGCAAATTAATCTGAGAGACTACTGATTTCTTCAAGGCTGAAGCAGTGCTTTATACCATGCCTTTTTAAAATCAAATAGATGGAAATTATTTTCAATGACATTGACAAGGTCTAGTATAGCACATTTTATTGTTGTATCACTCAGAGAGTGCTGTTCCCCAGTATAATTCTCTGTCTTTTAGATAACCTGACTATCATATGAGAAAAGTATGCATTGTTTGAGGGTCAGTGCCCATCTGGAGGGGGTGGGAAACCGCCCTGGAACACCTCCCAGGAGGCTGTGCTTTTCAGGATTTCCTCTCCGCATCCAGGGGTATCTTTCTATCTTTTCGGTTCGGGTTTTGGTGGCATCCCTGGCCCTGGGGAGGTGCGGATGCGCCTGTCATATACGCCTACATTTTTTTGGGCCTGGCTGTGGCGCTGGGAGGCATTGCCCATCTGAAGGGGGTGGGAAACCGCCCTGGAACACCTCCCAGGAGGCTGTGCTTTTCAGGATTTCCTCTCCGCATCCAGGGGTATCTTTCTATCTTTTCGGTTCGGGTTTTGGTGGCATCCCTGGCCCTGGAGAGGTGCGGATGCGCCTGTCATATACGCCTACATTTTTTTGGGCCTGGCTGTGGCGCTGGGAGGCATTGCCCATCTGGAGGGGGTCAGAAACCGCCCTGGAACACCTCCCAGGAGGCTGTGCTTTTCAGGATTTCCTCTCCGCATCCAGGGGTATCTTTCTATCTTTTCGGTTCGGGTTTTGGTGGCATCCCTGGCCCTGGGGAGGTGCGGATGCGCCTGTCATATACGCCAAAGTTTTTTTTAGGCCTGGCCACAGATCCCCTGTCTCCATCACCTCCATAACCTCCATAACCTCCATAACCTCTCCCTAGGAGAATGGTGGAAGCCTCATACCATCCTATTTTACCACTGAAGTCAAGTAATTTAACCAATATATTTTTCAAAGGATGGTTATCATCTATCAGAAATATTAATGCAAATTAATCTGAGAGACTACTGATTTCTTCAAGGCTGAAGCAGTGCTTTATACCATGCCTTTTTAAAATCAAATAGATGGAAATTATTTTCAATGACATTGACAAGGTCTAGTATAGCACATTTTATTGTTGTATCACTCAGAGAGTGCTGTTCCCCAGTATAATTCTCTGTCTTTTAGATAACCTGACTATCATATGAGAAAAGTATGCATTGTTTGAGGGTCAGTGCCCATCTGGAGGGGGTCGGAAACCGCCCTGGAACACCTCCCAGGAGGCTGTGCTTTTCAGGATTTCCTCTCCGCATCCAGGGGTATCTTTCTATCTTTTCGGTTCGGGTTTTGGTGGCATCCCTGGCCCTGGGGAGGTGCGGATGCGCCTGTCATAATTATACGCCTACATTTTTTTGGGCCTGGCTGTGGCGCTGGGAGGCATTGCCCATCTGAAGGGGGTGGGAAACCGCCCTGGAACACCTCCCAGGAGGCTGTGCTTTTCAGGATTTCCTCTCCGCATCCAGGGGTATCTTTCTATCTTTTCGGTTCGGGTTTTGGTGGCATCCCTGGCCCTGGAGAGGTGCGGATGCGCCTGTCATATACGCCTACATTTTTTTGGGCCTGGCTGTGGCGCTGGGAGGCATTGCCCATCTGGAGGGGGTCAGAAACCGCCCTGGAACACCTCCCAGGAGGCTGTGCTTTTCAGGATTTCCTCTCCGCATCCAGGGGTATCTTTCTATCTTTTCGGTTCGGGTTTTGGTGGCATCCCTGGCCCTGGGGAGGTGCGGATGCGCCTGTCATATACGCCAAAGTTTTTTTTAGGCCTGGCCACAGATCCCCTGTCTCCATCACCTCCATAACCTCCATAACCTCCATAACCTCTCCCTAGGAGAATGGTGGAAGCCTCATACCATCCTATTTTACCACTGAAGTCAAGTAATTTAACCAATATATTTTTCAAAGGATGGTTATCATCTATCAGAAATATTAATGCAAATTAATCTGAGAGACTACTGATTTCTTCAAGGCTGAAGCAGTGCTTTATACCATGCCTTTTTAAAATCAAATAGATGGAAATTATTTTCAATGACATTGACAAGGTCTAGTATAGCACATTTTATTGTTGTATCACTCAGAGAGTGCTGTTCCCCAGTATAATTCTCTGTCTTTTAGATAACCTGACTATCATATGAGAAAAGTATGCATTGTTTGAGGGTCAGTGCCCATCTGGAGGGGGTGGGAAACCGCCCTGGAACACCTCCCAGGAGGCTGTGCTTTTCAGGATTTCCTCTCCGCATCCAGGGGTATCTTTCTATCTTTTCGGTTTGGGTTTTGGTGGCATCCCTGGCCCTGGGGAGGTGCGGATGCGCCTGTCATATACGCCTACATTTTTTTGGGCCTGGCTGTGGCGCTGGGAGGCATTGCCCATCTGAAGGGGGTGGGAAACCGCCCTGGAACACCTCCCAGGAGGCTGTGCTTTTCAGGATTTCCTCTCCGCATCCAGGGGTATCTTTCTATCTTTTCGGTTCGGGTTTTGGTGGCATCCCTGGCCCTGGAGAGGTGCGGATGCGCCTGTCATATACGCCTACATTTTTTTGGGCCTGGCTGTGGCGCTGGGAGGCATTGCCCATCTGGAGGGGGTCAGAAACCGCCCTGGAACACCTCCCAGGAGGCTGTGCTTTTCAGGATTTCCTCTCCGCATCCAGGGGTATCTTTCTATCTTTTCGGTTCGGGTTTTGGTGGCATCCCTGGCCCTGGGGAGGTGCGGATGCGCCTGTCATATACGCCAAAGTTTTTTTTAGGCCTGGCCACAGATCCCCTGTCTCCATCACCTCCATAACCTCCATAACCTCCATAACCTCTCCCTAGGAGAATGGTGGAAGCCTCATACCATCCTATTTTACCACTGAAGTCAAGTAATTTAACCAATATATTTTTCAAAGGATGGTTATCATCTATCAGAAATATTAATGCAAATTAATCTGAGAGACTACTGATTTCTTCAAGGCTGAAGCAGTGCTTTATACCATGCCTTTTTAAAATCAAATAGATGGAAATTATTTTCAATGACATTGACAAGGTCTAGTATAGCACATTTTATTGTTGTATCACTCAGAGAGTGCTGTTCCCCAGTATAATTCTCTGTCTTTTAGATAACCTGACTATCATATGAGAAAAGTATGCATTGTTTGAGGGTCAGTGCCCATCTGGAGGGGGTCGGAAACCGCCCTGGAACACCTCCCAGGAGGCTGTGCTTTTCAGGATTTCCTCTCCGCATCCAGGGGTATCTTTCTATCTTTTCGGTTCGGGTTTTGGTGGCATCCCTGGCCCTGGGGAGGTGCGGATGCGCCTGTCATATACGCCTACATTTTTTTGGGCCTGGCTGTGGCGCTGGGAGGCATTGCCCATCTGAAGGGGGTGGGAAACCGCCCTGGAACACCACCCAGGAGGCTGTGCTTTTCAGGATTTCCTCTCCGCATCCAGGGGTATCTTTCTATCTTTTCGGTTCGGGTTTTGGTGGCATCCCTGGCCCTGGAGAGGTGCGGATGCGCCTGTCATATACGCCTACATTTTTTTGGGCCTGGCTGTGGCGCTGGGAGGCATTGCCCATCTGGAGGGGGTCAGAAACCGCCCTGGAACACCTCCCAGGAGGCTGTGCTTTTCAGGATTTCCTCTCCGCATCCAGGGGTATCTTTCTATCTTTTCGGTTCGGGTTTTGGTGGCATCCCTGGCCCTGGGGAGGTGCGGATGCGCCTGTCATATACGCCAAAGTTTTTTTTAGGCCTGGCCACAGATCCCCTGTCTCCATCACCTCCATAACCTCCATAACCTCCATAACCTCTCCCTAGGAGAATGGTGGAAGCCTCATACCATCCTATTTTACCACTGAAGTCAAGTAATTTAACCAATATATTTTTCAAAGGATGGTTATCATCTATCAGAAATATTAATGCAAATTAATCTGAGAGACTACTGATTTCTTCAAGGCTGAAGCAGTGCTTTATGCCATGCCTTTTTAAAATCAAATAGATGGAAATTATTTTCAATGACATTGACAAGGTCTAGTATAGCACATTTTATTGTTGTTTCACTCAGAGAGTGCTGTTCCCCAGTATAATTCTCTGTCTTTTAGATAACCTGACTATCATATGAGAAAAGTATGCATTGTTTGAGGGTCAGTGCCCATCTGGAGGGGGTCGGAAACCGCCCTGGAACACCTCCCAGGAGGCTGTGCTTTTCAGGATTTCCTCTCCGCATCCAGGGGTATCTTTCTATCTTTTCGGTTCGGGTTTTGGTGGCATCCCTGGCCCTGGGGAGGTGCGGATGCGCCTGTCATATACGCCTACATTTTTTTGGGCCTGGCTGTGGCGCTGGGAGGCATTGCCCATCTGAAGGGGGTGGGAAACCGCCCTGGAACACCTCCCAGGAGGCTGTGCTTTTCAGGATTTCCTCTCCGCATCCAGGGGTATCTTTCTATCTTTTCGGTTCGGGTTTTGGTGGCATCCCTGGCCCTGGAGAGGTGCGGATGCGCCTGTCATATACGCCTACATTTTTTTGGGCCTGGCTGTGGCGCTGGGAGGCATTGCCCATCTGGAGGGGGTCAGAAACCGCCCTGGAACACCTCCCAGGAGGCTGTGCTTTTCAGGATTTCCTCTCCGCATCCAGGGGTATCTTTCTATCTTTTCGGTTCGGGTTTTGGTGGCATCCCTGGCCCTGGGGAGGTGCGGATGCGCCTGTCATATACGCCAAAGTTTTTTTTAGGCCTGGCCACAGATCCCCTGTCTCCATCACCTCCATAACCTCCATAACCTCCATAACCTCTCCCTAGGAGAATGGTGGAAGCCTCATACCATCCTATTTTACCACTGAAGTCAAGTAATTTAACCAATATATTTTTCAAAGGATGGTTATCATCTATCAGAAATATTAATGCAAATTAATCTGAGAGACTACTGATTTCTTCAAGGCTGAAGCAGTGCTTTATACCATGCCTTTTTAAAATCAAATAGATGGAAATTATTTTCAATGACATTGACAAGGTCTAGTATAGCACATTTTATTGTTGTATCACTCAGAGAGTGCTGTTCCCCAGTATAATTCTCTGTCTTTTAGATAACCTGACTATCATATGAGAAAAGTATGCATTGTTTGAGGGTCAGTGCCCATCTGGAGGGGGTCGGAAGCCGCCCTGGAACACCTCCCAGGAGGCTGTGCTTTTCAGGATTTCCTCTCCGCATCCAGGGGTATCTTTCTATCTTTTCGGTTCGGGTTTTGGTGGCATCCCTGGCCCTGGAGAGGTGCGGATGCGCCTGTCATATACGCCTACATTTTTTTGGGCCTGGCTGTGGCGCTGGGAGGCATTGCCCATCTGGAGGGGGTCAGAAACCGCCCTGGAACACCTCCCAGGAGGCTGTGCTTTTCAGGATTTCCTCTCCGCATCCAGGGGTATCTTTCTATCTTTTCGGTTCGGGTTTTGGTGGCATCCCTGGCCCTGGGGAGGTGCGGATGCGCCTGTCATATACGCCAAAGTTTTTTTTAGGCCTGGCCACAGATCCCCTGTCTCCATCACCTCCATAACCTCCATAACCTCCATAACCTCTCCCTAGGAGAATGGTGGAAGCCTCATACCATCCTATTTTACCACTGAAGTCAAGTAATTTAACCAATATATTTTTCAAAGGATGGTTATCATCTATCAGAAATATTAATGCAAATTAATCTGAGAGACTACTGATTTCTTCAAGGCTGAAGCAGTGCTTTATACCATGCCTTTTTAAAATCAAATAGATGGAAATTATTTTCAATGACATTGACAAGGTCTAGTATAGCACATTTTATTGTTGTATCACTCAGAGAGTGCTGTTCCCCAGTATAATTCTCTGTCTTTTAGATAACCTGACTATCATATGAGAAAAGTATGCATTGTTTGAGGGTCAGTGCCCATCTGGAGGGGGTCGGAAACCGCCCTGGAACACCTCCCAGGAGGCTGTGCTTTTCAGGATTTCCTCTCCGCATCCAGGGGTATCTTTCTATCTTTTCGGTTCGGGTTTTGGTGGCATCCCTGGCCCTGGGGAGGTGCGGATGCGCCTGTCATATACGCCTACATTTTTTTGGGCCTGGCTGTGGCGCTGGGAGGCATTGCCCATCTGAAGGGGGTGGGAAACCGCCCTGGAACACCTCCCAGGAGGCTGTGCTTTTCAGGATTTCCTCTCCGCATCCAGGGGTATCTTTCTATCTTTTCGGTTCGGGTTTTGGTGGCATCCCTGGCCCTGGAGAGGTGCGGATGCGCCTGTCATATACGCCTACATTTTTTTGGGCCTGGCTGTGGCGCTGGGAGGCATTGCCCATCTGGAGGGGGTCAGAAACCGCCCTGGAACACCTCCCAGGAGGCTGTGCTTTTCAGGATTTCCTCTCCGCATCCAGGGGTATCTTTCTATCTTTTCGGTTCGGGTTTTGGTGGCATCCCTGGCCCTGGGGAGGTGCGGATGCGCCTGTCATATACGCCAAAGTTTTTTTTAGGCCTGGCCACAGATCCCCTGTCTCCATCACCTCCATAACCTCCATAACCTCCATAACCTCTCCCTAGGAGAATGGTGGAAGCCTCATACCATCCTATTTTACCACTGAAGTCAAGTAATTTAACCAATATATTTTTCAAAGGATGGTTATCATCTATCAGAAATATTAATGCAAATTAATCTGAGAGACTACTGATTTCTTCAAGGCTGAAGCAGTGCTTTATACCATGCCTTTTTAAAATCAAATAGATGGAAATTATTTTCAATGACATTGACAAGGTCTAGTATAGCACATTTTATTGTTGTATCACTCAGAGAGTGCTGTTCCCCAGTATAATTCTCTGTCTTTTAGATAACCTGACTATCATATGAGAAAAGTATGCATTGTTTGAGGGTCAGTGCCCATCTGGAGGGGGTCGGAAACCGCCCTGGAACACCTCCCAGGAGGCTGTGCTTTTCAGGATTTCCTCTCCGCATCCAGGGGTATCTTTCTATCTTTTCGGTTCGGGTTTTGGTGGCATCCCTGGCCCTGGGGAGGTGCGGATGCGCCTGTCATATACGCCTACATTTTTTTGGGCCTGGCTGTGGCGCTGGGAGGCATTGCCCATCTGAAGGGGGTGGGAAACCGCCCTGGAACACCTCCCAGGAGGCTGTGCTTTTCAGGATTTCCTCTCCGCATCCAGGGGTATCTTTCTATCTTTTCGGTTCGGGTTTTGGTGGCATCCCTGGCCCTGGAGAGGTGCGGATGCGCCTGTCATATACGCCTACATTTTTTTGGGCCTGGCTGTGGCGCTGGGAGGCATTGCCCATCTGGAGGGGGTCAGAAACCGCCCTGGAACACCTCCCAGGAGGCTGTGCTTTTCAGGATTTCCTCTCCGCATCCAGGGGTATCTTTCTATCTTTTCGGTTCGGGTTTTGGTGGCATCCCTGGCCCTGGGGAGGTGCGGATGCGCCTGTCATATACGCCAAAGTTTTTTTTAGGCCTGGCCACAGATCCCCTGTCTCCATCACCTCCATAACCTCCATAACCTCCATAACCTCTCCCTAGGAGAATGGTGGAAGCCTCATACCATCCTATTTTACCACTGAAGTCAAGTAATTTAACCAATATATTTTTCAAAGGATGGTTATCATCTATCAGAAATATTAATGCAAATTAATCTGAGAGACTACTGATTTCTTCAAGGCTGAAGCAGTGCTTTATACCATGCCTTTTTAAAATCAAATAGATGGAAATTATTTTCAATGACATTGACAAGGTCTAGTATAGCACATTTTATTGTTGTATCACTCAGAGAGTGCTGTTCCCCAGTATAATTCTCTGTCTTTTAGATAACCTGACTATCATATGAGAAAAGTATGCATTGTTTGAGGGTCAGTGCCCATCTGGAGGGGGTCGGAAACCGCCCTGGAACACCTCCCAGGAGGCTGTGCTTTTCAGGATTTCCTCTCCGCATCCAGGGGTATCTTTCTATCTTTTCGGTTCGGGTTTTGGTGGCATCCCTGGCCCTGGGGAGGTGCGGATGCGCCTGTCATATACGCCTACATTTTTTTGGGCCTGGCTGTGGCGCTGGGAGGCATTGCCCATCTGAAGGGGGTGGGAAACCGCCCTGGAACACCTCCCAGGAGGCTGTGCTTTTCAGGATTTCCTCTCCGCATCCAGGGGTATCTTTCTATCTTTTCGGTTCGGGTTTTGGTGGCATCCCTGGCCCTGGAGAGGTGCGGATGCGCCTGTCATATACGCCTACATTTTTTTGGGCCTGGCTGTGGCGCTGGGAGGCATTGCCCATCTGGAGGGGGTCAGAAACCGCCCTGGAACACCTCCCAGGAGGCTGTGCTTTTCAGGATTTCCTCTCCGCATCCAGGGGTATCTTTCTATCTTTTCGGTTCGGGTTTTGGTGGCATCCCTGGCCCTGGGGAGGTGCGGATGCGCCTGTCATATACGCCAAAGTTTTTTTTAGGCCTGGCCACAGATCCCCTGTCTCCATCACCTCCATAACCTCCATAACCTCCATAACCTCTCCCTAGGAGAATGGTGGAAGCCTCATACCATCCTATTTTACCACTGAAGTCAAGTAATTTAACCAATATATTTTTCAAAGGATGGTTATCATCTATCAGAAATATTAATGCAAATTAATCTGAGAGACTACTGATTTCTTCAAGGCTGAAGCAGTGCTTTATACCATGCCTTTTTAAAATCAAATAGATGGAAATTATTTTCAATGACATTGACAAGGTCTAGTATAGCACATTTTATTGTTGTATCACTCAGAGAGTGCTGTTCCCCAGTATAATTCTCTGTCTTTTAGATAACCTGACTATCATATGAGAAAAGTATGCATTGTTTGAGGGTCAGTGCCCATCTGGAGGGGGTCGGAAACCGCCCTGGAACACCTCCCAGGAGGCTGTGCTTTTCAGGATTTCCTCTCCGCATCCAGGGGTATCTTTCTATCTTTTCGGTTCGGGTTTTGGTGGCATCCCTGGCCCTGGGGAGGTGCGGATGCGCCTGTCATATACGCCTACATTTTTTTGGGCCTGGCTGTGGCGCTGGGAGGCATTGCCCATCTGAAGGGGGTGGGAAACCGCCCTGGAACACCTCCCAGGAGGCTGTGCTTTTCAGGATTTCCTCTCCGCATCCAGGGGTATCTTTCTATCTTTTCGGTTCGGGTTTTGGTGGCATCCCTGGCCCTGGAGAGGTGCGGATGCGCCTGTCATATACGCCTACATTTTTTTGGGCCTGGCTGTGGCGCTGGGAGGCATTGCCCATCTGGAGGGGGTCAGAAACCGCCCTGGAACACCTCCCAGGAGGCTGTGCTTTTCAGGATTTCCTCTCCGCATCCAGGGGTATCTTTCTATCTTTTCGGTTCGGGTTTTGGTGGCATCCCTGGCCCTGGGGAGGTGCGGATGCGCCTGTCATATACGCCAAAGTTTTTTTTAGGCCTGGCCACAGATCCCCTGTCTCCATCACCTCCATAACCTCCATAACCTCCATAACCTCTCCCTAGGAGAATGGTGGAAGCCTCATACCATCCTATTTTACCACTGAAGTCAAGTAATTTAACCAATATATTTTTCAAAGGATGGTTATCATCTATCAGAAATATTAATGCAAATTAATCTGAGAGACTACTGATTTCTTCAAGGCTGAAGCAGTGCTTTATACCATGCCTTTTTAAAATCAAATAGATGGAAATTATTTTCAATGACATTGACAAGGTCTAGTATAGCACATTTTATTGTTGTATCACTCAGAGAGTGCTGTTCCCCAGTATAATTCTCTGTCTTTTAGATAACCTGACTATCATATGAGAAAAGTATGCATTGTTTGAGGGTCAGTGCCCATCTGGAGGGGGTCGGAAACCGCCCTGGAACACCTCCCAGGAGGCTGTGCTTTTCAGGATTTCCTCTCCGCATCCAGGGGTATCTTTCTATCTTTTCGGTTCGGGTTTTGGTGGCATCCCTGGCCCTGGGGAGGTGCGGATGCGCCTGTCATATACGCCTACATTTTTTTGGGCCTGGCTGTGGCGCTGGGAGGCATTGCCCATCTGAAGGGGGTGGGAAACCGCCCTGGAACACCTCCCAGGAGGCTGTGCTTTTCAGGATTTCCTCTCCGCATCCAGGGGTATCTTTCTATCTTTTCGGTTCGGGTTTTGGTGGCATCCCTGGCCCTGGAGAGGTGCGGATGCGCCTGTCATATACGCCTACATTTTTTTGGGCCTGGCTGTGGCGCTGGGAGGCATTGCCCATCTGGAGGGGGTCAGAAACCGCCCTGGAACACCTCCCAGGAGGCTGTGCTTTTCAGGATTTCCTCTCCGCATCCAGGGGTATCTTTCTATCTTTTCGGTTCGGGTTTTGGTGGCATCCCTGGCCCTGGGGAGGTGCGGATGCGCCTGTCATATACGCCAAAGTTTTTTTTAGGCCTGGCCACAGATCCCCTGTCTCCATCACCTCCATAACCTCCATAACCTCCATAACCTCTCCCTAGGAGAATGGTGGAAGCCTCATACCATCCTATTTTACCACTGAAGTCAAGTAATTTAACCAATATATTTTTCAAAGGATGGTTATCATCTATCAGAAATATTAATGCAAATTAATCTGAGAGACTACTGATTTCTTCAAGGCTGAAGCAGTGCTTTATACCATGCCTTTTTAAAATCAAATAGATGGAAATTATTTTCAATGACATTGACAAGGTCTAGTATAGCACATTTTATTGTTGTATCACTCAGAGAGTGCTGTTCCCCAGTATAATTCTCTGTCTTTTAGATAACCTGACTATCATATGAGAAAAGTATGCATTGTTTGAGGGTCAGTGCCCATCTGGAGGGGGTCGGAAACCGCCCTGGAACACCTCCCAGGAGGCTGTGCTTTTCAGGATTTCCTCTCCGCATCCAGGGGTATCTTTCTATCTTTTCGGTTCGGGTTTTGGTGGCATCCCTGGCCCTGGGGAGGTGCGGATGCGCCTGTCATATACGCCTACATTTTTTTGGGCCTGGCTGTGGCGCTGGGAGGCATTGGCCATCTGAAGGGGGTGGGAAACCGCCCTGGAACACCTCCCAGGAGGCTGTGCTTTTCAGGATTTCCTCTCCGCATCCAGGGGTATCTTTCTATCTTTTCGGTTTGGGTTTTGGTGGCATCCCTGGCCCTGGAGAGGTGCGGATGCGCCTGTCATATACGCCTACATTTTTTTGGGCCTGGCTGTGGCGCTGGGAGGCATTGCCCATCTGGAGGGGGTCAGAAACCGCCCTGGAACACCTCCCAGGAGGCTGTGCTTTTCAGGATTTCCTCTCCGCATCCAGGGGTATCTTTCTATCTTTTCGGTTCGGGTTTTGGTGGCATCCCTGGCCCTGGGGAGGTGCGGATGCGCCTGTCATATACGCCAAAGATTTTTTTAGGCCTGGCCACAGATCCCCTGTCTCCATCACCTCCATAACCTCCATAACCTCCATAACCTCTCCCTAGGAGAATGGTGGAAGCCTCATACCATCCTATTTTACCACTGAAGTCAAGTAATTTAACCAATATATTTTTCAAAGGATGGTTATCATCTATCAGAAATATTAATGCAAATTAATCTGAGAGACTACTGATTTCTTCAAGGCTGAAGCAGTGCTTTATACCATGCCTTTTTAAAATCAAATAGATGGAAATTATTTTCAATGACATTGACAAGGTCTAGTATAGCACATTTTATTGTTGTATCACTCAGAGAGTGCTGTTCCCCAGTATAATTCTCTGTCTTTTAGATAACCTGACTATCATATGAGAAAAGTATGCATTGTTTGAGGGTCAGTGCCCATCTGGAGGGGGTCGGAAACCGCCCTGGAACACCTCCCAGGAGGCTGTGCTTTTCAGGATTTCCTCTCCGCATCCAGGGGTATCTTTCTATCTTTTCGGTTCGGGTTTTGGTGGCATCCCTGGCCCTGGGGAGGTGCGGATGCGCCTGTCATATACGCCTACATTTTTTTGGGCCTGGCTGTGGCGCTGGGAGGCATTGCCCATCTGAAGGGGGTGGGAAACCGCCCTGGAACACCTCCCAGGAGGCTGTGCTTTTCAGGATTTCCTCTCCGCATCCAGGGGTATCTTTCTATCTTTTCGGTTCGGGTTTTGGTGGCATCCCTGGCCCTGGGGAGGTGCGGATGCGCCTGTCATATACGCCAAAGTTTTTTTTAGGCCTGGCCACAGATCCCCTGTCTCCATCACCTCCATAACCTCCATAACCTCCATAACCTCTCCCTAGGAGAATGGTGGAAGCCTCATACCATCCTATTTTACCACTGAAGTCAAGTAATTTAACCAATATATTTTTCAAAGGATGGTTATCATCTATCAGAAATATTAATGCAAATTAATCTGAGAGACTACTGATTTCTTCAAGGCTGAAGCAGTGCTTTATACCATGCCTTTTTAAAATCAAATAGATGGAAATTATTTTCAATGACATTGACAAGGTCTAGTATAGCACATTTTATTGTTGTATCACTCAGAGAGTGCTGTTCCCCAGTATAATTCTCTGTCTTTTAGATAACCTGACTATCATATGAGAAAAGTATGCATTGTTTGAGGGTCAGTGCCCATCTGGAGGGGGTCAGAAACCGCCCTGGAACACCTCCCAGGAGGCTGTGCTTTTCAGGATTTCCTCTCCGCATCCAGGGGTATCTTTCTATCTTTTCGGTTCGGGTTTTGGTGGCATCCCTGGCCCTGGGGAGGTGCGGATGCGCCTGTCATATACGCCTACATTTTTTTGGGCCTGGCTGTGGCGCTGGGAGGCATTGCCCATCTGAAGGGGGTGGGAAACCGCCCTGGAACACCTCCCAGGAGGCTGTGCTTTTCAGGATTTCCTCTCCGCATCCAGGGGTATCTTTCTATCTTTTCGGTTCGGGTTTTGGTGGCATCCCTGGCCCTGGAGAGGTGCGGATGCGCCTGTCATATACGCCTACATTTTTTTGGGCCTGGCTGTGGCGCTGGGAGGCATTGCCCATCTGGAGGGGGTCAGAAACCGCCCTGGAACACCTCCCAGGAGGCTGTGCTTTTCAGGATTTCCTCTCCGCATCCAGGGGTATCTTTCTATCTTTTCGGTTCGGGTTTTGGTGGCATCCCTGGCCCTGGGGAGGTGCGGATGCGCCTGTCATATACGCCAAAGTTTTTTTTAGGCCTGGCCACAGATCCCCTGTCTCCATCACCTCCATAACCTCCATAACCTCCATAACCTCTCCCTAGGAGAATGGTGGAAGCCTCATACCATCCTATTTTACCACTGAAGTCAAGTAATTTAACCAATATATTTTTCAAAGGATGGTTATCATCTATCAGAAATATTAATGCAAATTAATCTGAGAGACTACTGATTTCTTCAAGGCTGAAGCAGTGCTTTATACCATGCCTTTTTAAAATCAAATAGATGGAAATTATTTTCAATGACATTGACAAGGTCTAGTATAGCACATTTTATTGTTGTATCACTCAGAGAGTGCTGTTCCCCAGTATAATTCTCTGTCTTTTAGATAACCTGACTATCATATGAGAAAAGTATGCATTGTTTGAGGGTCAGTGCCCATCTGGAGGGGGTCGGAAACCGCCCTGGAACACCTCCCAGGAGGCTGTGCTTTTCAGGATTTCCTCTCCGCATCCAGGGGTATCTTTCTATCTTTTCGGTTCGGGTTTTGGTGGCATCCCTGGCCCTGGGGAGGTGCGGATGCGCCTGTCATATACGCCTACATTTTTTTGGGCCTGGCTGTGGCGCTGGGAGGCATTGCCCATCTGAAGGGGGTGGGAAACCGCCCTGGAACACCTCCCAGGAGGCTGTGCTTTTCAGGATTTCCTCTCCGCATCCAGGGGTATCTTTCTATCTTTTCGGTTCGGGTTTTGGTGGCATCCCTGGCCCTGGAGAGGTGCGGATGCGCCTGTCATATACGCCTACATTTTTTTGGGCCTGGCTGTGGCGCTGGGAGGCATTGCCCATCTGGAGGGGGTCAGAAACCGCCCTGGAACACCTCCCAGGAGGCTGTGCTTTTCAGGATTTCCTCTCCGCATCCAGGGGTATCTTTCTATCTTTTCGGTTCGGGTTTTGGTGGCATCCCTGGCCCTGGGGAGGTGCGGATGCGCCTGTCATATACGCCAAAGTTTTTTTTAGGCCTGGCCACAGATCCCCTGTCTCCATCACCTCCATAACCTCCATAACCTCCATAACCTCTCCCTAGGAGAATGGTGGAAGCCTCATACCATCCTATTTTACCACTGAAGTCAAGTAATTTAACCAATATATTTTTCAAAGGATGGTTATCATCTATCAGAAATATTAATGCAAATTAATCTGAGAGACTACTGATTTCTTCAAGGCTGAAGCAGTGCTTTATACCATGCCTTTTTAAAATCAAATAGATGGAAATTATTTTCAATGACATTGACAAGGTCTAGTATAGCACATTTTATTGTTGTATCACTCAGAGAGTGCTGTTCCCCAGTATAATTCTCTGTCTTTTAGATAACCTGACTATCATATGAGAAAAGTATGCATTGTTTGAGGGTCAGTGCCCATCTGGAGGGGGTCGGAAACCGCCCTGGAACACCTCCCAGGAGGCTGTGCTTTTCAGGATTTCCTCTCCGCATCCAGGGGTATCTTTCTATCTTTTCGGTTCGGGTTTTGGTGGCATCCCTGGCCCTGGGGAGGTGCGGATGCGCCTGTCATATACGCCTACATTTTTTTGGGCCTGGCTGTGGCGCTGGGAGGCCTTGCCCATCTGAAGGGGGTGGGAAACCGCCCTGGAACACCTCCCAGGAGGCTGTGCTTTTCAGGATTTCCTCTCCGCATCCAGGGGTATCTTTCTATCTTTTCGGTTCGGGTTTTGGTGGCATCCCTGGCCCTGGAGAGGTGCGGATGCGCCTGTCATATACGCCTACATTTTTTTGGGCCTGGCTGTGGCGCTGGGAGGCATTGCCCATCTGGAGGGGGTCAGAAACCGCCCTGGAACACCTCCCAGGAGGCTGTGCTTTTCAGGATTTCCTCTCCGCATCCAGGGGTATCTTTCTATCTTTTCGGTTTGGGTTTTGGTGGCATCCCTGGCCCTGGGGAGGTGCGGATGCGCCTGTCATATACGCCAAAGTTTTTTTTAGGCCTGGCCACAGATCCCCTGTCTCCATCACCTCCATAACCTCCATAACCTCCATAACCTCTCCCTAGGAGAATGGTGGAAGCCTCATACCATCCTATTTTACCACTGAAGTCAAGTAATTTAACCAATATATTTTTCAAAGGATGGTTATCATCTATCAGAAATATTAATGCAAATTAATCTGAGAGACTACTGATTTCTTCAAGGCTGAAGCAGTGCTTTATACCATGCCTTTTTAAAATCAAATAGATGGAAATTATTTTCAATGACATTGACAAGGTCTAGTATAGCACATTTTATTGTTGTATCACTCAGAGAGTGCTGTTCCCCAGTATAATTCTCTGTCTTTTAGATAACCTGACTATCATATGAGAAAAGTATGCATTGTTTGAGGGTCAGTGCCCATCTGGAGGGGGTCGGAAACCGCCCTGGAACACCTCCCAGGAGGCTGTGCTTTTCAGGATTTCCTCTCCGCATCCAGGGGTATCTTTCTATCTTTTCGGTTCGGGTTTTGGTGGCATCCCTGGCCCTGGGGAGGTGCGGATGCGCCTGTCATATACGCCTACATTTTTTTGGGCCTGGCTGTGGCGCTGGGAGGCATTGCCCATCTGAAGGGGGTGGGAAACTGCCCTGGAACACCTCCCAGGAGGCTGTGCTTTTCAGGATTTCCTCTCCGCATCCAGGGGTATCTTTCTATCTTTTCGGTTCGGGTTTTGGTGGCATCCCTGGCCCTGGAGAGGTGCGGATGCGCCTGTCATATACGCCTACATTTTTTTGGGCCTGGCTGTGGCGCTGGGAGGCATTGCCCATCTGGAGGGGGTCAGAAACCGCCCTGGAACACCTCCCAGGAGGCTGTGCTTTTCAGGATTTCCTCTCCGCATCCAGGGGTATCTTTCTATCTTTTCGGTTCGGGTTTTGGTGGCATCCCTGGCCCTGGGGAGGTGCGGATGCGCCTGTCATATACGCCAAAGTTTTTTTTAGGCCTGGCCACAGATCCCCTGTCTCCATCACCTCCATAACCTCCATAACCTCCATAACCTCTCCCTAGGAGAATGGTGGAAGCCTCATACCATCCTATTTTACCACTGAAGTCAAGTAATTTAACCAATATATTTTTCAAAGGATGGTTATCATCTATCAGAAATATTAATGCAAATTAATCTGAGAGACTACTGATTTCTTCAAGGCTGAAGCAGTGCTTTATACCATGCCTTTTTAAAATCAAATAGATGGAAATTATTTTCAATGACATTGACAAGGTCTAGTATAGCACATTTTATTGTTGTATCACTCAGAGAGTGCTGTTCCCCAGTATAATTCTCTGTCTTTTAGATAACCTGACTATCATATGAGAAAAGTATGCATTGTTTGAGGGTCAGTGCCCATCTGGAGGGGGTCGGAAACCGCCCTGGAACACCTCCCAGGAGGCTGTGCTTTTCAGGATTTCCTCTCCGCATCCAGGGGTATCTTTCTATCTTTTCGGTTCGGGTTTTGGTGGCATCCCTGGCCCTGGGGAGGTGCGGATGCGCCTGTCATATACGCCTACATTTTTTTGGGCCTGGCTGTGGCGCTGGGAGGCATTGCCCATCTGAAGGGGGTGGGAAACCGCCCTGGAACACCTCCCAGGAGGCTGTGCTTTTCAGGATTTCCTCTCCGCATCCAGGGGTATCTTTCTATCTTTTCGGTTCGGGTTTTGGTGGCATCCCTGGCCCTGGAGAGGTGCGGATGCGCCTGTCATATACGCCTACATTTTTTTGGGCCTGGCTGTGGCGCTGGGAGGCATTGCCCATCTGGAGGGGGTCAGAAACCGCCCTGGAACACCTCCCAGGAGGCTGTGCTTTTCAGGATTTCCTCTCCGCATCCAGGGGTATCTTTCTATCTTTTCGGTTCGGGTTTTGGTGGCATCCCTGGCCCTGGGGAGGTGCGGATGCGCCTGTCATATACGCCAAAGTTTTTTTTAGGCCTGGCCACAGATCCCCTGTCTCCATCACCTCCATAACCTCCATAACCTCCATAACCTCTCCCTAGGAGAATGGTGGAAGCCTCATACCATCCTATTTTACCACTGAAGTCAAGTAATTTAACCAATATATTTTTCAAAGGATGGTTATCATCTATCAGAAATATTAATGCAAATTAATCTGAGAGACTACTGATTTCTTCAAGGCTGAAGCAGTGCTTTATACCATGCCTTTTTAAAATCAAATAGATGGAAATTATTTTCAATGACATTGACAAGGTCTAGTATAGCACATTTTATTGTTGTATCACTCAGAGAGTGCTGTTCCCCAGTATAATTCTCTGTCTTTTAGATAACCTGACTATCATATGAGAAAAGTATGCATTGTTTGAGGGTCAGTGCCCATCTGGAGGGGGTCGGAAACCGCCCTGGAACACCTCCCAGGAGGCTGTGCTTTTCAGGATTTCCTCTCCGCATCCAGGGGTATCTTTCTATCTTTTCGGTTCGGGTTTTGGTGGCATCCCTGGCCCTGGGGAGGTGCGGATGCGCCTGTCATATACGCCTACATTTTTTTGGGCCTGGCTGTGGCGCTGGGAGGCATTGCCCATCTGAAGGGGGTGGGAAACCGCCCTGGAACACCTCCCAGGAGGCTGTGCTTTTCAGGATTTCCTCTCCGCATCCAGGGGTATCTTTCTATCTTTTCGGTTCGGGTTTTGGTGGCATCCCTGGCCCTGGAGAGGTGCGGATGCGCCTGTCATATACGCCTACATCTTTTTGGGCCTGGCTGTGGCGCTGGGAGGCATTGCCCATCTGGAGGGGGTCAGAAACCGCCCTGGAACACCTCCCAGGAGGCTGTGCTTTTCAGGATTTCCTCTCCGCATCCAGGGGTATCTTTCTATCTTTTCGGTTCGGGTTTTGGTGGCATCCCTGGCCCTGGGGAGGTGCGGATGCGCCTGTCATATACGCCAAAGTTTTTTTTAGGCCTGGCCACAGATCCCCTGTCTCCATCACCTCCATAACCTCCATAACCTCCATAACCTCTCCCTAGGAGAATGGTGGAAGCCTCATACCATCCTATTTTACCACTGAAGTCAAGTAATTTAACCAATATATTTTTCAAAGGATGGTTATCATCTATCAGAAATATTAATGCAAATTAATCTGAGAGACTACTGATTTCTTCAAGGCTGAAGCAGTGCTTTATACCATGCCTTTTTAAAATCAAATAGATGGAAATTATTTTCAATGACATTGACAAGGTCTAGTATAGCACATTTTATTGTTGTATCACTCAGAGAGTGCTGTTCCCCAGTATAATTCTCTGTCTTTTAGATAACCTGACTATCATATGAGAAAAGTATGCATTGTTTGAGGGTCAGTGCCCATCTGGAGGGGGTCGGAAACCGCCCTGGAACACCTCCCAGGAGGCTGTGCTTTTCAGGATTTCCTCTCCGCATCCAGGGGTATCTTTCTATCTTTTCGGTTCGGGTTTTGGTGGCATCCCTGGCCCTGGGGAGGTGCGGATGCGCCTGTCATATACGCCTACATTTTTTTGGGCCTGGCTGTGGCGCTGGGAGGCATTGCCCATCTGAAGGGGGTGGGAAACCGCCCTGGAACACCTCCCAGGAGGCTGTGCTTTTCAGGATTTCCTCTCCGCATCCAGGGGTATCTTTCTATCTTTTCGGTTCGGGTTTTGGTGGCATCCCTGGCCCTGGAGAGGTGCGGATGCGCCTGTCATATACGCCTACATTTTTTTGGGCCTGGCTGTGGCGCTGGGAGGCATTGCCCATCTGGAGGGGGTCAGAAACCGCCCTGGAACACCTCCCAGGAGGCTGTGCTTTTCAGGATTTCCTCTCCGCATCCAGGGGTATCTTTCTATCTTTTCGGTTCGGGTTTTGGTGGCATCCCTGGCCCTGGGGAGGTGCGGATGCGCCTGTCATATACGCCAAAGTTTTTTTTAGGCCTGGCCACAGATCCCCTGTCTCCATCACCTCCATAACCTCCATAACCTCCATAACCTCTCCCTAGGAGAATGGTGGAAGCCTCATACCATCCTATTTTACCACTGAAGTCAAGTAATTTAACCAATATATTTTTCAAAGGATGGTTATCATCTATCAGAAATATTAATGCAAATTAATCTGAGAGACTACTGATTTCTTCAAGGCTGAAGCAGTGCTTTATACCATGCCTTTTTAAAATCAAATAGATGGAAATTATTTTCAATGACATTGACAAGGTCTAGTATAGCACATTTTATTGTTGTATCACTCAGAGAGTGCTGTTCCCCAGTATAATTCTCTGTCTTTTAGATAACCTGACTATCATATGAGAAAAGTATGCATTGTTTGAGGGTCAGTGCCCATCTGGAGGGGGTCGGAAACCGCCCTGGAACACCTCCCAGGAGGCTGTGCTTTTCAGGATTTCCTCTCCGCATCCAGGGGTATCTTTCTATCTTTTCGGTTCGGGTTTTGGTAGCATCCCTGGCCCTGGGGAGGTGCGGATGCGCCTGTCATATACGCCTACATTTTTTTGGGCCTGGCTGTGGCGCTGGGAGGCATTGCCCATCTGAAGGGGGTGGGAAACCGCCCTGGAACACCTCCCAGGAGGCTGTGCTTTTCAGGATTTCCTCTCCGCATCCAGGGGTATCTTTCTATCTTTTCGGTTCGGGTTTTGGTGGCATCCCTGGCCCTGGAGAGGTGCGGATGCGCCTGTCATATACGCCTACATTTTTTTGGGCCTGGCTGTGGCGCTGGGAGGCATTGCCCATCTGGAGGGGGTCAGAAACCGCCCTGGAACACCTCCCAGGAGGCTGTGCTTTTCAGGATTTCCTCTCCGCATCCAGGGGTATCTTTCTATCTTTTCGGTTCGGGTTTTGGTGGCATCCCTGGCCCTGGGGAGGTGCGGATGCGCCTGTCATATACGCCAAAGTTTTTTTTAGGCCTGGCCACAGATCCCCTGTCTCCATCACCTCCATAACCTCCATAACCTCCATAACCTCTCCCTAGGAGAATGGTGGAAGCCTCATACCATCCTATTTTACCACTGAAGTCAAGTAATTTAACCAATATATTTTTCAAAGGATGGTTATCATCTATCAGAAATATTAATGCAAATTAATCTGAGAGACTACTGATTTCTTCAAGGCTGAAGCAGTGCTTTATACCATGCCTTTTTAAAATCAAATAGATGGAAATTATTTTCAATGACATTGACAAGGTCTAGTATAGCACATTTTATTGTTGTATCACTCAGAGAGTGCTGTTCCCCAGTATAATTCTCTGTCTTTTAGATAACCTGACTATCATATGAGAAAAGTATGCATTGTTTGAGGGTCAGTGCCCATCTGGAGGGGGTCGGAAACCGCCCTGGAACACCTCCCAGGAGGCTGTGCTTTTCAGGATTTCCTCTCCGCATCCAGGGGTATCTTTCTATCTTTTCGGTTCGGGTTTTGGTGGCATCCCTGGCCCTGGGGAGGTGCGGATGCGCCTGTCATATACGCCTACATTTTTTTGGGCCTGGCTGTGGCGCTGGGAGGCATTGCCCATCTGAAGGGGGTGGGAAACCGCCCTGGAACACCTCCCAGGAGGCTGTGCTTTTCAGGATTTCCTCTCCGCATCCAGGGGTATCTTTCTATCTTTTCGGTTCGGGTTTTGGTGGCATCCCTGGCCCTGGAGAGGTGCGGATGCGCCTGTCATATACGCCTACATTTTTTTGGGCCTGGCTGTGGCGCTGGGAGGCATTGCCCATCTGGAGGGGGTCAGAAACCGCCCTGGAACACCTCCCAGGAGGCTGTGCTTTTCAGGATTTCCTCTCCGCATCCAGGGGTATCTTTCTATCTTTTCGGTTCGGGTTTTGGTGGCATCCCTGGCCCTGGGGAGGTGCGGATGCGCCTGTCATATACGCCAAAGTTTTTTTTAGGCCTGGCCACAGATCCCCTGTCTCCATCACCTCCATAACCTCCATAACCTCCATAACCTCTCCCTAGGAGAATGGTGGAAGCCTCATACCATCCTATTTTACCACTGAAGTCAAGTAATTTAACCAATATATTTTTCAAAGGATGGTTATCATCTATCAGAAATATTAATGCAAATTAATCTGAGAGACTACTGATTTCTTCAAGGCTGAAGCAGTGCTTTATACCATGCCTTTTTAAAATCAAATAGATGGAAATTATTTTCAATGACATTGACAAGGTCTAGTATAGCACATTTTATTGTTGTATCACTCAGAGAGTGCTGTTCCCCAGTATAATTCTCTGTCTTTTAGATAACCTGACTATCATATGAGAAAAGTATGCATTGTTTGAGGGTCAGTGCCCATCTGGAGGGGGTCGGAAACCGCCCTGGAACACCTCCCAGGAGGCTGTGCTTTTCAGGATTTCCTCTCCGCATCCAGGGGTATCTTTCTATCTTTTCGGTTCGGGTTTTGGTGGCATCCCTGGCCCTGGGGAGGTGCGGATGCGCCTGTCATATACGCCTACATTTTTTTGGGCCTGGCTGTGGCGCTGGGAGGCATTGCCCATCTGAAGGGGGTGGGAAACCGCCCTGGAACACCTCCCAGGAGGCTGTGCTTTTCAGGATTTCCTCTCCGCATCCAGGGGTATCTTTCTATCTTTTCGGTTCGGGTTTTGGTGGCATCCCTGGCCCTGGAGAGGTGCGGATGCGCCTGTCATATACGCCTACATCTTTTTGGGCCTGGCTGTGGCGCTGGGAGGCATTGCCCATCTGGAGGGGGTCAGAAACCGCCCTGGAACACCTCCCAGGAGGCTGTGCTTTTCAGGATTTCCTCTCCGCATCCAGGGGTATCTTTCTATCTTTTCGGTTCGGGTTTTGGTGGCATCCCTGGCCCTGGGGAGGTGCGGATGCGCCTGTCATATACGCCAAAGTTTTTTTTAGGCCTGGCCACAGATCCCCTGTCTCCATCACCTCCATAACCTCCATAACCTCCATAACCTCTCCCTAGGAGAATGGTGGAAGCCTCATACCATCCTATTTTACCACTGAAGTCAAGTAATTTAACCAATATATTTTTCAAAGGATGGTTATCATCTATCAGAAATATTAATGCAAATTAATCTGAGAGACTACTGATTTCTTCAAGGCTGAAGCAGTGCTTTATACCATGCCTTTTTAAAATCAAATAGATGGAAATTATTTTCAATGACATTGACAAGGTCTAGTATAGCACATTTTATTGTTGTATCACTCAGAGAGTGCTGTTCCCCAGTATAATTCTCTGTCTTTTAGATAACCTGACTATCATATGAGAAAAGTATGCATTGTTTGAGGGTCAGTGCCCATCTGGAGGGGGTCGGAAACCGCCCTGGAACACCTCCCAGGAGGCTGTGCTTTTCAGGATTTCCTCTCCGCATCCAGGGGTATCTTTCTATCTTTTCGGTTCGGGTTTTGGTGGCATCCCTGGCCCTGGGGAGGTGCGGATGCGCCTGTCATATACGCCTACATTTTTTTGGGCCTGGCTGTGGCGCTGGGAGGCATTGCCCATCTGAAGGGGGTGGGAAACCGCCCTGGAACACCTCCCAGGAGGCTGTGCTTTTCAGGATTTCCTCTCCGCATCCAGGGGTATCTTTCTATCTTTTCGGTTCGGGTTTTGGTGGCATCCCTGGCCCTGGAGAGGTGCGGATGCGCCTGTCATATACGCCTACATTTTTTTGGGCCTGGCTGTGGCGCTGGGAGGCATTGCCCATCTGGAGGGGGTCAGAAACCGCCCTGGAACACCTCCCAGGAGGCTGTGCTTTTCAGGATTTCCTCTCCGCATCCAGGGGTATCTTTCTATCTTTTCGGTTCGGGTTTTGGTGGCATCCCTGGCCCTGGGGAGGTGCGGATGCGCCTGTCATATACGCCAAAGTTTTTTTTAGGCCTGGCCACAGATCCCCTGTCTCCATCACCTCCATAACCTCCATAACCTCCATAACCTCTCCCTAGGAGAATGGTGGAAGCCTCATACCATCCTATTTTACCACTGAAGTCAAGTAATTTAACCAATATATTTTTCAAAGGATGGTTATCATCTATCAGAAATATTAATGCAAATTAATCTGAGAGACTACTGATTTCTTCAAGGCTGAAGCAGTGCTTTATACCATGCCTTTTTAAAATCAAATAGATGGAAATTATTTTCAATGACATTGACAAGGTCTAGTATAGCACATTTTATTGTTGTATCACTCAGAGAGTGCTGTTCCCCAGTATAATTCTCTGTCTTTTAGATAACCTGACTATCATATGAGAAAAGTATGCATTGTTTGAGGGTCAGTGCCCATCTGGAGGGGGTGGGAAACCGCCCTGGAACACCTCCCAGGAGGCTGTGCTTTTCAGGATTTCCTCTCCGCATCCAGGGGTATCTTTCTATCTTTTCGGTTCGGGTTTTGGTAGCATCCCTGGCCCTGGGGAGGTGCGGATGCGCCTGTCATATACGCCTACATTTTTTTGGGCCTGGCTGTGGCGCTGGGAGGCATTGCCCATCTGAAGGGGGTGGGAAACCGCCCTGGAACACCTCCCAGGAGGCTGTGCTTTTCAGGATTTCCTCTCCGCATCCAGGGGTATCTTTCTATCTTTTCGGTTCGGGTTTTGGTGGCATCCCTGGCCCTGGAGAGGTGCGGATGCGCCTGTCATATACGCCTACATTTTTTTGGGCCTGGCTGTGGCGCTGGGAGGCATTGCCCATCTGGAGGGGGTCAGAAACCGCCCTGGAACACCTCCCAGGAGGCTGTGCTTTTCAGGATTTCCTCTCCGCATCCAGGGGTATCTTTCTATCTTTTCGGTTCGGGTTTTGGTGGCATCCCTGGCCCTGGGGAGGTGCGGATGCGCCTGTCATATACGCCAAAGTTTTTTTTAGGCCTGGCCACAGATCCCCTGTCTCCATCACCTCCATAACCTCCATAACCTCCATAACCTCTCCCTAGGAGAATGGTGGAAGCCTCATACCATCCTATTTTACCACTGAAGTCAAGTAATTTAACCAATATATTTTTCAAAGGATGGTTATCATCTATCAGAAATATTAATGCAAATTAATCTGAGAGACTACTGATTTCTTCAAGGCTGAAGCAGTGCTTTATACCATGCCTTTTTAAAATCAAATAGATGGAAATTATTTTCAATGACATTGACAAGGTCTAGTATAGCACATTTTATTGTTGTATCACTCAGAGAGTGCTGTTCCCCAGTATAATTCTCTGTCTTTTAGATAACCTGACTATCATATGAGAAAAGTATGCATTGTTTGAGGGTCAGTGCCCATCTGGAGGGGGTCGGAAACCGCCCTGGAACACCTCCCAGGAGGCTGTGCTTTTCAGGATTTCCTCTCCGCATCCAGGGGTATCTTTCTATCTTTTCGGTTCGGGTTTTGGTGGCATCCCTGGCCCTGGGGAGGTGCGGATGCGCCTGTCATATACGCCTACATTTTTTTGGGCCTGGCTGTGGCGCTGGGAGGCATTGCCCATCTGAAGGGGGTGGGAAACCGCCCTGGAACACCTCCCAGGAGGCTGTGCTTTTCAGGATTTCCTCTCCGCATCCAGGGGTATCTTTCTATCTTTTCGGTTCGGGTTTTGGTGGCATCCCTGGCCCTGGAGAGGTGCGGATGCGCCTGTCATATACGCCTACATTTTTTTGGGCCTGGCTGTGGCGCTGGGAGGCATTGCCCATCTGGAGGGGGTCAGAAACCGCCCTGGAACACCTCCCAGGAGGCTGTGCTTTTCAGGATTTCCTCTCCGCATCCAGGGGTATCTTTCTATCTTTTCGGTTCGGGTTTTGGTGGCATCCCTGGCCCTGGGGAGGTGCGGATGCGCCTGTCATATACGCCAAAGTTTTTTTTAGGCCTGGCCACAGATCCCCTGTCTCCATCACCTCCATAACCTCCATAACCTCCATAACCTCTCCCTAGGAGAATGGTGGAAGCCTCATACCATCCTATTTTACCACTGAAGTCAAGTAATTTAACCAATATATTTTTCAAAGGATGGTTATCATCTATCAGAAATATTAATGCAAATTAATCTGAGAGACTACTGATTTCTTCAAGGCTGAAGCAGTGCTTTATACCATGCCTTTTTAAAATCAAATAGATGGAAATTATTTTCAATGACATTGACAAGGTCTAGTATAGCACATTTTATTGTTGTATCACTCAGAGAGTGCTGTTCCCCAGTATAATTCTCTGTCTTTTAGATAACCTGACTATCATATGAGAAAAGTATGCATTGTTTGAGGGTCAGTGCCCATCTGGAGGGGGTCGGAAACCGCCCTGGAACACCTCCCAGGAGGCTGTGCTTTTCAGGATTTCCTCTCCGCATCCAGGGGTATCTTTCTATCTTTTCGGTTCGGGTTTTGGTGGCATCCCTGGCCCTGGGGAGGTGCGGATGCGCCTGTCATATACGCCTACATTTTTTTGGGCCTGGCTGTGGCGCTGGGAGGCATTGCCCATCTGAAGGGGGTGGGAAACCGCCCTGGAACACCTCCCAGGAGGCTGTGCTTTTCAGGATTTCCTCTCCGCATCCAGGGGTATCTTTCTATCTTTTCGGTTCGGGTTTTGGTGGCATCCCTGGCCCTGGAGAGGTGCGGATGCGCCTGTCATATACGCCTACATTTTTTTGGGCCTGGCTGTGGCGCTGGGAGGCATTGCCCATCTGGAGGGGGTCAGAAACCGCCCTGGAACACCTCCCAGGAGGCTGTGCTTTTCAGGATTTCCTCTCCGCATCCAGGGGTATCTTTCTATCTTTTCGGTTCGGGTTTTGGTGGCATCCCTGGCCCTGGGGAGGTGCGGATGCGCCTGTCATATACGCCAAAGTTTTTTTTAGGCCTGGCCACAGATCCCCTGTCTCCATCACCTCCATAAACTCCATAACCTCCATAACCTCTCCCTAGGAGAATGGTGGAAGCCTCATACCATCCTATTTTACCACTGAAGTCAAGTAATTTAACCAATATATTTTTCAAAGGATGGTTATCATCTATCAGAAATATTAATGCAAATTAATCTGAGAGACTACTGATTTCTTCAAGGCTGAAGCAGTGCTTTATACCATGCCTTTTTAAAATCAAATAGATGGAAATTATTTTCAATGACATTGACAAGGTCTAGTATAGCACATTTTATTGTTGTATCACTCAGAGAGTGCTGTTCCCCAGTATAATTCTCTGTCTTTTAGATAACCTGACTATCATATGAGAAAAGTATGCATTGTTTGAGGGTCAGTGCCCATCTGGAGGGGGTCGGAAACCGCCCTGGAACACCTCCCAGGAGGCTGTGCTTTTCAGGATTTCCTCTCCGCATCCAGGGGTATCTTTCTATCTTTTCGGTTCGGGTTTTGGTGGCATCCCTGGCCCTGGGGAGGTGCGGATGCGCCTGTCATATACGCCTACATTTTTTTGGGCCTGGCTGTGGCGCTGGGAGGCATTGCCCATCTGGAGGGGGTCGGAAACCGCCCTGGAACACCTCCCAGGAGGCTGTGCTTTTCAGGATTTCCTCTCCGCATCCAGGGGTATCTTTCTATTTTTTCGGTTCGGGTTTTGGTGGCATCCCTGGCCCTGGGGAGGTGCGGATGCGCCTGTCATATACGCCTACATTTTTTTGGGCCTGGCTGTGGCGCTGGGAGGCATTGCCCATCTGAAGGGGGTGGGAAACCGCCCTGGAACACCTCCCAGGAGGCTGTGCTTTTCAGGATTTCCTCTCCGCATCCAGGGGTATCTTTCTATCTTTTCGGTTCGGGTTTTGGTGGCATCCCTGGCCCTGGAGAGGTGCGGATGCGCCTGTCATATACGCCTACATTTTTTTGGGCCTGGCTGTGGCGCTGGGAGGCATTGCCCATCTGGAGGGGGTCAGAAACCGCCCTGGAACACCTCCCAGGAGGCTGTGCTTTTCAGGATTTCCTCTCCGCATCCAGGGGTATCTTTCTATCTTTTCGGTTCGGGTTTTGGTGGCATCCCTGGCCCTGGGGAGGTGCGGATGCGCCTGTCATATACGCCAAAGTTTTTTTTAGGCCTGGCCACAGATCCCCTGTCTCCATCACCTCCATAACCTCCATAACCTCCATAACCTCTCCCTAGGAGAATGGTGGAAGCCTCATACCATCCTATTTTACCACTGAAGTCAAGTAATTTAACCAATATATTTTTCAAAGGATGGTTATCATCTATCAGAAATATTAATGCAAATTAATCTGAGAGACTACTGATTTCTTCAAGGCTGAAGCAGTGCTTTATACCATGCCTTTTTAAAATCAAATAGATGGAAATTATTTTCAATGACATTGACAAGGTCTAGTATAGCACATTTTATTGTTGTATCACTCAGAGAGTGCTGTTCCCCAGTATAATTCTCTGTCTTTTAGATAACCTGACTATCATATGAGAAAAGTATGCATTGTTTGAGGGTCAGTGCCCATCTGGAGGGGGTCGGAAACCGCCCTGGAACACCTCCCAGGAGGCTGTGCTTTTCAGGATTTCCTCTCCGCATCCAGGGGTATCTTTCTATCTTTTCGGTTCGGGTTTTGGTGGCATCCCTGGCCCTGGGGAGGTGCGGATGCGCCTGTCATATACGCCTACATTTTTTTGGGCCTGGCTGTGGCGCTGGGAGGCATTGCCCATCTGAAGGGGGTGGGAAACCGCCCTGGAACACCTCCCAGGAGGCTGTGCTTTTCAGGATTTCCTCTCCGCATCCAGGGGTATCTTTCTATCTTTTCGGTTCGGGTTTTGGTGGCATCCCTGGCCCTGGAGAGGTGCGGATGCGCCTGTCATATACGCCTACATTTTTTTGGGCCTGGCTGTGGCGCTGGGAGGCATTGCCCATCTGGAGGGGGTCAGAAACCGCCCTGGAACACCTCCCAGGAGGCTGTGCTTTTCAGGATTTCCTCTCCGCATCCAGGGGTATCTTTCTATCTTTTCGGTTCGGGTTTTGGTGGCATCCCTGGCCCTGGGGAGGTGCGGATGCGCCTGTCATATACGCCAAAGTTTTTTTTAGGCCTGGCCACAGATCCCCTGTCTCCATCACCTCCATAACCTCCATAACCTCCATAACCTCTCCCTAGGAGAATGGTGGAAGCCTCATACCATCCTATTTTACCACTGAAGTCAAGTAATTTAACCAATATATTTTTCAAAGGATGGTTATCATCTATCAGAAATATTAATGCAAATTAATCTGAGAGACTACTGATTTCTTCAAGGCTGAAGCAGTGCTTTATACCATGCCTTTTTAAAATCAAATAGATGGAAATTATTTTCAATGACATTGACAAGGTCTAGTATAGCACATTTTATTGTTGTATCACTCAGAGAGTGCTGTTCCCCAGTATAATTCTCTGTCTTTTAGATAACCTGACTATCATATGAGAAAAGTATGCATTGTTTGAGGGTCAGTGCCCATCTGGAGGGGGTCGGAAACCGCCCTGGAACACCTCCCAGGAGGCTGTGCTTTTCAGGATTTCCTCTCCGCATCCAGGGGTATCTTTCTATCTTTTCGGTTCGGGTTTTGGTGGCATCCCTGGCCCTGGGGAGGTGCGGATGCGCCTGTCATATACGCCTACATTTTTTTGGGCCTGGCTGTGGCGCTGGGAGGCATTGCCCATCTGAAGGGGGTGGGAAACCGCCCTGGAACACCTCCCAGGAGGCTGTGCTTTTCAGGATTTCCTCTCCGCATCCAGGGGTATCTTTCTATCTTTTCGGTTCGGGTTTTGGTGGCATCCCTGGCCCTGGAGAGGTGCGGATGCGCCTGTCATATACGCCTACATTTTTTTGGGCCTGGCTGTGGCGCTGGGAGGCATTGCCCATCTGGAGGGGGTCAGAAACCGCCCTGGAACACCTCCCAGGAGGCTGTGCTTTTCAGGATTTCCTCTCCGCATCCAGGGGTATCTTTCTATCTTTTCGGTTCGGGTTTTGGTGGCATCCCTGGCCCTGGGGAGGTGCGGATGCGCCTGTCATATACGCCAAAGTTTTTTTTAGGCCTGGCCACAGATCCCCTGTCTCCATCACCTCCATAAACTCCATAACCTCCATAACCTCTCCCTAGGAGAATGGTGGAAGCCTCATACCATCCTATTTTACCACTGAAGTCAAGTAATTTAACCAATATATTTTTCAAAGGATGGTTATCATCTATCAGAAATATTAATGCAAATTAATCTGAGAGACTACTGATTTCTTCAAGGCTGAAGCAGTGCTTTATACCATGCCTTTTTAAAATCAAATAGATGGAAATTATTTTCAATGACATTGACAAGGTCTAGTATAGCACATTTTATTGTTGTATCACTCAGAGAGTGCTGTTCCCCAGTATAATTCTCTGTCTTTTAGATAACCTGACTATCATATGAGAAAAGTATGCATTGTTTGAGGGTCAGTGCCCATCTGGAGGGGGTCGGAAACCGCCCTGGAACACCTCCCAGGAGGCTGTGCTTTTCAGGATTTCCTCTCCGCATCCAGGGGTATCTTTCTATCTTTTCGGTTCGGGTTTTGGTGGCATCCCTGGCCCTGGGGAGGTGCGGATGCGCCTGTCATATACGCCTACATTTTTTTGGGCCTGGCTGTGGCGCTGGGAGGCATTGCCCATCTGGAGGGGGTCGGAAACCGCCCTGGAACACCTCCCAGGAGGCTGTGCTTTTCAGGATTTCCTCTCCGCATCCAGGGGTATCTTTCTATTTTTTCGGTTCGGGTTTTGGTGGCATCCCTGGCCCTGGGGAGGTGCGGATGCGCCTGTCATATACGCCTACATTTTTTTGGGCCTGGCTGTGGCGCTGGGAGGCATTGCCCATCTGAAGTGGGTGGGAAACCGCCCTGGAACACCTCCCAGGAGGCTGTGCTTTTCAGGATTTCCTCTCCGCATCCAGGGGTATCTTTCTATCTTTTCGGTTCGGGTTTTGGTGGCATCCCTGGCCCTGGAGAGGTGCGGATGCGCCTGTCATATACGCCTACATTTTTTTGGGCCTGGCTGTGGCGCTGGGAGGCATTGCCCATCTGGAGGGGGTCAGAAACCGCCCTGGAACACCTCCCAGGAGGCTGTGCTTTTCAGGATTTCCTCTCCGCATCCAGGGGTATCTTTCTATCTTTTCGGTTCGGGTTTTGGTGGCATCCCTGGCCCTGGGGAGGTGCGGATGCGCCTGTCATATACGCCAAAGTTTTTTTTAGGCCTGGCCACAGATCCCCTGTCTCCATCACCTCCATAACCTCCATAACCTCCATAACCTCTCCTTAGGAGAATGGTGGAAGCCTCATACCATCCTATTTTACCACTGAAGTCAAGTAATTTAACCAATATATTTTTCAAAGGATGGTTATCATCTATCAGAAATATTAATGCAAATTAATCTGAGAGACTACTGATTTCTTCAAGGCTGAAGCAGTGCTTTATACCATGCCTTTTTAAAATCAAATATATTGAAATTATTTTCAATGACATTGACAAGGTCTAGTATAGCACATTTTATTGTTGTATCACTCAGAGAGTGCTGTTCCCCAGTATAATTCTCTGTCTTTTAGATAACCTGACTATCATATGAGAAAAGTATGCATTGTTTGAGGGTCAGTGCCCATCTGGAGGGGGTGGGAAACCGCCCTGGAACACCTCCCAGGAGGCTGTGCTTTTCAGGATTTCCTCTCCGCATCCAGGGGTATCTTTCTATCTTTTCGGTTCGGGTTTTGGTGGCATCCCTGGCCCTGGGGAGGTGCGGATGCGCCTGTCATATACGCCTACATTTTTTTGGGCCTGGCTGTGGCGCTGGGAGGCATTGCCCATCTGAAGGGGGTGGGAAACCGCCCTGGAACACCTCCCAGGAGGCTGTGCTTTTCAGGATTTCCTCTCCGCATCCAGGGGTATCTTTCTATCTTTTCGGTTCGGGTTTTGGTGGCATCCCTGGCCCTGGAGAGGTGCGGATGCGCCTGTCATATACGCCTACATTTTTTTGGGCCTGGCTGTGGCGCTGGGAGGCATTGCCCATCTGGAGGGGGTCAGAAACCGCCCTGGAACACCTCCCAGGAGGCTGTGCTTTTCAGGATTTCCTCTCCGCATCCAGGGGTATCTTTCTATCTTTTCGGTTCGGGTTTTGGTGGCATCCCTGGCCCTGGGGAGGTGCGGATGCGCCTGTCATATACGCCAAAGTTTTTTTTAGGCCTGGCCACAGATCCCCTGTCTCCATCACCTCCATAACCTCCATAACCTCCATAACCTCTCCCTAGGAGAATGGTGGAAGCCTCATACCATCCTATTTTACCACTGAAGTCAAGTAATTTAACCAATATATTTTTCAAAGGATGGTTATCATCTATCAGAAATATTAATGCAAATTAATCTGAGAGACTACTGATTTCTTCAAGGCTGAAGCAGTGCTTTATACCATGCCTTTTTAAAATCAAATAGATGGAAATTATTTTCAATGACATTGACAAGGTCTAGTATAGCACATTTTATTGTTGTATCACTCAGAGAGTGCTGTTCCCCAGTATAATTCTCTGTCTTTTAGATAACCTGACTATCATATGAGAAAAGTATGCATTGTTTGAGGGTCAGTGCCCATCTGGAGGGGGTGGGAAACCGCCCTGGAACACCTCCCAGGAGGCTGTGCTTTTCAGGATTTCCTCTCCGCATCCAGGGGTATCTTTCTATCTTTTCGGTTCGGGTTTTGGTGGCATCCCTGGCCCTGGAGAGGTGCGGATGCGCCTGTCATATACGCCTACATTTTTTTGGGCCTGGCTGTGGCGCTGGGAGGCATTGCCCATCTGGAGGGGGTGAGAAACCGCCCTGGAACACCTCCCAGGAGGCTGTGCTTTTCAGGATTTCCTCTCCGCATCCAGGGGTATCTTTCTATCTTTTCGGTTCGGGTTTTGGTGGCATCCCTGGCCCTGGGGAGGTGCGGATGCGCCTGTCATATACGCCAAAGTTTTTTTTAGGCCTGGCCACAGATCCCCTGTCTCCATCACCTCCATAACCTCCATAACCTCCATAACCTCTCCCTAGGAGAATGGTGGAAGCCTCATACCATCCTATTTTACCACTGAAGTCAAGTAATTTAACCAATATATTTTTCAAAGGATGGTTATCATCTATCAGAAATATTAATGCAAATTAATCTGAGAGACTACTGATTTCTTCAAGGCTGAAGCAGTGCTTTATACCATGCCTTTTTAAAATCAAATAGATGGAAATTATTTTCAATGACATTGACAAGGTCTAGTATAGCACATTTTATTGTTGTATCACTCAGAGAGTGCTGTTCCCCAGTATAATTCTCTGTCTTTTAGATAACCTGACTATCATATGAGAAAAGTATGCATTGTTTGAGGGTCAGTGCCCATCTGGAGGGGGTCGGAAACCGCCCTGGAACACCTCCCAGGAGGCTGTGCTTTTCAGGATTTCCTCTCCGCATCCAGGGGTATCTTTCTATCTTTTCGGTTCGGGTTTTGGTGGCATCCCTGGCCCTGGGGAGGTGCGGATGCGCCTGTCATATACGCCTACATTTTTTTGGGCCTGGCTGTGGCGCTGGGAGGCATTGCCCATCTGAAGGGGGTGGGAAACCGCCCTGGAACACCTCCCAGGAGGCTGTGCTTTTCAGGATTTCCTCTCCGCATCCAGGGGTATCTTTCTATCTTTTCGGTTCGGGTTTTGGTGGCATCCCTGGCCCTGGAGAGGTGCGGATGCGCCTGTCATATACGCCTACATTTTTTTGGGCCTGGCTGTGGCGCTGGGAGGCATTGCCCATCTGGAGGGGGTCAGAAACCGCCCTGGAACACCTCCCAGGAGGCTGTGCTTTTCAGGATTTCCTCTCCGCATCCAGGGGTATCTTTCTATCTTTTCGGTTCGGGTTTTGGTGGCATCCCTGGCCCTGGGGAGGTGCGGATGCGCCTGTCATATACGCCAAAGTTTTTTTTAGGCCTGGCCACAGATCCCCTGTCTCCATCACCTCCATAACCTCCATAACCTCCATAACCTCTCCCTAGGAGAATGGTGGAAGCCTCATACCATCCTATTTTACCACTGAAGTCAAGTAATTTAACCAATATATTTTTCAAAGGATGGTTATCATCTATCAGAAATATTAATGCAAATTAATCTGAGAGACTACTGATTTCTTCAAGGCTGAAGCAGTGCTTTATACCATGCCTTTTTAAAATCAAATAGATGGAAATTATTTTCAATGACATTGACAAGGTCTAGTATAGCACATTTTATTGTTGTATCACTCAGAGAGTGCTGTTCCCCAGTATAATTCTCTGTCTTTTAGATAACCTGACTATCATATGAGAAAAGTATGCATTGTTTGAGGGTCAGTGCCCATCTGGAGGGGGTCGGAAACCGCCCTGGAACACCTCCCAGGAGGCTGTGCTTTTCAGGATTTCCTCTCCGCATCCAGGGGTATCTTTCTATCTTTTCGGTTCGGGTTTTGGTGGCATCCCTGGCCCTGGGGAGGTGCGGATGCGCCTGTCATATACGCCTACATTTTTTTGGGCCTGGCTGTGGCGCTGGGAGGCATTGCCCATCTGAAGGGGGTGGGAAACCGCCCTGGAACACCTCCCAGGAGGCTGTGCTTTTCAGGATTTCCTCTCCGCATCCAGGGGTATCTTTCTATCTTTTCGGTTCGGGTTTTGGTGGCATCCCTGGCCCTGGAGAGGTGCGGATGCGCCTGTCATATACGCCTACATTTTTTTGGGCCTGGCTGTGGCGCTGGGAGGCATTGCCCATCTGGAGGGGGTCAGAAACCGCCCTGGAACACCTCCCAGGAGGCTGTGCTTTTCAGGATTTCCTCTCCGCATCCAGGGGTATCTTTCTATCTTTTCGGTTCGGGTTTTGGTGGCATCCCTGGCCCTGGGGAGGTGCGGATGCGCCTGTCATATACGCCAAAGTTTTTTTTAGGCCTGGCCACAGATCCCCTGTCTCCATCACCTCCATAAACTCCATAACCTCCATAACCTCTCCCTAGGAGAATGGTGGAAGCCTCATACCATCCTATTTTACCACTGAAGTCAAGTAATTTAACCAATATATTTTTCAAAGGATGGTTATCATCTATCAGAAATATTAATGCAAATTAATCTGAGAGACTACTGATTTCTTCAAGGCTGAAGCAGTGCTTTATACCATGCCTTTTTAAAATCAAATAGATGGAAATTATTTTCAATGACATTGACAAGGTCTAGTATAGCACATTTTATTGTTGTATCACTCAGAGAGTGCTGTTCCCCAGTATAATTCTCTGTCTTTTAGATAACCTGACTATCATATGAGAAAAGTATGCATTGTTTGAGGGTCAGTGCCCATCTGGAGGGGGTCGGAAACCGCCCTGGAACACCTCCCAGGAGGCTGTGCTTTTCAGGATTTCCTCTCCGCATCCAGGGGTATCTTTCTATCTTTTCGGTTCGGGTTTTGGTGGCATCCCTGGCCCTGGGGAGGTGCGGATGCGCCTGTCATATACGCCTACATTTTTTTGGGCCTGGCTGTGGCGCTGGGAGGCATTGCCCATCTGGAGGGGGTCGGAAACCGCCCTGGAACACCTCCCAGGAGGCTGTGCTTTTCAGGATTTCCTCTCCGCATCCAGGGGTATCTTTCTATTTTTTCGGTTCGGGTTTTGGTGGCATCCCTGGCCCTGGGGAGGTGCGGATGCGCCTGTCATATACGCCTACATTTTTTTGGGCCTGGCTGTGGCGCTGGGAGGCATTGCCCATCTGAAGTGGGTGGGAAACCGCCCTGGAACACCTCCCAGGAGGCTGTGCTTTTCAGGATTTCCTCTCCGCATCCAGGGGTATCTTTCTATCTTTTCGGTTCGGGTTTTGGTGGCATCCCTGGCCCTGGAGAGGTGCGGATGCGCCTGTCATATACGCCTACATTTTTTTGGGCCTGGCTGTGGCGCTGGGAGGCATTGCCCATCTGGAGGGGGTCAGAAACCGCCCTGGAACACCTCCCAGGAGGCTGTGCTTTTCAGGATTTCCTCTCCGCATCCAGGGGTATCTTTCTATCTTTTCGGTTCGGGTTTTGGTGGCATCCCTGGCCCTGGGGAGGTGCGGATGCGCCTGTCATATACGCCAAAGTTTTTTTTAGGCCTGGCCACAGATCCCCTGTCTCCATCACCTCCATAACCTCCATAACCTCCATAACCTCTCCTAGGGAGAATGGTGGAAGCCTCATACCATCCTATTTTACCACTGAAGTCAAGTAATTTAACCAATATATTTTTCAAAGGATGGTTATCATCTATCAGAAATATTAATGCAAATTAATCTGAGAGACTACTGATTTCTTCAAGGCTGAAGCAGTGCTTTATACCATGCCTTTTTAAAATCAAATATATTGAAATTATTTTCAATGACATTGACAAGGTCTAGTATAGCACATTTTATTGTTGTATCACTCAGAGAGTGCTGTTCCCCAGTATAATTCTCTGTCTTTTAGATAACCTGACTATCATATGAGAAAAGTATGCATTGTTTGAGGGTCAGTGCCCATCTGGAGGGGGTGGGAAACCGCCCTGGAACACCTCCCAGGAGGCTGTGCTTTTCAGGATTTCCTCTCCGCATCCAGGGGTATCTTTCTATCTTTTCGGTTCGGGTTTTGGTGGCATCCCTGGCCCTGGGGAGGTGCGGATGCGCCTGTCATATACGCCTACATTTTTTTGGGCCTGGCTGTGGCGCTGGGAGGCATTGCCCATCTGAAGGGGGTGTGAAACCGCCCTGGAACACCTCCCAGGAGGCTGTGCTTTTCAGGATTTCCTCTCCGCATCCAGGGGTATCTTTCTATCTTTTCGGTTCGGGTTTTGGTGGCATCCCTGGCCCTGGAGAGGTGCGGATGCGCCTGTCATATACGCCTACATTTTTTTGGGCCTGGCTGTGGCGCTGGGAGGCATTGCCCATCTGGAGGGGGTCAGAAACCGCCCTGGAACACCTCCCAGGAGGCTGTGCTTTTCAGGATTTCCTCTCCGCATCCAGGGGTATCTTTCTATCTTTTCGGTTCGGGTTTTGGTGGCATCCCTGGCCCTGGGGAGGTGCGGATGCGCCTGTCATATACGCCAAAGTTTTTTTTAGGCCTGGCCACAGATCCCCTGTCTCCATCACCTCCATAACCTCCATAACCTCCATAACCTCTCCCTAGGAGAATGGTGGAAGCCTCATACCATCCTATTTTACCACTGAAGTCAAGTAATTTAACCAATATATTTTTCAAAGGATGGTTATCATCTATCAGAAATATTAATGCAAATTAATCTGAGAGACTACTGATTTCTTCAAGGCTGAAGCAGTGCTTTATACCATGCCTTTTTAAAATCAAATAGATGGAAATTATTTTCAATGACATTGACAAGGTCTAGTATAGCACATTTTATTGTTGTATCACTCAGAGAGTGCTGTTCCCCAGTATAATTCTCTGTCTTTTAGATAACCTGACTATCATATGAGAAAAGTATGCATTGTTTGAGGGTCAGTGCCCATCTGGAGGGGGTGGGAAACCGCCCTGGAACACCTCCCAGGAGGCTGTGCTTTTCAGGATTTCCTCTCCGCATCCAGGGGTATCTTTCTATCTTTTCGGTTCGGGTTTTGGTGGCATCCCTGGCCCTGGAGAGGTGCGGATGCGCCTGTCATATACGCCTACATTTTTTTGGGCCTGGCTGTGGCGCTGGGAGGCATTGCCCATCTGGAGGGGGTCAGAAACCGCCCTGGAACACCTCCCAGGAGGCTGTGCTTTTCAGGATTTCCTCTCCGCATCCAGGGGTATCTTTCTATCTTTTCGGTTCGGGTTTTGGTGGCATCCCTGGCCCTGGGGAGGTGCGGATGCGCCTGTCATATACGCCAAAGTTTTTTTTAGGCCTGGCCACAGATCCCCTGTCTCCATCACCTCCATAACCTCCATAACCTCCATAACCTCTCCCTAGGAGAATGGTGGAAGCCTCATACCATCCTATTTTACCACTGAAGTCAAGTAATTTAACCAATATATTTTTCAAAGGATGGTTATCATCTATCAGAAATATTAATGCAAATTAATCTGAGAGACTACTGATTTCTTCAAGGCTGAAGCAGTGCTTTATACCATGCCTTTTTAAAATCAAATAGATGGAAATTATTTTCAATGACATTGACAAGGTCTAGTATAGCACATTTTATTGTTGTATCACTCAGAGAGTGCTGTTCCCCAGTATAATTCTCTGTCTTTTAGATAACCTGACTATCATATGAGAAAAGTATGCATTGTTTGAGGGTCAGTGCCCATCTGGAGGGGGTCGGAAACCGCCCTGGAACACCTCCCAGGAGGCTGTGCTTTTCAGGATTTCCTCTCCGCATCCAGGGGTATCTTTCTATCTTTTCGGTTCGGGTTTTGGTGGCATCCCTGGCCCTGGGGAGGTGCGGATGCGCCTGTCATATACGCCTACATTTTTTTGGGCCTGGCTGTGGCGCTGGGAGGCATTGCCCATCTGAAGGGGGTGGGAAACCGCCCTGGAACACCTCCCAGGAGGCTGTGCTTTTCAGGATTTCCTCTCCGCATCCAGGGGTATCTTTCTATCTTTTCGGTTCGGGTTTTGGTGGCATCCCTGGCCCTGGAGAGGTGCGGATGCGCCTGTCATATACGCCTACATTTTTTTGGGCCTGGCTGTGGCGCTGGGAGGCATTGCCCATCTGGAGGGGGTCAGAAACCGCCCTGGAACACCTCCCAGGAGGCTGTGCTTTTCAGGATTTCCTCTCCGCATCCAGGGGTATCTTTCTATCTTTTCGGTTCGGGTTTTGGTGGCATCCCTGGCCCTGGGGAGGTGCGGATGCGCCTGTCATATACGCCAAAGTTTTTTTTAGGCCTGGCCACAGATCCCCTGTCTCCATCACCTCCATAACCTCCATAACCTCCATAACCTCTCCCTAGGAGAATGGTGGAAGCCTCATACCATCCTATTTTACCACTGAAGTCAAGTAATTTAACCAATATATTTTTCAAAGGATGGTTATCATCTATCAGAAATATTAATGCAAATTAATCTGAGAGACTACTGATTTCTTCAAGGCTGAAGCAGTGCTTTATACCATGCCTTTTTAAAATCAAATAGATGGAAATTATTTTCAATGACATTGACAAGGTCTAGTATAGCACATTTTATTGTTGTATCACTCAGAGAGTGCTGTTCCCCAGTATAATTCTCTGTCTTTTAGATAACCTGACTATCATATGAGAAAAGTATGCATTGTTTGAGGGTCAGTGCCCATCTGGAGGGGGTCGGAAACCGCCCTGGAACACCTCCCAGGAGGCTGTGCTTTTCAGGATTTCCTCTCCGCATCCAGGGGTATCTTTCTATCTTTTCGGTTCGGGTTTTGGTGGCATCCCTGGCCCTGGGGAGGTGCGGATGCGCCTGTCATATACGCCTACATTTTTTTGGGCCTGGCTGTGGCGCTGGGAGGCATTGCCCATCTGAAGGGGGTGGGAAACCGCCCTGGAACACCTCCCAGGAGGCTGTGCTTTTCAGGATTTCCTCTCCGCATCCAGGGGTATCTTTCTATCTTTTCGGTTCGGGTTTTGGTGGCATCCCTGGCCCTGGAGAGGTGCGGATGCGCCTGTCATATACGCCTACATTTTTTTGGGCCTGGCTGTGGCGCTGGGAGGCATTGCCCATCTGGAGGGGGTCAGAAACCGCCCTGGAACACCTCCCAGGAGGCTGTGCTTTTCAGGATTTCCTCTCCGCATCCAGGGGTATCTTTCTATCTTTTCGGTTCGGGTTTTGGTGGCATCCCTGGCCCTGGGGAGGTGCGGATGCGCCTGTCATATACGCCAAAGTTTTTTTTAGGCCTGGCCACAGATCCCCTGTCTCCATCACCTCCATAAACTCCATAACCTCCATAACCTCTCCCTAGGAGAATGGTGGAAGCCTCATACCATCCTATTTTACCACTGAAGTCAAGTAATTTAACCAATATATTTTTCAAAGGATGGTTATCATCTATCAGAAATATTAATGCAAATTAATCTGAGAGACTACTGATTTCTTCAAGGCTGAAGCAGTGCTTTATACCATGCCTTTTTAAAATCAAATAGATGGAAATTATTTTCAATGACATTGACAAGGTCTAGTATAGCACATTTTATTGTTGTATCACTCAGAGAGTGCTGTTCCCCAGTATAATTCTCTGTCTTTTAGATAACCTGACTATCATATGAGAAAAGTATGCATTGTTTGAGGGTCAGTGCCCATCTGGAGGGGGTCGGAAACCGCCCTGGAACACCTCCCAGGAGGCTGTGCTTTTCAGGATTTCCTCTCCGCATCCAGGGGTATCTTTCTATCTTTTCGGTTCGGGTTTTGGTGGCATCCCTGGCCCTGGGGAGGTGCGGATGCGCCTGTCATATACGCCTACATTTTTTTGGGCCTGGCTGTGGCGCTGGGAGGCATTGCCCATCTGGAGGGGGTCGGAAACCGCCCTGGAACACCTCCCAGGAGGCTGTGCTTTTCAGGATTTCCTCTCCGCATCCAGGGGTATCTTTCTATTTTTTCGGTTCGGGTTTTGGTGGCATCCCTGGCCCTGGGGAGGTGCGGATGCGCCTGTCATATACGCCTACATTTTTTTGGGCCTGGCTGTGGCGCTGGGAGGCATTGCCCATCTGAAGTGGGTGGGAAACCGCCCTGGAACACCTCCCAGGAGGCTGTGCTTTTCAGGATTTCCTCTCCGCATCCAGGGGTATCTTTCTATCTTTTCGGTTCGGGTTTTGGTGGCATCCCTGGCCCTGGAGAGGTGCGGATGCGCCTGTCATATACGCCTACATTTTTTTGGGCCTGGCTGTGGCGCTGGGAGGCATTGCCCATCTGGAGGGGGTCAGAAACCGCCCTGGAACACCTCCCAGGAGGCTGTGCTTTTCAGGATTTCCTCTCCGCATCCAGGGGTATCTTTCTATCTTTTCGGTTCGGGTTTTGGTGGCATCCCTGGCCCTGGGGAGGTGCGGATGCGCCTGTCATATACGCCAAAGTTTTTTTTAGGCCTGGCCACAGATCCCCTGTCTCCATCACCTCCATAACCTCCATAACCTCCATAACCTCTCCTTAGGAGAATGGTGGAAGCCTCATACCATCCTATTTTACCACTGAAGTCAAGTAATTTAACCAATATATTTTTCAAAGGATGGTTATCATCTATCAGAAATATTAATGCAAATTAATCTGAGAGACTACTGATTTCTTCAAGGCTGAAGCAGTGCTTTATACCATGCCTTTTTAAAATCAAATATATTGAAATTATTTTCAATGACATTGACAAGGTCTAGTATAGCACATTTTATTGTTGTATCACTCAGAGAGTGCTGTTCCCCAGTATAATTCTCTGTCTTTTAGATAACCTGACTATCATATGAGAAAAGTATGCATTGTTTGAGGGTCAGTGCCCATCTGGAGGGGGTGGGAAACCGCCCTGGAACACCTCCCAGGAGGCTGTGCTTTTCAGGATTTCCTCTCCGCATCCAGGGGTATCTTTCTATCTTTTCGGTTCGGGTTTTGGTGGCATCCCTGGCCCTGGGGAGGTGCGGATGCGCCTGTCATATACGCCTACATTTTTTTGGGCCTGGCTGTGGCGCTGGGAGGCATTGCCCATCTGAAGGGGGTGGGAAACCGCCCTGGAACACCTCCCAGGAGGCTGTGCTTTTCAGGATTTCCTCTCCGCATCCAGGGGTATCTTTCTATCTTTTCGGTTCGGGTTTTGGTGGCATCCCTGGCCCTGGAGAGGTGCGGATGCGCCTGTCATATACGCCTACATTTTTTTGGGCCTGGCTGTGGCGCTGGGAGGCATTGCCCATCTGGAGGGGGTCAGAAACCGCCCTGGAACACCTCCCAGGAGGCTGTGCTTTTCAGGATTTCCTCTCCGCATCCAGGGGTATCTTTCTATCTTTTCGGTTCGGGTTTTGGTGGCATCCCTGGCCCTGGGGAGGTGCGGATGCGCCTGTCATATACGCCAAAGTTTTTTTTAGGCCTGGCCACAGATCCCCTGTCTCCATCACCTCCATAACCTCCATAACCTCCATAACCTCTCCCTAGGAGAATGGTGGAAGCCTCATACCATCCTATTTTACCACTGAAGTCAAGTAATTTAACCAATATATTTTTCAAAGGATGGTTATCATCTATCAGAAATATTAATGCAAATTAATCTGAGAGACTACTGATTTCTTCAAGGCTGAAGCAGTGCTTTATACCATGCCTTTTTAAAATCAAATAGATGGAAATTATTTTCAATGACATTGACAAGGTCTAGTATAGCACATTTTATTGTTGTATCACTCAGAGAGTGCTGTTCCCCAGTATAATTCTCTGTCTTTTAGATAACCTGACTATCATATGAGAAAAGTATGCATTGTTTGAGGGTCAGTGCCCATCTGGAGGGGGTGGGAAACCGCCCTGGAACACCTCCCAGGAGGCTGTGCTTTTCAGGATTTCCTCTCCGCATCCAGGGGTATCTTTCTATCTTTTCGGTTCGGGTTTTGGTGGCATCCCTGGCCCTGGAGAGGTGCGGATGCGCCTGTCATATACGCCTACATTTTTTTGGGCCTGGCTGTGGCGCTGGGAGGCATTGCCCATCTGGAGGGGGTCAGAAACCGCCCTGGAACACCTCCCAGGAGGCTGTGCTTTTCAGGATTTCCTCTCCGCATCCAGGGGTATCTTTCTATCTTTTCGGTTCGGGTTTTGGTGGCATCCCTGGCCCTGGGGAGGTGCGGATGCGCCTGTCATATACGCCAAAGTTTTTTTTAGGCCTGGCCACAGATCCCCTGTCTCCATCACCTCCATAACCTCCATAACCTCCATAACCTCTCCCTAGGAGAATGGTGGAAGCCTCATACCATCCTATTTTACCACTGAAGTCAAGTAATTTAACCAATATATTTTTCAAAGGATGGTTATCATCTATCAGAAATATTAATGCAAATTAATCTGAGAGACTACTGATTTCTTCAAGGCTGAAGCAGTGCTTTATACCATGCCTTTTTAAAATCAAATAGATGGAAATTATTTTCAATGACATTGACAAGGTCTAGTATAGCACATTTTATTGTTGTATCACTCAGAGAGTGCTGTTCCCCAGTATAATTCTCTGTCTTTTAGATAACCTGACTATCATATGAGAAAAGTATGCATTGTTTGAGGGTCAGTGCCCATCTGGAGGGGGTGGGAAACCGCCCTGGAACACCTCCCAGGAGGCTGTGCTTTTCAGGATTTCCTCTCCGCATCCAGGGGTATCTTTCTATCTTTTCGGTTCGGGTTTTGGTGGCATCCCTGGCCCTGGAGAGGTGCGGATGCGCCTGTCATATACGCCTACATTTTTTTGGGCCTGGCTGTGGCGCTGGGAGGCATTGCCCATCTGGAGGGGGTCAGAAACCGCCCTGGAACACCTCCCAGGAGGCTGTGCTTTTCAGGATTTCCTCTCCGCATCCAGGGGTATCTTTCTATCTTTTCGGTTCGGGTTTTGGTGGCATCCCTGGCCCTGGGGAGGTGCGGATGCGCCTGTCATATACGCCAAAGTTTTTTTTAGGCCTGGCCACAGATCCCCTGTCTCCATCACCTCCATAACCTCCATAACCTCCATAACCTCTCCCTAGGAGAATGGTGGAAGCCTCATACCATCCTATTTTACCACTGAAGTCAAGTAATTTAACCAATATATTTTTCAAAGGATGGTTATCATCTATCAGAAATATTAATGCAAATTAATCTGAGAGACTACTGATTTCTTCAAGGCTGAAGCAGTGCTTTATACCATGCCTTTTTAAAATCAAATAGATGGAAATTATTTTCAATGACATTGACAAGGTCTAGTATAGCACATTTTATTGTTGTATCACTCAGAGAGTGCTGTTCCCCAGTATAATTCTCTGTCTTTTAGATAACCTGACTATCATATGAGAAAAGTATGCATTGTTTGAGGGTCAGTGCCCATCTGGAGGGGGTGGGAAACCGCCCTGGAACACCTCCCAGGAGGCTGTGCTTTTCAGGATTTCCTCTCCGCATCCAGGGGTATCTTTCTATCTTTTCGGTTCGGGTTTTGGTGGCATCCCTGGCCCTGGAGAGGTGCGGATGCGCCTGTCATATACGCCTACATTTTTTTGGGCCTGGCTGTGGCGCTGGGAGGCATTGCCCATCTGGAGGGGGTCAGAAACCGCCCTGGAACACCTCCCAGGAGGCTGTGCTTTTCAGGATTTCCTCTCCGCATCCAGGGGTATCTTTCTATCTTTTCGGTTCGGGTTTTGGTGGCATCCCTGGCCCTGGGGAGGTGCGGATGCGCCTGTCATATACGCCAAAGTTTTTTTTAGGCCTGGCCACAGATCCCCTGTCTCCATCACCTCCATAACCTCCATAACCTCCATAACCTCTCCCTAGGAGAATGGTGGAAGCCTCATACCATCCTATTTTACCACTGAAGTCAAGTAATTTAACCAATATATTTTTCAAAGGATGGTTATCATCTATCAGAAATATTAATGCAAATTAATCTGAGAGACTACTGATTTCTTCAAGGCTGAAGCAGTGCTTTATACCATGCCTTTTTAAAATCAAATAGATGGAAATTATTTTCAATGACATTGACAAGGTCTAGTATAGCACATTTTATTGTTGTATCACTCAGAGAGTGCTGTTCCCCAGTATAATTCTCTGTCTTTTAGATAACCTGACTATCATATGAGAAAAGTATGCATTGTTTGAGGGTCAGTGCCCATCTGGAGGGGGTGGGAAACCGCCCTGGAACACCTCCCAGGAGGCTGTGCTTTTCAGGATTTCCTCTCCGCATCCAGGGGTATCTTTCTATCTTTTCGGTTCGGGTTTTGGTGGCATCCCTGGCCCTGGAGAGGTGCGGATGCGCCTGTCATATACGCCTACATTTTTTTGGGCCTGGCTGTGGCGCTGGGAGGCATTGCCCATCTGGAGGGGGTCAGAAACCGCCCTGGAACACCTCCCAGGAGGCTGTGCTTTTCAGGATTTCCTCTCCGCATCCAGGGGTATCTTTCTATCTTTTCGGTTCGGGTTTTGGTGGCATCCCTGGCCCTGGGGAGGTGCGGATGCGCCTGTCATATACGCCAAAGTTTTTTTTAGGCCTGGCCACAGATCCCCTGTCTCCATCACCTCCATAACCTCCATAACCTCCATAACCTCTCCCTAGGAGAATGGTGGAAGCCTCATACCATCCTATTTTACCACTGAAGTCAAGTAATTTAACCAATATATTTTTCAAAGGATGGTTATCATCTATCAGAAATATTAATGCAAATTAATCTGAGAGACTACTGATTTCTTCAAGGCTGAAGCAGTGCTTTATACCATGCCTTTTTAAAATCAAATAGATGGAAATTATTTTCAATGACATTGACAAGGTCTAGTATAGCACATTTTATTGTTGTATCACTCAGAGAGTGCTGTTCCCCAGTATAATTCTCTGTCTTTTAGATAACCTGACTATCATATGAGAAAAGTATGCATTGTTTGAGGGTCAGTGCCCATCTGGAGGGGGTGGGAAACCGCCCTGGAACACCTCCCAGGAGGCTGTGCTTTTCAGGATTTCCTCTCCGCATCCAGGGGTATCTTTCTATCTTTTCGGTTCGGGTTTTGGTGGCATCCCTGGCCCTGGAGAGGTGCGGATGCGCCTGTCATATACGCCTACATTTTTTTGGGCCTGGCTGTGGCGCTGGGAGGCATTGCCCATCTGGAGGGGGTCAGAAACCGCCCTGGAACACCTCCCAGGAGGCTGTGCTTTTCAGGATTTCCTCTCCGCATCCAGGGGTATCTTTCTATCTTTTCGGTTCGGGTTTTGGTGGCATCCCTGGCCCTGGGGAGGTGCGGATGCGCCTGTCATATACGCCAAAGTTTTTTTTAGGCCTGGCCACAGATCCCCTGTCTCCATCACCTCCATAACCTCCATAACCTCCATAACCTCCATAACCTCTCCCTAGGAGAATGGTGGAAGCCTCATACCATCCTATTTTACCACTGAAGTCAAGTAATTTAACCAATATATTTTTCAAAGGATGGTTATCATCTATCAGAAATATTAATGCAAATTAATCTGAGAGACTACTGATTTCTTCAAGGCTGAAGCAGTGCTTTATACCATGCCTTTTTAAAATCAAATAGATGGAAATTATTTTCAATGACATTGACAAGGTCTAGTATAGCACATTTTATTGTTGTATCACTCAGAGAGTGCTGTTCCCCAGTATAATTCTCTGTCTTTTAGATAACCTGACTATCATATGAGAAAAGTATGCATTGTTTGAGGGTCAGTGCCCATCTGGAGGGGGTGGGAAACCGCCCTGGAACACCTCCCAGGAGGCTGTGCTTTTCAGGATTTCCTCTCCGCATCCAGGGGTATCTTTCTATCTTTTCGGTTCGGGTTTTGGTGGCATCCCTGGCCCTGGAGAGGTGCGGATGCGCCTGTCATATACGCCTACATTTTTTTGGGCCTGGCTGTGGCGCTGGGAGGCATTGCCCATCTGGAGGGGGTCAGAAACCGCCCTGGAACACCTCCCAGGAGGCTGTGCTTTTCAGGATTTCCTCTCCGCATCCAGGGGTATCTTTCTATCTTTTCGGTTCGGGTTTTGGTGGCATCCCTGGCCCTGGGGAGGTGCGGATGCGCCTGTCATATACGCCAAAGTTTTTTTTAGGCCTGGCCACAGATCCCCTGTCTCCATCACCTCCATAACCTCCATAACCTCCATAACCTCTCCCTAGGAGAATGGTGGAAGCCTCATACCATCCTATTTTACCACTGAAGTCAAGTAATTTAACCAATATATTTTTCAAAGGATGGTTATCATCCATCAGAAATATTAATGCAAATTAATCTGAGAGACTACTGATTTCTTCAAGGCTGAAGCAGTGCTTTATACCATGCCTTTTTAAAATCAAATAGATGGAAATTATTTTCAGTGACATTGACAAGGTCTAGTATAGCACATTTTATTGTTGTATCACTCAGAGAGTGCTGTTCCCCAGTATAATTCTCTGTCTTTTAGATAACCTGACTATCATATGAGAAAAGTATGCATTGTTTGAGGGTCAGTGCCCATCTGGAGGGGGTGGGAAACCGCCCTGGAACACCTCCCAGGAGGCTGTGCTTTTCAGGATTTCCTCTCCGCATCCAGGGGTATCTTTCTATCTTTTCGGTTCGGGTTTTGGTGGCATCCCTGGCCCTGGAGAGGTGCGGATGCGCCTGTCATATACGCCTACATTTTTTTGGGCCTGGCTGTGGCGCTGGGAGGCATTGCCCATCTGGAGGGGGTCAGAAACCGCCCTGGAACACCTCCCAGGAGGCTGTGCTTTTCAGGATTTCCTCTCCGCATCCAGGGGTATCTTTCTATCTTTTCGGTTCGGGTTTTGGTGGCATCCCTGGCCCTGGGGAGGTGCGGATGCGCCTGTCATATACGCCAAAGTTTTTTTTAGGCCTGGCCACAGATCCCCTGTCTCCATCACCTCCATAACCTCCATAACCTCCATAACCTCTCCCTAGGAGAATGGTGGAAGCCTCATACCATCCTATTTTACCACTGAAGTCAAGTAATTTAACCAATATATTTTTCAAAGGATGGTTATCATCCATCAGAAATATTAATGCAAATTAATCTGAGAGACTACTGATTTCTTCAAGGCTGAAGCAGTGCTTTATACCATGCCTTTTTAAAATCAAATAGATGGAAATTATTTTCAATGACATTGACAAGGTCTAGTATAGCACATTTTATTGTTGTATCACTCAGAGAGTGCTGTTCCCCAGTATAATTCTCTGTCTTTTAGATAACCTGACTATCATATGAGAAAAGTATGCATTGTTTGAGGGTCAGTGCCCATCTGGAGGGGGTGGGAAACCGCCCTGGAACACCTCCCAGGAGGCTGTGCTTTTCAGGATTTCCTCTCCGCATCCAGGGGTATCTTTCTATCTTTTCGGTTCGGGTTTTGGTGGCATCCCTGGCCCTGGAGAGGTGCGGATGCGCCTGTCATATACGCCTACATTTTTTTGGGCCTGGCTGTGGCGCTGGGAGGCATTGCCCATCTGGAGGGGGTCAGAAACCGCCCTGGAACACCTCCCAGGAGGCTGTGCTTTTCAGGATTTCCTCTCCGCATCCAGGGGTATCTTTCTATCTTTTCGGTTCGGGTTTTGGTGGCATCCCTGGCCCTGGGGAGGTGCGGATGCGCCTGTCATATACGCCAAAGTTTTTTTTAGGCCTGGCCACAGATCCCCTGTCTCCATCACCTCCATAACCTCCATAACCTCCATAACCTCCATAACCTCTCCCTAGGAGAATGGTGGAAGCCTCATACCATCCTATTTTACCACTGAAGTCAAGTAATTTAACCAATATATTTTTCAAAGGATGGTTATCATCTATCAGAAATATTAATGCAAATTAATCTGAGAGACTACTGATTTCTTCAAGGCTGAAGCAGTGCTTTATACCATGCCTTTTTAAAATCAAATAGATGGAAATTATTTTCAATGACATTGACAAGGTCTAGTATAGCACATTTTATTGTTGTATCACTCAGAGAGTGCTGTTCCCCAGTATAATTCTCTGTCTTTTAGATAACCTGACTATCATATGAGAAAAGTATGCATTGTTTGAGGGTCAGTGCCCATCTGGAGGGGGTGGGAAACCGCCCTGGAACACCTCCCAGGAGGCTGTGCTTTTCAGGATTTCCTCTCCGCATCCAGGGGTATCTTTCTATCTTTTCGGTTCGGGTTTTGGTGGCATCCCTGGCCCTGGAGAGGTGCGGATGCGCCTGTCATATACGCCTACATTTTTTTGGGCCTGGCTGTGGCGCTGGGAGGCATTGCCCATCTGGAGGGGGTCAGAAACCGCCCTGGAACACCTCCCAGGAGGCTGTGCTTTTCAGGATTTCCTCTCCGCATCCAGGGGTATCTTTCTATCTTTTCGGTTCGGGTTTTGGTGGCATCCCTGGCCCTGGGGAGGTGCGGATGCGCCTGTCATATACGCCAAAGTTTTTTTTAGGCCTGGCCACAGATCCCCTGTCTCCATCACCTCCATAACCTCCATAACCTCCATAACCTCTCCCTAGGAGAATGGTGGAAGCCTCATACCATCCTATTTTACCACTGAAGTCAAGTAATTTAACCAATATATTTTTCAAAGGATGGTTATCATCTATCAGAAATATTAATGCAAATTAATCTGAGAGACTACTGATTTCTTCAAGGCTGAAGCAGTGCTTTATACCATGCCTTTTTAAAATCAAATAGATGGAAATTATTTTCAATGACATTGACAAGGTCTAGTATAGCACATTTTATTGTTGTATCACTCAGAGAGTGCTGTTCCCCAGTATAATTCTCTGTCTTTTAGATAACCTGACTATCATATGAGAAAAGTATGCATTGTTTGAGGGTCAGTGCCCATCTGGAGGGGGTGGGAAACCGCCCTGGAACACCTCCCAGGAGGCTGTGCTTTTCAGGATTTCCTCTCCGCATCCAGGGGTATCTTTCTATCTTTTCGGTTCGGGTTTTGGTGGCATCCCTGGCCCTGGAGAGGTGCGGATGCGCCTGTCATATACGCCTACATTTTTTTGGGCCTGGCTGTGGCGCTGGGAGGCATTGCCCATCTGGAGGGGGTCAGAAACCGCCCTGGAACACCTCCCAGGAGGCTGTGCTTTTCAGGATTTCCTCTCCGCATCCAGGGGTATCTTTCTATCTTTTCGGTTCGGGTTTTGGTGGCATCCCTGGCCCTGGGGAGGTGCGGATGCGCCTGTCATATACGCCAAAGTTTTTTTTAGGCCTGGCCACAGATCCCCTGTCTCCATCACCTCCATAACCTCCATAACCTCCATAACCTCTCCCTAGGAGAATGGTGGAAGCCTCATACCATCCTATTTTACCACTGAAGTCAAGTAATTTAACCAATATATTTTTCAAAGGATGGTTATCATCTATCAGAAATATTAATGCAAATTAATCTGAGAGACTACTGATTTCTTCAAGGCTGAAGCAGTGCTTTATACCATGCCTTTTTAAAATCAAATAGATGGAAATTATTTTCAATGACATTGACAAGGTCTAGTATAGCACATTTTATTGTTGTATCACTCAGAGAGTGCTGTTCCCCAGTATAATTCTCTGTCTTTTAGATAACCTGACTATCATATGAGAAAAGTATGCATTGTTTGAGGGTCAGTGCCCATCTGGAGGGGGTGGGAAACCGCCCTGGAACACCTCCCAGGAGGCTGTGCTTTTCAGGATTTCCTCTCCGCATCCAGGGGTATCTTTCTATCTTTTCGGTTCGGGTTTTGGTGGCATCCCTGGCCCTGGAGAGGTGCGGATGCGCCTGTCATATACGCCTACATTTTTTTGGGCCTGGCTGTGGCGCTGGGAGGCATTGCCCATCTGGAGGGGGTCAGAAACCGCCCTGGAACACCTCCCAGGAGGCTGTGCTTTTCAGGATTTCCTCTCCGCATCCAGGGGTATCTTTCTATCTTTTCGGTTCGGGTTTTGGTGGCATCCCTGGCCCTGGGGAGGTGCGGATGCGCCTGTCATATACGCCAAAGTTTTTTTTAGGCCTGGCCACAGATCCCCTGTCTCCATCACCTCCATAACCTCCATAACCTCCATAACCTCTCCCTAGGAGAATGGTGGAAGCCTCATACCATCCTATTTTACCACTGAAGTCAAGTAATTTAACCAATATATTTTTCAAAGGATGGTTATCATCTATCAGAAATATTAATGCAAATTAATCTGAGAGACTACTGATTTCTTCAAGGCTGAAGCAGTGCTTTATACCATGCCTTTTTAAAATCAAATAGATGGAAATTATTTTCAATGACATTGACAAGGTCTAGTATAGCACATTTTATTGTTGTATCACTCAGAGAGTGCTGTTCCCCAGTATAATTCTCTGTCTTTTAGATAACCTGACTATCATATGAGAAAAGTATGCATTGTTTGAGGGTCAGTGCCCATCTGGAGGGGGTGGGACACCGCCCTGGAACACCTCCCAGGAGGCTGTGCTTTTCAGGATTTCCTCTCCGCATCCAGGGGTATCTTTCTATCTTTTCGGTTCGGGTTTTGGTGGCATCCCTGGCCCTGGAGAGGTGCGGATGCGCCTGTCATATACGCCTACATTTTTTTGGGCCTGGCTGTGGCGCTGGGAGGCATTGCCCATCTGGAGGGGGTCAGAAACCGCCCTGGAACACCTCCCAGGAGGCTGTGCTTTTCAGGATTTCCTCTCCGCATCCAGGGGTATCTTTCTATCTTTTCGGTTCGGGTTTTGGTGGCATCCCTGGCCCTGGGGAGGTGCGGATGCGCCTGTCATATACGCCAAAGTTTTTTTTAGGCCTGGCCACAGATCCCCTGTCTCCATCACCTCCATAACCTCCATAACCTCCATAACCTCTCCCTAGGAGAATGGTGGAAGCCTCATACCATCCTATTTTACCACTGAAGTCAAGTAATTTAACCAATATATTTTTCAAAGGATGGTTATCATCTATCAGAAATATTAATGCAAATTAATCTGAGAGACTACTGATTTCTTCAAGGCTGAAGCAGTGCTTTATACCATGCCTTTTTAAAATCAAATAGATGGAAATTATTTTCAATGACATTGACAAGGTCTAGTATAGCACATTTTATTGTTGTATCACTCAGAGAGTGCTGTTCCCCAGTATAATTCTCTGTCTTTTAGATAACCTGACTATCATATGAGAAAAGTATGCATTGTTTGAGGGTCAGTGCCCATCTGGAGGGGGTGGGAAACCGCCCTGGAACACCTCCCAGGAGGCTGTGCTTTTCAGGATTTCCTCTCCCCATCCAGGGGTATCTTTCTATCTTTTCGGTTCGGGTTTTGGTGGCATCCCTGGCCCTGGAGAGGTGCGGATGCGCCTGTCATATACGCCTACATTTTTTTGGGCCTGGCTGTGGCGCTGGGAGGCATTGCCCATCTGGAGGGGGGTCAGAAACCGCCCTGGAACACCTCCCAGGAGGCTGTGCTTTTCAGGATTTCCTCTCCGCATCCAGGGGTATCTTTCTATCTTTTCGGTTCGGGTTTTGGTGGCATCCCTGGCCCTGGGGAGGTGCGGATGCGCCTGTCATATACGCCAAAGTTTTTTTTAGGCCTGGCCACAGATCCCCTGTCTCCATCACCTCCATAACCTCCATAACCTCCATAACCTCTCCCTAGGAGAATGGTGGAAGCCTCATACCATCCTATTTTACCACTGAAGTCAAGTAATTTAACCAATATATTTTTCAAAGGATGGTTATCATCTATCAGAAATATTAATGCAAATTAATCTGAGAGACTACTGATTTCTTCAAGGCTGAAGCAGTGCTTTATACCATGCCTTTTTAAAATCAAATAGATGGAAATTATTTTCAATGACATTGACAAGGTCTAGTATAGCACATTTTATTGTTGTATCACTCAGAGAGTGCTGTTCCCCAGTATAATTCTCTGTCTTTTAGATAACCTGACTATCATATGAGAAAAGTATGCATTGTTTGAGGGTCAGTGCCCATCTGGAGGGGGTGGGAAACCGCCCTGGAACACCTCCCAGGAGGCTGTGCTTTTCAGGATTTCCTCTCCGCATCCAGGGGTATCTTTCTATCTTTTCGGTTCGGGTTTTGGTGGCATCCCTGGCCCTGGAGAGGTGCGGATGCGCCTGTCATATACGCCTACATTTTTTTGGGCCTGGCTGTGGCGCTGGGAGGCATTGCCCATCTGGAGGGGGGTCAGAAACCGCCCTGGAACACCTCCCAGGAGGCTGTGCTTTTCAGGATTTCCTCTCCGCATCCAGGGGTATCTTTCTATCTTTTCGGTTCGGGTTTTGGTGGCATCCCTGGCCCTGGGGAGGTGCGGATGCGCCTGTCATATACGCCAAAGTTTTTTTTAGGCCTGGCCACAGATCCCCTGTCTCCATCACCTCCATAACCTCCATAACCTCCATAACCTCTCCCTAGGAGAATGGTGGAAGCCTCATACCATCCTATTTTACCACTGAAGTCAAGTAATTTAACCAATATATTTTTCAAAGGATGGTTATCATCTATCAGAAATATTAATGCAAATTAATCTGAGAGACTACTGATTTCTTCAAGGCTGAAGCAGTGCTTTATACCATGCCTTTTTAAAATCAAATAGATGGAAATTATTTTCAATGACATTGACAAGGTCTAGTATAGCACATTTTATTGTTGTATCACTCAGAGAGTGCTGTTCCCCAGTATAATTCTCTGTCTTTTAGATAACCTGACTATCATATGAGAAAAGTATGCATTGTTTGAGGGTCAGTGCCCATCTGGAGGGGGTGGGAAACCGCCCTGGAACACCTCCCAGGAGGCTGTGCTTTTCAGGATTTCCTCTCCGCATCCAGGGGTATCTTTCTATCTTTTCGGTTCGGGTTTTGGTGGCATCCCTGGCCCTGGAGAGGTGCGGATGCGCCTGTCATATACGCCTACATTTTTTTGGGCCTGGCTGTGGCGCTGGGAGGCATTGCCCATCTGGAGGGGGGTCAGAAACCGCCCTGGAACACCTCCCAGGAGGCTGTGCTTTTCAGGATTTCCTCTCCGCATCCAGGGGTATCTTTCTATCTTTTCGGTTCGGGTTTTGGTGGCATCCCTGGCCCTGGGGAGGTGCGGATGCGCCTGTCATATACGCCAAAGTTTTTTTTAGGCCTGGCCACAGATCCCCTGTCTCCATCACCTCCATAACCTCCATAACCTCCATAACCTCTCCCTAGGAGAATGGTGGAAGCCTCATACCATCCTATTTTACCACTGAAGTCAAGTAATTTAACCAATATATTTTTCAAAGGATGGTTATCATCTATCAGAAATATTAATGCAAATTAATCTGAGAGACTACTGATTTCTTCAAGGCTGAAGCAGTGCTTTATACCATGCCTTTTTAAAATCAAATAGATGGAAATTATTTTCAATGACATTGACAAGGTCTAGTATAGCACATTTTATTGTTGTATCACTCAGAGAGTGCTGTTCCCCAGTATAATTCTCTGTCTTTTAGATAACCTGACTATCATATGAGAAAAGTATGCATTGTTTGAGGGTCAGTGCCCATCTGGAGGGGGTGGGAAACCGCCCTGGAACACCTCCCAGGAGGCTGTGCTTTTCAGGATTTCCTCTCCGCATCCAGGGGTATCTTTCTATCTTTTCGGTTCGGGTTTTGGTGGCATCCCTGGCCCTGGAGAGGTGCGGATGCGCCTGTCATATACGCCTACATTTTTTTGGGCCTGGCTGTGGCGCTGGGAGGCATTGCCCATCTGGAGGGGGTCAGAAACCGCCCTGGAACACCTCCCAGGAGGCTGTGCTTTTCAGGATTTCCTCTCCGCATCCAGGGGTATCTTTCTATCTTTTCGGTTCGGGTTTTGGTGGCATCCCTGGCCCTGGGGAGGTGCGGATGCGCCTGTCATATACGCCAAAGTTTTTTTTAGGCCTGGCCACAGATCCCCTGTCTCCATCACCTCCATAACCTCCATAACCTCCATAACCTCTCCCTAGGAGAATGGTGGAAGCCTCATACCATCCTAGTTTACCACTGAAGTCAAGTAATTTAACCAATATATTTTTCAAAGGATGGTTATCATCTATCAGAAATATTAATGCAAATTAATCTGAGAGACTACTGATTTCTTCAAGGCTGAAGCAGTGCTTTATACCATGCCTTTTTAAAATCAAATAGATGGAAATTATTTTCAATGACATTGACAAGGTCTAGTATAGCACATTTTATTGTTGTATCACTCAGAGAGTGCTGTTCCCCAGTATAATTCTCTGTCTTTTAGATAACCTGACTATCATATGAGAAAAGTATGCATTGTTTGAGGGTCAGTGCCCATCTGGAGGGGGTGGGAAACCGCCCTGGAACACCTCCCAGGAGGCTGTGCTTTTCAGGATTTCCTCTCCGCATCCAGGGGTATCTTTCTATCTTTTCGGTTCGGGTTTTGGTGGCATCCCTGGCCCTGGAGAGGTGCGGATGCGCCTGTCATATACGCCTACATTTTTTTGGGCCTGGCTGTGGCGCTGGGAGGCATTGCCCATCTGGAGGGGGTCAGAAACCGCCCTGGAACACCTCCCAGGAGGCTGTGCTTTTCAGGATTTCCTCTCCGCATCCAGGGGTATCTTTCTATCTTTTCGGTTCGGGTTTTGGTGGCATCCCTGGCCCTGGGGAGGTGCGGATGCGCCTGTCATATACGCCAAAGTTTTTTTTAGGCCTGGCCACAGATCCCCTGTCTCCATCACCTCCATAACCTCCATAACCTCCATAACCTCTCCCTAGGAGAATGGTGGAAGCCTCATACCATCCTATTTTACCACTGAAGTCAAGTAATTTAACCAATATATTTTTCAAAGGATGGTTATCATCTATCAGAAATATTAATGCAAATTAATCTGAGAGACTACTGATTTCTTCAAGGCTGAAGCAGTGCTTTATACCATGCCTTTTTAAAATCAAATAGATGGAAATTATTTTCAATGACATTGACAAGGTCTAGTATAGCACATTTTATTGTTGTATCACTCAGAGAGTGCTGTTCCCCAGTATAATTCTCTGTCTTTTAGATAACCTGACTATCATATGAGAAAAGTATGCATTGTTTGAGGGTCAGTGCCCATCTGGAGGGGGTGGGAAACCGCCCTGGAACACCTCCCAGGAGGCTGTGCTTTTCAGGATTTCCTCTCCGCATCCAGGGGTATCTTTCTATCTTTTCGGTTCGGGTTTTGGTGGCATCCCTGGCCCTGGAGAGGTGCGGATGCGCCTGTCATATACGCCTACATTTTTTTGGGCCTGGCTGTGGCGCTGGGAGGCATTGCCCATCTGGAGGGGGTCAGAAACCGCCCTGGAACACCTCCCAGGAGGCTGTGCTTTTCAGGATTTCCTCTCCGCATCCAGGGGTATCTTTCTATCTTTTCGGTTCGGGTTTTGGTGGCATCCCTGGCCCTGGGGAGGTGCGGATGCGCCTGTCATATACGCCAAAGTTTTTTTTAGGCCTGGCCACAGATCCCCTGTCTCCATCACCTCCATAACCTCCATAACCTCCATAACCTCTCCCTAGGAGAATGGTGGAAGCCTCATACCATCCTATTTTACCACTGAAGTCAAGTAATTTAACCAATATATTTTTCAAAGGATGGTTATCATCTATCAGAAATATTAATGCAAATTAATCTGAGAGACTACTGATTTCTTCAAGGCTGAAGCAGTGCTTTATACCATGCCTTTTTAAAATCAAATAGATGGAAATTATTTTCAATGACATTGACAAGGTCTAGTATAGCACATTTTATTGTTGTATCACTCAGAGAGTGCTGTTCCCCAGTATAATTCTCTGTCTTTTAGATAACCTGACTATCATATGAGAAAAGTATGCATTGTTTGAGGGTCAGTGCCCATCTGGAGGGGGTGGGAAACCGCCCTGGAACACCTCCCAGGAGGCTGTGCTTTTCAGGATTTCCTCTCCGCATCCAGGGGTATCTTTCTATCTTTTCGGTTCGGGTTTTGGTGGCATCCCTGGCCCTGGAGAGGTGCGGATGCGCCTGTCATATACGCCTACATTTTTTTGGGCCTGGCTGTGGCGCTGGGAGGCATTGCCCATCTGGAGGGGGTCAGAAACCGCCCTGGAACACCTCCCAGGAGGCTGTGCTTTTCAGGATTTCCTCTCCGCATCCAGGGGTATCTTTCTATCTTTTCGGTTCGGGTTTTGGTGGCATCCCTGGCCCTGGGGAGGTGCGGATGCGCCTGTCATATACGCCAAAGTTTTTTTTAGGCCTGGCCACAGATCCCCTGTCTCCATCACCTCCATAACCTCCATAACCTCCATAACCTCTCCCTAGGAGAATGGTGGAAGCCTCATACCATCCTATTTTACCACTGAAGTCAAGTAATTTAACCAATATATTTTTCAAAGGATGGTTATCATCTATCAGAAATATTAATGCAAATTAATCTGAGAGACTACTGATTTCTTCAAGGCTGAAGCAGTGCTTTATACCATGCCTTTTTAAAATCAAATAGATGGAAATTATTTTCAATGACATTGACAAGGTCTAGTATAGCACATTTTATTGTTGTATCACTCAGAGAGTGCTGTTCCCCAGTATAATTCTCTGTCTTTTAGATAACCTGACTATCATATGAGAAAAGTATGCATTGTTTGAGGGTCAGTGCCCATCTGGAGGGGGTGGGAAACCGCCCTGGAACACCTCCCAGGAGGCTGTGCTTTTCAGGATTTCCTCTCCGCATCCAGGGGTATCTTTCTATCTTTTCGGTTCGGGTTTTGGTGGCATCCCTGGCCCTGGAGAGGTGCGGATGCGCCTGTCATATACGCCTACATTTTTTTGGGCCTGGCTGTGGCGCTGGGAGGCATTGCCCATCTGGAGGGGGTCAGAAACCGCCCTGGAACACCTCCCAGGAGGCTGTGCTTTTCAGGATTTCCTCTCCGCATCCAGGGGTATCTTTCTATCTTTTCGGTTCGGGTTTTGGTGGCATCCCTGGCCCTGGGGAGGTGCGGATGCGCCTGTCATATACGCCAAAGTTTTTTTTAGGCCTGGCCACAGATCCCCTGTCTCCATCACCTCCATAACCTCCATAACCTCCATAACCTCTCCCTAGGAGAATGGTGGAAGCCTCATACCATCCTATTTTACCACTGAAGTCAAGTAATTTAACCAATATATTTTTCAAAGGATGGTTATCATCTATCAGAAATATTAATGCAAATTAATCTGAGAGACTACTGATTTCTTCAAGGCTGAAGCAGTGCTTTATACCATGCCTTTTTAAAATCAAATAGATGGAAATTATTTTCAATGACATTGACAAGGTCTAGTATAGCACATTTTATTGTTGTATCACTCAGAGAGTGCTGTTCCCCAGTATAATTCTCTGTCTTTTAGATAACCTGACTATCATATGAGAAAAGTATGCATTGTTTGAGGGTCAGTGCCCATCTGGAGGGGGTGGGAAACCGCCCTGGAACACCTCCCAGGAGGCTGTGCTTTTCAGGATTTCCTCTCCGCATCCAGGGGTATCTTTCTATCTTTTCGGTTCGGGTTTTGGTGGCATCCCTGGCCCTGGAGAGGTGCGGATGCGCCTGTCATATACGCCTACATTTTTTTGGGCCTGGCTGTGGCGCTGGGAGGCATTGCCCATCTGGAGGGGGTCAGAAACCGCCCTGGAACACCTCCCAGGAGGCTGTGCTTTTCAGGATTTCCTCTCCGCATCCAGGGGTATCTTTCTATCTTTTCGGTTCGGGTTTTGGTGGCATCCCTGGCCCTGGGGAGGTGCGGATGCGCCTGTCATATACGCCAAAGTTTTTTTTAGGCCTGGCCACAGATCCCCTGTCTCCATCACCTCCATAACCTCCATAACCTCCATAACCTCTCCCTAGGAGAATGGTGGAAGCCTCATACCATCCTATTTTACCACTGAAGTCAAGTAATTTAACCAATATATTTTTCAAAGGATGGTTATCATCTATCAGAAATATTAATGCAAATTAATCTGAGAGACTACTGATTTCTTCAAGGCTGAAGCAGTGCTTTATACCATGCCTTTTTAAAATCAAATAGATGGAAATTATTTTCAATGACATTGACAAGGTCTAGTATAGCACATTTTATTGTTGTATCACTCAGAGAGTGCTGTTCCCCAGTATAATTCTCTGTCTTTTAGATAACCTGACTATCATATGAGAAAAGTATGCATTGTTTGAGGGTCAGTGCCCATCTGGAGGGGGTGGGAAACCGCCCTGGAACACCTCCCAGGAGGCTGTGCTTTTCAGGATTTCCTCTCCCCATCCAGGGGTATCTTTCTATCTTTTCGGTTCGGGTTTTGGTGGCATCCCTGGCCCTGGAGAGGTGCGGATGCGCCTGTCATATACGCCTACATTTTTTTGGGCCTGGCTGTGGCGCTGGGAGGCATTGCCCATCTGGAGGGGGGTCAGAAACCGCCCTGGAACACCTCCCAGGAGGCTGTGCTTTTCAGGATTTCCTCTCCGCATCCAGGGGTATCTTTCTATCTTTTCGGTTCGGGTTTTGGTGGCATCCCTGGCCCTGGGGAGGTGCGGATGCGCCTGTCATATACGCCAAAGTTTTTTTTAGGCCTGGCCACAGATCCCCTGTCTCCATCACCTCCATAACCTCCATAACCTCCATAACCTCTCCCTAGGAGAATGGTGGAAGCCTCATACCATCCTATTTTACCACTGAAGTCAAGTAATTTAACCAATATATTTTTCAAAGGATGGTTATCATCTATCAGAAATATTAATGCAAATTAATCTGAGAGACTACTGATTTCTTCAAGGCTGAAGCAGTGCTTTATACCATGCCTTTTTAAAATCAAATAGATGGAAATTATTTTCAATGACATTGACAAGGTCTAGTATAGCACATTTTATTGTTGTATCACTCAGAGAGTGCTGTTCCCCAGTATAATTCTCTGTCTTTTAGATAACCTGACTATCATATGAGAAAAGTATGCATTGTTTGAGGGTCAGTGCCCATCTGGAGGGGGTGGGAAACCGCCCTGGAACACCTCCCAGGAGGCTGTGCTTTTCAGGATTTCCTCTCCGCATCCAGGGGTATCTTTCTATCTTTTCGGTTCGGGTTTTGGTGGCATCCCTGGCCCTGGAGAGGTGCGGATGCGCCTGTCATATACGCCTACATTTTTTTGGGCCTGGCTGTGGCGCTGGGAGGCATTGCCCATCTGGAGGGGGGTCAGAAACCGCCCTGGAACACCTCCCAGGAGGCTGTGCTTTTCAGGATTTCCTCTCCGCATCCAGGGGTATCTTTCTATCTTTTCGGTTCGGGTTTTGGTGGCATCCCTGGCCCTGGGGAGGTGCGGATGCGCCTGTCATATACGCCAAAGTTTTTTTTAGGCCTGGCCACAGATCCCCTGTCTCCATCACCTCCATAACCTCCATAACCTCCATAACCTCTCCCTAGGAGAATGGTGGAAGCCTCATACCATCCTATTTTACCACTGAAGTCAAGTAATTTAACCAATATATTTTTCAAAGGATGGTTATCATCTATCAGAAATATTAATGCAAATTAATCTGAGAGACTACTGATTTCTTCAAGGCTGAAGCAGTGCTTTATACCATGCCTTTTTAAAATCAAATAGATGGAAATTATTTTCAATGACATTGACAAGGTCTAGTATAGCACATTTTATTGTTGTATCACTCAGAGAGTGCTGTTCCCCAGTATAATTCTCTGTCTTTTAGATAACCTGACTATCATATGAGAAAAGTATGCATTGTTTGAGGGTCAGTGCCCATCTGGAGGGGGTGGGAAACCGCCCTGGAACACCTCCCAGGAGGCTGTGCTTTTCAGGATTTCCTCTCCGCATCCAGGGGTATCTTTCTATCTTTTCGGTTCGGGTTTTGGTGGCATCCCTGGCCCTGGAGAGGTGCGGATGCGCCTGTCATATACGCCTACATTTTTTTGGGCCTGGCTGTGGCGCTGGGAGGCATTGCCCATCTGGAGGGGGGTCAGAAACCGCCCTGGAACACCTCCCAGGAGGCTGTGCTTTTCAGGATTTCCTCTCCGCATCCAGGGGTATCTTTCTATCTTTTCGGTTCGGGTTTTGGTGGCATCCCTGGCCCTGGGGAGGTGCGGATGCGCCTGTCATATACGCCAAAGTTTTTTTTAGGCCTGGCCACAGATCCCCTGTCTCCATCACCTCCATAACCTCCATAACCTCCATAACCTCTCCCTAGGAGAATGGTGGAAGCCTCATACCATCCTATTTTACCACTGAAGTCAAGTAATTTAACCAATATATTTTTCAAAGGATGGTTATCATCTATCAGAAATATTAATGCAAATTAATCTGAGAGACTACTGATTTCTTCAAGGCTGAAGCAGTGCTTTATACCATGCCTTTTTAAAATCAAATAGATGGAAATTATTTTCAATGACATTGACAAGGTCTAGTATAGCACATTTTATTGTTGTATCACTCAGAGAGTGCTGTTCCCCAGTATAATTCTCTGTCTTTTAGATAACCTGACTATCATATGAGAAAAGTATGCATTGTTTGAGGGTCAGTGCCCATCTGGAGGGGGTGGGAAACCGCCCTGGAACACCTCCCAGGAGGCTGTGCTTTTCAGGATTTCCTCTCCGCATCCAGGGGTATCTTTCTATCTTTTCGGTTCGGGTTTTGGTGGCATCCCTGGCCCTGGAGAGGTGCGGATGCGCCTGTCATATACGCCTACATTTTTTTGGGCCTGGCTGTGGCGCTGGGAGGCATTGCCCATCTGGAGGGGGTCAGAAACCGCCCTGGAACACCTCCCAGGAGGCTGTGCTTTTCAGGATTTCCTCTCCGCATCCAGGGGTATCTTTCTATCTTTTCGGTTCGGGTTTTGGTGGCATCCCTGGCCCTGGGGAGGTGCGGATGCGCCTGTCATATAGGCCAAAGTTTTTTTTAGGCCTGGCCACAGATCCCCTGTCTCCATCACCTCCATAACCTCCATAACCTCCATAACCTCTCCATAGGAGAATGGTGGAAGCCTCATACCATCCTATTTTACCACTGAAGTCAAGTAATTTAACCAATATATTTTTCAAAGGATGGTTATCATCTATCAGAAATATTAATGCAAATTAATCTGAGAGACTACTGATTTCTTCAAGGCTGAAGCAGTGCTTTATACCATGCCTTTTTAAAATCAAATAGATGGAAATTATTTTCAATGACATTGACAAGGTCTAGTATAGGACATTTTATTGTTGTATCACTCAGAGAGTGCTGTTCCCCAGTATAATTCTCTGTCTTTTAGATAACCTGACTATCATATGAGAAAAGTATGCATTGTTTGAGGGTCAGTGCCCATCTGGAGGGGGTGGGAAACCGCCCTGGAACACCTCCCAGGAGGCTGTGCTTTTCAGGATTTCCTCTCCGCATCCAGGGGTATCTTTCTATCTTTTCGGTTCGGGTTTTGGTGGCATCCCTGGCCCTGGAGAGGTGCGGATGCGCCTGTCATATACGCCTACATTTTTTTGGGCCTGGCTGTGGCGCTGGGAGGCATTGCCCATCTGGAGGGGGTCAGAAACCGCCCTGGAACACCTCCCAGGAGGCTGTGCTTTTCAGGATTTCCTCTCCGCATCCAGGGGTATCTTTCTATCTTTTCGGTTCGGGTTTTGGTGGCATCCCTGGCCCTGGGGAGGTGCGGATGCGCCTGTCATATACGCCAAAGTTTTTTTTAGGCCTGGCCACAGATCCCCTGTCTCCATCACCTCCATAACCTCCATAACCTCCATAACCTCTCCCTAGGAGAATGGTGGAAGCCTCATACCATCCTATTTTACCACTGAAGTCAAGTAATTTAACCAATATATTTTTCAAAGGATGGTTATCATCTATCAGAAATATTAATGCAAATTAATCTGAGAGACTACTGATTTCTTCAAGGCTGAAACAGTGCTTTATACCATGCCTTTTTAAAATCAAATAGATGGAAATTATTTTCAATGACATTGACAAGGTCTAGTATAGCACATTTTATTGTTGTATCACTCAGAGAGTGCTGTTCCCCAGTATAATTCTCTGTCTTTTAGATAACCTGACTATCATATGAGAAAAGTATGCATTGTTTGAGGGTCAGTGCCCATCTGGAGGGGGTGGGAAACCGCCCTGGAACACCTCCCAGGAGGCTGTGCTTTTCAGGATTTCCTCTCCGCATCCAGGGGTATCTTTCTATCTTTTCGGTGCGGGTTTTGGTGGCATCCCTGGCCCTGGAGAGGTGCGGATGCGCCTGTCATATACGCCTACATTTTTTTGGGCCTGGCTGTGGCGCTGGGAGGCATTGCCCATCTGGAGGGGGTCAGAAACCGCCCTGGAACACCTCCCAGGAGGCTGTGCTTTTCAGGATTTCCTCTCCGCATCCAGGGGTATCTTTCTATCTTTTCGGTTCGGGTTTTGGTGGCATCCCTGGCCCTGGGGAGGTGCGGATGCGCCTGTCATATACGCCAAAGTTTTTTTTAGGCCTGGCCACAGATCCCCTGTCTCCATCACCTCCATAACCTCCATAACCTCCATAACCTCTCCCTAGGAGAATGGTGGAAGCCTCATACCATCCTATTTTACCACTGAAGTCAAGTAATTTAACCAATATATTTTTCAAAGGATGGTTATCATCTATCAGAAATATTAATGCAAATTAATCTGAGAGACTACTGATTTCTTCAAGGCTGAAGCAGTGCTTTATACCATGCCTTTTTAAAATCAAATAGATGGAAATTATTTTCAATGACATTGACAAGGTCTAGTATAGGACATTTTATTGTTGTATCACTCAGAGAGTGCTGTTCCCCAGTATAATTCTCTGTCTTTTAGATAACCTGACTATCATATGAGAAAAGTATGCATTGTTTGAGGGTCAGTGCCCATCTGGAGGGGGTGGGAAACCGCCCTGGAACACCTCCCAGGAGGCTGTGCTTTTCAGGATTTCCTCTCCGCATCCAGGGGTATCTTTCTATCTTTTCGGTTCGGGTTTTGGTGGCATCCCTGGCCCTGGAGAGGTGCGGATGCGCCTGTCATATACGCCTACATTTTTTTGGGCCTGGCTGTGGCGCTGGGAGGCATTGCCCATCTGGAGGGGGTCAGAAACCGCCCTGGAACACCTCCCAGGAGGCTGTGCTTTTCAGGATTTCCTCTCCGCATCCAGGGGTATCTTTCTATCTTTTCGGTTCGGGTTTTGGTGGCATCCCTGGCCCTGGGGAGGTGCGGATGCGCCTGTCATATACGCCAAAGTTTTTTTTAGGCCTGGCCACAGATCCCCTGTCTCCATCTCCTCCATAACCTCCATAACCTCCATAACCTCTCCCTAGGAGAATGGTGGAAGCCTCATACCATCCTAGTTTACCACTGAAGTCAAGTAATTTAACCAATATATTTTTCAAAGGATGGTTATCATCTATCAGAAATATTAATGCAAATTAATCTGAGAGACTACTGATTTCTTCAAGGCTGAAGCAGTGCTTTATACCATGCCTTTTTAAAATCAAATAGATGGAAATTATTTTCAATGACATTGACAAGGTCTAGTATAGCACATTTTATTGTTGTATCACTCAGAGAGTGCTGTTCCCCAGTATAATTCTCTGTCTTTTAGATAACCTGACTATCATATGAGAAAAGTATGCATTGTTTGAGGGTCAGTGCCCATCTGGAGGGGGTGGGAAACCGCCCTGGAACACCTCCCAGGAGGCTGTGCTTTTCAGGATTTCCTCTCCGCATCCAGGGGTATCTTTCTATCTTTTCGGTTCGGGTTTTGGTGGCATCCCTGGCCCTGGAGAGGTGCGGATGCGCCTGTCATATACGCCTACATTTTTTTGGGCCTGGCTGTGGCGCTGGGAGGCATTGCCCATCTGGAGGGGGTCAGAAACCGCCCTGGAACACCTCCCAGGAGGCTGTGCTTTTCAGGATTTCCTCTCCGCATCCAGGGGTATCTTTCTATCTTTTCGGTTCGGGTTTTGGTGGCATCCCTGGCCCTGGGGAGGTGCGGATGCGCCTGTCATATACGCCAAAGTTTTTTTTAGGCCTGGCCACAGATCCCCTGTCTCCATCACCTCCATAACCTCCATAACCTCCATAACCTCTCCCTAGGAGAATGGTGGAAGCCTCATACCATCCTATTTTACCACTGAAGTCAAGTAATTTAACCAATATATTTTTCAAAGGATGGTTATCATCTATCAGAAATATTAATGCAAATTAATCTGAGAGACTACTGATTTCTTCAAGGCTGAAGCAGTGCTTTATACCATGCCTTTTTAAAATCAAATAGATGGAAATTATTTTCAATGACATTGACAAGGTCTAGTATAGCACATTTTATTGTTGTATCACTCAGAGAGTGCTGTTCCCCAGTATAATTCTCTGTCTTTTAGATAACCTGACTATCATATGAGAAAAGTATGCATTGTTTGAGGGTCAGTGCCCATCTGGAGGGGGTGGGAAACCGCCCTGGAACACCTCCCAGGAGGCTGTGCTTTTCAGGATTTCCTCTCCGCATCCAGGGGTATCTTTCTATCTTTTCGGTTCGGGTTTTGGTGGCATCCCTGGCCCTGGAGAGGTGCGGATGCGCCTGTCATATACGCCTACATTTTTTTGGGCCTGGCTGTGGCGCTGGGAGGCATTGCCCATCTGGAGGGGGTCAGAAACCGCCCTGGAACACCTCCCAGGAGGCTGTGCTTTTCAGGATTTCCTCTCCGCATCCAGGGGTATCTTTCTATCTTTTCGGTTCGGGTTTTGGTGGCATCCCTGGCCCTGGGGAGGTGCGGATGCGCCTGTCATATACGCCAAAGTTTTTTTTAGGCCTGGCCACAGATCCCCTGTCTCCATCACCTCCATAACCTCCATAACCTCCATAACCTCTCCCTAGGAGAATGGTGGAAGCCTCATACCATCCTATTTTACCACTGAAGTCAAGTAATTTAACCAATATATTTTTCAAAGGATGGTTATCATCTATCAGAAATATTAATGCAAATTAATCTGAGAGACTACTGATTTCTTCAAGGCTGAAGCAGTGCTTTATACCATGCCTTTTTAAAATCAAATAGATGGAAATTATTTTCAATAACATTGACAAGGTCTAGTATAGCACATTTTATTGTTGTATCACTCAGAGAGTGCTGTTCCCCAGTATAATTCTCTGTCTTTTAGATAACCTGACTATCATATGAGAAAAGTATGCATTGTTTGAGGGTCAGTGCCCATCTGGAGGGGGTGGGAAACCGCCCTGGAACACCTCCCAGGAGGCTGTGCTTTTCAGGATTTCCTCTCCGCATCCAGGGGTATCTTTCTATCTTTTCGGTTCGGGTTTTGGTGGCATCCCTGGCCCTGGAGAGGTGCGGATGCGCCTGTCATATACGCCTACATTTTTTTGGGCCTGGCTGTGGCGCTGGGAGGCATTGCCCATCTGGAGGGGGTCAGAAACCGCCCTGGAACACCTCCCAGGAGGCTGTGCTTTTCAGGATTTCCTCTCCGCATCCAGGGGTATCTTTCTATCTTTTCGGTTCGGGTTTTGGTGGCATCCCTGGCCCTGGGGAGGTGCGGATGCGCCTGTCATATACGCCAAAGTTTTTTTTAGGCCTGGCCACAGATCCCCTGTCTCCATCACCTCCATAACCTCCATAACCTCCATAACCTCTCCCTAGGAGAATGGTGGAAGCCTCATACCATCCTATTTTACCACTGAAGTCAAGTAATTTAACCAATATATTTTTCAAAGGATGGTTATCATCTATCAGAAATATTAATGCAAATTAATCTGAGAGACTACTGATTTCTTCAAGGCTGAAGCAGTGCTTTATACCATGCCTTTTTAAAATCAAATAGATGGAAATTATTTTCAATGACATTGACAAGGTCTAGTATAGCACATTTTATTGTTGTATCACTCAGAGAGTGCTGTTCCCCAGTATAATTCTCTGTCTTTTAGATAACCTGACTATCATATGAGAAAAGTATGCATTGTTTGAGGGTCAGTGCCCATCTGGAGGGGGTGGGAAACCGCCCTGGAACACCTCCCAGGAGGCTGTGCTTTTCAGGATTTCCTCTCCGCATCCAGGGGTATCTTTCTATCTTTTCGGTTCGGGTTTTGGTGGCATCCCTGGCCCTGGGGAGGTGCGGATGCGCCTGTCATATACGCCTACATTTTTTTGGGCCTGGCTGTGGCGCTGGGAGGCATTGCCCATCTGGAGGGGGTCAGAAACCGCCCTGGAACACCTCCCAGGAGGCTGTGCTTCTCAGGATTTCCTCTCCGCATCCAGGGGTATCTTTCTATCTTTTCGGTTCGGGTTTTGGTGGCATCCCTGGCCCTGGGGAGGTGCGGATGCGCCTGTCATATACGCCAAAGTTTTTTTTAGGCCTGGCCACAGATCCCCTGTCTCCATCACCTCCATAACCTCCATAACCTCCATAACCTCTCCCTAGGAGAATGGTGGAAGCCTCATACCATCCTAGTTTACCACTGAAGTCAAGTAATTTAACCAATATATTTTTCAAAGGATGGTTATCATCTATCAGAAATATTAATGCAAATTAATCTGAGAGACTACTGATTTCTTCAAGGCTGAAGCAGTGCTTTATACCATGCCTTTTTAAAATCAAATAGATGGAAATTATTTTCAATGACATTGACAAGGTCTAGTATAGCACATTTTATTGTTGTATCACTCAGAGAGTGCTGTTCCCCAGTATAATTCTCTGTCTTTTAGATAACCTGACTATCATATGAGAAAAGTATGCATTGTTTGAGGGTCAGTGCCCATCTGGAGGGGGTGGGAAACCGCCCTGGATGAGGGTCAGTGCCCATCTGGAGGGGGTGGGAAACCGCCCTGGAACACCTCCCAGGAGGCTGTGCTTTTCAGGATTTCCTCTCCGCATCCAGGGGTATCTTTCTATCTTTTCGGTTCGGGTTTTGGTGGCATCCCTGGCCCTGGAGAGGTGCGGATGCGCCTGTCATATACGCCTACATTTTTTTGGGCCTGGCTGTGGCGCTGGGAGGCATTGCCCATCTGGAGGGGGTCAGAAACCGCCCTGGAACACCTCCCAGGAGGCTGTGCTTTTCAGGATTTCCTCTCCGCATCCAGGGGTATCTTTCTATCTTTTCGGTTCGGGTTTTGGTGGCATCCCTGGCCCTGGGGAGGTGCGGATGCGCCTGTCATATACGCCAAAGTTTTTTTTAGGCCTGGCCACAGATCCCCTGTCTCCATCACCTCCATAACCTCCATAACCTCCATAACCTCTCCCTAGGAGAATGGTGGAAGCCTCATACCATCCTATTTTACCACTGAAGTCAAGTAATTTAACCAATATATTTTTCAAAGGATGGTTATCATCTATCAGAAATATTAATGCAAATTAATCTGAGAGACTACTGATTTCTTCAAGGCTGAAGCAGTGCTTTATACCATGCCTTTTTAAAATCAAATAGATGGAAATTATTTTCAGTGACATTGACAAGGTCTAGTATAGCTCATTTTATTGTTGTATCACTCAGAGAGTGCTGTTCCCCAGTCTAATTCTCTGTCTTTTAGATAACCTGACTATCATATGAGAAAAGTATGCATTGTTTGAGGGTCAGTGCCCATCTGGAGGGGGTGGGAAACCGCCCTGGAACACCTCCCAGGAGGCTGTGCTTTTCAGGATTTCCTCTCCGCATCCAGGGGTATCTTTCTATCTTTTCGGTTCGGGTTTTGGTGGCATCCCTGGCCCTGGAGAGGTGCGGATGCGCCTGTCATATACGCCTACATTTTTTTGGGCCTGGCTGTGGCGCTGGGAGGCATTGCCCATCTGGAGGGGGTCAGAAACCGCCCTGGAACACCTCCCAGGAGGCTGTGCTTTTCAGGATTTCCTCTCCGCATCCAGGGGTATCTTTCTATCTTTTCGGTTCGGGTTTTGGTGGCATCCCTGGCCCTGGGGAGGTGCGGATGCGCCTGTCATATACGCCAAAGTTTTTTTTAGGCCTGGCCACAGATCCCCTGTCTCCATCACCTCCATAACCTCCATAACCTCCATAACCTCTCCCTAGGAGAATGGTGGAAGCCTCATACCATCCTATTTTACCACTGAAGTCAAGTAATTTAACCAATATATTTTTCAAAGGATGGTTATCATCTATCAGAAATATTAATGCAAATTAATCTGAGAGACTACTGATTTCTTCAAGGCTGAAGCAGTGCTTTATACCATGCCTTTTTAAAATCAAATAGATGGAAATTATTTTCAGTGACATTGACAAGGTCTAGTATAGCACATTTTATTGTTGTATCACTCAGAGAGTGCTGTTCCCCAGTATAATTCTCTGTCTTTTAGATAACCTGACTATCATATGAGAAAAGTATGCATTGTTTGAGGGTCAGTGCCCATCTGGAGGGGGTGGGAAACCGCCCTGGAACACCTCCCAGGAGGCTGTGCTTTTCAGGATTTCCTCTCCGCATCCAGGGGTATCTTTCTATCTTTTCGGTTCGGGTTTTGGTGGCATCCCTGGCCCTGGAGAGGTGCGGATGCGCCTGTCATATACGCCTACATTTTTTTGGGCCTGGCTGTGGCGCTGGGAGGCATTGCCCATCTGGAGGGGGTCAGAAACCGCCCTGGAACACCTCCCAGGAGGCTGTGCTTTTCAGGATTTCCTCTCCGCATCCAGGGGTATCTTTCTATCTTTTCGGTTCGGGTTTTGGTGGCATCCCTGGCCCTGGGGAGGTGCGGATGCGCCTGTCATATACGCCAAAGTTTTTTTTAGGCCTGGCCACAGATCCCCTGTCTCCATCACCTCCATAACCTCCATAACCTCCATAACCTCTCCCTAGGAGAATGGTGGAAGCCTCATACCATCCTATTTTACCACTGAAGTCAAGTAATTTAACCAATATATTTTTCAAAGGATGGTTATCATCTATCAGAAATATTAATGCAAATTAATCTGAGAGACTACTGATTTCTTCAAGGCTGAAGCAGTGCTTTATACCATGCCTTTTTAAAATCAAATAGATGGAAATTATTTTCAGTGACATTGACAAGGTCTAGTATAGCACATTTTATTGTTGTATCACTCAGAGAGTGCTGTTCCCCAGTATAATTCTCTGTCTTTTAGATAACCTGACTATCATATGAGAAAAGTATGCATTGTTTGAGGGTCAGTGCCCATCTGGAGGGGGTGGGAAACCGCCCTGGAACACCTCCCAGGAGGCTGTGCTTTTCAGGATTTCCTCTCCGCATCCAGGGGTATCTTTCTATCTTTTCGGTTCGGGTTTTGGTGGCATCCCTGGCCCTGGAGAGGTGCGGATGCGCCTGTCATATACGCCTACATTTTTTTGGGCCTGGCTGTGGCGCTGGGAGGCATTGCCCATCTGGAGGGGGTCAGAAACCGCCCTGGAACACCTCCCAGGAGGCTGTGCTTTTCAGGATTTCCTCTCCGCATCCAGGGGTATCTTTCTATCTTTTCGGTTCGGGTTTTGGTGGCATCCCTGGCCCTGGGGAGGTGCGGATGCGCCTGTCATATACGCCAAAGTTTTTTTTAGGCCTGGCCACAGATCCCCTGTCTCCATCACCTCCATAACCTCCATAACCTCCATAACCTCTCCCTAGGAGAATGGTGGAAGCCTCATACCATCCTATTTTACCACTGAAGTCAAGTAATTTAACCAATATATTTTTCAAAGGATGGTTATCATCTATCAGAAATATTAATGCAAATTAATCTGAGAGACTACTGATTTCTTCAAGGCTGAAGCAGTGCTTTATACCATGCCTTTTTAAAATCAAATAGATGGAAATTATTTTCAGTGACATTGACAAGGTCTAGTATAGCACATTTTATTGTTGTATCACTCAGAGAGTGCTGTTCCCCAGTATAATTCTCTGTCTTTTAGATAACCTGACTATCATATGAGAAAAGTATGCATTGTTTGAGGGTCAGTGCCCATCTGGAGGGGGTGGGAAACCGCCCTGGAACACCTCCCAGGAGGCTGTGCTTTTCAGGATTTCCTCTCCGCATCCAGGGGTATCTTTCTATCTTTTCGGTTCGGGTTTTGGTGGCATCCCTGGCCCTGGAGAGGTGCGGATGCGCCTGTCATATACGCCTACATTTTTTTGGGCCTGGCTGTGGCGCTGGGAGGCATTGCCCATCTGGAGGGGGTCAGAAACCGCCCTGGAACACCTCCCAGGAGGCTGTGCTTTTCAGGATTTCCTCTCCGCATCCAGGGGTATCTTTCTATCTTTTCGGTTCGGGTTTTGGTGGCATCCCTGGCCCTGGGGAGGTGCGGATGCGCCTGTCATATACGCCAAAGTTTTTTTTAGGCCTGGCCACAGATCCCCTGTCTCCATCACCTCCATAACCTCCATAACCTCCATAACCTCTCCCTAGGAGAATGGTGGAAGCCTCATACCATCCTATTTTACCACTGAAGTCAAGTAATTTAACCAATATATTTTTCAAAGGATGGTTATCATCTATCAGAAATATTAATGCAAATTAATCTGAGAGACTACTGATTTCTTCAAGGCTGAAGCAGTGCTTTATACCATGCCTTTTTAAAATCAAATAGATGGAAATTATTTTCAGTGACATTGACAAGGTCTAGTATAGCACATTTTATTGTTGTATCACTCAGAGAGTGCTGTTCCCCAGTATAATTCTCTGTCTTTTAGATAACCTGACTATCATATGAGAAAAGTATGCATTGTTTGAGGGTCAGTGCCCATCTGGAGGGGGTGGGAAACCGCCCTGGAACACCTCCCAGGAGGCTGTGCTTTTCAGGATTTCCTCTCCGCATCCAGGGGTATCTTTCTATCTTTTCGGTTCGGGTTTTGGTGGCATCCCTGGCCCTGGAGAGGTGCGGATGCGCCTGTCATATACGCCTACATTTTTTTGGGCCTGGCTGTGGCGCTGGGAGGCATTGCCCATCTGGAGGGGGTCAGAAACCGCCCTGGAACACCTCCCAGGAGGCTGTGCTTTTCAGGATTTCCTCTCCGCATCCAGGGGTATCTTTCTATCTTTTCGGTTCGGGTTTTGGTGGCATCCCTGGCCCTGGGGAGGTGCGGATGCGCCTGTCATATACGCCAAAGTTTTTTTTAGGCCTGGCCACAGATCCCCTGTCTCCATCACCTCCATAACCTCCATAACCTCCATAACCTCTCCCTAGGAGAATGGTGGAAGCCTCATACCATCCTATTTTACCACTGAAGTCAAGTAATTTAACCAATATATTTTTCAAAGGATGGTTATCATCTATCAGAAATATTAATGCAAATTAATCTGAGAGACTACTGATTTCTTCAAGGCTGAAGCAGTGCTTTATACCATGCCTTTTTAAAATCAAATAGATGGAAATTATTTTCAGTGACATTGACAAGGTCTAGTATAGCACATTTTATTGTTGTATCACTCAGAGAGTGCTGTTCCCCAGTATAATTCTCTGTCTTTTAGATAACCTGACTATCATATGAGAAAAGTATGCATTGTTTGAGGGTCAGTGCCCATCTGGAGGGGGTGGGAAACCGCCCTGGAACACCTCCCAGGAGGCTGTGCTTTTCAGGATTTCCTCTCCGCATCCAGGGGTATCTTTCTATCTTTTCGGTTCGGGTTTTGGTGGCATCCCTGGCCCTGGAGAGGTGCGGATGCGCCTGTCATATACGCCTACATTTTTTTGGGCCTGGCTGTGGCGCTGGGAGGCATTGCCCATCTGGAGGGGGTCAGAAACCGCCCTGGAACACCTCCCAGGAGGCTGTGCTTTTCAGGATTTCCTCTCCGCATCCAGGGGTATCTTTCTATCTTTTCGGTTCGGGTTTTGGTGGCATCCCTGGCCCTGGGGAGGTGCGGATGCGCCTGTCATATACGCCAAAGTTTTTTTTAGGCCTGGCCACAGATCCCCTGTCTCCATCACCTCCATAACCTCCATAACCTCCATAACCTCTCCCTAGGAGAATGGTGGAAGCCTCATACCATCCTATTTTACCACTGAAGTCAAGTAATTTAACCAATATATTTTTCAAAGGATGGTTATCATCTATCAGAAATATTAATGCAAATTAATCTGAGAGACTACTGATTTCTTCAAGGCTGAAGCAGTGCTTTATACCATGCCTTTTTAAAATCAAATAGATGGAAATTATTTTCAGTGACATTGACAAGGTCTAGTATAGCACATTTTATTGTTGTATCACTCAGAGAGTGCTGTTCCCCAGTATAATTCTCTGTCTTTTAGATAACCTGACTATCATATGAGAAAAGTATGCATTGTTTGAGGGTCAGTGCCCATCTGGAGGGGGTGGGAAACCGCCCTGGAACACCTCCCAGGAGGCTGTGCTTTTCAGGATTTCCTCTCCGCATCCAGGGGTATCTTTCTATCTTTTCGGTTCGGGTTTTGGTGGCATCCCTGGCCCTGGAGAGGTGCGGATGCGCCTGTCATATACGCCTACATTTTTTTGGGCCTGGCTGTGGCGCTGGGAGGCATTGCCCATCTGGAGGGGGTCAGAAACCGCCCTGGAACACCTCCCAGGAGGCTGTGCTTTTCAGGATTTCCTCTCCGCATCCAGGGGTATCTTTCTATCTTTTCGGTTCGGGTTTTGGTGGCATCCCTGGCCCTGGGGAGGTGCGGATGCGCCTGTCATATACGCCAAAGTTTTTTTTAGGCCTGGCCACAGATCCCCTGTCTCCATCACCTCCATAACCTCCATAACCTCTCCCTAGGAGAATGGTGGAAGCCTCATACCATCCTATTTTACCACTGAAGTCAAGTAATTTAACCAATATATTTTTCAAAGGATGGTTATCATCTATCAGAAATATTAATGCAAATTAATCTGAGAGACTACTGATTTCTTCAAGGCTGAAGCAGTGCTTTATACCATGCCTTTTTAAAATCAAATAGATGGAAATTATTTTCAGTGACATTGACAAGGTCTAGTATAGCACATTTTATTGTTGTATCACTCAGAGAGTGCTGTTCCCCAGTATAATTCTCTGTCTTTTAGATAACCTGACTATCATATGAGAAAAGTATGCATTGTTTGAGGGTCAGTGCCCATCTGGAGGGGGTGGGAAACCGCCCTGGAACACCTCCCAGGAGGCTGTGCTTTTCAGGATTTCCTCTCCGCATCCAGGGGTATCTTTCTATCTTTTCGGTTCGGGTTTTGGTGGCATCCCTGGCCCTGGAGAGGTGCGGATGCGCCTGTCATATACGCCTACATTTTTTTGGGCCTGGCTGTGGCGCTGGGAGGCATTGCCCATCTGGAGGGGGTCAGAAACCGCCCTGGAACACCTCCCAGGAGGCTGTGCTTTTCAGGATTTCCTCTCCGCATCCAGGGGTATCTTTCTATCTTTTCGGTTCGGGTTTTGGTGGCATCCCTGGCCCTGGGGAGGTGCGGATGCGCCTGTCATATACGCCAAAGTTTTTTTTAGGCCTGGCCACAGATCCCCTGTCTCCATCACCTCCATAACCTCCATAACCTCCATAACCTCTCCCTAGGAGAATGGTGGAAGCCTCATACCATCCTATTTTACCACTGAAGTCAAGTAATTTAACCAATATATTTTTCAAAGGATGGTTATCATCTATCAGAAATATTAATGCAAATTAATCTGAGAGACTACTGATTTCTTCAAGGCTGAAGCAGTGCTTTATACCATGCCTTTTTAAAATCAAATAGATGGAAATTATTTTCAGTGACATTGACAAGGTCTAGTATAGCACATTTTATTGTTGTATCACTCAGAGAGTGCTGTTCCCCAGTATAATTCTCTGTCTTTTAGATAACCTGACTATCATATGAGAAAAGTATGCATTGTTTGAGGGTCAGTGCCCATCTGGAGGGGGTGGGAAACCGCCCTGGAACACCTCCCAGGAGGCTGTGCTTTTCAGGATTTCCTCTCCGCATCCAGGGGTATCTTTCTATCTTTTCGGTTCGGGTTTTGGTGGCATCCCTGGCCCTGGAGAGGTGCGGATGCGCCTGTCATATACGCCTACATTTTTTTGGGCCTGGCTGTGGCGCTGGGAGGCATTGCCCATCTGGAGGGGGTCAGAAACCGCCCTGGAACACCTCCCAGGAGGCTGTGCTTTTCAGGATTTCCTCTCCGCATCCAGGGGTATCTTTCTATCTTTTCGGTTCGGGTTTTGGTGGCATCCCTGGCCCTGGGGAGGTGCGGATGCGCCTGTCATATACGCCAAAGTTTTTTTTAGGCCTGGCCACAGATCCCCTGTCTCCATCACCTCCATAACCTCCATAACCTCCATAACCTCTCCCTAGGAGAATGGTGGAAGCCTCATACCATCCTATTTTACCACTGAAGTCAAGTAATTTAACCAATATATTTTTCAAAGGATGGTTATCATCTATCAGAAATATTAATGCAAATTAATCTGAGAGACTACTGATTTCTTCAAGGCTGAAGCAGTGCTTTATACCATGCCTTTTTAAAATCAAATAGATGGAAATTATTTTCAGTGACATTGACAAGGTCTAGTATAGCACATTTTATTGTTGTATCACTCAGAGAGTGCTGTTCCCCAGTATAATTCTCTGTCTTTTAGATAACCTGACTATCATATGAGAAAAGTATGCATTGTTTGAGGGTCAGTGCCCATCTGGAGGGGGTGGGAAACCGCCCTGGAACACCTCCCAGGAGGCTGTGCTTTTCAGGATTTCCTCTCCGCATCCAGGGGTATCTTTCTATCTTTTCGGTTCGGGTTTTGGTGGCATCCCTGGCCCTGGAGAGGTGCGGATGCGCCTGTCATATACGCCTACATTTTTTTGGGCCTGGCTGTGGCGCTGGGAGGCATTGCCCATCTGGAGGGGGTCAGAAACCGCCCTGGAACACCTCCCAGGAGGCTGTGCTTTTCAGGATTTCCTCTCCGCATCCAGGGGTATCTTTCTATCTTTTCGGTTCGGGTTTTGGTGGCATCCCTGGCCCTGGGGAGGTGCGGATGCGCCTGTCATATACGCCAAAGTTTTTTTTAGGCCTGGCCACAGATCCCCTGTCTCCATCACCTCCATAACCTCCATAACCTCCATAACCTCTCCCTAGGAGAATGGTGGAAGCCTCATACCATCCTATTTTACCACTGAAGTCAAGTAATTTAACCAATATATTTTTCAAAGGATGGTTATCATCTATCAGAAATATTAATGCAAATTAATCTGAGAGACTACTGATTTCTTCAAGGCTGAAGCAGTGCTTTATACCATGCCTTTTTAAAATCAAATAGATGGAAATTATTTTCAGTGACATTGACAAGGTCTAGTATAGCACATTTTATTGTTGTATCACTCAGAGAGTGCTGTTCCCCAGTATAATTCTCTGTCTTTTAGATAACCTGACTATCATATGAGAAAAGTATGCATTGTTTGAGGGTCAGTGCCCATCTGGAGGGGGTGGGAAACCGCCCTGGAACACCTCCCAGGAGGCTGTGCTTTTCAGGATTTCCTCTCCGCATCCAGGGGTATCTTTCTATCTTTTCGGTTCGGGTTTTGGTGGCATCCCTGGCCCTGGAGAGGTGCGGATGCGCCTGTCATATACGCCTACATTTTTTTGGGCCTGGCTGTGGCGCTGGGAGGCATTGCCCATCTGGAGGGGGTCAGAAACCGCCCTGGAACACCTCCCAGGAGGCTGTGCTTTTCAGGATTTCCTCTCCGCATCCAGGGGTATCTTTCTATCTTTTCGGTTCGGGTTTTGGTGGCATCCCTGGCCCTGGGGAGGTGCGGATGCGCCTGTCATATACGCCAAAGTTTTTTTTAGGCCTGGCCACAGATCCCCTGTCTCCATCACCTCCATAACCTCCATAACCTCCATAACCTCTCCCTAGGAGAATGGTGGAAGCCTCATACCATCCTATTTTACCACTGAAGTCAAGTAATTTAACCAATATATTTTTCAAAGGATGGTTATCATCTATCAGAAATATTAATGCAAATTAATCTGAGAGACTACTGATTTCTTCAAGGCTGAAGCAGTGCTTTATACCATGCCTTTTTAAAATCAAATAGATGGAAATTATTTTCAGTGACATTGACAAGGTCTAGTATAGCACATTTTATTGTTGTATCACTCAGAGAGTGCTGTTCCCCAGTATAATTCTCTGTCTTTTAGATAACCTGACTATCATATGAGAAAAGTATGCATTGTTTGAGGGTCAGTGCCCATCTGGAGGGGGTGGGAAACCGCCCTGGAACACCTCCCAGGAGGCTGTGCTTTTCAGGATTTCCTCTCCGCATCCAGGGGTATCTTTCTATCTTTTCGGTTCGGGTTTTGGTGGCATCCCTGGCCCTGGAGAGGTGCGGATGCGCCTGTCATATACGCCTACATTTTTTTGGGCCTGGCTGTGGCGCTGGGAGGCATTGCCCATCTGGAGGGGGTCAGAAACCGCCCTGGAACACCTCCCAGGAGGCTGTGCTTTTCAGGATTTCCTCTCCGCATCCAGGGGTATCTTTCTATCTTTTCGGTTCGGGTTTTGGTGGCATCCCTGGCCCTGGGGAGGTGCGGATGCGCCTGTCATATACGCCAAAGTTTTTTTTAGGCCTGGCCACAGATCCCCTGTCTCCATCACCTCCATAACCTCCATAACCTCCATAACCTCTCCCTAGGAGAATGGTGGAAGCCTCATACCATCCTATTTTACCACTGAAGTCAAGTAATTTAACCAATATATTTTTCAAAGGATGGTTATCATCTATCAGAAATATTAATGCAAATTAATCTGAGAGACTACTGATTTCTTCAAGGCTGAAGCAGTGCTTTATACCATGCCTTTTTAAAATCAAATAGATGGAAATTATTTTCAGTGACATTGACAAGGTCTAGTATAGCACATTTTATTGTTGTATCACTCAGAGAGTGCTGTTCCCCAGTATAATTCTCTGTCTTTTAGATAACCTGACTATCATATGAGAAAAGTATGCATTGTTTGAGGGTCAGTGCCCATCTGGAGGGGGTGGGAAACCGCCCTGGAACACCTCCCAGGAGGCTGTGCTTTTCAGGATTTCCTCTCCGCATCCAGGGGTATCTTTCTATCTTTTCGGTTCGGGTTTTGGTGGCATCCCTGGCCCTGGAGAGGTGCGGATGCGCCTGTCATATACGCCTACATTTTTTTGGGCCTGGCTGTGGCGCTGGGAGGCATTGCCCATCTGGAGGGGGTCAGAAACCGCCCTGGAACACCTCCCAGGAGGCTGTGCTTTTCAGGATTTCCTCTCCGCATCCAGGGGTATCTTTCTATCTTTTCGGTTCGGGTTTTGGTGGCATCCCTGGCCCTGGGGAGGTGCGGATGCGCCTGTCATATACGCCAAAGTTTTTTTTAGGCCTGGCCACAGATCCCCTGTCTCCATCACCTCCATAACCTCCATAACCTCCATAACCTCTCCCTAGGAGAATGGTGGAAGCCTCATACCATCCTATTTTACCACTGAAGTCAAGTAATTTAACCAATATATTTTTCAAAGGATGGTTATCATCTATCAGAAATATTAATGCAAATTAATCTGAGAGACTACTGATTTCTTCAAGGCTGAAGCAGTGCTTTATACCATGCCTTTTTAAAATCAAATAGATGGAAATTATTTTCAGTGACATTGACAAGGTCTAGTATAGCACATTTTATTGTTGTATCACTCAGAGAGTGCTGTTCCCCAGTATAATTCTCTGTCTTTTAGATAACCTGACTATCATATGAGAAAAGTATGCATTGTTTGAGGGTCAGTGCCCATCTGGAGGGGGTGGGAAACCGCCCTGGAACACCTCCCAGGAGGCTGTGCTTTTCAGGATTTCCTCTCAGCATCCAGGGGTATCTTTCTATCTTTTCGGTTCGGGTTTTGGTGGCATCCCTGGCCCTGGAGAGGTGCGGATGCGCCTGTCATATACGCCTACATTTTTTTGGGCCTGGCTGTGGCGCTGGGAGGCATTGCCCATCTGGAGGGGGTCAGAAACCGCCCTGGAACACCTCCCAGGAGGCTGTGCTTTTCAGGATTTCCTCTCTGCATCCAGGGGTATCTTTCTATCTTTTCGGTTCGGGTTTTGGTGGCATCCCTGGCCCTGGGGAGGTGCGGATGCGCCTGTCATATACGCCAAAGTTTTTTTTAGGCCTGGCCACAGATCCCCTGTCTCCATCACCTCCATAACCTCCATAACCTCCATAACCTCTCCCTAGGAGAATGGTGGAAGCCTCATACCATCCTATTTTACCACTGAAGTCAAGTAATTTAACCAATATATTTTTCAAAGGATGGTTATCATCTATCAGAAATATTAATGCAAATTAATCTGAGAGACTACTGATTTCTTCAAGGCTGAAGCAGTGCTTTATACCATGCCTTTTTAAAATCAAATAGATGGAAATTATTTTCAGTGACATTGACAAGGTCTAGTATAGCACATTTTATTGTTGTATCACTCAGAGAGTGCTGTTCCCCAGTATAATTCTCTGTCTTTTAGATAACCTGACTATCATATGAGAAAAGTATGCATTGTTTGAGGGTCAGTGCCCATCTGGAGGGGGTGGGAAACCGCCCTGGAACACCTCCCAGGAGGCTGTGCTTTTCAGGATTTCCTCTCCGCATCCAGGGGTATCTTTCTATCTTTTCGGTTCGGGTTTTGGTGGCATCCCTGGCCCTGGAGAGGTGCGGATGCGCCTGTCATATACGCCTACATTTTTTTGGGCCTGGCTGTGGCGCTGGGAGGCATTGCCCATCTGGAGGGGGTCAGAAACCGCCCTGGAACACCTCCCAGGAGGCTGTGCTTTTCAGGATTTCCTCTCCGCATCCAGGGGTATCTTTCTATCTTTTCGGTTCGGGTTTTGGTGGCATCCCTGGCCCTGGGGAGGTGCGGATGCGCCTGTCATATACGCCAAAGTTTTTTTTAGGCCTGGCCACAGATCCCCTGTCTCCATCACCTCCATAACCTCCATAACCTCCATAACCTCTCCCTAGGAGAATGGTGGAAGCCTCATACCATCCTATTTTACCACTGAAGTCAAGTAATTTAACCAATATATTTTTCAAAGGATGGTTATCATCTATCAGAAATATTAATGCAAATTAATCTGAGAGACTACTGATTTCTTCAAGGCTGAAGCAGTGCTTTATACCATGCCTTTTTAAAATCAAATAGATGGAAATTATTTTCAGTGACATTGACAAGGTCTAGTATAGCACATTTTATTGTTGTATCACTCAGAGAGTGCTGTTCCCCAGTATAATTCTCTGTCTTTTAGATAACCTGACTATCATATGAGAAAAGTATGCATTGTTTGAGGGTCAGTGCCCATCTGGAGGGGGTGGGAAACCGCCCTGGAACACCTCCCAGGAGGCTGTGCTTTTCAGGATTTCCTCTCCGCATCCAGGGGTATCTTTCTATCTTTTCGGTTCGGGTTTTGGTGGCATCCCTGGCCCTGGAGAGGTGCGGATGCGCCTGTCATATACGCCTACATTTTTTTGGGCCTGGCTGTGGCGCTGGGAGGCATTGCCCATCTGGAGGGGGTCAGAAACCGCCCTGGAACACCTCCCAGGAGGCTGTGCTTTTCAGGATTTCCTCTCCGCATCCAGGGGTATCTTTCTATCTTTTCGGTTCGGGTTTTGGTGGCATCCCTGGCCCTGGGGAGGTGCGGATGCGCCTGTCATATACGCCAAAGTTTTTTTTAGGCCTGGCCACAGATCCCCTGTCTCCATCACCTCCATAACCTCCATAACCTCCATAACCTCTCCCTAGGAGAATGGTGGAAGCCTCATACCATCCTATTTTACCACTGAAGTCAAGTAATTTAACCAATATATTTTTCAAAGGATGGTTATCATCTATCAGAAATATTAATGCAAATTAATCTGAGAGACTACTGATTTCTTCAAGGCTGAAGCAGTGCTTTATACCATGCCTTTTTAAAATCAAATAGATGGAAATTATTTTCAGTGACATTGACAAGGTCTAGTATAGCACATTTTATTGTTGTATCACTCAGAGAGTGCTGTTCCCCAGTATAATTCTCTGTCTTTTAGATAACCTGACTATCATATGAGAAAAGTATGCATTGTTTGAGGGTCAGTGCCCATCTGGAGGGGGTGGGAAACCGCCCTGGAACACCTCCCAGGAGGCTGTGCTTTTCAGGATTTCCTCTCCGCATCCAGGGGTATCTTTCTATCTTTTCGGTTCGGGTTTTGGTGGCATCCCTGGCCCTGGAGAGGTGCGGATGCGCCTGTCATATACGCCTACATTTTTTTGGGCCTGGCTGTGGCGCTGGGAGGCATTGCCCATCTGGAGGGGGTCAGAAACCGCCCTGGAACACCTCCCAGGAGGCTGTGCTTTTCAGGATTTCCTCTCCGCATCCAGGGGTATCTTTCTATCTTTTCGGTTCGGGTTTTGGTGGCATCCCTGGCCCTGGGGAGGTGCGGATGCGCCTGTCATATACGCCAAAGTTTTTTTTAGGCCTGGCCACAGATCCCCTGTCTCCATCACCTCCATAACCTCCATAACCTCCATAACCTCTCCCTAGGAGAATGGTGGAAGCCTCATACCATCCTATTTTACCACTGAAGTCAAGTAATTTAACCAATATATTTTTCAAAGGATGGTTATCATCTATCAGAAATATTAATGCAAATTAATCTGAGAGACTACTGATTTCTTCAAGGCTGAAGCAGTGCTTTATACCATGCCTTTTTAAAATCAAATAGATGGAAATTATTTTCAGTGACATTGACAAGGTCTAGTATAGCACATTTTATTGTTGTATCACTCAGAGAGTGCTGTTCCCCAGTATAATTCTCTGTCTTTTAGATAACCTGACTATCATATGAGAAAAGTATGCATTGTTTGAGGGTCAGTGCCCATCTGGAGGGGGTGGGAAACCGCCCTGGAACACCTCCCAGGAGGCTGTGCTTTTCAGGATTTCCTCTCCGCATCCAGGGGTATCTTTCTATCTTTTCGGTTCGGGTTTTGGTGGCATCCCTGGCCCTGGAGAGGTGCGGATGCGCCTGTCATATACGCCTACATTTTTTTGGGCCTGTCTGTGGCGCTGGGAGGCATTGCCCATCTGGAGGGGGTCAGAAACCGCCCTGGAACACCTCCCAGGAGGCTGTGCTTTTCAGGATTTCCTCTCCGCATCCAGGGGTATCTTTCTATCTTTTCGGTTCGGGTTTTGGTGGCATCCCTGGCCCTGGGGAGGTGCGGATGCGCCTGTCATATACGCCAAAGTTTTTTTTAGGCCTGGCCACAGATCCCCTGTCTCCATCACCTCCATAACCTCCATAACCTCCATAACCTCTCCCTAGGAGAATGGTGGAAGCCTCATACCATCCTATTTTACCACTGAAGTCAAGTAATTTAACCAATATATTTTTCAAAGGATGGTTATCATCTATCAGAAATATTAATGCAAATTAATCTGAGAGACTACTGATTTCTTCAAGGCTGAAGCAGTGCTTTATACCATGCCTTTTTAAAATCAAATAGATGGAAATTATTTTCAGTGACATTGACAAGGTCTAGTATAGCACATTTTATTGTTGTATCACTCAGAGAGTGCTGTTCCCCAGTATAATTCTCTGTCTTTTAGATAACCTGACTATCATATGAGAAAAGTATGCATTGTTTGAGGGTCAGTGCCCATCTGGAGGGGGTGGGAAACCGCCCTGGAACACCTCCCAGGAGGCTGTGCTTTTCAGGATTTCCTCTCCGCATCCAGGGGTATCTTTCTATCTTTTCGGTTCGGGTTTTGGTGGCATCCCTGGCCCTGGAGAGGTGCGGATGCGCCTGTCATATACGCCTACATTTTTTTGGGCCTGGCTGTGGCGCTGGGAGGCATTGCCCATCTGGAGGGGGTCAGAAACCGCCCTGGAACACCTCCCAGGAGGCTGTGCTTTTCAGGATTTCCTCTCCGCATCCAGGGGTATCTTTCTATCTTTTCGGTTCGGGTTTTGGTGGCATCCCTGGCCCTGGGGAGGTGCGGATGCGCCTGTCATATACGCCAAAGTTTTTTTTAGGCCTGGCCACAGATCCCCTGTCTCCATCACCTCCATAACCTCCATAACCTCCATAACCTCTCCCTAGGAGAATGGTGGAAGCCTCATACCATCCTATTTTACCACTGAAGTCAAGTAATTTAACCAATATATTTTTCAAAGGATGGTTATCATCTATCAGAAATATTAATGCAAATTAATCTGAGAGACTACTGATTTCTTCAAGGCTGAAGCAGTGCTTTATACCATGCCTTTTTAAAATCAAATAGATGGAAATTATTTTCAGTGACATTGACAAGGTCTAGTATAGCACATTTTATTGTTGTATCACTCAGAGAGTGCTGTTCCCCAGTATAATTCTCTGTCTTTTAGATAACCTGACTATCATATGAGAAAAGTATGCATTGTTTGAGGGTCAGTGCCCATCTGGAGGGGGTGGGAAACCGCCCTGGAACACCTCCCAGGAGGCTGTGCTTTTCAGGATTTCCTCTCCGCATCCAGGGGTATCTTTCTATCTTTTCGGTTCGGGTTTTGGTGGCATCCCTGGCCCTGGAGAGGTGCGGATGCGCCTGTCATATACGCCTACATTTTTTTGGGCCTGGCTGTGGCGCTGGGAGGCATTGCCCATCTGGAGGGGGTCAGAAACCGCCCTGGAACACCTCCCAGGAGGCTGTGCTTTTCAGGATTTCCTCTCCGCATCCAGGGGTATCTTTCTATCTTTTCGGTTCGGGTTTTGGTGGCATCCCTGGCCCTGGGGAGGTGCGGATGCGCCTGTCATATACGCCAAAGTTTTTTTTAGGCCTGGCCACAGATCCCCTGTCTCCATCACCTCCATAACCTCCATAACCTCCATAACCTCTCCCTAGGAGAATGGTGGAAGCCTCATACCATCCTATTTTACCACTGAAGTCAAGTAATTTAACCAATATATTTTTCAAAGGATGGTTATCATCTATCAGAAATATTAATGCAAATTAATCTGAGAGACTACTGATTTCTTCAAGGCTGAAGCAGTGCTTTATACCATGCCTTTTTAAAATCAAATAGATGGAAATTATTTTCAGTGACATTGACAAGGTCTAGTATAGCACATTTTATTGTTGTATCACTCAGAGAGTGCTGTTCCCCAGTATAATTCTCTGTCTTTTAGATAACCTGACTATCATATGAGAAAAGTATGCATTGTTTGAGGGTCAGTGCCCATCTGGAGGGGGTGGGAAACCGCCCTGGAACACCTCCCAGGAGGCTGTGCTTTTCAGGATTTCCTCTCCGCATCCAGGGGTATCTTTCTATCTTTTCGGTTCGGGTTTTGGTGGCATCCCTGGCCCTGGAGAGGTGCGGATGCGCCTGTCATATACGCCTACATTTTTTTGGGCCTGGCTGTGGCGCTGGGAGGCATTGCCCATCTGGAGGGGGTCAGAAACCGCCCTGGAACACCTCCCAGGAGGCTGTGCTTTTCAGGATTTCCTCTCCGCATCCAGGGGTATCTTTCTATCTTTTCGGTTCGGGTTTTGGTGGCATCCCTGGCCCTGGGGAGGTGCGGATGCGCCTGTCATATACGCCAAAGTTTTTTTTAGGCCTGGCCACAGATCCCCTGTCTCCATCACCTCCATAACCTCCATAACCTCCATAACCTCTCCCTAGGAGAATGGTGGAAGCCTCATACCATCCTATTTTACCACTGAAGTCAAGTAATTTAACCAATATATTTTTCAAAGGATGGTTATCATCTATCAGAAATATTAATGCAAATTAATCTGAGAGACTACTGATTTCTTCAAGGCTGAAGCAGTGCTTTATACCATGCCTTTTTAAAATCAAATAGATGGAAATTATTTTCAGTGACATTGACAAGGTCTAGTATAGCACATTTTATTGTTGTATCACTCAGAGAGTGCTGTTCCCCAGTATAATTCTCTGTCTTTTAGATAACCTGACTATCATATGAGAAAAGTATGCATTGTTTGAGGGTCAGTGCCCATCTGGAGGGGGTGGGAAACCGCCCTGGAACACCTCCCAGGAGGCTGTGCTTTTCAGGATTTCCTCTCCGCATCCAGGGGTATCTTTCTATCTTTTCGGTTCGGGTTTTGGTGGCATCCCTGGCCCTGGAGAGGTGCGGATGCGCCTGTCATATACGCCTACATTTTTTTGGGCCTGGCTGTGGCGCTGGGAGGCATTGCCCATCTGGAGGGGGTCAGAAACCGCCCTGGAACACCTCCCAGGAGGCTGTGCTTTTCAGGATTTCCTCTCCGCATCCAGGGGTATCTTTCTATCTTTTCGGTTCGGGTTTTGGTGGCATCCCTGGCCCTGGGGAGGTGCGGATGCGCCTGTCATATACGCCAAAGTTTTTTTTAGGCCTGGCCACAGATCCCCTGTCTCCATCACCTCCATAACCTCCATAACCTCCATAACCTCTCCCTAGGAGAATGGTGGAAGCCTCATACCATCCTATTTTACCACTGAAGTCAAGTAATTTAACCAATATATTTTTCAAAGGATGGTTATCATCTATCAGAAATATTAATGCAAATTAATCTGAGAGACTACTGATTTCTTCAAGGCTGAAGCAGTGCTTTATACCATGCCTTTTTAAAATCAAATAGATGGAAATTATTTTCAGTGACATTGACAAGGTCTAGTATAGCACATTTTATTGTTGTATCACTCAGAGAGTGCTGTTCCCCAGTATAATTCTCTGTCTTTTAGATAACCTGACTATCATATGAGAAAAGTATGCATTGTTTGAGGGTCAGTGCCCATCTGGAGGGGGTGGGAAACCGCCCTGGAACACCTCCCAGGAGGCTGTGCTTTTCAGGATTTCCTCTCCGCATCCAGGGGTATCTTTCTATCTTTTCGGTTCGGGTTTTGGTGGCATCCCTGGCCCTGGAGAGGTGCGGATGCGCCTGTCATATACGCCTACATTTTTTTGGGCCTGGCTGTGGCGCTGGGAGGCATTGCCCATCTGGAGGGGGTCAGAAACCGCCCTGGAACACCTCCCAGGAGGCTGTGCTTTTCAGGATTTCCTCTCCGCATCCAGGGGTATCTTTCTATCTTTTCGGTTCGGGTTTTGGTGGCATCCCTGGCCCTGGGGAGGTGCGGATGCGCCTGTCATATACGCCAAAGTTTTTTTTAGGCCTGGCCACAGATCCCCTGTCTCCATCACCTCCATAACCTCCATAACCTCCATAACCTCTCCCTAGGAGAATGGTGGAAGCCTCATACCATCCTATTTTACCACTGAAGTCAAGTAATTTAACCAATATATTTTTCAAAGGATGGTTATCATCTATCAGAAATATTAATGCAAATTAATCTGAGAGACTACTGATTTCTTCAAGGCTGAAGCAGTGCTTTATACCATGCCTTTTTAAAATCAAATAGATGGAAATTATTTTCAGTGACATTGACAAGGTCTAGTATAGCACATTTTATTGTTGTATCACTCAGAGAGTGCTGTTCCCCAGTATAATTCTCTGTCTTTTAGATAACCTGACTATCATATGAGAAAAGTATGCATTGTTTGAGGGTCAGTGCCCATCTGGAGGGGGTGGGAAACCGCCCTGGAACACCTCCCAGGAGGCTGTGCTTTTCAGGATTTCCTCTCCGCATCCAGGGGTATCTTTCTATCTTTTCGGTTCGGGTTTTGGTGGCATCCCTGGCCCTGGAGAGGTGCGGATGCGCCTGTCATATACGCCTACATTTTTTTGGGCCTGGCTGTGGCGCTGGGAGGCATTGCCCATCTGGAGGGGGTCAGAAACCGCCCTGGAACACCTCCCAGGAGGCTGTGCTTTTCAGGATTTCCTCTCCGCATCCAGGGGTATCTTTCTATCTTTTCGGTTCGGGTTTTGGTGGCATCCCTGGCCCTGGGGAGGTGCGGATGCGCCTGTCATATACGCCAAAGTTTTTTTTAGGCCTGGCCACAGATCCCCTGTCTCCATCACCTCCATAACCTCCATAACCTCCATAACCTCTCCCTAGGAGAATGGTGGAAGCCTCATACCATCCTATTTTACCACTGAAGTCAAGTAATTTAACCAATATATTTTTCAAAGGATGGTTATCATCTATCAGAAATATTAATGCAAATTAATCTGAGAGACTACTGATTTCTTCAAGGCTGAAGCAGTGCTTTATACCATGCCTTTTTAAAATCAAATAGATGGAAATTATTTTCAGTGACATTGACAAGGTCTAGTATAGCACATTTTATTGTTGTATCACTCAGAGAGTGCTGTTCCCCAGTATAATTCTCTGTCTTTTAGATAACCTGACTATCATATGAGAAAAGTATGCATTGTTTGAGGGTCAGTGCCCATCTGGAGGGGGTGGGAAACCGCCCTGGAACACCTCCCAGGAGGCTGTGCTTTTCAGGATTTCCTCTCCGCATCCAGGGGTATCTTTCTATCTTTTCGGTTCGGGTTTTGGTGGCATCCCTGGCCCTGGAGAGGTGCGGATGCGCCTGTCATATACGCCTACATTTTTTTGGGCCTGGCTGTGGCGCTGGGAGGCATTGCCCATCTGGAGGGGGTCAGAAACCGCCCTGGAACACCTCCCAGGAGGCTGTGCTTTTCAGGATTTCCTCTCCGCATCCAGGGGTATCTTTCTATCTTTTCGGTTCGGGTTTTGGTGGCATCCCTGGCCCTGGGGAGGTGCGGATGCGCCTGTCATATACGCCAAAGTTTTTTTTAGGCCTGGCCACAGATCCCCTGTCTCCATCACCTCCATAACCTCCATAACCTCCATAACCTCTCCCTAGGAGAATGGTGGAAGCCTCATACCATCCTATTTTACCACTGAAGTCAAGTAATTTAACCAATATATTTTTCAAAGGATGGTTATCATCTATCAGAAATATTAATGCAAATTAATCTGAGAGACTACTGATTTCTTCAAGGCTGAAGCAGTGCTTTATACCATGCCTTTTTAAAATCAAATAGATGGAAATTATTTTCAGTGACATTGACAAGGTCTAGTATAGCACATTTTATTGTTGTATCACTCAGAGAGTGCTGTTCCCCAGTATAATTCTCTGTCTTTTAGATAACCTGACTATCATATGAGAAAAGTATGCATTGTTTGAGGGTCAGTGCCCATCTGGAGGGGGTGGGAAACCGCCCTGGAACACCTCCCAGGAGGCTGTGCTTTTCAGGATTTCCTCTCCGCATCCAGGGGTATCTTTCTATCTTTTCGGTTCGGGTTTTGGTGGCATCCCTGGCCCTGGAGAGGTGCGGATGCGCCTGTCATATACGCCTACATTTTTTTGGGCCTGGCTGTGGCGCTGGGAGGCATTGCCCATCTGGAGGGGGTCAGAAACCGCCCTGGAACACCTCCCAGGAGGCTGTGCTTTTCAGGATTTCCTCTCCGCATCCAGGGGTATCTTTCTATCTTTTCGGTTCGGGTTTTGGTGGCATCCCTGGCCCTGGGGAGGTGCGGATGCGCCTGTCATATACGCCAAAGTTTTTTTTAGGCCTGGCCACAGATCCCCTGTCTCCATCACCTCCATAACCTCCATAACCTCCATAACCTCTCCCTAGGAGAATGGTGGAAGCCTCATACCATCCTATTTTACCACTGAAGTCAAGTAATTTAACCAATATATTTTTCAAAGGATGGTTATCATCTATCAGAAATATTAATGCAAATTAATCTGAGAGACTACTGATTTCTTCAAGGCTGAAGCAGTGCTTTATACCATGCCTTTTTAAAATCAAATAGATGGAAATTATTTTCAGTGACATTGACAAGGTCTAGTATAGCACATTTTATTGTTGTATCACTCAGAGAGTGCTGTTCCCCAGTATAATTCTCTGTCTTTTAGATAACCTGACTATCATATGAGAAAAGTATGCATTGTTTGAGGGTCAGTGCCCATCTGGAGGGGGTGGGAAACCGCCCTGGAACACCTCCCAGGAGGCTGTGCTTTTCAGGATTTCCTCTCCGCATCCAGGGGTATCTTTCTATCTTTTCGGTTCGGGTTTTGGTGGCATCCCTGGCCCTGGAGAGGTGCGGATGCGCCTGTCATATACGCCTACATTTTTTTGGGCCTGGCTGTGGCGCTGGGAGGCATTGCCCATCTGGAGGGGGTCAGAAACCGCCCTGGAACACCTCCCAGGAGGCTGTGCTTTTCAGGATTTCCTCTCCGCATCCAGGGGTATCTTTCTATCTTTTCGGTTCGGGTTTTGGTGGCATCCCTGGCCCTGGGG